>JAVLUX010000010.1:41911033-43198533 GCA_032164185.1 Moxostoma hubbsi
TTATGTCATCAAGAAGAACGATGACGGCTGGTTTGAGGGTGTGATGAGCGGCACCACAGGCCTCTTTCCTGGGAATTATGTGGAGTCCATCATGCACTATGCTGACTGAGCCACCAAGTGGCGCCACTGCTCCTCTGTCCTTTATCTTCCTTGTTCTTTGAGTGTGCTCATTCACACACATACACACAGGAACACAAACAAATTCAGCTACACTATGTCTTGCACAGGCTTGTTGCAGACAAATGACAAATGTGGACGAAGTTGACTTCGAGAGCAAGAACTGAGGCTTTGTGTACATTGGCAAAGAGGACAGTTCCTCAATACTATAATGGGAAAATTGAAATGTGTAAGATAAATACATTAGAATATTTAATTCATCTCTTATTTTGAATCTTTTAGAAACAAGTATCAGAAAAGTGTTGGTTTTGCTTGACTTGTGTTGACATTGATTGCTTCGCTTCTTTCCCTTCTCTGCAATGGAGGAACGGTCGTAACATAGTGGAAGGACAGTTATCCACTCATGTCTTCATGAAATTGCTTTGATAAAGGGAGAGGGATTAGAAGACAGGCATATTGGACATGCATGTTTTTTTTTTACATCACTTCTTAGCTGTGTGCTGTCCTCTGACCAGCAAATGAGAGAAGCTTTTGCCAAGAATGACACAAGGATTTTATTGTGCCAGGACTTAGAGAGATGCATTGATTCAGATTGGCTTATATCCTGTTTTTCATTGCGTTGGGGGTTACATTTATTTTTTTTAAACTATTAAATTTAGAGTGCTGTTCAGTTTGAAGTCATTAGCACAAGAATATACCAAAGGATTTCAGTGACAGTTTGGATCGTGGATGGGACCGATATTTACTTTTCTCCATTCCTTTACATACATTTCTTTCCAACAAAGATTTTATTGCTTGAAATATTTGCAAGTGTGTGTATTCTTTATATGTATGATAAAAACGAGAAAAAAAAAATGCTATTAAATTGTTCAGGAACTTTGTGCCATAAAGAAATGTATGTAGACGGTCATATTTTTGGATGTGAGAGATTGTCATGAATCTCAGCACCGGATGTGGTGTTCTTCAGGAAGAAAACGTGTATTGTGATCTTGAACCTCTGATTCATCCCTTTGACCAACTGTGGGCTTGCAGATACAAGACTATTATATGTATGTTATATAATGATTTATATTCTAGAAATAATTTTGTGTTGGTGTATGGACCCTATTTTATCTGCAATAACTAAGGCACAGGTAGAAAGTCCTCAGTCGATGAGCTAGACAGATCTTTAAAGCACAAGAAGATAAATGCGATCTTAGGAAGATCTTACAAAATGTGAAGAACTGACTTTTGGATGAAGTTATATTAATGAAATAAAAACAGAAACCAGCCCAGACTTTAAAACAACCTCTGACCCTCATGCAGATAATGTGGAACAAACTGTACTAATGCACAGAAACTTTTTCTATAAAGTACTTTGATGTCTATATGTAAGTGCGTGTGAGTGCGTATGTGAGTGTGAAACTAATTGATTTCACCGTTTATGGATCATTGGTGACTGACTTGCTTGTTTGTGTGCAAATCTTTATTTTCAATGAAAGGTCTGTGGTAGTGCGCGTGTGTGTGAAACGGGTCTTGCATGTTGATAAATTCTGTGATTTTCCTGCTGATGGAGAATAAAATGGATATATCTGGTCTGCTGGCTCACACTGCCTTTATGTTTGAGAAATTGAAGTTATCTTTTGGAGCATATGGGATACCTATCCATATCTTGACCTATTGTCTTACTGCCCCCTCTAGTCCTTTGGGTCATTTGAGACCCATAGTGAAACCATTCAAAATGCATAAATTCTTGATTAGTGTACAACTAATCAAGTTCCAAAGTTGTGGTCCCAAAGTGTTATAATGATATATTGGGGGGAAAAAAAAAAGGGAAATATATAATTCATGGGAAAAAAATTATATGTACTGAATATTAATGGCGTAACATTATTTTTTTAAAGAATTTTTGTCAAGACATTTTTGGAAAGTTTTCAATCACTTTTGGGATTTTAGAATAACCATTTTACAACAATTTCTTATTCTGCTTGTAGAAAATCAACAGTGTACATTGTAGTTACAATTTTAGTACATGCCTGTTTATTTCACAAATTAATCTTTACCACCTTTTCCAGCAGTCAAAATGGGTCCAGTTTCCCACCTAACAGGGAACGTTCCAACAACTTTGGCTAACATTATTTAAAGGTTTGGGGGGAAAAAAATTATATAAAACGTTAATGGAACATCCTTATAACGTTATTAACCTTAAAAAACGTTCTACTAATGTTAAGAAAACTGGACATTTTCATGTTCCCACAACCAAATACTAACGTTAGGAAAACGTTCTTAGAACATAAAATTGTTAGCTGGGTTGCACGTCCGTGGCAACAAATCCATTCTTTCCCACTAATTTTAAACAATTTGTTGAAGTGTTAAAGGGGTTTAGGAAGATGCTGTATTAGTTTTTTCTGCCATCTATTTTAGGAGAAAATTATTTTCAATTGGTCTTTTACCATTGGGGTGGGGGATTTATGATGTGGTTTACTGGTGGTCATAAATCAGCACCACCTACAGGCCATGTGGAATAAATATTAAGATGAATATAAAAGGTCTTTCAAATAGCATTTAAAGAGTCAAAAAATATATTGAAAGCTCTCATTCTCAGGAATGTGATTTTATTTTGTTGCCCTAATACTACAGTTTGTAAGGTTTTCAGAATAATCACAAAGTGAAAGATGATTTCTGTAAGACATCAAATACAAATATCTCTTTATGAGCCAATCACTGCTGCTGTATGCCCCAAATAGCTAAAAACTTCATATCTGATTTAAACTTAGGTAGTTTTCTAAGAAAATTGCCAATTTTTACTTGTGAGCTTGCTTGTGTAAATAATCCAATGCAACCAATGCTATATCTTAGATGTCCAGAACAAAACATGCTAAAAACTTGAAAAACAAATAATAAGAAATATATGTTATTGACTATTGCTGATAAAAGGTTATACCTTATTACAAAGAGGAGGGTCTCAGCTTTTTAATGACAATTAGATTGAGCTTGTAGTCCACTCGGAGGCCAAATTTTCAATGAAAAAAAATTATTGTTTTGGCCAGTTTTTTAGCAATTAGTCCACAGTATGTGTAAATAGTGAGCTTTTAAATTTACGGGTGAAAAATTGCAAACAGCCCAAAAATTCTCCAGAGTTGAAGAGGTTAAACAATGCTATAGATAGAGAGATATATATCTAGATCTATTCTTTATTTTGTTTGATATTATGGACTTGAAAGTCACGTTTGGTTTCTGTACCAAAAACTAGGCAGCATTTATATCGGATAAATCCTTTTCCCTATCCTTTTCCCAATAGAAGGGCTAGATTACTCTACACTACAACAGGAAGCTGCATTTGAAACCACGAAAAGCAGTATTTACACAGACTTTGTAATGGGGCCATGTATTTACACTGCAATTAAGTTTTTCCTTAGCACCAAGACAGACAGGCAAAATAAATGGTCCATTTTTTTATTAGTGTTAATATGTTAACATTAAAACTTTGGGTTATGTACAAAGTAGAAATCATTCCAACCGAAGTTCAATGTTCAACCTTTTAGTAAATTTGGACAACCTTTACAGAATTTGACCCAATCAGTCCCTAAATGATGCAAAAGTTACACCTTTTTTTAGTCTGCATTGACGATTTATTTTAGATTAGTGTTTCTTAGAATATCTGAAGGAACCAAAAACTTAGTGCTCCTAAATTGCATTTCTTACATAGGACACGCTTAGCAGTGTTAACTTACAGCAGAGCAAAATATGTAATAATAATAAAAAAAAAAGTGTAACTAGTACAAAAATCAATTCTACGCGTGTTCTTACCATGTAATTATTGGCCATATACCACACCTAGTCAAATATATCTTCCAGTATATAATCTGGTGTCTGTGATAGAAGTTCAGTTTTAAATGTACACATTTAGTGCATCTTATTATAGATTTTATTTTACATCTATCCTCTGAGACCTTCCCCTTTCCATGGTCAATGTATTACTAGTTATCATACTTTACCCTACAAACCCTCTTGGAGACTTCAAACTCCCTGCTTAACAGAACCCAAATACAGAAAAATGCATTACTAGGAGAGAGAAATGGGTCAAAACGTTTGCCTAAACAAATATTTCTATGCATAATATTGCTCAAGGCGCTCAGTCGCATTCGCTCCCTCTGTAATATTGATTGCTGCTATACAGAGATACACAAATCTCAGAAAAATCACACGCACGCACATACAGGGAAAACGGGAAAAGTTTCATGGAAGGATAAGAAGGGTCAGAGTGGAATTTGTCCAAAGTGGTTTATCTTGCTACCCAGCTGTCTTCTGCACCCTACGGCTCACAGATCAGCGTCTCCATCACAAAATTGTTCTCAAAGTGGCGGATCTTTAGGCAGTTGGGAGCCTCGCGCTTCTGTATTCCTGTGAGGAAGAAACAGAAGGAGATGCACTTTTTTTTTACATTGACTTGACTAATTAAAAACAGGCTCTTTGTGAGTCACATCTGGAACAATCCCTGTGTTAACGTGCATGCGTATCTCTACTGTCTGTCGTTTACTGTCCTTAATTGTCACGTGACTTAGAAACACACCCATCTCATATCAGTGCTGTACACACTGCTAACCTTTGTCTGTTTGCACACACGCATGTATACTCGCATGCCAAAGTGTTTCTGGGCTGTAATATATTGTGTTTATATGTTCGCACAGTACACTGGCCCAGCTCAGTTTGAATCCATGATTCCCCGGTGTCATCACTGACCATATTCTAATTGGACAAGTAAACTACTATGTGCAGTGTAGAGCAGTTGTGTACATGAAATGGTGTATGTGAGTCTTGAGCAAAATTTCAGAAAATGTACAATCTCTTGAAATCAACTGTGCCTATTAGTGTTAAAAAATAAATAAACATACACAGGCCAAAACATTTCTTAACCCAATGAATTGAACAAAATGGACTTTTATGGCTTCCGGTCCAGGACTCCAGACAAAAATAAATAAATAAATAAAACATTGAGAGCCAAATGGCTGTTTTTAGTCACCAAATCAAAGAATTACTCGATTTAGATAGCTGTTCAGAAACACGATAGAAAGCAGAAGAAAAGAAAGCTGATAACCCATTCATCTAAGGTTTAATAAACAGTAGAGGATATAGTTAGAGAAGATATTCCCCTTAATATTCATGTCTCATAAATTTTCACACCCCATTCATAATTTATACAAATATAAGAGATAAAATTTTTAGGTAATACTGCTCTTCACAATCTACATCACAGATAATTACATTTAGTATGCATATAGTAGTTTGTGGTCTTGAATGTTTGCACCTTGTGTAATAGTTGTGAATATGTCCCTCAATTGTCCTAAGTGTCAAAACCTTGATCACACACACACTTCTGCAATATTGCCTTAGTTTTTTTACAGTTAGCAGATGGCTCAGACACAGACTTCAAGAGTGCAAATGGAATGAAATCCCAGATGCAGTTTATTGTGCTACTCCAATCCCAATCAATAAAGAAAAAAAACTGGTACACAATTCGGGACTTATTTCGGGACTCTTCTAACTGCTAACCTGAGCTCCTGAGTATAAATACTTCTCTGGTGATTCATTAAAAAGATCTGGTTCAAAAGAATAATTTGTTCACGACAAATTAGAACTTTTCTTTGTTTGTTGTTGCGTGCAGCTAGTCAGTCATTAACAGAACGTGCGAAAGCGGTGTGAAAAACACTGATGATGCGCACTCTCAAGATGTATTCTCACGTTTTATGTTGCAGCCTTATGCTAAAATGCTTTAAATTATTTTATGTATTATTTTCACATCAATCTACACTCCATACCCCAATAAAGCAAAAACCAGATTTTGATAACTTGCAAATTTCTTAAAACGAAAAGCTGAAATATCACATTGACTTAAGTATTCAGACCCTTTGCTATTACACTTTAAATTTAGCTCTGGTGCATCCCATTTATCTGGATCATCTTTGAGATGTTTCTACACTTTGAGTGGAGACCGCCTGTAGCAAATTCAATTGATTGGACATGATTTGGAAAGGCACACAACTGTCTATATAAGGTCTCACAGCTGAAAATGCATATCAGAGAAAAAACCAAGCCATGAGGTCAAAGGAACTGCCTGCAGAGCTCAGAGACAGGATTGTGTCAAGTAACAGATCTGGGGAAGGCTACAAAAATGTTTTTCCTGCATTGAAGGTTCCCAAGTGCACAGTGGCCTCCATAATTCTTAAATGGAAGTTCGGAACCAGGACTCTTCCTAGAGCTGGTCGCCCAGCCAAAAGCAGCAATTGGCGAAGAAGGGCCTTGAAGTTGTGAAGATGATCAGTGGAAACAGGCTGCACCGGAGCTCAATTTTGAGTGTCATGGCAAAGGATGTGAATACTTATGTACATGTGTTTTTTTTTTTTTTTTCATTTTTAATAAATTTGCAAAGATTTCAAACAAACTTCTTTCACATTGTCATTATGGGGGATTGTTTGTAGAATTGAGGAAAATAATGAAATTACTCAATTTTGGAATAAGGCTGTAATGTAACAACAAAATGCGGAAAAAGTGAAGCGCTGTGAATACTTTCCAGATGCACTGTAAATGCAGGTAATTCCAAAGGGTTCACATCCTTTTTCTTGCCACTGTATAATCTAAAAATGCCAAAAGTTGTCTGTGAGAGTTAAGGTGCAATACTTTGCTTAAGAACCATGGAAGGTCCTCGCAAGTGTAAAAAGATTAAGATTAAGATTCAACTTTGTCATTGTGCAGAGTACAGGTACAGAGCCAATGAAATGGAGTTGTTTTCGCATATCCCAACTAAGCTGGGGTCAGAGCGCAGGGTCAGCCATGAAACAGCGCCCCTGGAGCAGATAGGGTCAAGGGCCTCAAGCCTGGGGCTTGAACCCCTGACTTTTCAGTCAGTAACCCAGAGCCTTAACCGCTGAGCCACCACTGGCCCTGTCAGAAGAGCAGTGGGTGTGTGTGGGTGCACGCGCATGTGTGTGTTTACCAAAAACAGTCTCTCTACGCTCCAGTTTGTAGGTGTCCCTCCCTCTGCAGAGGCCGTTGATGAAGTAACCCAGCTGATCCACATGCTCCATTTTTCCAGTCACTATCATCTGTTCACGGATCAGGTAAGACTGTGGCAGGTATGTTCCAGCCTACACACAAACCAGAGTTACATTATCACAAACTTGTTACACTGCTCTCTGGTTGCATAAAAAGAAAACTCAGTTTCATGTCCATTAATTAATTAATTTGGTACGTAGCCATGTAACAAGTATGGTTATACATGTGTAAACCCAACAAACATGGGTTATATGGTCATTATCACAAACTAACAGCATTTAGGGCATCATATAAGTTGTCTAGGTAGGCAGCTCACTAGGTTTGGAGACACAGCTTATATACACTTAAAAGCAAACTTCTTTAGCTATGAAAACTACATACATTTTATGTCAACTGCCTAGCCATCAATTGGTAAGTACATTTTGTACAATTTCACAACTTAAGTGTATTGAATTATGCGTATTTGTACATTACAGCAGTGTTGCTGTGGTTACCTTGATGTTGACAAGCAGCTCCAGGAAGTCTTTCGGTGGCATCACGACAGAGGTATTGAGCGGAATTACATAGCATTTGTTCAGACGCAAATCCAGATAGGCTGTCAGTCTCTGAGAGCAGAGAAGGAAAACCAGTAGAAAGATGCTTATTTTGGAGGGGTTAGTCTCATATACATAACCAGTCTCTTTTTCTTTCTTTTTTATTGTGTAACCTCTGCTGATTTCATGTGTACATGTGTGTGTGTATCATTGGATTCTTACCCTGTTGAAGTCATGAACGATGTCGGCAGGGTCGCTGTCACTGAACTTGGGCACTGGGATGTTAATAAGCTCCACTCCCTCATCCTCTAGAACCCTCACGCTCTCTTCAACCCTCTTTGATACGGTCGGCAAATCCATCTCACTTTCCTCATGGCTGTCCTGCATCTTGTAATTTTCTTCACGGTAGTTCACCCCACAGTAATATATCCTCTCCTCCTGGAGACAATCATCAAAATCAAAATACAAATTCTTTGACAATGATCAATAAGACCGAAACACGAACAGCTCTCTAGGTGTAAAATCAGTACTGGTACTTAAGTTGTACTAAGTTGATACCACATTTTTTTTTTTAATTTAACGATTTCAGTCTTTCTACAGTATCAGAGTGTTGTTAATATGTATATACACAGTCAAAGAAAATGGCAATGAATATATCAGTGTGTCTCTATAATGAAAATTACGATAATCTCTCTGGTAATTTCTAAATATTTACTTGAATATTGACAGTGCTGCAAGATGCACTTCATTTGTATCTTTGTTCAACTGCTTTATTAAAATTAACAGTAAAATCCTACATACAAATTTTAAAGCAACGTTCACTTAACTGAAAAATTTGTACTGGTATTGGTATCAACCGCAGAAATTTTGGTATTGCGACAACTCTACCATAGACTTCCTAAAAGCAGTCCCTTTCAGTCCCTCAAACTAAACTGTTAACATATATAACATCCTTATTCCATATTCTCATGCAGCATAACATAAAGCAAGTCGTTTTCTCACCTCTATGAAGTAATACCTGTACAGGTAAGCTCCACCCACCACTACGCCAGACAGAATAAGGGCCAGACCCAAACACATGCACCAGCACCAGGCCCTGGACTGCTGCCTGACACGCAGACCATCCTCCACATCCTGTACACACAAACACACAGTCAGTCACTGCAAGAAAAGTTCGAGAATGGGCTCTTGGTAAAAATGTTATGTCATTAAGTATTTGATGACACTCCCAATACTTTTTTCTCTTAACACTCATTTCTGATTGTACAATAAAGTTCCAATCCTCTAATCTGATCGGACAAGCGATGTTCCAAGAGTGCTAATATTTTGGATCCATATTTTTCCTGACCAACCACTGGGTGGCACCAAGATGATTCTGATTACCGTTGGACTGTTTTCTATTTCGAGTGTCCATAAGAAGCAATGTAGAAAATACCAAAACATGCAATTCAGAATTTAGAACAACAATTGTTAGGAGTAAAAATTAGTTCAGGCTCAACTTGTACCATTGAGTATATCAACTCGAAGTAGTTAATGTTTTCAACATTGGAAACCTCGGACCAACACTTCATATCATCAACACACTGTCAAAAGATGGTCATTATGACTCAACAGGATCAAGTATCAGAGCCACATTTTGTTTTATTCTGCAATTTAAAAAAAATGTATATGCTAAACATCACCTTATCCACGAAAAACACATGCCAACGGAAGTAAAAACTGGAGACCAGAAAAAGGAAACAGGCTTCCATAATGAATCGTATAACACTTCAGCATTCAGGAAAAAGGTGATAAACAGTACTGGGATTGTTCATTGATTAAATCCAATTGTCTGTGTTCATGGTTTTCTAGACAGTCTGAGTGTTATTAGTAAGTAGAGGTAGACCAATATATCACTTTTACAGATTCCAAAAAGCAACTACCTCGGTTATCTGCAAAAATCTATGCCAATAGTTGTGGGAGACTGTCAATAGCACAAGTCTGAGATTGCCTGGAACAAAGAGTACCAAAGCTCACGTAACAAACTCGAACAACAGCAGCTCACTTACGTGAACTCACTAATATTTCATGACCCCACAGCTAGGGCTGGGCATTTTTTCAGATCTTCCAGATTAATTTGAATTTGTTTTGACATAATTTTAGTTTTTTTTTTTTAAATCAAGAAATGTAATTTATTGCAAAAAAATATTGCAAACGTTAAAGTTAGATACATTGTAAATCCACCAACAAGGACGAGAAAAGGAATTAATAGTGTTTATTCATTTTAATGTCACTTCTGATCTGATCAGCTTCACGTTTGGCATGCTCAAAATGCACTGACAGGTTAACAACACGGAGACATGGAGATATAAAAGAGTATTATTCCAAGTACGATTGTAGCTCAGCTTCTTTCATCATGCAGGTATACACCGGCTTAAGACCATAACTGGCCTCAGCAAGCGCATGTTGATGAACAGTCATCTTTTTACCAATAACGTGTTCAGTTACGTGACAGTTATGGGCGCTTCATTTCAAATCATGGCGAGAATAGATATGGGAGAATCAAACATCCAACGCTACTTTTGCCATGATGACAGATTGCTAATAATTGCTTTGTTCTGTGACGTGTTTTAAAGGATTAGTTCACCCATAAATTAAATTATCCCATAATTTACTCACCCTCAAGCCATCCTAGGTGTATATGACTTTCTTCTTTCAGCCACTAACGTAAGGTACCATTCACTCCCATTATAAAGCTTGGAAGAGCCAGGATATTTTTTAATATAACTCTGATTGTGTTTGGCTGAAAGAAGTCATATACACCTAGGATGGCTTGAGGGTGAGTAAATAAGGAGTTGTGGTGGTGTAGTGGGCTAAAGCACATAACTGTTCAGAAGGTCACTGGTTCGATCCCCACAGCCACCACCAATGTGTCCTTGAGCAAGGTACTTAACTCTAGGTTGCTCCGGGGGGGATTGTCCCTGTAATAAGTGCACTGTAAGTCGCTTTGGATAAAAGCGTCTGCCAAATGCATAAATGTAAAATTATGGGATAATTTTCATTTTTGGGTGAACTAAACCTTTAAGTGTACTGCATCTGTAGCCAACATTTGGCAAGCGATCATTTTGACAAATATTGCTAGTTGAATTTTAATGATCAATTATTTCACATTATACCACGGGTCTACTGAATGCTTGATTCTGACTGGTAGATGGATGTTCTAAAGTGAGCAATTATTTTTCATGTAAACGCATGGTTATGAATTAGTTCCAGGTTTTGAACGCATAATGGTTCCATATCACTTCGCCAAATTTTTTCAGTAATTTCAAAGAGCTGTACATGCTACCACAGCAAAATAATCATATAAACAAAGACACTGGTTAAAGTAAATCTGTTAAGAACGTCAAACAATGTCTATAATATCCTATAATTATTTCAATTAGAGTTGAAAAATTCCCTCATCTCCCCCGCATTTACACACGCTCACCCACATTGAGACTTGTTTCGTGACCAACAAATAGAGCCAAACCCCCCCACGACTTGATCAATACATCAGTTTTTATTATCTAAAATAACTTTTAATATGTGAAACTTTGTTTCAATGTATTTCACCACAATCAGCCTTACATAGCTATAATGGAAAGCACCGGGCTACCCCTCCCCTCTCTTTTGCTCATGCGTGCACACGCACACACAACCTTGTTACCAGGGAGGGTTACATTTGAAATGTATTCCACTACAGATTACAGAATACATGCTGTAAAATGTCATTTGTAAAGTATTCCATTAGCTTACTCAAGGTCAGTAACATATTGTAAATGCTTTGGATTACTTCTGCAATGCTTTTTTTTCACTTGTTGAAACTTATTGACAATACAAACTGCCAGTACATTAAGACAAAATGTTAAAAATACATTCTCTGAAAAACCCAAATATCTTATGCAGTGTTGTTTCTAAAACAAGATCAATCAAATTGATTAAGGATTTTGTATATTTTTACAGGAAAACTATCAAGAATATGATTTATGATTTGCCAATGGTCAAATGTCTTATTAGAAAAATAATTTATGATCTAACGTGAAATGAAAAAATATGATCGTGCTTGGTAACATGTCACTAGAAAAAGCATTTTAGCTTAGCGTTAAGCTGACAATTTATGTTTATTTCTATTTATTCTGCTTCTCCGACTGCTCGTATCAATGTAACACCATCATAAGGGTTTCACCACTATTCAAATGCACTATAGATGTTTAAATGTTTTCCATCATAAGTACTAAATATAAAATGAAGAAAACAAAGACAATCAAATGCAAAGTAATCTCTTCAGTAATCAAAATACTTTTTGAATGTAACTATTCTAATTATCAATTATTTAAATTGTAACTGTAGTGGAGTAGTTACTTATATTTAGTATTTTAAATACGTAATCCCGTATATTCTGTTACTCCCCAACACTGCTTGCTACTCCAATGCCGAAAAAAGCTAATCCACTGTTGCTAGTTCTAACATGACGTTTTCAAACTAGCAACGAAGGCTTGAGCTGTACCTAAGTTAGATACACTTGATCAATACAACAGTTTCTATATTATCTGAAATATATGTGGGAAACATCCTTGTGCTCCCCTCCCCCTCTCTTCAGCTCTAACACACACACGCACACACGCACACGCACACGCACAAACTTACTCGAGCGAGAAACAGAGCCATCATGTCAGTCACCAGCATCTCAGTAGGGATGAAAACAGTTGTTATTGTTTACATCAGAAATATGGTGACACTTGCTGCTGCCGAGAAGTGCTGAAACTTATGCTACCTTCAAGTGCTATCGAAATTATCGTAAATATGACTTTCCCACTTGGAAGTTGAACATGAATGACCCCTCAAGTTGTAATTACGACTGGAAAACTAAATAATTTTGATACCCAAGATTCTGAGACGGGAGGAGTTCTTAAACTTTCAACATGGCAGAAGAGAGTACAGTTTCTGTTGTGAATGACAGGTTGTTAATTTTTCTAAATACAGCTAATTGTTAGTGCTTGCCGTTTTGGTCAAATTCATTTATGTATATCAGCATCCTTTCTATGCATATTGTAAATTTTTACACCATGAAAATAGCTTGTATTTAGCAGGCTGAGAGTGATAAGCATTATGGTGTCAAAATAAAAGTTCCTCCAGAAATATGTAGCCGAGCAGTGCAGCAATAAGGAATAATTGACAGACAACGGAATAATCTGCTGCACGTCGTAACCACATTACCACCTCGGGTGTGCATTATTTTATTAATTAATAAATATTTATTATTTATTATTATCCTCAGCGTAAACTGCTAGAGGGCACGTCTCTATCTGCAGAGGATTATGAATATTAGGGCTGCACCTAACGATTATTTTTTCGATTAGTCGTTTAATCTAATACAACAATTAACCAAAAATAAATATAAAAAAAACTCAACTAATTAATATTTTAATAAATGATCTTCTCTTAAACACACACAAATGTACAAGAAACAAAGTGTGCACTGCAGGGCATTATTCTGCAACAAAAAAAGGCCTGTCTTAACTGGTAATCTCCATTTTGCAGTCCAACATTAATTTTATTTTGGAGAGATTATATGTTTGACTGCCAAACTCGAGGTTGTTTTGATATTCCTCCTGAAAGTGACTTGAATTTTACATTTATTTTGTTGTTGGATTGCTAAAAGTAGATTACTTTAAAATCACTTCAAAATAAAATTAAAGCAAGAACTTGTTCAATTCGAGTAAAAGGAAAGTGCAATCTACATTTAGCAATCCAACAGCAAAATAAATTAAACAAAATGTAAAATTCAAGTCGTTTTCAGGAGGAATATCAAAACATTGTGCAACCTCGAGTTTAACAGTCCAACATAAAATTATTTTACAGTAAAATTAGTGCAATTTGAGTAACACAAATCTTTTTCCTAACAGGAATAACTAAAACTTGTGCATTCTTAAATCAACTCTCAGTAATACACACACCCAACTTACCACATACTCTCTCTCCCCCTCCTCCTTTCCCTCCCCTCCCTCCACATTCCACATCTCCTCCTCTCTCTCTCCCCCTCATCTTAAAGTAAAATGAGTGCAATTTGAGCAACAGTTAACTTTTTCTAACAGTAATAAATAAAACTATTGCAATCTGAATTAAATCTCAGTGGGGCATGGAATACAATTGAAATGATTTACAGACTGTAACAAAGTTTACGCCATTTTCTCACTCAAACATGGCCGTTAAAGTAAACAGAAAATATAAAACGGCGAAATAACAAAATTAGATGATGCATGGTATAAAGTTACGTTTGCAGCAGTGCAGAAATTACTTTTAAAATGGGGGCGATGAGGAAATATTTCGAAAATCTTTTTTAAGAGACTACTACTAACAGAAACACGTGTTGTAATACTATAACATGTTTGGGTGGGGACAAAAATAAACAGGACTTACGGTGCTGCCGTTTTAACGAGCGCTCCGGGATGCTTTCGCTTCAAGTGTTCGTTCAAGGCGGTTGTACGGCTGTGATAAGCCATTTCCAATTTGCATATCTTACACAGCACCACATTGTTGGTTCTCTGGCTAAAATACTCCCATTTTTTAGATCACCATGGGCAAGTTTTTTTTTAGCTGCAGTTTGTTCTTCGGGGAAACCATGCTTAAACCGGGTGCTGCCATTTTAATTATTCCAATGCGACGCACCAAGGCATGTTATGCAAATCGATTACGATTACGTTGATGAATCGTCCCAGCCCCAATGAATATACACAAATTGTATATTCTTGTATAAATTGTCCTTTCTAGATAAACATAATTTATAGATGCTGATTTCTAGATAACTTTCTAGATAGACTTGGTTGAGATAAAATGAATACCTACACTGGCTAAGAATTATTTTGCAGTTTTCTTATTCTACCATTTCTGAACATCTGGGTTTATTAGAATGAAATGTATTTTATATTTACACTGTTGACAATTTACCCCTTGTGATGCATTTGTAAATTTTTCTTGCACAGCTTTGTTTCCTAAAATGAAAAGAACTCTGATTTCTCTAATCAGTTTGCCTTGCATTCTAATAAAGAACACACAGTTTGAATGATGTTGAGAGTAAATTTAAAAGCTGAAAAAAATAATAAGAATTTAATAGTGAAGTCCATGAATTTGATAAAAATCAAGATTACATTTTTTTGCCATACACCCAGCCCTACTCACAGCTATAGTTCGAAACTCTGTATATGTTCCCAAATTGAAAAATGTCCCTTTCAAACTTTTCCCTCAATCCCTTATACACTTGTACATGTTTGCTTGTGTTGACCGAGTGTGTTCTTAGATTTTGTTTGTGTGCTCAGACTGGGTGTGGCTTTGTTCAAAACAATTGCACTGTGTACAATAGATACTGGGAAATTTCCATCCTTCCTCCAGAGGCCAACACTAATAAACATCCTGCATGATACTGCATGATGTTAGATGGCCAGTTTTATATTTTAGTACATTTAATTATACATTTAACATGGATACAACCCTATTTATAATAGGGTTGTCAATTGACCTCTTCATAATCGATCGTTGTGGAAATGAATGTTCTATTAATTAGCAATTTGTTTCTCACACAAACTAATCGGTTTGCTTCAGAAGACATTAATTGATCGACTTGAGAAGTGTGGATAACTTGTATGCTGCCTAAATATGCCTTTTAAACCGTCAATAGCCAGCAGTCTAATGGCACCCATTCACTTGACAAAAAGAGCTGAAATGTGCTAATAAAAATCTTCACTTCGGTGCTGCTGGAGGAGGAAAGTCATACACATCTGGGATGGTTTAAAGAGAAGTAAACCATGAGAGATTTGTGGGTGAAGAATTCCTTTAATACTGCAAAATGCACGTGTTGGACTCCAAATAATGTTCAAACCTACACTTTAAATATTAGTTCACTTAAGAAATGCAAGTATTGTTATTTTCCTCTTAAAATATTCTTAGTTCGGTGAATTTTAATACATTTATGCTATGTTTAGAAAAAAAATTGTGAATTAATTAATGTTAATAATTTGTATGCAAGAATTATACTTATTTAGAAGTATACATATTTCAGTTTATTAAAACGTCACGTTGTGGGTCATGGAATATTTCGGACCTTTGGACATTTTTTTTAATTTTATTTGAAATTAAGCAAAATCATTACACACTGTAAACACAGTAGGCTACATATCATACCATTTCTCTGGTGCTGGTAAGACATCAGCATGAATGTACTTTCCTGGCGATCATTGACATAATTGTAGGTTATAAGAAAAAAGGAGACCAGCAGATGAATGGTGCTTGTTTTCATGATGTACTTTTAGCACATTATGCCGGTGTGTGCAGAAAACAAATGTTAATTTATAGCAAGGTCAGGAAACCTGTGGCTCTTTGTTAAAAATCAAGTGGCTCGCCAGGTATCTCAACATTCACCAAAACATGATAATTTAAAACTTTCTAGAGATAATTTTCCAGCTGAAAGTGTAGGAAATTAGACACAAAGACACGTTTGATGAAACGTGATTATATTTTGAAGAACAGCCGAAAGAAAAGCTGCCGATGCGCATCCAATTTTATTTGTGAGTGCAGTGAGCTCCGCAGTTCACAAGCGCAATGAAAGCACTTCTCCAAGACATGCACATTAATAGAGTTCTGGGCCTCATTTCCCAATAACTATTGATCTTAGCTGTAAAGAGCATTTTCTACGTGCTATTTTATGAACGTTGGTTATATTTTGTGTGAGCCCAGGGTGCACCCGCCACCCTCCAAATGAGACAAGGATCAATACAGTTTGTGAGCTCCTCGTTCAAATACAGGTAATTCACGGAGAGTAATTTCGGCTCATCTACCTGCAACATGCGGGTGACCTTTTGTCTATGAAGTTGAATAGCCCTGGACTACTGTACTACTCTTATGACTTCTATGCAAATCAAAACTGGACCGCTTATTTTCATGAGGGAAGTAGCTTATTTTGGGCTTGTTTGCCTTGCGAGATCTAGCAACACTGTGCTTAAAGTGGGTGATATACTTTCATTTTATAAAGAACATTATTAACAGTTGTTTCATTTTGTTCTAGTCAGTGATCATTGGGAAAGGAGAACTTGGACCGGAAAAATACAGTTTTTGCTCAGATTTAATTGAAATAAAATATTTCTTTTTTTTCTCCCTGGTTAGAACCTAGACTTTGTTGTCTATGAAGACAAAAAAGAACATGTATTTTCTTGTCTTATTTTATAAATATTAAAAGATAATAGCAAGCTAAACTAGCTTTGATGCATTGAAAAAAGCCATCCTGTTCTAGACTCTAGGGAAATTACGTGCAAATAAAGTGGATACATTTCCAACAGAAAATCTATACAGGTTTGTTTACAGGTGTGTCTAAGGGATGTAGTCTGCTGTATTTCCCATGACAATCATGCAATTTAAGTCAAAGACTTACAGACACCGTCACAAACGCACTCGGAAACTTCACAAGAGCAGCTCTCTTTAGAGCGCGTGAAGATTAACCCCTTCTCAAGCGCTCTGATGTGTACGAGGCTTGCGCCAAACTCCCGTGAAAATACAAGCAAGGTATAAAAGTGGTATATTCATTTTGTGAACGCAAAGCACTCCAGTTTCACCTAAATGGCAAATGTCTGTGGTCATAGTAGGTTTATTCACTCAGTGTTAATAACACGCAGTGAGACAGAGAAGATGTCCTGCTCTATTTCTGTGGAGATGATAAAATGCAAGAATCAGAATCTCAAAATCTTACTTCACGAGAAATAAGGGCTTGTGAGTTCATCAAAGAGCCTTAAAATAATGTGTGAAAGTGAAGAATTTAAGTCAGAAATATTTTACTATTGCATAATACAATATAATAAATAGCTATACAGGTTGGCTGGGTAATATAAGAAAAAACATGGATCAAGAGTAAATCAACAAATAAGAGAGATATTTTAATTTAGACGTATTTTGATAATTAAAATATAATTTTTTATAACTTTTAGATTTGACTGTCATTCATACGTATTTGAAGCCTGAAAAGGAAATCATATACCCTTATTTTATTATATGACCAAAGCTAAATTTGTATAACTGACTGTTGTGTGCATGAAGCACACAGAGTTTGTATGGTAATTAATAGTCATATTCATGAAACACCTCAAACAGGCAATTAATCATCATAATTTCTTACATTCCTACCTTGTGAATTGTTTTGTTAAAAATGTGTATGAAATTTTAAACAGTGACAACAGCTTGTATCATTTTTAAAAATGTGATTTCATGACATAAAATGATAGAATGTGAAATTTGTACATTTTTAAAAATATAAAATGTGACAAATCATAAAGCAAAACTAAAAAAATAATAATTACAATATACTATATTGTCTGAATATATATGAAGAAGCCCCCTTTCTCAGTTTGCTTAATATATTTTTTAGTTACATTATGCTTACATGTCATCAAATTTCTGGTGAGTAAAAACTAAAATTTACTAGCAAATGACTATTCTCTCTCAAACATGACTGTAGCGGGTTGTATGCATGTGTACGTGTACACACACACGATATTCAGATAATTAAAATGCATTACATTCTTGGGCAGAAGATTTAATCATTGAAAAGACAATACAATAAAAGTTTTTTTGTATAAAGCCCGATCCAACCTTAAATCTTTCACCCATAATCTCTTGAGAAGTTGAAGCTCCGTCCCCCAGACTCTGAATTAGCAGGGAGTAATACACTGATGCCTCATGGCCTTTTCCAAAAGCAGTAATCACCACTCCCAGAGTATCTGCCACTTTAAGGGGGTGTATGCTACTCCCAATAATAGTACAAAGCAGGTGGTGCAGCTGTAAACACCTAAAGAATTGAGACCTGGGGATCCCAAAATGCTGAATGATATTTTCAAAGGATCTCAACACTCCACTGTCATACAAGTCACCGAGCATACTAACCTCCCTCACAATCCACTCTGTCCAGCAGAAAGGGGATTTGATACATAATTTTAGGTTCAGCCAAAATTCTAAACTCAAAAGCAACGTTTAAATAAATGTCTGAATTAAACACTCTGGACACTTTTGCCCATACTGCATGCAAAATGCAAGATAACGGGGTGTAACTGAACTTCTCCGGTTAGTTTGATAGAAAAGGCTTTGCAATGGCGAAATAGGGGCAACAACTTCCAGTTCAATATAAAACCAGGGAGGGGCTCTCTCAGGTGGAAGCGTCCAATAAGCCAAATGTCTGAGACCGAATGCATAATAATAAAAAAACAAAATCTTGGTCAACATGTCAATTGGCCTATGCAATTTACTGAAATGTAATCTGGAATGTTTACCATTCCAAATGAAGGACAAATTGCTTGAAATAAGAGAGGGGGACACAACTATAGGGAGAGACTATAGCAGGTAGTTGAATTTTGGAACACAATTCATTTTAATAACATTAACCTTCCCAATCATAGATGAATGTAATTGAAGCCCACCTTCTCACATTGCTCGAAAACCTTTTTATTAAAGGGTCAAAATTAACTAAAAATCACACAAATTTGCTGGGAATAAAATGTCCAAACACTTAATGCTGTATTAGGCCATTGGAAAGTGCCCGGCTGAAAAGCCGTTACTGGAGTCAGAGCCAAAGCTTCAGACCAAATGACTCTGTATACTGAGAACTTAGAAAAGGAATTCATAATACTGTGGAAGCAAGGCATAGATCTAGTAGGGTTAGGAGACGAATAATAAAATATAATCTGCATAAAGAAAAAGCTTATGCACCATACCACCCACCACCACCCTTGGAAAATCATCCTCCTTTCTTATCGCTGCTGCTAATGGTTCCAGGTCAAGACAGAACAATAATGTGGAAAGAGGGCAAACCTGCCGGGTGCCCCTATCCAGACTAAAATAATCTGAAATTAATCCAGTTGTTTGTACCGCCGCTACCGGGTAAACTAACTTAATACAATAAAAGTATTCCCGAACCCGTACATTTCCAAAATCTTAAAGACAATCCCATTCTACCATATCAAATGCCTTTTCAGCATCAAGTGAGATAATCAGTCTGATTAATCGCCACTGACCACATGATATTGATGAAACGCCTAATGTTATCAAATGAGCTATGGCCCTGAATAAACCCCACCTGATCTATATGTATAAGAGATGTCATAACTTAATTGGTTAGCCAAAATTTTACAATATTTTAATGTCTTGCTGTATCAGGGAAATTGGATGGCAACTCTTACACTCGCTTGGATCCTTGTCCTTTTTAAGAATCAGACTGATCCGGGTTTGTGTCATGGTTGGCGGGAGCCGTCCATTCTTTACTGATTCTGTATAAACTTCTAACAAAAGTGGAGCCAGTTCTGTAGCAGAAGATCTAAAACAAAATTCAGCAGCGAGCCCCCTGGCCCCGGAGCCTCGCCTGTAGGCAAGGCTTTAATTTCCTCGCCAAACTCCTCAAGGTTATCTCCGATTCAAGAGAATTTATTTCGCTCAGACATCCATTTAGAAAGTTCTAATAGTTCCACAAACGTTCTAATATCTTCATCAGTAGATGAAGATGTGGAACTATAGAGATCAAGATAGAATTCTTTAAAATCATTATTAATATCAATGGTCGAGGTCAATATTTCATCACTAGCACAATTCACTGAGGAAATGGTAGAAAAAGACTGTTTTATATATCTAGCCAGAAGCTTCCCTGCTTTGTCCCCCCGACTCAGATTATGACAGTCTTGCCCTGAATAGCCAAAACTTCACCTTCCGCAACAAAATAGTATTAAATCTGTATTTTAAATCAGGTGAATTCTCTGAGGCCATTAGATGACATTCGGTGCTTCAGCACTGCATCTGTACTATTAATATTCCCTTCCTATTCCACTTTGGATATTTTGGTGAGAGGCATACTGTATGATCCGGATACTAAGAACCGCCTTAAGTGCCTCCCAAGTAACACCCCCAGAGTATACGAAGGACCAGTTGGTCTCCATATAGACATTGATTTCAGCCTTTAGCATTTGTTGGATTCAAGATTTTGCAAAAGGGATACATTAAAGCGCCAACTATATGATTTCCTTTTCTCTGTATATGGCAACACCTCTAAACACACAAGTGATCTGAGACTGAAATGTTTCCAACGGAGCAATGAAATGAGGGACTTAGATAAATAAAAACTAATTCTAGAGTAAATCTTATGGGCCGAAAAAAATAAAATAAATAAATGGTCCCTACCAGATGGGTTCAAAAGTCTCCAAATATCTTTAAGCCCAAGATTTTTTACACATCCTTGCACACTTTTGCTTCAGTATGATCAAGGACTGAACCCAAAGGATTAAAATCTCCTCCCAATATTATATCATGAGGGGTGCCAGCGGCTTGCATCATCCCTTCAAGATCTATATAAAAGAAAAGCCCTGATCATCAACATTAGGTGCATAAATATTCACCAAAATAAGACTGTTCCTGAATTTCAGCTATAACAATAATGACTCTTCCTAATTTATCTTTACTCTGTTTGAATTGTAAATTGTAGTTTACTTTTCAGTGTAATGACTCCCCTGCTCTTACTCGAGTCAGCACTATAACAAAATGCTCACCCCATCTCTCCAAATTTTTCAGCTTCCTGTGTGTAAAGGTGTGTTTTTTTGAAGAAACACTTTCATATTTCTTATGCTTAAGAGAAATAACCTTCCTTTTTTATGGGGTCCCCCAACCCATTCACATTCCACGTGGAGAGAGACAATCCACTCATATCAACAAAAGAAAAAATAGATTGTGTGTCAAAAACAGGATTATAAAGCCCACATTCCAACATTAGTGCAACAGTCAAACCCTGAACACTACCCAGATCCAAACAAACAGAAAAAAACCCACGCATGACAGTGCAAACCTCCAAACTCAAACAGTCCATGTACGCCTACGAGAACTTTGCCGTCATATTGCTCAAGTCCGGTGATTCATGTAGCTTCATCCATAAAACTGTTCTAAAGCTGTATCATTCTACAAAACAAACTCCAGCCGTTAGGCGGAACCAGCACAAGAAGAGCACACAGATTCTTCTGACAATCAAACGAATGTTCACTGAGCTGGTCCATTCAGCTGCAACATGAGTACAAGCAAATTACTTCCTCTAATGACTTCAAGAAATACTTCCCAAAATAAACTCCAGCCGATAGGTGGCGGAATAAGCACAAGAGCACACAGAATCTTCAAGCAGTCAAGCAAATGTTCAATGAGCAAGTCCACCCGGCCGCAAAGCGAGCACCACAACACGACCCACTTACTTTATGAAGGACGTCGCTTGATGTGGGCATGTGAATATTTTACGGCCATCCTTAGCATCTACTATCAAAACAAACTATCTGTTGATGTAAAAGTTTCATGCATTCCTTGAATCGATCACATTTCTCACAAAGTCTGGGAACAAGAAAATGCTGTGGTTCTTCCAAGAACTTGCCTTACTTTATTCCTCGCCTCACATAACACAAGATCTTTACTGGATGATCTCAGAAATTTGGCCAGAACTGATCGAGGCCCATCTCCCTCAGCGGAATGCTAAGCCGGAACCTTGTGAGCTTGCTCGATTTCCATTTTATGGCCTGCTAGGTCGAGCAGACTCTGAAAGAGCCCATCCAGGAATTCCACCATAATCTGTCCCTCCTCTCTCTCCAGGACTCCCACGATATGGATGTTATTCCTCCGGCTACAGTTTTCCATTTCTCCATTCCTCAACTTCTCCCAGACATGCTCCAAATCCACCTTGGTCGCTAGCGGATTAGCAGATAATTTCCTCTCTGATGACTCTCGATAAACTATCCGTTTCTCGACATCCCCCACTCGTGACCACATCAGTAAATTTTGCCTCCATGGCAGTGAGCGATCGACATGTCACAGCAAGGTCCTCCAAGTCAGCAACGACCTTAGTCAGCATTGCCAACATGTTCAACATCTCTCACCGCATTTCACGCAACTCTCCGACCAAATTGACTCCCTGGTCTGCAGCCTTCTCAGGGGTGTCAGCATGAGCATGTAAATGTCTGCAGAGCCAGAGGATTTTGAATTTTGACATTGTCGTCCTAGAACCTTTATGGAACAGAGTAGGGTTGCAGCGGTATACTGGTTTCACGGTATACCACGGTATGAAAATTAACAGTTATCATACCATGTACATTTGCTTATCTATGGTATTGAGGGAAAAAAATGCAGCCGGACGGAGAATCTCACATGCGCATCTCCTTTCCTCCTTGTCTCCGTCAGACTTGTTAACTTGCGTGCGCGCGCGTCTCTCTCTCTCTCTCTAGAAAATATCTGAGAGAAGTGAGGGGGTCTGACATAAGTGAGTGTGTGTGTGTTAAAGCAGAGTTGCTCAACTGGCCTGGGATAGCAGGGAAAGAACAATGCCATGGTTCTCATATTTAAGTTATTTTGGCAGCCACCCAAGTGATAGCCTATTTAGGACTGCCGAGGCAGATTTAATCTTAAAACAGTTGGCGGTCCTGACATGCCAAACAGAACTGAGGAAAAGAGCAACACTGTGCTATCCACCAAAAATAATAGTTATAATAACAACAACAACAACAACACATCACCTTTATAAATTTGTTTCATGATTTTACATGAGTAAAAGTAACTGTTATATTTTGACAAAATGTTAGTTTCATATGAAATAATCTAATAGGTAGAATCTATTAGAATTAACAGTGGCAGTTGTAGTTAAAGTTAAGATGTTTCAGCTAGTATTTATTTTTCATAAATACTATCATTTATTATTATTATTATTGCTATTATTTAAGACTAGCTACACTGACATAACCATGGCAATAAGGAGCCTTTCCTCCTGTGTAATATGTATTTTCTGTTTGAATTATTTTTTAAATTAGGAAAGAAACGGGATAATAATGCGCTCATAAGTAAATATGCTCTTCAATTTTTAAAAGGGGGTGGGGAAGAGAAAACTTCCTGTAGATTTTGTTGTTGACATCTCATACCGTTGCAACCCTAGAACACAGTGTATAGAATAGCACTTGTTTATGTAATTTAAAGGTATTTGTAATAAAAGGGTGGGGCCGGTTCGTGACTCATCACGCCCAGTCCCGTATTAAGCTAATCAAGCCACCGAGAGGGATAAAGGCCGATCGTGGAGGGCAGTGCGAGAGAGAGATCGTTCACGGATATGTCCGTCGTCCTGTGTGTTTGTCTTTTGAGTTTACCATTAAACTATTATTTGTACGTCAAGCCGGTTTCTCGCCTCTTCCTTGCCCGAAAGCATGAACTTCCTTTACAGTATTAAAACTAGCAAAGTGCGCAGAGCTCGTTGTTCACATGTCCGATCCTCTCATTGTGTTCAACTAGTCCCGCTGTAATGTATTCTTGAATATTTTTCTCTATTACCGAACACGCTATGCCCTGTCCCGCTCTGCCTCTTTTCCCCGCATGCGAGTAGACATGAAGCAGCGTTTTCAGAGTACCTTTAAACCATAATATTTTTCCTTCAAAATTTTGCTTTATTAATCAATCTGTTACTTGCCTTTAATAAAACAAATAAATGTTGTGAAATTAATCGTATCTCTGGCGTGGATGACAAGGAAAGACAATAAAATGACTAGTTTGTAGCCTAGTCTTTCTCATTTTAATGAAAATATTAAAATGGTCCATTCAGCCTTTTCCATTTTCTACATTTACTCTCAGGTGATACCACTGATCACCCATCCATACAGTAACGTTCCTCAGTCAAAGCCGCTTCTCTGACCTCATGCTTGCTATCTGAATGCAACGAACTATAAAAATAATTTGAATGTAAAAAATGATATGCTGTCATTATGCTTCAAAACGAACAGATGGATCTTTAAACATTCATATACAACTGCAAATGATTGATAGACTCTATAAAATCTTTTTATATTTTGGTAGAAGATCTCTGAGACATTACAGTCTCTGGGCCCCCAATGCAGTTTTGTATAAACTATTTTGACTGTTTAGGATTTTTTTCTTCTTTTCTTGTCAACTAAAAATTTGCAATGTGCAAATGTGAATGTAGTGATTGCTTCTAAGATTTAAAATGAACCTATTTTGTGATGGTCAAAACTGTTGTAATTAATATTTTTATTTCAAAAAATTCAATCTGGGCGTAAAGGGTTAAATCCCTTTATGTTAACTGGTACTTCATGCATTTAAAATAATTTATCAAATTTGAATCAAATTGGGCTTTACAATGAGTAATTGCAAAGAAATCAAAATAGAAAACCTAAAAAATGTAATCTAAAAGATTATGTTAAGTTGTGTACTTGTAATTAGTACCAGATATTCCTGTTGTCTAGTTAATAAAATATGAGCACAAAATTAAAACAAAAAGCTTCCGAGATTCACTCTTTCACTTTTGCAAACACATTTATTTAAAATACACTACGACTCAACCCTGAACACAAAGACACACTGCAGATTATGGTTTAGCTCTAACAGAGAGCGTCTTTGTTTAACTAACCCGAGCCTTCCAGATTTTTTGAAGGTACAGAGAATGCTGTTTCTGGTATTCGGCTCCAGCCACAAGTTTAGTGAGGCTTTGATCACCCTACAAGTCAGACCAGACCAGCAGGCTCTTTACAGTTTATCTAATGATGAATTGATACCTTGATCTCATTTAGAAACATATTAATGAGCTTGAGACTCTCTGGTTGCAGAAATGTCTGATGGTAAGGCACACAGCTCCATGCATGAATGCACCTCTTCATCTGAATTAAATTTCTTCTTCCTGCTGATGCACTCCTTTACGTCACTGTTGTGTCTGCCAAAATACTGCCACTTGGATCAGGCTGTTTTAGTAGACACAACACTGTCTTATTAATGATTCATGATCTATTCTTTTTCATCTACTCGATTTGGCGCTGACTCATCCTTGGTGGCAGATGATCGTATTTGAGAAACAGAAGTTGCAGAAGGTAGACGCATTTGAGTGGGAGCTGGTCTGACACTTCTGAAAGTCTACCACGATAAGCTGACTAAACATGTCTTTCCTCTTCCTGACTTCACAAGATTCCCGACTGCAACATATTCAGGAAGTGCAGGGGATAACATTATACATATGTACCGTCACTCATACACACGCTCTTTCTTGTTGTAAATTAATTTCTATTGATTCACAACACTGCATTACTGTGCATGGACATGCAGCAGAAAACTAGTAGAAAAACAGTAAAAGTGCAATGCATCGTTATTTAATTAAACGCATTTTTTTTAATGCAATTAATTTGTAAACTCTTTTGTAATAATAATATCATTGCACGGGCATGCATGGTCATGCATGAGTATCTATAAGAAAAAACAACAATTAAAATTGCAATGCGTGAAGGTTATGTATTGTGTATATTTCCTGGTGTTTTGTGTTGAACTGTCGGCCATTTTCCTGTAAGCTCAAAGATGTCTGACACTCACACACTCATAAACACACAGTGAAACTAAGCAGGAGATGGCTTCCCTATACACACATTAAAACAAAACTCTACGGCATTTTTTTTTAATAATACCAGTAACCTCAAATAAATAGTCAATGTGTGAATCACAATGACATCTAAATTTCAGTCAAACACAAAAAATTGTGTTACTTTGACTACTTAAAATGTCGAAAAATCCTTACATTTTTCTTTATTACCTACTCGCCTCTGACATTCATCTATACACGCTGACCGGCCATTTCCACGTCGAATAAAGAGTTTTATGGTTTTAAAAAACGTTGTTTTTAAAGACATTATGACTGTTTTAATCACATTAACTGGGTAGCATTCGTGCTAACAAAACTCACCACATCTTGAGGGATCAAAGCTTCATCTTTCTCCTCCTTTTTCAAATCCTTCTGGACGAGAGAGGAGTTGAACGCGAGTTTTACCATGTTAATATTGTAATTTGCTTGCTTTTTCCTCACCAAAATACAGAAAAAGCTCGATGCAACGGACGACCTCTCTTAACAGTGTTGCTTTACAACTTAATGTGGCGCATTCTGCTTAGCAGACCAGATTCAGACTGCATGTACATAAATACGCGGGTAGAGGGCGCTGTATTCGGCATTCCATATATAAACATTTCTATATATATATATATATATATATATATATATATATATATATATATATATATATATATATATATATATATATATATATATGTACATGTATAATATAATATAATATTTTCCGAATATTTTATCCAGACGGTAAGTACATCAGTTTATGGGTAGAGCGCGCCGTTTCCAACATTAATAATATCCAGAGCCTGTCCAACTCAACGTTATAAAAGTTAATACCAAGTAATGCTGATTGGAGTACAGGAAAAGTGCAGGGTTGTGGAGTAACGGAACACATGTAACGGGATTACTTATTTAAAATACAAATTATTAGTAACTGTATTCCACTACAGTTACAATTTAAATAATGGGTCATCAGAATACAATTACATTTTAAAAATATTTTGATAACTGAATAGATTACTTTCCATTTTATTGACATTGTCATTATTGACATATTATCATTGTCGTCTATTCAGTTGGAAAACATTTATAAATATAAATGATGTGATCCAGAGAGTGTTAATAGCAGTGAAACACTTTCTTAAGATGTGTTACATACATATGAGCAGACAGAGAAGTGAGTTTGAAGTAAGTATGGAGCAGCAGAAATAGAAATAAACCATGTGTAAATTGTCATGTGAAAAGTTTTGCTTCACGCTTAGCTCAAATGCTATTTCTAGCCATTTTATATACACCTATTACCTGGCACAATCATATTTTTTTTTAAAGAAAATAAATGTTAGATAATCATTTTTATTTCTCTAGTTAAGACCTTTGATATTTGTGCAAAAATCTTATTCTGGATGAAAATTGTAAGTATTTTTTTTTTCTATAAAAATATATTTTTGTAAAAATCCAAATCAATTTGCTTTATCTTGTTTCAGAGAATGTATTTTTAACATGTGTATTTTGTCTTACTGTACTGGCAGATTTTTTACAATAAGTCTGAAAAAATGAAAGTGAAAAAATCTGCCAGTGCTGAAGAATTAATCCACAGTATTTAGATGACATTACTGACCTTTAGTAATTTTACAGAATATGTTACAAATTACATTTTACAGCATGTATTCTGTAATCTACAGTGGAATCCATTTTAAAAGTAGCACTCCCAACCCTGGGTAAGGGACATGGTTCTGTGGAAAATATTGTTACGAAATCACTGCTGTATGATTACACAGATAATAGGCGTGGTAGAAACTGAGAGTAAATTACGTCAGAATATTTTGTTTGACCCTGTCATGTAAAATCACCAATGAAAAATGCAATTGTACAGTCATCAATTGTTAAATATGACTGATAAATAAATATGGCTGATAAGCCTTGTGCAATTATGAATGATAGCTATAACAGAGTACACGTGTGTGTGCAATAAAACCATTCCTTGTAAAGTAATGTGATAGGCGAGTCCACTGTCAATCAGGAAGTATGTCCATCTCACTACATAAGGCTAGGGCACTTTTCATTTTTTCACCAGGGCTAAGGTTATACACAAGCACTGTTCATCTGATCCTGAATCAGGTGTTAAACCAGGGAGTAAAAAGATATCTTAATTACAAAAAAAAAAAAAAATCCCTTTAACTCTTTCCGAATGAGTGGAATTCTTGCTGTCTCAGATTGGCCAATGGCAAGAAAAGCTGCTCTTCTGGCGGAAACCCCTTCCATCGCCTCCATGTCCAACATGAGAAAGCAAAAACAAATGAAGCTGAACCTATCAGTGAGGACATTCATTTGGGTTTGCACTGGGCACTTTATGATATGTAGTAGATTTAATTAGAATGTCAAATTCATAATTCAACTTAATGGAAGCAATTCAGAGTTTGATGGTTCATTAAAGGAAAAGTTACCCCCAAAATTAAAACTCTCTCATCATTTACTCAGACTCATGCCATCCAAGATGTGTATGACTTTTTCTTCTGCTGAAGATGAAGATTTTTAGAAAAATATCTCAGCTCTGTATATGTATATGTTCAAAAACATAAAGGCTACAACATACACATTTAAACCAACACATCTCCCTCCACTGCCCCTCCCTGAGAGCATTCTAAAAAGGCTAAATAGCTGACCCATTTCTTATTGAATAAATCTATTTTACCTAGCCTTCTATGTGTCAAATCTTCAAATGTCACTACCCTGCCCATCTCCACATACCACTCACGAAACGAGGGTGCTCCAGCCAACTTCCATCCTCTAAGGATGAACTGTCTACCTATCATAACACCGGCCAGGATCCAATTCTTCATGTTCTTATCCCCTACATCAATGACCGCCCCATCACCTAAAATACAGAGTCTGGGGCAAAATGAGATATGAGTACATAATACGTCACCCATAAAAATCCGGACCCTCAACCAGAAATCTTGTATCTTAACACACCACCAAAAAACATGGGTTGTGTCACCATCTTCTGATTGGCATCCCCAGCAGGTGGGTGATTCTATAAGACACAGCCTAGCACGCTGTCGGAGACAAAGCTTCGGAATTAGACCAATTTACTGTATCCTGAGAACTTAGAAAAGGCATTAATAATTCTGTGGAGGCAAGGCATAGATCTAATGGGGTCGGAGACAAATAATAAAATATCATCAGTGTAAAGCAAAAGCTTATGCGCCATTCCTCCCACCATCAACCCTGGAAAATCATCCTCCTTTCTTTTCACAGTTACTAATGGTTCCAGGGCAAGACAGAACAATAATGGGGAAAGATGGCAACACTGCCGGGTGCTCCTGTCCAGAGTAAAATAATCTGAAATGAATCCATATGTGTTACGATCCTCTGTTGTCTGTCTTGTGTTTTTTCCCTTGCCATCCCTTAAACTACACTTCCCATAATTCCCTCCTTGTCTATGAGTCTCATTGGTTCATTGTTTAATTACCCTGTGTTCAGTTCTAGTTTGTCATTGGTTTTAGTTTATTGTCTTGTTATCTTGTTTTGACTTTTGGTTTTCCATTGGCTCACGTTTCCCCTTGTTTTTTGTATTTAAGTCCTCATTTTTACCTTGTCCCTTGTTGGTTATTGTTTGGTAAATGTTCATGTTTTGTATCCCCTTCACCACGTTCCTGCTCGTGCCCTCCGTGGATGTTCCTGTTGTTTACACCTTTGTTTTCCCATCGTGGATGTTTTATTTGTTCCTGTGTTAATCGTTTGCCTCACTTTGTGCACTTACAATAAAAACTGCAAGTAGATCCAACTCCTCGTCTGCCCTCTTCGTCACAATATGTTTGTACCACCACTACCCGGTGTCTTTAAAGTAACTTAATCCATCCAATAAAAGTATTCCTGAACCCGTATATTTCCCAAATCTTAAAAAGATAATCCCATTCTACCATATCAAATGCCTTTTCGGCATCAAGTGAAATGGCAGCATCATTCGCCACTGACCACGTGATATTGATGAAATGCCTAATGTTATCAGAAGAGCTATGCCCCGAATAAATCCCACCTGATCTGTGTATAAAAGATGTCATAACTTAATCGGTTAGCCAAAATTAGCAACTAACAATATTTTAATGTCTTGCTGGATCAGGGAAATTGGATGGCAACTCTTACACTCGCTTAGATCTTTGTCCTTTTTTAAGAATCAGACTGATCCGGGCTTGTGTCATGGTTGGCGGGAGATTTCCATTCTTTAAAGATTCCGTATAAACTTCTAGCAAAAGTGGAGCCAGTTCTGTAGCAGATCATCAAAAAAAAAAATTCAGTGGCAGAGCCCCCTAGCCCCTGAGCCTTGCCTGTAGGTAAGGCTTTAATTACCTCGCCAAACTCCTCCAAGTTTATTTCAGATTCAAGAGAATTTATTGTAATAGCTTTACTTAATCGGTTAGCTGGATCAAGGAAATTGGACGGTAACTCTTAGATCTTTGTCCTTTTTAAGAATCAGACTGATCCGGGCTTGTGTCATGGTTGGCTGAAGCTTCCCATTCTTTAATGATTCCGTATAAACTTCTAACAAAAATGGAGTCAGTTCAGTATCATAAGGTCTAAAATATCATCAAAGTCATCTGGCCCCGGAGTCTTGCCTGCCTTAAATACCTTGTCAAGCTCCTCTAAGGGTATCTCAATCCGCGTCTGAGACCATCAACCCGCACATCTTATCACGTGACTTGTTGAGTGCATTACCACAGAGAAATAGCACTTGTGGAGGCTCACTCTATTCCCTGCGGCATCCATGCATGACTCACCACGTGCCCCACCGAGAGCGAACCACATTATAGCGACCACGAGGAGGTTAACCCATGTGACTCTACCCTCCCTAGCAACCGGGCCAATTTGGTTGCTTATGTGGCAGGGTAATTGGTAACTCCACCTCCCCTACCTGATGATTAATCAGTCAGCCAGCGTTGTTCGTTCTCCCCAATGGCTTATTAGTGTTTCACGTCAATGTCAGATAGTGGGGTTTGGAGTGTTTTCTGGCCGCTGGCGGGTTTGATCGTTGCCCATCCACAGGTAGGAAGATAATTTTGATTCCACACTAATGCGCTCTCTCTCCACTTCCTGGAGTGTAGGTTTATATATGTTGAACGGTATGTTTATTTACCATTCACAGTACATATTTATGACCTGTTTGGCATTTCTCTCTGTTTGCTGTTTCCTCGCGCTCCTGTTGTGTAGCTCTTCTCATACGATTGTTCTGAAATTGATCATTATTATAATCGTAAATGTTTGTTTTAGGCGACCTGAGTGCGTTCTTTCTCGAGGGTCCCATTGCTGGGGTTGCGGGGAATTCGCTGTCTTCAGGACGCTGCTGTTTTTGTTTATTCTTCTGTGTGTTTTGCTTTCTTCTGTTTTGTTTTATTGTTTGATTTTGTGTTTTGTTAATTTGGGTAAATTTAGAACACTTCTCGACCACAAATGGAGCTGCCACTCGTTATCTATGGCCAGTGTTTCTCTGTATGATTTCTGGGCTTTCAGTTATTGCAGCCATTGTGTGAACTAAACGCCAGCTTTGTGATCTGCTTTGGACTCGCTGGAAGTCACTATCCTGTTTGGCTCCTGCGCCAAGTTGCTGTTACAGCCCATGCGGATTGAATTTAGTGTTTGAGTGCTTTTTAATTTCTTTTCATTTTGTGTTACTTTATGTCCATAATTCTAATTTAGAATGCTGCATTCTGTATTTTTGTTTAAATGATTATTTTCTTAAGGATTTATTTTCTTTGTTAATTGTGTGGGGAATTTTATTCATTTTGTGTCTGTGTTTTGTTTCACTTAAAGGAGCCGAGGCCTGGAGAGCAGGGGGTTGGACTGCTGGTGGTGGTGTTTCTTTTGCCCTTTTGTGCTATGCTGTGAATCACCATTGATTTGGCGTACGTGCACGTGTGAGTGGGATTTTGTTTTTGGTTGCTGATAACACCTACATCCAGCTTACTCCCTGTTGTCAAGCCTCAGTCTCGTAAAAGTTTTCTAATTGTGTTTTTCTGTTTGTTTGCTAATCAAATGCTGAAGATGTTATGACACCTGGAACTTTTAATAATTTATTGTTTCAGTTCTGCCTCACTGTTTTACTATTTACTGCCTGTGTTGTGCCCCTTGCATAGGGCAGTAGATGTTTTAGACTCTTGTGCAATAAACATTTATTGGTACACCTGCGTCTCCTGCCCTGTTTATGGAACTGGGATTTGCGTGTCCTGATTATTGGTCTTCGCATTGAGAATTTCCAGGGCGGAAGTCCCTGGGTGGCATAATCGTTAGTTTAACCTTGGAGTGTGAATTCCTTGTACTCCCCTCTGTCACACTTAGGAGACCTGGCTGGAGTCCATTAGCATGCCATGGATTCAAACTTGCAAATTCCAGGGGTGGCAATCAGCATCTTTACTCACTGAGCTACGCAGGCCCCCTCTTTAAAAGCATTATTAATATCAATGGCCAAGGTAAATATTTTGCCACCAGCAGATTTCACTGAGGAAATGGTAGAAAAAGACTCTCTCTGCTTTATATATCTAGCCAAAAGCTTCCCTGATTTGTTCCCTGACTCAAAGTATGTCTCTCTTGCCCCAAATAGCCAAAACTCCACCTTTCACAACAAAATAGTATTATATCTGTATTTCAATCAGGTCAATTCTCGAGGCCATCAGATGACATTCGGTGCTTCAGCTCTGCCTCAGCACTTTTAAAATTCCCTTCCAGCTCCACGACTTCTCATGCTTTGGATTTTTTGATGAATGAGCATACTGTATGATCTGACCCCTAAGAACTGCTTTAAGTGTCTCCCAAGCCATGCCCACAGAGGATACTGTGGACCAGTTGATCTCCATATTAACACTGATTTCAGCCTTTAACATTTGATGGAATTCAGGACAAACTCCAGCCAATAAACAGAATAAACACAAAAACCATGCAGATTCATCCTAGCGGAACCAGCACAAAGGGAAAAAGCAGCTGTTCAGTTCTTCGGGCAGTCAAATGAATGTTCAGTAAGCCGGCCCATTTGGCTGATACATGAGTGCAACAAAAGACTCATGCACTCCAATTTCCTGCAAGAGATATTTCACAAAACAAACTCCAGGCCACAGGAGGCATAAGCACCAAACACGTGCAGACAAGCTGTCCCGAAGGAATGATATTACACAAAACAAACTCCAGCCACTAGGCAGAACCAGCACAAAAAGAAACATAAAAGGTGCCCAGCTTCCTCAGACAGTCAAGTAAATGTTTAATGAGTCAGGCCCACTAAGCAGTAACATGAAAATCACCAAATGGCTTACTCACTCCATTGTCTTTATGTAGGAAAATGCTTGCTGTGGGCATGTAAATTCTCTATGGCCATCCTTAGTATCTATTCTCAATTTGGCTGGAAACATCAGAGCAAACGCAAACTTCCATTGATGTAAGAGATTCTTGCATTACCTGAATCGATCACGCTTTTCTCTTGTCAAATTTGCAAAGTCTGGGAACAAGAAAATGCAGCGGTTCTTCCAAGAAAGCTTTCCTTTACACCTTGCCTTGCGTAACACAAGATCTTTATCGGATGATCTCCGAAATTTGGCCAGATTTGATCAGAGCCTTTCTCCCCCAGAGCCTTTATGTCGAGCAGACTCGGGAAGAGTCTTTGACATATTTTCTTCATAGAACAGTTAAGAATCAGGGTGTATCAAATCTCACTGGTTTATGACACAAATAGTAATAAAACTGGCAAAGTGCGCAGAACTCGCAGTTCACATGTACGAACCTCACATGGCGCCACACGACCCCCCTCTTTTGTTTTTGGCAATTCGATTTATTTGTACATATCGCTGGGAGGATCATTTAGATTAAAAATAACTTAAATTTATAAAAAATTAGCCTCCAAAAGGGAGACAGGGCAGGGCAGGTCCAGAACATATGGATTAGCGTGGCTGAACCAGAATGACACCTGTCACACTCAGGGACAATAGAAGGGTTTATACAAGCTACCCTGCTCTTAGACCAGTGTGCTCTCTGAACCACCTTGCACTGTATGAGACTGTGACGTGCACAGAGGGAGGAGGAATACACCCTGTTTACTTTCATTGTCTCCGCATTAATGTCAGTACCAATGCCTTGAAGAAGAAATTGACAATTTAACTAGATTTAGATTGACTCTTTAACACAAGGATCAACACACAAAATGGAGTCCAAATCTGAAGGGAGAGGCACATCAGGAATTCACAAAATCTTGAATTTGTAGATATCTGAAAAATGGCTTCTGGGAATATTAAACTGAGAGGACAACTGATCAAAACACTATCAATGAAGAGGTCAGAAATAGAAGCCAATCCAAGATCCCCCAAGAGGCATAAGCACTGTCCAAAATTGAAGGTGGAACAGAGGGTTAGAGTGTAATTGGGATAACAAAGGGGTGATATGAAGACCAAAATGCCACAAAAATTGGGTCCATTTTTTAAGACTTGTTCTTTACAGTTATATTATTTGAATATTTCTTCAGAGACCATGTATGTGGGAGGCATAGAAGGGCAGCCAGGGAGGAGGACTTACACAAAGTATTCTCAATGTGCAACCAGGGTGGGGGATTAACTAAGTTGTTTGAATGAAACCAATATAAAGTATAGCATATATTCGCTGCCCAATAATATATTAGAAAATTAGGAGGATCCAGACCACCCAATTGTTTTGTCTTCTGCAAACTGTCTTTTCGGATCCTTTTTCAGAGTCTTTTTATTCCAAAGAAAATTAGTAATAGAACTGTCAATTGTAACAAATAAGAACTTTGGAATAAAATTACATTGAAAAAAATATACAAATTTGGGGAGCACGCTCATCTTAATACAGTTAACCCTACCAACCAGGAGGACCAATGACTAAAATCCTGTCCAAGATGACTGAGCAATGGTATAAAGATTTGATCAAATAAGTCTGAAAAGCTTTTTGTCACATTTATGCCCAAATACCTAAGACTATATAAAGCAGATCTGAAAGGCAACGATGCTAATGGCTATTCTCACTTTTTCTCAATTTTAACTTATAGCCTGAAATTAGACCAAACTCTGCCAGCAGGTCCAGCACCAAGGAGATGGAGGTGCCAGGTTTAGACACATATAACAAAAGATCATCCACGTGTAAAGACAATTTATGATCCAGCCCTCCCCTTCTATGCCAGCCATCGCGCTGGATCTGAGAGCAACTGCCAGAGGCTCAATAGCTAATGCAAATAACAGCAGGGATAGTGGGCAGCCTTGTCTAGTCCCATGGCCAAGGGAGAAATACTTAGAATAGTTATTATTTGTTCGTACACAGGCCATTGGAACGTGTATAAAAGCCTAATCCAAGCTATAAATTGATCAGGATAAACAAATCTCCTCAGTGTGAAGAACAAATAACTCCACTCGACTCTTTCAAAAGCCTTCACAGTATCCATGGAAATAACTAATTCTGGGAATTCATTCACACACACTCACACACAAATGAATGGTTGAGGCCATAACACATCCACAATGCAGAAAACCAGAAAGGAATTAGTGGATCTCTGCAGCCATCTGGGTATTTTCTGTATATTTTCATTTTAAGTCATGCAATTGTTCTTTTTTTGCAACAGATGGCAGCAATCTACCCCAATAAATGACACATTCTCATATTTTCTTCATGTGTCAACTTATAGAAGTGTAGGTTTTTACTGTTGTGAAATTAACATAAATGTAAATTTGCATATGCAAATTAATGGTGTGATTGAGAAATGTAAAGGTTGATAAGATCTAAATAGCATAAAATCTCCCCCAAAAATGCAAAAATTTAGTGCTTTTACTTTAAGTTTGTGTTCTTAAATGTATTTAATAATAAAAAATAAAAAAAATGCACGCTTATTGTTTTCAGTCAAATTTGAGCCTAAAATATTAATAATTCAGCAAGCTGCACTTCAGCTCCCTGTGGTATGAATAAATGATGCAAATGACTATGTACCGCTCATGGCTATACTGTTTGCAGATTTTATATACGTGGCTGTTATTGTATTTGTTGCAACTTGCAGATATTTGTCATCTTGTGATTATTCAGAGTTCATCTTATACTTAATATGTTGTCTTTTGTCACCATTATTATGATTTGTATGTCAAATAATCAAGTTCACACGAGGAATAGAACAATTCAGATTTTTGGATAGGATGGAGCATGGTGTAGATCAACTGCATGAGAATCTGGCCCAAATTAGCCAGCAGCCCACCAGTAAAACACCCAATATTCCCAACAGTAAGTCTTGCCCTGCTTTTATCTAATGCTGATTTTACACTACATTATTAAAGACCCGACTTTCACTGGCCCACTGGCCGTTAGTTTTGTGGAGATCGGCGACAAACGCCCAAAATCACAAGCAAATCGGAGCTTGCAAAAGCCCAAAATCATAAGCAAAGCTTTGCTCTCTGCTGTGCGCGACGAACACAATGTATTAATATCAAAGACGGGATCTGAGAGAATATGTCAAAGAGATATCTAGCATGTTAGATATCTGGACCTGTCTGCTAGTGATGGGTCGTTAGTGAAAGATTCAGCTCTAAGAGCGGCTTTTTTAGGTGAAAATTGCCGAATCTATTTTTAAAAATAAAAAACATTATTGATATGAATAATCAAAAGATTTAAATGAATAGAATTAACTAATTCAAAGAACGAAAAATATAAATGAAGCGTGAACTCTGACCCACTTTCTGTAGATCTGAATTTCTGCGGTTTGAATTTTAGATATTGAATTTGGTGTTCTGAATTTCTTCTTCATCTTGAAAACTTGAAGCTGTATTTTTTAAAACTGAATATATACAGTGTAAGAATTCAGAACCAAAAATTTGCTATTTGAAAATACATATTTATAAAATTGTGCCATAAAATAAAACAATTACATTTGGTTAAATATGAAATGTCCAGGATTGGAGTTTAAAAAATTCAAATTCAAACCTATTTAAAATACAACGTAATATTTCATTTGGCAAAATCACACTTATAATTCAAATTCAAAAGTCTATAATTCAAATTTACACGATTCAAATTAAAATTGTTTTGTCATAATCCTGGCTCCATAGAATGCCCATCACTACTTTCTGCGATTCCAAATCGCGCAATACGAAATATGTTTTGACTGAATACAACTGAAGGGTTGACCTACAGCCAATGAGAGAGCAAGAAACGGGGCACGGGAAGTTTCAGTGGGATGAGTCCTGATGTACCTACAATAAAACATCAACTAGCATGGCTGCGGTATCAAGAAAGTCTTATTGGACCGAAGAAATGGAGGACAGATTAGTGGAACATTGGCAGGAGCACCGGTGCCTATTTGATGTTTCATCTGAACTGTACCACAACCGGTGGAGAAAGAGAAGTGTTGGAGAGAATTGTCCAACTCTCTTGGAGAGTCAGTAGATTTTTCAGTAGGAGGTACTTTTTATATTGTAACCAATAAAATATACGATGCTTTTAAAAAATAAAAACATACTCATCATATTATGAAATGCATACCATATGATCATGCATTTGTTTTCGTATCTCATATCACTTCTCGCGGGTATACTCTGTTGTGAAATGTAATTTGGAGTCCAGGCAGAGTCGTCGGGGATTCGTCAATAGTGAAAAGTTTTGTTTAACGTGTACATCCCTGTTGCCGATTTCTCGTGTAATTTGAAAACCTCACAGCTTCCATGACAAGACAGACAGCTGTGTAATATGAACGGTCCCACCATCCGACGTCTTTGAAAGTCGTGTAGTGTGTTGGAGGCATAACTTGGTAGATGAATCTCTTAGCAAAACACCTGCGTTTTACAGCCTGGTGGAAACTCATAAACTAATAAATATACCAATGATTAGTATGCGCATGAGATTATTTACAAAGAAAGTAGATTTTCACGAGCTCATTTGAAATGGACAACTTCGAGTCACGGGGAAAGATGAATCCGAGGCGTGATTCTCGAATCGCAGTCGAGCAGTTGGCGTACGTCCTCACGCAGGCGCGTGCTGCCATTTGTTTTTCTGCTGCGCTGCTTGTGTACAGAGCAATATGGCGACGTCCCTGATTTGTGGCCGGTTGTCCGCTGGACTGAGGAATGCCGGCCCTAGGACGAGTTTAAGATCAGCAGCTAAGGTCAGTTATATGTTCACGCATCAGATATCTATATCCGATCTTAATTTGTTGCGGAGGTTGCCTTTTTGGACACTTTTAGCGGCCCCAAATGGGTGAATCTCATTTGACATTAGCATGCAGGCTAGCTGCCTGTCATTATTGGTAATATGCTTAGGTTAGTAAGTCTATTTACTATCTGAATGGATCCTTTTTTTAAATTTAGGCAGAATTAACTTGAGTTAGCCAGGATTTTAGTTTGATTTTAATGTTTATACTTCAGTTCATTAGAGCAGTGCAGCTGTTGAGATTAGTGGCTCACTTAGTTTGACCTACATGGACAGATGGACAAATGACTGTCTTGTTTAGTTTCACTTAAGTGTTTCTGCTAAGCTAGCTGGTTAATATAGTTAAAATCATTAACCATTCAGAATGGCAGATTTCAAGTCAATGCAAACATGTCCAGTTGGTTATTGAACTGTTAAGGTTTCACTCTGTCTTCTGATGGTCACCTCTGTTGTAAAGATGAATACTGGACAGTGCTTTTTTTGTTGCATACTGAAATATGTGTACTGGAAGAAAATACAGTAGAATAAATGCAGTCTTAAAACATTCTGCTAATATGTGAGCTAGAAGTCGAGAGATATGTCCTTCCTGAGGATTGGTCACTTATTGTAAAGACCAACTATGCAGTGTACTTTTTATTGTAAACCTTACTAATAGCCTAACCATTAACAGAATCATAAATGGTTGTTTCTCATATGTTTCCCCACAGAATGAGATGTAAAAAAGGTTAACTACCCTTTCAAAAATAATAGCCTCTTGATTAATTTCTAGTGGGTAGTGTGGCCTAGTGGATACATTTCTGGAGTGGTGACTGAGTGGTTGAATGTTCTTTTCTTATCATTTAACAAATCTGTAAAATAAGCATTTGTAATGTAAACATTATACTTCAAATCTTGTTTTTGCCTTGTCAAGACCAAACCCTCTTTCTCTTATTGGATTTAAATAGTATTTTCCCTCTACATTTACAGGTGCTTGGTGGGACATCAAGTCTGTTTGGTAACCATGGGAACCAGCCATCTCCAATGCTGTCAGGGCAGCAGCAAAGAAACCTCTCCCTACATGAGTACACAAGCATTGGGCTGCTGAAGGAAGCGGGCATCTCTGTGCCTGCAGGTATCGTGGCCAGCTCACCTGATGAGGCCTATTCTGCTGCCAAGCAGATCGGTAAGGATAGAGATTTGCCATGCAAAATTTGTGCTAAGGCAAACATAGTGTGCTTTAAACTATAGTAAAAGGAACAGTTCACCCCAAAATTAACATTCTCTCATCATTTACTCACCCTTATGCCATCTCAAACTTGTATTGCTTTCATTCTTCTGCAAAACCGAAACGAAGATATTTTTATGGAGATATGAAGTGAATATACTCATACAATGCAAGTCAATGGCTTCCAAACTTTCAAGCTCCAAAAAGGACATAAAGGCAGCATACAACTCCATGCCTTCTGAAGCGATACAACCAGTTTTGGGGAAGAAACAGACCCAAATGTGATTTATATGTAGATCAGATTAAGCTCTTTTATAAAGGACAACCAGATTACCCTGTTTTCTGCTCTTGTGTATAGTGTGAGTCTGTGTGTTTCAGATGTCGTGCTTTTCTGTCACACACACACTGATGTCTAAACATAGATTTGCGGTGCACCACCATTGGAGAATGTGACTGTCCTGACCTTTAATCTTACTGTCAGCATACAGGCAGCACCTGCACAGACCCATGATGGACGGGCAGAGTTGTTAGCAGGAATAAAGGAGTGTTGGGTGTCAAGCATTGAGCAGGAATACAGTAGTTTTAGGTTGATAAACATTGCTTATGTGATCCATCAGACCAGATCTTGGCCTAATCTGTGTCCATCCAGTCTTGAGAGTCCATCTTTTTAGGCTGGACTTCTCTCAATATCTTACTGGTACCAAATGTTTTTGTGCCATTTTATGCCTTTTTTTTTGACAGTGAAAGTGGAGAGAGACAGGAAACACGGGGAAAGAGTTTAGGGGAATGACATGCAGCAAATGGTCCGGCCAACCGGGAATTGAACCGGGCACTCACTGCTTATGGCATTTGTGCCCATGTATTATGCACCATAAAAAGGGGAAGTATTTCTGATGAATTTGCAATATTGCAACATGAAACTGAAAATATCCAGAGTTCCAAAAACCTGCCATTTTATGGCTGCAAGCAGGGATCTTCCTGATTTCTGTTCCCCAAAAAAGAAAATATTGTCAACATGAAAGAATGTGCACAACGCGCATCTGTCTGTTCTTCCTTCAGGTTACCGTAGTAAGCACACACACCAGTTTTTTTAGTGACTGTCTGAACTAGTGATTGGAAGATCAGATCATTTTACTGACTTGGATCTTTGAGTCTCGTTCAGCAAAATGAACCGGCTTGACAACATGTAAACATTGATTGTTACAGTTTTCAGTTGCACACAATAAGGCTGCTTTTCAGCAGTACACAAAAGGTTTTCTTTTCAGCTACACATAAACTCTGTTGGCTTTTCAGCTCTACACACAAACAGCTTCCAGCATCTCTCTCTCCCGTCTGCCACTAAATCTTAACCTTAAGTACTCCCCCCGCCCCTCGCTGGAATGCAAGATCGGTGTGGCACGCAGGTGAATGTCAATCGCCACTTTTCTTCCCGGCCTCGCTCTGCCCAGACACCGCTCGGCTCCGCCCTGCTTACCACAGTCTACGTACGCAAACTTTGATTATAATCACAATAAGGAAAAATTGATAATGCAGCCTAGGACAAATTATGAGAAACAGAAAGATTAGTTTACCTCTGGATTGAATCTTCTTACAAAGTCATTCATTCTTTTTTCATGTGATGGCTCTATACACTAGAATGAATGACTCGGTCCAGAAGACTCAAGAGGTGAACAAATAATTTCTGTTTCCTGTACAGCACCTATGCGGTTTTCACGTAACAAACAAACAGCGATTGTGCAATGCGCATGCGCTGCCAACAAAAAATGAACAAATAACTCTGAGACTACTCATTCACATAGTCACATAGAAGATTCAATCAAAATGAACGACTCATCACTAGTCTGAACCGTTTATTTTTAAATTGTTTAAACCTGGTTTTCGCTATGAAAATAGCCATCGAAGCTGGCATGGCGTAAAGAAAGAAAGAAGAAACATAAGAATCAGGTCCTGTGTTTGGATTGGCTCAGATGTGTGTACTATGTGATTGTAAAGCAGGTTTGTGTGTGCAGGTTCAGAGACTGTAGCTAATAATAGTGTGACTCATAGGTTCAGGATGCAGCAGTTTTATAGTTGCAAAGGATTTGGCTTCATTTTGATGGCTTCTATCTATTTGCTTATGGTCTTTGGGCATAGCTATTTGTGTTTGGTTTTTGCTTATTGAAGGTATATTTGATGTAAATGTGACATAAAAATGGTCCCTATTTACTTATTATTTATCCCTATTTATCATTATTGGGAACGATTCATATACGATTATTATTTTTGTCCTTAATCATTAGTAATAATGTACTCAACTTTTCGGCTGATGTCACCAAGTGCTCATATTTTTCAGCCCTCCCATCCAACCCTCCCGATCCAATCAAATCCCGATAGATTAAATCAAGTCCATACCTACATTTCTTTTTCTCATTGAATATCATTTATCACTCTTTTTTTCTGATATATCATGTTGATTTTGTATACTAATTATGTACAAGTATTTTTCTCACTCATTATTTATGATTTCTCCTTTTCTTTCTCTCAGGCTCCAAAGACCTGGTGGTAAAAGCTCAAGTATTGGCGGGTGGTCGAGGCAAAGGCTCTTTTGAGGGAGGATTGAAGGGAGGAGTCCGAATCGTTTACTCGTGAGTGTCCGTGCTGTGATTTTCTGTGCCTTTGCTCTAGTACTTTTCTGATTTCCTTATTTCATCTCTCTGTTTCTGTCTGCAGGCCAGAAGAAGCAAGGGACATCTCCTCTAAGATGATTGGCAAGAAACTGTTCACTAAGCAGACAGGGGAGGCAGGGCGAATTTGTAACCAGGTGTTTATCTGCGAGCGCAGGTACCCGCGCAGAGAGTATTATTTTGCCATCACTATGGAGAGGTCCTTCCAGGTGAGCGATCATGGATTGTGTTATTGCTTCTACTATGTGGTTTTATATATGTATGAAATCGCTGTTCATATAGATGTTAATTCCAGTTAGAATTTGTGTCTTTTTATACAAGCACAAAAAAAGGCCCCCTTTAACTCCTGGTATTAACATCCATCTCAGGTGAGCCAATCCAAAACCACATTTGGGGGTATTCATGCATTTGAGATGCATGTTAATTTCAAGTGTAAATGGAGCCTGTGATCACAAGTGACAGGCTGCAGTAAGTAAAATGGTCAGCAGAGGGCAGAAAAAGACATATTTACTGTGCAGTAACCTGAATTCTCATCAAATTTACTAGTTTCATCTGCCTTTAAAGTTATCTCTTCGCTTATGCTCCGCCACTGCAGGGACCTGTGCTGATTGGCAGTTCTCAGGGGGGCGTGAACATTGAGGATGTGGCTGCAGAGAATCCCGATGCTATTGTAAAAGAGCCCATTGATATCGTAGAGGGAATAAAGATAGAGCAGGCCATAAAGGTGAGGTGCAGAGTACAAGACAGCTCTGCGGGACTGTATAGATGCCAGTGGCCACACATGATGATCATTTGACCCATCTTGCATTAAGAATATTTTTGATTCGCTTTCCTTCTCTCTCAGGTGGCAGAGAAGATGGGCTTCCCTCCTGCACTGATCAATGAAGCTGCAGAGAACATGTTGAAACTCTATGATGTCTTTATTAAGTATGATGCATCTATGGTGGAGATAAACCCAATGGTGGAGGACTCATCTGGCATTGGTACCAGACGTTCTATATATGTGCTATGTTTGATTTTCTTTTTTATTACTAACACATATGGATGGACAGTTTGACCAAAGTCATATATCACAGTATAATTTCATGGTATAAGTATATTGTTAATCCCAATATCGTTTTTTGGGCTAGAAAGTCAACAAAAATAATTGGGCAACATTTTTGGATAATCTAATTAATAACTCATTGTTTGGAACATGATAGAAGCAAATGAAAATATAAGATTATTAAAAAAATCCAATAAGTCTGGTATCAGGGCTAAATTAGCTTCACATATATGTAACTTCATATTTAAAGGGATAGTCCTCATGCCATCCCAGATGTGTATGTCTTTCTTTCTTCTGCTGAACACAGATTTTTAGAAGAATGTCTCTGCTCTGTAAGTCCATACAATGCAAGTAAATTGTGGCCTGAACTTTGAAGGTCCAAAAAGCACAAAGGCAGCATGAAAGTAATCCAAACGACTCCAGTGGTTAAATCCATATTGATGTACCTGATGTAATTTGTGTGGGTGAGAAACTATCCCTTTAACACAAGTTAAAAATCCACAGTCTCAACCGTTAATCTAATTTTATAAAGCTGATATACAGTTCTGACTCTAAATTTTAAATGTTAAATTCTGATTGGATGGGCCACATTCAAAGACGGTGTAAAATAGCCTCTACATCCACACCTGTGACCCTAATCCCTGCACCATAATATTCCATATCCAGGCAGATTCATGCATGATTAGAAACGTTCTTTTCTGTATCTGCAGTGATGTGTATGGACGCTAAGATCAACTTTGACTCCAATGCTGCCTATAGACAGAAGAAAGTGTTTGACATGCGGGACTGGACTCAGGAGGACGCCAGAGACAGACAGGCAGCCAAAGCAGACCTCAACTACATCGGCCTGGATGGCACTATCGGCTGCCTGGGTCAGTGGAATAAACCTCAGTCTTCCATTAGTGAACAACTATGAAATGTATTATTTTTATTTTTAAACATTGAGTGGATGACTCACTTATTAGCATTTTTTGTGTTTTTTTTTAATCTATATATACAGTGGCCCCAAAAATGAATGTCACTGCATTAGATAATAAAATATCAAACCAAATGGTATTCATTTTAGATAAATACACTTTTCAAGCAAAACAATTCACAAAAGGAAGTTTTTAGGGTTTAAATTATAAAGCAATAGATGTTCAAAATTAAGGTTAATGCAGCAATTTCTCGTTCTGTCAAAGTTCCGAGTATTAAGACACATTTTGGTTGTCCATAGTTAATGTGATAAAGTAACAACACCTGTGGTTACTCTATAGGTGTCCTTTTTGGATCATGTTGTTCTATGTAACATGCTATAGAGGTCAACTGACAGTAGATTTTGCCGGTACGATAACTAAGATGGTGGAAAAGGCCGATAACTGATTAATCGGCCAATTGTTTTTAAAATCGATTTATAGAATGTTAAAAAAAAACTCCTTTGTCTTTCATTACTATGACGGGCACAGACATAGTGGCAGCATAGTGTCATTTTGAAATGACAGAGACTTGGCTCTGTTACAATGCTCTTAATTATTTAACGAATTAAGATTTTCATAGCTTGTATATATTAACTAGATTTAAGGATTTATTTTGCAAATATAAAATAAAAAATATTCAGATAATTAAAATGTATTACATTCTTGTAGCAGAAGAGTTGATCATTGATAAGGCCATTCAAAAAGCGACTTTAGAACACAATGTGTTGTTTACTACCATATTATTGATCATAATCCAATCATTGGCAAACAGTTCACAGCAATCCATTACACAAGTGAATTTGTCAATTAGTTGGAGATTTATTATGAGGGCTTTTTTAAGGACCCGACAATGTACACCTGCGTCAGACATGCTTGTGTAGCATCTCGGATGCGTTGCATCATAATATACATTTTTTTTTCAAGTTAAATATAGTTTAATACTCAATCTTTAAACACATCTTGAGATCCCTTAGTTCGCATTTGCGGTCCTTCAAGTGTTTTGAACGCAAGAACGTAACGCATGTCTGGGTTGTGGGTTGTTTTCTTCACTGTATAAACTCCTGTGTTGCTCATACAGGTCTAGGTCTAACGGTCTAGGTCTGAGGAAGTTAAATTATGGATATCTGAAAATGTCCTCATGCTTAATGAGGATAAAACCGAGGTCATTGCTTTTGGCTCTTCGTTACGTATCGCTGAGATTGAAAACCAATTAGGTACTCTGTCTTATTATTTATATAATTCTGACTTATTATTTGATAAGCAGATAAATGCTGTTATTAAAGGAAGCTTTTTTTCATCTAAGGTCCATTGCTAAATTAAAACAGTTTCTCTCACAGAAGGACTTGGAAATAGCGATTCATTCTCTTTATTACATCCCGGCTGGATTACTGCAACGCCTTATATGTGGGTCTGTCTCAATCTTCTTTTACACGTCTGCAAGTAGTCCAAAATGCAGCAGCTAGACTTCTAACGGGTACCAAGAAAAGAGAGCATATTACCCCTGTTCTCGCTTCCCTACATTGGCTTCCAGTTAGCTACAGAGTTAAATTCAAGGTTGTGCTGTATGTTTATAAGGCCTTGCATGGTTTAGCCCCTCAGTACATTGCTGATTTACTTCAACTACATTCTGCACCTAGGTCTCTTCGGTCATCAAATCAGTTACTCCTCTCTGTTCCCATTTGAAAGCTAAAGGCGATCGGGCGTTTGTGGTTGCAGCCCCCAGGATGTTGAATGCACTCCCATTTGTTATTGGGTCTTCTTCCTCATTGCCTATATTTAAATCTAGATTGAAGACACATTTTTTTCTCTTTAGCCTATAATGTTGTTGAGTTTTTTTGTGTAGGTTTTTTAATGTTTTTATTAATTTTGTTCTTTGGAACATTTTATTAGTTCTATTTAATTCTGTTTTTAATGTTTGTAAAAAAATGTACTGCACTTTGGTTACAACATTTGTTGTGCTTTTATAAATAAACTTGAACTTGACTAATGGGTTTCTAGAGAAAACAGTTTGGTTTTTTGTTGCCATTTTTGACCTAATATTGACCTTAAGACATGCTAGTCTATTGTATACTGTGGCAACTCAAAATCAAACACAAAGACAATGTTAAGCTTTGTTTAACAAACCAAATAGCTTTCAACTGTGTTTGATATAATTGGCAAGTGATTTTCTAGTACCAAATTAGCAATTTAGCATGATTGTTCAAGGATAAGGTGTTGGAGTGATGGCTGCTAGAAATGGGGCCTGTCTATTTTTCAAATAGTGATGGTGCTGTTTTTTACATTGGTAATGTCCTGACTATACTTTTTGATCAGCTGAATGCTACTTTGGTGAATTAAAGTACCAATTTCCTCCCGAAACAGCAAAATCTTTACATTATTCCAAACTTTTGTCCACCAGTGTATATATAAAAAGCAACCATCGGCACATATTAAATAGATAAAACCGATATATCGGGCTTCCTCTAATATTCTATTACAGATAGCTTTTAGCTTTAAATAAAAGACTTTAACCATTTTTACTAGTGGATTGAATGAAATCCAGTGGAATTTGAATATAAATGGAGACGGTTGATGTCACTTTTTTTGTCTCCGTTTAGTCAATGGAGCTGGTCTCGCAATGGCAACAATGGACATCATAAAACTGCATGGTGGAATTCCTGCGAACTTCCTAGATGTAGGAGGCGGAGCCACAGCACAGCAGGTGACAGAGGCTTTCAAGCTTATCACCTCTGATAAAAAGGTAATGGCATGGTCTATTGGACACAGGATTCCTTTTTTGATTGTATTAATTTGTTGATTTTTGGCCACTCTCCAATTGTTCTGTTTGTTGTTTCCTTTGTAATAGGTCCAGGCTATTTTGGTGAACATCTTCGGTGGCATCATGAGGTGTGATGTAATTGCGCAGGGAATCATCATGGCCGTCACGGACTTACAGCTGAGAATTCCCATCGTAGTGCGGTTACAAGGTGAGACAGAGAGATGGATGGTGTGGGTGAGTTTGATTAATGAATAGATAGAGGGACAATTTGAAACCTATTAAAATTATTTTCCACTTCCCATACTTTATTTCAACGGGTTCTGATTTAATCAGCAATTTTGTTTGCTCTGCTGTAAAGCTGCAAGCGTGGCACCACAAAAAGCAGCCACGTTTTGTCATGTTACAAAATTATCTGGTTAATGTAACAGTTAGTCAACACTAGTCCCCTCTTACAGTCTTTGTGACAGATTTGACAAAAGTCCTCTAAACATGTAGAGTTGGAACTTATTAGTGAGAGGAAAGATTGAGAGAAAGGTGACGGGAAGAAGAAATGTGTGTTGAGATGGAGAGATATTTGTGCAGGTGGTCCATGTGTCATGTCCTTAATTTCTCTCTCTCTCTTTCATCACACTCGTCTGATCTCAAGGAACGAGAGTGGATGATGCCAAGGCTCTGATTGCTGCCAGCCCTCTGAAGATCCTGGCCTGTGACGATCTGGACGAGGCGGCCAAGATGGTGTGTTAGTCTTGCATTCATTTAGACAGGCAAATGGAAACTGACAACGAGTGGAGATATAGAGATGGAAAAAAAAAAAAAGTTATTTGCCATGTTCATTCTGCATGTTTTTCCCCATAAAACAAATGGGATTTAAACAGTCAAGATCGATAAGACAAAAAAGCACCATAAAAGCAGACCTGCCAACCTGTACGCATTTTGTGTAGCGGGTACGCATTTTGACCGCAAAGTACGCTGGTACGATTTGTCACTCTACGCAAAAACCTGCTGACGCCTCTGTGCACGCGCAGTACTCAAACCAAGCAAAAGCAAAAGAAGAGTTCGACCAATCATAGCGCTAGGTTCATTCCCCAAATAGCAATCGGGTATGATTGACAAATGCGCCTATCATTAATAAGAGACTGCAAATCAACAGCAACACAAAATCCTGCTCGATCCCCCTTCCACTCCTGCCGTCTTACTGATTTCTTAAGCGAGGACAGTACAGTAGTCACTGTACTTCTAACTCCTTAATGTAAACAGGTTGTGTTGGATGTGGAAAGTTGAAATATTGAATCGAGTTAACTTAATCCTCTGGACTCAACGTGATCGCATGGATTAATTTAAAATACTCCGTCATGGTCACTCAGATAAGAGGAAGACAAAATTCAGCCATGCAAATTATAAAATTCTCAAGTAATGCTGAACAATAAATCTAAATAAAATTTAAATTGCTATATGACTTAGTGATTATGCAAGTGCTGTGATTTGAATGTTTTGAGGCACCGTGTGTTCCAGAGTGAAGAGTTCCAGAATTGTTCAGGTGCGTGTTCTGTGCTCACACGTGGTGTTTTTCCATCTCCGAGCGGCTCATTTCACTGCTGCTCCTCACGAACTGTGTGAGTTTGTGCCACTTATAACGTTAACTTGACCGCAAGATGCGCAAACATTCCCCTGATTTGCAATGAGAATCGTTTATAAATCAGCACTTACGAAAATTTACCACGGTTTTACTGTACTGTAGTAAGTGTTTTTTTTTTGTTTTGTTTTTCTGGCAGAATGAAGAAATTAAAGACAGACAGACATACAGTAAATATGAGTATTGTCCTAGTTTTGGTTAGATTATGACCAGTGTTTCCTCTAAAATACTGCTTTAACAGGGATAGGACAAAGGTGTGTGAGTGCAGACCTGCTAACCTTTGGAAAATATTTAACATTAATAACGTTATCCTAACGCTATGTAATTTGCAAGCTAGCTTGCTTGTTCACTTTGGGCCGGTTTGCACCAGCTTTGCACAAGTTACAACTTAGCCTAGTTGTGGCGTAAATGGGCACTAAGTCACAATATACGCACCACTAAATATTTGAGCGTTGCACCATTAAACTTAGATTTTGGTTGAGTTGTATGGACTACTTTTATGGTACTGTTTTTCTTTTATCTCTTTTTTTTTTTGTCCTTTTTGGTCCTTTTTGGAGCTTGACATTCTCTGGGAAGGAGTATTATGAACTTTCTTTAAAACAACTACTTTTGTATTTCACGGAAGAAAGAAAGACATACTGGTTTGAAACAAATTAGGGGTGAGTAAATGATGAAAGACAAAATGGTTTTACAAAAAAAATTTTTTTAAATGCGGTACTGTCCGAAAGCTTTTTGCTGTTGGTAAAATAGGATGTTTTCCAAAATAATAATAATAAAAAATAAATAAATCAATATTTGGTGTGACCACCCTATGCCTGTAAAACCAATTCTCTTCGGTACACTTGCTCAGTTTTTCAAGGTTGTTGGCACGTTGTTCCAAGCATCTTGGTAAATTTGCCACGGTTCTATGTATTTAGTCTCAATTGCTTTTATCTCTTCATGTAATCCCAGACTCGATGTTGAGATCCGTGCTCTGTGCAAAAGTAATTTTGGAACTCTAAAACTAATACTTCCTCTTGACACTAAAGCAGAAGATATAAAATAAAAATTTTTATACAACTGTATTTCTTGCGCAGTACTGTACATGTGATCAACAAAAAATTTATGAAAATAAAAACTGAAGCAAATGTTTCAATCAGCATGACATCAGTGCTTCAGTGAAGTGCTGTCAAAACTTTTGAAGATGTCGGAAGAAACAATTAATTACAGACAATTAACTACACCTGACCAAATCCGAGACAACTGGATGGAATCAACCTATGAACCTCTTGTTTTTTTAAAATTGTGTTGATCATTGTTTTAAGTAGTGCTGTCAGTTGATTAAAATGTTTTATCGTGATTTTTGTAGATGATTGTGATTAATCGCAGATTTGTGCTGACTAAGTGGGAGGTTGACTAATTGAAAGAACTAGTCCCCACATAGGTTGCATATTTATTGCAATGGGCATTAAATCTCTTAAACTCAAATCCTCCAAAATATGAATCTGCCAGTAGACTGTGGCTATCCACTTTATTGCAGTTATGAAGCAGCGTTCATGATTCACGACAGGGCGTCAACGGCAGCATCAATCGTCGCTTTGAACTCCACATGAAAAGAGCTTGAAGACAAAAACATCTCTGCGTTTTGGTGATAGTTAAGACTTTACATGCTTCTGTAGTAATTAAAATGTGCCTACATAGGCTGAAAAATTGTGTCACAAGTCCCATTTGGACTCGTTATTTGCATCAACTATAGTGTGAAGAGCGCCTTTCCCCATCACTTTGTCACTGACACGGAAATGACAAAGTTGGTGTGTCCATCAGTGTAATGACTCAAGCCGAACACATTTCACAGGTTACGTCCAACCAGTGTTTATGCTGGTTTATGCTGCATTAATGTTAAATGCATAATCACAAATAAGAAAAATGAATATGTTAAACATTTTTAATTAACTGCATGTGTTAAAACGTTAATACTGACAGCTCTATTTTTAAGTAATCATTTGTGTATTTCTTATCTCTTTCTCCCTTTCTCTTTCTAGGTTGTAAAGCTTTCTGAAATTGTGTCATTGGCCAAAGAGGCCCAGGTTGATGTCAAGTTCCAGCTGCCCATCTAACTAAACAAACCCACCAAATCACCATTTAAACCATCTTATATAAACTGAATCTGAAAGCCGGCAACCTGAACTTGTCTTGTCCCAGACCTCCAATAGAGATCTCTGCAGCCCCCATACGAGTCAAGTACTCGTTTCTGTCTCTTTGTGGTTCCCGCTCCCTTCTGTTTCACCAGTGCTTCCCGATTGTAAAGAAACGCGTGTCTGCATGGTAACACTTACATTTTATGCGCTCAACCCCCACCCCACTGTGCAGCACCCATCTAACCACTAACATACTGTTGGTTATTATGTTCTATTGGTTAAGATTGGGTTAGTGTAATTGCCTACTGTCATTCATTTTGTCTATGTATGTTTTCTCAAGTGGAGGATGTATTTATCTGGCACTGTATTTATATTGTTGAAATGTACATGGAGAGCCGATTCTCTGGATATAGAATGTCTTTGACACATTGGTTCTGTCTTTTGACACCCATGCACACAGTAACATTAAAAAGAAAATGCTATCCCCCTTTTTCTCCCTCCCTCTCTCCCCTTCTATTTTCCGGTGGGGGTGAGTGGCACTGCAGGGTGTCCTCTCTGTTCTCCTGAAGAGAAATGCACCATTTCCCTTTCAAACAAATGCACAAGCACTCACAGGGAATATGTGTGTTATTGGTGTTCTCTTAGTTTGACATGGATCCAACGGTGCAACAGTAGCAGGAAACAATTAAAATACTCAAGCATCTCAGAGGATTATGTTTGAATCTGCTGTAAAGCTCTGTCAGTGTCTGAAATGTAGACCAATTAATTGGTCTAACTAAAATGATGGTGTAGGTTACAAGAACTTCAAACTTATAGGAGTTGGATCAACTGTCTATGTAAAGAAACATTATCAAAAGCGAACACTAATTACCCTGATGGTGACTTTAACAAAGCACAACTTTGACAGAAAAACATAATTAAAAACACGAGCAAAAACATCTATTAATTAAAAACAGATAATTTACAAATTATTTAGAAGTCCTCATAAGTAGGCACGCTTTGACCAAACAAACTTCAAGAGCAAGTGCAACAATGCAAAGTTCATGGTGCTAAGCCTTACAAGGTTCCCCAGATTTTGACCCATGAATTTTCAAGACCTGTTCATGACTTTAACAAATGGATAACATCATTAAAGGTATAAGTCAAAATAAAAGATTTAAAGTCACACATATTTTCTGATTTTCCATGGTTGAGCCTGGCTTACAACAGTAAAATTTTAACTTCCATTTCACAGTGGTGCACAAAGTTTCATAATGGGGTGTGTTGAAGAGTTAGTGATAAAACTGAGCACGCTCAAAAGCCTGTATGTTCTACCTTCAGCACCTAAATTGATTTTGTATTTCCTCACGGATTAAAAATGTAAGTTGCTCTGACTTAAATATTCATAAAACTTAATTGACTTACGTAAACTCACTTTTATTTATTTTTTATATTAGTTCATTTACTTTTAAAATGTAGCTTATCTGACAAAATTTAAGTTGGATTTTTTTAGTGTAGAGATGTGCAGTCCTTTGGCCAATGGAATGTTTAAATATGTTTATGATAAATTACAGTGAAAACGTGAGATCAAGCAAGCTCCTGATATTGTCCATTCTGTGAGCATCCATGCATGCTCACTCTCCAGCTGTGTGTCTCATCTCAATTGGGATGTGAATCGATACTGCACTGCTTAATTTTCTATTTTATTTTTGTTACACAGCAGTACTTCTCATAGAGAATACCATGTTCTCTGCCCCCTTGCTGCTACTTCCAATATTTGCTTCACTAGATTTTACAAAGATATTTTTTTATTGCTAGTTATGAAATGTATATGTAATATGTTGCCTATGTATTCTAGAGGGAAAAAACAACTGCTGTATGTTGTGGTAGAGCATCATTTGTTTGATGATTGAGTTCAATGCATATGGGTAAGATGATCAAGAAGTGAGCCAAGTAGGAAGTCATTTAGTAGACACCTTTATCCAAAGCATATTACAGTACATTTTTTACAAGGACAATCTCCCTGAAGAAACCCCTGAGTTGAGTGCCCCTTCTGGGGTAAGAACCAAAACCTTTGGATGTTCAGCCCAGATCTTAACCACTATGAGACTCCATCCATTGTATATTTTCAGATCAAGTCATATGGGGGGTTTCAGAAATCAACAGAACTGGCTAATCAGTCTATTTTGGCAAATATCTGCCATTACAGGCAAACAGTTACATGGCAAGCTTTCTGTAAATTTTTGCCACTACTGGCAAAGTTCTATGGTGAACATTTGGCAAATATCTGCTACTACTGACAAAACCATTATGGCAAACGTTTGGAAAATATCAGCCACTGCAGGCAATCACTTATGTGGTGAATATTTTGCAAATATCTGCCATTATTGGCCAACAGTTGTGGCAAACTTTTGGTAAATATCTTCCAGTTTTAGCAAAGAGTTTTGGCAAACATTAGACAAATATCTGCCAATGCAGGCAATCAGTTCTATGTGGAACATTCTACAAATATCTGCTACAGGCCAACAGTTACATGGCAAACATTTAGCAAATATCTACCACTACAGGCAAACTGTTACATGGCGAAATTTCTTTAAATATATGCCAAGATTTTTAGCTTTACGCACCAAAGCTACTTGCATGGATATATAAAAAAATTTCAGTATTTGGCGTTGACGTTTTTTCTGCTTTTTTCTGCTGTTTTTTTACTGGCACTACTTGATGACAGTTCTGTGGTGAACGTTCAGCAAATATCTGGAACTTTTGGCAAACAGTTATGGTAAACCTTTGGAAAATCTGTCACTGCAGGCAAAAAGACAAATACAGTGCATTCAGGAAGTATTCAGACCCCTTCATTTTTTCACATTGTTATGTTGTAGCCTTGCTTTAAAAATGCTTTAAATTATGTATTTTTTCACATCGATATACAATCCATACCCCATAATGAAAGCAGAAATCAGATCTTTGATAACTTTGCGAAATTATTAAAAAGAAAAAAATGAAATATCATATTGATATAAGTATTCAGACCCTTAAATCAGTAGTCTTTTGGGGTATGATGCGACAAGCTTCGCACACCTTGATTTGGATATTTTCTCCCATTCATCTCTGCAGATCCTCTTAGGCTCTATCAGGATGCATGGGGACTGTCGGTGGACAGCCATTTTCAGGTCTCTCCAGAGATGTTCGATTGGTTTCAAGTCCGGGCTCTGGCTGGGCCGCTTGTTCAGTCCTTGGACAGATCTTGCATTTCTGCAGGCAGGAGTCCCCCTACAGCAAGTTTTCAGGCACGTCATGGTTACGACACACGCCTCCAAGCTAGGCTGGGGCGCCGTTGCAAAGGGCACGCAGCCGATGGCTCTTGGACAGGACTGTGGCTGTGTTGGCACATCAACTGCCTTGAGCTGCTGGCAGTACAACTCGCCCTGCGGAGGCTATTGCCGTTGATCCAGAGCAAGCACGTTTTGGTCCAAATGGACAACAAAGCAACAGTAGCATGTATAAACTACAAAGGTGGCTTACGATCTCGTCGTATGTCACAACTCACCTGTCATCTCCTCTGGAGTCAGCAGTGGCTGAGGTCGCTGAGGGCCACTCATATCCCAGACAGTGGACACGCTGTCATGGCAGGTGACGCTCAGGGGAGAGTGGAGACTCCACCCCCAGGTGGTCCAGCTGATTTGGAGTCGATTCGGCAAAGCACAGGTAGACCTGTTTGCTTCCTGGATATCCTCCCACTGCCCGCTCTAGTATTCTCTGACAGCAGCCCCCCTCGGGACAGATGCACTGGCTCACAGCTGGCCCCGGGGCTGCGAAAATGCATGTTCCCCCTAGTGAGCCTACTTGCACAGACTCTGTTCAAGGTCAGGGAGGACGAGGAACAAGTCACCCTCATGGCGCCATACTGGCCCACCCAGACTTGGTTCTCGGACCTCACACTCCTCGCGACAGCACCTCCCTGGCAAATTCCCCTGAGGACGGACCTTCTTTCTCAAGGAAGGGGCACCATCTGGCACCCGTGTCCAGACCTCTGGAACCTCAATGTCTTGTCCCTGGACCTAAGTCTAAGGTCTACCGCCCACAGTGGTAAGCACGATCACTCAGGCCAGGGCTCCCTCCACAAGTCAGCTGTATGCCCTGAAGTGGCATGTGTTTGCAAATTGGTGTTCTTCCCGAATCGAAGACACTCAGAGATGCGCAGTCGGATCATTGCTTTCCTTCCTGCAGGAAAAATTGGAGGGCCGGCTGTCTGACTGTCCCCCTCAACCTTGAAGATGTATTTATCTCTGTATCGGCACACCACGATGCAGTAGACGGTAAGTATTTAGGGAAGCATGACTTGATCCTCTGGTTCATGAGAGGGGCAAGGAGTTGAATCCTCCTAGGCCGCACCTCTTTCCCTCATGGGACCTCTCCATGGTCCTTTGGGGGCTACGGGAGCTCCATTTGAACCCCTACAGTCAGTCGAGTTGAAGGCCGTATTGTTGAAGACCACCCTCCTAACCATGCTCACTTCCATCAAGAGGGTTGGGAAACTGCAAGCATTTTCTGTTAGCAAAACATGCCTGGAGTTTGGTCCGGAGGACTCTCAAATGATCCTGAGACACCGACCGGGCTATGTGCCCAAGGTTCCCACGACCCCTTTTAGGGATCAGGTGGTGAGCCTGCAAGAGCTGCCCCGGGAGGAGGCAGACACAGCCTTTTCGTTGCTGCGTCCGGTGCATGCTTTGCGTATCTAGTTGGATTAGTAGGAGTTTTAGACACTCTGATCAGCTCTTTGTCTGCTTTGGTGGACAGCGAAAAGAGAATGATGTCTCTAAACAGAGGCTTGCCTGGATCTGGATATTGGATGCCATCGCATTGGCATACCAGGCCCAGGCCATGCCCGCCCCTTAGGGAAGATGAGCACACTCAACAAGGAGTGAGGCATCCTCGTGGGCACTGGCCAATGGTACCTCTCTAGCAGACATCTGCAGAGCAGCAGGCTGGGCAACACCCAATACATTTGCAAATCAGCAACATTGTTCAATATTAAACTGTCTGTTAAGACAAATTTGTTAAGCTTGTTGGGACAGCAATCAAGGTGATCTTGTCTGTCTAACATGTCTTTAGATTCAAAGTAATTAAGTATAGAAGATTTTGCGATAAATGTTGGTAGTTAACTGACTTTGTGTTGATTCAACATATGTTTTTGAGTTGATCTGGCAAATATGCGTGTTAATTCAACTTAAGTATACAAAGTGATTAAATTAAAATGGACTAAAAAAAGGCTCAGATAAATTGATTGAACTCAAAAAATACAGTAGAATGAGAGAAATCATTAAAATCATCCACCTAACACAAAACACATATACAATGTAGGTAAATATGTTAGGATTTATGATTATTGTACTTTATTTTACTTTATTATTTTTATGTTCTTAAAACACCATCGGGGATAACAGTGGCAACATTCAGTTTCACTAGTTATAAGGAAATAAAAGAGTTTGAGAATTTGAGTTACACTGACATTTAATTTTGTTGGGTTTACCCAATTCAGCTAGGTTATAGGGGGAGTCGGACTATTTATTTTAATTTCTGTAATTGGCATAACATAAGATCATAAGGCACATTATACCTATATTTCCCATATTAAAATATATATTGAAATAAATAAACAAACCATTAATCATAAGATTGAAGTGGGCCCTGGCAACCTTATTCTTGGTATACTACCAACATTACTAAGGAAAAAAATACAGCAATACAATTTCAGAGTAATTAGAATTACAGCCTTAAAGCAAATTATATAGACAAATCAGATACCCCCACGAATGCAAGGATGGAGCGGAGTGGGCCCGGCCCCCCTCTTTTAGCCTACACCTCAACTGAACTTCGGCTGACATAAAATATGCTCACTTTCGGCAAAAGGCATTAATAATAGTATAGCATGGGAATTGACTAAAAAGGAGTGACCACTAGCCACTGTGAGACAATGCTTTCCTGTTCTAGATAGATAATAATTATCAAACTGATGTCTTGCTCTAACAACCAAAGTGTCAGACCTCAATAAACTTAAACAGGTGACAAACACCTGAAAATCATGCTTCGTTAAACTTTGAATTTTAATTAACCATTTGTTTCATATAGTACCAGTGCCTTTAAGCTTCAGTCTCACTTCTCAGTTTATAAGATTTCATCAGGATGTATCACCAGTGTGTGATATTTCACAACAACGTGAAACATTGAATCATTTACCAAACATATTGGTTTATTGGAAAAATGACATAATTAACTTGAAACGGAATTTAAGATATAACTATTAACCTCCAATAAATTTTTGTGACAGGGCGGAGGGCGGGGCCGGGCCGGGCCGTGATTTCCCCCTCCCTTACACCCGGTCCCTTATCGTGCTAAATGAGCCTCGGAGAGGGATAAATGCTGAATGCGGATGGTGGTGCGAGAGAGAGATGAAAAAAAAAAAACACTTACTCGCCAGTTCTCCGATATGCCGAAGCTTGGTCCCCGGCCACTCCTCCACCCTCTTCCAGGCGGCTGCTCCGTTGGGGTGGACGGTAGTGGCGAGAATTCTACTACACCGTATCCCTCCTCCTTCCCGGATTTCGGCACCAGTGTAAAATGTATTTAGATGGGCAAGAAACTATTATTTATATTTGTAAAAAAAAAAAACACTTCCAGTTCTCCGATACGCCGTAGCTTGGTCCCTGGCCACTCCTCCACCCTCCAACGGATGACAGCCACACCTCCCCGGGCGGATCGGAAGCAGTCCTCCAGCCCTTGACGGACAGAACACCCCGCCACGTTCTTGGGGAACAGAAGGGGTCTCCCCCGCCTCTGGCAGAGGTTCTCCCATTGCAGGCGGTTGGCAGCGAGCCCCTCCCCGATTGCGGTCGGTGGTCTCAGACCCCGCCGCGTTTCAGCGGCTGGTAGGGGACTCCACCGCCCCTGGCAGCGGCCCTGACCGCTCCAGGCGGTCGGTTAGGAGCCCCTTCTCCCCTCGCGGTCGGCGGCCGTTCCTCCGCTTCCAGGCGGCCAGGCTCCTCGTTCCCCTGCAGACGTGTGGGGGGATATGCACAGCAAACATACTTAAAATGTTGCACAAGACATTAAATCCCACTACAAAGTCCGACTTCATTAAGTGGGGTTTTTTCTGCTATTTTCTACACATTGGTAATAGCTGCTGCTAAGACACTTGGAAAAGAGCGAGGACAGTGCTAGGAGAGTGCTCTCGGTGTCTGCACGATCTTGTGCATGTATACGACTGTGCCTTGGCGCGTCCAGTATATTATGAATTTGCGCATCTTTGCGAGATAAATATACTTGCACTCACTCCTCAGTTAGAAGACTTCCTTCACTCCATGTAGTTTTTGTGCTCTTGCTTTTTGTTTGCTTGCACTAGTGTTATAAATGCAGCACTGGCCTGATCTGGCAAGTGACAGATCTAGCAACTGGCCCGAATCTTTCTCACACTGGCCCCGGGCAATCGGGCAGTCCTTGTTGTCAAGCCCTTAGCCCACCCCTGCCCATGCCTACAACCAGCCAGTGAAATTAAATTTACATAATTTCCCACCATGCTGCAGGCTTGTTTACCTGTTTATTTTTGAAGTGGGACCTCTGTAAGACTTGCAATGCTGAGGCTGATGTACCCTTAGTTTTTTGAGGAGAATTTCTTCAGGGCTTTGGCTGTGAATTTGGCGGATCTAAGTTAAAATGGTTTTCTGGAAAACATATGCATCAAAAGATTTAAATGGACATTAAAAAAGCTGATATTTGCAAGAATAGGTTTAAATGGACATATTACCTGACATGCACCCTGATCCTTAAAATCATTCTTACCAGAGGCCTCATATTGAGACTTTAAAGTTAACCTCTCTCAGAAGTTGTATCCTTTTATTGCCTATTCTCCTCATATTCCCAATGGCCTTCTCTAAATCCATACTGTATATCCCTCCCTCACTCTCTCGACCATCTTCTCTCTAATTAGTTTCGCAGCTCTGACAGAGGTTCTTAAATCTTTTGCAGAGAGAGGTGAGAAGGGTGAAGTTGAAGATGCCTCTGCACCCCTCCCACCTCACCTGCAGTTATGGAGGGATACATCAGGTAATCTCTGGAGACCGCACAAGTGCGAGGTTTTTCTCGCATTCTGATCTCAGTTTGTCAGTTTCTGAATGTGATGTGTTCCATCAGTCATGCTGCTTTCACACTATTAGGCAATGTGTAACTGTTAGCGTAGATCCATTGTGGCCTCAGGGATTTGATGCCAAAACACAAAGCTGCATCTTTGAAAACACACACAGGTAGAGTTATCAGGAAAAAAATCTGGGGGGATTGTTTGTTTTTTGAAGGTGTCTGCTATTCTATAAACACTCAACCAACAGCTGGCTGTAGATTATGCCTTAAAGGCAGAGATCATATATCAATTTCCAACATTAAAGCAGAGCGATGTTTCAGCTGTGTTGTATTAGAGATGAGTGTATGTGTGTGATAGAGATAGGGTTCCGTGAGTCTTCAACAAACTTGTTCATCAGTTCAAAGCAACAAATTGACACCCTGTTGCCTTGGTAACCATAGATTGCAGTCCCCTTGCTTACCCAACACGCATTCTGCTCTGTCAGAGGTATCAATTATTTTTATCTACGTTTCCTATCCTATTCTCTTTTTGACTTTCATAACTCCATATGACGTTCCATATGGTGTATCTTAAAAAGGGTACTCTATTTTTCACACATGATATCAGGCAACATATCAACATAAATAACACTGACATCTTGCCATAAATCTGACATCTCATACATCTCAAACAGAAATAATACTGTCTAAAAAAGAAGGCTTACTAAAAGGATTATTCCAGGACAGCATTTGAGGCAAAATGTTGATAACCAAAAAAGTTTGACTTGTTCCTCCTTTTCTTAAAAAAAGAAAGAAAGAAAAAAGAAAGCTAAATCAAGGTTACAGTGAGGCACTTACAATGAAAGTGAATGGGGAAAATTTTTGGAAAGTTTAAAGGCAATTATGTATGTTATAATTATATTAAAGCAATTATTTAATTCTTGTGTTAAAGCTTGTGTATTATTTGAGCTGCAAATATGGAGGAACGTTTCTCATTTTTCAATTCTTTCATGTAACCAATAGCAGGAAACCTTCACCTAGTTTCAGACTTAGAAGTGCAAAAACCATATATGCAGTGTATGCAACACATAGGGGTGCAATGTAAGGGGGGGGGGTATTTGACTCCACCACCCAGGTCAACGCATATAATGAGACTGCCCCCCCAGCCCATGCCCACCCAAGCACCCCTGGAAAGGGGCGCAAAAGTTAGTGTCACATACATATTAGAAAATGGATCGTTGTGCCCCTGTAAAGACTTGATAAAATTGGTAGGGGACAGCAGATATTGAACCTGGGCATGTGTGCCATGTTATGACTAGAGCCTGACCGATACCGATTTTAGAGGGGGTAAATTCATAGATTATCGATATGGTGGCCAATATAGTTGATTTTTTTTTTATCTGGAATGAAATACCTTTTCTATGGGGATTGTTCATTTGACATTATTATTATACATTGTCAACAAATTCTAGAAATGAACACTGAGAAAAAAAAAGAATAAATAAAAATACAATAAATGGCAAATAAAACATCAGTACTGTTTGATCATTATCAGTCAGTTGTTGACCATTTAAATAAAGAATACATTCAAATAAAATAAATGGCTAAATAAACATCAGTTCTGTTTAGTATCAGTCAAATGCTGACCATTAAAATAAAGAATAAAAAAAACTAAAATAAATTGCTAAACAAACATCAGTTGTACTGATTAGTATCAGTCAAATGCTGACTATGTTAATACTGCCAGTCAATTATTGGCAGGTTGTAAAACAAAAAGCATTTCCATCTGCTGAGACAAGATATAAACAGCGGCAGTGGTGTTACACTATATTCTGCTATACAAGTTCAAGAGAAACTTTCAACGATGCAAACCAGACTTTTAAATATTACATTTTATAAATGCAACAGCTGGAATTGTTCGATTGAAAGGGGTGCTAAAATGTGAAACCTGAACAAAACAGTTTGGTGAATACGTGTTTACATATTATTTTCCACTCAGCTGACAAGCAATGAAAGTAGCTACGTGGTTAGCTAGTTATGTATAAACTCTTTGTCACGGAGAGTAAAAGATGATCCCACCAACTAGGCAACAATGTAGCGTGAAATCAACACTCAACAGACACAATCCACCACTGCACTATTGTCTGCTGGGCTGCATAAAGATGCTCTGATGTTTACCTTTCAATCTGCTACATTAGGCAACTGACTGCACTGACAAAATAAAGCTGGCTAACAGCAATGACATGAATGTCAGGGACAGGGTTAACATTATATTAGTTATATTGAAAAATGAAAATGATGGAGTCATTGTTTATTAACTTTCAAGTATGTATTTCACAAACTAGTTAGCAACTTACAGAGAAGACACCGCTGAACTCCGCCCTGTCCACAGAGGCACCGTCACCTCAGAGTCAGCACTGTAATCAATGGAGTCGGAGCACGATCTGCTGGATAAACTACGTTTATTCAAAATCATTTTTTATGGTTCACTGAACAAGCATTTTACAATAAACATACGTAAAACCCTTTACAATAAAGATCTGTAAAGTTATTTGGATTTTTTTTTAATTATCTTTAATATAACTTCCTCCTGAAAAAAGGATGTTTCTTTTTTGCTGAGTTTATAAACACCTATTCGTTATTCAGAAACTTTGCCCACTCTGCTGTACAACAATGTGAGCTGCGCCAATATATGGAGGTTAGCCAATCATAAAAGAGGCACAGTCTTAAAGGCACAGTAGCAAAAACAGACTAAAGTTTATTTCTCAGTGTCAATAAGAGGATGGAAAATGTAGATGTCATGTCAAACTAAATTATGACTGAAACAACAAGGTCAGTCTGGGTTTTTGTCTGACAGGACTGTGGCATTATCATCCCTTGTCTGTCTTGTGTTTCATTGTCTGTCTTGTGTTTCATTTTCTGTCTTGCCAGTGCATGGTTTCGGTTGTATTCCCTGCCGTGTGCTCTTCAGTCTGTCGTGTTTTATTTCGGGAGCATGGTGTCTGGATCCTAACTTCCTGTCTGGTTCAGTTTTGGTCTGTGTTGGGATCTGGACAATTGTGCTGCATGTATGCTTGTTATTGACTTGGGTGCATCATGCTTCTGACATCTTGGTAGCTATCTCTCGCGAACATGGGAGCGCCTCGCAAGTCGACATTGTCGACTTAAAATGCTACAAAAGTGTAGAATGCGGCTCTTTAAATTAACCTTAAAACAGCACAGGCCAAACTGCGAGTGACCTGTCCAAGCAGTTTGACCTCCTCATCTAGACCTCCGAGTTTTGGAACACTGATGGGATTCTTAATCACAACAGTGTGTGCAAACCTGACTCTGACACCTGAACTGCATCTCAGTCGCCTTGTCTCCTCTACTCCCAGGTGAGCAATTACAGCACAGCCTGAGGCCTCTCCACACACACATTTTTGATCCATCTTCTGCTTTTTCTCTCACACCACTTCCATTACCGGAGGAGTGAGTGAAAGAGAATGCTCTATCAGTCTGTCAGCCAGCCCAGCGATCCATCATTTATATGGATGGAGACAGGTGAGGTGGAAAGGAGTAACACCTTTCCCCCACTCTGTCCTATACAGTTTGAATACTTCACTTCTGCTACTGTTTATCTATATTGCCTCCTCCCCCGCTGCCACCCTTTCTCACCAATCCTTCACTTTGCTATTTTTTTCTTTTTCATCACAAACCTTGGAGAAATAGCAGATCTATTTGGAGCAAGATTCAATGGATTTTTTTTTTTTCACCCCAATATCGCTCTCTATATTTTCATTTTCTAACCACAGTCCTCTGTTTGTGCAGTTTCTATATCCTTCTGTATTTCTCAGTCTTGTCTTGATTTTACACCTCTTTCTCTTCAAATCTATTTCTATCCCTCTCTCAGATCTTTTCCTCTCTCTATCGCTCTTGCCTCGAGGAAGAAGTATATCATTTTCCACAGTTTTAATAAAAGTGGGGCTGTATTCTTGGAATATATTAAATATTAATTCATGATGTGTATTAATAATGCATTATTAATATCCTGTGATGGCAGAGGTCTTCTGTGGAAATGTATCAATTTAACTGGATTATTTTAGTATACACGCTAAAGGAAGGAGATCAGTGAAACACCTTTTCTTAGGATGACATAGAGTATGTAATTTGTTTAATGTTCTTTACATTCAATTTAATGTAATTAAATACAATTTGCTGATACTGATACCGGTTTTTCCTGAAATATAATTTAAAGTTCAAGACATAAAATGGAGCTTAACACAGAAATGGGAGTTTGTGCAATGTTATTATTTTGATGATGTTGTAAATAATGGCCTTAGAAATGACTATAATTAGTATTCAATTCATTAAAATTGTATTTGTGTAGCGCCTTTTACAACACACGTCGTTTCAAAGCAGCTATACAGAAGATCAGGCATTAACAGACGATAAAAATGTAATGTCTATAATGTCAATGAATCATCATTGTGTAATTAGATAAAATACGATTGTTAATTGTGTTTAAAAATAAGTAATTAAATAATAATTGTATTAATAACCCCAGTGAGCAAGATGAAGGCGACTGTGGCAAGGAACACAAAACTACACAAGATGTTGGTTAATGGAGAAAAATAACTTTTGGAGAAACCAGACTCACTGTGGGGGCCAGTTACCTCAACATCATGAGTATAATGTAAATATTACTTATGTATAGTTAAAGTCCATCCATCCATCCATCCATCTTCTTCCGCTTATCCGGGGCCGGGTCGCGGGGGCAGCAGTCTAAGCAGAGATGCCCAGACTTCCCTCTCCCTAGAGAAATTAAAGTCATGGTTTAAAATGATTAAACTAAGTAAGTGTTAAGGGTCAGTGTTTAAACAAAGATTTAATTTGAACTGTAAGATTAATGACCAATGTCTTTGAAGTCCATCCTGGATTAACTGCATAAGTTCACATATATGCAATTGTCCTTGTTAATTGGCAAAGTATTGGAAAAGTTAGTAACATTTCATGAAAGTGCATCAACATTATTAAGGGGTAATTGAACAAGACACCAAATAAGGAGAATGAGAATTTGTGCAATAAAATTCTATTTTAAATATAGCTAAATAAAATTAGCTATTTGCCTAATTAATTACTCAAACTTTAAATATTTCCTTTTTTCCATAAAATGTTATAAAATGTAAAAAATATTTTTAGCTCAGTGAGTAAAGATGCTGATTACCACCCCTGGAGTCATGACTTCAAATCCAGGGCGTGCTGAGAGACTCCAGCCAGGTAGAGTCACATGGGGTAACCTCCTCGTAGTTGCCATAATTTGGTTCTCGCTCTCGGTGTGGTGCGTGGTGAGTTGTGCATGGATGCTGCAGAGAATAGCGTAAAGCCACCACATGCGATATGTCTCCACGGTAATGAGTTTAACAAGCCACGTGATAAGCTGCGTGGATTGACAGTCTCAGATACGGAGGCAACTGAGATGTGTCCTCCGCCACCCGGATTGAGGCGAGTCACTACGCCACCACGAGGATTTAGAGTGCATTGGGAATTGGGCATTCCAAATTGGGGAGAAAAATTTAATTAATTACTGTAATCCAATCTACTTACTTATTTAGTAGAAAAAGTAGTGTAGCACATTATGCTTCAAATTCTTGTAATCAAAGTACAATTTATGACTTTTAATTTTCATGAATTACGTTGGCTACACATATTTATAAAATAACGTTATATATGTAGAATATCTTAAAAAAATAATTGCGTATATACACTCATTGAGCACTTTATTAGGAATACCTGTACACCTATTTATACATGCGATTATCAAATCAGCCAATCTTTTGACAGCAGTGCAATGCTTAAAATCAAGTAGATATGGGTCAGGAGCTTCAGTTAATGTTCACATCAACCATCAGAATGGGGAATTTTTTTTTATCTCAGTAATTTTGACCGTGGCATGATTGTTGGTGCCAGTCGGGCTGGTTTGACTATTTCTGTAACTGCTGATCTCCTGGGATTTCCTCGCACAACAGTCTCTAGAGTTTACTAAGAATGGTGCCAAAAACAAAAAACGTAGAGTGAGTGGGAGTTCTGCAGATGGAAGTTCTTTGTTGGTGGAGAATGGCCAGCCTGGTTGGAGCTGACAGAAACGCAAATCAGATGACCCCTCTATACAATTGTAGTGAACAGAATAGCATCTCAGTATGCACAACATGCCGAAACTTGAGGCAGATGGGCTACAACAGCAGAAGACCACATCAGGCAATTACTCAATCAGGTAATTACTCAAATTAGTATTATTTCCTGTTTTGTTTGAAATTGCTTGAAAAGTTCAAAAGGCTCAATGGAATGAGACAGAAAAAGGAAAACTAGAATTTGTGCAGTTCTATTTGCAAATATAGAAAATGAATGAAATATAAATTAATTTCTTAAAAATGTCCTGCTTTTCCTGAAATTACATTAAATGTTCAGAAGGATAAATGGAACGGGACATGCAATAATAAATTGAGTGCATCAGATTCCTCCTTTTGGTTTCCCGTTCTAAGAATGTTTTGAAATGCGTATGTGAATAAATGTGTTGAAATGTCTTCATATTCTATGTCTTTTGCGTATGTAAATAAATTTTTACATAGGTATTTATATTCTGTCTTTTCAGAGGCTATGCTTTCTGGAGAGAGCTCAAACAGTCTGATTTTAGAGACTGATTCCGGAGACAATTATCTTGAGAGAGAGAGAGAGAGGAAGAGAGGGAGATAGGATAGTGAATTGTTGAAAGGAGAAGAGAAAGGATGAATGTAACTGGACAGTGACGAGAGCCACACATCATTAGCAGTTCATTCTCCAGCTCTAGAGTTCACTGTGTCCTGGTTACTGGAAGTGTGATATGGAAACAGAAAAACTCTCCCAGATTTAGCGGTAATGTATATTAACAAAACATAAACTGAGAATTTATTTGGTGCAGCTTGATGTTCTGGCACTGCTGAATCTGTCTAGCTTTTCTTTGAACCCACTACAAAGTGTAGTCTGAGCATTTTGGTTGCATGCTTAATGCGTTCACAGGGAATTAAAGAAAAGCAGGGTGTTTTGTCTATAATATTGCTTGTTTATACATGGTGTTTGTGTGTTTACATGATGTTTTGTTTAACCCAGGACATGCACGCAAGAATAGAGCATAAATGCGTTCCAGCCTGTCTTCTCTTTTCTCATTCTCTCGCTCTCTTTCTCTCATTGTACATGCAGCAGCAAAGTTGTCTCGTCTATCCTGAGTCATAATCCATTTGCTCAGTGGAGCTTTGAAGATTCATGTACAACCATCCACAAGGGTGTGGAAAACAGGACAGAGGCTCTTGATCGTTACTGTGAACATGCTGTTGATTTCAGTTTTGGAGTGCCATGGAACGCATCCTATGGACTGTCGTTTGCCTGAATTAATAAATGTCACTCTTGCAAAAATTGTCCTTTAATCGCCTTGAATGGGATGACTGCTGAATTCAGATCCTCAGGGATATCAGCTGAGATTTCGACAGAAGAAAACGCTGAACGTTGGCTCATGGAGCAGAAGTTTTATTTGGTCAATAACTCAATGGTTTGCAATGGAAGTGAAGACAGAAATAGGTCATATTCTTTGACGTCTATGGCTGTCCAGAAAAACTGGGTTGCATTATTGATTTCACTGGTCATTATTATTACAGTGGCAGGTAACATCCTGGTCATAATGGCAGTGAGCTTGGAGAGGAAGTTACAGAACGCCACCAACTACTTCTTAAGGTCTTTAGCAATTACAGACATGCTTCTTGGTATTCTTGTGATGCCAGTAGCGATGGTGACAATCCTCTATGGTGAGTTTGTTTACATTTGCACATATGTATTTGCACACGTTTGATATTCAACAACAGTTCTTAGCTATTTTGGGGAAGAGAGAGCTTATTCATATTCAGAATATTCAAAGTCCATCAGAGTATCTATGAACAGCATCTGTGACATGTTGATTATCACAGAAAATAATTTCAACTCATCCCTCTGTAAAAACTATAGATATTTAGTTTGTTTTAGCTTTAACTAGCTTTAAAATTTGGCGAGGTGAAACACGACTGCTACAGCCTTCAATGCAAGGCTTTTGTAACACATTGCCTGTCGTGAGAAATTTGAGGGCTATGATACTTTTCTGCAATATAAATTTATAGATATATTTTAAAATTGTTGTCTATGTAAACATGCAGAAGGACATATCTTGTGCTGTTTTTCTCATTTTTAAGATGGCCTGTCAAGTTTAAAACGCTTCTCAAGACTAACTCAATCTGCACCATTATGTTGCACTCCGCTGCAATTGTCAAGATGATTTTGAACATAATAATGCATCCTAGGGATTCAGACAGCTCATCGACAAGTCAATTATGAAAACATGTCGATTTCATGACCCCAAGTAAAAAATAAGTACAAATAGTTTTTACAATAATTCACTTACAATGGAAGTCAATAGTGCAAGGAATTGCACATTGACCCCGGTTTCACCTGGTATTACGATGCAACTTGGGTGATCAGATCACATTTGGTCAGGTGAGAAACATAGCTATTTACACATGGTTGCAAATTATGTCTCCTGTGACCACTTTTGTTCAGATTTTGAGGGGGGAGAGTCGTGACGATTTCATGACGACATCAATCACATAATGTCAATATGTTACTGCATGCCATTAAAGTGCAACAAAGTCAGAATCGACAAAGAAAGCACAGAAAAATGGTGCTCTGCTTCTCCTGAATGCACCTGAAATTTAATCTAAGAACTAATGCAACATTTCGAGAAAAAATATGTTATTTTAGTGAGTTTCCTGTATAAACCTGAGCTTCAGACATTTGTGCTTATCTGTCTTGCTGCATGTTAATATCAGTAATGAAGATGATCTGTGAAGTTCTCATGCTTGTGAATGTATCCGCTTTTTAAAATGTTCTGATCAGATGGTTATTTACTTTTAAAGGTGCTCACAACTGGCAAAGTTTAAACTAATTATGTTTAACGCAGCGGTTCATTGACAGGTGAGGGGTGGCAATTCGCTGCTATCCAGGACAGATAGCGTTTACACCTCAAATGTGATGTGGTCACACACGTTTTTGACAACATTAGTATGTGGTTTTTGTGATCACATCAGAAAAATTTTTCAGATCACATTTTTAGACCCCGTTTAGACCTGTATTTAGTGCTGACCACATGTGATCAGATCACCCAAAACACATCCTAATACTAGGTATAAACAGGGTCTTTGATAACCGTTAATGTAAAGCCACAAGATTTAAACATTGCATGCGTTAACAAGACTAGTGTGATCAAATTGCATACTAACCTTGTATCTGCGATGTTACGGTCAATACGGTCAACTCCTGTCATGACTTATAAAGCCATTAAACCCTGTTACTTTTGCACGATACACACAAGAATACCAGAAAGAGACGGTTTACATCAACATGATCAAATGGGTTTGCTACTGAATGTTCTAGTACCCCGACATCGACCCCATTCTGTTGCATTCCTGACAAGAGGCATCTTCCATTGCTCATTTTTGCATCTGTTTAAATATGTTTTAAATATATATACCTTTTCCTGTGGCACAACCGATAACCATATATAACAGTTCAAGGACGGGCAAGGAGGAGGCAGGAACTGGCTGAACAGTAAACAAAGTTTAATGTAAAATTCAACATAAAACAAACATAAACAAAACGCAGACACACATGTAACGTGGCCACGTGCGTCTCTCTCTCTCTCTCTCTCTCTCTCTCTCTCTCTTGAACTGGCATATCTGGCTCCCCTTTATATTGCTCTACAGCTGATCAGCTGATTCAGTGCCGGCCATGCCCTCCTCCTTGTCACAATCCTCCCCTGCCCGATTCAGGCCAGGGCGCCACGGGACTAACTACCCCCACCCCCACCATCTCTGGAGGGGAGACGCTGCCCTTCCGGCCGTTCTGTCAGCCGGTGGTCCACCCCGCCTCCTGTGAACCTGGGGGAAAGACAAGGGGAGGTGTGGGCAGAGGGAAAGGGTGAGCAGTGACACAGAGAGAGAGAGAGAGAGAGAGAGAGAGAGAGAGAGAGAGAGGCTGGCTCCCAAATGCCGGTCCGCAACTGCTCCTCCCCCAGTGGACACCAACTCGCTCCTCCCTCGGTGGATGGCAGCGAGACCTCCTGCCTCTGGCGGACAGCCGCGGCTGCTCCCCTGGCAGATGGCAGCGGCAAGGACTCCGCAACAGCGCATCTCTCCTCCCTCCCAGGTTTCAGCACCACTGTAACAGAATAAGAACAGGCAAGGAGGAGGCAGGAACCGGCTGAACAGTAAACATAAAGATTAATATGAAACACAACATTAAACAAACATAAACACAGACACACATGCAATGCGGCCACATGCATCTCTCTCGCTACCTTTATCTCACTCTCCCACTGATCAGCTGATTCAGCGCCGACCATGCAGCCTCACGGCCCGGCCACACCCTCCTCCTCGTCACACCATATAACCAGGAAGTAATTGCATTCAGTGAATATCAATGATGACCCCGATTCAGAGGTTACATTTTCCTTCTAATATAAAACTTTTACTCCACTTATGGTTAAGTTTAGGGTTGGCATTTGGGGATTGAATAAATTAAATATGCTAAACTAGTAGTCCAAGGTAAAAACTGAAAAAAACCTTTTTTAAATCATGACTATTAAGGTAAAAACATTCCTGCTCTAGCTTATGCATTCCTCCATATGAATCCATATGAAATATGCATTCCTCTTCACTGTATTACTTCATTTACAACTACATCATTTACAAAGAACTCTCTTTACAACTATATTTTGGCACCCCTTTGTGGACATTTCACCTGGAAACTGTATGTTCGAAAACACGTACTGCTTTGGCCACCAACTGCAATGGTTCAAATTTCGGTAAGCACAGACTGATTTTAGCTAAAGAACTTTTGATCTACTGTCACCAAATTCAGAATGAGGTCAGTCTGTTTACATACAGGAATTACATAACCAGAAGTTCATCCACCTAGAAAAGTAGTCCCACTGCTAAAAGCAGAACCATTTTCCATTAAAATGTTTTTTTTTAAAAAGTTAATGAAAGAATTAATACAAGCGCTTTAACGAAAACACAAGCTTCACATTTCTGCTTGTAAACCCTTCGGAATGCCTTGCCCCATACAGTTCCAATGCAAGTGTGTAACTATAAATGCCATTTTTATTTGTTTTTACAAACTGAAAGACGAGTCAAATTAATGTTTGTGTTAATCGACAGCATCTGTGGCATGCTAATGATTACCACACACAATAATTTTGACTTGTCTTATTGAGGTAATCTACAGCATGCTACAGATGCTGTTGATAGAACTTGTTTTGAGCATGCAAAATTCCTTTAAACAACCCAAGTTGAGCCTGGGGTCGTGCAAGGGATGTTATTTGAGCTGCTGTACATTTGCCAGAATTCCCATTCTCGGAATAAAACATTTATGTGTATGTTTTACCATTCTCATTCTACCAACACTCATCAAAATTTCTCTTCAAATGTTATTCCAGGTAAAATGTGTGATATACTATTTAATTTAAAATATTTTTACCCCCAGAAAATATAGAATTATTTATCATTAATAACTAGGCCTACATGCATTTTACTGGAAGGTGATTTATTTCAGTGCATAATGAGTGCATGTTTGTCCATCTGGTGTGTCTTATTAGCCTGCATGCATTCACACATGGGGAGAGAAATCCCTCTTCCTCATCCTTCCAGCACTTTAATGAGGTATTAATTATGCCGTAATGATGCTTTGGTGTGTGAGTGAGCAGCAAAATTGGGATGCTTTCTATTTGAGTAGTTTGAAAAAGGAGAAAAAAATATGCCTCTTCCTGGTTCCAGGAGAGCGTGTGTTTTTTGACAACTTGCCCTCATTTAATGACCTATGTAAACATGTGATTCCTTTTAACCAAAATTAAACAATGATTTTGCACATGTTTTACTGCCGACCACAAATACTATTCTTTAATGTCAAATACTATTCTTTAATGTCAAATACTATTCTTTAATGTCACTATTCTTTAAAAGACACATCTAGATGCTTTTAAGACATCTGCTCTCACACTTTAGTTTTGAATGCTACAAATACAAGTGGAATGATACAAACAATAGTGTCTGAGTGCTACTGTACTGAGACATCAGCACTCTTGGAATGCCTCTCGTCCAATCAGATTTGAGGACCAGAACTAACTGTTGTATAAAACTAAATAATCAATAAAGTAATTAATATATTAAAAACTATAATCAGGATGCGTTCTTGCATTCAAAGACCGTTGGACAGTCCACAACTCACTGCAGGGGTCTCAGGGTGCATTTATCAAAGTTTCAAACAGCATTTAACTCAACACAGTGTCCTAAGAATGCAGCATTGATGCGCAAGGCATTGAAAACCTTGGAAACGTGACACAATCACAGTGAGACTGCAAAAAGTCAGAGCCAACAAAAATAGTGCTTAATGGGGATTTTGTACTTGCAATTTTCACACATCGTTTTCTCTGAGCATAACCTATCTGTCACAGCCAGGACAGATTATAAGAGACCTGAAATAAATTTTAGCTATTGCGATTTTCCTTTACACAACAGAATTATAATCTAAATCTATCCTCCAGCTTTTTAGTTTTGGGGAAATGGTACTGTAGCTATTTGACCCTAACATCTTATTTGCCCACTGAAACAAGTTATTCACACATCTATGATGTAATGCTATTTTGTAACTGGATGAGAGTAATTGAATGTATACACCGATCCAGTGGCGGGCCATGCATTTGAAGTCTAGGCCTTCAGTGTGATTCATGTTGGTGTTACGCTTTTCGCTCTTGAATTACATACATCACTGTGATTGCGTCACTCAAGGCCAGCTAGAAGGCCTTCAACGGAACATATCCTAAAGATCACACTCACCAAGAACAAATAAATCAATCTGATTGGCTGATGAATCTGACAAACTGACTTTAGTTGCTCATTCATTTGCAATGTTGAAGGATTCTGAAGGTCTGAGAGGGTGGAGCTCAAACTCATGCACTACTTTGTGCATGCGATTTGTGAAACAGTCGTCACACTTTGCTTGTAAGCATCAAGGAATACATTCTGATACAATAAACTTTTAGTTTTTCTCTATTTGTTTGTAGATTAATTAAGAGTTGAAAGCGATTAAAAATACATAGGTAAAATGTGATTGAGGATTAAAGGATGAATTTTTTATTTTTATTTGATATGTTAGGGCAGCAGAGAAGGCTTTACTGGCCCTGAGAAATCGCCACTGCACCGATCAGTCACAACATTAAAACCACCTGCCTAATTGCCATTCTGAGATGCTATTCTTCTCGGTCATCCGAGTTACCATAGACTTTGTGAACCAGTCTGGCCATTCTCTGTTGACCTCTATCATCAACAAGGCATTTCTGTCCACAGAACTGCTGCTCACTGGATGTTTTTTGTTTTTGACACCATACGGAGTAAATTCTAGAGACTGTTGTGTATGAAAATCCCAGGAGATCAGCAGTTACAGAAATACTCTAACCAGCCCATCTGGCACCAACAATCATGCCACGTTCCAAATTTTTCCCCATTCTGATTGATAATGTGAACATTAACTGAAGCTCCTGACCCCTATCTACATGATTTTATACACTAGACTGCTGCCACATGATTTCTGATTAGATAATCGCGTGGATGATTGTTGGTGCCAGACGGGATGGTTTGAGTATTTCTGTAACTGCTGATCTCCTGGGATTTTTGCACACAACAGTCTTTAGAATTTATTCCGAATTGTGCCAAAAACATAAAACATCCAGTGAGGGGCAGTTCTGCGGATGGAAATGCCTTGTTGATGAGAGAGGTCAACAGAGAATGGCCAGACTGGTTTGAACTGACAAAGTCTATGGTAACTCATATAAATGCTCTGTACAATTGTGATGAGAAGAACAGCATCTCAGAATGGTGCTGCTTTGTCGGCACGAGGGGAAAATACAGCACACATTATTAGGCAGGTGGTTTTAATGTTGTGGCTGATCAGTATATACTTGAAACCACAGTTGTGTTCTGGAATGTTCCAGGCACTGATAATAAGCATGGCTCTCTTTTTCAGCTGAACTGTCAACAGAACTTATAGTGCTACTGATGAGTAACACTGTCAGTATCTGCACTCTGGAGTTTCACTGGGTTCAGTTCCTTTTATATTCAGTTAAACAGAGACACAATACGTTCCAAAACATCTTTGGTCTTCTATTGTCAGCAAAATAAAAGGCTGATCCTTTGTATTTCTTATAATGCTTTTTTGGAACAACCAACTCTCTTTTAAGATAGTTATTAATCATAATAAAGAACTTAATGTTTTAATTTCCAGAAGAAAATGTAATTGTTTCTTGCCTGTGCAAAACTGACATGATTCTAGGATGTTTATACCTCCCACTATTGGACACTTTCGCTCAAAGAATAATTTAACAGAGTGACTATTTGCACCCAGGTGTAAATTCTCCCACCACACAGTGTAGCTATTTGTACCCACATAGTCTATTGGAAACAGAAATTTACAACAAAGTGCACCGTGAGTGTCGCTTCAGTGGCGTGGGGCATGATGCTGGTGAGACTGTGCCTTTTTGACCCGGGTTTGATTCCACGTTTGTCTCAATCTTTCCCCCATTACGTTTCCTGTCTCCTCTCTTAATATTTTCTTTAATATTACTAATGAGGGGGCCTGGGTAGCTCAGCGAGTAAATACGCTGACTACCACCCCTGGAGTCACGAGTTTGAATCCAAGGTGTGCTGAGTGACTCCAGCCAGGTCTCCTAAGCTACCGGCTGCTAGGGAGGGTAGAGTCACATGGGGTAACCTCTTTGTGGTCACTAGATTGTGGTTCGCTCTCGGTGGGGCATGTGGTGAGTTGTGCGTGGATGCCGCGGAGAATAGCGCGAAGCCTCTACATGCGCTCTGCGTCCATGGTAATGCGCTCAAAAAGCCACATGATAAGATGTGTGGATTGACGGTCTCAGACATGGAGGCAACTGAGATTCGTCCTCCACCACCCAGATTGAGGCGAGTCACTATGCCACCATGAGAACTTAGAGAGAATTGAGAATTCCAAATTGGGGAGAAAGAGGAGAAAATAAAATAAATAAATAAATAAAAAAAAAAAAAAAAAAAAAATTATATATATATATATATATATATATATATATATATATATATATATAATAAAAAATAGATATATACTACTTTAATACATAAAAATATAAAGGCAGTTTTACTATAGTAATATTGTAGTAACCATTTACTATAGTAATATTGTAGTTTTTTTTTTGGTTTTACTACATTAATATAGTATTTTGTGGTTACTATGCTTTTACTACAAAATACCATGGTTATTCTATGGTTACTATAGTAAAACCATGGTTAATTTTCGTAAAGGAAGGTTAAGGTTAGGTTAAGGGGTAGGTGTTGGTGTTGGTGTAGTGTGCCTGTGGGACTCTAAATAAATTATTTTATATATTATTTAATAATTAATTAGGGGTGCAAATAGTATCTGCCACTATTTGCAAACATCATCTACCATTATTTGTACCAGGGTTGGGGTGCAAATAATATTTGCCGCTATTTGCACTGGGGTGTGTAAATAGCTACCTTTTATTTGCGCCAGGATGCAAATAGCATCTGCCATAATTTAATCATGGATTTGGTCACTACAATCTGATCCTTTGAGTCATGTGGATTGTTGAAGTGTGCTATTACTTTCCTAAGTGATTAAACTGGCACAGGCAGCACAACATAAACCAAAAACTACTGAGTTCACTTTTAAATATAAGCATTAGTATGATGATTGCCTAGGTAAGCACTGCTAACAATGTGCCATAAACTGGCAGAACATTAGTATGTATCAGCAATTCTTACATATTCAGCTTGATCTCATGAAAATAAAGTGACTATGGTGACATATTTGCTAAATTATATTTCATGGTTCATTTCCAGTTTTGAGTAATTTACAAAAAAATAGTAATCCATTACAAATTACTAACTATTTCTCTAAAATCGTAAGTAGATAACTTTACTTTTTCAATGAAGTAATTAGTAATCACATTAATAATTACTTTACTTTAAAATTACTTTCTAAAACACTTTTCCACACAACAAAATCAAAATAATATCTATATTTCTACATACACTTCATACGTCATACACTTGGCATAACCGTAATCAGATTATAAGTAGGGATGCACCGATACTGATACTGGTATCCGATACCACACTCATGTACTTGTAATCATACTCGTAAAAATGCTACGATAACATAACATAAAATATAAAATAACATTAAATAACATCATATCCTAGTGAGATAACTTAACAGAAAAATCTGTGATTTAATTATAAATAGGTTGTTTGCATATGCAGCTTTTTAAATGTGAGTGCTTGTGAATGTGTGGAGCTGGTGTTGTGCAGGCAGAGACACACAGTGTTCACACCTTTACCTTTAGATCCTTGGCTTATACACAGAAAACACTATGAGCATTGCATGTTCTGTTTGTAGCAGATGATAGAAGGCAGAGTGCTAATTGACTTTTTAGCAAAAGAAATATACAGAATACATATTTATTTATTTATTTATTTATATAGCAGCCTTTTGCAGTTTAATAATTACTGTGATTAATGTAACGACCAGCTTATCCGTATTTGGAATCTGCCATGATTATGTCAGAGCTCCTTGGTCTAACAACACAAACACTCAAAAAAAAAAAAAGCTTCGCCAAAATAAAAGCTCAGTTTAAATGAAAACAGTATGACAGAAATAGATCACTACCGTATAGTTATGCAATATTCACAGTTATACCACTACTTCTACTACTACTAATAATAAATCAATAGTAACCGTGTTATATTTAAGCAATCTCTCACATCTTTGATGCTCTATTATGCAGCACTTGACACAAATAACTCCAATGTTGCATTAAGGATTGTGCTGTGAGTAATGTGGTTCTGTATAAAATCACTTAATTTGATAAAAATAATAAAATGTCATGTTGAAAATGAATTGTTATACTTTCATTGGATTAAAGTTTTAATTAATTTAAACACAATTTTGTTGAAATAATTGAAATAAACGGCTGATATTAAGAAATAAACAGGTACGCGGACTTGGTATCAGCTAGTAGTAAAAAAAATGATCGGTACTCCTACTCATTCTAGGGTATCGGAACATCCCTAATTATATGAATTTAAAATGTAATGCATTACACAAAATTTTTTGTGGAAAGTAATTAGATTACAGTAATTAATTACTTTGTAATTGGATTACACCTGACACTTTTCATTTCACATTTCGCGCATGTTCCGAGGTGAAACGTCCAATGTGTAGTGCCAAAAGCAAATTAAATGTTCTCCCAAACAGATGAGGTTAAGGATCTATTGAGTTTTAAATCAACAAAACCAACATTCACTTTTTTCCTACCCTAAACTCAACAGACATCGTCATTAAAGCAAATTTGAGATGAAAAGCATAATTGCTGAAGCAACCACGTCATTTTGTGGTTCGTTTATGGCCCTTTTGGCTTTTTAGGACTCGTATCCCGGTCCTTTACATTGCAAGTGCAACACTCTGTCAGCTGAGCCTTACAAGTCATACACTATAGTAAACGTCTTTTGATGTCATAAGATAGCATTGTGTGAGAAACAGGGTGAAAAATGTTTATAAACTGATAATCTGCTGTTTTCCTCATAATATCTGATATCGTTTGACTTGAAGTGAATAAAAGCCATTGTTGTTGTAGTGCCACTAATGTTTATTTTACCAGGAAACTGCCATGGTACATACAAAATAACCATGTTGGTATAGTTACATTCTATGAACCAGATTGCATATTACATGCTCCTGTGGTTTATTACGAATATCATTTAAAAATTCCCTTGTGTTTCCTGTATATCAATAATGGTTCAATCCAAGAAACCCCTAGGCAGTGTTCTGCCCCATGAATATTTCATATGCTCTGATACACAAGTCTTTTTCTCTCTGATATGCTAGGTTACACATGGCCACTTCCCTCTGCCCTGTGTCCGATCTGGATCTACCTGGATGTTCTCTTCTCCACTGCCTCCATCATGCACCTGTGTGCCATCTCTCTAGACCGATACATCGCCATCCGTAACCCTATCCACCACAGTCGCTCAAACTCTCTAACTAGAGCCCGTGTTAAAATAATGGCAGTATGGACCATCTCTGTGGGTAAGTGGTGCTGTGGTGACTGAAGAGGTGGGCATGCAGTGAATTAATGAAGACTAATGCCGTATTCACACATACTCCGTTAGTGGGGCGTGAACAAGACGTTGCGTTTGGGCTTTCACATTGGCTGTTTCTCTGTTCTAAGTTCCTACGGCAACTGCGGGAAGTCACATTCACTTGTTTATTAATGTAATACCCCCTTAGTGAGTAAAAGAGCCATCTAGCGACTAGCTACATGTTTAGCGACTTTTGTAGTCTGCTTTAGCATTCTTCCACACTTGGCGACACAACAAAAAGAAAATCAGCTCTTTCGTGAAAGATGTCTCATTTTTCTCTGTGTTCTAGCCCCCCCCCGTGTTTCTTGTAATATGACTGACCTGCATGCACTCCGTTTAGAAAAGAAAAGTCAGCCTAGAGCGATAGAAGAGTACTGATAAATCATCTAGCGGGGTGACAGAGAGAAAGAGTGAGAGGATGGAATGGATATGAACCCTTGATCTATAATAATGTGTAGAAATAAGTGATATGAACAGATTAGGTGTCACTGTCACTATTGCACATGACGTCATATCAGTGAAGCCACTGCACCACCATATTGCTATGCCCAAACATTCCAATGTCCCTATTGACTTAATATGAAATCATTTAATTTCAGCGAGTAAACATTAGTCATTCAATCTGCATGTACATCCCTAGAACGCAAACATCCCACACATGTAATTATTTAAAGTCTGGAATTTTTCCTGTTTCTTGAAATCCTGAGCGTTCATGTGCATCTATATTAAACAGTATCCACCTCTAACAAACTTCATCTGTGAACAGGTCAGCGAACGTAAACAAGTTAACTGAAATGGAGTTAAGATACAAACAGACATATTCAGACTTATTTATTGTGATCATCGAAGTGTTTGTTCAGATTTTTATTTTATTTTTTATTTTTATTTTTATCAAAAAGTGCCTTGTTCCCTGTCAAAAAGCTACACTTTGATGCTGTGCTGACTGTTAGTGCTTTGAGAACAGCTTTAGGTGTGACCAGCTGTGAATATTTGTTTGGCAGTGCGCAGAGAATGAGTGTGAAGCAAAGCAAGCAGTGTGTGTTCCCATGTTTACGCTCTATGGCTGAAACGACACACACCGGTTTTGTTTTGTGTGTTTGCCCACTCTTTCATCGTGGGGCTCTCGCATTGATCTGGCTGAGGAACGAGAGATGGGTCCGTCCCTATTGCTCACTCTCTCCCCAGATCCAGCTGATCCTTCTCGTGAGCCTGAAGCGCGCTTCGGCGCCTCTTCGGTTAATGAGGGGGACGCTGAATCTCTTGAGTCTGCGGACTTTGAGCACCCACCTCTGAACATTCCACGCACAATAATAATGTGGCTGAGGAATTACTTGAGGTGGTTACTCGGGCTGTGACCAGGCTACAGTTAGACTGGCCACGTGAATAAGAGACCCTCAAACGCTCCAAACTAGAAGACTTTTTCTGTCTGGTGGCCAAAAAAAAGAAAAGAAAAGAAAAGGGGAACGCTATATCAGTCCCATCATTTCTTTGATGACCTCCATGATGAGGTTTCTCATTCATGGAGGAATCTTTATACTTCCTGTGTCTTCGTGCTCTCGATGTCGACATATTCGACTATTGTTGGTGCTGAGACACGGGGGTATTTGGTGATGCCGCCGGTAGAAGACCACCTCCACGCTTGTGGGGAAGGCTTATCAGGGAGTAGGTCAGGCTGGTGCTGCCCTGCAAACTATGTCAGTGTTACAGACGTACCAGGCTGATCTGTTGAAGGACCTGAGTGCGGGCAACACGGTCAACGAAGAGGCTTTCTCTGAGCTTCATTGAGCCACGGATCTGTCTCTCTGCGACCACGCAGACAGTTCGCGCCATTGGCCGTGTCTGCTTTAGTCAGCATGGAGAGACACTTATGGCTCAACCTGTCGGGCATCAGAGATAAGGAAAAAGTTTTCCTACTCGATGCCCCGGTTTCACCTTCTGGCTTATTTGGTGATGCTATGAATGTAGTTATCACCAGGTTCCAGGAGGCAAAAGCCACGAGGAAGCCTTCAGGCAATTCCTTCCTCGCCGCACTCTGGGGGAGGGGCCATCGGCTACCCAGCCCCGCCCCGGTCCTTCTAGAAGGGAGGCTCAAATACAAAGTGTGGCGAATCGTGCTCCCCCTCGTAAAGACTGGGGGCCGGTTTGCCGCCCTCAGCAGCCCCCAAAGCAAGACCTCAGGGCAGTCATTTCTAAAAAGGAAAAACCCCTGGTGGTTTTGCACCCAGCTTTGTGGGGGTAGCACCGCCTTGGGATGGGTCACGTGAAACATCCACCTGTACCCTCCCGATATCCCCACGAAACCGCTCCATTGCCGCCACCTCTGGTGTTTCGAGATTTAGTGGTTTCCAGCTAAATGTTGGGTGTTCCGTTGCTTCCTGACATAGTCCAGGACACGGGACACTCGACATCCCCTCAACAGGAAGTGTCAGAATCGATACCCATCTCAGAGAACCTGGACATGTGGAAACTACTGCCAGGTGTTTCTATGTGGGTCCTAAGAACAGTAGAAAAAGGCTACAGAATTTAATTAGTGTTTCCCACTACCGTGAAACCAGAGCAAGCATGTTTACTGTGGAAAGAACTGCAAAATCTCTTGGTCAAAGGGGCCATAGTACATGTTCCCCTTCCAGAGAGAGAGTCAGGTTACTACAGCAGATAATTCATGGTTCCCAAGAAGGATGGGGGGTTGTGTCCGATTTTAGACCTTCGAGGCTTGAATCACTCCGAGGGCGTTCAAGTTCAAGATGCTAACCGTCAAGATGGTCATGTCTCAAATCCAACATCGCGATAGGTTGGTCACGATCGATCTCATGGACGCGTACTTTCATATAGAAAGTCTGCCACAACACAGGAAATTCCTGAGGTTTGCATTCGGGGTGAAGCTTTCCAATATTTCCCATTCGGTCTAGCCTTATCACCCCGCACATTCACGGAATGCATGGATGCAGCACTGGCTCCTTTGCGACTCCGGGGCATCCGCATTCTGAATTACATAGATGACTGGCTGATATTAGCACAGTCACAAGAACTGGCATTACAGCACAGGGATATCGTCTTAGCTCATCTGGTTTCTCTGGGGTTGAGGCTCAACTCCAAAAATGTCCTCTCTCCCACTCAGAAAACTACTTATCTGGGGATCGTATGGAATTCGATCACAATGTGGGCACAATTGTCTCCCCCTCGAATTGAGTCCATTCAGCAAAGTCAGGCTAGGCCAAGGTTGCACTAGGTCTCATGTTAACTGCGTCCTCGGTGATCCCTTTGTGCCTTTATGCACATGAGACCGTTTCAGCTGTGGCTCAAAGCCAGGGGATTTCATCCATGGGCCAATCCCCTAGGCTGATAAAAAATTTTTTTTTTGATGCAGTTAAATCTGTTTGGAATGCTATTCTAATGCTAGTAAAACACTGTAGTATGGCACTTTTCGTACAAATGTCTCCTTTTCCTCTTTTGTAAGTCGCTTTGGATAAATGATAAGGGTTACACGCCGTGTGCTACGTACCCTTTCTATGTGGTTCAGACCCCGGTTCCTCACTTTGGGTCCACTCTAGGTGCGTCTTGCCGTCGCAGGTTGCTAACAACAGACACCTCCCTGACGGGCTGGTTAGCGGTCTTAAGTGGTCTTCCAGCTCAAGGGCAATGGGAGGGTTGTCAGCTCGATTGTCACATTAACAGTCTCGAGTTGATGGCTGTATTTCTGGCCCTGAAATACTTCCTCCAGAGGCTGCCATATCTTGGTGCGGGTGGACAACACTGCGGTAGTCAATTACATAAACCATCAAGGAGGTCTACGTTCACGTCAGCTGAACAGACTGGCATGATAGATTCCTTTGGGCCCAGGGCAATCTCCTGTTAATCAGAGCAGCTTATATCCCTGGATGCCTGAATGGGAGAGAATTTACTGTCCAGTCAGAAAATACCGACGGGGGAGTAGACTTCAGAATTCACATAGAGAATGAAAATAACACATTGGGATTAACATTTACTGATATTCCGACTCCTTGGAGTCATACAAAATGTGACAGGACCAACTCATCACCATAATCATATGCTAGATTTAATTCTATCATATGGATTTGATGTTGATACTATAGAAATTCTGCCACAGAGCGATGACATCTCGGATCATTACCTCGACTCTTGTATGCTGCGATCAGATAATATTACTCAATCTACACCATGCTATCATTAAGGTAGAACTATTCTTTCGACCACTAAAGATTATCTTCAATAATAATCATCCAGATTCATCTCATATACTCAGTAAGCCACAAAGTCTAGAAGAACTTGATGTAATAACAGAAAATGTAAATACAGTCTTCTCTAGCACTATTGATAGTTTCACCCCAATTCGATTAAAGCAAATGAAAGAAAAAAAGTCAAGAGAGCAGCTCAGAAAACTGAACAAAATTACAAAATTAGAGGTATTTCGGTATTTCGCAGTGCATGGAAGGATGGTGTCTTTAGATACAGACGGGTGCTAAAAGCTTCCAGGTCGGCATATTTGAGCAAACTCATAGAAAATAACCACAACAATCCTAGGTGTTTATTCAGTACTGTTGCTAAATTGATTTTGAAATTGGAATTATGCAGTCATCTGTCACAATACCTCATGTCTCATAATTTTCCTCACGAGCAGCTTCAATCTTTCACTGTCATAGGTCAAGAAGAGCTAACAAAAAAGAAACATCAAAAGCCACAACATGTATTTTAGATCCAATACCAACTCAGCTCTTAAAATAGGTATTCCCTGTAATCTCAGAACCTATTCTTAATATTATTAACTCCTTGCTATCCTTAGGACATGTCCCAAGAAACTTTAAAATGTCAGTGTGGCACGTCTGCTGATTAAGCTCTCTCTCCCGATCGCCGTCTGCGAGTGGCCTTTTAACCCTCTTGCCGGCTCAATCAGCCCGATACGGGACCGGGCGTGCGCAATCACACGCCGGTCCCGCCCTCCACCGTGCCACACTCAGTTATCAAACCGCTTATTAAGAAGCCATAGCTTTATCCTGGATAATTGGTTAATTATAGACTGATTTCAAATCTCCCATTTATGTCAAAAATTCTAGAGAAGGTAGTGTCCTCCCAACTATGTTAGTTTCTACAGAGAAATAGTGTATATTAACAATTTCAGTCAGGAATTAGGCCCCACCACATTACAGAGACTGCAGTTATCAGCATTACAAATTACTTGCTCCTATTATCTGATCGCAGCTGCATTTCTCTTCTAGTGCTTTTAGATCTTAGTGCTGTCTTCGACACCACTAAGAGATTCTCTTGAATAGGCTTGAGAATTATGTTGGCATTTGTGGACTTGCATTAGAATGGTATAGGTCCTATTTAGCAGACCTATTTATGCTCCTATTTATGCTTCCACTGAGACATATTATCAGGAATCATGGAATAAGTTTCAACTGTTATACCGACGATACCCAACTTTCTTCGAATCCTGACAAAATATCACAATTCTCCAAATTAGCAGAGTGTATACATGAAATCAAAGATTGGATGTCTAGAAATGTCCAATGTTTATAGAACAGTATTCTTTCACCTCAGAAATATTGCTAAGTTACGACACGCGCGTTCATGACAAGATTAGATTGTAATGCAATACTGGGAGGATATCCAGCAAGTTCAATAAATAAAATTCAATTGGTTCAAAATGAATCAGCCAGAGTGCTGACTAGAACCAAGAAATATGATTATATTAGCCCCATTTGATCATCGTTACATTGGCTACCTGTTATATTTCATAGTAATTTTAAAACTATGTTAACTGCATACAAAACTTTGAATGGTCTAGCTCTGCAGTACTTAAGTGACCTTCTACCATGCTATATTCCATCACGTTCATTACGATTACAAAATTCTGGCCTGTTAATAGTTCCTAGAATGTCAAAATCCACAAAAGGAGGTAGATCCTTGTCCTATTTGGCTTCTTAATTATGGAATAGTCTCCCTAACACTGTTTGGGATGCAGACATACTCACTGAGTCTAGACTAAAGACTCAAATATTTAGCCAGTAATACACCTAATTTATCCATCAACTCACAATAAGGCTGCATTAGTTAAGTCTGCCGGAACCAGAAACATTGATTAATATAACTCTGCAAAAAAGTAATCTATGCTAATATTATTCTATTTGTATCCCTGTCTCATTCCTATCCCTGGTCACTAGAACCGGTGAGATCCAGCTCCATTCCTGCTTGGTGTCGGACTCCACTGCTACGTGCAGTACTGCCACTCCCTATAAGCAGACTACGCAGTCTGCGTAGGGCATCAACTCCCTATGGGGGTACCATCTTACCCTAGGAGGGCACCAGAAAGTCCACTGGCTGCCCTTACTCCCACGTTATACATTATTCAAGGACCCGAAATCAGTTGCGGAAAACAGATGATCGCTTCGCGCTCATCATGAACTGCACATAAATAAGTAATATTGGTATATTACTGGCTGTTAGCCAGAGGGGAACTGACCCCCAACGTGAGCCTGGTTTCTCCCAAGGTTATTTTTCTCCATTAACCAAAATCTTTTTTTGTTCCTTGCCACAGTCGCCTTCGGCTTGCTTACTCGGGTTCTAAATACAATTATTATTTAATTATTTATATTTATACAAAATTTACAGTCATATTTAATCAAACTACACAATGATGACTAAGACTTTATAGATATTACAATTTAATTTTCTGTTAATGCATGATTCAAATAAAAATTACTTGACATTTTTTTGTCCATACAATGCAAGTCAATGGGGTCCAAAACTTTCAACCAAAAGGAAGTCTGAACGAGCTTCTTAAAATGCCAAGGAGTCTGCAGATGTCAAGATTTATAGTAAAAAAAAGTTACAGTACATTTTGTTTCTCACCCAAAAGCAGTTGTATCGATTTAGAAGACATGGATCAAATTACTCGTCATATATGCTGCCTTTATGTCCTTTTTGGAGCTTGAACATTTTGGACCCCATTAACTTGCATTGTATGGACAAAAACACATCTTATATCCTTTAAAAAAAAATTGTGTTCTGCAGAAGAAAGAAAGTTATGAGTTTGAGACAGCATAAGAGTAAGTAAATGATTACAGAATTATAATTTTTGGGTGAACTATTCTTTTAATGTTATAAAGTAACTATGTAAACCTATAGCTTGTACATTACAATACATTACAAATATCAATGGTAATTTGGTTATTTGGTTTATTTGTGTACAACATGCTTTGTTATCTGTCTTCTACCAAGAAATGTAAATTGAAATGATCTGATATACATCAAGAAATAAGCACTACTGTCTGAAGCAAAAGGCACAAAGAAATTGCATTGATATAATCAAATGTCCTATTAAGTTAAGTTTGAAAACCCTTCATGGCACAGGCCAATTCACAGGTTCAGTTCCCGACATGCCTTTATGTAAACCAATCAAGGAATTACACCCTTCCTTTAAAAACATATAAAAATGTTTTTCACCTCAATCACCTCAACTGCTTCGATTCAAGTTCTTGATCTGCTTAACATAGGGGGCAGCGTGCATAAAGCAGATCTAGTCCGCCAAGACCAAACCAACTCAATGTCATTTACATTAATAAAATATTTTATAAACTAATTCGAGAATTGTCCTAACTGAACTCAGTTAACTTCGTCAGCATCTGCAAAGAGAACAAAAATAATGAAAGAACATTTTTTGTTGTTTTTTAAGTTTGAAGGTTGTGTATAAATGCATAAATATATTTGCGTTTTACTGGGAAGAATATTTAGTAAGAAGCATTATTTCCCTAGAAAATGCTCCCTTGCTGAAACCAAAAATGTTACTGGTTCTGGAAATATCCCGCCCCATCTGAAAGGAGTTAGACTTGTCTATCTTTCCCATGTCTTCAGGTTAATTCTCCGAGCATTTAGAAAGAATCTCTATGTTTTTTTTTTTATATAAAACAATACACAACTCACTCAAAAAGTGCTTCACCATTCAAAGTCAAAGTCCTTTTCACAACTGTTCTGGCAGCCTTGGTTACTAGACTAATTTTTAAGTAGGCATACACTAGGGCTGTCACAATTAGGAAATTTGGCTGATAATTAATTGCCAATCAAATAATTGCATTTATTTTGATTAATTGTCTGTTTTTGTCATATACTAAAAAAATCTTTTTAAATTTACGGTAAAAAACTGGCAACTGCGGTTGCCAGAAATTCACTGTAAAAAATACGGTAACCACACTTCAGGCTTTATGGGATGTACATTTGATGCCTGTTTATATTATTAAATTATATAAATGTAATACTTTAACCTTCTGCCACTGTAAAAACCTTCTTTTCACTTTATAATGTATTGTTACTCACCTTAATATTTACAAAAAGACACATGATGACATGAAGTTCATCACTAGTGGTCTTTCCAAGAGCAATATTCAATAAACATTTAGAGACAGTGCTCAATGTCACTCACACAAACACAACACCATCTGGGCACATGTGAAATTAAAATAATGTAGTAAACATTAACTAAACTACATCAAATATAACATAGAACACCCCAGTGTAGATAAGTGATATTTAAAATAAGAAGAAATATAACTATTCCCATAAAATATAATGAAATGTGATGGGTATCGCAGGGAATTCTGGGAACACCCGATTATTGTTTAACCAAAATTTTAACAATAATTTACAGTAAAAAGTACAATTACTCTTTTTTTTTTTTTTTTTTTTTTTTTTAAACATAATATAAAGTTTTACCATTAATTATATAGTAAAATCATACTTGCAAACAAATGTATTTTTACATCATTGTACTGTAAAATTACATGTATTGTCTTTTTAAATATATTATAATCTTTACTGTATATTTTAAGGTAACTGCCCATTTACCAATTATTCAAATATTTTTTTTTACAGTAGCATTTTTACAGTCTTAATTATGGAAATTTTTGAAATATATAAATCAAATAATAAATAGGGAATTAAAAACTTTTGATATGAAAAATTATGTTTTAAATATCCAAATATTTCTAAATTCTGGATTTGGTCAATTTAGAATTTGGTCAATTTTATATTTTCACTGTTGTTTTTTGAAATCGTATATTTTATATTTTTATAAAAAATTATGTATATATATATATATATATATATATATATATATATATATATATATATATATATATATATATATATAAATGAAATGATATTTATCTAATATTTATTATATTATGCAATAGTAAAATATTTCTGTCCTAATTTCTTCACTTTCGCTTGTTGCTCTGTTTAAGCCCACGAGCCCTTATTTGTCATGAAGCAAAACCTTTGAGATTTCGTTTCACCACTCCACATAGATACGGTTAGTGTGCGTCTCCTCCTCTGTGTCTCTGTGTGTCATTAACACCGCATGTATGAACCAGGAAGATTTGCCATTACATGATTTTTTAAAGTTATACCGGAGTGCTTTGCATTCACTATCAAAAGTTTATACTAGTCTCGGGAGTTTGGCGACAGCGTGTGCATCAGAGTGTTTCAGGTGCTCTTCAGGACAGGAGCTGGTTGACATCCACATACGTTGACATGCTGCTCAGGGACGCTCAGACTCAGAGTTCAACTGAATGACACACAAACGCACCGTTCATGGCATATATACAGTATATTTGCTTAAAATTCCCCTTTTTAGGCATTAAAATGTGATTGGAATTAGAATGCCCAATAATCACAGTTATCTTAAATAATCGCATTTCGATCAAATAACCGTGAGCAGATGGTTATTTAATAATCGCAACAAGCCTAGAATACACAAAATCCTTAGAAAAAAAGGTGGGCATGCGCTATATGCATTTACCACACTTCTGGCACTAGATCCTCCAAACTAGATATTGCATTCCAACTAAATGCTGAAATGCTACACAACTGAGACTGCATTTATTATAGTTGTTTCCAAACCAGAGAACCAAGCTGTTTTTTCACTGTCTGTTTCTTTCTCATTCTGTCTCCATCTGTCTCCAGTTATCTCCATGCCTGTCCCAGTCCTCGGCCTGCATGATCACTCCAAAGTCTTCCGGAATGAAAGCTGCCAACTAACAGATGGAAATTTTGTTCTGATTGGATCTTTGGTGGCATTCTTTATCCCCCTCATCATCATGGTGGTCACATACATTCTCACCATCAGCACTCTGCAAAGCGAAGCGACTTTGTGCCTCGACCAACTCATTGTGCAGCCAAAATGGTCTTTCACAATTGGACTCTTCCCACGAGGTTCTCTGTCCTCGGAGCGACTGTTTTCCCGTTCGTCTCTTTGTCACTCCATTGATGGGGCGAGCAGAGGATCAGGGCGTCGCACCATGCAGTCCATTAGCAATGAGCAGAAGGCGTCTAAAGTGCTGGGTGTCATATTTCTTCTCTTTGTGATCATGTGGTGTCCATTTTTTGTGACGAATGTGATGGCGGTGGTGTGCAGCTCGGCATGTGACGAAGATTTGGTGGGGGGACTAATGAATGTGTTTGTGTGGGTGGGTTATCTGTCGTCTGCCGTCAACCCCTTCATCTACACGCTCTTCAATAAGACCTACCGTGCTGCCTTCGCCCGGTACATGCGCTGCTACTACCATGAGGAGAGGAGGCCACTACAGCTAATACTGGTCAACACCATCCCTCTTCTGGCATACAGCTCCTCCAGGTCTCCACTAAAGGTGGAGAGCTCATCAGAAGGGAGGGTGGAGGGCAGCCAGTCTCGAGGCTTCTTCAACATAGACAAGTCAAACTCTATAAATGCACAACACAAGGAAAGAGATGAAGTAGTAAGTCATGTGTAAGAGTGAAAACAGACACAAGTGTAAAGGTTATAAACTGGTTTTGCTGCAGAACTCAGATTTTACATTGGAGGTCAAGTGGTGACAAAGCAAATATTAACAAAAATCAAAGCAAATTAAATAAAATTATTAATAAACTCCATAAACAGCACTGAAATCCAATATGACAGCTATGTCAGTTACATCAAAACCTCATTGGTTCATGTGTGTTTCGTGACCAAATACACAACACCCAATATACACATATTGGCTTTCAGTGCTGTTTTTGGACCAGTGATGATTGCTTTAAGTAAACACGGGAAGCATAGCTTCCCCCTATAATTTGCAATAAAGTTTAATATTTGTAAAAAAAATGATCTATATAAATTACATATCACTTTTTGTGAATTTTAGTATTTTAGCAAATAGATGTGTTAAATCACACATCACTATCGCGCTGTTCATTGAAGTAATGATTTATTTTTCTAAATTAATATGCTCATAGAATTCTGTGGTGGCATAGCCCATAGAGCCCCAGTGAAGCCAAGTTTATAGCAGATTCTGGTACCTTTCAAATCAAGGCGCACAATTTTTTTAAAATTTTGTTATGAGAGGCTGTTAATGCGTCATTTTGGGTCCTACCCGGAAGTCATGCTTCTATAGGACGTTCATGAGTGCTATTTTCTTTGGATTCGCATCTGATTTCCTACTGGACATTGGGTTTTCAATCAATATAACTGTGTCCCGCCTGAAAGCCCAACTCTCTGTATGATGATTGGTCGAGCTCCCAAATGGGAAGGAGTTCGCAAAAAACAGCCAATAACTGAAATGTGACGTATGTGATTAACAGTTATTGAAATGTAAATGCACCATTGTCGAGCGCAGAGAGTTTGCCGACTCTGTGATAGACATGCATTTCTTTGTCGTCTGACGTAACATGCATTTCAGCTTTCACAATCAGATAGTTTGCCTAATTTGTTGTACAATTGAGTATATGATTTCCATTTAGAAATTTTAGAAATTTCAGTAGCAAAAACAATAGTGTCCCAGTTTACAGTTCCCCATTGTAATGGACTTTATTAATGATTTTATTTGATTTGAGAGTGAATTACGAATTAAATTACAGTCGGTTTAAGATACAAGTTGACCTTATGCCTTCAGAAGAATTGGTGTATGATGCTTAAGTCACATGGACCAACAATATGCAAAATTATTATAACACAGATTATTATGACATAAGCCAAATAGAAACATTTTTTACTTTTAATTTATAAACATCTTAGATTTCAATAGTTTCATGTTCACAGCAATTCACCGAACACAACAAATAATGGTTATCCTCGCTGCAAGTGAACCTGTATAAATATAGTTTGGTTTTTATTTTTATACATTTATTTGTACCTCAAATTGTTTCATTCATGGTTTATGAGAATAAGGGGATGTAAAGCAACCCGTTTATGTTCTGCCTATTTGATAGCTTCTTCCAAGTGACAGATGAAATTTGCATGGAGTTTGATACGATACACACTATGACGTCCCTATTAAAAGTAAGCCTAATTATTTTGCTGTCCTATATGCATGACTATACAGTTGAATTTAATAGCTTAATATTGTTTTTTCCCTGATGTCCCTGTATCAGAAGAGACCTACAACAAACTTCTGGGTCACAACCTACTAGTTGAGAACTACTGCTCTTGTGTGTGTGTCTGTGTGTTTTAATAATTTCAGTTGAACTCTGCAACTGTCTCTTTGTAGGTGTAAAATACTTTACATAAAAAAATAGCTAGTTCATTTTATTTTTTGTCCACCCATACTTTAAAGAACAGTCAACACTGTATATACTACATATGGCACACAGCCAAATCAGAAATTCACTGATAAATAGTTTGAAGTTCATTAAATTATTAATATTATAAATACTTTTGTAAAAACCTATGTAAGATATGTGGGTAGAAAAAATAAAGGAAAATACAAGAGAGATGTTGCCATTCTCTTTGTTGAAATGTCCATGTCTGGAAAGTTTGGTAAATTAACTTGCAAACAATTGACCCTGATTCATTACATGCCATCTGAGTGAAAAACAAATGCAGACAAATAGTAATGCGTGTGGTCAATAATAGACCAACTCAGGACATGATTCATGTTAAATGAACATGTCTAAACAGTCAGTGACTGTTTCAGTTCAGCCAGAGATTCAAAAACATTTTGTTCTCGAACAAATTTGCCAGGACATCACAGTGGTCTACAAAACAATTGGGGAAAAAAAGTCTTAAAATATTCCTTTCTTTAATCACTTGCAAGTCACAAGGTGCATCTTAAACCTCACACTTATTTACTAGTCAATATCATTTTGTAGTGTAAGTAGTATGTTAACACTGACAATGCAACAAAAAGAAGTGCACTATGAATACCTGGATGATGCACTTCTTCAACCCTTAAAACAGAGCGTGGATAGTTGGACATTTCCTGCACTTCCTGCCTGCTGTGCGCAGCGGAAGTGGCGGAGTTACCTGACTGTGATGCTGGTCTGACAAAACAATTCTAAATAATGGATAATGTAGCAACAAGCGAAACTTCAGTGAAGACGGCACCAAACAAATGTAAGTTGAATGCTTTACCATCACCCCACGCTCAAGTATTTTTTTTCTCGTGATTAAAAAAAATTACCCAAACATATAATGTTTATGGGTAATTTAAATGTCTCTGCAGACTCATCTGCCACAGGGCTAGGAGGAAATCAACCATGGAACACTGTGAACACTACTGGGAAACAACAACGCACATCTTCAGCTCAAGGGAGGTGAAAGGTGCTAGGCGCAAGCGATATACACAGCCAGTCGACCTGGACTTACCCTTTCATTCCTGCTAAGAGACGGGAAGAGACCGGCTCAACCCGGAGATTGTAGAATCTCGCAAAGATGGTCAGATCTGCTGAAGTGCCCAGGGGCGATCTCTGCAGTGCACCCGTGCAGAGAGGGGAGAAAGCTGCTGTAATGCACCGTAAGGATCCAGCAGAGGTGAGGGATGGAAATCGCTCGTCTCAGCTTGAACCACAGACCATTCAGCTCCGGAGAGAAAATCTAATGAGCGGTATGCACGTACCCTCCTTTTATACCCGTATGTCCGGGGCAGGAGCATGTAATTACCACTCACCAATTCTGATTGGCTTTTATCAAAGATCAGAGGTGTCTCAGGCTCTCAAGTGTGACTCCTAGTGTCACTACATTGACACAACGTCGAGTGACATCAATGAGCTCATGTTTTGTGTGACAGGCTTCAATTCTTTCGACATACAGTGTGATGTTGACATTTACACTCACAAGAGAGAGAGAAAAAAAAAGCTCTTCAGCATGAAACCATTCTAACGGTGCAGTTTTCAGGGTGCGTCAGCCAGTGTCACGTTTCAAGATATATATATATATATATATATATATATATATAAGTCAAAAGTTTACATACACCAAGTTAACTGTGCCTTTAAGCAGCTGATGTCAAAATGATGTCAAGCCTTTACACAATTAGCCAGTTAGATTCTGATCTGCTAATTGGCATCAATTGAAGGTGTACTTGTGGATGTATTTTAAGGCCTACCTTCAATCTCATTGCCTCTTAGTGATCTTTGTTCAAGTCTTTTTGTTCATTTGAGCAGAGTTAAATTAAAATGTTACATTTTCAATAGCCAATTGATGTCTGAAGGTACAACGTTCATCTGTACAAACATTAGTACGCAAGTATAAACACCATGCAGCCATCATACCACTCAGGAAGGAGAGATGAACGTAGTTTGGTGCGAAAAGTTGTTGACATGATAGTACTGAATGACTCGTGGAATGAGGTGTGCAGTAATGTGAACCCAGTGCTTAGAAACATCGGTCCGTGGTGGTCGAAAAGTACACCGAGAGTTGATCTCTTGGTGAAGGCATGGTGGATGACTGGAAGGTTGTGAAGGCTTGAATGTTTGTTGAAGGGGAGGAATACAGCTTAGAAGTGAGAGGTACTGGTTGGAACATGTTACGCTGCTAAGTTGCTGGACTGATGATGGAATGGTGGTAAAAGCTGAAGTCAAGTGTGGGCCATGTTAAATGTTGGGTTTGTGTTCATGGATGTAGTGGGTGAAAATGTTAATGTGGTGTACAACGTCAATACAAATTGAACGGCTTCACCTTGTAACACACTTCCAACACCACTTTTACAATAGTCCCAGACAGGTTTTTTTTTCTTTTCAAGAAGTGCAATGAACGACTATGATATTCAGGCCTCACTCTCTGGTGATGAGCACTTATCAAATTAGTCCCTTTGTTGTTTCTTCCTCTCTCCTCCAATTATGTTCCTTATCCACATCACAGTACAAAGCAGCAAACTTTCTGTCTCCTTACACAGCTTGGCACACCACAACTTCACATCACACCAGTCTCAAATCTCTTTTGTTTCTCTTTTTCCATGAATGACCATCTTCCTTTTTACCTTTATAGTTGCCTTTATCGTTGACACCTGGTAATCTGACGAGCAGCCATTTTAGTTGGTGGTGGTGGATCCTTAAATGGGCAGTGCACAGTTCTGTTCTGCCACAAGTTTATTTTCTGCAATGTCCATTCTAAAGACTGAGATGATGCAGGCAGTGGTCACAGAACCGCCCATCACTGTCTGGTTGGCAAATCTGCAGTTAGTAGTCATCTCTCAGCAACCTTGGGAATTGTACATGAGGCTGGACCTGTAGCTGGAGCTGGCAGGTTCTGGTCACCTCTGGTAACAGTTAGCCTGAGGTAGAGACAGGAAAGCAAATACAATAATATCAGCACAAATGAAATTCACTTCATTATAAAGCAGAGTTGGGAAATATGCAGTGCAGCAAACTACCAGTTGAGAGATAAATTGAGCTACTAAAAAACATGTAGCCTACTAAATACATGGGAAAACACATACACTACAAGCTTTTATTTTCTTACAATTTACTACAGAGCTTTTAAAAACTATTGAAAAATGTATTACATATACAGGTACATGAAAAGAAATAATCCATAATTTGTTGGTCATGTCATCTGTTTGTCCTATCACTGAAGTTCCAGCTGTGTCATCATAGTTGCTCAGCAGTCATTCCCCATACAAGTAAAAAGTGTTGAATAAGTAAATATGTGTAGGGGATATAGCCCACTTGTTACAGTGTTAAAAAGGACACACAATTGCAAGTAGTTAATTTAACTGTGCTTGTTAATTATTTGTTCAGCATTAATTTACCATCTCTTTTTATTTGTGTTGATAGTGACTTCACAGGATTGTGTGTTAGTTCACTGAGCCTTGGTTTAATCCAATAATCAGGATCAGGGAAACAAACATTTATGTTCCATACAGAATGCTGCAACACTTTTTGAATTGTCTCCACTCAACCTTAGTAATATAAACCATCACTTACCATTTGAGTGAAAGATTTACACCAAAAGACTCACTGAGTCTTGCTGTCACTCCCTTGGTGTAGGTGGGTCTGTGGAGAGTGAGGCCAAGAGAGGTAAATGGTAGGGATTAACACCTTTGGGAAATCTCTAACTGCTGTTCTGTGTTACAGTGAGAGCTGGACAGGGATAAAAAAGGATTCCAGACCGCCGGAGGAGAGAGAGAGATGCACGCAGCCGAGGTCTTGTGTGAGAGTGTGCACACTTTTCAGTTTAACATAAATGGTTTTCTTTTAATCTTAACTAATGCACATGCGCGCACACACACATGCAAAAAACTCGGCTGCATGCGTCTCTCACTTCCGGCAGTCTGGACTCCCTTTTTATCCCTCTCCAGCTCTCACTGTTAAGAGATAATTTCACATAGGTTTCAATCCTTACCGTTTGTCCTCTCCTGGCCTCACTCTTCACAGACATCGCTCAGCCACGCCCACATCACCATAGTGGGTTATTTCATCATGGTGGTGGCACTACAGAGGACATCTGCAAAAAACAAATACTTCACTGTTTGTGTAGTATGCAACATCATTCACTGTCTGACTGGAAATGTTATGCTAAAAGACTCAATGCTGCTAGCATACATGTAGTGATGAGTCTTGCTGTCACATTGGCATAGACAGCTCAAAACATCAAAACATGGCAATGGCAGGACAAAGGACTTCTGCAATAAACATAAAAAGCATGTGCCAAAACTACTGCAATTTAAAACACTCTATCTGGGTAATATTCTACATCACTCACTGTTTGGCTGGAAGAGTTATGCCAAAAGACTCAACACAGCAAGCATACTTTCAGTGTGGAGTTTACTTAGTCTTGCTTTCGCTTCCTTGGCATGGTGGGTCACGATTTCATGGTGATGACAGGACAGAGGACGTCTGCAAAAAACTAAATGCATATGTCATAATTACTGCAATTTCACATTATATCTGTGTAATATGTGTCATCACTCACTGTTTGGCAATAAGTGTTACGGCAAAAGACTCAACGAAGCAAGCATACTTCCAGTGTGGAGCTCGTTGAGTCTTGCTGTCACTCTCCTGATGTATGTGGGTCATGACAGTTTGTGACAGGACAGAGGATTTCTGCAAAGAACATAAAAGCATTTGTCAATACTACTGCAAATGTAAAAATTCTATCTGTGTAGTATGCAGAACTCACTATTTGCTCACTCACTAGTTATGCCAAATTATTCATTTTTATTAATGGATGGATGGATAAAATATAAAGTTTTGGCATCATAAAAAGTTCTGCAAAAAAAGTGCAACAGAATGGAAGATCGAACAATGTATATCGGAGATTTTTGGAAAATAATTTCCACCAAAAACAAGTCATTTACACTTTTACAATATTTTCTTTTTAGACAAGTTGATGCTACATGGTCAATCTATGGTCAACTCTCGACACCATTTCTTTGCTAGCACACTGCTGTTTACAGGTTTGCAATGTTTTTGGCCATATTTAGGCAAACAAAATAAATTAAATACAAATGTAAGCGTGAAAAAAGGAAGTCAGAAGAATACAGATCAAATTTATTTTGTGTAAATATTAAGTTACAGACTTACAACAAAATAATTACTCTTTACTTATGATATTTTTGGGACATACACTCAGTGAGCACTGTATTAGGAACATATGTACACCTAATTTTTCATGTGATTATCTAATCAGCCAATCAGATACAGGTCAGGAGCTTCAGTTAATGTTCACATCAACCATCAGAATGAGGACAAAACGTGATCTCAGTGATTTTGACCGTGGCATGATTGTTGGAACTAGACGTGCTGGTTTGAGTATTTCTGTAACTGCTGATCTCCTAGCATTTTCACGCAAAACAGTCTCTAGAGTTTACTCAGAATGGTGACAAAAACAAAAAAACATCCAGTGAGGGGCAGTTTTGTGGTTGGAAATGCCTTGCTGATGAGAGAGGTCAACGGAAAAAGGTCAGACTGGTTTGAGCTGACAGAAAGGCTACGGTAACTCAGATAAACACTCTGTACAATTGGTGTCAGCAGAATAGCATCTCAGACTGCACAACATGTCGTACATTGAGGCGGGTGGGCTATGTAGTGTTATACATGCAGAAGAATTTTTGAATCTAGGATTTACCCAATCTTAATCCTGGAATTCCACAACGTCATAAATGGAAAGACTTTAGTGCCAGTAAGTCTCACATCTGGCCAATAAAACTAACAAAGAGACTTGTCTAGATCCCATATGACTTGAAAACTTCTCTGCAAGGAGGCCCTAATTTCAAAGGTCGAAGCAGTTAAAGACAGAACACACACTCTTGGAGTTCCTGAGAGACTCGGGACACACAAGATTGTGTCCTCCGAAATAAACCAGTTTGCTACACTTAGACTCATCAGATCACCACATCATGATCATTGTTCAGCAAACAGCATCTTACAAAGGACATTTCATCTTAATCCATGAACATTCTACACAAAGTCACAGTACTTTACCGATTTAACCTTCTAAAATGTACAGAATGCATTTAAATCCACGATTTAAGGCTTGCTAGGTAATCCTGACAATTGCTTTGAACTGTTTGTATAACTGAAAAATTAATGATTATAGCCTGATATACCTCTTTAAAATTTGTGTAATATTTTATCCATGTTTTATAACCAATGAACTAACCAGAATGATTTGTGTAAGATTATATATGCAGACGAATTCCAGCAACATGATTTGGATCTAGGAAAAACCCAACCTTTCAGTTTGGAATGTTTCCACGTCATAAATCAAACGGCTCAGAAAGGCCCCTCCGCAGCCTGACCTCCTAATCTTCCACACAGAGTTAAAGCAGAATTTTCTGCATAAGGTTGCAAGGACCATCAGATTTGCATGACTCTAAGACATTTCATCTTAATCTAGCCTTGCTAGATAATGCTGAAAATCGTAAAGTTTTACCAGTAAGTATGATTCATCTCATTCTACTAAAAATGGTAACTATAAGGCTTAGCTTGATAAAATGCAATGATGTGTAAAACCAATATGATTGTGTAACCAGGGATTTTCATGTTTTGTTTCCTACACATATAACATCCATGAAAAAATGTCATGTTTAGTATGTAAGCATTTGTTTGGGTACATAGAGAAAGCTGATGACAACGAGTATCATGTCTCTTGTACCATTTGCAAGATATAACGTTCATGATTAAATATGCACTATTTTTGAGCAGGAAAATAGTGAGAATCTCTAACAAAGGACCATAAATCGACAGTCGGAAAAGAAGTCACTTCTGATTGACACAGGACACCTTTGGGGATGTGGCCAATTTCAGTTCAAATATTTCCAAACAGGAAGAACACGCTCTCTTCTTCTCTTGCATCTCATCTCTTCATCCTCTTGAGTCTTTTCAGCTCTCCGCTCTTCTGCCTGCACGTGCCCACGTGAGGCCCACGGAAGCTCGGGACTCGTCATCCCGAGAAGGAGCTTCACAGCTAACCTCACTAACTTATACAGACAATAAACTCCGATCAAACAGAGATCAAAACATAGACGGAACAAACTTTTGACCAAGCGCCAAGAACCAAGCAACACAAAGAACGCAAGGAAACACCACAAAGACATGCAAGTACATCTCCAATATTGTGCTCAAAGTGCTGGTGTATTACTTAAATAATTTGCGAAACCTGATAGCAAATCGATGTAGACTCAAAGAAGGATAAAAGGTTCTTAAGGTATTGTCACCAGACTCCATAAATTTCATTTTCTCCCTATTGATCATTTATCTCACATTCTGCTACTCTCACCAACCAGTCTCATGTATATATGTGTTAGATTAGATTTATGTTTAGAATAGTAATAAAATTTGTCTATATTCAAAGATGAATGACTGTGGTATATTTTGATAAATAATCTCATCCCTGTTTCTAAAAGATTTCGCTTCAAAGCTGTACCTAAATACGTGTGATATTATTTTCAATAAGCCATGAGAATAACATCACTCCAATAAGTGAATTAATTATAATTCACTTATTAAAGCTAATACAGATACAACAAGACGTTGTATTACAATTTTAATGGTGGAGAATTTATTCAGACAAATAATCTAGTTATTTGTCATTTATCTAATTTATTATGATTGTCGAACGCGACTAATTCCATTATACCTTTCATTACCTAATAATGTACAATAAGGACAGTTTAATTTAGTTCATAGCTCACATATTTCAAGACCCTAAGATCCCTTACATATATTGGTGTTAAAAGACGGGCACGCTAACAGTTCATCTAGATTCATCAACCCCTAAATATCCTACAACAGCAGAAGATAATGTCAGACACTTTCTTAGGACCATAGTCAGGCCCGGTTCCAGATCAAAATCACTTCTGAAAAAGTGAGGGTGCTCTGTATAAAGTGGAGATGTATCATAATTACTATTTTTTATAAATACATTAAATCATGTTTAAATACTTGGCTACTAAAACAATGTAAAGAAAGATCGTTTTTTATGTACAAAACATTTATTGCTTATTTTTTTTTTCTTCTTCACACGATTTGTCACTGAAAATGACAGCAAAATGCTGTGCCTGCAGATAAGGACATACTGATTTGCAAAATCATACACTTTATAAGTTTTGATGCAGCATTTTGTGTGTTTGCTGGGATTCAAGGAAATCTGCTTGCCAGTTATTAGTCTTATATATTCAGCTGAGCAGAGGTGTGTGATTATTTTCGTACAGGGTCCACATCAGCCGTTAAGTAGAACATGGAAGAGAGAAGATAAAAAGTTCTGCATATTTGTATTTTTTAAGCCCAGAAGTAGAAGTGCACTCATGCACATAATGAACGATGCACAATTTTCTGAAGTGTGTACTGACTGATGGGACCATTCTGTGATTGCTTGAAGTTTTGCTGCTACTTTTCTATCATGTGTTAGTAAAACTGAATAAAGGCTGAATAAAATAATAAATTGTTTATTTTACCATACTACACTGTAGTGGTAATTTAGTATGCAATTTAACACTACATCAGGAGTTTGGTTTAATAGTAAAATAAAATAATTTTAAATTATAGATTCTAAAAGCTTATATTAATGTTTGCAGCAAAGTGGATAAAGTTGTTTTATTCTGAAAATATTATCAACATGTTTACACGCTCATGGGTCATGATGTGGGTCTCGTCAATGGCATCATATTCAGCACACAACTGAATAATACAGGCTGCATGACACTGATAAATGATAACTGCCAGAGTAACATTTGCATACAGGTGTGAGGGACATTTTACAAATAACACAAAGGACAGTCCATTTCCTCTCTCAATTGGTTTTGCTCTTGTGTCTCCTCCATGTGTAAATGATGCGATGATCTATTGGGATTCAAAGATCATCACTAAAAAAGTTGGCTCGCAGACGTGCCACTTAACAGCACATGCAGCCTCACGAATGGACATGGAGTGGCTACATCACACTTTTCTTTTAGCATAATATTGCACTATTGAGCACAAAATTTTAAGAGGAGAGAGAAAGCGCGCACTTGCATACATGGTTGCCAGATTGCATAAATTAAGTATGACATAAGGCGAAATATTTCTAAGTTGTGCAAGTATAAATCTCTGATTGGGCTGTTGCATTTATTATCTGGCAACCCTGAGCATATTAAACGCTTGTGGATGTACGATAGGTCTCAAAGCCAGATAAATGAAATATCTAATAAAAAACGTTCATGATAAATCAACCCGCAGGCAGTATAAATCAACCCCTGGTCTGTAATTGAGGGTGCTCTAAGGTTCGTTTGAGGGTGCATTGCAAGCCCTCAAGCACCCCCTGTAGAACCAGGCCTGACTATGTGCTCAGTAAGTGTATATTAGATTTCAAAATGTGTTGTATCAGAAAACAGGTGCATTGGTATGTTTTGGAAGTGTCAGTGTGCGTGTGCGTGCACGCATGTTCAGACTACAATATGTAGGCACTACGCAAAGTGTTAGTTATCTATTAACTTTGGGAGCAATGGACCCTTTTCACAAATTTGGGTTTTAAAATGGGGAAGTTAACGATTCCAGGGAAAATTTCATAACTGTCTCCTCTGTTTATGTGCTTTATGCTCCTGGTGGTCCCTACCTGTATATAATTAAAACATTTGCAAACTTTTCTAGACTTCTATTCAATAAAATCCTAAACATGACCTTTAGGACATTATCTGTGCACAATATACATTAAATACACATTTAAAACATACATTTTATAAAGCTAAACATCATGATATGTCCATGATATGGATATTGTCCAATGAAAGTTGACTCAGATAACAGTAATGTCATTGGCCACCTGCTCATCGCAACCATGCATGGCGCTCAATGTCCTCTAAGCTGGGACGGACTTCCACCTCAGCACTGAGACACCAGGTTATCAAATGACGACACTCTTTTACATAGAACACAATACTTGTCTTCAGTAATACAGCATAGCAATTTTCTTTTGGTTTATGCATGATATGTGTCTCCTCTTTTAGAAAAATTCATGTTTGCGTTTCTTGCCTATAGACAGCTTTTTAGTGACGCGTAGTCTGACTTCGATTACATCCTTTCTGGTCCTGAGCCACATACCGTAGAATGCTGTACAATGTCACCCTCACAAACCAAACAGTGGCTGGTCTGGTATGATATCGGTTGTACTCAAGAGTGCCTAAGAGACCCAACAGGATGTTAAAAAAACAAAACAATACAACAACTGAAAAGGTTCCAGTCCAATCAAATTGAAGGTGTCAAAATATATTCAACTCCTTTGAGTTTTTTTGGATTGTCGAAACGTAGCAAACATATCCACATATTAGAACATTCATAGAGCGTTGTTGATATTAAAAGGTCTCATCCACATTGCAGCTCATTCTGGCAAAGAGCTGCCCACTTATGGGGCTTTTCCACTGCCCGGTTCAGCTCAACTCAACTCAACTCTGCTCGCTTTTTGGGGGTTTTCCAATGTGGATAGTACCTGGTACCTGCTACTTTTTTAGCAACACCTCGGTCGAGGTTCCAAGCGAGCTGAGCCGATACTAAATGTGACGTTTAAGTCCGATGACATCCAGGACATCCACTGCATTTCTCCACCTACACGGGCCGCTGACCACCATACTCAGTCCACAGTTTCGGCCAGTTCAATTGAATCACAGTCCAAGGCAGTGCCTATGCAGGTCAGTAAGGGTCAGATTTCTCATAAGGAGAAGCAGTGACACCTCATTCAAGGACTCTTTGTCCATCCTGGTAATTTCTCCATTTCCTATCCTGTTAAAAGACACCTCTCATCAGTAGGCAGGGGGTTACTGGTGAGCGCAACACCCCTGGACAAATCCCACGGATTACGCATGCTTCTCCTGGCACCGATCCCACTTATCCTCGACTCCTCAGCTCAAAACCTGTCTGAACAGATGCAAGCGTCCCTCCTTTTATACCCATATGTCCGGGGGAGGGGCATGCAAATTCTGTTCGCCAATTCTCATTGGCCTTTTATCAAAGATAAGAGGTAACTGAGGCTCTCAAGAGAGACCCCTAGTGTCACTACATCAACACAACATCTCATTCCCTGAGTTTTGACAGTAACCGAGACGATTAGGTACAAAATCTAAAACCAAGTGGTAGCCTATATGCACAAAAAAGAAGCTAAAAGTCCTAGCTATAGCAGAATTTTGAAAAGTTTATCTATATTTTTTTTAGTAGTACCTAACAAAAGTCTTGTTAAATGTTTCATTTAAAATGCTTGTGCTATCTTGAAAAGTTAATGCTCTTTTAAATATACTGACTGTTTAAATGATCTGTGCATTATAATATGTAATATGATATTGTCACAATGTGACATACACCTGTTCTTCCTCATCAAAAAGTGGGATTATGCCACCCACAGGCATGTTGATACACTGCACACATTTAATTACCTCTCACATCCAACCCAGTACTTTCTGTAATACCTGTTTGTCATTATACAGTGCAAAATATTCCTGATCCATGAGATCATTAGTGCAATGTGTAAAGTTTGATTTTGATACCATTTGATCTAATATTTAATACATTCTAAAATGTCTCAATTTTATGTAGCTACTGAGAATCCCTGAAATCACATTTATTTTTAGACAAAATACTTTTTTTTTTTTTTTAAATTTTCAGTTTTGTTCAAGGTGATAAAAAAAAAGTTTTTTAATAACTGTCCAATAAGTGAAAGGATAGTATTTGGGGAAAAGCCCCCTGTTGCAGGGGCTAAAGGCCATAGTGGGGCGAATAGATTTGTTATGAAAAATTGAGTGTGGTGTAAAAGGCTCCCTGCTTTAAAAAATAAATAATTTTTATTTATTTTAATCAAAACAACCTTCTTTTATTAGATCTTTTCACAAAAAGTATGTTGTTCCACCTATATTCAATAATTTTTTATTTTTTTTTCAATATTGATACACTATGTGGCAGAACATTTCATTACGAACATTTTTCTTGCATTTAGTCCCGTTGTTGGCCTACCCTGTTGTTAAAAACTACTGAACACTAACAACAGTTTGAATTTCAACTCATTTTAATTCTACTTTCTAGAATGAATTTCTGGATCCTGCTCAGTTCAAATTCAGGAATTGAATTAGAAAAGCATTTCTCAATTCTAGCACACAACCCAACTTACTTTAGGCTATTTTAATGACTGAATTGACGGAATCTATGGTTACCATAGACATTTTTATAAGGGTTTCCTGCGGATGCTGGTTTTAATTAAAGGTCCATGACAGTCATGTGGCTGCCCGAGCGCGATATGAGAGGTTAATATCATCCTTCAGAACAACGCAACTCAGGCTAAATAAATGTTCTCCCCTGCAAGCGATGTACGGGTCCACCAGGTGTACAGTATGGGTAAGTTGACCTTCACAATCTTCGTATATGATGCAACTGATGTGTATTGATCTTTGGCATTGTAGTAGAGGCCTTACTTACTGTAGATTCTTCCGCTTGAATGTGGATCATTCTTCGACGGTTTAGTGATAATAAAAGTTGGCTAATATTCTATAGGTTGAATTCAGATAGTTGGTTGAACCAGCATATGCTAGTATGCATTAAATCAATCCCTGCAAAGTAAAAGTGAAGAATGTGTTTCAGTGCAGGGTTTATTTTTATTTAACTAGAAAAAATTCTCTGCAAAAAACAACTTTTACAAAAAGTATCTACCATGATGGGATGGAAATATGGTGCTTTAATATTGCCTATATACTGAATGACAACCATAGGGCCTATCGATTCCATATTATTTACGTGGTACTCTAAGGTACCATTAATATTGTTACTATTATGTCCAAAAAACACCATGGTAATTTTTTTTGGTAGGCCTACTTTTGTTGGTGAAATAACAACCATGCTAACAATATGTATAGCCTAGTCAGTAGAGGTAATGGAATAAAATGAGATTCTATTTTTAATCGTGTGTATTTTATATATTTTATTTACAGTATAGGCCTACATCTACCCCTCAACAGAAACCACAGAAATCTTTCTGCATTTTAGTATGAGGCCATTTCATTTTTCTACCCTAAGCCACATCCTAAACCTTAATAGAAAACTTTTAGCATTATCAGAATTTCAGAAAACAATATTTAATTACTGTTTTTTTTGTTGTTTTTTTCTTTCTTTTTTTCATATGATGACAACTTAAAATGTTCTCCGAGTTTCATCACTTCTGGGTACACATTTGTCCGCTAACTAGCTAAGTAATAAACACACACACACACACACACACACACACACGCACGCACGCGTTATCATTATGATGAATCTCCATAGACATTATAGTTTTTATACTTTATGAACTATGGATTCTATCCCCTAACCCTACCCCTTAACCTAACCCTCACAAAAAAAGTTCTGCATTTTTACATAAATAATAATAATAATAAAAAAATAATCGTTTAGTAGCCTAGATTATTTAAGCGATTTGAATTATGGGAACACTAGAAATGTCCGTCTAAACCACATTTATGGCATACTACCCTTGTAATTGCCAGTTTGTCATCTAAAACAAAATCCTGGTAAACAACCCAAACACGCACACACACACACACACATAGAGAGAGAAGTCATACAGTTGTGTCGTGTGCTTTGCACCGAACTGATTGCCGACCTTTATTTGTTTTAGTTGAGCACTGTGCACTCGGTTATCTCATTCGGTTCAGTCATTAACAGAAAATGTGACGTGCAAAAGTTTGACAGGCGGTGACGAGTGCAAAATCCACAGCGGCAGATGCAGGAACAGTGATGATACGCGGAGCTGAGCGCAAAACCTGCAGAGATTTAAATGCGCTCGGACCGTCACGCCATAGAACAACCTGTTCACCGACAGCCAACACAAAAGCAGAGATTTGCAGCAAAAGAGCGACTGTATTATTCGTTTAGAAATTACATTTCAGCCTTAAGTCTAGTGTAGGACACCGATACAATGAATAAACTCAGTCCGGTCAGTAACCTTGTCAAGTTTATTTCGAAGTCGTCTGATAATGGGACAGCCAGCGGGGAACAGATGTGCATGGACGACTGCAGACCTCTTTGTCGCTGCGGGTCGGATCCTTGCATTTGTGGTTTCTCACAAAACAGCAAAGACGGACTCAAGGAAAATAAGGTTAGTCGCATTGATGGATAAAGATGGAACAGATAGGTACAGTAGCCATACATTTAATTAAGAAAATGTTTTACCTTAACAATTTTAAAAGATAGAAACTTAATTTAACTTAAATTCTTGTTTAATTCTTGTTTCAATGAACTTAAATGCGTTATTTGAAAATCTAGATAAAGTTAATGTTAAACAAAATACAACACTGGCTGGGTTTCCCGAAGCACTAAGTAGAAGTGAGCAACGTTCGCAGCACTTAATTAGTATTGAATCTCAAAGGCGGGTTTCCCAAAAGCATAGTCATCTAGTAGTTAACGAGAGCTTTGAACCGTTCTTAAGTCCATTAAGTGCGACTTAAACATATCTTTCTGGCATGTTTATCAAAGACAATGGGACTTTTAATAATATATTTTGATCATAGGAAAGCCATTGTAATCTATTCCAGAGGATAAATAAGTGTTGAAAAAAATCGCTTTGAAATCAATAGTCAGTCTCCGCAAGACATGTAATACAGTAGAACACAACATGTTCTTATTAGACAGATTATTTAAGAAGACATATGTGAGTAATGTGACCACGCAGTTTAAAACTTAAATAAATATGCCTTAATAAATAATTAAAATATGATTAACTGAGGAGATGTAATATTTGATGTGTTTATGTATTTCATGTCTTTTGTTTTGAAAGTTTATTTTCTGTTTCATGTCATGTGGTTCCCTAGTCATATGATTCCTGTTGCCCTCCATGTTCATGTCTTTTTTTCATTAGGTTAGGTATTATGTGTTTGATAACCTCATGCCTTATCAAGTCAAAGTTTATGTCAAGTCAAGTTTAAGTCAAGTCTAGCTAAATTCAAGTTTATGTTTCATAGTTAGGGTTTTTTGGATATCAATTTTGTTAAATAAATTGCACTTTGGTTCTTCACTCCATCGTCATCGTCTTCATCATCATCATTGCCAGCAACATTGTTACAGGAGATTAGAGTGAGAGTGTGCAATGACACATTCCCCCCCTCTCTCTTCATCCTCCTCCTCTTCTTTCTTCCTCCAATGGCTGGTACAAATAAGCTCGGCTATAGTCTATTTACAAGGCAGTAGCAAACTGTATGATGCTTAATGGCAGTTGATCTATTTATATTTAGACAGGTCTATGAGTAGCTTAATAATGATGCCTGTAATTTTAGTCTTGTTCTGTGTGCATTTGTGCAGTTTCCAGACAAAGGAAGACTTTAGGCTACGTGAGAGCCCTATATGATTCACATAGCATACATTCATGTTACATGCATTTATTGCACCACTTTCATTATTCTCTATGATTGAGCATCAATACATCTGAAACTCTGTCTTACTAAAGCCATAATTATTTCTTTAAATTCTGTAATAGTTAGGTTTTACATATCGGCGCCTCGACAAGGTTACAAACAACTTCCATGTTTGTCAGTATTTCCACCCAGGGGCAGACTGGGACTTTTTGAGCACACCAAACCTGGCCACGAACACACCACACCATAACCAGCCTGATCTCACATTAAAATCGGCAAGTGTGTTGACTGACTTTGAAAACTGCCTCCAGAGGCTAAAGCGATAAGTGCTTCAGACCATATAAACAAGTGTGACATCCATTTATATTCAGGAGAGGTCACCGAGGCCAGTTAGAAAAATAATTGTTTTCAGCTGAACAGGGTGTAAAACAGTGAAGAGAAATGCTTATTTTATTTATTCTACCCCCCCCCCCCCCCCCAACAAAAACCAAATCTAACCTTAAAGATTGACAGACATAAAATGTAATTTTAGGGACAAAAATGCAACCTCCTTATCATGCTTGTTATTGTATATACAACCGGTCTCCCATGCAAATGATGCAATGCGCTACCCAGGGCTGGACTGGTAATCTGGCATACGGGTATTTTCCCGGTGGGCAGACGCACTTTGGGGCTGATCAGGGGTGGACTGGCCATCGGGAGAACCGAGCGGGCCAGTGGGTCTGCAGTGAAATGTGCTGAATGGTCCGCGATAAGCTAAAATGAGCTACTGCGCTATGCATAAAGGACAACAAAACTGCACCGCGATATGAAGAAAAGGACAGCGAACCCCCCACAACTCAACAAGTTTTGGGCCAGTTACCATGTAAAATCCAAGGCAGATTTATCTTTCCAGTCCAGCTCTGGCGCTACCAGTCGTGCCACGAGGGAAAGTAATTGTTTTGAGCCATTCCAAATATATCCGATGGGAGATAGGGCATGTAAGTGAGTCGGCTACCGATCCTAGGGTAATGGAATTTTCGGAAACAGCATGCAGACTTCCTGTGTGAACAGCAACACACCGGCTCATTGATTTCATTTTCCTTCTCAAATTCACATTTTTGTGTTTGAAAAAATAAATAATAATAAAAATAATAATAATTCTATTGACAAAAGTGCAAATAAAATATTGTCGTAATTAATATGAGATTTAATCATTGATAAGACAATACAAAAAGCGGCTTTAGAATACACTGTATTGTTTACTACCATATTATACCACGGGTCTGTTGAATGCTTGATTCTGATTGGCATGCATTACCACCTTGGGTGTGCATTATTTTTAAAAATTCAATGGGCCGTCATCAGTTATTTCTTACATACACTTGAACAGTACAACAGTTTCTATATTATCTGAGATATCTGTGGGGAAAACCCTCGAGGACACTTAACACATACACTTAAGGCCCAAACATACTCGTGAGAGAAGTCATGTCAGCTCACTCCTGCATCTCAGTGGGGATGAAAACATTTTTTTAGATAAAAATCTGAACGATGTCTTAAGGTGTGGTAGACATGGTATAAGCGTAATAATTGACTCTGGACCGTTGAATTGTTAAAAAAAATTATGCACACCTGAGATGCAACAGTCACGACACACATTACCACCTCTGGTGTGCATTATTTTTAAACCATTCAATGGTCCGTCAACATTTATTCCTTACTTATTAAACATAATCCAGTCATTGGCATACAGTTCACAGCAATCCATTTCACAAGTGAAATTGTCAATCAATTCGAGATTTATTATGAGGGCTTGTTTAAGGACCCATCAATATACACCTGCGTCAGACCTGCTTGTGTAGCGTCTCATGTGCGTTGAGTCATAAACATAGATTTTTTTATTTGAATACATTTAAATTTTTTAAATTCAAGTTAAATATAGTTTAACACTAAGAACGCACCTTGAGATCCCTTAGTTTGAATTTACGCTCCATCAAGTGTTTTGAACGCAAGAACGTAACGCATGTTTGTGTTGTTCTGTCTGCTGGATGGTTGTTTTCTTCACTGTATAAACTACGCGTTGCTCAGACAGCTGAAATTTCACTTACTGCCCTCTGGAGTAAACAGGTGGTACTACAAGCTTGCATTTCTCAGGAATCTTTCTACGGTCCGGGGGCATTACGATTAATTGCATTTTGTTATTTTAAATAAAATTAATTGCACTTAATTAACACATTAAATCCACATTAAATAAATAAATATATATATTTACTTGCTGGTTTGAGAAACAGGCATTACTCCATTGTAAAGTAACGTGCAACATTTGTTAAGTTGATCGATAAAGCTTAAGTTGCAACGTTATCGTGAAACCCAGCCCTTATTGGATAGTGTTACTATTTTTTATAATAGAACAATAAAGAATTTGCCACAATTAAATGAAAGGTTGAATGGCCCAAATTGACTTGGAAGATGAGCAGCATTCAAGCTTAGCATCAGCAGAATGAATTTGAATAGAAAATGCACATTGTCTATGTATTATACATATATATAGGGTATTCTGTAATGGCCCCCAAAATGGGCTCCCACTTAAGATGTCTGAATTTCAGTGCAATTTGATTAAAAAAATATATAAACAACTGTCTTGAGAAAAAAAGGGATGCTAGACCTTCACTTTTTGCAAAAAATAATAATAATTTTTTTTTACAATTAATGGTGTTTTTTAGTGGCCAAAGTCAGTTCCAGTCAAGTTAATGCAGCTGTCCTAGAAGTGCACTTCTTTTTAATTTTCTTGAAAATAATCACCACTTGGTTTGATATTTTGTTATATAATGCAATAACATTCATTCGTGTTCTGAACAACTATTTATCTACTGAAAAACTGGTTTTCACAGTCTTGTGAAATTCTGGCCACAAAGAAACTTTAGAGTCGGAGTACATTTTCTTTTCTTTTTTTCTTTCTTTCTTTGCTAAGTGCTTAATGTCCAATTGTTACTATCTGTTCCACAAAGATCAAAAATATGTTCTGTGATTTTTATAAAATACATCCTAAATTCTGGTAATTTATGTTATTTAGTAGTTTTAAAGGTATAGCTCACACAAAAATGTAATCCTCTCATCATTTACTCATCCTCATGCCATCCCAGGTGTGTGAATTTCTTTCTTCTGCTGAACACAATGATTTTAAGAAGAAAATCGCATTAATAGCCAAATAAAAGTAATCCATAATACTCCAGTGATTTAATCAGTCTTCTGATGCGATCCAGTTGGTTTTGAGTGAGAACAGACCAAAATATGTAACCTTTTTCACATGTATATTATGACAGCAGTCTCCTTGGTGATCATGATTTCAAAGCTGATTTACACTTCCTAGAGTGCCATCTAGCACTCTGCGCATACATCAAGCACTAGAAAGTGTAATCAAGCTTGAAATCATGATCGTGCCTAGAGACTGCAATGAAATTTACAGCGAAAAAGAAGTTACATTTTAGATTGCTTCACAAGATATTGTTTAAATCACTGGAATCTTATGGAGTACTTTTGTGCTGACTTTATTTCCTTTCTAGAACTTTTGGAGATCTGGTCACCATTTGCTTGCATTGAATGGACCTAAAGAGCGGAGATATTCTTCTAAAAATATTCGTTTTCCACAGAAGAAAGAAAGTCATAAACATCTGTGATGGCATGAGGTTGAGTAAATGATGAGAGAATTTTAATTTGTGGGTGAACTATCCTTTTAACCACTAATGTAAAGTTAACGGCAAATAAACATGCTACTCTGACATCCACTACAATGTGATCAGCTCTCACATTGTAATAGGGCACTAACAGAGCAAGAGAAAATTTCAAGTCTTGTGACAGTTCAGACCAACAACCTCAGCACTAAGCTGTTCTTTGATGCTCTAAAATGGGAAAGGTTTGTACTAATACTTTTGTGTCAAGTGCTCGTGGAGCCTCAGATTTCGAGCAGATTTCTTTGGTTCAGTTGGGTGCACATTCTTCAAAGAGTTTTAACAAAATGGCTTGTCGTTTTTTACCCGTGGTACAATGTTTCTCTGCAAATTGAATTAAATTACACTTTACAACTGGTTTAATCTAATGTGTTTAATCAAAATTTTCTTTTGTTGTTTAGAAGAATAAAGGTCCACATGAGGCCTGGACCCCTCAGCAACATGCTTTTGATAATCTTGGTTTTGAGCCAGGGGGCCCCAATGAATTGAAGACCAGTTTGGGTCACCTCGCCCGGGTTCAGATGGAAGAGATGGTGATGGAGGAGAGTGAGGTGAAGATCAGGGTGCAAGGAATGACCTGTCAGACATGCGTCCGTTCTATTGAAGAACGGCTTAGAACTCTTCAAGGGGTTCTAAGTGTCCAGGTGTCTTTGAGCGATAAAGAAACCTCTGTGAGGTTTCACCCTGCAAAGGTAACACATGAGGTTTTGAGAGGACACATAGAGGACATGGGGTTTGATGCCTCAATTCTGATCTTGTCTAGTCAACTACAACCTGCAGCAACTGGGATTCATGAGGTGACTTTAGGTGTAGAAGGGATGCATTGTGGGTCTTGTGTCAAGAACATAACTGAGACCTTGTCAGGAATATTAGGTGTCAATTCTGTATTTGTATCATTGGAAAAAGGAAGTGTGGACCTTAGATTTGACCCATCTCTGTTAACCTTGGAGACAGTTAAAGGTTTGTTGGAGGAGATTCCACCTGGGAATTTTAGGGTTTCCATACCTGGTTGGAACTCCGAATCCAGATCGAATTCTTTGGTCAGTATTTCATCACAGCGTGTCACCATCGAAATAGAAGGGATGACATGCATCTCTTGCGTTCAAGCCATAGAGGAAATGGTGTCCCAGAGAGCTGGGGTACGTTCCATAAAGGTTTACTTACAGGAAAAGAAGGGAATTGTAACATTCGACTCCAGCTTGACCAGTCCAGAAGAACTGAAGTCAGCAATCGAGGACATGGGATTTGAAGCGTGGATAGAACCAGGTAGGCCAATTAAATACACAAATACAAAAACGACAAACCTGTATCTTGTGTGGTGAATATACATTTCTTTCTCACTGGGGCTACATGTAATTGAAATTCATAAATAGCTTTCACCCCAAAACATGAGGGGAAAAAGTAAAAAATAATATGTTTGCATAAAAATAATTTTGTCTACTATTAGGACCCATAGAATTATTAGCATTCAGGACAATTAAGCACATTTTACCACCTAGTTGTCATTAATGTAATGCGTTTGTTATTGTCTGTCATTAGGCTACAATAAACAATAATGTTTAGCACTTTTTAATTAAAATCAATTTTCAAAATTAATACTTTAAAATGTATAGGCCTATATTAATCTTTTTTGGATGATACAGTAATGAGAATGAGGCTGTAATTTGCATTGCAGTAATGAGATATGGGGGTAAAAAGACCTTAATTGTCCTTAAAATAATGTCACAATGCAAAAAAATTCTTAAGGGTCCTACTAGCAAATTTAATTATAATATAATATATTCTATTTATTTATTATTTATATTATAATTATAATAATAAAAAAAAACTTTTATTTCATTTAATTTATTTAGTATTGTTAGGGTTAAATGTAACTTGAACACCTCTTTCACCCAAATAAGCAAATAAGAGTGAAATAAAGTATATAAAACTAATATCTAATAATTAGCTACTAGCTACTTTCAAGTGGATCTTTTTTAAAAAATTGCCATAAATTTATTAGTGTTTGGGTGAATGTGTAGTTCCCTATCTGTCACTCACTTGACATTGTGTCGATGTAGTGACACTAGGGCTCGCTTTTGGAAGCCACAAACACCTCTGATCTCTGAGAAAAGGCCAATGGGAATTGGCGTGTGGAATTTGCATGCCACTCCCCTGGACATACAGGTATAAAAGGAGCTGGCTCGCAACCACTCATTCAGATTTTTTTTTCGGAGCCGAGTGGTGTCCAGCAGCGAGTTCCTCTCTACCGTTCTATTCACCTCATTGAGAAGCGTATGCTTTTGGATATATGCCGCATTTCAGCGGCTTTCTCCCCCTCTGTTGGAAGAGTATATATTCATGCAGAAAATAAGTATATTTCCTAAAATCAACTGAGTGCGCAGTGACGGACAGTGTCTTTAAAAAGATGCCTTTCTGTCTGTGTGTCCTGGATACGGTCCCTATCACTATGCCTCTGATGGCCACGAGTGCTGCCTCACGTGTCTGGACCATAGACACATTGAGGCAGGATTTGTGGATGGTTCATGTTCTCACTGCGAGAACATGACCTTAGCAACGTTGCGATCACAGCTTTCCTTCCTCTGGGGAAAGCCACTCCAGCAGCTCCCCACCCCGTGCCTTCTACCTACAGGTACGAGGCCAGGTCGGTTAGCGCTGGTGGCGATTTGGGGACCCCAATGGGAGTGGTTCCGCTGGGCAATCCCCCATGGACCTCCCATTCCCCAGCACGCTCAAATCCCTGGGATGAGACAGGCAGCTCACCTCAGGGTGAGTTTAATGTCTCTTTCAGAGCTCGTCAGCAGGAAGAGCTCTCGAACACACCATCAGAGAGCAGGTTGGTGCTGTCGAACACTGAGGACTCGACTGGTAATCCACCATCGGGTGTGACCACCCAGTATGAGGCCAAAGCAGAGCTGACTGCCATGCTTGCCTGGGCTGCCTCTAGTGTCGGGCTGGAGTGGAACCATCCACCTTGCCCTGAGCCCTCGCGGCTTGATGATTGGTTCCTGGGTGTGGAGCGCAGCTCATGGCCGCACCCTGACCCGGTCCCATTCTTCCCGGAGGTGCACAAAGAACTCACAAAGTTGTGGAGGGCACTTTCTACTGCCCTGACCTGAATTCTGCATTCATTCACTAACCTCGATGGTGGTGCAGCCAGGGCGTACACAGAGATTACTCAGGTGGATAAGGTGGTTGCGGTGCACTTGTGCTCGCAAACTGCTGCCACCTGGTGGAATTGCCTGAGACTCCCATCCAGGGCCTGTAGGTCTACGTCGTCTCTAGCTACCAAAGCTTACAGTGCCGCTGGACAGGCCACCTCCGCCCTGCATGCCATGGCCCTCCTGCAAGTACACCAGGTCAAGGCATTGAAAGAGCTGCACGTGGGTAGTCCTGACCCCGAAGTGATGCAGGAGCTGTGCTCGGCAACCAATCTCGTCCTCCGGGCGATGAAGGTCATGGTGTGGACACTCGGGTAGGTCACTGGTGGTCCAGAAGTGCCACCAATGGCTGAATCTGTTTGAGATGAAGGACGACAACAAGGTCCACTTCCTAAATGCTCCCATCTCCTAGATTGGCCTATTCAGCAACACTGTTGAGGACTTTGCCCAGCAGTTCTTAGCAGTGAAGAAGCAGACGGAAGCCATCCAACATATCCTGCCAAAGCGAGGTTCAAGGTCCCACACCTGTCTGCTCGCTGCCGAGGGCATCCCCCATGCGGCTGCAACTCAGGCGGCTCCGCCGCAGCCTGAGCCATCCACTAGGCCCCGGCATAAAGCGCCCTTATGACGGACAACCCAGGGAGGAAGAGGTCTGCTGGAAACCTGGAGCTCGTTTACAGACCACTCCGTCCCCCGGTGGAGGGTACAGTGCAAGGTAAGTGCTTCAGTGTTCCCCTCAGCACAGTCATGAGCTCAGGACGTGAGGCTCCTCGACATGACGCCTCCTAATCCGCCTTTGTTGCGTGTGTCCGTCAAGATTGTTTCATGCCGGTAGACTTGAAGGATACATATTTTCTGCTCTCTCCTTCGAGGGCTGGTCATACCAGTACAAGATCCTCCCCTTCGGCCTGTCCCTGTTGCCTCGTGTCTTCACAAAAGTCGTGGAGGCAGCCCTTGCCCTATTAAGGGAAGTGGGCATTCGCAACCTCAATTATCTTGACAATTGCCTGGTTCTAGCTCACTCTCAACACCTGTTGTGTTCACACAGGGACCTAGTGCTCGAGCACCTCAGCCGGTTGGGGCTTCATGTCAACTGGGAAAAGATCAAGCTCTCCCCAGTTCAGAGCATATCTTTTCTCGGGATGGAGTTAGACTCAGTCACTATGATAGCATGTCTCATGAGCTTGCTCGCGCAGTCCATGCTGAACTGCTTGAAGTCATTCAGGCGGAGAACAGCGGTCACACTGAAACAGTTTCAGAGGCTCCTGAAGCATATGGTGTCGTGGCGGTCACACTGCTTGGTGGCTAACGTTCGCATCTCATGTCGCATCTCACCTGCCATCTGCTCCTCTGTAGTCAGCAGAGATTGAGGTCGCTGCAGGTCACTCACAACCCAGGCAACCTCAGCCGTACAGCGGAAGCGCTGTTGTGGCAGTTGACACTCAGGGGAAAGTGGAGACTTAAGTGGATAACCCCAGGTTATCCAGCTGATTTGGAGTTATTCAGCGAAGCACAGGTAGACCTCTTTGCTTTCAGGGAATCCTCCCACTGCACACTCTTGTATTCTCTGACCAAGGCAACCCCTCGGCACAGTGAGCCTGCTTGCACAGACCTTGCGCAAGGTCAGGGAAGATGAGGAACAGGTCATCCTTGTGGCACCACACTGGCCCTCCCAGACTTGGTTCTTGTAACTCACAAGTTCTTGTAAGCCCCCTATGAGGCAGCTATAGGCCTTGAAGTGGCGACTGTTCGCAAATTAGTGTTCTACCCAAGGCAAAGACTCCCAGAGATGCGTAGTCGGTTCAGTGCTTTCCTTCCTGCAGGAGAGGCTGGAGGGGTGGCTGTCCCCCTCCACCTTGAAGGTGTATGTGGCCGCTATAGCGGCGCACCACGATGCAGTGGATGGGAAGTCCCTGGGGAAGCACGACCTGATCATCAGGTTCCCGAGAGGCGTTAGGAGGCTGAATCCTCCTAGGCCATGCCTCTTTCACTTGTGGGATGTCTATTTGGGCCCCCTTGTCCGGCTCCTCAGCGCAAAACCTGAATGAGTGGTTGAGAGCCAGCTCCTTTTATACCTGTATGTGCAGGGGAGTGGCATGCAAATTCTCATTGGCCTTTTCTCAAAGAAGAGTTTGGAGCTCCCAAGAGTGATCCCTAGTGTCACTACATCGACACAATGTCTCGTTCTCTCCATCAGGGAACAGAGGTTACAACAGTAACCAAGACTTTATCATTTCCCATGTTTAAAACAATTGATAGGGATTAAACATTTGGCAATCTAAAACCTTATCTTTCATTGCTTCTAATACCTAGTAGATATCATGAAACTAGCTAAATCTGTATCTAGACAGTTGCTTCTCCTCAGCCAGTAAGGTATGCTCAGTACAATGGTTTCCTTGATTACTACACAGGTTGCCATTCTAGAGTAACATGAAGTGTTCTTGAATGACTCAAATCCAGACGTAGCAAAGCAGGAGAGTTGGAGTCTAATCGGATTAAAGAGGCTTTAAACTGGCTGCTCTCTCTCTCTCCCCCTCTTCTTAATGTTCATAGCTCAGCTTATTAACTCTGGTCCCTAAACAAGAAGTCATGTTTAAATGTATCTTGTATTAAACTATGATAATTAACTTACCTGATTACAATCATAAAAATATTTAAATATTGTGCATTCATCAGTGTTCTGTATATAAGCATAAAATCTTTCATCTTTGTACAAGAATCACAGCAATGTCAAGATTTCTGTAGATTTTGTTGTTTTCCAAAATGTGTAATTTTGTTTGTCTCTTCCAAAGTCTCTGCCATTTGTAAAGGTTCATCAAGCATTCAGAGGTCTAGTGGTTTGAAACATCTGCCCCAAAAAAGCTGTAACCAGACACCTAGGTCTTCACCAAGTTTCATCAACAAAGACAACCCCAGTGGTTCTGAGGAAAGAGAGACACAGAAAATTTTTGTTCAGGTGACAGGGATGACCTGTGCATCCTGTGTGGCCAGCATTGAGAGAAACTTGTTGAAACATGAAGGTTAAAATGTCATTATCATTTATTTTTACAGTATTTATGTGTTAGGAACTTTTTTATTTTAAAGGAGTACTTTTTAGTTTTTACATATTCTAAATATTTTTGGCAGAACAATAGATTCAGTAATTTGATTTTCTGTGTGTTTGGTTTGTGTGTGAACTGGTGTACTGATTTGTTATTTTGTAGGTATTAAATCAGTATTGGTTGCCCTAATGGCTGGTAAGGCAGAGGTGAGATATGATCCAGTGCTTTTGGACCCAGCTCGGATTGTCCAGCTAATCTCTGCTCTGGGGTTTGGTGCTTCAGTTATGGAGGAGAACACATTCTTGGATGGCATCCTGGATCTCTCTGTAAGTGTCTGGGGGCATATGTTCATGTGGCTGATTCTGTAACTATGGGCACTTTATAACCTGTTTTTTAATTCTTTAAAATAAAAAAGAAATGGTTTTGAATACAAATTTTCAAATGTTCTTATAAAATAACTTTGTATGCACAGGTAACTTTTGAAAAATAATAATAATAATAGTCAGCATCAGAACATTTTCTTGCACATAAAAACTAGGCTAAATTAACACATCTCTCTGCATTCAGAGGCACTGAGCACAGACATTCATCATTACCACTGCACATTGTCGTTAAGATGACATGCATGTCTTTATAATGACATGTTGTGGTAATTACACTTCTGAGCTTTTTGTGAAACAGCTGCTTGTTATAGCTGCTGAGGACTAGCTAAAGCTGTTGGTAGGAACTATATTATCATTGTAATACTTTGTCCAAACAATATATGCACAATAGAATTGTGTTGTGATAATGGCAAAGAATAAATTCTCATAATACCTTGAAATACTTACCTTGACATTTTCAAAGTTGTATTCTACAAATTAACTTTATTACCCAATGATTTTAGTTCCCCGTCTGTCGCTCACTTCAACGTTGTGTCGAAGAAGCGACACTAGGGGTCCAATTTAAATCACGCCATGCGCTGAGCCGTGTATGTGTTCTGCTGACACAGGAGCGGGCAGGTATTCTACGTGCAAAGGTGACCAGCTGTGTCAGACTGCACGTACCCTTCCCCAATGCCCCACAAAAGTCGTTGGAATCCTTCTGGTTACCCTAGGCAGGGGAACAAGGTGACGCTTGCCAACCTGGGAATGGGCCAAGCCTGGCTGGGCCTCTTTTCTCTCTATGTTTCTCCGCATAGAGCAAGAACGGCTGAGCCCTAACATGCATCGAGGGAAGGGGGTCTTACCCAGTTTCTTATTCTTTCAGGGGGAAAACACCCAGCGGAGGCCACACCTGCCAGAAAGGGGAGGTAAAGGTGGCAAATACATCACATGGGTTTTTAGGCGGCACGTGGAGATGGCGCAGTGGTAGATCCACCCTCGCTAGGAGGGGGGGGTTGCTACAACACGGCGACCGGAAGGCAGCTGGAACTGCCTAAGGGAGACGCAGGTCCACTCGTAAGGGGACTGTACCATGGAAAATACACGCAGGGGTAGTCCGCGTAGGAGTCCTGCCCTGAGGAGCACCTATTCCAGTACAGGGTAGATTAAGTACCCGCAGTGGATTGGGTCGGCGAGTTCCTCCGCTGAACTGCGGACCCAAAGGGCTAGGGAGGAATCGTCCAGGGATCCGAATGAGTGGGATCTCCTGGGAGAGAAAGCGCACAGTTTTACCTCAGCTGAGGGAAAGGTCGCTAGGTGCAAGTGATCCACCCGGCCAGACCGTCAGCATGTTACTGAGTAGTGAGTTCTACTGGCTCGGACCTGAGAAAACACGGGACGATACTGACTCAACCTGGAGATTGTAAAATCTCAGGAAGGTATTAGGTGTTGCCCAACCCGCTGCTCTACCTATGTCTGCTAGGGAGGTACCCCTGGCCAGTGCCCATGAGAATGCAACACTCCTTGTAGAGTGTGCTCGGACCCGTAAGGGGGGGGGCACTGCCTGGGTGTGATAGGCCAATGAAATTGCATCCACTACCCAGTGGGAAAGCTTCTGTTTGGAGACAGCGTTTCCTTTCCGCTGTCCGCCAAAGCAGACAAAGAGCTGCTCAGAACATCTAAAGCTCTCCGTGCGGTCCAAGTAGGCATGCAAAGCACGTACAGGACACAGCAACGAAGGGGTTGGGTCTGCCTCCTCCCAGGGCAGCGCTTGCAGGTTCGCTACCTGGTCTCTAAAGGGCATGGTAGGAACCTTGGGCACATAGCCCGGTCGTGGTTTTAGGGTCACAAACATGTCTGCCAGACCGAACTCCAGGCAAGTGTCGCTAACAGAGAATGCTTGCAGGTCCCCGACCCTCTTGATGGAGGTGAGTGTGATCAGCAGGGCTGTATTTAGAGAGAAGGCCCTGAGTCCATCTGATTCTAGCGACTCGAAGGGAGGTCTCTGAAGGCCCGAGAGGACCACTGAGAGGTCCCATGAGGGGAACAGGCTTGGCCAGGAGGGATTTAACCTCCGGGTGCCTCTTAGGAACCTGATAATTAAATCATGCTTACCCAAAGACTTTCCATCTACTGCGTTGTGGTGGGCCGCGATGGCAGCGACATACACCTTTAGGGTGGAAGGGACAGCCTCCCCTCCAGCCTTTCAGTTGACCTGAAGCCCCAAGCGGCTGACGTGCCTCAGCACCTGGTCTCTGTGAGAACATAGTAATTCTCGCGAGTGGGCCAGGATAAGCCAGTCGTCGAGGTAATTGAGTATGCGGATGCTGGCTTCTCGGAGCGGGGCAAGAGCGGCCTCTGTGACTTTCGTGATGACGCGAGGGGACAGAGACATGCCGAAGGGGAGGACTTTGTACTGATACGCCTGGCCGTCGAACACGAAAGGGTCGGTGTCGAGGCAGAATTAAGACGTGGAAGTACGCGTCCTTCAGATCTACCACTGCGAACCAATCTAGATGCCAGACGCAAGTTAGAATGTGTTTCTGCTTGAGCATTTTGAACAGGAGTTTGAGCAGAGCCCAGTTGAAAACTCACAGGTCCAAGATCGGTCGTAAGCCGCCGCCTTTCTTGGGTACAACGAAGTAAGGGCTGTAGAAACCCATCTTCGTTTCGGTTGGAGGGACAGGCTCTATCGCGTCTTTGAGTAAAAGAGTAGCGATTTTTGCATGCAGGGACTTGGCATGTTCGCTGTATACTGTGGTAAAGCGGATGCCCGTGAAGGGGGGCAGGGGCATGGCAAACTGAATTGCGTAAATGAGTCAAATTTTCCGGGCCAGCCAGCAGCCAGGGTTGGGAAGTGAAAGCCACACATCCAAGCTCCGCGCTAGGGGCACCAAGGGGACAGTTATTTTTGATGTACCCGGCGTGGCTTCGCAGCGGGGCAGAGCAGGTAGTATGGCGTCGGGAGGCAAAGACGCGTCTGAGGCTCTAGTACTGAGAAAAGACTCAAAGCACTTACCTTGCTCCGCACACCCGGCAGGGGGCGGGTTAGCGACTGAGGAGGAGGTCCAGTGTCGGCGTCCTCTAGACTCGTCGGAACTGGCCGGCCGGGGGACAGTCGTGGGGCTGAAGGCGGGGGGTCCACGTCCAGCATGCCGGGACTGTAAATATCTGGCAGCAGGGTGCCGTGAAAATGGCATTTGCGGGCCAGGTGACCCAGAGACAAAGGAAATAGCTCTGTTATTGAGAATGTGGGTACCACAGCCCCGTGTAGGGGGGGGCTGCAAATGAAATAAATCCAACAAAAGATTCTCCTCCCGGCCCTCCACCGGGGGACAGAGTGGTCTTACCAGCTCCGGAGCTAGCATCTCGGGCTCTGGGTCTCAGGAGCGCCTGGGAGCCTTCTGGGTCCTCGAGGGGATCCATGAGATGGGGGTGTCTGCTTCCGGAGTGCTCGACGCTGGGGCTGAGAGCTGGGCCCAGGTTGAGGCGGAGCAGGGTGCTTCTTTGCCACAGGAGGATGCCCTCGGCAAGCAGACGGGGCATGGCCCATGGCAGCAGGCTTGCGGCCTCCATCTGCTTCTTCACCGCGGAGAACTGCTGAGCGAAGTCCTCGACGGTGTCGCCAAAGAGGCCGAACTGGGAGACAGGGGTATTGAGAAAGTGAACCTTGTCGGTCTCACGCATCTCGACTAAGTTCAGCCACAGATGACGTTCCTGGACCACGAGCGTGGCCATCGCCTGCCCGAGTGACTGGGTTGTGGCCTTCGTGGCTCTAAGGGCGAGGTCGGTCACTGAGCGCAGTTCCTGCAGCACATCGGGATCAGGGCTACCCCCGTGCAGATCTTTGAGCGCCTTGGCCTGGTGGACTTGCAGGATGGCCATGTCATGCAGGGCGGAAGCGGCATGTCCGGCGGAGCTGTAGGCCTTCGCGGTCAGCGAGGATGTTGTCCTACAGGCATTGGAGGAGAGCACAGGGCGACCCCGCCAGGTGGTAGGGTTTCCGGAGCATAAGTGGAGCGCAACAGCCCTATCCACCTGGGGAATCGCTGTGTACCCGTGGGCCACTCCGCCATCGAGGGTAGCGAGAGCGGGTGAGCAAGTGGCTTTGTGACGAGTTGAGAGAGGTGTGCTCTCCACGATGACGTCAGCTCATCATGCACCTCTGGGAAAAATGGGACCGGGGGGGGGGGGGGGCTGTGAGTAGTGCCCAGACCCCAGGAACCAGTCATCCAACCGCGATGGCTGTGGGGAGGACGGAGGGTTCCAGTCCAAGCCCGGCCTGGGAAAGCATGACGGTCACCTGAGCGTCAGCCTGAGCGTGCTGGCCTGAAGGTGGCAGCCCATGGGAGTCAGACGCCGCACTCTGCAATGCAGCGGCGAGCTCATCCACTTCGAGCTCCAGAGGATAGCAGCTGTTGAGCAGCTGTTGCCTCGAGCATGGACAGGAGTCAACGAGCGTGCTGGGGGACGGGTGGTCTGAGGGGGTGTACCCGGCAGAGCTGCAACCACTGCCACCCCCAGATCACCTCCATCGCCAGCCGCATCGTCCTCAATCCCGTGGGAAGGAGGAGCAATGGGTGCGGGGGGCGGCTGGAGTGGCGTGCTTTCTATTGAAAGCAAGCCATGACCGCAACGTTGCCATGGTCATGCCCTCGCAATTAGAGCATGAGCCCTCCACAAACGCTGCCTCGGTGTGATCGCTGCCCAGACACACGAGACACGTCTGAAGCGGAGAGCACTCTACCGCATCCAGGAACTACACAGGGGCGGAAGGGCATCTTTAAAATGATGCGTCCTGAAAAGGATGTTCAACGCCGCTGTGTATAATGCTCTTTTAGAGGAAAATACTCTTTTAATCAAAGAAATCACTCTTTTAATTTCTCTGCACTGTCGAAGCCATGCAGAGAAGGAGAAAAGCTGCTGTAGTGCACCGTAGATCCAACAGCAAGCAGAGTGTCAGAAGAAGAAAACAGGAATGGGTGTGTGACTCGCAGCAGACTGCATGCAATACCATCGGCTCCGAAGTAAATTTCTGAATGTATTCAGCATATTTCCCCGCTTTTATACCCGTATGTCCGGGGGCGGGGTATGCAAATACTGGCTGCCAACTTCTAATTGGCCTTTTTTCATAGATCAGAGGCATATTCGTCGCTCAAGAGAGACCCCTAGTGTCGCTTCTTCCACACACGTCTCATTCCCTCCATCAGGGAACGGAGGTTACATCCGTAACCTAGACGATTTGTGGGGGTAATTACCTAAAACTAGCGAGATGTATGTTTCGTTCACAAATCACTCAAAAGAGGATTTTTGCAGGTAGTTCAGTTTACTTAATTAAAACAAACTAAAGCAACGCAATTCTAGAACATTTTGTCACAACTTGATTCCAGTGCTTTATATCGAATTAAATTTATAAGATTACTTTATCCATTTGAGTTGGGACTGCATAATACATTTTGTAGCATTGAGCATTAGCACAGGGGGATTTCCATTTCCCACCATGCTTTGCACAGGACTGGATGGGTCAAACAATCATTAAAATGAAGCGTAATTTATATATTTTTTTATTTAAAAAATATTTAGTTAATATTTCATGTTCGGTTAAATTTGGATTTAAAAAGAGTGTCTGTTAGGCTGGAGTTCTGGGGGTTACCATTGTGGTGAAGATTGGTGCTTGTGTTTATGTTGAGGATGAACTTTCACACTGAAGTAATGTTTGATTTAAGATCTATATAAGCAATTGACAGTGTATTAGTTTCACTGTTCTTACACTTACTCACAAGGCATATATATATGATAAATAAATAAAATAAAATTAGACTAACATAAGAGAATTCATTAAATTAAACAATATTAAATTGAGTTTGATTAACCTAATGAAGTTCAGTTAAAACTACTATAGAACACTGGTTTGACCTTATTTAACAATTTTATGTTGGCTCAATGAAAATGACTTAAATTATTTAAATTAAATTGCTTGTAAAAACTCTCAATTTCAATTAAGGGTAATCATCATAGAACATTATTTATTAAACTACTTTACAGTACTATTTAAACTGTACAAAAGAAAAAGGACACATTTTTCACCTTTTTTCAGTAACATAATTACCTATTTCTGCAGGACAAGCCTGGATTCAAACAGTATGTTTGAATGAAAAATTAATAAGCGTCGCTTTGTTCTCTTTTTTATATATAAACCAGCAGGAACAGTGATGAACAAGAAATTCTTATGAAGGGCTAATATAAAATTCAACAAAAGAATGGTTTGATGTACACTACCGTTCAAAAGTTTGGGGTCACTTACTCATTCTTTATTTATTTATTTATTTCACATTTTAGAATAATAGTAGTCAGCAAAAGTATGGAATAATAGAAATGGAAATATGGGAATTATTTTGTGACCAAAAAATCCAAAATAAATCCAAAACTATGTAATATTTTAGCATCTTCAAAGTAGTCACCCTTTGCCTAGATTTTGCAGACATGTACTCGTGACATTTTCTCAACCAACTTCTTGAGGAATCACCCCGGGATGCTTTTTAAACAGTATTGAAGGAGTTCCCATCTATGTTGGGCACTTATTGGCTTCTTTTCTTCATATTTTGATCCAAGTCATCCATTTCAAAAACTTTTTTTTTTTTAGGAAATTTTAGATTTGTAATTAAATAAATGTATATGTTTTGGCAGAATAATATTTTGTCTACAAAGTTAATTTCAAACTTTTAAGCATACACCTTCAGATCAAAAGATTTTTAAGATCATGAGAAACATTTCAGACAAGTGACCCCAAACTTTTGAACGGTAGTGTATGTACTTTAAAGGCCTTATTTCAATGTATTTCAGTCTTGATGTTGATATTTCATCAGGTCACTGGTATGACATGTGCTTCTTGTGTCCATAACATCGAAAGCAAACTTTTGAGGACAAAGGGAATTTTGGAAGCCTCTGTTGCCTTGGCAACAAACAAAGCTCATGTGAAGTTTAACCCTGATTTGGTGGGCTCTCGGGACATTGTCAGAATTATTGAGGTAAAGAACTGAATTATTGAAGAAAAAGAGGAGAAAGATGTGTTGTAGTATGGTTTTAATGTTAAAGTTATTTTATTGTTGTTATTCTCTTCCACACTTTCTCTTATCTCTTTTTTTATGGTCTTTCTCTTTCTCTCTGTGTAAATAGGGCTTGGGTTTTGGAGTGTCTTTGATAAAGAATGAGGGATTTGGGAAGAACACTTTAGACCATCATGAGGAGATTCGGCAGCAAGTATCTTTTTTATTTTATTTTATTTGAATTCTCACTTTTTTTTGGCTTGTGTGTGTACGTACTTTGCTATAGTTTTGAGACAAAATTGCCCCCAAAATTGAGGTAAATCTGATAAAATCTCCCTTTGTGGACATTTGGGATGTCTGCAATTTGAAAATAGATTCATAAATAGAGCAAATACTTTGTTTTTATTATAGAAATGCATAAAGTTTTCCTATAGGGGTAAGGAAGGGGTGTGAGTTAAGGTTATTCTACAGCAATTATATTCAGCTTTATATAAAAACAATAGTCTATGCTGCCTTGCTAATGTAGTAACTACACTTTTTCGTCAAAACCGCGTTCACCAAAATTGGGTCTCTTATATGATGATCTTTCCTGTGACAGACAGGTTTGGCTCAGCTATGCTCAGATCCAGAGAAAACAGAGTGTGAAAATTGCAGTAACTTTATTTTTTATTGTTGTCATAGTTACTGTGTTTTGACTTTGTAGGGAAGTATGGTATGTCCAAATTTTAGATAGCTAATTCAACGTGACAGTATGTAACAGTGTAAAATGTTTACACTATGCTTACAGATGGAAGCACTCATTTCTGTTCAGTCTAGTGTTTGGGATCCCAGTAATGGGTCTAATGATCTACATGATGGTGATGGACAGTCAAAACAAGGAACACGGTGGTTCCATGCATGTAGACCAAAACATCCTACCTGGTCTCTCTACCCTTAACTTGGCCTTCTTCCTGCTTTGCACACCAGTTCAGGTACCTCCATGGCACCTGCCATGATTTCTGTTTCACTCAATGAAATTTCCAAAACATGTCATTTAATATTTCTGTTTATCTTATATTTATAATGACATGCCGGTTTGAATAGAATTTTTTTTTTCATACCAGCAAAATATCACTTGTGTTCACAAACAATACTTTGTGCTGTTTGAAGTCTCAGTTTTTGGCATTAATATAGTAAGCAATATATTTTTAGTAGATCAGTCAGAATTAACGCGTATGCATGCGATTAATTTCAAACATTTAATGCGTTAATTATTCTTATATGATTAAAGCATTTATCGTTAATATAGCATAAACACTGGTGTGAAGAGTGGAACCTTTGTAATGTGTCTGCCCGGAGTCATTACACTGATGCACAAGCCACAGTGTCAGAGCCCTTCTACCAAGGAGAGCCTACAAGCTTACATAGGCCTACACGGCAGTCACATAGACATTCTTTGGGCGGAAATGTCTTAACACACTAAAGTGAACTGTTATGCTCTCTCCAATGATAGAATCGCGGGGGTTGTTAACTCATTAAGTAAAATAATCTTTGACAGCGCTTCCCTGTCAGTGATAAAATGATGGAGAAAGGATCTCTTAGCACTATTTAATGTACAAAACAAGTACAGATGGAACTTAAGTGTTTTTCAGCCTATGTATGCATGAATGCAGCTTCACGATTGCTGTAACAAAGTGGATATCCACAGTATCCTGGCAGATTAATATTGTGGAGGATGAGAGTTTAAGAGTATTCAATCCTCCTCTGTGCACATAATGTACAGATTTGTAAAAGCTTTCTTCATAATTGGGAAAAACTATAATAAAAAATGTCCATGCAACCTATGTGGGGACTAGTTCTTTCAATTAGTCAAACTCTCTATTAGACTTTGGGAAACGTTTGATATGACTTGAAATTGTGATATTTTAGTGCATTTGTATGTTTATATTGTGGAAGGCTTTGTTTGGAAATTGTTAATAAAGCATTATATTGCTACAAATTGTTTTGCTTTCTTCCTAAAAATGTAAATAAATACATTTTGACCAAAAAAGAAGTATATATAGTGCCAAATTTCTGCGATTAATCACGATTAACTAAAAAAAAAATGCAATTAATCACAATTAAAAATTGTACCGACTGACAGCAGTCATTTTTAGTTTTGTAAGACAAGGAAAATCAAACCACTGTATCTTTTGGAAAATTCTGTAATTTATTATGTTTGGGGTCAATTTGACCCCAGTCAAAATTAACAGGTTTTACATATTTATTTGCAAAAAACACCACAGATCCTCAACAAGAAATATTAAACAATAAACCAGTGATACTATTGTTAATTGATGTCCAATATTCAGTCCTCCTCAGTGCACATAATGTACAGATTGTTTGCAAATATATGTTTTTGCATTTGTAAAAGCTTTCTTCATAATTGGGAAAAACTATAATAAAAAGCTTTAATAATGATAATAATAGTTATAATAATAAAAAGCTATAATAATCATGTTACTTTTTCAGATTAGCTCATTTTACATTCACTGAATTTATTTACTGATAAATACAATTGAAAACCTCTACCTTTCCAGTCAACATGATCATACGGGAAGTCAAAATGTTGTTCCCAAATATTCCAGAACCCTGATATCACCCCCATTCTGCCGAGTGACTGTCAAGCGCCATCCCTCATCAGACATCTTTGCATCAATTAAAATCTGTATACCTTTTTCTGTGGCACTATTGATAATGTGATGCCTTTTCATTCATGGTTGTAAGAAAAATAGAGTAATGTGTTTAGAAACACATTATCATGTTGTTGTTGTTTTTTTTTTTTTCTAGTTTTCTTCCTATATTTTAGGGAAAGCTGTTGATATAAAGCATCCAAAATTAGTCAAAAAGAGTTTTTTAGAGGCTTGAAACACTGAAAGGGGACCAAAAGATCATAAAAGCTCTCTGATAGAGAAAAATTCATGTTAGGGAATAAAGGTATGGGATACGTTTGTAATAAATTGACACTATCATGGCAGAGAGTCAGCAAGAAATTCTAAAACAGTAGAGAACATTTTTTTTCCATGTTGCCTACCATAAAATAGGTTGGGATCTAAAATACCCCAAACATCACAAATGTGTTAAAAATGTGTTCAGGGATTTTGAAAACTCTGAAACATGTGAAGTATACGTATATTTATGTATTCTTCTAATAAATGTTGGAAAAAGTTTAGCATATTTTTAAAAGAAGATTTTGAAAGTATCTCTCTTTTTTTAATTCTCTTTCTCTTTCAGTTTCTAGGTGGTCGTTACTTCTACATACAAGCGTACCGTTCGCTAAGACATGGTGTAGCCAACATGGACGTGCTCATCGTCTTGGCAACCACCATCGCATATGTATATTCCTGCATAGTGCTGATCGTTGCCATGATTGAAGGAGCTAAACAGAGCCCGCTCACATTTTTTGATACACCTCCGATGCTTTTTGTGTTCATCGCTCTGGGACGCTGGCTGGAGCATGTAGCTAAGGTAAAGAAACATCAAATAACTCTCTGAAAAGTACTTAAAAAGTGAAATTTGCAATGTCTGTGCCAGTGGTACCACAAAACAGAAGTGCACTGTTTTAAAACAGGTTTCCTGATCCCTTTCTCCATCTGCCATTGATTGGACATAAAGATAGTCCCAACCGAACTTGCTCTGTCGAGCGCTAAAACAACCAGAGCAAAGTTTTAATGGCACCACAGGGTCATATTGTATGCTCTTTTTACAGTAATTAAACTTCGAGTGGCATACTTATGGTTGATTCTGGATATTAAGCTAAAATAGGTGAAAAGTATTTTATCATCGAAAAAGTAACAAACATCTGCTTCTCAGAGGGCAGTCAAATGTCTTAATGGTGAAAATATTATACCACCTGTGAGGCAGTACAAACTTGAGTTAGGAATCTTTAGTTTACCTGAAAAAACCATGGGTTCTTTTTACGTGAGTGCACACAACGCGGTGCTACGTGCTAGGACAGTGTGCACCGCCTTATAAAATTTTCATGAGAGAGCTTAATTCTAAGTGCAATTTTCGTGCCACTGCAAGTGGGCGTGGTTGGGGGGTGTTTGCATTATCTGTGGGTATATGAGAGCAAACTGTGCGTGTATTGTACGTTAATGAAGTGGCACAAAGTTTTCTATTTTCCTGTGAAATAGGTAATTGCGTTAAGGCGTTTAAAAAACACATCTGTTTTCAGAGCAAAATCTAAACTCAGTTCCTGTATTTGTAGTTTGGAGATTTCAAAAGCAGATGGTAATTAAGTTCTTGTCCAAACTCTGAAAATAAAGTGGGACATCAAATTAAGTCCCTGACAATCACTGTTGTAGCCATTTTATAAAACCAAAATGTATTAGATTTGTGTTAAATTAACAAAATGATTATTTTTATTATTATGTTTTTATTTACAATTGGTATTTTTCCACTTGTTGTCGTAGAGTGATTTTTAAGTCAAATCTTTTGAGTAAAACTCAAAAGTAAAAATTGTTTTGAGTAAAATTTTTAATTTGGAATTTTCTTTTACATTTTTGTTCATTTTATTATATTTTCATTTAGTTTCAAGTGTAATTTGAATATAAAAATAATTTGGGTTTAATTATTAATTTTTTGATAAATTATAAAAATCGACATAACAAAGTAAAGTGCATAAAGATTAAAATTATTAATAATACTTACATTCTCTATAATTTAATGGTGCATAAATCCAAATCCTGACGAGAACCACATTTTCATGTGTATAAAAGAATCGTGTCACTGTCATAGAAATATGGCTGACATTCAACAGGAATGCAGTTAATGCACAAAACAACATAAGTTTATATTTCTATTTTTTTAATTCATTGCATACAGTCTATTTACTCTACCAACTTCTTATGAATGTGCTGTCTTTGTTTATATTGCTCGTGCTTGACAGGGAATGGACTATATAATAAGACACAGATGGTGCCAGAGAGGATCCTCCCAATTAAATTGCACTTGACCCAGCCCAGTAGCACTTTGCATCACAATATCACCAAACCCACTTGCACCTAGACTTAGCACATGCTTACACGAAAATACCAAAACTTCATGGCCATGCCCATTGACTTTGCGTGTATGACTTATGGCATAGCACTGAGTTTAGCAATAATACTCTTAGCCCCTTATCTTTAATTTTAAGTCATTTAAATCTGAGGAAATTGTTTAAGCTTTTGTCTGGTCATCCTTTTCATACCCAGGTTTCAATATGCACTTATCTTGATATTGTCCATACAGACTTTAAATAACTGAAATAAATCAAGCTGATTTATAGTTGAATTTATACCGTATAACAGTACTTCTTAGTGTTTTAATTGCTTGCAGGTTAAGGTTTTGAATTGCATTGCTTGCAGTCTTCATTGGCAATAATCCCAAACTTTAAGAAATATTTTTTTGATGCCAATTAAAAATGATTTATGAGTGGCGGGAATTTTATAGGTATTTTGTTTTGTTTGTCCAATAGGGTGTGAGGGTATATGGTTGCAGCTTCCTTCTGTTATGACAACAGTTGTTTATGAGCATTTGTTTACTTTGACTAGTACTGAAATCTCTTTTTGTCATAAATCCAGTGATGTGCTTCATGTGATAGAGCTATAGGTTAAAAAAATAAATAAAAACAAAGTAAATTGCTCTTCTCAGGTCCGAGCAATTTCCTCAAGCTGTTCTAAGCTGTCTTTGGTTTAATCAGTAACAACAGTTTTACAGCCAATAAATATCCTCAAACTTGTGTTTGGATAAAAATCAATGTTGTGTTTTTATGGCTTCAGTATGTACAGAAGCTGTTATGTAGAATTAGTTTGACCTAGATGGGATAAAATTATGATTTGTACATTATTTCTCATAGTGGAATGACTCCTTTGTCCTTGCAGTGTAAAACTTCTGAGGCGCTGGCAAAACTCATGTCTCTACAGGCAACGGATGCCACTATAGTGTACCTGGGTCCAGACAACTCTATCATCAGGTTCAAATCACACTATATAATATTATTACATAATATGCATTACAGCTTTCAACAAGAAGCAGGCAGTTACTGTCATAGAATTATGGATGCTCAATCCAGATTTAAAAAAGTAATTTTTGTTTATGTACAGTATGACTGGTCGATTTCACAGAGGTCTTAAACTTTATACTGCCAACTATCCCTCAAACTTTTAAATGTTAAAGAACTTTTAGGCATTGTGGCCTATTTGCAGATATATTTGTATCTTAATAAATTCTATACTAATTCTAATAATAATTTATTCTGCAAAATGAATCTATCCAATAATGAGTAGTATTCAAACAGTCATGTGATCTAAAAATGGTGGCAACCTTAAGGGTGGGACCACTCTTATGTAGAGTAAAATAACCTTATCTTGGCCAATGATATGAATTGGAGTTTTCATCTAATATAAGTGTACATCATTTAAACATATCTAAAGTAAAAGTAGTATACTATAGTTGTAAAACCTTAAGCAGAAAACAAATACTTTGTGCATCTTTAACACTCTTCCCTGTAATTTTTAAGTGATCCCAAAGACCTTGATTAGCTACTTGTTACAGGTAAGTTTGTATTAGATTGGATATACAGGAGCAGGGCTGAGCACTTCTGGTGTATATAAATTTGATAAGCTCTAGTAGTGTGTCTACATATACAATTTATTGATCACTGTGTGTGTTCTGTAATATACACTTACGTAAAGACCAAAATCTGCATTTCTTGTTGTTTGTAAGAGAGGAGCAGGTGTCTGTGGAGTTGGTGCAGAGGGGTGACGTGGTGAAGGTGGCACCGGGAGGAAAGTTTCCTGTTGATGGGAAGGTGATCGAGGGCACATCTATGGCAGATGAGTCCCTAATCACTGGTGAGAGACTTTGCCTCAGTTGATGAGATTTTGTGTGGTTTAGGGTGTAAAATACTTTGTTTACATTTGTAAACACTGTTGTTGTACAGTACATACTTTGTGGTTTTTCTCAATTATTAGAAAAGAAGGCGCAACACTCTTTAGGTGGCCGCAAATACCATAAAGTTTTTAATTTAAAGGTGATGTAGTATTTCAACACCACTAGCATCACCAAATGGAATTGTTAAAACAACTTTCAAACAAGTCTCCCCTGTCTTCCATTAGTCACTAAAAACAGATTGTCCCACCTCAAACTCATGCCATTGGTTGGGGCTATGTTGCGTGTTGGGCTGGTCAGGATGCTCAAACACATAGAGCAATGTTTTGATGGCCTCAAAGCCACATATTTATCATAATTTTTCAGGGAAAATGAATCCATGAATGGCATAGATTGACATAGAATGGGATAGAAAACCATTAATCTAATCAACCTTTTAATCTAGCTGAAAATCACTTACAGCATTTTATAGAGTGAATGTTGCATTCTATTTTTAAAGTGTAACATTTTTATTGGTAGAGCACCTTTAGAGCATTTCTTTCTTTCTTTTTTTTTTTTTTTTTTTAATTATTCAATATTATGTTAATACCAGTGGCAGCATGTGCATTTTAAGTCTTGGCCTTCAATGCCAATTAATCATGCCATTAAGAAAACACTGTTTCACTATTAATAAGACACCCTATGCCTATGGACATCATTACATCAAAGCCAAATAATACCAATTAACATTTTTAAAACACATCCATGCACGAAAGCCAAAACGAATAAGGTCTAACACCAGGAAAAGCTATCAAATAATTTGCGATCTAAATGTTGCTTGCAATAATTTTTGTTTAGCAAGGGTACATGGTTACTTTTAAAAAACTTAAACTGACACAGAATGCTCCAGCCAGCCTAATATACAATTAGAAAACTCCTGATGTTGCTGTAACAATGCAAAAAGCACTTACGGTGATAAGGTTATCCTTTCCAGTTTACATCTCATATTTTTAAATCCATAAGGATCTCTTTCTTAATGGCGATAGCGGCAGTAACAGAGGACTCGTCAGCTAGATCGTGCGCATTTCGCTTTCAAATTACGTATATCACTTAAAGCGTGATTGCGTCACTCAAGGCCAGCTAGAAAGCCTCGACTGGGACAAATCCTAAAGACCACACCCACAAGAACAAATAAATCAGTCTGATTGGCTGATGAATCTGACAATTTGACTTTAGATGCCTATTCAATGTTGAGGGATTCTATAGAATTTCTGAAGGCTTAAAGGGGTGGAGCTCAGACTCGGCTCAGCTTTGGGCATTTAATTTGTGAACCAGTCGTCACGCTTAGCTTGTAAGTATCAAGGAATACATTCTGATAAGATAAACTATTCGTTGTTTGCTATCCATTTTTAGATTAATTACATGTGGAAAGTGACTGAAAATAGATGAGAAGGAGAATAGATGAGCAAAAAGGTGAATGAGTATGAAAGGATGAAAAAATATTTATTTATTAGACATGTTAGGCCAGCAAAGAAGGCTTTGCTGGCACTGAGAATTCGTCACTGGTTAATACTATGTTAAAGTTTATTAGTGGTCCAAATGGTCCAAGATGGCCTGATGAATTAGAATATAAACTGCTAACTGAAAATCTCTCTGTTTCTCCAGGGGAGCCAATGCCAGTCATAAAGAAACCAGGCAGCTGTGTGATAGCAGGTTCTATTAATGCTCATGGAGCTCTACTGGTAAAAGCCACACATGTAGGGGCAGAGACCACACTCAGTCAGATAGTTAAACTAGTGGAAGAGGCCCAGACATCAAAGGTAACTGATGTACACACACACACACACACACACACACACACACACACACACACACACACACGTTAGTATGGCTACTCTCCATAGACATAATTATTTTTATACTGTACGAACTATAGATTCTCTCCCCTAAACCTAACCCTCACAACAAAAAAAAAAAAATCTGCATTTTTAATTAAATAAAAAAAACAAAACATAATTTTGTATGTTTTTTTAAGATATTTGAATTATGGGGACACTAGAAATGTCATCATAAACCACATTTATAGCATAATACACTTGTAATTACCAGTTTGTAACCTAAAAAAATATCCTTCCTTCATCACTTCACCCTGAAATTTTGATTGTTACCCATTATGATTTCTATGTCATGATTTGTTGTAATTGTTCTCTTTTCTTAGGCGCCAATTCAGCAGTTGGCTGACAAACTGAGCAGCTATTTTGTTCCATTTATTGTTGTCATCTCGGTGCTTGTAGTGGTGCTATGGCTCATCATTGGCTTTATGGACTTCAACATAGTGGCACAATATTTTCCTGTGAGTTAAATGACCTATGCTATTTGTACATGCAAGATACTGTGTAGAGAGAAGCAGAAAAGTCTTTAACAAAAGTATAATCTCTACAGGATTACGACCAAAACATCTCCCGGACAGATGTGATTGTCCGGTTTGCCTTCCAGGCCTCCATCACGGTTCTGTCCATTGCGTGCCCCTGCTCTCTGGGTCTGGCAACACCGACTGCCGTTATGGTGGGCACAGGGGTGGGTGCCCAGAATGGCATTCTTATAAAGGGTGGAGAACCACTGGAAATGGCCCACAAGGCAAGGTTCAACCCCGATTCCCTTTTCTCAGTCTGATCTGTATATATTAATATTAAATCTCAGTTGCTGTGGTGTATGATGGGAATTTCCATTTAATAGCATTACTTGATTATGATGTTTTTGATAGCTCTTTGTCAGGAATAAGAGAGGCTCAGGATCCAAACGCAGAGTTAAAATAAAATAATTTATTAATTCAAACGAAGGGGCAAAAATTCAACCAAAAGTCCCACAAGGGAGAAAAACAAACAAACAAACAACCCTGTTGGGGAAAAACAACAAACGGTGTAATACGGGCTGGGGAAGAAGATAAATGGGGCACAGGACCGAACGGACCGAACAGGAACAAGGTAGGGGAACAGAACTGACGAAGAATGACCGAAAGAACACATACAGGATCGACTAGATAACAAGACTGGAAACAAGACGAACTGGCACTGGACAGCAAACATGTGGAGACTAAAATAGGGAGAGAAACCAAACGGGTTAACAGGGGACAGGTGAGGTCAAACAAGGAGGCATGGTATGACACAAGACAGACATGCGACGATGCAGAAACAAAACAAAGCCACATGCTCTCACAAGACAACAAAACACCCAAATGGCATGAGCGCACATCGGCAAGACAATAAGGCAATATACGCCCGTGCAAATCGGCAAACAATATGAGAGAATGCGTCGCAACGCCAAAGCGATGCCACTCATTCTCACACTAAACGAAATCTTAGCATACATCACGAGGCAAACGGCACGCGGTGCACGCCAAGACCGGACACCTGTGCGAAAGTTCAGTTACACACCCGACACCTTCAACCAAAGTGACCGAACCTGACCGACCAACATGAAGACAGCTCGTGACCCGGGCCCACTATGCAACACAAGTGTGACATGAGGCGCATCCGCATTCACGAGAGCCAAACTGTTGACGTGAGTGCATGCTGCCAAGATAACATAAGCGTGATGCACCTACGCCAATAGCAGACAGACATGGAGCATGAGTGTCCAGATTCCGACACAGACCGAAACCGAAACAGACAGGAAGTTACGATCCAGACACTGTGCGAACATGTAAACAAGAGAGTCCTAAGAGTGCACGGCAGGGAATATATCTGAAACCATGCACTAACACAAAGTCAGACAACGAAACACAAGACAGACATGAGACGATTATGCCACTGTCCTGTCAGACAAAAACCTATACTGACAGAGTGACAGGGCTGTGACAGCTCTTGTTGTTTAGTCTATATACTGTAGGTTTGATCTATATATTATGTATCTACATTAACAGTTTAGCCATACTTGACTGAATGTATGTTTTTTTCATGATATTAAAAACATTGTAATCTAAAGGCTAATGCATAAATGCTTGCAATTAGTTTAGTAAACAAATATAAATTTTGCCTACATATCAATTTCTTTAAAAACTAACATTTTAAATCAATACTTTTTTTGTTGATTGATTAGATAGTGAAGGAAAAGCAGCCAACAGGTGGCCAGCATGGTAACTTTTTTAATATTGTTTAAAAATGATCCCAGGTGGCACCTCATGAAGATGGTTAAGAGAATTGCCAATTTTCCATTTGTCTTATTTTACAGTTTTGAGGACTTTACTATTATTCTAAAATGTGGGAAATAGTAATAATAAAGAATGAAATAAGTTCAATCCTTTGACTAGTAGTGTATATAATATATGTTTATGGCTACAACTGTAGAGATACAGTTATATAATTGTGAGATTATACAGTTTAGTGTAGCTGAGACAGAAATGTTCAGATTCTTTCGATATTCCTTTCCAGATTCAACAGAATTTACTGGTGGAGATAATCTGTTTTCACCATCACACAATTGCTTCCTCTTCAGGTAGGGGCTGTTATGTTTGATAAGACGGGCACCATCACTAACGGGGTGCCGCAGGTGACACGTGTACTGGTATTGTGGGACAGAGCAAGGCTTCCTCTCCGGAAGGTTCTGGCTGTGGTGGGCACTGCTGAGGCCAGCAGTGAACATCCGTTGGGCATTGCTGTCGCCAAGTATTGCAAAGAGGTTTGAAATAAGCAACACACATAACTAGCTTTGAAACTTCAGTATAGTATTGTATGATAGTCAATGGACACGGTCAGAACCTCCAAAGACTTCTGTTACTCTTACAATAAAGAGGTATTTAACCCAAAAATGAACATACTGTTGTCATTTATTCACCCCACTAATGTTACTCTAAATATTCATTCAAATATTTATGATATCAATCTCCACTTTCACTATCTTCCTCATCTTTCATTGAACTATTTATTTAAAGTAATTGTTCCCCCAAAAATGAAAGTTCTCTCATCATTTACTCATCCTTATGCCATCCCAGATCATCCTTCTGCTGAACACAAATAAAGACTTATAGAAGAATATTTCATTTCTGTAGGTCCATACAATGTAAGTGTATGGTGGCCAGAACTTTGGAGCTCTAAAAAGCACATTAAGACAGCATAAATGTAACCACTTTGGTTAAATCCATATCTTTAGAAGCAATATGATAGGTGTAGGTGAGAAACAGATCTTTATTTAAATCATTTTTTTTACTATAAATCTCCACTTTCACTTTCTTTTGTTTTTGTTGATTCACATTCTAAATGCATATCACCACCTACTGGGCAGGTAGGAAAATGTATTGTAAAAAAGGATGGAAATATTTATCTATTTCTCACCCACACCTATTATATCGCTTCTGAAGTTATGGATTTAACCACTGGAGTTGTATGGATTACATTTATGCTGCCTTTATGTGCTTTTTAGAGCTCCAAAGTTCTGGCCACCATTCACTTACATTGAATGGACCTACAGAGCTGAGATATTCTTATAAAAATCTTTGTAAGGTATTTGTAATATTTTATTCTAAGCTCTTAATTGTAAGAGTTTCAGACATTTGGGGAAACCTAAATTTGACATTAAACTTGTTTTTAAATCGTAAAACTTTTGAATAATTTTTTGCTAACTTTTATCTTTCTTTCTTTCTGTCTTTATCTCCCATCTTCCTCTTTCTGTCCCTCTGCAGGAGTTAGGAACAGAAAGCCTTGGGCACTGCTATGACTTCCAGGCAGTTCCTGGCTGTGGAATAAGTTGTAAAGTCTCCAACATTGAGGATCTGCTACAGAACAGTCCAAAGAATCAAGCAATGCCCACAGCAAAACCCACACCACTTCTGCTCACCCTCCAAGGAGTCACCACAGATGAGAGCAGCCTGTTGGCAGACACAGATGCAGGGTCAGGTAAGGTTTATATGTGTTTTTACTGCCTCCTAGTGTGAGCTTTTTGCATCATCATCTTGTGCTTTATTTCAGTTTTTTGGGATTTTAGTTTTCATAAAAAGTCTGGATGGTCTAGGAAGTAAGAGTATATCTTTATAGTACGACAAACTTTTTTATTTCATAATCCTGTCTTCCATTATACAACCTCTATAAGTCTTATTTTCATGGCAGAGTTGCATTGGAAGCATTTAGGAAATGTGAGGAATGATATTAAGGTGTTATTTATTGATGCCAACATTCATAATCAGTTCAACAGTAAAGTGTTTTGTGTATGTGATTTGTTCTTCAGACAGCCCCTCATACTCTGTTTTGATCGGGAACAGACAGTGGATGATGAGGAATGGTTTGGAGGTCACTGCTGATGTGGATGATGCCATGAGCAGCCATGAGACTAAAGGCCAGACAGCCATACTTGTGGCTATTGACGGTACAGTTCAAGCTCATAAAGGGTTATTTAAATTTCATTCCTTTTTTTTTCTTCTTTTTTTTTTTTAACATTTTGCAGGATTATACATTTTATTCAGATGTATCGTTCATTTCTTCCTCATCCTTTCCCTATTCCTTTTTTTATACCACTCTTTTTCTCAATCCATTTCTCTTCCCCTCTCTCTTACATATCCTCTTATGTATTCATTCTCTGTCTCTCAGGAGTTCTGTGTGCTATGTTAGCTGTGGCAGACACAGTGAAGGCAGAGTCAGCTCTAGCTGTTCGCACCCTAAGCAGTATGGGAATAGAGGTCTTCATGATCACAGGAGACAACAGACGCACAGCCCGAGCCATTGCCACACAGGTGCACTGATATATTAGTCATGCTCATTGAGAGCTCTATATGCTATACTTGCAGACTAGGTGAGGCAATTGTAATAACATAGGCTACTAGTGCTAGTACAGATAGGATAATTGTAACATTTAATATATACTGTTTGTATTTATTCTATTTAATTTTTTGCTTATTTTTCTTTTTATTAATTTGTCTGACTGCACTAGATATTTGCAAATAGCTGCGCTGTGTAGCCAGTGCTATTTACACTTGGGTATCTTTATACAGGTGGGCATTAGGAAGGTGTTTGCTGAGGTCTTGCCCTCTCATAAAGTGGCAAAGGTTCAAGAATTGCAGGAAAGAGGTCTTAAAGTTGCAATGGTAGGTGACGGGGTCAACGACTCGCCTGCTCTTGCCCATGCTGATCTAGGCATCGCCATTGGAACAGGCACTGATGTTGCCATAGAGGCAGCAGATATTGTCCTTATAAGAGTGAGTGAGATTGCTCAATCACAATTTATTAATCATGATACAAATGGAAAATTAATTAAACTAAAAATGTGAGAAAGTCGCCATATTCTTTGTTCAATATGCTTTTCCGTTATTAATGTAGAATGATTTGCTGGATGTGGTGGCCAGTATTGAGCTGTCTAAAAAGACTGTGCAAAGAATCCGGATTAACTTTGTGTTTGCTCTCATTTACAATTTGCTTGGCATCCCTATTGCTGCAGGTAAACAGCACCATCATAGTGCAAACACTGACACTACCATAATGTTACTATATTGTGTTCTGTCATTAGTAAGAATTGTGTTAATTTGCATGTAGGCTTGCATATAATTTGCATGGTTTTCAGGTGTGTTTATGCCTGCTGGACTGGTGCTGCAGCCCTGGATGGGTTCTGCTGCGATGGCAGCTTCATCTGTCTCTGTTGTACTCTCCTCTCTACTGCTGAGACTGTAAGTTCACACAACACTACACTAACATGAAGTCTTCACATTCTCCCTGCAAACATCAGTGACCACTCTATAGCTGTTACAAATCCAAGAGAGCTGCCTGCCTAGGCAGTTTAGGCATCATAGGAGTGCTTCTGACACAAAAGCTGTTCCAAAATGATGCTGCTTTATATGACACATCGTTTTTGTCAAAATATAAGGCATCTCATATTTCCTTTGTGGTCAGTATACTCCTGAGACCCTAGCATGGCGGCTGTGTGTATTTAACAGTCCCCTATTTGATTTGTAACTAGTAACTCCTAAGAAACATGTATATATATATATATATATATGTGGACAGTGAGAGTACAGTAAATTAGCATAAATAATTTGAATTCAGTGTAATGGCCAGCTTTATCCAATCACTGCCAACTATGTTGAAATAAAAATTTGCATGAAAAATTCTGAATCTATGTACTGACTACCATTGTCCCATGCATGCTAAACATGTTTTGTGGACCAAACATCATCTGCAGCCTGAAACTGAACTTTAAACCGAATGTTATGAGTGCACTTGGCTGCTATAAGATTCCCCATTGTGCCCTAATTAAGGAATGACTTAACCTTCAGTGTGCTGTCTGTCTGCACTGGTCTCAGAACAGTTTGAAGTGCACCTTATTTTCATCCTAACTCCATATACAGCCTCTGAATGCAAGATTTTCCAGTTTTGGATGCATCCATTGATCTCTCAATGGAATAATGTACAGTGAATATGGAATATTTTAAGGGAAATGAGCCCATATGTGGAAATCAATATTTTTTTTAAAATGGCGTATCGAATAAAACTAGAGAATATGAAAATTCTCTCATCATTTACTAACCCTCATGCCATCCCAGATTATATCAGCTCTGTAGGGGGGCGGCATGGTGGATAGCACAGTTGCCTCGCAGCAAAAAGGTCCTAGGTTTGAGTCCCAGATCAACTGGGCCTTTCTGTGTGGAGTTTGCATGTTCTCCCTTTGTTCACGTGGGTTTCCTCCAGGTGCTCCGGTTTCCCCCACAAGTCTAAAAACATGCAGGTTTTGAAGACTCTAAATTGCCCAGTAGGTGTGAGTGAGAGTCCCCCAACCACTGGGGGTTTAGTCAGGAAGGGCATCTGTAGTAAACAACCTGTGCCAAGTAAAATATGCGGATAACGGATGGTCAGGTGTGGAGACCCCTAATGGGAGCAGCTGAAAGAAGAAGGTATTAACTCTGTAGGACCTCACAAAGCAAGTGAATGGCTACCAACATTTTGAAGCTCCAAAAAGCACATAAAGGCCGCATAAAGGTAATAGAAATTACTCCAGTCTTGAAATCTACATATTTAGAAGTGATATAATTGGTGTGGGTGAAAAAACAGATCTTTGTCTTATTTTACTATAATTATCATCCCTGCTCAGTAGTGTGTTGTATACATGAAGAATGCAAATAGGCAAAAAGAAAAGAAGAAATAATTAAAAGTGAAAGTGAAAGTGGAGATTGATAGTAAAATTGGTCTTTAATATTGATCTGTTTCTCACCCACAATGATTATTTCGCTTCAGTAGTTAACCACAGGAGTCATATGGATTACTTTTATGCTTCCTTTATATGCTTTTGGAGCTTAACATTTTTGGTACTCATTCACTTGCAATGAATGGACCAACAGATATGAGATTTTCTTCTAAAAATGTTTATTTTTGTTCAGCAGAAGAAAGTCATACACATCTGGGATGGCATGAGGGTAAGTAAATAATGAGAGAATTACAATTTTTGGGTGAGCTATCCCTATAAGATGTATGATTTCGGTTACGATGCTGCCTTAGAAAGCTGCAATTGACTAGATTTTGGACAGACTGATCACACGGGAAAATTGGTAAAGGGTCAAATTTTATGTCTGATAAAATTAGTTGATTCTTTCCTAATTGTCACGATTCCCTGTTGTCAGCCTTGTGCTTTTCCCTCACCTTCACCATAAACTACGTTTCCCACATTTCCCGGCCCTAATCACTCCCTCATCATCCCCACCTGTCTGTCATTCCCTCGTTTAGTTCTATGTGTATATAAGCCCTGTTGTTTTGTCAGTCCTTTGTCGATCGTTGAATGTTGTTCCTGCCTGTCACCGTGTTCCAGCCTCTTCCCCTCGTGGTTATTTTATAGTGTTTCCCCATCGTGGATATTTCTTGGTTGCAGTGTTTTCCTTTGTTTTATGTTTAATAAAGAAGCTGCATTTAGATCCTCACTCTCCGGCTGCTCATTCGTAACAGAACGATCGAACCACAATGGATCTAGCAGCATTTTTTATGGAGCTGACCCAGGCAGATCTAACCATTCGGGAGTTCACCCACTACTTCTCCCGCGTAGCTGGTTTCACCGGCTGGGATGACAAGACCCTGAAGTCAGCTTATAGAACCGGTCTACCCATACACCGATGGTGGGAGTTGCCTGAGATAGGTAATTACACCTGGCAGGAATATGTGGAGCTCATCCTGGAGACGTACGCTGCGGAGGAGCCTCCTCTCTCGATTCCGGGCTGGGCTTCTGGGTATTCCACGCCTGCCACGGCCAACGAGCCAACGCCCACGCCTGCCACGGCCAACGAGCTGGAAGCCTCGTCCGTCCCAGAGCCGGCGTTGCCAGCCTCGTCCGTTCCAGAGCCAGCTTTACCAGCCTCCTCTGCCAGGAAAAGGAGGAGGAGAAGAGGAGGGGCTTCTGCTCACCAGTCTCCGTCCTCCATGGCCAAGTCCTCAGAGCCAGAGCCAGCGCCTGTAGCCTCGACCGTCCAAGAGCCAGAGCCAGCGCCTGTAGCCTCGACCGTCCAAGAGCCAGAGCCAGCGCCTGTAGCCTCGACCGTCCAAGAGCCAGAGCCAGCGCCTGTAGCCTCGACCGTCCAAGAGCCAGAGCCAGTGCCTGTAGCCTCGACCGTCCAAGAGCCAGCGCTTGTAGCCTCGACCGTCCAAGAGCCAGAGCCAGAGCCAGCGCCTGTAGCCTCGACCGTCCAAGAGCCAGAGCCAGCGCCTGTAGCCTCGACCGTCCAAGAGCCAGAGCCAGCGCCTGTAGCCTCGACCGTCCAAGAGCCAGAGCCAGCGCCTGTAGCCTCGACCGTCCGAGAACCAGCCCTTCTTGAGCCTCCCGAGCTTTCCAGAGCTCCGCCTCCCGAGCTTTCCAGAGCTCCGCCTCCAGAGCTTTCCAGAGCTCCGCCTCCAGAGCTTTCCAGAGCTCCGCCTCCAGAGCCACTCACAGCTCCGCCTCCAGAGCCACTCACAGCTCCGCCTCTCGAGCTTTCCAGTGCTCCGCCTCTCGAGCTTCCCAGAGCTCCGCCTCTCGAGCTTCCCAGAGCTCCGCCACCCAGGGCTCCGCCTCTCGAGCCACCCAGGGCTCCGCCTCTCGAGCCACCCAGTGCTCCGCCTCTCGAGCCACCTAGTGCTCCGCCTATCAAGACACCCAGTGCTCCGCCTCTCGAGCCACCCAGTGCTCCGCCTCCCGAGCTTCCCAGTGCTCAGCTTCCCTGTGCTCAGATTCCCAGAGCTCCGCCTCCCGAGCCTCCCAGTGCTCCGCTTCCCAGGGCTCCGCCTCCCGAGCTTCCCAGAGCTCCGCCTCCCGAGCTTCCCAGAGCTCCGCCTTCCGAGCTTCCAAGGACTCCGCCTTCTGAACCTTCCTTGGCTCCGCCTACCATGGCACCGCCCCTGGAGTCCTCCTCGGCTCCTCCCTGGCCTTCTGACCCTGTCTCGTGGCCTCCTCCCTGGCCTTCTGACCCTGTCTCGTGGCCTCCTCTCAGGCCTTCTGACCCAGTCCTGTGGCCTTCTCCTTGGCCTCCTGACCCTGTCCCAGTCCTGTGGCCTTCTCCTTGGCCTCCTGACCCTGTCCTGTGGCCCTCTCCCTGGCCTTCTGACCCTGTCTCGTGGCCTCCTCTCAGGCCTTCTGACCCAGTCCTGTGGCCTTCTCCTTGGCCTCCTGACCCTGTCCCAGTCCTGTGGCTTTCTTCTTGGCCTCCTGACCCTGTCCTGTGGCCTCCTCCCTGGCCTTCTGACCCTGTCCTGTGGCCTCCTCCCTGGCCTTCTGACCCTGTCTCGTGGCCTCCTCTCAGGCCTTCTGACCCAGTCCTGTGGCCTTCTCCTTGGCCTCCTGACCCTGTCCCAGTCCTGTGGCCTTCTCCTTGGCCTCCTGACCCTGTCCTGTGGCCCTCTCCTTGGCCTCCTGACCCTGTCCTGTGGCCTCCTCCCTGGCCTTCTGACCCTGTCCTGTGGCCTCCTCCCTGGCCTTCTGACCCTGTCCTGTGGCCTCCTCTCAGGCCTTCTGACCCAGTCCTGTGGCCTTCTCCTAAACCTCCTGACCCTATCCTAGCCCAGTGGCCATCCCCTGACCCGGTCCATGCTCTATGGCCGCCTCCCTGGCCACCTGACCCACGGCCATTTCCCTGGCCTCCTGACCCTGTCCCTGCCCTATCTGTCTCCTTGCCACCCCCCCGTTCTGTCATAGTCTTGTCCCTCTGTGCCCCTTGTGTCCCCTTGGACTGCCTGTTTGCCCCTTGTGCCCTCTTGGACTGCCTGTTTGCCCCTTGTCTGCTCGCCCCGAGCCCCTCCCTCACCCCTTGGACAATTGTTTTTTTTGTTTTGTTTGTTCTTATTTTTTCTTTGAGGAGCGTCTGGAAGCCGCTCCTTTGAGGGGGGGTTATGTCACGATTCCCTGTTGTCAGCCTTGTGCTTTTCCCTCACCTTCACCATAAACTACGTTTCCCACATTTCCCGGCCCTAATCACTCCCTCATCATCCCCACCTGTCTGTCATTCCCTCGTTTAGTTCTATGTGTATATAAGCCCTGTTGTTTTGTCAGTCCTTTGTCGATCGTTGAATGTTGTTCCTGCCTGTCACCGTGTTCCAGCCTCTTCCCCTCGTGGTTATTTTATAGTGTTTCCCCATCGTGGATATTTCTTGGTTGCAGTGTTTTCCTTTGTTTTATGTTTAATAAAGAAGCTGCATTTAGATCCTCACTCTCCGGCTGCTCATTCGTAACACTAATATCCAGAGCAGAAGAATGATTTCACATTCTTTCTTTTCCAATGTCCATAACCCTTATCTTTGCCTTCTCATGAAGCTAATCAACTATATAAATATCTCTTAACTCTCTCTCTGTCTCTCTCTCAGCTACAAGAAGACATCCGTAGAAGAGTATGAGTTAAGAGCTCAGGGTCATAAACTCAGTCTGAGTCCATCTCAGGTCAGCACACACATAGGACTGGAGAACCGTCGCTGCAGCCCTCTTTCATTCCGCAGAGACAGACACAGGCGATCTGGCTCAGGCTCCTCCTCCCTGAACCAAATCTCCTCCCAACTCTCCACAACACAAACATACAGCCCATCACACTACTCTCGACTAGAGCCCGATGTGACAGGACGAAGCTTCATCCTGTAGAAAAATTAACCAGGAGTATGTCATAGGGTCAGATAAACTTTCAGAGTACTTAGTATGCTCTATGTCTAGAAACTTCCATCACTTTTCCTTATTTTATAAAATTTTATATTATAGTCTTCAGCAGGGGGCACTGCAGGGGGTTTGCCAATTGTTTGAACTCAAACTATTTATCATGCATTAAACAAAAACAATATTAAAGTGATAGTGTATGACTTTCTTTCTTCTGCTGAACACAAACAATTATTTTATAAGAATATCTCAGCTCTGATGGTCCATACTATGCAAGTGAATGGTGACCAGACCTTTGAAGCTCTAAAAATCACATAAAGGCCAAATAATCCATATGACTCCAGTGGTAACATCCATATCTTCAAAAGTGATATGATAAGTGTGGGTGTGAGAAACAGATCAATATGTAAGTCCTTTTTTACTGTAAATCTCCATTTTCACTTTCACATTTAATAAGACATTTCTTATTTTGTTATAGTAACCCCCCCCCCCCCAAAAAAAATCTGTTTCTCATCCACACCTGTCAGATATTGCTTCTCAAGGTATGGATTTAACCACTGGAGTCGTATGGATTACTTTTATACTGCTTCTAAGTGCTTTTTGGACCTTAAAAGTTCTGTCCACAATTCACTTGCATTGTATGGACCAACAGAGCTGAGATATTCTAAAAATCTTTGTGTTCTAAAGAAGAAGATCATACACATTTGAGATGGCATGGGGTGAGTAAATGATAATGTTAACTTAAACTATCCCTTTAAGTTATCTTCAACCAAAGCTAAAGAAGGTAGAATTCATCTAAATGCTTAATTGTACCTTACACATTACAAATGTATTTATATACAAGTAAACTTGTATTATAAATTACAATATACAAGTATATGACTATACATTGATAATGATTATTTAATGGCTTTGCAATGTAAGCATCATAACAAAGTGTGTAAATACATTAATATGGTACTATATGCATGTATTACATAGAATATTTTAAAGAGGGTCCTTGCTCCATCTCTTTTTCCACCAAGGTTGAAGACCCCAATATAAATGTACTGAAATAGTGTCATGGTACAACAGGCTAAACTGATCCTCAGTCAGCACTTTGCCACTATGAAGTTTCTAGAAATTTAATCAGTTATTTGTTAATCTTTAAGAGTGCTGATTTGGGATCAGGGTTATCTAATGCCCCTTTGATCCAGACCATAATGTGTTTTACACATTTTACACAAAATGTTTTGTTTCACTATTTTACAAGTGGTAAAGACCAAAAGTCTTTGTACAAAACTCTTGCTCACACTAACTGCCATCATGCTTTTATTAGAACTGTAAATATTTTATTTTACATAATCATTATTATAAAGATTATAGTGATATGTAATTATACATTTTAACTTAATCACTAAAGCGTCATTCATTGTACTCACCAGCAAACAATACAGGAAACATGTTTGGAGTAAGTTGTCACGTTTCACGTTTTTCAATGGTTTGAAATTTGTTACATTTCAATTTTTGCTGTTTAATAAAGTTTCATTGTTTCAATTACTGGAAAAAAAAAATCATTAAATAGCTTGTAATACATATTCAATACACATATATTGTGTAAGAGAGCTTTATTTTAATAACTAGATTTATATAAAAGTTTCAATATAATAGACATCATGTTTCGATTGAAACGTATGCCAATTATTGACTGGTTAAAAAAGAACAACAACACATTTCTTTACTATTTTTACTATATTCAAAGTCTCATCTGGAACCCATTGCTGAAAAATGAATGCAGTATCCACCCAGAAGTTGGTGAAATTGTAATAACAATTTCTAACAGCACATTCCCACTAGATATATATCAGATTATCTGACGATGGGTTCCAAGATTACCCAGTTTAGGGTAACAATAGCCCAAAATACATGTTTTGCTGTTTTGTTTTTTAATATGCATGTCAATTACATTACAGAGAAGCAGCAGTAGTGATCTGACATTTCTTGGCCGGCAGGTGTCAGTAATGCTATGTAGCTGTTGCATAAGGTCCCAAGAAGGTATAGCTGCATAGCAGCAGGACAGAGATCTCCATATGGGAGCGGAATATCCAAAAGAGGACGGAGTTACTCCATAAGGGTGTAGAGTTACTCCAAAAGGAGGTGGGGTCACTTCCATACACGGTTAGGAAAAGGGTTAGGTTATGGGCACCCTATATCTTTTCTTGCAGTTTGGAGCTCCCGCCTCTTTTTTGGAGCTCTGTATGAGATTGTAAGTAGCACAACCTGGTTCAATAAATGTACAAATAGGGTTAGAAGAAATTATTTTTAGTAGACGTATTTGGCTGAGGTCACTTTGACTCATGAAATTGAATTATTAAATTGTATGTTATTAATAATATATTCTCACTAGAACAATCAGATTATTTCACTCCCTGATTACTACGCCCAATGATAAAAGACATAACAGAACAGTGATACATTTAGAAAAAGTGGATATGTTTATTCAATATACAGTCAGCAGTGCTAAACAAATCTGTCCATGAGTTTTCATATACAAAATAAAGTGCATGGTCCCAGCGTGGCCTTTTCATGTGTGCTATGTTACATTATTATAATACAAGACCATTTTTGCCCCGTTTCATTCATCCACTTGCAGTACACATTTGAATGGCTAAATATACACTAATGCAGCACACAATCACTTGCTGTCAAAAATACAAAGCACATACTACTTGGAAAGGTTAAAAGGTTACATTGGAAAGGTTTTTTCGGGAACCAATGGTTTTGTATTGGGTTTCAGTATCCTTGGCTGATTGATTTGCGAAGCTTGGAGCTCAGTTTCTCTTTAATTGAGCTGGACTGGCTAGACTAAATAGCTCTTCATGCCAAGAAGAAGGTACTTGTATGTGTATGCGAGTGCCTGTTTGTGTGTATTTCTTGTGCATGCATGTACTGTAAATGTAAAATCAAAGTGTGTCTGTCTCTATGCAATTTATTTTTGCATTATTTCATCGGTAACACTTTACAATAAGGTTCCATTTGTTAACAATGAACAATATTTTACAGCATTTATTCATCTTTGTTAATGTTACTTTCAACATATAGTAATGCATTTATAAAATCAAAAGTTGTATATGTTAATATTGGTTAATGCACTATGAACTAACATGAACTAACAATGAGCAATTGTATTTTTTATTAACTAGCATTAACAAAAATGTATAAAAGCTATAAATTATTGTTCATAGTTACCTCATGATATCTAATGCATTAACTAATACTAATGAATGGAACCTTAACACACGTAAAGTGTTACCATTTCATCATACCCTAAACAATGGCAAAATAATGTTCCTATTCAGGTTCTAAAACAGAGCTATATGATTTGCAAAGGCTTTTACTACACATAAATATGCATTCTCATTCATTAAAGTGATTTACATGATTAAATGTAGTACTTGGCAGAATTCTGGGATAGTAAATACTGTAGTGCAATTTCTAATATAATTTAGTTTTCCATTGAAATTCGGCACTAATAATATAAAGCAAATAAATTCACAGCAGTCTAGTAGATGAATCATGTTTTTACACCTTCAAGTTTTAACATTATTATACACAAATTTAAAGGAATAGTTCACCAAAAAATAACATTTCTGTAATCCTTTCTCATATTAATGTTGTTCCAAACCCGTATGACTTAGGCCACTTCCAAAACGAATACGTTTTTGTTTAAAAAACGCATTAATTCCGCTACGTTTACACCTCTCATCCACACTGAAAACCGAAACATAGCGTTTCAGAAAACTTCTCTATTGCAGCATACCTAGGAAAAGGATGACATCAGGAAACAGATTAGTGTGACCTTACTTTACTCCATGAAACTCAAAAGGTAAATATTTTAAGAATATCGTGGCCGTTGTTTTCCATATAACGAAAGTGGAATTTGACTTGGTCTGTCAAGCTGCATCATAAAAGTGGCCCATATGAAGTCTAAAGAGCCATATGATAGCTTTGTCAGAAGAATAGACCAAAATTTATGTTGTTATTTTCTGGTAATCTTCCACTCTGCCCCATTTTCGTAGTCTTTTGTAGTCAATTTCAGAGCTTTGGCTGAGGCAATTTTTTTTCAATGAATAAACCTTTTGTGTTCCATGGAAAAAAAGGTCAAATGGGTGAGTAAATAAGTAAATGATGGTAGAATTAAAAAATTTTTTGGGTGAACTATTCCTTTAACAATGCCTTGTGTTTATTAGCATTTGAGATGTTTCTTGTTGGACATATCATTCCATATTCTGAGTATCTCCTCTGGTGAGATCTGATGCACAGTCAACACTTTCCGGTAGCGACAGAGACTGTAGGTCATTTTCCAGTGATTAAATCCACTGTTCTGGAAGGGTTGAATACCTAGTTTACGCAGGCACATTCCCACATACACATCCTCCAGATATAGGAGCCTTGTATGGAGAGATGTCTTATAGATCAACTCTGCAACATCTCCAGAGAACACATACCCAGTGCCAGAGCAGAAGGGAGGGTACCTGCTGTCAGGATAGAGCTCTCTGGACATGAACCACTTGCTGCGGATGTCACGAATGGGGCCTCCGTTTATCACGCGACCTGTGAAAAAGCGCCGCCTTGGCTTGGTATTGGGTCTCAGCAACTTAAACACTAAGTTGTCCATGTTGACAAATATATCACTGTCCGTTTTCATGATGTACTGTGCGTCGGGGCAGAATGAGTACACCCAGCGCATCCCCATGACAGTTTTTAGGGTCAGATTGTGGTAGGAATCCACAAAGTCCTCAACCAGGATGTCATGGAAGATCTGGCTCTCTTGTTCCACCATCTGGTTGAGGACTGGTTCCGTGCTGAACCCAAGAAGAAACAGAGTCAGAATACGAACATCACTGAATGTGTTCTCGTCGCCCCAAGTCTCCCGTATTGCCTGTCGGGCGTCAAACTCCTTGTGGTTGGTGCTGATGAGGAGGACCAGGAAGGGTGTTTTGCTTTCACATTTGGTGGGCTCATTGATTAGAAACTTGAAATTGTGCGGGTTTAGGGAACGTGTTCGGATGTTGTTCAACGTTTTATTTTTTGAGAGTCTTGGGAGTGGTTTGCGCACGGCAAAGTTCATCGGACCCACGTAGGAGGTTGAGGGGCGGGAACCGGTGAGATACCACAGAGCACTGGCCCAGCAGACCACAGTCAGCATGTACAGGCATGACACCTTTGATGGCATCTCGGCAGTGGCTAGAGCACCTGTCAATCACACGTGTTCAGCCCACAGGCCACGTGTAGTTATTTGAAGATCATTGCTCAAACGAGCACAAACCATCCATCTTTTGCTGTCAAAACTGGTTCAGTTTTGTTCAGTAGCATCTTTCTGATATAGAGGAGCATTAGCGGAGCACTGGTGCCACCAATTATTTATTGGTGTTGGTAATCATGTTATTTAAAGGGGTATCAGTGTTATTGATGAAGGTTTTACAGATTTAATGACCCTCTTCCCTGTCTCATATTTTCTATAAGAGATTTGCAGCATGCACTTTCCTATAACTGACCTTCTGTCTCTGTGGGTCTTCACTGCACTGCGTCTTTTCCGACAGTCATTAATAAAGCATAAATATAGTGTGGAGTGAATGGAGATGCTTTTCAGTCCAGGTGCTGCTGGATGTCTATTTGTCTGTAAGTCACAGAAAGTCGAAATTCTCTATTTGCATGTGATGGGTATTCATTTTTATTCCCAGATCCCACTTTTTTGCTGCATATGAATCTGAAACAGAAAAATAGAAAATGTAAACATATGCTGAACTCATATCATGTAGTATTTCCTTGGGTCCTTCAGTTTTCTCTATATATATATATACAATATTACACAGTATATATCTTGACAGACAGACAGACAGACAGACAGATAGATAGATAGAGAGTGAGATAGATTTTATTTTTTATTTTATAAATAATTAGCGATATAAAAACATTATAATATTTAAATTTTAGAATTCTACAGCAAATGTTCAATAATAGAACACAATGCTCCTCTATGACACCATATTTTTTCATATATTACTAGACATTTCATAGTTCTATAGAACCGAAAATCAATTAAAAGTCTTGATTTGATCATAGCTACAAACACCATTCCATTATTATAATCACTTTTTTGTTCATGTTTTTCTTTTCTACTAATGTAAATGGCCTTTTTGGATTGGCTCAAAATAAAATTAAACAACTGCCAATCATATTGCCATTTCAAGTATATTTAAAACCCAAAATAAATGTTTGTACCTAAAATTCTTCATCAAAAACATCAAAGATATTTTGTAAAACGTCAAATAAAGGCCTAAGCATGCCTCTTTGGAGGTAAAAAGGAAAAAATGCATCACTTAATACAACTGTGTTAAAATGCCAATAAGCACTCTTTGGTATTATAGAGCTTAAGAAAACTCTGCATGTGACTAGACTGTGGTCTGAAAAACCAACCGGAGTTATTAAACAGTTCATAAAAAAATACTAGTATGGTGTTTAAAACTATAAAATTTGTCTGATGAGCAAAATGAGCAATCCCCACCAAGAAATAGATACTCTATGCACAACATTAATAAACAAGTGTAATTTTGAAGAGTATCTCAAAACACCATTATTTCTGTTGGTAAAGTTGGGGCATTTAAAGAAATAAAAACAAAAGTATGGTTCTCAAACTGGGCTCGAATCTTTATAAGTCTTCCCTTCACAATCTCTTCCATCTTAAAAGAGCAGGGAGTAAAACTAAAATGCAAATAAAATGGCAACTCCTCCTGTGACTTAAAAAAGTGAGACCACTCCATTCTTTTGCCCATTCTGCAGAATTGTATCATGGCTGTGTGTTTCTTGTAAAAAAATAAAACCAAGTTGTTTCTGTTTCAGCACTTCGTAAATGTCTGCTCGTTTTACACAATCTCTAGCTCCGTTTGCATTCAAGGATGCAATACGGACATAACCCATGTGTAAAAACAAAATTTAAAATAATCCATAAAGATACAGGCAGCCAATAAGGGTCAAATTTAAACCAGTTTTCTGCCATTATTATTCAGTTGGTTTTGGAGTTTTGTAACAAATGTTTTCATTTGGCATACTTCTTTGTCTGTAAACCATCCCTCACTCATTAAACCCTTAGTATTTTCCACAACGGTTTAAGATCTGGGAAATATTCAGCAACCTGCATCCCCCCCTCTGATTTTTTCTGTTTTAAGAACTTCTTAATTTCATCAGAATCATAATCATGATATTTCCATTCACTCTGGGAACAATAGAAATGCTAGAGTCAGAAAAATCACTCTCACTGCCGAAATCGTCTACATCATCATTCTTCTGTTCTATTCCTGTTTTTCTGACTTGTTTTGAACCTGATTCTCTGTCATTCTTTTTCCTCTGTAGGGGTGCTTTGAAAACAGCCTGATCTACATCCATCATTGAGCTCTCTCTCAGACTGACCCTTTCTTAGAGGGACTCTGTGTCATACAAACAGTTCATTGAACTAGTCTGGGTACCATTTATATTCTCATCACCTTCAGCAACATTAACATAATTATTATTTCCATCTCTATTAGAAGGCTCTTTAAGCAAGTCTTTGGATTAATTCAACTTTGACTCATCCCTGTCGATTTATGGCATGTTTTCTACCATGACCTGATCTGCCGCGACTGTCCATCTACAAGGCGCTTTATCTATGCCCATCTTGGCCTGCACCATTTCAGTCGGGATTGGGTCAGATGCACCAGTAGATTCTCCATCTTTAACTTGAACCCCACTCTCACCTGAGACATCTTGCTGCATGCTTGTACCATCATTCTCTGGACAAGCACGAACTAAATGTCCAGTTTTGCAACATCCAAAGCATTTCATCATATCAGTAAATACAAAGACAGTGTAGTCATATTCATCAATTCTGAATTTCAAATGTAAGTTTTCTATAACGTTGTCTTTCAAAATCATTTAGGTAAATCTCCTGACATACATGTTTAATAAAGTCAGATTTACTCCCGTTTGCAATCTTTTCACTGGAGCAACCAACTTTCCGAACTTGACAGTTCCTTGGCTAATATTTCATCTTTAATAAAAGGCAGCACATTAAACAAAATTACTTTCTTTGCAGGAGAGGAAACGGGAAGCACTGGTGTGAAAAAAACACAAATCATTACTCCTTTCTCCACCACCTCATTTGTGTTCTCTGCTGTATTCAAGAACAAGACATTTGCATAATTAATTCTTGACACCACTAAAACACACATATGGCCAACAACATTGCCGACAGCCAAAATGCACTCTTCCACATTCACCGCGGACACCACTTTAACTCCATGGCACCGCGTCAATAAATCTAAAGCATTCACACCCTGGGCAGTCATGCTCCCAATTAAAGCACTGGTTGGTTTCTAACACCCGAAACTCACTGAACTTTGTTTCACTACCCGGTGTATAACAGGTATTAAAGCTCAAATATAAACAAGAAAGTTTAAAAAAAGACAATTGGGTGGCCTGGGTAGCTCAGCAAGTAAAGACACTGACTACCACACCTGGAGTCGCAAGTTCGAATCCAGGGCGAGCTGAGTGACTCCAGTCAGGATGCCTAAGCAACCAATTGGTGCAGTTGCCAGGGTGGATAGAGTCACGTGGGGTTAACCACCTAGTGGTTGCTATAATGTGTTTCTTGCTGTCAGTGGGGCGCATGGTAAGTTGTACGTGGATTCCGCAGAGAATAGTGTGAACCTCCGCACACGTTACGTCTCCGTGGTAAGGCGCTCAACAAGTCACGTGATTAGATGCATGGATTTAATTCACTATGCCACCACGAGGACTTAAAGCGCATTGGGAATTCCATATTGGGGAGAAAAAGAAAAAAAAAGAAAAAAAAAAGGACAATTGTTCCTCCCAAAGCAGGCACAGCTCACTTGTACTCACCACATGCTCCACTCACTCGCTCAGAAGACACACAAGCATACGCACAGAGAGAGAGAGAGAGAGAGAGAGGAATTAAAAGTGACTCTTATGAAATCTCACACAAACAGCTAGATATATATGTAAGCAGAAAGAAGTGATATTACGGGTGGGAGTGTAACTAAAAGGTAGACCTGGTGAAAAGCTATATGTCTCTATTATGACAAACAAACAACATCAGCAGTAACTGTCTGGGAAAGACTCCAGCAGGAGAACCAGAGGTGATTTCCAACCCCTCAGCACTCTCAGATCCTCACATGGTAGAGAATAGTGACTAATCCCTTTTCTGGCCTGTTTCTTTGAACCTCTTTTAATATTGGTCAGATCCAAGAGTAAGTGGGGCGCTGCTGTGTTTTCCATAGTAGTCAGTCAAAGACAAGATACCATGCAGAACATAATTTTCCACACACAACTAGTGATAGACCAATATATCCAGGCGATTTATCGGCTGAGATTTGTGCATTTTGAGATTATCAGCATTGGTATATTAGATATTAAAACTGCCATAAAACATTTAAAAACCTTTATCAGTTGTCCACAACACATAATATATTAATAGCACCAAAATTAAGCTTTTATTTAAATATTGATTTTTAAGGTCTGTGTATGAAAGTGTGGCCCAATAAAATCGGGGCCACATGGTAAAAGAGAAGCATTTAAGTTTGCTGCTATTTAAAACTTAGCAAGTCAATCTACTTATGTATTTGTATTTGTAAGTTGATGCTCACAATGACATAATTTTGTTTTTTAAAACTGTAAATTGTAGATTTTAGAAGATTTGTATTATTTCTGTGTGAAAGTAATGTGACTATTATTACAACCCATGTGTATCACACTTTATATTGTGCAATTAATGCAAATAAAGTTCACATATGTGTTTGGGACAAAAAGTCATAGAAGTATGGAAAAAATGCAAATGCCTTTATGCATTTTTAAGATATGAGCATTCAAACCATTTTTTGAGGCCACCCTTAGAGAATGGTATGCATAGGTTATAACCTACTGTAATCTAATTTATATTTATAAACTGGGAAGAAGTTACAAGCATGGTTAAGGAATAGTTCACCCAAAAATGAAAATTCTTTCATCATTTACTTTCATCATAATACTTAACATTATCCCAGATGTTTATGGCTTTCTTTTTTCTGCAAAGCACAAGATATTTAGAGGAATATCTCAGCTCTGTAAGTCGATACAAGACAAGTTAATGATGACCAAACCTTTGAAGCTCCAAAAAGAACATTATGGCAGCATAAAAGTTACTCCAGTGTTTTAATTCATGTATTCTGAAGCAATACAATATTTTTTTGGTGAGAACAGATTAAAATATAACACCTTTTTCCCAATAAATATTGACATTAGCACTCTAAGCATGCATCAGGCACTAGGAAGTGTTATCGAGCTTGAAATATGTTCATGCCTAGAGACTGCAATGGCAAGATTTACAGTGAAAAAAGTATTACATTTTGATGTATGATTGTCACGATCCACTGTTGTCTGGCCAGTGTTTCTCCCCTGTCATATCTCTCCTGGACTACACTTCCCATAATTCCCTGCTCTCATCACTGCCATCTGTCTTTCATTGTCCTCACCTGTGTTTAATTTTATCATCATCCTTTGTGTATTTTAGCTCTGTGTAACGAGGCAGATGAGGTATGAGGATCTAAATGCAGCGTTTAATAGAAAAACAAAAGATTTAACAGGTAACTGGGAATATAAACGAAAACACAGGAACAAATAAAACAACCACGATGGGAAAACAGGAATAAGAACAGGAACAGGATCAGAAACAGGATCTGGGTCAAGACACGGGACTGAATACATTCAACATCTGACAACGAATGATCAAACAAGAGGGCTGTTCACCTTAAGTGTAGTCCGGGAGAGATGACAGGGGAGAAACACAGGCCAGACAACAGTGGATCGTGACAATGATGATCCACCAACTGTTTTTTACCAACTAACAATGCCCTACTGAACTCTTTCATGTTTTCAAACATACAACTTTTAATTGATTTGAATTATTGATTGAATCTTTAATTAGGTATTGATCAGTCAAATTTCCTCTAATTTAACACAGTATCTGACAAATAATGCATAATTGTGAATATAAAAAAATGTAATGTCAAAACACAACAGGACTACAACACATAACTCTTTCTGGAACCTTCATATTGATGCTCCAGTCCCTTGTTTAGTAATTATGTTCTCAAGTAGTGGAACCATTTTGTTATTTGGAGTGCAGCATCTGTCTTATGTTGCTGTGGGATACTGGGCTGTTGCCATGGGGGCATCCAGGGGTTGAGCAGTTATGGAGCACAGTGATCAATATTGTCAATACTGCCAATACTGTCCTTTCCCAACATTTTGTTGGGATGCAAGTAATTGTGCAATCATATGTGGGCCATTATCACTTTCTGCCCGTTTTCTCTAAGTAACTGTACAAAAGTGTACAGCAAAAATATACAGGATTGATGCACAAAAACAAAACAAGATGTATATATATTTCCCACACTGAGAAAAGTGCAAATGTGCAGTATATATATACATATATATAGTTAGAAAATTCATGTAATCTGTCATCATTTACTCACCCTAAACCTGAAATTTCAACTACTGCCCTCTGGAGTAAACAGGTGGTACTACATGCTTTCATTTCTCAGGAATCTTCCTTACTACGATTACGGTGTATGTGTATGTATGTGTATATATATATATATATATATATATATATATACATACATACATACATACATTCCGGCCAGATGACTGGGTCAGATCATCTCTGAAATTGCAAGACTTGTGGAGTGCTCCCAGTTAGCACTGGTGAACTATGAACTACACTAGCTAGTCATTTCAATATAGCACTTTACGCCATTACTGGCAAAAACCAGGACAGGCAACAGAGAACAGCTGTTAAACTGAGAAATATGTTTCAGAGTCTGGCAGACATAATATATTTTATTCATTGCTGATTGAATCAGTCTGAGAAAGTGATAGAGAAAGAGAGACAGATAAATTACATAAAGGGACAACCAAACTAATAATACTGTATTAAATAGTGCTTCACTGCACTAAATATACAGTACAACAGTGCTCACCAGTTCATCAGAACAAGTATTTCTAAGCATAAATGAGCCAGATCTCTCTTGTTAATGACTGATCTTCTTGTTTTTGACCAGTAAAGCAACTGGTCAATGGTAGTCACTTATTGTAAAAGTAACACATTCTTGTTCTCAGACTCAAAATTCAATTTCAGTTTATGGAGAAGCTTTTTAAAGCATTTCAACCTGTTTTGAATAAAAGTAAATTATATCTACCAAGTCTGAAACATATTTCTCAGTCCAATGACTGCATATTTGTCATGTGTATAATTGTGTTTGCCAAAGTAAGGCTTTCTCTGATTTACTGATCAATAAACAGATGGCTGCCACAGCTGCTCTCACAAATGATAAATCCTGAGGCAGTGTGTGTGTGTGTGTGAGTGTGTGTGTGTGTGTGTGTGTGTGTGTGTGCGCGTGCGTGCACACTCTGGTGTCTTAGTTTTGTATTCTTCCTGGCACTGGCTGCAACAGCAATGCTTATTACCATATAATGTTTGGTTCACTTTGGTTCACCTTTCACAACTATTAAAAAAAAAATTAACCCTCCTTAAAACCCCTAAAACTCTTTCAAAGATGAAGTGTGTATTTCTTTGCACTATTAGTGGAACAAAATGGCATGGCAAAAACATTGACTATTTTCAAAATGTTTTCCTGAACACTTCCTGTCTGTCTCCAAATAGATAGTCTCGACCCAAACTCAAGCTATTGGCTGGTCGGGATGCTCAAACAAAGAATATTTTGACTGTGTTAAAATGAGACATTACATTATTAATAAAGCTCCCACACTAGCAGTCAGAGATAAATAAAGTAAATAAATAAAACGCCTCCATCAATAGCTGCTAACACATTTATATTTTTACATGTACTGTAGTTACCAGCTTTAAAAAGGACATGACTTTAATACCAGAGTCAGTACTGAGCAATTATATTTTGAGCCCATTTAAATAGCTAATTTTCTCAGAGAATAGAAATGGAAAGAAATACATTAGAAGTCAGTTTGATCCCCGTTCACATCTATAAAGCAAAAGACAAATTTATGTACTCAAATTGATAAAGGCAGAACACATGAGGACAGATGTGTTTTCTGACGTTATGTAGTCTCGATACTAATGGATGATAAAACATTTTAAAACAATGTCAACCCATAGACCGATGGGTTGGTGTCAAATAAATTATTTAATACAAATCAAAACCATTTAAACTACACTTTAGAAATGAAATGCTCTATTTCCACTTTTTCAAAATATACGTGAAAAAAAAGATTTAAACAAGAAAATGGAATTAGTATGCAATTGAGTTTATTCTCCCTTAGCACAGATAGAGTTTACTAAACTTACACAGGCATCACACACTAATGCAATGACATTACATTACCAGTGAAGCAGCAAACTCATTCCTGAGAATGTGAACGTCAGCACAAATTTGTATGAATATGCCTGTTTACCTGTAATTACACAATACCCATCTCTATCTATCTATCTATCTATCTATCTATCTATCTATCTATCTATCTATCTATCTATCTATCTATCTATCTATCTATCGCTAAAATGACTCAATTAATAAACAGATACGTTTAGCTCAACATAGAGAAAGAGCAATTCTAAATTATGTCATTCTCCATACAGTATGCATGCACCAGAACACTGTGCTGTAAATTTGAATTCAAACACTGCAAGATCTTAATAGGGGCTAAAACTAACAGATTGATGCTTATAAGTGTCTGAGAAAATTTCTAGACAGCCCTGTAGTTCAACTGGTAGATCATGACACTAACAATGCCAAGGTCATGAGTTTGATTCACAATTAATGTATTTATACTGATAAATTACATGGTTTGAATGTAAATCGCTTTGGATGAAGGTGTCTGACAAATGTGTAAAAGTAAATCAGACATACAAACAATGCTAAGGGCCTGTTTAAGACATGTTTGCAGATAACTGTCTCTTATAAAAACAATAAGTATTACAGGGTTTGAGCACAGAGCGAATAGTGCTTAAAATAGCCTAAACTTTAAAGTATCCTCAAAACTTTCTTTATCATACAGAAGGATGTAATTGCTTGCTCAGCTGAATTAATCCCAGAAAAAGTCTATAATCAAAAGTATGAACTCTCCAAATCATTGCAAAATTGATAGCTGACTATATAAACAGCATGCAAACAAGCTCATGAATAATTATCCCTGCTGCACCTACAAATCTTGATGTTGATAATTAAAGGACAACATTACGCCTCTACAAGTAATTTCCGACATAGTACCCAACAAAAAGACAGAAGTGGCCTCAAGGCAGGAGTGTAGCTCTCATTTCAATTTAGGACTCAAAACAGGAAATTGTTTTTACAATACTGATTGTTAATATTGAAACTTTTATTTCACAAAGTCTGTCGAGCTCAGAATTAAATATGAGCCTGTTCATTATTTTTCTTATCCATCCATTTTGTAATGAGCTTGGACTTAAATATATTAACTTAAAGTGACAGTGATGTTATGGCAGGTGACAGTTATGTTGATCTACACAAAGACTACAACATTATAAAAACCTCAATCCAGGCGTGATGTATTTTACCATAAAATATAATTCTGTCGTCATTTACTTACCATTATGTCGTTCCAAATCTGTATGCCTGCCTGTCTGCAAGAGAAAACAAATTCAAGTATGTGGATAGTGCTGTTTTTCATACATTGAAAATGAATGGGGGCTGAGGCTGTCGCAACGAAACACGAAGCTGCGAATGCATCAAGGTCTGCTGCCTGCTTTATTCTTAAATATGCAACTAGGATGCGGCTATAAATGACGACCCAAGTTGGTCTGAGCATGACGCCATCCATATTCTTACCTACGGTTTGCATTGCCAATAACAAACAGACTGTCTGCCACTCGACCATTCCAAACAGAGAGCGTCAGACACGCGACTAATTTTTGCGAATAGAACAAGATGCAGATGACATTGACAGAATTGACTGATCTACGGAACACTGGTACTGATAGCTAGACCCCGATGTATACGGTATACGCATAGAAAGCTTTATACGTCTCGCGTTTTATCCCCCACACGCGACATTAACATCACTTGACTCTTATCGCATGCTGCGCCTCTCACATTAAAGAACGGGATGCTCCACAAAAGCCGCGCGTCGACACCGTCGGTGATGGGAAACGTTGTTATGCATTGTAAACCCACCTTTTTTTAGTCACTGTAGATGCCTTGGTGAAATGATGCCAGTAGTCTCCTGAGAATTAGGCGAATAGACGGTACTGTATGAAAGAGCGGTCGAGTGTTGTGAACGACTGCGCTGCAGCGGGAAATATAGCGCCGTCCAATCAACATCAGGCAAAACGCGAATAACAACGCTGGTGCGAAACAGACGCTTCGCGACAGTAGGTGCCATCCAGCCTACCCCTACTGCTCATTTGATCAGCATACAGCCTCCACTTCATGCTGCAATCTTTATCTAAAAAGGTCAAGCTGACTGTTGTTTTTGATCCCAAATAACGGAAATGCGTTCACTGTAAGCGGTAACACTTAATAGGCCTACCTTTCATAAACATTCTATTGCACAAATTATTAAATAATTGTTTAAAAAAAGTTTGATTCTCATTTGTTTTCCGTAAATTGGACATTTCTTTGGATTGGATTCATTATTTTTATTTACAAAATAAATAAATACATAAGATTAATATATACAGTCTATACATTAATGTAATAATTTTAGGCATGTTGCTTTGAGGCAATGCTGTGCTCCAATGGAAGGAAATAAATCAAAGGTAGGTTTTTATTTATATTTAAATATTTGAAGTGAAAATTAATGGCTATACCTTTGTGGATATCAGAATACTAAAAAACAGCAATGTTAAAAATGTTATTACACTAAATGCTATTGTTATAAATTTTTACACTGTCAGTTAAACAGTGGCGGTTCTAGACCATTTTAAGTGGGGGGTCCAGGATGGGGACAGGTGTACTGGTAGGGGAGCAACTACATTATACCTTAAATGATCTCTATGGGACTATAAAAAATTGCTTTTATTAATATTTGCTAAAATAATGCTATTTTTGAAGCCAACCAAAGATTTAGAATCACATTTCTGTACAAATGAAATTTATGAACAAAAAGCTCATGACTAAGGTTTGAGCCATGTTGCATGTAGTTCTTTAGAATGACAGATGTGGTAAAGTGACTGAATAAAAATGAATGCCATATCAATATTTTAGGTTAGAATTTATGCAGCATAAACAATTTTTAGACTTAAGGTCTTTTAAATGGTCACAGTTTCTTTAAAGATTGTTGCCATTTTAAGCACATTTTTAACTTCACTAGTTCATTGCAAATTTTCCTGCAGAGTAACACATAAATGTTTAAAAGTTCAAATATTATTCCATTTAGTAGGTTATCTCAATTGCTATAAGTTTATGTATACTGCATGCATAATAATATTTCTGATCATTATTGCATGGAATAACCATAATAATGTTTATTAAGTTGTTTAAAAAGTGGTAAATGGAGGATGGAATGACAGTGACATGCACACTTCCCAAAAGTATTATGTGTCAGTTACCCCAACAAACAACACTCAGCATGCCCTGGATTCGAACTTACAACTCCAGGTGTGGTAGTCAGCGTCTTTACTTGCTGAGCTACCCAAACCCAAGATAAGATTAATCTTAAACAATATGGCCTCAGGTGCATTCAAAAGGGAAGAAAATAAGATAGGTTTTCGTGATAATAATATTGGAAATCACACGATTACAGTAAATCTTAATTTACTTTTTTATTTCTAATTTTGATGAAAACCTGTTTCCCAAATCATCCACTGTCACTCCAACCATTCTATCACTCCAAATTTAGATAGTTTTATGTTGGTTAATAAAATAATGTAATTATTAACTAATACACATTACAAATGAAAACTGCAGTATTCTCTATATTAGATGCATCCGTGACAGCAACACACTCTTAGAAAAAAGGTACTGTTTAAGGTACAAGAACCATCACTGTGATGATACCCTCAATTTTGATCATCTAGGAAAAATGTATAAATCACTTTGAGGACATAATTGTACCCCAAGGACCTATTGTGTATATTTAAAGGTACATTTTATGTTTTGTTCCTCTGGGAAACAAAATTTTACAAATAAGTACCACACCAGCTTTGTACCTTAAATGGTACCTTTAAAAAAAAAGAAAAAGTGGTACACAGGTAAGGTTTAGCCATTCCACTGTTGCTTCTTACAGGAAAATATACGAAATACATTTTAATTACATTTCTCTTTATTTAAATGTTCAGTAATTCTGTAAGAATTATATGGTGAAATAATGTTTACATTTATATTGTTAGCCTTTAATATAATTCAGAATTTAATTTAAATGATCCGATTTACAGGTAAGGTTTTGAACTCTTACAGTATGTTATTTGCAAAAGTACTTTCAGGGGCTGATAATATTCTATAGCTATGTCAGGATAAGCAAAACATGTTGTATAAATAATGTAAAAGATAATACTGATGAAACACACAACAAATAATGCTGTCAGTTCCAGAAATATAATTTTTATTGCTTGTCAATGCATTTGCAGAATAATGGAAGCAATTCATCCTAACCTTCCTAAAACAGAAAACTGGTTAGGAATTCTATCAAATAAAAGCAGAAACCAAAACAATCTATCAATGTTCTATAAAGAAAGTAAAATAATATTTGCACATTTTCAGGCATGGAAAAACAGACACAGGCAAAGATACATGAAATTTTAGTTAAATGTTTACAGCATAACATTAAAAACAAATAGAATCACTATTATCATATTTTCCCAAATTGTCTTGCACACCAGGTGCTTTAAATAAAGCTTAAAAGTTTCAGAATGTGGATAAAATGCACTGGCTGCCACAAGCTGAGGATAAAAGAATACAAGCATGCTAACATTCATTTCTTCATGAACAGATCTTGAGACCATTCTGTTAAGGGGTGCTAACAGAAGCTTTGATTGGATATACTTAAATGGCTGTATGGCATTTTAAAAAGAGTGTGAATTCATATTTCTTCTTTAATCATCATCGTAATATCGGTTCTGTTTAATTTGATCCTCTATGGACAAGACGTCTCTTTCATCCTGCCAAAGGCTGCTGGCTTCTCCTAGCAGTCCGGACGCATTGGTGTCATGTTTATCAAGCAGATTCTTCCTCATTTCCATCTCTGTGTTTTGGCTTGTCTCCCCTCTTGATTCAATTCCAAAATTCAGAAGGTCGTCCAGCTGAGATGAGGCTGATTCCTTGCTAGACATGTCATACTTAAATTCAGGCAACAAGTGAGAAGTGTCATCAAAACCTGCAAATATGTCATCTAGGAGATGTGAGGCACTGAGCATTGGATTTGTATCAGTCTCTGTGCTGACTAATGTTTTGGTATTTGGATGTTCTGCCTTTATCATGTCATCTGAGTAACTGGCATGTGGTGAGAATTGTTCGAAAGGGTCAAAAGCCTTCATCTCACTGTTGATGGTGTCTTCATTAAACGATTCCTGAGCAGGAAATGGCCCTGAGGAGAAGAAGTCAAGCATTCCTGGTTCTTGTTTGATGTTCTCTGATGCCAAAAGGGCCTTGTTGTCCAATAAAAAGTTGCTATTGTTGTTATTATTGTTTGCATTCTGATCAGCTGTCTGGCCATCTGGTATTTCACCATCTATCACTGTCACTACATTTTCTTCTCCCTCATTCACTTTTCTTTGCTTTTCATTTTCACTTTCCTTAGTAACATTTTCTTCTATGTTATTTCCATTTCCACTTTCCACACTTGCGATCACATTTTCTGTTCTTTCTTCAACTCCATTCTTTGTTTTGACCTCCAACTCCTCTTTTTTTCTATTAGCATTTTGTCCCTCTTTTGCCACATTTGCTTGAGTTGTTTCAGCTGTCTGATCTGTAGTCAGTTGGCTTCCATTTGTGGTCTCTATGGCTTTGCCTATTGCACTGGCATCTTCTACAACCTCAGCTGTTTTGGGATGTTGGGTTGCTGTTGGCTCTTCAGGCTCTGGAATTCTTTTAGCAGTTGTAGATGACTCTTCTGGCAGATATATTGGTTCTACAAGCCCTCCACCATTTTCTTTGGGTCCATTTTCTGCTTTTTTGGTAATTTGAGTTTGCCTCTTATTTAGCGCTTGTTCATTATTCTCTTTTCCTGAAAGATCTGAATCATCTTGAGGAGGCCAGGCAGGTTTTACTAGCTTTATTTCATCTTCCACATTAAAAAACTTCTTTGGGGAATCACTGAGGGGTGGCCACACAACTGCAATTTTATTAGCTTGTTTCTTAGTGTCATCGTTCATCTTATCTCCAGTGGTATCCTCTGTTGTGGTGAGGTCATTTGGTTTTGGGCTGTGTGCTCTGACATTAAAATTGTCAAGAGAACTGTTTTTCATGTTTGTTGTCTCTGATGAGTTGTTCTTTTTTTTTGTACCCCAAAGTTCCTTGTGGGGCCTTTCACCAAACCCTTCATCATAGTTGCCTTTAGACTTGAAAAGTTGTTTGAAGTGTGGCTTGCAATACATACGGCCATGGAGAGAAGCAAATGTTCCAAGGCTGAAGCAGAGAGATAAACAGAATCATGATCTGAATCTGATAAGAATTACAAAGCTAGAATGTTTTCTGACATTGCCCAATTAACAACTCACACACTCATAACTGCCAACAAAAGAAAACATCTTTCTCAAATCAAATTGTTTGATTTAGAGACCAAACTTCTGACATCCTCACCATGCAGTATATTTAAATGCACAGGTATATAGGAGTTACAGTGGGTTTTTCATAGTTGAGCTACAGTCTTCATTTGTCTATGAAAGTACACTGTACATAACACAATGCGTAATTGAATATTTGAAGGAAGGATAACAAATATGACATCAAGAGTCACCTGTTTTTAAAGCCTGCAAGACGCCTAAGCAAACAATGGTTTAATCAAGGGGTATAAATGCTGAATGAAGCTGAGCTTCAATTTCATTTTCTAGGTCTGGTAGTCTGACTTTGCAAAAATAAATCATTAACATTACATTAAAAAAAAAAAAGGAGTAATTGGGGCCAGGATAGCTAAACGAGTATTGATGCTGACTACCATCCCTGGAGTCACAATTTGAACTCAGGATGTGCTGAGTGACTCCAGCCAGGTCTCCTAAGGAACCAAATTGGCCCAGTTGCTAGGGAGGGTAGAGTCACATGGGGTAACCTCCTCATGGTCGTGATTAAGTGGTTCTCGCTCTCAATGGGTCATGTGGTAAGTTGTGCCTAGATCTTGGAGAATAGGATGAGCCTCTGTGCACAGCAAGTCACGTGATAAAATGAAAGGATTTACTATCTCAGAGGCGGAGGCAACTGAGACTTGTCCTCCACCACCCAGATTGAGGGGAGTAACAGCGCCACCATGAGGGCCTAGTAAGTAGTAGGAATTGGGTATGCCAAATTGGGGAGAAAAAGGGATTCAATAATAATAATAAAAAAATAAACAAAACAAATTTTGTTTTGTTTGTTCAGTTTTCATTTAGTTAGTTTAAAGGATGCATAACTCGTTTTTATTAAGTTTGTATTTTTTTTTTATTTAGTTTTAGTATAGTTTTTATTATTTAGAAATTATTAGTTATAACACCACAAAAAAATGATCTGTCACACTCTACAATAAGGTTGTATTTGTTAAAATCTGTTAACTACATTAGTTAACATGAACTAACAATGAACAACACTTACACCATTAATCTTGGTTAATGCTAATATTGATGTATCATGTTAATGAGTACAATGTTATTGTAAAGTGTTAGGCTATCATATTATCTGCATGTGATAACCCTTGATCAGAAACATGGTCATAATAATACAAGTCAAATTTAAACAACACAGAATAATGTAACACTTACTGACATGGGCTGCATTTCCCAAAAGCATAGTAAGCTAAGTAGATCATAGAAACCATTGGCACCAATGGTCTCTACAATCAACTTAAGCTTGCAATGCTTTTGGGAAACCCAGCCATGAATGAAATGTGCTGTAAATGTATCATTGCTGATAGATTTAGTACCCTTATCGCACACACATCACCCAGACGTCTATTTGATTAGTGTATTTACAACTGGAAGAAGTATTTATATATTTTTTGCTTATGCCATTATGTATGTTTGGGATGTTTTTGAGATGTTTATGATTTAGAATGTTTGTATATCTAATCTTTTTAAGATTTTTTGTGAAAGTGAATTAGATTATAAAACTTTCCAGATTAAAAGATCTAAAACAGACATCTCAGAGATGTACGTGTGCTATCTGGGCAGTACTACTCTGATATCTCCGCAGCATTTATCACCTACACCAGAGAACAACTAGTCGCTTATTTGCCCAAGTCAGTGAAATGAAATGTATTCAGAAGTTTTGTTTGAAGTCAACTGAAGTCTCTTTATTGTTTTCTTTGCGATCAGATATGGCTGCGCCATTGTTTGCCATCACCAGTTTACTCATGCAGGCGATTTTGTGAGAAAAACTTTTGATGGAATGTCTATTCACACAAAATCCATAAAAAATTAAACTAAAAACTATTTCACCCCTGTACAACAGGTGGCACTGTTGCTGTTGTAAAAATGTACCATTCTCCTGCCTGCATGTTCAGCTTTTAGAGATTTATATCAGAGCCTACCATACCCTTCCTACTCTAACCATAACCCTAACCTACACTACCCACCCTAACCATAACCATAACCTCATGCCCTATCAGGGCTAGGGGGAAACAGATTCTGACGGGGAACACATTCTGCAAATGGTGACTTGTGTAACGTTGTAATGCGCTAGTTGACCGTTACACTCTCTCCTGGTAAAAACACGAGGTTGTTTTCTTTTATATTATTTTTAATATCATGCATCACACTATTTTATACTATACTATTATTCTTAATGTACTGTACATTAACAATAACAGTACTGTACACATGTATTTATATCATTGTACCTCGTGTTATATTATCCAGGCAAAGAGAAGTTGTGTTTTTGAGTCCGTTTGGAATATACTTGTTGCAAAATACATGTGCAAATAAATATACAATAAAAAACAAAGATTAAATAATCCTCAAAATACATCAAAACCATGGAAAGAACATAATGAAACAGTTATGCCAAATTAGTTAAATAAATGCTTTAACAGCTTTCAATATATTAAATGAGATCTTATTTACTGAGATAACACTGGTTTACAGTCTATGCTTTTCTTTATTTTAATTATTGCAATACTTTGTTATATTATCCATGCAGTAAAAATAGCAGTGTGGTTCTGCAATTTGTTTGTCTAAAAATTGCACGAAACAAATCTTTTTATAACGTATTTTACTATGAGCTTAGTGCAAACGAATTGTCAAACCTGCTATTTTTTATTATTATTTTGGTGTCGTCCAGAGCCCTTTCCCCAGATTTATGTGCCTCTAAACATCACGAACACAGAGGAAATGTGGTTGTTTTTTTTTTTTACATGTCAGTGACTTTTTATATGTCTGAGGGCTGCTCACGGGTTCTTGTACCAAGAAATTAGGCTTGATAGATTATTAAAATGTGATTTTCCAACATAGATTGAAAATATGAAAACGAAAATAATTTTCTCTATGATTCTATTAAGTTTTCATTTGTATTGAAGTGCACATTTATATTTTCTGTTTAGTTTGCATTTTTTGAAAACTTTTTATTTTATTTTAGTTAAGAACATTTCACTGCTAATTTTCATATTAGTTATCATTTTCATTTATGATAATAACCTTGGTCCACATGGAATCATGGTGTATTTCTCCAATAACCTTTTGCATCTAGTTTATTGCTGTAGCCCATTAAATTGTGGAAAACATCTATTAATGAAAAACTTCTACCTTAGCTGGCTGCTGCAGTGGGCACATCTAAAACAGCTTTTATGGAAGTTTTGCTTGTCCGCTATGAGAGACTCCATAGGATACACCCTCTTCCGACATACCCGACACAGTTCTGACTCTGGCACACATATTTTCTGTCAAAGAGAGAGGGTGGCATAAGAAAATGTTGGGACAATCATTTTAAATTAGTCAGCAAACACTAATACACACTCACATAGACAGTTATACACAACAGGCAGTTGTATTATTTTTCCATGAGTAGAGCTGTGTAAGTTAAAGACTGTATAAAAAGAAACAGAGAAGTTATAAGTAAATGAGTTGGAAATAAATATTTCAGCACTACATGCTTTTATGGAGGTGCACTACAAGCACAAACATGTCTTCTGGACCTCATATCAAACTCCATAAATATGAAGGACAAAACAAACTTTTCAATTGATAATATTTACTGTGACAATGATAACTAGACGTAGTTCCATATCATTATATTGTCAACAACAACAACAACAACAATGCCATGGCACATGCCATGTTTAAAGCATCAGTATTAACCAATCCAAACACACTGTTTTAGTCATCACTCCATATTCTTGTTAACCTTTCCATGCTTTTCATGCAGGATTTTACCGGTTACTAAAGCCTGGTTCTGGTTTGAAACATTCTGTGTTCCGTGTTGTTCAGATAAACTGAAGCCCAAATTCTTGAAGACATTTTCACTCTCTGCCCATGTCTGCTGGAAGCTCTTCAATAACTCCTCTGCAGAAGTTTCAGGTGGAACGTCCATAACAGGAACATTCCCTCTTACTATATCTGCATAAGATGGTGGATCACAAAGGGTTGTCACACTTTGAGAGTGGGAGGTTATCTCATTCTTTGACCCTGTTACAGTGTTTCCAAACTCATCTGCAGTGGAGAAGTTCTCAGTTACAGATCTAATTTCTGAGAACCCTGAAGGTGCAATAGACTCTTCTTGTTTTTCAGGAAACTTTCTCTCTTCCCTTAGGTACTGGTGGGCTTGCTCACCCAATTCAAAGACATTCTTGAGGGCATTAATATCAAAGGTTGGAATGTCTTCCACCAAGGATGGCTTCTTCTCGGGTTCATCTTCATCAATGTCACTTCCCAGTCTGTCAGCAATAACAATAGGCTCCTTCCGAACATAAACTTTAGGCTGTGGAGACTCAAACTTGTTAACAAGCCCAGACAGGTCAACTCTGGGCAAGTCCTCTAACATCCTCTCATGGGCATCTATGGATCTCTGGATCTCCGGCTCACTGTCTTCCACATCTGGTCCAAGACGCTCTGGAATGTCAATGGGACCCTTCCGTACATATGCACGGTTAACCACCGCATTCTGAGCCTCCTCAAAAAATTCACGCTTGTCTTTCACGGTCGTCATAGAGTCCCCATGGATCTCTGTGACATCCATCAGAGATGATTCCATTAAGTGAGTCTCCATGCTAATCTCTGAGCGGCTGGAAGAACGAGACCCTTCCAAGTCTGTTTGGGCCTTCAACATATGCTCAGGTAAAGGCATGGGTGGTGGGGTCATGCCTTGAGAAAGTTTGGCTGTTGTATCTCTCAGTTTAGCTAGCTTCTCAGAGCGACTCATTGTGGGGGAAGGTGTGGATTGATTCAGGCATGTTGGTGTATCAGACCAGCGAGGTGGAGGTGTTGGTGTGGTGCCTGATCTGTAATAGGGAGGGGGTGATGGGGTCACTCTCAAGGGAGAGTCTGTCCTCTTGGCTGACTCAATGCAGATGAACGTGGGTGATGGTGTTCTCATTCTTAGCTCTGGTGGCATTTTGAGCTCTGTAACCTTTGACTCACTCTGCCACTCTGTCTTCTTCTCCTCCACTAATTTTTTCTGAGTCTCTACTTTCGCTGAGCCAATTGTAATTTTAGATATTTTCTGTGTGGCTCCACTAACAATTTTCTTCTCCTGTGCTGGCTCACTCTTTGGCATCTCCAAAACAGACAAACTTCCTTCTAAAAAAATCAGTTTAGCCTGGGCAAGGTTCTGCATATAGGCCATGACCTCCCTACTGTTCTGCTTGTTGTACTGAGTGTGGTTTAATTCAGCCATCTCCTCAGAACCAACTAGCCAATCAGGAACCATACTTAGCATTGTCTTCACTGTCTTTGGGTTAATTTTTCCAGGGGCTCCTTCCAACTCTTGCATATAACGCAACAACTTGTGAATTTCTTTACATTTGTGTGCATGTGTGCCTTCGGTTGTAATTGTTACACTATCTGACACTTTTGATTCTGTAACCTCCATTTTATCATGTTCTTCTTTCTGTATAGACTGCTTTATGTCTTCCTCTCTATTTAGAGGCTGTGGTGGAGGCTTTACCTGCTTTTTGATCTGGACCTGACCTTTTTGTTGAGTGCTATTTTGTTGAACTGAACTCTGACTGACCATTCTCTCTTTGTGAATCTGGACATGTTCCTCTCTCACTGTCTGATGGGATTGAATGACTGTTGTCTGCTGTTGTCCTTGATGTACAGGTACCTCCATATACATAGACGGTTGTTCTTGATGCATCTCAACCGATGGTTTTGGTGCCACAGGTGGTGGCTGCTTAATTAAGGTTTGTTTTTGTTTCTTTAACTTGACTTCTATTTTGCCATCTTGATTGGCTTGCCTTACTTCCTCCTTTTTCTCAACTTTTACTTCAGTCTTTTCCACAGCATTGGTAGATTTTTTGAAAGTCTCTTGACCCATGCACACTTGAGATATATCACGTGTTTCTACTTCTGTGACTGTTTGCTCATTTTGAGTTGTTTTCTTTCTGCCCTCCTGTTTCTCTGCCATTTCTACCTTAAACGTTTTCCCCTTAAAGCTAGGAGTCACTTTTGGGATCTTCGTGGGTTGAATTGGAACCTTCTTGACTCCTTGAGCAACACAACTGTCTGGGCTCTTGATCTCTTCTGCTTGAGCAGAAGCAGTGATCACTCTTGTTGTGGACTGTACACCCTCTTTTTGTACCAACTGAGATTGGATACCCCCAACCTGCTCAGGAACAGGGGCTGGATGGCTTTTAAACTCTAAAGAAGCAGTGATAGATTCCTGCTTTTTATCAAAGACACCACTAGATTCTTTGGTTGTTTTCTTACCAACTTTGGGAAATGAGGGTTTACTTATCTGAAAATTTGCAGGTGACTTTTGCTTTGGAGGGAGTTGTGGACTTTTTGGGGGACCAGCTTTTTCTGCTGTATCGTCTGGCAACATGGCTGGGCTCTGTTGAGGCTCTGTTATATTAGATTGCTCTTGCTGTTTCTGAACTGTTTGCAACTCCTCAAAATTGTGTGTGCTTGTCTCTGCTTCTGCCTTCCTTTCACTGAACTTAAATGGTGACGTAGCTGGAGGTAAAGTAGGAGTACATCCTCCCTTATTCTTTTCAGCCTCCTCTCTTTGTTTGCGGTATCTCTCCTCTGCAAGCATGAGTGGAGTTTTGAATTTACTTGCATAAGGTCTTGCTTTTAAATCAGCAGGCTCAGGAGGAGGTGGGAGTTTAAGTGGCAGAACAAATACTTTTTTAGGGCGTGATGGTTCCTCTGCTGCTGGTGGTACAGGAATCACTGGGGACACTTTAGTAACAGATGAAGCTGGTGACCCAATAGATTTAACCAGTCCATTTTGCTTGGTGATTTTCTCTGTAGTTTCAGTGACTGTGGCTATGTTTAATGTAACTGCTTCACTCTGTTCTGCCACAGATAATGGAGGGGGAATTGGTGGCGGTGCAGGAACAGTTTGCTTTTTCTGCCATTTATATTTTGGTGGCAGTGGTTCCTTTGGAGACTCAGGTTTAGGCTTTTTGAACAGAGGTTGGCCCTTTGGTTTTCCACCCAGGGTGACTGAGCTGAGTTCTTGTTGGGATGGAAGAGGGGGCAGGAGTTCTTGAGGTGGAGGAGGTGGGGGAAAGAATTCGGTGTCTGCCTCCATGATGGGTGGTGGAGGCGGTGGAAGGGGAAGGTCACTGTCCTGTCTCATGATCACAGGAGGGCGTGGCAAGAGGGCTGGCTGGAGATCATTTTCTACCACAGGGGAAGGAGGAGGAGGAAGAGAGAGCTCTGATTCAGAGGGAGGTGGAGGAGAGGTGGGAGGTGGAGGAAAGTGAATCTCTGGCTGTGTCTTCACTTTTTTAATCATTCCCTTGGGACTGAGATTACACTTCAAGCTCTTAATATTTTTCTCAGATTTTACATTTTTTATGTTCTTCTTCTGGGTTATAGTGGTGTTTTCTGTTGTCACAGCTGTCTGTACCTGTGTGACTGTCTTTATCTCCTCAGTTTGCATCAAGCTAATATTAGTATGTGATGCCTCCTTTGATGTACTTGCTGAAGACACAGTTGTACTTTCAGATTTCTTCTCACTCATCTGACCTCCAACATTCTTCTTCTTTATTAGCACTGCACTAGGAGTTTTTTGTTTTTTCTTTATAGGTTGTTCCTTCACATTTATCTTTTGAGAGCCTTGAGATGACTCGGAGTGAATAGCTGTATTGATCTGTTTAATAGTAGAATGATGCTCTTCAGATGAAGTCTGACGTTCTGAAGATTTGATCTCTAAGGTATTTTGCACACTGCTCTGTGTCATGTTTTTCACTGGAGGTGGATTTTCTGGCTTATACTCATTTTTAAATCCAGCCATGCATTCACATATTTCACATTTTTGCGTTGGAACTGGATTCTTCATGTGAAATTGTTCTTTCCTATGAGGATTCATTTTTGATTTGTGGCTCAGCTGCTCTTTTTTCCTCATCAGGGATTTAATGGTCCCCTGAACATCTCCCTTTATCACATCTTCTTTCTCAATCTGTACTTGCTCCTGGTCATAAAGAGATTTTATGGAGGACTTTATGTCACCCTCTGTGCTTGGCCTCCTCTGCATACGTGGGGAGAGTGTAGGCTCCAATAAGAGCTGAATTGTGCCTTTCACATCACCTTGTTCACTTATTTGGTGCTGGAAGGCCCTCTTTTCAGTTGAAGCCTCTTGAAGACTAAGCAGAGCAGTATGGATGTCACCTTTAATAATCTCGTCTTTCTCTATCTCTTTTACTGCCTGCTTTGCCTCCTCCAAGGATTTCAAGGTCTTTTTGATATCTCCTGGGACCAAATCTTCAATGACTACCTCAGTCTTTGCAGATGTTGTCTTCTCAAGAGATTCTAATGCACCCCTAATATCCCCAGGAACAATTTCAGGCTTTTCTACCTCTTTGAATTGATTTTGAGCCTCCTCAAGAGATTTAAGTGTTGTGCTTATGTCTCCTTTAACTATCTCCTCTTTTTCAGTGACAACACATTGGTTTACAGTTTGTGTAAGAGAGTCAAGGGCTGCTCTCAAGTCTCCCTTTACTATCTCCTCCTTCTGCATGTTATGCAGGGAAAGCACGGGTTCCATCATAAACACCTGAACTGTATTATGAACATCACCTGGAACAATTTCATCTTCAGCAACAGTTCGTCCAATTGTCTGCTGGCTCTTTCTTAGAATCTGTTTTGTCTGTTCTACATCACCTCCGATGATCTTCTCTTTCACTTTTCCCTCAACAATTTCATCGGCCCCCATCTGAAATTGCCTAAGGTAGTCCAATGCCCCAGACTCAATACAAGTAGAATAAAAACTGACATTTCCTCTCTCTGAGTCTCCCACAGTTATCTTAGATGACAGGTCCTTTTCATCAGCATTACCCAGCAACCTATGCAGTGTTCCACGGACATTTCCTCTCACTATGTCCTCTTTCTCAACCCCACTTCCACTTTCTTTGTTTAACAGAGAGTATATGGTCATTCTCACATCTCCTTTCTCATCCTCTTGAATCAGAATACCATGTTTTGCAGATCCTTCCTGCTTCAGCAAGTTACTAATAGCCTCTTGGATGTCTCCTCTGATGATCTCCTCTTTTTCCATGTTACCACCCTTCTCTTTGTTAAAGAGCTGCTGAACAGCTGAGTTAATGTTTCCTCTTTCCTCACTGTCTATGGTTATTCCCCTATCTGTTGTCTCACGTCGGTTGAGCAGATTCATCATAATATTGTTCAGGTCTCCATGTATTACCTCTTCTTTTTGGATCTCTGGGGTGTCCTGGTTTAGAAGTTTGTATTTAGCCATTCTGACATCTCCAATCTCATCTGCCTCAATCAGAATTCCCTGTGACTCAACCATTTTCTGAGAATACAGCTCTTCTAGGGTAGCCTTGATACTCTTGCCAATGATCTCTGTTCTCTCCACACAGCTCTCATTAAATTCTGTTAGGGGGGTGGTTTCAAACAGCCATTTTGTTGTCTTCACATCAGCTTTTGGGATTTCCTCTCGAGAAATTACAGATTCTGTTCCATCAACTTCCTTGATAGAGTCAAGTGGTTCTTTTTCGAAGAGCCACACAGACTGTTTAACATCACCTTTTACAACTTCTTCACGTGTCACCTTCTCCATCTCCTCGTACTCTGAACCTTCACCACGGATCTTATCAATGGTGTGTGTTTCAAACATCCATGTCGAACTTCTCACGTTACCTCTCTGAATTTCACTTACACTAACAGTTCTTACATATTTCTTTGAAAGGTCATCCATTTCAAAACGCTGCTTGTTTGTTTTCACATCTCCCCCTTGAATATCTGCGACTGTCTTAACGGAAACTTTCATATCTTCAGTAATCTCATCTAGAGGCTGAGTTTCAAACCTCCACCTCGCGGTGCTGACATCTCCTTTTTGAACGTCCTCCTCAGTAACAGCTTTAATGACATAAACCTCATCTGTGTTTCTAATTGAGTCAAGAGGCTTTGTCTCAAATAACCATCTTGCCCCAAGCACATCTCCTCTCAGAATCTCTTCTTTTGTGACCGTCGTAACCTCATGATAATGTCCTTCTTTGTCCCTGATAGCATACAGTGGTTGAGTCTCAAACATCATGGTATAGTTTTTCACATCCCCCTTTTCAATCTCCTTGTATATGATGCTCTGGAGTTTGCTGATCTCAGTATCAGATGCCTCCTCTTGAATCATATCTAATGAGAATGTTTCAAAGATGAAGCGACCTTTATCGACATTACCTCCTTGAATATCTGTTACTGTGCGTACCTCCTTGGATTCTTCCAAATTTGCCCTGATAGAATCAATTGGTTGGTTTTCAAACATCCAGGTGCAGTTCACCACATTTCCTTTCTGAATGTCCTCTGCTTGATTGGATTTCAGTTTCTGCATGGTCTCCTCTGATGTGGAGGTCATGATATCAGATGACTGTGTCTCAAAGATGTACTTCATCCTCGATACATCTCCAGATTCAATGTCAATCTCAGTGATTTGCTTAAAGCCACTATGATCCTCATCATCTGTGATGTTTTCCAGGTTCTCAGTCTCAAAAAGAAAGCGCACTAGACGTACATCCTTGCCCTGTACATCCTCCTGATTTACTGTGCACGTTTTCAGTATTGTCTCAGACTCATCTTTGATGCTGTCAAGTGTCTGAGTCTCAAAAAGCCATGTGCATGTTTTAACATCTCCTTTCTGGACATCTGTGGTGTCCTCAGTCTTTGTCTCTGCTTTGTCATACAAGACATCCATTGATTGGGTCTCAAACAACCATCTGCATGTTTTGACATCACCCCTTTGAATCTCAGTGCTCTCTTTCTTCCTGTTGTCCTCTTCCTCTAAGTTGCTGAAGTATTTAATACCATCGAGTGGCTGGGTTTCAAAAAGCCATTTGGCAGTTTTGACATCACCTGATTGGATTTCTTCTTTAGATATTCCTTTAATTATCTGGAACTTAGTGATGCTCTCATCAAACTGATCAATAGGACATGTTTCAAACATCCACTTGCAGCTCCTTACGTCCCCTTTGACAACTTCCTCTCTCCGCACAGTTTTGACCTCATGGTAGTGCCCTGAGCTGTCCTGTACAGCATACAAGGGAGCTGACTCAAATAACACTTTATTTGATTTCACTGACCCGCTAGTGACCCCCTCCACTTGTATCCTCTGTACATCTGTGCAGTTGCTCAGATCCATGGTCTCAAATATCTCCTTGTAATTGGTGACATCACCTTTCTCAAGATCTTCCAGATTAACAGTCCGTGTAATCTCTTTCTCGTCCTCTCTGATCTGCTCAAGAGGTCTGCTCTCAAACAACCACCTCTGATGTCTCACATCGCCTTTCTCTTCCTCTGATGCCACCACTTTTTGCAGTTTACCTACTTCTGGTAACTCTTTCAAGTTCTCCATTGGCACTGATTCAAACAAATGCTTAGCGGAGGTAACATCACCACCCATGATGTCTTCTGGGTCCACTGGTCTTGCATTGGTATTGTCTTTAAGTTTATCCATTGGCTGTGTTTCAAAGATCATGCAGTGTCTCCTCACATCTGCACCTATGACCTCCTCCTTCTGCATCTTTGTGCTTTCCCATTCCTCATCTTTGATTTGATCAAGTGTCTTTGTCTCAAAAAGCCATCTTCCCCTGTTGACCCCACCCTGAGAGTTTTTCTCTATGGAGACTCCACAGATTAATTTGACCTTGGTTGGATCTTTGCTGATCAGGTCCAGAGGCTGAGTTTCAAAGAGCCAGCGTGATGTCCTTACATCACCTTTCTCAGTCTCCTCACGTCGGACCTTGGTAATCTCCAGCATCTCACCAAAGTCTCCCCGAATTACACACATGGGTTGTGTCTCGAACATCTTGGTTGTCTTCTTTACCTCACCTTTGACCTCTTCAAACTCTGACTTCAGCTGCAGGAAGTGTCTTTCATCAATAGTTTCAGTATGTCCAAGGGTGTCTAGGTGCTGTGTTTCAAACAAGTACCTAGCAGTCTTCACATCTCCCCCTGCAATGTCTTGAGTATACATCACCTGCGTTTCTTGCTCATCCTCTTGGTAAATTCTATTAAGTGAGTCCAGAGGCTGTGTCTCAAACAGCCATGTAGCTGTTTGGACATCTCCCCTTGCTAGCTCTGTTAGTTTTCCACTGTGCTCTGCTGAGTCTATTTTTTCTGTACCTAAGGAGTCCATGGGTTGTGTTTCAAACATCCACATGGTATACCTCACATCTTTACCAGCAATGATTTCCTGTTGGGCAATGTTCTGACCTTCATCCTCATCTGGTGTGCCATCTTTGATAGTATCTAGTGGCTTGTTCTCAAACATCCAGCGCATTGACTGTACTTCGCCTTTCAGGATCTCGTCCCACTCCAGATACTCTCTCTCTGGGCTTATGCACTTGCCAGGACTGGTATTTCCACTGTTCTCAAAAACATACCGTGCTTGCTGAACATCTCTGCACACCTCCTCATCACTGTCATTATAGGTGTGCTCTGTCTCAGTCACCTCAGTTAAGAAGTCTCGCTCCAGATTTTTGCGCACCTCAGGGTGAATGTGCTTGCAGAGACGCTTAAGTTCATAGAGGTTCCTCTGCTTGGAGTACTGTTCTTTATTGACAGCATATTTAGCTGAAGTAGGCTGATCTGTTGGCTTAGGGGAAGGACAACGTCCTGGGACATGGTGAGGAAGTTGATGTATGGTACATACTGGTTGATGGAATTGCTCCACTGACTCATATTGTGAAGAAGCCACAGAGGAGGTAGAAGCCTCTTGCATCATTTTAGTGATACCCATAGTCTCATAGCTACCTGTGGCAGAGGTCTTTGAAGAAATATTAACTGGGGCCCATGGATACTGGTTGTAATCAAGATCAATCTTTGTTTTTATAGAAGGAAAAGACAAGCAAAATTTCTGATCATTATATGATAATCTGTACAATATTCACTATAAAATATGAGATATAAATAAGAGAGCTGGAAATTAAATAGAATACTATAGTCAAAATGTTGTAACCTGCAAAGAAAGAAAACTTTCCGATTATAGTGATGGATTTATGTTTTAAATAATTATAAAAAGATTTTTTTTGTTTTTTTTTTTGTTTTTTTTACCACAAAATGTATTTGATTGTGTCAATAAATGTCCCAGAAAATACAAATGTTACTATTTTTATTAGTATACTTAATTGTTACCTTGATGTGTTTGGGTGGAGTGGCTTCTTCAATACTTTTCTCATGTTGCTGTTTTAGAGCTTGTGTAGAAACCTTTGACAAATTCTCTCCTCCAACCACCGTCACTGTTTAGAGTTAAATATGATTCAGTAGAATGGGAAAACATAATTAGAAAAGACCTATATCAAAAGAAAGAAAAAAGTAACCCACATTTGCACCATTTGTGATTGAAAACACTACCTTTCTCATCATAATGATCCTCAAAACTTGAGGCCACACTCTGATGAACTTTCTCGTCCAGGGAAACCTAACATGAAATCAGTAAGTAGACCACTTAAAACATTTACTTAAACATTCATAATTTAAGATTGTGTGAAAAGGAATGTCTTTTAACCACAAAATATAGGTTGTCTAGCGATCTATATTTCCATTAATTTTGTGTCTATTATAAAAATGGGATCCAATCTTGTGTGTGTGCTTATAAATATATGTAAAATTAATGTGAAACCAGAAATATCCTGCAATGTGGGAACAAGCTAATGGTTCCCATGAGGAAAACAGTTTAATAAACATAATAAATAATGCCTGTGAAAGTTGGTTTTGGGTAGTGTTATGGGAAAGAAAAATATAATTATAAATAATAGAAGTCAATGGAAAGTTTCCACTATGAAAGAAAAACCAACATGAGTCTCTCTCTCTCTCTCTCTCTCTCTCTCTCTCTCTCTGTGTATGTGTGTTTACCTGAGCATTTGCTGTACTGCTTTCTTTAACACTGCTTTTCAACGTCACCTCTGATGAGCTCACCACCTCCTATTAAGACATAGAAAACTTATTGTTAAACACACATACACACATTTTTCAAGGCATTGCTGATAGCATGCAATTAATACACAGTGTAGTGCTGCTCAGTGCTTCGTAATATGAAAATTAAACAACAGAATCTGTCTTTTGGTTCCTGCCCTTACAACTGAATATTGCAATGTTGGTATCTTTTTTTGTGAATGTGTTTATGTAAAAATAAGTGAGTGTGTATTAGATAATGCAAGTGTTAGTCTACCTGTCTCTGCTGGTAGTGGTATTCTGTAACAGTGCTTTGAGATGCAGAGGAGGAACTGAACTTTTGGCTCTCAAACTGTTTTTTCATGCTGGCCAGTCCACCTGGCAGGGAGCAAGGCTCAGAGCTGTCCATGACCTTATAACACAAAATAATGACACATTGACACATGCCTCTATGAAATTATACACATACAATAGATCTGGGACATGTATTTGTTTCTCCTGTATAGGGTATTACAAGGTTAAAAACAAAGCTTTTATATATTAAAATTGGCATTTGACAAGTTAAATCTGTATTCAGTATTTGAATAAATAGCATTTACTGTATAGTAAAAAGTAATTATTTATTAATAAATCCTTATTAATTTTACAATACAGCATCAGACATCAACCAGTTATATAGAGTTGTTCAGGTCATAGTCCAAAAACCTGGAAGAGAATTAGCAATGGGTTCCCTGGGGATATTTTTATGGGGTTTAATAATGGGTTTTGAGTAAAATAAGATCTATGACAATCATTACATTAATATACTTGGACATTTTGTTTTACAACATAAATGACACACAGTCATACCTTGAATGTGAATTCGGAAAAATGATTAATCTAACAAGTTGCTATATAAGAACTTCTATGGTTTTGTCAGGCACATTCACTCATATACTTGTGGTATTTGTAGTCCTTTACAAATAGAAGTATTGAGAAATAATATGACTCAAGTAAGAGTAAATAAGTAATTTGCTTAAAATTACTACTCAAGTAATTACTTTACAAATGACTATGAAATTAAACTATTATAACAATTATATTACACTGCTTACAGAATATACTGTACACTGCAGTTTAAAACTATTAGAACACAGAATAAAGGCATTTTTGCTTTTGTTCACCGAAGGATTCATTAAATTGATCAAAAATAATGCCAAAAACATAAGTAATGTTGAAACTATTGTTACTGTTTGAAAAAAGGGTGTTATATTATAATATAACACATTTATGTTGTAATAATATAATATAATAATAATATAATATATATATATATAAATGTATTATTATACTGTATAGCTTGTTGATTGCCCCATTTTCATCAGATACTACTCTAGTCCACTAAGAATAGATTGTCACCTAAACCTTAAGAAATCATACTAATATGATAATTTGGCACTCAATAATGTTTTGTTATTATTAGAAGAGTTAAAAAGTGCTGAGGTATTGTACACACTTACATTTCCTACAAGTTGCTTTACACTTGCAAGTCAAATTTTGAGCCTGTGACGCCTCGTATCTTTGTTAAAAGGCCAATGGGATTGGCGAGTGGTATTTGTATGCCCCTCCCATGAACATACGGGTATAAAGGAGGGGGCGTGCATACCACTCACTCAGATTTTCTCTTCGGTGCCGAGCGGTCACTATATCATTGAGAAATTGGTGAGCTGAATTCCCCACTGCTTCAATTCACCTCTGCTGGATCCTTTCGCCACATTATTGCAGCTTTCTCCCCTCTCTGCATGGATGCACTGCACTGTCTTTTTAAAGATCCCCTTCTGATTGTGTATTATTCCTGGTTGCAGTCGATACCTCTCACCTTCTTGATGGCCACAATTGCTGTCTTTCGTGCCTGGGCACTGCCCACGGCTAGACAGCTTTCGTGGAAGCGTCATGTCCTCATTGCTATGACCATTCTAGTATCTCCCTATGGCCCACTCAGACGCTCCTTGTGTCAGCCCCTCCCTGGCAAATTCCCTTTAGGAAGGACCTTCTTTCACAAGGATGCACCCGCGGCCAGACCTCTGGAATCTCCATGTCTGGCTCCTGGATGGGGAGCGGAAGAAGACCGAAGTGGCTTACCATCTTTTCTGGTAGTCAAGATCGCTCAGGTTATGGCAAAGACCCCCAGAGCTGCGCTGTCGGCTCGATGCTCCCTTCCTGCAGGAGAGGCTGGTAGGGCAGCTGTCTCCCTCCACCTCGAAGGTGTATGCAGCCGCTATGCGGCACACCATGATGCAGTAGACGGTGAGTCCTATGGAATCAAGACCTGCTCATTAGGTTTCTAAGAGGAGCAGGGAGGTTGAAACCCTCCGAACCACGTCTCGTCCCCTCACAGGGCCTCTCTGTAGTTTTTCAGGGTCTACAAGGAGCCCTTGCAGTCAGCCGAGCTAAGGCACGCTCTTTGTGGGCAGGCCCCCTGAATCTTGCAAGCGTTCTCTGTCAGCAAAATGTGGCTGGAGTCTGGTGCGGGATACTCTCACAAGATCCTGAGACCCCAACCGGGCTATGTGCCCAAGGTTCCCATGACCCCTTTCAAGGACCAAGTGGTGAATCTGCAAGCACTGCCCGAGGAGGAGGCAGACCCAGCCTTAGCGTTGCTGTGTCTGGTAAGGAAAGGAAGCGCTGTCTCCAAACAGAGGATCGCCCACTGGCGATGCCATAGCTGACGCTTACCCGGCTCAGCATGAGCCGCCCCCTGCAGGCCTACGGGCCCATTCTACCAGGGGTGTGGCGGCCTTCTGGACTCTGACCAGCGATGCCTCTCTAGCTGAAATTTGCAGAGCAGCAGGCTGGGCTACACCCAACACCTTTGCGAGGTTCTACAATCTCTCACAAATGTGTTCCCTAGTTGATTTCCTCCTAGCCCTGTGGCAGATGAGTTTGGCGGAGAAACTCAATGCCAGCCCATTACTGGAGCTAACTAAACCCCGTTCTGGGATAGGTTTTCCGCATGCGTTGGTTCCACGTAGGAAACCCCTTGCAACGTATGTTCCGCTGAAATATGTTTCTGTGACAGGGCGGAGGGCGGGGCCGGGTCGTGATTTTACACACCCGGCCCCTTATAAGGCTAATCAAGCCTCCAAGTGGTATAAAGGCTGACTGCGGATGGTGGTGCGACAGAGAGAGAACGTTTATGGGCAGCTGTCCATTCTATGTGTGTGTTTGTGTCTTGATCAGTGAGGACTTCCTTTGGAATCCCCTCCCAGGAGATAATTCTGAAGAGTGCCTCTGCTTCCAGGTGGAAGATGGCCACGGCTGCTCCCATAGGGTACCTTCTCCTTCCTGGGTCTTCGGCACCAGTGTAAAGGAGTTATGGAAACGAAGAGGTGACCGGCTTGACAATATAAATAATAGTTTAATGAAGAAAAAAACTAAAGACACAAACACAAAATAGACTATAGTAGAAAGAAATACCGCCGCTCCCTATACGCATAAATGCAGTCTGTGTAGGGCAACAACTCCCTAGCACGAGGCGATCCGTCTGTAAGGGAACACAGATGATCACCTCGTGCTTGCACGGCTTGCATCATGTCTTACGCCCTGCAATCCCCCAGTTTTATTTACTGCTGCTTTATTTTCATTGTTAACAAAACTTTTAACCTGCCCATTGTGACTTTTGTTTTCTACTTTAGATGGCTTATGTTAGTCACAACTTGGTTCGCAACATAATTGGGGGCTCATCTGGGATTGATGTATTCTGTAGCATACTTTGTTTCTGCCGTCGGCCAGCACCACTACTTGTGTTCCGTAGCATGCTTTGTTTCTGCTATTGTACAGTATTTGTACTTTGTTGTTTGTAGCATGCTTTCGTTTCTGGCTTTGGCATGCATTGCTACTTTGCTTTTCGTAGTATGCATAGGTTTTGCTGTTGGCATACACTGCTACTTAGTTTCCCATAGCATGCTTTGCTTCTGTTACATTTTGCTTATTGATATGTGACAGTTTTGAGTGGTGGTTCTTCTTGAACGCTTTAAAGACACTTTTGTCAATCCATAGATTTGGGCTGGTTTATGGGTTGAAGTCTTGTTTTTGCCAATTGTTTTTCCAAGCTAGGCTTTGTAGGCTCTTGTGTCAAAAAAGATGGAATTCTTTACTTTCCACCTCTGCCAACAATCAATATTTAACTCATAAATTTGAAAACCCCATTTTAAAGACCCATAGGATATTCCATGTCCTGTATTGACAGAGAGTCTAGGGGTGCCTAGGTCTGTAAAGGTTTAAACAAAACCAAAAAAAAAACTAAACCATTAATAATTAAAAAAAGATTCATCCAGTTCCTGCTTCCTCACTGTTTTATTTAATACATTCCTATTTCCCACATAAGAACAATAAAATGCCAATCGATCTTAATGTGTATTTTATGTGTCTTCACAGCCATTAGGCACTGTGCACTTATATTAGTGGTAAATACACTGGTAAATATTAAACGAAATACAAAATCTCTGCCTAGATATCCCTCATAGCAATAAAATGATGCATGTCTTTGAAGTAGCATAAGTTCATGAATGTCTAAGTGTATTTGTGCATGTGTCATTGTTGCGTACCACAGACAGGGTTCTCTCCTCCTTGGTAATGGCTGCTTGGTAAAGGGCCAGTCTCTCCTTGAGAGGTACAGTCTCACTGTCAGTGTATGTGTCTCTTGATGGTGTGACACCTGTGCTGCCTGCAGCTGGAACACATGCACATACGGTTTTCTAAGTTAGTATGACTGGGGCTAGTTGTCACACTTTTTAATCTAGTACACATAAATAGGTTTATTTTAGGAAAAAAAAAATCTTTATAGTCACATACCTAATTTGGGTTAAAAAAAAAATTCCACCATTAGTGCACAAGAAAAAACATACAGCGCATTTTATAGCCTTCATGTTTACCTTTTTCTGACAACATGCCCCAATGTTGCTGTTAAAAGATAATTTTATTTGTACATACTTTTAGTTTAGAGGATGGAATTCACAAATTATTCTGTTATGATCTAGGTGCTTGAAACCTTACAGTTAGTGAGATACAGCCCATGTGACAACTTGCCACAAATTGCCTTATATCTAAACCTGAAACAGTGACATAAATATTTGCACTTCTTCCCTGGACTGAGATAAATGGGTATCACAGTGGGTCCCCTCCCTTGAAACAAATGTTAGATTAGAGATAACATCATCTGTTGAAATTTCAGGTGTAAATTTATCCAGACAAAGTCGAACTGACAACAGGGATGTACTGTGACAGCTAATGCTGAGTCTCTCTCTCTCTCTCTCTCTGACTACAGACGGATCTGGATCAGGAGATGAAGACAGGAGATAGATCTAAATAACAGGGGATGAAGACAGGAGATAATAGATGATGTGAGATAGGATGAGAGATCAGTCCCTGTCTGTTTTAAAGTTTTACCCAAACTATCCCCACTGTCAGCTCTGGTAATGGTTTTTAAACATATGTCATATACATATAACTTCTTTTTTATTTGTACTCTGATTCAATATGATTAAAGGAATGTTCCGAGTTCAATCATGTATAACTCAATCGACAGAATTTGTGAAATCATGTTGATTACCACAAAAAAACAAAAAAAACAAAACAAACAAACAAACAAACGTAAAGGCACTTACAATGGAAATGAATGGGCTCAGTCCATAAACACTGACATACACACTGTTTCAAAAGTATGGCCACAATATAAGAATCATACATGTTACCATGATTTTAGGATGATAAAATTGCTTACTAACCTTTCCTGTGTAAAGTTATATCTAATAATACATCTTTGTTGCCACGATGACAGTGCCAGCCGTCAATAAACCCTGTAATCCTGGTATTGGATATAAATTTACACTGCCTTACTGTAACAGTGATTTTCTTTTTAATTAAAATTTGTTTTTAACTTTAACTTATAACTTGTATTGAAGCCACAACATTCCTTTAAACCCACTGGATTTAATCATATTTTGAATAAACTGTACAGCTTGAGTTACTGATGAGCAATAATAGTCTCACAAAACGTTTCTTTATAATGATCTTGAAAATGTGTGTGTTTTTATCATAAAATCCTATGCCAAAGATATGCTGAGAGATTTACATTAAAAAAGGTTAATAAAAGTTGTAATCGTGTGTAAACAGTATATATACAGTACTGTGCTAAAGTTTTAGGCACTTGTGAAAAATGTTGCATAGTGAAAATGTCTTGAAAAATAATGCCATAAGAGTGTATATAATATATATAAGAGAAGTTTGTGCCTTTTTGTACACGTACAAAAAGGCACAGCATCATGCAAACTTCTCTTTGAATGACTGAATATTAAAAACATCAATTTTAAAGATAAGAGCCAGTAAGGAGGATGCCCTGAAATGCTTTTTACTGATGCTCAAGGCCCAGGGGGGGCCCATGCAAAAGTCTACAGTTGACCCTTAATAGGATCAAGCATAACAGTTTACTTACTGACTTATATCACATAAAATAGAATGCAGATGTATTTACATGATAAATACATACATTTTTATCTTTAAAACACATCTTAACTTGTCATCTGATACCCAATCCCCCGCTGTTATTGTGAAAATGGTTCAGTCGAAGCACCTGGCCAATCAGATATGCGGAATACACACGATGTGTATTGTGCAAAGCGGGGACTGACTAGATTGTCAAAATGCCTCACCAAAGGCTAAAATCAGGGGCACAAAAAAGAAATGCGAGCAAACAGAGAGCAAAAGTGAATGAAAGAAGCAGAGGCGATGGCCAAATTTCTCACCAAGCATGAAGCACTTGGTGACAGGTGAAGCTGAACATGGCAAAAGCGAGGAGCTAGTGTAGACTAGCAAATAAAACTAGAGTAACCTTTCAATATTGTTAGCACGTTAACTTAACTAGATAAGATATCAATATAATAGATAGATATAAATGCCCTTATAAGTAGGAATTGGTACCAAAACCCAGTATTAAACAGACCCCGGTGCTAAATTATTAAAGACCGTAGTATTGATAAGATCCGACATTACGGTTCAAATTAAACGATTTGGTGTATTTTTAATCACGCTGCTGCAGCAGCCTCTCTATTCTGTTTCGGAGCTGTGCTCCACATACACACTAGGGGTGACCAGATCCCAACAAACCAAATGTGGGACACGTTACCAATACTGAGAAGTTTTATATGACATCTATCTAAATTAAAAAATAAACATCGCCACATGTGCGCAGTTTGATTGACATCAAACACAGCCCCTTGATGACAGCCTTCCCTGCTTTCTTCACAGCCATTGGGTACAATTATTTTATTGACATTTTAGATTTGTTTCCAGTGAGATACTGAGTTTATATAGTGACTTTGCTGTTGTAAACATTACTGTTGCTACTCTAGAAACAACATTCTTTTAAAAATTATACATAATAATAAATTATTTAATAATTAAGAAAAAACAAACCGATAAGGAGTATCGATCAAAGTAATAGTATTGATAAAATCCTAATGATACCCATCCCTACTTATAAGGCAATTATATTGCAACCTGCTGGAATTAATAAAGCTTGCAACTAGCAAATTTTTAGGCCTGAAGTAGAGCAAGAAAATAATCAGACTCTTCCTATGATATCATCAACTTTTTTTTTTAGATAAATAAAACGAAAATCATTACGAGTATGAAAACGCTCTTTATTTGAATATTAATTTTTCATATTCAGGTTGGCAATGAGCATGTACAAGCACTCCGCACAGTAAAAGTCTGTTGTGCAACCCCCCCCTCCAAATTGGGGGGCCTAATTTGGAAAATGTTGTCCCCCTGTCCATAAATCCTGATGGCAGCCCTGGATTATTGTACTGTGTTATGCACCCACATTGATTTTCTTGCATCAGTAAAGCATGACCGTATCACCATGTGACAAAGATATGTTCCCTGAACCATTAATTTTAGCAAGCAGTAATTCAGAGCATGCCAGTGTAAAGTTAGCCCAGCAGAGGGAGAGAGAGGTGATTAATTTCCAGAATAAGCATGCTTTAGTAGCTGCTGAACAGAAACTACACCTGAGGGTATCTGACACTTTTTAAACACACAGACAGTGGGATATGGAGACAGAGGCTTTACACAGTTATTTATCATGACGGTAAGAGAAAGACATAAGTGGGAAAGATGGACAAGATATGGATCAACATTCTAGAAATACCTACAAGAATCTAGATCTGTAGAGGCAGGCGGCATTCTAGAATCCTCTGCATTACCATGATGTGAAGTAACCACAGTACTGAGGGTACTTAAAGAAGACTTATTTTAAACCAAGGCCCATTAGTTTCATATTTCAGCGAGAGAGAGACCTCTCAGGAAAGGGGACTTCCTAAAATGTAAAGCCATGACAATCTTATCTGTCTTGTATTTTAAGATTTCTACATCTTGAATTACTTTAGCTGTCACAGTTATGTGCTTCGCAAAGACAAAACAATTATAGCTAAGAGAAGCAGAAGGTATAAGTGTAGAATGACTGAAGTATTTTTTTGGTATAAAAAGGAGTTCACTTTGTCAGTATTAGTATTCTGTTCAAGTGTTGTAGACATACTGTATGCGACATGTATGACTGTGTGTGCGGGTTTGAGTGTGTGTGAGTGTAAGTGTGTTATGTCGGTAGGCTCATAATATTCTAGACTCTAGTCTGTGGAATGCAGCAGTAGCTTACATGCTCAATTCAGAGAGCCGGTCTTTGGGAATCTATTCTGAGCACACTCGTGGAGTGATCTGACATATATGACTCTGACTGCCTTACAGCAACCACAAAACGCATTGGAGAAAGCACAGTTCACAAAGTCGTATATTCTTTTTCCATTCTCTTCTTCAGAAGAGTTCTAGTCTTAGCAGTAAGTTAGAGTTAGCCAGTCAACAAGTATAACAGGTATCGAAAAATCTAATGTTTGGTTTGAAGATAGCAAAATAACTCTTTCTGTTCATGTAAATAATTCTCATCAATATTCAATTTCTCCAACTCTATTGATGCAACAATATGCCACGTCTCCTCTTCATGCATTTTTCATGAGCGCTCTCAAACACATGGCCACTGGCTTTCACTGGCTGAATATTTGTTATCATTATCATTTCGATCTTCATTTCATTTGAACCAATGGTAATTATAAAAGCAACACTTTAATGTGACCACTGTCAAAAATAATTTATCAAGTCCCACTAATTACTTTAATGATGTACAGTAGAATGATTGGTCTACAGCAGAAACCACTTCAGTTGAACAGCACTCACCTACAGAGGTCCGACGTTTTCTTTATATTCGTGCAATGTTACTATAGTGTCACCTGGACAATACAGATCCCACCTGGAGATCCCAAGACACCCAGCGTCTGTGTGTGTGTATGTTTGGAGACCAGCTCCAGTCTACTGTCCAGTTCACTTCAGAGTGATGGAGGACTGTGACAGCTGCTTGTATTTCAGAGCCCCATACCATTACCCTCCTCCTCTTTAAAAGATTGCCAGTTTGCTGGGCCTTTTTTTAGATAAGCTACTCAACATGCCCTTAACCTGAAGTCACAGCGAGACAGACATACAGGCAAAAAGAGACACTGACATGCTGAGGAGGACACCCTGGCATCTGAGGGTGAGATTTTGATAGACTTCAGGGTCATATACCATTGGCCTTAATGAAAGGCACAAATAATTTTTCTTTAAATGTATATAATTAAAGCTGAAGTGTTTAATTTTACCATGCCACTAACGGAACCAAATGGAATTGCAAAAATAATCATTGTTTTCAAACAGATTCCAGAAAAATTCCCCCAACGTTCATTGGTTGAACAAACAAATAGTCCCGCCCTAACTCAATCTATCGGTTGAACCAATGTTGCTGTCGGGTTGCATGGGTTGCTTAACCTTGTGCGAACCCAAATACACATGCATGGACGCTGTATTTTGGCTTCGTTATACACACGCATAATTTAAATTAATTTAAACTGACTCAAATCAGAAGACTGTGCTATCAATAAATAAACTTTCGACGTATGGAGTCATGTGACAAAACATTATGGTGCCGAACACAGCAGAGTTTGTCTGGGAGAAACAGCAAATAAACTACATCTGGTAAGAAACCTAATTAAGTGTTTACATTGAAACCTGTTTGAGTCAAAACATTCTCTAGTTTTGAGCAATTTGAGCGAAACGCCACACTGCTAAACATAATGTAAACTAATGTGCACTTTAGCCCATTTTTTCCTTAGAAATCTTATATTTACAGTGCATTATCACATTAAGAATCAATGGTTACATCCAAAAGCTGAAAAATTTTGCTTTCAGAGGATTTATATGGAGTTATGATGAGAATAAGGTGCATTTCAAACTGTTCTGAGATCAGTGCAGACAGACAGCACACTAGAGGTTAGGTCATTTACTAATAAGGGTGCAAGGGAACATCTTATAGCTTTTCTTTGTAGTTAAGTGCATTCACTCCTAAAATCTGACCAAAAGTTCAGTTTCAGGCTGCAGATGATGTTTGGACCATTCAACATGTTTGGCAGACATGGGACAATGGAAATTATACATGTTTGGCAGACATGGGACAATGGAAATTAGTATGTAGATTCAGAATTTATAATCTATAATTAAATTTTAACATGGTTAGCAGTGACTTGATAATGCTGGCCATTACTTTGAATCAGAAGTATTTATGCCAATTTCTGATGTAATGTCTGTAAAAATGAATAACCAACACTACTGGAAACATAAACAATTGGATAAAAATAATTTTAAAAAATTGGCTTTCTATAGCTTGGTATTATTTAAAGTTTCACAACTTAGTCCCACTGTCCACATATATTGACAGAATTTTTTTGGAAAAATATTTAGTCTAGAAATTATTATTATTATTATTATTATTATTATTATTATTATTGCATGTTTATTAGGTGCTACTAGTTACAAATCAAAAGGAAAATAGAAAATGCACACAGCAGTCACGCTCTCAGCCTCTTAGGAGATTAAACAGGAGTGTTTTGATATTGCCACAATGCCCAAGAGTTACAATTTTGGATGAAATCAACAAATAACTTATATGTCTTACTTATTAGTTTACACTGCTTAAGCTGGGAAACCAGCAATAATTTTAATATTAGGAATGTTCCGGGTTCAGAACAAGTTAAGCTAAATTGACAGCATGTGTGGCATAATGCTGATTACCACAAAAATGTATTTAGACACATCCCTCCTTTTCGTTAATACAGCAAATAATCAAGGTTACAGCAAGGCACTTGGAAGTGAATGAGGACAATGAAAGTGAACGTGACCCATTTTTTGAGGTTTTAAACAGATATTTGAAGTTTATTATTTTGTAAAAGCACTTGCATTAATTCTTCTGTTAAAATGTCTATTATTTGAGCAAGTCATTTAAATTGTCCGTTTTACAGTCATTTTAGGGTTTTAGGGTTTGTTGACATTATATTGGCATGATAACGAAGCTGTAAAATTGTCTATAACTTTACACAGAAAAGGTTTGTATGTGATTTTATCACACTAAAATCATGTTTACATGCATGTCCTTTATGTCTTGTGGTTATACTTTTGAAAAAGCGAGTATTTTAACATTAAAAAATTGGCTCCCATTCACTTCCATTGTAAATGCATCACTGTAACCTCGATTTGTGCTTCTTCTTTTTTTTTTTTTTTTTTTTTTTAAAGAAAATTAGGATCGGGTCAAAATTTATTTTTGTGGTAATCAACATTATGCCACAAATTCTGTCGATTGAGCTTAACTTGTATTGAACCCGGAACATTTCATATAGCATGAAAAATGAAAACATCTTCAAACACTTTTTATTTGATTTAAAGTAGCCATTTTATATTACTTTTACCTTTTTCAGATTTAATAAAATAATTTTGACCCGATTTATATTAGGTGTCTTTAACTAATATGTACTTAAGTTTTTGATACAATGTACTTATTACATATGTGTTGTTGCATTGTAATTACATTTAAAGTACAAGCATTTAAAAAAACATCTGTAACTACACAGCTCCTACCCTACTTTTAAACCTATCCGTACCTCAACCTCAGTAGTAGCAAATGTGAATTTGTGAGAATTTTGCAGAACAACAAAACGATAGCTACATTATATTGTATGTATTTTTATGTTATTACACAGCTGTTAAAGATGCCTAATATAAAGTAGGACCAATTAATCCAACTCAAATCAATATTTCATACCAATTAATTTATTTGGTTAGTAGCCTGTGTAATAAGCACAATGATGCCTTGCATCAGGGTCCTGATCATGCAGTCTGGATTTATTTTGTGTAAATCCCTCATAACTTAGAATGCACAAACACTGGAGGGAACATCAAATCATACATTTCCAGATGGCTCATCTTACCCACTGACCAGAAGCAACTTACCCATAACCTGGGGCAAGTTTAAACAATAGATACATTTTTTTAAAAGGCCATATGTTTGTGGCTTGCTGTCACAGACTAATTTTTTAATATTAAGTGATAGCAGACACATTAAAATAAAGGTAGCTCTATTCATTTTACCAATGCCTAATTTTTCTTTGTATTGGAGACAACATATGAATGTTAAAATCTTACCCCACTCTCCCCGATCCAGTGTAGGAGGATATTATGTGTGCATGTATATGTAAATGTGTGGACTGTTCATAAACAAGGTTTAACAACGAGATGTGTGCTGTTCATAAACAAAGAGATGACAGTCCGATTTTAAAGAATGAAAGAGGGATAACCAGAGAGACACACACAGAGATTTACCGAACACAAATCAGCTCACCTGTCAAACAAACCTATTAAATTACACAGGCATCCCACTAGCATACTATTGTCACTACAAACTTTCAAAAACAGGCACGCACAATGTTATTTATTGTCAATTCAATTTGGAATATACTATCGGATTAAGACTGTATCTGACTAAACTCAAAGAAATGGCAAAAGGTGTCAAAACAACAAAATACCAGAAGAAATGTACACACATGTACACACCCACATACACATATGTACACACATGCACGCACACTAAAGCTGATATTTGTTGTCACAGTTGTCATCATGCTAGACAGCAATGTGCCATTAATCACGTCACCGTTATACTCAGACACAAGAAACTGATGCAAACAACCAGAAATAAAGAAAGTGTGCAGATTGGCTCCTTTTGAAAGAAATTATGAAACCATGCATGGATCAGTTTCAATCGTCTTTTTCAGAGTTACATTTCCTAAATCAGCCTTTTGACCAAACATAAACATCTTTAGGGTGAAATCACAAATTGTGGTGTTCAATTTTAAAATAAATAGTATTAAATCAGATTCTATAGAGATGAGAGAAAGTTATTTTAACAGTAAGGTTCTAAAGCCATACTAAACTCATAACTAAGAAAAGTCAAAAGTTACTCACAGTCACCAAAGTTTGAATCCTGATTTGACATTTTATCCCCTACACCACTATATTTGTCTGCAACTTTCCCGGTGGATGAGTGAAACCCTCTCACTTCCTAGATAGAGAGAGAGAGAGAGAGAGAGAGAGAGAGAGAGAGAGAGAGAGAGATGAAGAGAGAGAATGAAAGGTGTGGTTAGAGAGAACACTTTCAAGTATACGTTTGATTTGCATTTACCAGAGTTCCACTAGACATGAAATAAAAGTGCACAGATCAGAAAAGCGGAGACAGTGTGTTGCATGAAGCGTGTGTATGTTTGCTTAGTCTATTTATCATTAACAGTACATCAACAAAACCCAGTCTCATGTTACATAAGCGAGAGTTCACCTGAAGCTTAAAAGCTGTCACAAAGTCAACTTTAATGCCCTTGAACGAGGAACATAAATGGGGAAGGAGATAAAAAACAAAGTAACAAACTGCATTTACATATGAATAAAAGCAAAAAAGCAGAATTAATACAGTTTCTATATGTAAATGTATTTACAGTGTGTGTGCTTATTTTTATTTTTTTTATGACTCTGATTAGACAGCCATCAAAAGCAAAGAACTTGTAGCTCCAAACTTAATACAGACTACTTCACCCTATTTTTGAGTTACATAACATTAAATATAGAGCAGATATGGGAGCACAAGTTCCCACAGAAGTTGATGTTTAGATTATGAGTTCTACCTTAACTTCATTTTAAATAATGACGAATCTAGAAAGAATGAAATATTTAAGATATTTTTTGTCATATCACAAGTATCTGAACAGTTGAAATGAAAGCTGTTTCTTATCAGGCGAGTGTGTCCATTTGCATTGCCAGTGCATGCACAAAAGTGCCCAGCGTGTCTAATCATAATAGTTGTTTTGCATTTGCTTTTGAATATTTCTATTGTCTTAGGTCAGCTAGATGTTAAAGATGAAGTGTGAAATGTATGCACTGGAATTTTTTACAAACGGAATTGCAAAAATTAATTTCCCAAACACTCCTCCTATATGCCATTGATCAAACACACACAGAGTTTTGTCCCAAACTTATGCCATTGGTTGAATGTGTCACGCCAATGTTGCTGTGTCAGGCTTGATGGAACGCTTAAACAAACAGAGAGACACAGAGTTTATCATACGAATGGCTTACTTAAAGAAATAGCTCATCCAAAAATTACGATTCTCTCATTATTTACTCTTATACCGTTTTAAACTCGTATGACTTTCTTCTGTGGTACAGATATTTTAATGGAGATATTATGTATGTTTGTTCATACAATTCAAGTAAATGGTGACCACATTTTCGAGCTCCAAAAAGGACATAAAGGCAGCATAAAGGTAATACATAAGACTCCAGTGTTTTAATTAATGTCTTCTGAAGTGATCCAATCGATTTTGGGAAAAAAACAGACCAAAGTATAACTAATTTTTCACAATAAATCTTGACATCTGCTGTCTTCTTGGCAATCATGATTTCAAGCTCGATTTCACTTTGTAGTGCCATGTATGCGTCAAGCACTAGGAACTGTAATCGAACTTGAAATCATAATTGTGCCTAGAGACTTCAATGGCAAGATGTACAGTGAAAAAGGAGTTATATTTTGGTCTGTTCTTACCCAAAACGATTGAATCGCTTCAGAAGACATGGATTAAACCACTGGAGTGTTATGGATTACCATTATGCTGCCTTTATGACATTTTTGAAGCTCAAAAATTTGGTCACCATTTACTTGCATTGTATGGATATACAGACATTATATCTCCATAAAATATTTTTGTTTGAGTTTCACCGAAGAAATAAAGTAATACAAATTTGAAATGAAATAAGTGAGTAAATGATGAGATAATTAGTTTTTTTTTTTCCACATATTAAGCTGGGAGCAAATAAATTATTTTAACATTGAAAATGTTACACACTCCAGCTTAAAGGAATGCTGTAGGCTGGAACTCATGTGGTTGACAAATCATTAAAGTAAAACAAGCAGAAAAAAGTGTCCAATTAATTCAGCACATCCAAATTTAAACTTACAAAATTATCTTTGAAGAAACTACGATACTAGCCTAAAACATTCAATGTTAGTATGCCAATGTTAGCGCAAGTTCAATGAAAAAAAAATCACCCAGAAGCATGTCTGGTTGCCACATGGTCTGATCTGATGACAGTAGCAGGATGGATTCTGTTTTTTACTATGGTGAAATCTTATGACTCACTGGCAACCCCCAAATCAAGCAGGAAGTGAAAACTGTTCCTGAAGTACAAGCCATGAAAACAATCATTACATGAAATATCAAGTCTCTGCTCATGCAAGCAAATGCACATACGTACAATTATATATACAGTATATATACACAAATATTTCTCTCTCTTCCCTCTCCCTAGCTCCCTGCGCTACAAAAACATTTGCAAATCAAATCTTCCCCTAAATGCTTTCATCGCACTCATGCAGCTGTGAAAAGTAAGTCTAAAAAATTAGAAGAAGAAAATCAACAGTGTCAGACCATCAAAAACATCCAAATGAATATACGTTCGAATGACTACACTCATACACGTTTACTTAGCTATGTAAATGGAGACACAGACTCTTACAGACTTCTCGATGCTTCAAATACAAAAAAAACTGCCTGCCTGCCTGCCAGCCAGCCAGCCAGTCAGTCAGTCAGTCAGTCTTTTAGACATATTTTAGACTAATTATAATTACTATACACTAAGCCCAACCCTAAACCTAAAAGGAAACTTTATGCATATTCAGAATTAGAATTTGTTTAATTTATGAATGGTGTCCTTAAAGGGAGGTTTTGTCAGCTTATTTCTGAAGACAAATTTGTACCGTGCAACTAAGTAGCCCCTCACTCACTCACTCACCCACCCACACTGCCATGCAGTGTCATATTTCACAGTTTTTTCTCCCCTATTTCTCCCCAATTTGGAATGCCCAATTCTCAATGCACTGTAATGGGGGTTTTCCACTGCACGGTACAGCTTGACTCGACTCGACTCTGTTCATTTTTGGGGGTTTTCCACTGTGGATAGTACCTGGTACCTGGCACTTTTTTTAGTACCACCTCGGTCGAGGTTCCAAGTGAGCCTAGCCAATACTAAATGTGACGTCAAAACCCTGCAGATCACTGATTTGTCAGAGAAAATCGTCTCTACCAGCGTCACTGGATTTGCAAAATGGGACATCCACCCGCTAGTTTTAATGTTAGCAACAGTGATAGCAGATTAAGTTCTTCATGCGACGTTCAAATTGTAAAAAGAAATGGCTGTGCGCAAAACCATGTCGTGGTCAATAAATGAGGTGCAGACGTTCCTCTCGTTAGCAACGAACGAAATAAAGAAGTCTTTCAGGAAGTGTCTCAGCTGTTGGCCACACACGGCTACCAACGGACCTAACAACAGTGTAGGGAAAAGTAAAAAAATGTATTAAATGTGACTATGGAACCATCAAGGACCACAACAGCCGGAGTGGTTGAAACAGAAGAAAGTGGAAGTGGTTCGACCAAATGGATGCTATCTATGGCAATAGACCGGCGAACAATGGGAGGGAGAGTGCCCTGAACTCAGCCACGGCGTTGTTGGAGTCCACAATGGAGGATGGTACATTTTGATACATTAACACTATATTCTGCTTGAAAGCTTCACTTATTTTAGTTGACCAGGTACTGGAAAGCTTGCTTCTAAAACAACAAGGACAATTTAACTGCTACACTTGTGTAAAATCACCATGCAAAACCTGCTTTATGCAGCACAATAAGCTAGTAGCTAAGAGCTAGTGGTCAGGTTATTGTTTATGGTAAGTCATTTTTGTGTCACATTTAAGATAATGTCACGGCAGTAGACTATGATGATTAGCGTATAATCCAACCTACGTTGAGGCGGCACTAAACTGCAGTGGAAAAGAAAGCTCAGAAAAGTAATGCGAGTTGAGTCGAGTCGAACCTTAACGTGCAGTGGAAAAGTGCCATAAGTCCTCGTGGTGGCATAGTGATCCGCTTCAATCTGTGTAGCAGAGGATGAATCTCAGTTGCCTCTGCATCTGAGACCATCAATCCGCACATCTTGTCACGTCTTGTTGAGCGTATTACCGTGGAGACATAGCGCGTGTGGAGGCTTCATGCTATTCGCCACGGCATCCACACACAACTCACCACATGCCCCACTGAGAGTGAGAATCACATTATTGCGACCACATTGAGGTTGACGTGACTCCACCCACCCTAGCAACCGGGCAAATTGGTTGCTTAGGACACCTGACTGAAGTCACTCAGCATGCCCTGGATTCAAACTCATGACTCGTGGTAGTCAGCATCTTTGAGCTACCTAGGCCCCCCTCATATTTCACTGTTTAACTCAACCGGCACACATTGACACATTGACATTGCACAAGTCTGCTGAATACTTAGCTAGGAGGATAAAGTTCATTCTGCTGAAAAAGAACAGGGGTTTAATTTACATGCACTGAAAGGCTGAAATTTACTTAATCAGTTATACTGCAAGCAAATTAATGGCTAACTACTGTAAATGAATTCAAATAAACAGCCTTGAATGCAGGGGCGTAGATTCCAGGGGGGGATGGGGTGAGGTTCTAATCTTGGATTATGACCTTTACAGTTTTTTCGCTAATATTACTTCAAACTTTGTCTGATTCACACATCTTGAGACAGAGCTTCAAATAAATAATAATACTGAATTTTGATTTTCACCTTTGTTGAAAAGTCACAGCAACACAAATTTAAAGGATCTGTAGGCGATTTTTATATCTAATGTTATGCAGGAAATGTTTCTACTCCCTGAAAGATACCACTGGAATACATGTCCTGAGATATCTCACCAGTATCTGCCAGAGATCTTCTATATGGAGATAACAACCTCTGCGCTTTTATCATAGGAGAGCACATAATGTTCAACTAGCATTACAACAGTAAATTAACTGGTAATGTTAGTTCACTGGCTGGCTAGCCATATGCATGGACTCGCCCCGATTGGCCAATGGGAGTTCTATAAAAAAGGCAAGTGCGTTTGGGTCATAACTCCTGAACCATTTGTCATAAAGTCAAGTGCCTTATATCACTTCAATCATTGAACCAAATACAAGTTAATTTACATAATGAAAACCTTTTTGCAATTTGCAATTTTTTGCAAAACATACTTTTGCCAACTAATCCTAGGCCATTCAACCAATCAGAGCCAAACCAGTGCAGAAAGATTTTCTGAAGTCAGAATATCAATAATTATAAAAAAGTTTGAACTCCCGATTCATTGTCCCAAGTTACACCAAAATGTACGTAGCACGAATGGCTACTTTGAATAAATTGCACACCTCTGCCACTTGCTGGTGCTATAGTAATTAAAAATCGAAAAATGGTCTATGAAGACAGACAGGCATATCAATATAAAGACATATCAATAATTATTGATATGTCCTCTGTCCTCATACTGAAAATCCATATATAACCCACATCTAATGCAATATGCAATATTTTCAGTTATACAGATTATGTAAACATTATGAAACAAATGCTGTTGTATACCTTTAATTGTTGGTGACAATGGAGAAAGTCAAGACCTCTTAGGTTCGACAGGCCAAAATCACCATTTTAAGGGGTACTTTTCAAAACAGTAATGGGACACCAAATTGTACCCTATTCATGGGAAGTGTCATGTGTTTTTCAGTGTTTTGGGGTGTCATTTTGTGAATGTCTCTTTCATAAACATTAAAGCATGCGATTGGAGTATGTGGAATTTTTCAATCAATCAGCTTCCTGTCCTTTCTACCTTGTTAACCAAACCAAAGGGTTTTGCATGTGCAAATCCAGCCAGTGTTGTGTATCTCTAAATATGTGTGTGTGTGTTAGGGTATTTCCTGTTTTTGTAAGTGTAACCGCTCCTAATCGACCTGGCTACTGCCTCTAGCATCAGTCGCTAGTGTGCATCTTGAGGCCAGGGAAGTGATGTTTACACATTGCGCAGCTACGGTACCTACCAGCTGGCTACCATTACATACAGTAAGCACCACTAAAAGTCTCCCATTACCCTCCTGTCTCTGTGATAAGTGAACATATTTAAACATGAGTCACTGACCTGGAGTTAGAAAAACAAGACAGCAGGGCAGCTCACACACACACGCACACTCTCTGTTTTCTTGAAAATCCTGTTTACATTTGCCAACACAAAACACATTATTCCCATCAAATACTTTCAAATAAATCAAGAGGTTCTACACACACATTTGCATGTGTTGTGGTGGTTGTAGTCACGAGAAGGCCACAGGTTAATCTGCATCAAGCAAAGACAAGATAAGATCAAAACACACAGCACCTATGACATGACACATGTAGACATACCGAACAACCTGTGACACATCTAAACATCTAAATATTTGAATTATTGTCCTCAGGCCTTGACCGACAGTTTTGCTTCTTCTTTTTTTGCAATAAAAGCAGCTAGAAACAGTCACAAGGAAATGCTTTGAGTGCTACACATAGCGCAGGGATGATTATATGCATAAGACATAAGTAAGATGATAACACCTAATATTTTCTAAACTTTTTTTTAATTAGCCATGAAGTTACTGTGTTTGTAGGGTATTTTAACCAGTGGCATAGCAGTGATTAACTGTCAGCTTCTAGCTTTAGCCTGTAGCTTGCTAGAAGAACAGAGTAAACGTCTGTTCAAATCTAAATTTAAAGGAATATTCAAAACAAGTCCAGCTAAGTGGCTGCTAGTTTCCACAGAATATAATTTTGACTTGGAAATTAGTTTGTACAAGCATAAAAAAAAGTTTTATCAGTAGTAATGCATTTACAATGGTGTTCTATGGGGCCAGCTGCAGTAAGGAATTCTTGGACCCGGTAGAAAAAGTTTTCACTTATTATTTGTATTATTTAGTGTGGGACACGCAACAAATGGTAATTTATTCAAATAATCACATTATCTGCTTCAAGCAGTACTCTTTATTTTTATTAAAAGATTCAATGGCAAAAAAAACAGCAACAACAAACAAATTAAATATTTTTTTCTCTGAGGTGCACATTGTAGAAGCTTGGTAACTTCTCTGATAAACTGACAAAAACCTGTACACCTGTCTCATAAGAATTGCCTAAAACAGCCATTCAGATTGGATTTTCTGCCAGCTTTTGCCATTTTTGTTGAAATATGCATCATGCTTGCTGTGAATAGCCTGTGGGTTTGCCATGCTCTCTGAGACTGAGACTCATGTACTAACTCCGGGCTGCATCCGAAAACATAAGTAGCTGACTTGCTGCCAAATCAGTTAATGGCTTCATCCTTCCTCCATATACAGCCTCCTAAGACAGCATTTTCTGGTTTCAGACGCATCACTGGATTCATGGTCATGCCTAAAAAACTATTGCCCCCTTGTGGTCTAAGGTTTGTAACTGCCAGAGCAACGCAAGAGCACATGTAATGTATGTACAATGGGACCACAGGCTGGCCATGCATTGGCCAAGTGCTTGCGTTTGCGTACTTGCGTGAAGTATGTTTATGTTCTTTACAGTTATCCCATCAACGTGTGCTACCAGGACGGAATTTGCAGTTGTGCACTATCTGTCTAAACGTGTGTATTTGTGCTCTACAGTATGGATATGGAAAGGTTCTATGGAAACTTATCAGTGGCCCGTGTTTAAAAATCTGCAGCCTATGTTTTTGTTAATACACTTATACTATTTCTTCCATACAAAAATGTATAATTTGAACTGTATAGTTGTCTGAATTGTACTTGAAGAGGTGGAACTATTGTTCTTGATGGATGAACTTGTATTTTTGCCTTATTTCTGTTGCTGGATGCCCACAGTCCTTTGGTACCCTGAAAAAATGTTAACTTAAAAAATTTGCTTTTTTGTTGTGTGGTAACTTCTAAATTAACTGGTTTGATTCAAGTAAAAAATATTATTTTATGCATCTGAATCAACTTGGCAACATTATGTTACACCAACAAAACAGTTGTAGTATTAAATTGAAGTATTTGACATAAATGGACACGTGTGTGTCATATGTTAAAAACTAATTATTCAAAAAGGTAAAAAAAAAAAAAAGAAAGAAAGAAAAAAGTCACTGGATTTGCATAGTCATGGCAGAACTTGACAAGTTGGATATAGGCATAACTTTGCACAAACAAGATTAGTAAGTAATTTGATCACATAGGTCACATGTTAACACATATAATGTTTAAGTCTTTTGGCTATACTTTGAAAATAGTGTGTATTTTAACGCTTATCCCGTTGCAATGCCTGCCTTGACCTACAGAGTTCCATTTTAAGTGCATTACTTTACACACAATTTTTAGTTGTTTATATGAACTTTCTGAGGTTATTGATAGAATGTCATAGCATGTTAATAGAGCATAAACTTTATTTAACACTAGACATTTCTTTAACCCTGAATTTATAAATCCTGCACAGACAATATCCTTCAGTAAATGTGCATATTGTCTAATGTTAAGAAAATATGAATTCAATAAGTGGGAGTCTAATAATTAAGTCTATATAATAAGAGTATATAATATATGTCTATATAGTCTTTAAAGTCTTTATTCATGCTCGTGAACAGCAAGGCTATAATTATCCACCTTCTACAGCAAAACCAAATCTAACCAGCAAAAGCCAGCCTGGAACAGCATTTAAACAGTGTTTTTTTTTTTTTTTTTTTACCATGGTAGAGGCCTATATAGTTGAAGTCAGAAGTTTACATACTCCTTAGTCAAATACATTTAAACTCAGTTTCTCACAATTCCTGACATTTAATCGTAGAAAACATTCCCTGTCTTAGGTCAGTTAGGATCACTACTTTATTTTAAGAGTGTGAAATGCCACAATAATAGTAGAGAAAATTATTTCAGCTTTTATATCTTTAATCACATTACCAGTGGATCAGAAGTTTAAATACACTTTGTTAGTATTTGGTAGCATTGGCTTTAAATTCTTTAACTTGGGTCAAATGTTTTGGGTAGCCTTCCACAAGCGTCTCACAATAAATTGTTGGAATTTTGGCCCATTCTTCCAGACAGAACTGGTGTAACTGGTTTGTAGGCCTCCATGCTCGCACACACTTTTTCAGCTGTGCCCCCAAATAGTCTATCGGATTGAGGTCAGGGATTTGTGATGGCCACTCAAATGCCTTGACTTTGTTGTCCTTAAGTCATTTTGCCACAATTTTGGAGGTATGTTTGGGGTCATTGTCCATTTGTAAGACCTATTTGTGACCAAGCATTAACTTGCAGGCTGACGTCTTGAGATTTTGCTTCAATATATCCACATAATTGTCCTTACCCATGATGCCATCTACTTTGTGAAGTGCACCAGTCCCTCCTGCAGCAAAGCACCCCCACAACATGATGCTGCCACCCCCATGCTTCACGGTTGGAATGGTGTTCTTCTGCTTGCAAGCCTCACCCTTTTTCCTCCAAAAATAATTATGGTCATTATGGCAAAACAGTTAAATTTTAGTTTCATCAGACCAGAGGACATTTCTCCAAAAAGTAAGATCATTGTCTTTGTGTGCACTTGCTAACTTTAGTCTGGCTTTTTTATGGCGGTTTTGGAGCCTTTCGGATTATGTTGATATAGGACTTGCTTTACTGTGAATATAGATACTTCTCTTCCTGTTTCCTCCAGCATCTTCACAAAGTCCTTTACTGTTGTTCTGGGATTGATTTGCCATGTGTGCACCACACTATGTTCATCTGTAGCAGACAGAATTTGTCTCCTTCCTGAGTGGTATGATGGCCGTGTAGTCCTATGGTGTTTATACTTGCATACTATTGTTTGTACATATAAACATGGTACCTTCAGCCATTTGGAAATTGCTCCCAAGCATGAACCAGACTTGTGAAGTTCCACAGGTTTTTTTTTCTGAGGTCTTGGCTGATTTCTTTTGATTTTCCCATGATTTCAATCAAAGAGACACTGAATTTGAAGGTTGGCCTTAAAATACATCCACGGGTATGCCTCCAATTCCATACGTTCAGTATTCAAATATTCTCAAAAGAAAAAATATTTAGAGATATATTCAAAAAAATAAGATCTTTTCAATTAAACACTGGTTTTATTTGTTTAAAATTAGACCAAACATCTAAACTTAGTCAAATAACTATTTCCATTACTTCTTTGTATAATATGCAACCTCTGCCTTGCTAATGCTTTAGGCAGATTTATGAAGTATCAGCACAATAATTAGATTGGAGGAAACCAATGATTAAGATTTAGTTAATTGTGATAAAATTGCAGTACTTATATACTGCAAACAGAAACGTCTAGGTTACGGATGTAACCTCCGACGTTGTGTCAATGAAGCGACACTAGCGGTCTCTCTTGAGAGCCTTTCGCATCTCTGATCTATGAGGAAAGGCCAATGAGAAATTGGTAGACAGAATTTGCATATCCCGCCCCCGGACATACGGGTATAAAGGGAGGGAAATGCGTCTGTATCATTCAGGATTTTTCTGAGTAGCCGACAATGAGGTTTGGCTGCAACAGTGGCTCGGTTCAGTGACGTGGCCGGGAGGACACAACGTCTCATTCCATCCATCAGGGAACGGAGGTTGCATCCGTAACCCTGACACAGGAGCGGGCAGGTATTTTACGTGTCAAAGCGACCGGCTGTGTCAGGCAGGCTTCCCCAACGCCCCATAAATCAACAGGGGGGATCAAGGCGATGTGCCAAGCATGGGAGCAGGCCGTGCCAGACACGCCTTTTCTCTCTCTATGGGCCATCTTAATGCTATCATATGCATCGGGGAAGGCGATCTTTCCCAGTTTTCCTATTCTTTCAGGGGGGAAAGACCCTGCGGAGTCCACACCTGCCCAGACTGGGGGAGATAAAGAGGGGTGAAATAAATCCCATGGGCTTTTAGGTCACATGTGGAGAATGGCGCGGTGGTAGATTCTACCTCATTGGGAGGGTGGAGTTGCTACAAACACGGCGACCGGTGGTCCGTGAGGACTGCCCAAGGGAGATGCGGATCCGCTCACAAGGGGACTGTACCATGGAAAACACACACAGGGGGATAAGTCCACATAGGAGCCCGTCCTGTGGAGCACCTATTCCAGAGTAAAGTGTAGACTGAGTACCCGCATTGGATTTGGTTGGCGAATTCCTCTGCTGAATTCGCGGACCAGAGGGCTCGGGAGGAGTCATCCAGGGAGCCGAGTTAGTGGGATCTCCTGGAATAAGAGTGCACGGTTTTACCTCAGTGGAGGGAAAGAGTGCTAGGTGCAAGCAGTCCACTCGGTCAGTTGACAGCGTGTTACCGAGTTCTACCGGCTCGGACCTGAGAAAACACGGGATGAAACCGACTCAACCCTGAGATTGTAAAATCTCGTAAAGGTATTGGGTGTTGCCCAACCCGCTGCTCTGCATACGTACCGGACACAGCAACGAAGGGGCTGGGCCTGCCTCCTCCCGGGGCAGCTTCACTTGCAGGTTCACTACCTGGTCCCTGAAGGGAGTTGTAGGAACCTTGGGTATGTAGCCCGGTCACAGTCTTAGGAACACATGAGTGCCTGCCGGACCTAACTCCAGGCAGGTGTCCTTGACAGAGAACACTTGCAGGTCCCCGACCCTCTGATGGAGGCGAGCGCGATCAGGAGGGCCGTCTTCAGGGAGAGGGCCTTGAATTCGACTGATTCTAGTGGCTCAAGGGGGGGGGGGGGGGGGGGGGGGGGGTCTATGAAGGACCCCTGAGAGATCCCAGGAGGGGAACAGGCTTGGCCAGGAGGAATTCAACCTCTGGGTGTCTCTTTAGGAACCTGATAATTAAGTTGTGCTTACCCAAAGACTTGCCGTCTACAGCGTTGAGGTGGGCAGCTACATACACCTTCAAGGTGGAGGGGGACAGCCTCCCCTCCAACCTCTCCTGCAGGGATGAGAGCACTGACTCAGCTGTACACCTCTGTGGGTCTTCAGCCCGGGAAGAACACCAATTTGCGAACAAGCGCCACTTCAGTGCGTAAAGTTGCCTGGTAGAGGGAGCTCTGGCTTGGTTGATCGTGTCTACGACAGCAGGTGGTAGGCCAACTAGATGTTCTGCATCCCGTCCAGGGGCCAGACATGGAGGTTCCAGAGATCTGGGTGCGGATGCCAGAGGGTGCCCCATCCATGAGAAGGAAGGTCCTTCCTCAGGAGAATTTGCCAGGGAGGGGCTGTCGCGAGGATCACGAGATCCGAGAACCGAGTCTGAGAGTGCCAATAGGGGCCCACTAGAGTGACTTTTTCCTCATCCTCCCTGACCTTGCACAGCACCTGTGCAAGAAGGCTCACTGGGGGAAATGCGTACTTTCGCAGCCCTGTGGGCCAGCTGTGTGTCAGCGTGTCTGCCCCGAGGGGGGCTTCTGTTCGGGCGTACCAGAGCAGGCAGTGGGAGGTCTCTTGGGAGGTGAACAGGTCTACCTGTGCCTTGCCGAACCGTTCCAAATCAGCTGGACCGACTGGGGGTGAAGCCTCCACTCTCCGCTGGGCAAATGTTGTTGTGATAGCGCGTCCGCTACCACATTGAGGTTGCCCGGGATGTGAGTGGAGCGCAGCGACCTGAGTTGCTGCTGGCTTCAAAGGAGCAGACGACGGGTAAGTTGTGACAAATGGTGGGAGCGTTTTGGCGATTTCTGTACGCTGCCGTGGTGGTGCTGTCTGATCAGATCAAGACGTGCTTGCCCTGAATTAGCTGAAGTGGCTTACTCTCGTGAAGAAAGAAAGCTGCGACCGCAATGCTGCCATGGCTATGTTCTTGCACTGAGAACATGAACCATTCATAAAACGCAGCCTGCATGTAATCGCAGCCCAGGTAGCTTTTATGACTGTCAGAGGCAGCTTTTATGACCGTCAGAGAAATGGAGAGAGAGAAATCAACCGCATCCAGAAACTACACAGGAGGCGGAAAGACGTCTTTAAAAAGACGCGTCCTGAATAGGACATTCAACACCAGCTGTGTATTGCTCTTATAGAGAAATAAACTCTTTTAGGAAAACATTCTGTCGAAGCGCCCAGGGTCAAAGCTGCACTGCTGTGCAGAGAAGGAGAAAGCCGCTGATATGCGCCGTAGATCCAACAACATACGCTCTGAGAGATGAGATGAACAGTTTTTGTGAATCGCAGCTCGCTGCTCACACAACCAGTCGGTTCCGAAGAAAATTTCTGATTTGTCCGGGAGCAGGACATGCACATTCTGTCTACCAATTTCTCATTGGCCTTTTCTCATAGATCAGAGATGCGAAAGGCTCTCAAGAGAGACCCCTAGTGTCGCTTCTTCGACACAACGGCAAAGTGAGCGACAGACGGGGAACCAGCGTCTATATGAAGCACTTATAGTGGCATCTGCTGGACAGAATGCGCAACAGCACTAATACCGAAAGTCTAAACCTTGGATGAAACTAAATTAACATTCACCAAGTCTTTAAACAGGATGTGACTCATTTGGGTTTTCATCTGTTCTAAAGTGCTTGTGAAGTAATAGGAGGAGAATTTCATCACTGAAATGAAAGTTTCTCAGTCTCCTTGCAGCCTTTAATCATGGCAGTCTCTCTGTATACTGAGTAATAATGAATGAGAGATACAGAGAGAGTGAATGAGCATGTATGTGTGTCTTGGTGAAGGGATCATGAAATATTAATAACCCCTGTGGGGTTGAGAGGTCATGTTCCAGATAGAAACAATAGATGGATCTAGCAATCTCTCTCTTCTTCCTGTGTTTATCTAGGCAACAATTAGCCACTCAATCAGGATGACAGTCACTCACTCCTCTCTGGTCAAAAACTAGATCAAGCAGCCAGACCAATGCTGAAGATAGCTACAACTCACTCTCACTAAACTCCAGTAATAAGAGCAATATTAGCCTGCGACTGAGAATTCCAGAAGTCATGGATAAGGTAATTGGGAAATGGCTATAAGAACAGATATGTTAGAGCTGAAAAAAGGTTTGCAAGATCATTTGTTAGCATATGCCACATGATTGACATTTTATGATCTACTCAGTGCTATTCATACTTTTTTAAGTGTGAGTTAAAGTGCAAAGTATAAGCCTACTTCTGTTAAACTTCCCTAGCGTAAATTTCATGACGCAAATTTCATCATCAGCAGGGTCCGTGAGCCCTGTACATGTGCAGCCCGATATTTCTAATCCTCTGTAACCGCTGTAATAATCTATGCATATGCCTGGAGTTGTTTGCACTAATTAGTGGGTCACCAAGGTGGCAACAATCACAGTAGCCCCCATTGTTTTAATGAAGTAGTGCAATAAGACGACGTAAACAATCGTTGAACAACAGGAGACAAAGGCGGAAATGAGGTTAAGAGTGAGGTCATGAGATACTTGCATTGGTATAACTCGAGTCTGGAAGACAATAAAGACATCTTTATGGATCTCAACTCCTCAAGATAAATATTCCATTATTGCATAGCAGTTGTAGTGCGTATTCATCGACCGCCTGTGTTCACGCACACAGTCAGATGAAGTAGACTTTGAGAGACTAAAGCATTTGAATGCAAGTTTGTGTGCAGGGAAAACCAAAGTTTATTTTGTCCAAATAATTTTTGGGGCAATGTATATCCTGTACCATGAATATTCCATACTGTATTTTACATTTTACTTCATATGGAGACCCTTACAAAAATGTACCATGTTAACAGTGGTTTTCATCAATATACCCATTACTAGAGTCATTGTTACTTCTGTAAAACCAAAACAAATTAATTTTGGATCTCCTTCAAACAAGTTTTTGGTAATCTCTTACCACAGTTTTATTGTAGAAACTGTCCCAATTCACATACAGTACAATCTTAGTAAGTCAGATAAGAATATAGGCTTGGTCTTGGCAGACTAGATCTGCTCCACACATGCAGCTGCTGCTGCTGCTACTTGACATGAGTAATATGCATGGAACCCGTGCGCTGCTGCTGCTGACAGAGAAGCATTCAGCTTCTACTGAACAAACATAAAAACTATATATAACTATAAAAACTATAGTTTGCTTAAATAAAATCTGTGGAGTGTTTAAAAAATGTGTTTTAATGACTTCAACCTAAGAGTGCGTAAACTTCTGACTTCAACTGTACATACCGATTTAAGCAAATCGAATGTACACCAAACTAAAATGATGGACAGGAGAATGCTGACCATGCAAATAAAATCATCATATCAACAGGATCGTATGACAAAACAGTTTTGTAAATGCCAAAGCATGCAAAATACAGCCTTATGACCAAATACGGCATGCCTGCTAATTTCGACTGAATGATTTTACTGAAACTATTTGTGGAAGGAAGCTTCCATTATAATTGGTCTGATATTACCTTGAGAGGGTCCAAACATATGTCTCTGTAAGATGTCTACCAGCAAGGGTTTTTACAAGGGAAGACTCTAGACTGACACTGAAATGGTGGAATAGAAGCTGCATTTCAAACAGTGGTTCTCAACCAGGGGTGGGGACCCACTAAGGGGCCTGGGACTCTTCCAGGGGCCTAAAGATCTTTAAAATTATTTAGATATGAAGAGAATTATGATTTAAATATTTATTCCATTATAAAACTTACTGAAAATTCTAAAATTAATACTCCCTTCAACATCTTGCTTTAATGAAGAATATACAGTTTTTGCCTACAAATTATATTGACTAATATTTTTAATCTATTGTTGATAGTAGTTTCTTTTATTAAAACTTGAAAACAGGCTTTGTCATTATTACAGCAGAAATAGAGGAAATATCTTATAATAATAAAATGCCCTACATGAAAGGCCTTTGAATGTTTTCCCTGATAGTGGGGGGCCTTGTAGACAAAGGGTGGAGAGTCACTTATCAAAATACATTCAGGTACATTTTCAAACATATTAATGGTATTCAGTGGGCATGCATGCATTTATACATCAATTACATTGCAACAACTGATGATGGCCATTATGCTTTAAAATATAAAATAAAATATGCTTATATGACAAGTTTAAAGCTGCTCTAAAGCTGCCATAATTTATGCAAAACCAGCATACAAAACTTACACCAAGGCTGAGTTTGTAGTGTAGGGATATTTATGCAGAGTTCTGAATGGCACACCACCCCCACTACCTCCGCTATGTGTGTCAGTAGCAGAAATAGCATGGAAGTACAGTAGTATGAAATTCCGAACCCAGCTCTAGTCTGGTTTCAGTGCTGTACTGCGCACTAAATACTATTCAAAGTTTTTAAAACAAATGATTACAAGCAATTCTGTTCATTTTAAACTGATTGTGCAGGTACAGAGCAGGCTTAACACTGCTATGTAAAGATATCTTTAAAAGTCTGAATTCTCTTCTAGAATACAAATATATAATGTATCTCGTAACATGCTAAAATCTACTATGAAGGATGGTGGTATACTGCTGCAGAAGGAATCATACAGCTGTAGATAAAGGATTTGTTGCTGCCAAAAGAATGGTGTAACATCACCATCAGCCGAAGGACCCTCGCAGTCCCTGCAGGTGATGCCGGAGATCTTTTATATACTCTTCGATGACACAGCCAAAGAAAGATCTTTATCTCCTCTCCAGCATAGCGCCCATAGATGACGGTAGACTGCTGCATTAGCTGAAGTAGTAGGTTCCCTTTATAAAGGCGCTGTTGATGACTGCCTGTTATAAAATTCTAAAATAATGATGTCTTGCTCAACTATGAGGTCTTTCTAAAACATAATCACTTCATCAGCTGCAGTTTATATGTTGCATTTAGCGGCAGCATGGGTAGATCGGCATCATCATTGAGATGTTAAAAATCTAGTAGGCTCGGGCATACACAGAAGATGACGTTTCCTTCGGTGTGTTGCGTATAGGGATTACAGGATCTGATATGATACTCAATCAATTCCCCGATCTTCTAGGAAAAGGTACTTTCTGGGTCTGAAGCTAGAGATGAGGCATGGAGGTGGGAAAACAAGGAGAAAATTGTGAAAATGATGACTCCAGAAGGCTTGAGAAATGCTGCATGTTACCATGCTTCTGCATCCGTGCTGCCCTATTTCTGGTCTTCCAGCAAGTGGATCTCTTTGGCAGGTACAGCACCCCGGAACCGCTCCCGCCGCTTCCATGCGCCCAGCCGTGGCACAAACCCGGCCTCGATGTGATGGTCTCCATCTCCAATCTTCCTCCCCCGTCCCAGGCTGTTCCGGGAGTGGTCACAAGGAGTCAGGTAAGTGCTTTGACCTCGGACTCCACCCCATCACGAGGCCCTGCCCGCTGGTAAGTCCGACGTGGTAGTTCCTTTGATCCCTCTCGCACAGAGCTTGGGGGAGTGGCTCGCGCTCCCCGACCCGTCGTGCTGATTGATCAGGACCGTTTGACGCGGCTACGCGATTCAATTGGCCAGACGCCCGCCCAGGTTCAACGGCGTACGCTTCACTGCAGTGAGAGGTGAGAACGCTGCTGCCTTGCGTGCGGAGATCACCTCCCTTCTACGGAAGGACGTGATAGAGCCTGTACCTGCAGCCGAGATGAAGAAGGGGTTTTACAGCCCCTACTTCATCGTATCCAAGAAAGGCGGCCGGTTGCGACCAATCTTGGACCTGCCAGTTCTAAATCTGGCTCTGCACAGACTCCCATTCAAGATGCTCATGCAGAGATGCATTTTAACGAGCGTCCGTCATCAGGATTGGTTTGCGGCGGTAGACCTGAAGGACACATACTTCCATGTCTCGATTCTTCCTCGACACAGACCCTTTCTCCGGTTTGCCATCAGGGGTCGGGCATACCAGTACAAAGTCCTCCCCTTCGGCCTGTCCTTGTCTCCTCGTGCCTTCACGAATGTCGCAGACGCAGCCCATGCCCCACTAAGGGAAGTGGGCATCCACATCCTCAACTATCTCGAAGACTGGATAATCCTAGCTCACTCACGGGACAGGTTGTGTTCACACAGGGACCTAGTGCTCAGGCACCTCAGCTGCTTGGGGCTTCAGGTCAACTGGAAAAAGAGCAAGCTTGTCCCATTTCAGAGCATCTCTTTTCTCGGTATGGAGTTAGACTCGGTCTCGATGACCGCATGCAGTCAGTGCTGGACCGTCTGCATACGTTCAGACAGAATATGTTGGTCCCACTGAAATCCTTTCAGAGGCTCCTGGGTCATATGGCATCCTCAGTGACGGACACACCGCTCAGGTTGATGCGTATGAGACCACTTTAGCACTGGCTACAGACCCGAGTCGAGAGACGAGCGTGGCGCCACGGCACATACTGTGTTCTCGTCACGCAGGCTTGTCGCCGTATATTCAGCCCCTGTTCATAACTAGCGTTCCTACGGGCAGCAGTTCCCGTAGGCCAGGTCCCCAGGCACATTGTGGTTATGACAGATGCCTCCCAGCATGGCTGGGCCGCCGTGTGCAACGGGCACTCAGTCGCCTGCATTGGCACATCAACTGCCTCATGTTGCTGGCTGTACTACTTGCACTGAGGAGGCTATTGCCACTGATCCGGGACAAGCATGTGTTGGTCCGGATGGACAACACAGCGATGATTGCGTACATCAACTGCCAAGGCAGCCTACACTCTAGTCGAATGTCACAACTCGCCCGTCGTCTCCTCCTTTGGAGTCAGCTATGGCTCCAGTCGCTGCGAGCCACTCACATCCCGGGCCACCTCAATAGCACAGTGGACATGCTGTTGCAACAGAGTGGAGACTCCACCCTCAGACGGGCCAGCTGATCTGGAGTCGATTCAGCCAAGCACAGGTAGATCTGTTTGCTTCCCCAGAATCCTCCCACTGCCCGCTTTGGTACTCTCTGACCGAGGCTCGCCCCGGCACAGATGCCCTGGCACACAGCTGGCCCCAGGGGCTATTCATATATGAGTTCCCTCCAGTGAGCCTACTTGCAAGGTCAGGGAGGATGAGGAGCAGATCCTCTTAGTGGCCCCTTATTGGCCCTCCTGGACTTGGTTCTTGGACCTCATGCTCCTCGCGACAGCACCGCCCCCCCGGTAAATTCTCCTGAGGAAGGACCTTCTTTCTCATGGATGGGGCACCATCTGGCACCCGCGATCGAACCTCTGGAATCTCCATGTCTGGGCCCTGGCTGGGATGCAGAAGACTTAAGTGGCCTAACATCTGCAGTGGTAGACACGATCACTCAGGCCAGGGCGCCCTCAATGAGGCGCCTCTATGGCCTGAAGTGCCATCTGTTTGCTAAGTCCCCCAGAGATGCACAGTAGGATCAGTGTTTTCCTTCCTGCAAGAGAAGTTGGAATGATGGCTTTCCCCCTCCACCTTGAAAGTGAATGTGGCTACTATATCAGTGCATCACGATGCAGTGGACTGTAAGTATTTAGGGAAGCATGATTTGATCGTCAGGTTCCTGAGAGACACGAGGAGTTTAATGTGCCCAAGGTTCCCACTACCCCTTTCAGGGATCAGGTGGTGAACCTGCAAGCGCTGCCCCAGGAGGAGACAGACCCAGCCTTAGCGTTGCTGTGTCCGGAGCATGCTCTTCTCATCTACTTGGATCACACTTAGAGCTTTAGAAGCTCTGAGCAGCTCTTTTTCTGCTTCAGTGGATAGCGGATAGGAAGTGCTGTCTCCAAACAGAGTATTGGGTCATCGATGCCATCACTATGGCATACCATGCCCAGCATGTGCCGCCCCCTGCTGGCCTGCGAGCCCATTCTACCAGGGGTGTTGCGGCTTCTTGGGCATTGCCCCAAGGCGCCTCTCTAGCAGACATCTTAAGAGCTGCGGGCTGGGCAACACCTAACACCTTTGCAAGGTTTTATAACCTGAGGTTGAGCCAGTTTCATCCTGTGTGTTATCTGTTGACACAAACAGGTAAGTTTGGGTACCGCTTGTGCATAGCGCCTTTCCCCTCCTTTGAGGCGAAGATGTGCGCTCTTTTCCTAGTTGTGTTTGCAAAAAAGTGTGAACCCTGGAGATTCTTCCTCCTTAGCCCAGCAGCCGTCGAGCCTTCGGAGAGGCTCGCCACCGCCCCAGTGCATTTGTCACTTAGGCCCCCTACTGAGGTAAGTACTCCACATGTGCTGATTGTTTCCTTAGGTGACCCCGTGTGAGGTATATTCCACAAAATGGTTTCCCCGCTGGTAAACCGTGTCCTCCTTGGGCAGAGGGCCCTCTGTCCTTGGTCACCGTGTTTGTAGTAACTCCTACCATGGTGCTGCTCTGCATGACGTGCTTCCACTTCGAACTGGTATGAACGTGTGCTGCATTCCACTTAGAAGTCCCCCCCCACCCTTCTTGGGGCCAGGTGTGTCCTCTGCGGTGTCCTCCTCTTTGGAGGGACACCCCCAACATGGACCTTATATGGCCCCCAGTTGAACTATTTTGTTCCTTTTTTGAGGAGAACAATAGAGAGAAGTCTATGGCTGGGCCAGCCAGTCCTTAAACTTCTGAGCAGTTAGCTGCTCCCCAAGGTGTAGGGGACCGCTTCATGCCTGCCAGTGTGTTTGTTGGGAGTAGATAAGCAATGGCTTTCTGCACTGGCTACGAGGCACACAGAGTTCTGCCAGTCTCGCACCGCCAGTCTGCGTAACTTGGTTCAGCTCTTGTGGCATTTTCCATTGGGACCCCTAGTGCCAACTCATTGACACAATGTCGAGTGAGTGACAGATTGGGAACATCATGGTTACTGATGTAACCTCCATTCCCTAATGGAGGGAATGAGACTTTGTGTCCCTCTTGCCACAACACTGAACCAACCGCTGAAATGGCTGGGTCTTTGGCTCAGCTCCTCAGTGCAAAACCTGAGTGTGTGTTTGCAAGCACTCCTTTTATACACGTATGTCCAGGGGAGTGGCATGCATATTCCACACACCAATTCTCATAAACCAGAGATGTCTGGGCTCCCAAGGGTGACCTCCTAATGCCAACTCATTGACACAACGTCTTGTTCCCTCCATCAGGGAACAGAGGTTATATCAGTAACCATACAATTTTTTACTGTATGGGCATGAATGTTTGAAAACTAACTGTTCATTCTTTCTCTTTATATGTCTATCTCTATATCTCTCTTACTTTCTTCTGTTGGTTTTGCCTTGCCCACACACATTACCCACATGCAAATTATAGGTTTATTTATAAGTAAGCCAGTGTTGCGGAAAGAACACCCCCCCCCCCCCTTTTAGATAAAATTTAAATAACACTGTTAACCATTCAGTGTGAGTGTTTGTGTGTGTATGTGTGTGTGTGTGTGTGTGTGTGTGTGTGTGAGAGAGAGAGAGAGAGAGAGAGAGAGAGAGAGAGAGAGAGAGAGAGAGAGAGAGAGAGAGAGAGAGGCACGTCAATGTGAAGTTGCTCTGCTTCCTAGAAATGTATTACTATTTCAGCTTCTGTTGTGGGTGTCTTTAGCTTTGTTGTGTGTGTGCATGCGTGTGTGTGCATGCGTGCATGTGTGTGTGTGCATGTGTGTGTGGGCGGGTTTGGGTGGTATATGAGGACATTTCTAGTTCCCCATAATTAAAATTGCTTAACATACTAAACGATGCTTTTTGAAAATGTATAAATTTAAAAAGTTTTTTGTGAGGGTTAGGTTTAGGGTGATAGAATTTATAGTTCGTACAGTACAAAAATCATTATGTCTATGGAGAGTCCACATAAGGATAGCCGCACCAAAATGTGTGTGTGTGAGTGTGCGCACGCACGTGTAATTCACATTCTCTATTTTTCAAGATTGTGACCTCTCTCTCTCTCTCTCTCTCAAACACACACACACACACACACACACACAGCAATTTAATATAACAGATTTAATGTAAAAGGCCAGCAAAATAAGCGATTTCCAGCTCTGAGCAGTTTGCCAAAGTATGAAAACTATGAATATCTCTTAATCCTCTGCAAAATCACTCTTTTTCAACTCTCTCATCTTTTCTTTCTTCAACTTTAAATACTTTGCTGCTCTCCTTTCACATCAACTCTTTCACTTATCATTCTTGTATCTTCTCATTCTTTCTCATTCCTGTCTGTTTTCTTTGTATTTTCTCCTTCACATCACTGATATCAATGAGCTGTGACTGTTTTGAAACTTCCATGAAATGCTGGTGTGCTGATCTTGCTCTGCTCAAGTGTATCTAGTAGTAGGTTAGTTTTGGGCAAGATTTTTGTCCAATCAAATGCTCTCTAGAAATAATTATCCATGATTACGTCAACATGTCCTGCCCATACATCCTGTTTTAACAGGAAGTAAATCAACACAATGATACTATACAACAACTGTGCTTGTCAAGCAATTTCAACAGGTCGTTAACTAGAAAGACTTTTTTGGTAAACCAGTATCAACAAAAAGATCATGCTGGTCGACCTGCTTCAAGTTTTACAGGTGAACACCATGGCTATGCTGGTCCACCCGCTACACTAGCACCAAAGAAGCACTAACTGTACATTCATGCTAATCTAAGTTTTTCTTATCAACAGGACAGCCTACCAGCATGTAGGCTTTAGAAAATTGATATTTTGTTCTGATAACATGGCTAAACTTGACGTATGCTTCACGAAACTGAAAACCACATGTTTATTGCAAGTTATCTAAAAGTTATCGTGAAGACCGAAGATCAGCATCCAGGTAACTTCACTTTCCTTTCAGTTCATATTTTGTAACTATTACCATGCCAGCATTTCACTTTCAAAGGGGAGCTCACAGACAGAGAGGACACCTGGACAGCAACAATGCTTTAAAGGTCAAAAAGGTGCAAAACCAGAGTAGAATACTTGAAAAATGGAAATGATATGTATCTTGGTTTTGATAGCTCTGGTTGACATGAAATAAATTTAGAAAGTTGCCAGGCATGACCTACAGCGTGACATGACTACTGCTTAATCTAAAACAGTTTTAAACGGCATTTGGCTAATTCTTTTATAATTATTGTTCATGCAGCTTTTATGATCTCATATTAATTGAGAGACCACATGGAATATTTGTACTTTTATTTGTGACAAATTTGTCACACTGCAGGGCCATTTAAAATAAACTTGTGCAAATGGAAAAATTGTGATTTTTTAGAAAAAATTTAAGAAATGGTGACTAGTCATTGGAACCAGGAAAGGCCTTTTGCCAAAACGTTTGTATTTATACCTCTGTTGTAAATTAATAAAATAACCTTAGAACTGAACTAGCTGGGATAGCCCTGTAACAATGTTTGTTTAACCACTTGGATCTAAGATGTACACTTATACACTCCCTTATACACTCATAGAACACTTTATTAGGAACACTATGGTTCGATGTGTTTTGCATTCTGAGATGCTAATCTGCTCACTACAAATGTACAGAGTGGTTACGGAGTTACTGTAGCCTTTCTGTGGAATTCTTTGGAATTCAGATGTGGAAATTGTAAACCAGTCAAGAGTTGCTAAAAGTTAAGCAATGTATAAAGAAAAACAGCTGCTATTTCTATTGTCTTTCTCTATCTCTCTGTTTTTATCTACAGTCTTTCTTTAATTAGTATCTCATAAATATGACAGTCTAACGGACAAATATCTCTCTTAATCAGCAGACATACTGAACAGTTGACAATTCCTCTTTTGAATTCTCATTCTCTCTCTTTCACTCTAAAACTCACCACATGTTGCGCCGGTGGTTTTTCAAACATTTGCTTCAGGCTGCTGAGTGGGATGTCAAACTTCTCAATGTGCCTGTTCTCCTCCAGGTCCTCTTTAGCGTCTGCAGGCCGCAGGGAGTGAGGAGACGACCAAGCTTCTTTCAACACCTCGGGTACATTTCCTGATTGAGTTTCCATTGTTCTGGAAACCAGATATTCCAGCCTCCCCCCGAAAGCAAAGAGGACCACTACTGAGAAAGTGGACACAGAAAGACAGAGACAGAGAGGAGAGAGAGGAAAACAGAGCGAGAAAGGGATGTGGAGGAAGGATTGCGTGGCACAGTTGTGGTGTCTAGGAGGCTGATCCAGACGGACACACTGAGGACAGCCTTGAAGGAGGGAAGAAAGAAATAAAAAAAACTATTCTGTGAACTCATGCTATGAATTTCCTTCCAGTAAACACTGAAATCCACACTCACTCGCACACACACAATGCCACAGTTAAGGTTTTAAAAAGCATTGCAATTGAGTAAAACATTATCACATATACTCCTGCCAACAGGAAATGAACATCACCCCTGAACAAATCATGGAAACATGACTACAGCCCTCCCTCATGGATTTTACACCAACACCCCTTCCTTTCAGCTCACACACATTTCCTAAAAAGAGAACCCACCCAGAGACTGTATCCTGCATACAGCCATATAAATCACCCAAAAACTCAAGCCACACATTTTAGGTATATTTCAGGTTAAATACAATTAAAATTTTGTCACAGTTGTAATATTCTGTCGATTACTACAATAATTTGTCTAATAACAGAAATGCACATACAATGGAAATCTATGGGGCAAGTGCACAATGGTTTCAGTAATAACTGTAAATGCATATGAGTAATTGTGGTGTGACACGCTATCACTGTCAGAAATGAACTTTTCCATTAAAGGTCTTTAATTGCCAGCTGGATTTGATTTTCAGGGGCATTTTAAACATTGCAGAGGGTGTATTTTATTCTAAACATAAAACAATACTGTGTGTCATTGTTTCATTTCAAACACTTCAATTTCATAATTAATTTACATTTAGTTCTCCATATATTTAGACTGGGAATATATTACTTCTTACACATAAAATTAAATCAACATCCACTCGTGTTTTTCTGCCATAGTTTATATATGTATAACTAGGCCCAAATAGGATATTAAGAGCAGATAAAAAATAAATTAATTGATTAAAAAATAAACCTTTATGGAGGCTTTTTTTTTTTTTGCCCCACATTTTGAATTTTGGGGCCATTTTAGTCACTGTTGGTGGCATTTTTTATTTTCTGACCTTGCTTGCTATACTCCATATTTTAGCATTTTAATAGTTCTTTTAAAAATCTTTGTGAAAACTTAAAATGTTCTGTGAAAATCAACAACACCTGTTGGAAGAGCTTACCTTGGATTTTTCCTTTATTTTAACTTAAAATACTTAACTTATTTAAATTGTAATATTCAGCCAAATTAAGCAGCAAAAATAGCTTGTTATTTTGCTCAATATGTTTGGTTGTAATTTCATTTGATGGAGGTGTGACTGGAGGAAAACCGTTATATATTTACATATTGAATATAGGAGGAGTGGTGGTGGTGGTGGTATAGTGGAGTGGGCTAAAGCACTGAATTGTTAAACAGAAGGTTGTTGGTTCGAACCCCAAGTGATAAGGGCAGTGTATGTCACTTTGGATAAAAGCGTCTGCCTATAAATGTATATATAAGGATATAAATGTAAATGTAGTCAGGAAGGGAGAGTGGTAGAGTAAGGGAAGCAGGATTCTTTGACCAACATTACTAAAGTAAATTAATTCCAGGCAGGACACATACATTGGTTGAGTTAAAGACAAGAGACAGGTCTGGCCTAGATTTACATGGTCTTGCCTACAGCAACAAAGGGTGCTTGTACTTCACAAAAGGAGACAGAAAAAGATGCATTTAAAGAACAGCCAGGAGTTATAATGGAAGAGAGGGTCAAGTTAATTCAAACTCATGATAAGAAGGTAAGACACAGTAGAGAGAGAATGAGAACATCACAGAAATGCATTATTCAACCCACAGAAACACAGCTCACTTACAAGCCTGCCCACTCATCTTACACATACCCACACCAACAGAGAGAGAGAGAGAGAGAGAGAGAGAGAGAGAGAGAGAGAGAGAGAGATGTTCAGTTAAAGGCTACCTAAGCTTTGGTTCCAAGTAAACTCTGTGAAACTGCATATTCAAGACATTTTACACAAGGGCATTTTACACATATTTGTGCTAAAATTTAACATTTCCTGCTTCGTCTCAGAGTGTACAATGCTTATATATGTAGCCAACTGAAAGCTAAAAGTAAATTCCGCTAGTCCCATGACGAGCATCTAAGATATATGAAAAAGAAGAGGGCCTACCACAGATCCTTGATGAACACCATGAATTACCATCACAGAAAAAACATGGAGTAACTAACCATAGACTCCTGTATTGTCAAAACTCAGATTAAGCACTTGACTCAGGGGTCAAGGTTTAGCTGCTTAGCATGGTCTAGTTTGCCATTGCTGGTAAATGCCAAAACTTCACCATTTTAGGAGAAAAACATCTTTCTTCACTGATACCCATTCAAAAGTAGCCATGTACTCATCATTGTTGCCACAGGTTTGCTGCGGGTTCACCATTAAAGTAGAAGAGCTGCAAACTGTTTGCTGCAAATCTACCACATATTAACGGTCACTCTGTCGCAAATAAACAATTCCCTGAAGGCACATGGAGTCTGGAAAGTTTTTGGTTTACAATGGGAAAACTTCAACCCTAGTTAAAAAGGAATTTTTATGTTCTTTTATGTGCATTCCATGGCTGTTTGGACTAAACTTGAAACTGATTTGTGAACCACTTTTAGTTTCATGAAAATACCTATTGGTGGTCAGGCATAATTATGTATTACAGTGACTCTGAATTAATTCCTCTGTATTAATAATGTAAAGTATAACTTATTTGACCATGTGTTGCCTAGCTGTCTTTCTCTTTCTCGCTCTCCTCACTTGACCTACTTATCTTCTACTTTTGCCAATGTAAGATTTCACAATCAAGGAAAAACACAGCAGACTCCTCAATCATTACCAGTCATAAGCTCTTCAATACTCACAGTTAAATGCTTCTTTTAAAGCAACACAATGGAAAACGTGTATTTTTATCCCCAGGGACTTGCTAAACAGTGTGCTTGCATTCTTAGCTGGGACTACATTTATCCATGTGTTACAGATAGACAGGAAAATGAGAGGGGGAAATTTCTATGCTCTTCGCTGCAGCAATAGCTAGCTTGTTTAGTTTGGGAAAATGCCCATGCTTTCCTTTAAATAAAAATGCAAATGGTGAGATGGTGAGACCTGATTTTTTTTGTTTTTCTCATTGTAACATCATCAGACTATTTTTTTAGTTTTTTACTTTGTGGAAAAAGTGAGCTGGTCACATTCAGTAGGAGTAACTCACAGTAGTTAAAGTGCCATGCACATTCAGAAACTTGTATACACAACACAAGCACACACAAAAAAGTGAGACTCTCTTAAGGAATCTTTAAGTGATTTTGATGTCCATTTTTAACAAAGCCATTTTGTGATGTCACAATTTTAGCCAAATTGAAAATTCTGTCATTTACTCACCGCCATGTCATTCCAAACCTGTTTTATTTTCTTCATTCCATGGATTCAACAGATTTCCCCCAATAATCAAAACGTGAAACATATGTTAATGGGTTGGTTCACCCAAAAACTTATTGACTGACACTTACGTTGTTCCAAACTTGGGATGTCAAAACATATCCATATATCAGTTATTGATCAGAACATTATTTTATCAATTAATATTTGAGCCTTCAATATTGAAATTTAAATTAGAAGCCTACTTTGTGTGCTTTCAATTCACTGCCAGTAACACTCAATTCAATGTAGTCTGACATAATAGATTTTGGAGACCACAAGGGGGCAAGATAACATTTACTGAAGCCGGACACGGCATTAATCAAGGCATCACACACATTACGAACTGATGGCAGTCCAAAGCTATGAAAGGTTTTGAACTGCTTCAAGAATTACCAAAATAACTGATGAGTTTGCAAGTTAGTGTATGAAAGCTGTGGTTGATGTTGGTGGTGACGTTTATTATTATGCAATTTCCTGTATGTAGTGTTGAATAGGTCATACAAAAAAACACTGAGTAGGCTCTATGAAAGATACGTATACACATGATATCATCCAGTAATGACTAGAGTAAATAATCTTTGTCCTTTGATAATGATTTTGGTTGAATCTAATGGAAAACTAGTTGAATTGAGCTCCGTGGTGCTGCAGAATTTTTAACAGCCTCCAGAGTTGGCGAGCCTCGGTGTGTGTGTGTATGTACTTACCTTCATAGAAATATATATTTATTTTTTTTTTAATTTTAGAACATGCCATGTGCGAACAAATTTAATTTACCCTGCCACTCACACTTTACCAAAGTTGTGTTAAAATATGTTTGAAAAGGTTATCGTGCAACACACAGCCCTATTTACAACTGGGGGAAAAAATCCATATATCCATATATATATATATATATATATATATATATATATATATATATATATATATATATATATATATATATATATAATCATCTGAAAATCTTCAGATTATACATTTCAAGTCTAATCCAAAACCATATGGCTTTCTTTCTTCCATGCAACACAAATGTTAGGCAGAATGTTTTCATTCACCATTCACGTTCACTATACAGTATGAATAAAATATGCAATGAAAGTGAACGGTTACTGAGAATGTCAGTTCATAACATTCTGCTCAACATCTTTTTTATTCCACGAAGGTCATACAAGTTACAATATGAGAGTGAGTAAATAATTTTTTGGTGAAATATCCCTTTAACCTTTGTTTCACGTTTAGATGGTGGGAAAATATTTGTTGAATTGTTTTGTAAAGGTCTTATAATGATAAAGACTTGAATGGTACAATGTGTTTAAGAGAGGAGATTAGTACACTCATCTACAGTGCATTCAGAAAGTATTCAGACCCCTTCATTTTTTTCACATTTTGTTATTTTGAAGCCTTATGCAAAAATGCTTAAAATCATTTTTTTAGGTGGACTCTAATCAAAATGTAGATACATCTCAAAAATGAACCAAAGAAAAAGGATGCACCTGAGCTCAATTAATAAGTGGGTCTGAATATTTATGTCAGTGTGATTATCTGAAAGATCTGATTTTTGCTTTGACATTATGGGGTATGGAGTGTAGATTGATGTGAAATAATAAATAATTCAAAGCATTTTAGCATAAGGCTGCAAAATAACAAAATGTGGAAAGAAATTAGCAACATTATAAGAGAAATATATATATATATATAGAAGTGTGTGACATGGCCCCTTTAAGACCTTGACTATGTGGTGTAACACCTGCAACTGGTGAAAGGCAAACGTTTGTCACGCAGCACACATATGCACTTATCTTTTTACCACAAGAGGGCGCCTTAGACTAGTCAGAATGTGACATCTTAATGGAAAAGGCACTGATACCAGTGCAAGTCACCAGCCCAACCACACCATTGACGACATGGTTGGGAAAAAATATCAGTGCGTCCATGATTTCTTGATTCATTTCCTTACTTTTAGATGTATGTTAATTATATTTCATATTATATTTGCCTACACATGATTCAAGTAAACCTGATTCAGGCCAACAAATAAATGTACACAATGACAGAACATAAAGAATCTTACCAGATCATACATAAGAAGACAATACACACACACAACACACACACACTTATCTCCTGCACCAGACTTCACCATAAAAGACTGTGAAAAAAAAAAAAAAAAACATCTCAAAGGGAATCCCACAAGGACATAGTAAAATTGGGAAACTAAAGTCTGTCTCTGTCTTTCTCTCTCTGTGATTGAACAGAAGGCATGAATGAGTTTGAGAGAGGGGGTAGAAAGAAACACAGATTGGTTGGTTGGGGAAAGCCTGCTGAAAACCCCAATGCACTATGTGTAGATGCTGTGTGATCAATCACCAAAGGGTGTACCATGATGTCAGGTTGCCAGGCAACAAGAAGAAAGGCACTCCATCAGGGTCACTCCTGATTACGGAGTGTTTCACCACACACACACACACACACACGCGCGTGAGTGCACGCACACTTTTAGTCTTGAGTCTGTTGAAACAAGAGTCTAGCAGTACTGGAACAATGATTACAGGACTCTGTAGTTAATCTCACCAGGCAGACTAATTTTAGACCTTCGTCAATTTATCTCTTTTCTATTCCTCCCTCTATTCCATTTGTCTTTTCCTCCCATATAAAGAGATCTGTTTGTGCTGTCCAAAGGAACAGAATCATGCAATATCTGAGTAGGAGAGACCATGGGTAATCTTATTTACATTTTCCTTGTTAACTCACAGAGTAGCCTACTACAAATCTACCTGCCATCATTTAGTAAATGAAACACATACAATATCTGCCAAAAGTAACAGTATTTTTAAAGGAATATTACGGGTTCAATTCAAGTTCAACTTAAAATCTACAGCATTTGTGGCATAATATTTATTTACCACAAAAAAAAAAAAAAAAAAAAAAGAATTAAATTTTATATATATATATATTGTTAACATATCTCCACTTTATCGTTAACATATCTCCACTCCATTTGATTAATGATCTAGTTCACTACTGTGCATAGTTTTGTCAAATGTATTTATACCTAGTCCTTTCAGTTGTTATTTGCTCAGTCTTCTCTTGAAGTGAGTCAGCCTCAGTTATTTTCCTGTGCTATATACCTGTATGCTCTTATGCTTCTGAACTTTGGAATTTTTCCCTTATTTTTATGCATCTCCATGTGGACTGTATACCTTTGTTGAAGTTTTGGAATTGCCTTTTCCCCAAGACTGATTTGTGCTTTTTATTTTGATTTACCTTTGTGTTTAGCCTTGTGTCTGTACAAGAACAAAATTGTCTCCACTAGCTCGGGGGATAAAACTGTAGTCCTTTCATGCTAGAGACCTAGGTTTGAGCCCTGACTTGGGCACCCACTATTACAGACTAAGCCAAAGTATGGACCCAGCAGACCCGGATATGCTTGCAACAGCCACCAGAGGACAAACCCTGTCTGAGTTTCAATGCCTCATGGCAGCAGTGACCAGTTAACAATCCATCATGGACCGGCATGATCAAGTCCTGGCTAGACAAGTAGCTGCGGTTGGGAGACATGAGCAACTGCTTGTCCAGATTTTTCATACTTTGCAGAGTCTTACCAGCCAATCTTCCAACCAGCTACCAGCCTTGGTTTCTCAGTCTGCTCCGGTGCTGTCTCAATCTCCACCGAACACTTCAGCCTCACCTCCACCCTCTGCTGGTCCTGAGTCTCATCTTACAGCTTCTCAACACTATGTGGGCAAGGCTGGAGAGAGCCGAGGATTTCTTATTCTGTGCTCCTTGACCTTTTGAGCTGTAGCCTACCACCTTCCCCTCAGACAGATCTAAGATTGCTTACCTCATCATCCTGCTGACTGGGAAGGCCTTATTCTGGGCCACAGCAATCTGGCAGCAGCAAACACCCCCATACTACCAGCTTTTTACAGAGGAAATGCAAAAGGTATTCGATCACCAAGTCTGTGGAGATGAAGCAGCTAAGCAACTCTTATGACTCCACCAAGGCAACCTTGGTGTTGCTGAGTATTTCATAACCATCTGTACTTTAGCTGCAGAGAGCAAGTGGAAAATGGAAGCCCTGATCAGAGAAAATAACTTTGCACCAGTCTTCTGCTGTCCAATCCTTGTATTTCCTGCAGAATTTCAGTCTGTCCTTGATGTTTTTTCTTGGAGAGAAGTGACTTCTTTGCTGTCCTTCTTGACACCAGGCCATTGTCCAAAAGTCTTTGCCTCCCTGTGTGTGCAGATGCACTCCCACCATCTTGCTGCCAATATTGAGCAAGCTCTGCACTGGTGGTGACACGATTCTGTAGCTGACCCCTCAGGAGGAGACGGTCCTGGCATTTGCTGGACACTCTGGGACACACTGAAGCCTTCACTGCAGTTGAACCTCTCTCCTTGAAGTTCTTGATGATCCGGTAAATGGTTCTTTTAGGTGCGATATTCTTTGCAGCAATTTCCTTGCATGTGAGGCCATTTTGCTGCACAGCGATGTTAGCTGCATGTCATTCTTTAGAGTTAACCATTGCGAACAAGAACACAATGATTGGAAGCACTTCTTCCCTCCTTTTATAGCAATCAGTCTGCTCTTATAATCCAATCAGAATGATGGTGATTTCACCTGACTAGTACTCATTCACACTTTCCCATGTGCTGCTGATATGATTGGTGAAATTAAGTTAGCTGTTCATTTTGTGCCAGGGCCAAAAAACTGTATCACAACCCACATTTTAAAGTAAAAGTTTTTTTGGCCAATTAAGCTTTTTGCAATTATTTAAAATGCATCCAATCACTCTGCACAATAATCTTCAACAACAACTGAAGCAGAAAACTTTGCGAAACACAAAATGTCACTGCCAATACTTTTGGCCATGGCTGTACTGATAAATAAATATCTACAATTCAAATGTCTTAAACAGAGTAAAGATAAATTAGGAAGGGTCATTGTTTTAGGAGTAATTCTGGGGCAATGTCTGATTTTGGCTAATATTTACGCACCTAACGCTGATGATCAGGGCTTTTTTTTTATAGATCTTGAAGGGATGTTGCAAGCCGCTGGCACCCCTCATAATATAATATTGGGAGGAGACTTCAATCTATTGATGGACTCAGTCCTTGATCATAGTGAAGCAAAAGTGTGTAAGCCCCCTAGAGCAACATTGACACTTCCAAGGATGTGTAAAAATCTTGGTCCTACAGATATTTGGAGACTTTTGAACCCATCTGGTAGAGATTCTAATTTTTTTTTTTCATCAGTTCATATAATGTATTCTAGAATATAATTTTTTAAAATCTAAATCCCTAACTTCATCTGTTGTTGATTTGCTCAATTGGAAACATGCAAAAATATGGAGAAAAAGAGAACATATGGTTGGCGCTTCAATGTATCACTTTTGCAAAATCCTGATTTCCAACAAATGTTAAAGGCTGAAATCAATGTCTATATGGAAACCAACTGGTCTTCAGTATCCTCTGTGTGTTGTTTGGGAGGCACTTAAGGCGGTTCTTAGGGGTCTGATCATACAATATGCCTCATTAATCAAAACTCCAAAGCACAAGAACTCATGGAATTGGAAGGTAATATTATAAAGTACAGAGCTGAAGTGCCGAATGTCTTCTTATGGCCTCAGAGAATTGACACGATTGAAATACAGATATAAAACTATTTTGTAATGGAAAGTGGAGTTTTGGTTATTCAGGGCAAGACAGTCATATTTTGAGTCTGGGGACAATGCAGGGAAACTTTTGGCTAGATATACAAAACAGAGAGAGTCTTTTTCTACCATTCCCTCAGTGAAATCTGCAGGTGGTGAAATTTTTACCTCAGCCATTGACATTAATAATGCTTTTAAAGAGTTCTATCTAGATCTTTATAGCTCCAAGTCTTCGTCTACTGATGAGGATATTAGAAACTTTGTGGAACCATTAGAACTTCCTAAATTTACAACTGAGCAAAAAAAGTCTCTTGATTCTGAGATAATCTTGGAGGAGATTGATGAGGTAATCAAGGCCTTATCTACAGGCAAGGCTCCGGGGCCAGATGGTTTTGATGCTGAATTTTTCCGATCTTATGCTACAGAATTGGTTCCACTTTTGTTAGAAGTAATACAGAATCATTAAAGAACGGGAAGCTTCCGCCAACCATGACACCATCCCGGATCAGTCTGATTCTTAAAAAAGACAAAGATCAAAGCGAGTGTAATAGTTAGCATCCAATTTCCCTGATCCAGTTAGATGTAAAAATTTTGTCAATCGATTAAGTTGTAAACAGATAATAATAATAATAATAATATATTATAATAGTAATAAGATATCTCAATTGCACACCCTCCAGGAAGTGTGTCTGTTTGTAGGCAAGTTCACAGTAAGTTTAATTAGCTTCTTATTCAAATTCTGGTAAAATGCACCTCCGGTGCCATTCTAAATGCATATTATAAGTGAACCGAACTATTGAGCATCTACATCTACCGCGAGTGGGTGTGTGTCAACAGAGCAGCCCCATTCAATAACGCACTGGAGCTGTGCATGCATTTTATATATTTACTTATTAAACACAGCCTTTTGTGATTCACAGAGCTATTAAACATATTCAAGTGGCTTTGATTAAAATGAACGAAACATATGAACTATAATTGTGTTCCCCGTCTGTCGCTCACTTCGACGTCGTGTCGAAGAAGCGACACTAGGGGTCTCTCTTGAGCACCGAAAGATGCCTCTGATCTATGAAAAAAGGCCAATGACAGTTGGCGAACAGTATTTGCATACCCCGCCTCCGCATACGGATATAAAGGCGAGGGAAATACGCTCGTTCATTCAGTAATTTTCTTCGGAGCCGATGGTCGTGTGTATGCAGTCAGCTGCGAATGACACAACTGATCCTGCTTCTGATCCTCTGACGCTCTGCTTTGCTGTTGGATTTACGACGCACTTCAGCGGCTTTTCTCTTCACTGCCGGCGTGCAGTTTGCCCCTGGGCGCTTCGACAGTGCAGGGTTAAAATAGTTGAAAGAGTGATTTTCTCTGTAAAAAGAGTTTATTTCTCTGAAAGAGCATTACACAACGGCGTTGAACGTCCTTTTCAGGACGCATCTTTATAAAGATGCCATTTCCGCCCCTGTGTAGTTTCTGGATGCGGTGATTTCTCCCCACCTCTCTCGGTCATAAAAAGCTGTCTTGCATGCCTGGGCTGTGATCACACGCAGGCAGCGTTTTATGAATGGTTCATGTTCTCAGTGCGAGAACATAGCCATGGCAACATTGCGGTCGTGCGGCTTTCTTTTGTAATGAGAAAAAGCCACTTCAGCCCCCCCCCCCCGCGCCTTGCCTCCTTCCTACGGGATTGACGCAGGCGCCGCGGGCGATGAAGGCGATTTGGGGACTATGACGGGCTCTGTTCGCCGGGTAAACCCCCTCAAACCGCCCGCCTCCCCGGCATGCTTGCTTGCTTCAGAATTGGATGACATCACCGCTGCATCGGAGAGCGTTACAGCGGCATCGGATGCTGATCACTCGCCTGGGCCGCCACCTTGGGGTTTGCCGCCCAGCATGAGCTTGACGCACGGAGATCCGCTATGCTTTCCCGGGCTACTTGATCGGTCCCGCGGGCAGGTGCGCCGCTCACAGCCACGCCCCCCCCCCCCCCCCCCCCCCCCCCGGTTCCTTTCTTCTCGGAGGAGGAGAAGAACTCGGACGAGTTGAGCAAAGCCAAGGCATCTTCGCTCCTTCACTCTCACTACCCTCGCGGTGGAACGGCCCCAGACCGCTTCCACTTTGCACGCCACGGCCCTTCCTGCAACCAACGCCAGGCTAAGGCACTTCAAAACTTGCACCTTGGGTAGTCCTGTTCTTGATGTGCTGCAGGAACTGCGCTGGATGACCAATCGCGCCCCCGGGCCACGGAGGTCAGAAGCGCCGGCACTCGAACAGGCGATGGCCACCCTTTGTGGTCCAGAAACGCATCTGTGGACCTTCTCCCACACCCCCGTCTCCCAGCTCCGTCCATTCGGCGCCACCGTTGACGACTCTGCCCAGCAGTCCTCAGCGGTGAAGCAGACGGAGACCACTGCACATCCTGCCCCGCCGCAAGCCTGCCGCCATGGGCCATGCCCCGTCTGCTCGCCGAGGGCGTCCTCCTGCGGCTATGAAACACCCTGCTCCACCTCAACCCGGGCCCAGCTCTCAGCCCCAGCGTCGAGCACTCCGCAGGAAGCAGACGCCCCCGTCTCACGGACCCCCTCGAGGACCCAGAAGGCTCCAAGGCTGTCCATAGACGCTCAACCCAGGGACCAAGATGTTAGCTCCGGAGGTGGTAAGACCGCTCCGTCCCCGGTGGAGGGCCGGGAGGAGAATTTTTTGTTGAATTAGTTTTCACATTCTCATATTCTCTGTAACGAGCTATTTCCTTTTGTCTCTGGGTCACCTGGCCCGCAAATGCCGTTCTCACGGCACTCTGCCACCAGATCTCAGCAGTCCCGGTTCTGACGAGTCTAGAGGACGCCTACCCGGGACCTCCTCCTCAGACGCTAACCCGCCCCCTGCCGGGTGTGCGGAGCAAGGTAAGTGCTTTGAGTCTTTTCTCAGCACCCCAGCTGCGGGTCGCCCTGTCGCCGCCCAACGCTGCCCTACCTGCTCCGCCCCACTGCGAAGCCCTGCCGGGTACGTCAAAATTAATTATCCCCTTGGTGCCCCTAGCGCAGAGGTTGGACGCGTGGCTTTCACTTCCCAACCCGTCTCGCTGGCCGGCCCGGACCATCCGACTCAGTTACGCAATTCAGTTTGCCAGGCCCCCGCCCCCCTTCGTGGGCGTCCGCTTTTCCGCAGTATACGACGAACATGCCCAGTCCCTGCACGTGGAAATCGCGACTCTTCTGGCCAAAGACGCGATAGGGCCTGTCCCTCCAACCGAGATGAATGAGGGTTTCTACAGCCCTTACCTCATCGTACCCAAGAAAGGCGGCGGCTTACGACCAATCTTGGACATGCGCGTTTTCAACCAAGCGTTGCACAAACTCCCGTTCAAAATGCTCACGCAGAAGCACATCTTAACCTGCGTCCGGCATCTAGATTGGTTCGCAGCGGTAGACCTGAAGGACACGTACTTCCACGTTTCCATCCTGCCTCGACACCGCCCCTTCCTGCGGTTTGCGTTCGATGGCCAGGCGTCTTAGTACAAAGTCCTCCCCTTCGGCATGTCTCTGTCCCCTCACGTCTTCACGAAAGTCGCAGAGGCAGCTCTTGCTCCGCTCCGAGAAGCCAGCATCCGCATACTCAATTACCTCGATGACTGGCTTGTTCTGGTCCACTCGCGAGTGACTATGCACCCACAGAGACCAGGTGCTCAGGCACCTCAGCCATTGGGGCTTCAGGTCAACCGGGAAAAGAGCAAGCTTACTCCAGTCCAGAGCATCTCTTTTCTCGGTATGGAGTTAGACTCGGTCTCTATGTCGGCACGCCTCACCTACGGGCGTGCCCAGTCAGTGTTGAAGTGCCTCACCGCCTTCAGGCCAGGCACAGCGGTCCCTTTAAAACCTTTCCAGAGGCTCCTGGGGCATATGGCATCCTCCGCGGCGGTCGCGCCGCTGGGGTTGATGCATATGAGACCGCTCCAACACTGGCATCAGACCCGAGTCCCGAGACGAGCATGGCGCCACGGCACACACCAGGTAACAATCACCACCACCTGCTGCCAAGCATTCAACCCCTGGACAGACCTCTGCTTCTTATGGCCAGGAGTACCCCTACAGCAGGTGTCCAGACGCGTCCTGGTCACGACCAACGGCTCCAGATCGGGTTGGGGCGCAATTTGCAACGGGCACGCAGCCTCAGGCCGTTGGAAAGGGGCCCAGCTGCGTTGGCACATCAACTGCCTCGAGTTGTTGACCGTCCTTTTGCCCCTGCGGAAGTTTCTCCCGTTAATTGGGGACGAACATATCCTAGTCAGGTTGGACAGCACCACTGCGGTCGCGCACATATATCGCCAAGGCGGCATACGCTCCCGCCACATGTCACAACTCGCCCGTCGTCTCCTCCTTTGGAGCCAGCACCGACTCAAGTCACTGCGTGCCACTCACATCCCCGGCAACCTCAATGTGATAGCGGACGCGCTGTCACAACAATGCTTGCCTGGTGGAGAGTGGAGGCTTCACCCCCACTCGGTTCAGCTGATTTGGGAACGGTTCGGCAAGGCCCAGGTACACCCCTCTGCCTCCCGAGAGACCTCCCACTGCCCGCTCTGGTACGCCCGCTCAGAGGCTCCCCTCGGGGCAGATGCACTGGCACACAGCTGGCCGGTGGGGCTGCGCAAGTATGCATTCACCCAGTGAGCCTTCTTGCACAGGTGCTGTGCAAGGTCAGGGAGGACGAGGAGCAAGTCACTCTCGTGGCTCCTTACTGGCCCACCCGTGCCTGGTTCTCGGACCTTGTACTCCTCGCGACAGCCCCTCCCTGGCGAATTCCCCTGAAGAAGACCCACAGAGGTGCGCAGTTAGGTCAATTATGTTGCCACTGTCGCAGCTCACCACGACCCAGTAGACGGCAAGTCTCTGGGTAAGCACGACTTAATCGTCAGGTTCCTAAGAGGTGCCCAGAGGTTAAACCCCTCCCGGCCAAACCTGTTCCCCTCCTGGGATCTCTCGGTGGTCCTCGCCGGTCTTCAGAGATTCCCCCCCCCCCCCCCCCCGAGCCGCTAGAATCAGTTGGCTCAGGGCCCTCTCCTTAAAAAGACGGCCCTGCTGATCGCGCTCGCTTCCATCAAGAGGGTCGGGGACCTGCAAGCGTTCTCTACTAACGACACTTGCCTGGAGCTCGGTCCGGCAGATACTCATGTGATCCTAAGACCTCGACCGGGCTATGTGCCCAAGGTTCCTACCACGCCCTTCAGGATCAGGTAGTGAACCTACAAGCGCTGCCCCGGGAGGAGGCAGACCCAGCCCCCTCACTGCTGTGTCCGGTACGTGCCTTGCGTGCCTACCTGGAACGCACCCAGAGCTTCAGGCGCTCTGAACAGCTCTTTGTCTGCTTTGGAGGACAGCAGAAAGGGAACGCTGTCTCCAAACAAAGGTTGTCCCACTGGGTGGTGGACGCCACTCTGCTGGCCTATCTCACCCAGGCCGTGCCACCCCTTCTGCGGGTTCGAGCCCACTCTACTAGAAGCGTGGCATCCTCATGGGCACTGGCCGGGGGCACCTCTCTAGCAGACATTTGCAGAGCTGCGGGCTGGGCAGCACCTAACACCTTTACGAGATATTACAATCTCAGGGTTGAGTCCCTCCGGTCGCCGTGTTGTAGCAACTCCCCCCTTCTCGAGGTTGGATCTACCACCGCGCCATTCTTTCCACATGTGACCCAAGAGGCCATGTGATGTATTTTGCCACCTCTACCTCCCCTTTCAGGTGGGTGTGGCCTCCGCAGGGTCTTTTCCCCCTAAAAGAATAGGAATTCGGGATAAGACCCCCTTCCCTCGATGCGGTAAGGGCCCCGGCTGCTCTTGCTCTATGCCGAGAAAACATAGAGAGAAAAGAGGCCCAGCCAGGCTTGGCCCATTCCCTAGTTGGGAGCGTCACCTTGTTCCCCCCTAGGGTAACCAAAAGGATTCTGACGACTTTTTTGGGGCATTGGGGAAGAGTACGTGCAGCCTGAACACAGTTGGTCGCTTGTGCACGTTGAAATACCTGCCCTTTGGCTATCGAACCACTAGCAATAGCTGTAAGGTCTAGCAATCATATACAAGGGATAACAATGGATTGCAAGGAACATAAAGTAGCTTTATTCGCTGACGATGTAGTGCTATTCCTAAAACAGTTAAAAACCTCTCTACCAGCACTTTTAGATCTGATAAACCAATTCGGGAAGATATCTGGATATAAAGTGAATACATCCAAGTCATCGTTAATGCTTCTTAATAAAGATAGCTATCCAAATACATCACATTTATTTACCTTGAAAATATCATCCAGCTTTACATATTTGGGTATTAGATATGAGAATTAGAGAATATAATTAGAGAATATAATTTCTACAAATTATAATGCTATAATGGAATCAACATCCATAGATCTAGAGAGATGGTTATCTTTACCAATTTCATTGATAGGAAGGATAAATGTATTAAAGATGAATATTTTGCCTAAATTTATGTATTTATTCCAAAACATCCCTTTGGCGCCACCAGTTGGACTGTTCTCGAAGATATTCAGGAAATTTATTTGAAATAAGAAATGCCCTCGAGTTCGTCTTTCTCTTCTTTATCTTCCATTTGACACTGGAGGGTTAAAATGTCCCAACCTGCACTGGTATTATTTAGCTACACAATTAAGAACAATAATGTTTTATTTTTCCTCTGGAAACAAACCATCATGGGTGGATATGGAGTCATGTGGTTTTGCGGTGCCATTAAACCTGTATATATACTCAGATAAGTTTAAACAATTGAAAACAGTCACCACGCACCCCATTGTTTGTAATATGATTAGAGTATGGTATGAAGTTAGAGAGTACATGAAAATAGCTGACTCTTTATCCCAGTTTAGCCCCATTTGGGGCAACACATTATTCAAACCAGGCACGAAGGACTCAGGATTCCGGTTGTGGGTTGAAAAAGGATTAAGCAAAATTAGCGATCTTTTTGAGGAGGGAACGTTGATGTCGTTTGAGCAGGTATCTACTAAGTATAATATTCCAAGAAAACATTTCTTTAAATATTTACAGATAAGGAGTTTTGTTCTCTCTATGCAGAACCAATCATTAAACTTGCCAGTACTTTCTTCTTTGGAGGAATTAATTACCAAGAAATGCAATAATAAAGGATTAATATCAGTTTTCTACAACTGGCTTGCTTCAGGGTCTACTGAATCAACAACCCCGAAACTTGAATTATGGAAGGTGGGATTGAGAGAGGATGTATCCGAGGATGAATGGAGACAAGTCTGTAAAAGCTCTCAGAAACAGTCAAGTAACGTTAGTTTAAAATTACTTCAATATAACTGGTTGATGCAGACTTACATAACTCCTGTCAAACTAAATAGGTTTAATAAAAATATCCCTGATACATGCTTTAAATGCAGAGAGGCTCAGGGATCATTTGTACATTGTGTGTGGGAGTGCAACATTATTAGAGACTTTTGGGTGGAAGTGATTAATATTACAAAGATAATTTTATCCTTGAATATTCCTATAGATGCAAAAATGATTTTGCTACACTTATATCCAAAGAACCTTAAACTAAATCTTCAGCAGCGTAAATTTACAGATTTTGCTATAGTACAAGCTAAAAGAATGATAGCTCTTAGCTGGAAAAGGTCTGAGCCACCAGTTATTGGAGCTTGGATTAAGGCCATGGCACAGTGTATGGCCCTGGAAAAAATAACATATTTTATTAAAAACAAAATGGGTGTATATGAAGAAATATGGAAGCCGTTTAAGTACTACATTAACAACAATAATATTGGTCATTTATTACAGGAGGTGTAACTATGTATTAATGTTTTTTTTTTTTTAATTTATTTTCTTTTCTTTTTTTTATATATTTACATGTGTGTATGTGTATGTATGTGTATATGTGTATATATATATATATATATATATATATATATATATATATATATATATATATATATATATATATATATATATAGTGTATTGCTGGAAAATGTAACTTTTATGTGTAAAGTACAGTAATGTATATTTGGTTTCTGGATACCTTGCAATATCTGTTTTGTATTTAGATTGAACAATTCTTTTGTACATTTATGTATGGGGAAAGAGAGTGATGTGTTCTCTTGTTGAGGTGGGGAATTATTGTGACGGATTGAAAAGTGTTTCTTTGTCAACCGTCTTGTATAATTAAAACAATAAACACATTGTTCAAAAAGAAATACCTGCCCGCTTCTGTGTAAGCAGTACACGTACACGACTCAGTGCATGGTGAGTTCAAACCGCAGAAATTCAGATCTACAGGTAGTGGGTCAGAGGTCAAGCTTCCGTGTTCCACGGACCAGACGAGAGGGTCTCGGAAAAGTCGAACGGAGCATTTTGCCGATTTCAGGTCGAGGTGCAATAATTCTCTGGCACCAGTGTGATTCAAAAAAGTCGCCATTCTGACCATTAAGTGGTTCTTAAACTTTTATGATTTATATTTTTATGGTTAGCACATTCTCAGCACATGAGACATTTGTCTAAGTGGTCTCTGGTATTTGTTTTAGTATAAAGTATATTTAGTTTGAAGGTGATTAGTATGCATAAGAGTAAGCATCACATATAACTCAATAATTCATGTAATTCTACTTCATTCTGTGATCGGAATCCACATCAGATCCAGATGTTATTTCAAACACTTGGTGTTTGTAAGTGTGTTTTGCGCTCAAGACATGAACATCACGAATGATCATTCAGATGTGTGTGATTTACATTATACCAGTGGTCGGGAACCTATGGCTCGCGAGCCACATGTGGCTCTTTGTTAAAAATCAGGTGGCTCGCCGGGTCTCTCAGTATTCACCAACACATGAAAGTTTAAAACTTTCTAGAGAGACTTTTCCAACAGAAAGTGTGGGTGCGATTGCAAAGCTTGAAGTCAGTGACACTGTTTAGATTTCCTTTCTCCCAATGCAATGAAAGCACTTCTCCAACACACAAACGTTCATAGAGTTCTGAGACTCAATAAAGCAATAAATTAATAAAATTTTTAAAGCAAAGTCAACAAAGCAAAAATATTCACTGACCTTGGAGATTGATCATATAATTGAATATTGATATTTTAAATGTGATTATCATTCAAATGTTTTTTACATATCGTCAAGCCCAAAAGGGAAGTAACAATTTTCATGAAGTAAAATGAAGTAATTTTATGGAGACCCGCACAAACACATGAACTCAATTCCATATTGCAACATGTTACCTATTAATGTTTGCATGTTTGTTTTTGAATAGTCTATGGGCAATATAAACATTTTATTTTATTGAAAAACTTTGTTTTTGAAAATAGTACACTTTTCATTTGTGTTATGGCTCTTTTGAAAAAATGCATCAACCAAAAATTTAAAAATTGGCTCCTTAGTGAAAACTCCAACAAACGCAGTATGACTGTCATTTTCACACGTGCACATCCCTATTGATGTTTAGTCATTATGCCATTTATTTTTAGTTTGACTGTCAGAATAATTTTAAATGGAACATTTCACGTGTTCTTGTCATAAATCTTCAAAGCTGCAAAATAAGTTTAAACAATCAGCATAAAAAGGTTCGATTTTGGGTAGCCTAATGTTGATTATTGTTAATAATAACAATGTAAAAATGTATAAAGCCTTTTTACTGTTTCATAATTGTATTCATCATTATGTTCATCATTATGAAGGCATTTCAATGCCATTAATCCGCGTGCGTTATTGATGCTCGCTCGCACGCGTGACAGAGTAAAACCACAAGAGGAAAAAGGAAGAACTCGCGTGCATTGTTGACACTTGCCACAGTAGTTCATTGCCACACGAGGAAACAGGAAGATTCCGCGCACTCATGACATCTTCACATGCAATACAAGATCTTGCATGCGAGGATATGCCTGACAGCACGAAAAGACAATTCCCCAAAATCTCCCGCTCTATTTAATCTCATCTGCTGCTTTTGCTCGCTCAAACACTTTTATTTTTGGCAGTCGTGGGGTGGGCTTTGCTCTTTTGATTGTAAACTAAAATGTCATTGGTTACTTACACTTTTCCTGAAGTCTTTTTTAATATAGTTTTTTTTATTATTCTTGTATGAACATCAACAGAAAGGCAGTCATGCCTGAAAGATTTACAAACAAAGACTGAGATTACAATTCAATTTATACATCATATTCTCCACAACATACCAAACAATAAATTACGAAAAGTAAGTAAAATAATCAAAAATAAAAATAAAGAAGGGGAATAGGAGATTTTTACATTACAAAACCAATCCCTCATCAAAGAATACACATATTTTGGGACTTTTCATCCCACTCAGTGTCTCTACCATAGACTGTAAAAAAAGATGGACGACGCCCCTTCGCTCTTTTCCATCGGAGAGAACTGAAGCCGCCAGTGTCCCGATATGGCGCTGACATCTTGGAACTTGAGTCTGCGCACTTGCGTTTTCGGGACCAGTCATGCGCAGTAGTGAGCAGGAAGTAAAGCCGCGAAAACAAGGCCCCGCCCTCACTCTCGCAGAATCAATCGCAAGCACACGCCCCTGCCAGATCGGTTAGCACATTCTACTGCAGAACAACCCATTATGTCGGTGTGAAATAATTAATTATAGAAATTTAGATATGTAATTTAAAGCTCCAATCTCCTCAATCCTCCGAATATCCCGAAAAAAAGTCCGTTGGTGCTTCAGTGACTACTTCGCTCAGAGAACCTGTCAATCACAGCTGTCAATCATGACGTAACAGCACCGTTTTTATAGCATCAAATAACTAACTAAAAACAAACTTATTTTAAAAACAAACACTTGAAATTACATCAGCGTGATAAAAACTACAGTAAATGTCAGAAACTGTCTTTGGAAAAAAGATATGTGAAGTGTAATTTAATTGTTTAGTTGGTCTCACGTCCCGTTGAATAACATGGGGAGGCGGGGTTTATGACCTATACTAGGACCGGCCTCTGGGGGGCGATCGAGACGTTTTGGCTTCACTTTTGAGGGCTTGTGCGGCACGCTTGGTCTCTACATACATTGAAAATTCCTCTGTATTTCAATGTTCAGTTCTTCATGCGGGTTTACTCTGACGCGCGTGCGAGCATCAATAACGTGCGCGGATTAATGGCGTTGAAATGCCTTCATAATGATGACCATAATGATGAATAAAATTCTGAAACAGTAAAAAGACTTATACATTTTTACATTGTTATTATTAACAATAATCAACATTACCCAAAATCAAACTTTTATGCTGCTTGTTTAAACTTATTTTGCAGCTTTGAAGATTTATGTCAAGAACACGTGAAATGTTCCATTTAAAATGATTCTGACAGTCAAACTAAAAATAAATGGCATAATGACTAAACATCAATAGGGATGTGCACTCTCCGTGTGAGAATGACAGTCATACTGTGTTTGTAATTTTTGTTGGAGTTAGGTGTGTAAATTAGCCATTAAACGCCTTACAATAAGCCTACACTTTGCATGGAATTCATCGTATAATGTAATCACGTCTGCTAAATCACACACATCTGAATGATCATTTGTGATTGTGAAGTGGAGGGGGGGCGGGGCCGGGCTGTAATGTCCCTCGCGCGCCCCATCAGGCCGATTGGGGACCGGGTGTGCGACATTCCAGCCTGGCCCCACCCCCCTCCACTCCACAGTGATGTTCATGTCTTGAGCTCAAAACGCACTTACAAACACCAACAAGTGTTTGAAATAACATCCGACTTGGATCTGATGTGGATTCCAATCACAGAATGAAGCAGAATTACATTAATTATTAAGTTATATGTGATGCTTACTCTTATGCATACTAATCACTTTCATACTAAATATACTTTATACTAAAAAAAATACCAGAGACCACTTAGACAAATGTCTCATGTGCTGAGAATGTGCTAACCATAAAAATATAAATCATAAAAGTTTAAGAACCACTTAATGGTCAGAATGGCGACCTTTTGAATCACACTGGCGCCAGAGAATCATTGCACCTCGACCTGTAATTGACCAAAATGCTCCGTTCAACTTTTCCGAAACCCTCTACTCTTCCCTGCAGAACACAGAAGCTTGACCTCTGACCCACTTTCTGTAGATCTGAATTTCTGCAGTTTGAATTTTAGAATTTTTGAATTTTGAATTTTATTAGAATATTGAATTTGGTGTTCTGAATTTCTTCTATTTTTTAAAATGGAATATTTACAGTGTAAGAATTCAGAACCAAAAATTCATATTTATAAAATTGTTTAATTAATTACATTTGGTTAAATATGAAATGTCCATGATTGGAGTTTAAAAACAATTAAATTCAAACCTATTTAAAATACAACGTTTGGCAAAATCACAATTATAATTCAAATTCAAAAGTCTATCATTCAAATTTAAATTGTTTTGTCATTTCTTTAGCTCCATAGACTGGGACGTATCCTAAAGATCATACCCACCAAGAACAAATAAATCAATCAGATGAATCTGACAATCTGACTTTAGTTGCCCATTAATTTTCAGTGTTGAGGGATTCCGTAGAAATTCTGAAGGCCTGACAGGGTGGAGATCAAACTCACGGGCTGCTTCGGGCTTGCGATTTGTGAAATAGTTGTCACGATTCACGTGTAAGCATCAAGGTATAAATTGACTGGATAAACTTTTTGTTTTTCTCTATTTGTTTGTAGATTAATTAAGAGTGGAAAGCGATTAAAAATCCATAGTCAAAAGGTGACAGAATGAAAGGATGAAAAATATTCATTTATTTGGCATGTTAGGCCAGCAGAGAAGGATTTGCTGGGCCTGAGATTTCACCACTGTCTAATTCAAGTGAACATATGCAAGCAGTGTTGCCAGATGTACGATAATTATCGTATTTGTACGATAATTTTGACCTCTGTACGATGTACGATCAATAATGAAAAAAATCCCATAATGTACGATAATTTCAGAGTTTTCAGTCGTTCGTCCAAACACAGATCCTACCGCTTCTTTTTCGGACCCCGAATCATTTCGCAGGCTCGGCTGCCTGCACGCACGCACGCGCGCACACACACACACACACACACACACACACACTGCACAAGTGGATGTGGCATCCGATGATGACAGCGACTTAGAAATCGAATTTTAATCTTTTTTGTGTTAATTGTGCACTTTTTTCTTTTTTGTGCACTTTTTTTCGGCATATCTTTTGCACTTTGGAAAAAAAAAGTTATTCAGACTTCCTCCAGTTAATGTGAGCGTATTATAGAGCTTGTTCAAATTGGCTGTAAAATTATTTGGAAAATAAAATTGTTGGAAAAATAACTATATTTTATGCGTTTGGTTTGTGTACGATAATTTTTTTTAAAAAACGATAATTTTGAGGTTTTGGTACGATACTTCGACATTTCTATTCTGGCAACACTGTATGCAAGCCACCCTTCTACAGTATATCAACGCAGAAAGAAGTCTGACGTTGTGTAGTCAGGACTGGAACATTCTTCAGTCCAGGTGAAGTTCCTCACGAACTTGAGCACTCGCAATAAAGCCAAAAACAAATCAAGCATCACCAACGATAATTATACAGTAAATAAGCTTTTACTTTTGCAGTTCTCATTTGGCATCTGTAGTAAACAATTTAGCAGTAAACGCTGCAGGGCTAAAATGAGAGTGTAAGTACAACGTTATTTGGTACGTCGCTGCAATAAACCTGTTCCGGTCTGGGTACTTTTTCAGAACTTAGCTGCGTTAGGTCGTTGAAACCTACTCACCACATTCAAGTAACGTAGTGCAAAAACGTTGCCACGACGAATAGGGGAATCACAAAGTTATGTTAGTACAACATTATTTGGTATGTCGCTGCAACGAATGTGGTCCGGTCTAGGTATGTCTTCACAACGTAACTGTGTTAGCTGGGATGACATTTTTAACGTCTCTCATGGCACAGCACAGGCTCGCGTGACTAACAAAGATCAAGCGCGAGTGGCAGTCGGAGTCTAAAATGAACAAACACTTTAGTAAAGTTAAAGTTTATAAAATATTAAAGTGATTATTGTGGAAATTTTCGTGCTAAGTGACCAAATTAATATAACTAAAGGGGAACTATATCAATGTATCTTAGATTTTAGCTCTATCTCTAGCATGGCTCACAGAAGACTGGTCGTACACAAATTTACTAAACAAGGCATTTATAACAGATTTAAGTTTTAAAACACAAAACATACCATCTCTACAGTGACATTTAACGTTACATGAGTAAACCACTATGTAAAACGATGAATAAAAGTAGATTTATAGTGCTTACTTTCTGCTCAGCATCGGTCCCAAGTGAGGCACACGCGCAGTACTCTCATTCACTGCTGGAGCTGCCCTATTTTGATAATGGTTTTAAATTCAAATATAAATTATTCTCATGTGCCCATTAAAAATTAATAAACAATATTATGAATAATCAACATTTATTTAAGTAAAATATTTTTTTTGTAAAAAAAATCTTAGGAAGATAAATTGTCCTTTTGCTGGCAGAGATTTGCCACTACAATATGATATATCCTAATGACATTGTATTGATCATTGTGTAGATATGCAATTAAAACAACGTCAATTAATTTCTTGAAGTAAAATGCTTGGCAGATGTGGTCATTTCCCTTTGCAATATGGTATCTAAATGTTGTTTGGAGACCAAGGTAATCACATCGCTACAACATTCTCCATAGGATTAATTGGTGACTTTTTTTTGATAACGTGCCACAACGTTTCTTGAACGTTAGCTAAGTTTTAAAAACATTTTACTTAACCAAGACGTTGTCACAACGTTGTCTAAGTAGAGTCGCGCTGACGAAGGATGACTAACTGTTGATGTCATAAGATCGTACTGTGTTTGCTGGGATCATCCTAGATGAGGAAAGTATAAAGTTATGCACTTTCAATATGCATCCGGGAGACATTGTTTTATGAGATTACTGTTTGGAATATGCACATCCACAGAAGTCTTTCATTGTACTGTGCAACAGCTGTTTGATGCATGGAGGGAGTTGGAGTGTGTCTTAAAACAAAAGATGAGCATGACAAGTGACTGTGTTCAGTTTTACATAAAGTATGGGCATCATGCCTGAAATTAAATAAACAAAAATAAGAGTTCAGAGTGAGACAGATAACATACCTGGGTGATAAGGAGTTCAGCCCAATCCCTTGAAAATCAGAGAAGTGGCTGAGACTGATCTTCAGAGGGCTCTGGGACTGCTTGACTACATGAGAAAATTCCTCCCAAACTTGTCCACAAACACAAAAGAGCTGCGAAGCCTGCTGCTAACTGACGTGCAATGGCAATGGAATGACAAACACAATGTGGGAATGGATCAAGAAAACACTTAGCACGGAACCTGTTCTGAAATTCACTAAAAATATCAGCAGACTCTTTGAAAGACTATCTCGGAGCTGTGTTGCTCCAGAAGCATGGCAATGACTGGTTGCCGGTTGCGTTTGCTAAACACACTGTGGCTGCGGAGTGCAACTATGTGCAAATAGAGAAAGAAATGCTAGGAGCAGTATATGGATCAGAAAAATTCCACAAGAATGCTTATGGGAGATCAGTAGTGCTAGAGACTGACAGTAAGCTACCATTTAATAAATAAACTACCATTCCCCTTCTGTCACTCATTTGAAGTTGTGTTGATTGTAGTGACACAAGGGGCTTTTTCGGGGGCCTCGGATACCTCTGAATATGAAAAAGGCCAATGGCGAACAGAATTTGTAAAGGCGGGGATCGTGCATCTGTTCAGTGAGATTCTTTCTTCGGAGCCGAGCGAGCTGAGACACTCACTACTGTTCCACTCACCTCTAAGAGCATTACTGAAGGATCCTATGGTGCATTACCAGCTGCTTTCTCCATTCTCTGCACACTTCCGTCATGCCACACTAGGACCTCCTCCTCAGTCACTAACCCACCCCCTACTGGGTACGCAGAGCAAGGTAAGTACTTTGAGTTTTTCTTAGCACACATGCCTCAGGACGCAACTTTGTCTCCCGAAGCAAACACTACCTGCTCCCTGCCTCTGCGAACCCCCATCGAGCATGTCAAAAAGGATTTTCCCCTTAGGGCCCTTCGTGCATAGCTTGGATGCATGGCTTACTCTTCCCAACCCGTCACCAGGTATCTGCCCCTTTTCAGCGCCATCCGCCACACTTCGGTGCATGGCAAAAAAGCCAGCATACTGCGCGTGGAAATTGCTACCCTTTTGCAAAAGGATGCGATAGAGCCTGTCCCTCCAGCTGAGATGGAGAAGGGTTTCTTCAGCCCTTACTTCATCGTATCCAAAAAAGGAGGTGGGTTGACACCAGTCTTGGACCTGCGAGTTCTCAACTGGGCTCTGCACAAAATCCCGTTCAAGATGCTCATGCAAAAACACATTCTAACATGCATCAAGATTAGTTCGCAGCGGTAGACCTGAAGAACCTTTCTATGGTTCGCGGGCCAGGCGTAACAGTACAAGGTCCTCCCCTTCGGCCTGTCCCTGTCCCCTCGAAGGTCACAGAGGCCACCCTTGCCCCGCTAAGGGAAGTGGGCATCCGCATACTCAACTACCTCGATGACTGGCTGGTCTTACCTCTCTCTCGAGAGGCACTATGCGCTCACAGGGACCAGGTGCTCAGGCACCTCAGATGTCTAGTGCTTCAGGTCAACTGGGAAAAGAGCAAGCTCTCCCCAGTTTAGAGCATCTCTTTTCTTGCCATGGAGTTAGACTTATCTCAATGATAGCGTACCTCACAAACGAACACACGTGAGGGGCAGTTCTGCAGATGGAAATGCCTTGTTGATGAGAGTGGTCAACAGAGAATGGCCAGATTGGTTTGAACTGACAAAGTCAACTGTGGTGAGAAGAATAGCATCTCAGACTGGCGCTGTTTTGACAGCACGAGGGGGACCTACACAATATTAAGCTGGTGGTTTTCATGTTGTGACTGACCGGTGAATGTGGAAACTGGTACAGTGTTTCCTTAAAATTAGAAAAAATATGTTAGTTATTTTGAATAACTTTCAAGACTAACACATATGTGGGTCATTTAGCTTCATTTTAATATACATTTTGTTATGTTTTATTTTATCATCACTGTACAATACAATTCTATTCATTAACATTAGTTTATGCATCCCTATATATTTACTATGCATTTTTACTTTGAGAATAATTGGGTTAATCCATGAGCTGAAAAAATTTTGCTTTCAGAGGCTATGGAGTTAGGATGAAAATAAGGTGCATTTCAAACTGTTTTGAGACCAGTGAAGACAGACAGCACACTGGAGGTTGAAATTCACTAAACAGGAGGCAAGGGAGCATCCAGTAGCTTTCTATGCACCTAAGTGCATTCAATCCTAAAATCTGTTCAGTAAAATAGATTCAGAATTGTAAATGTATGCTACATTTTGTTTTAACATGGTTGGCAGTGATTGGATGATGCTGGACATTACTTTAAATCAGAATTAATTATGCTAATTACTTATGTAATCTCTGTCACATCTCAAAAATATGAATAACCAACACACCTGGAAACATAATAAACAATTTTATGAAAACAAATCTGACTTTCTACTGCTTAGTGTTATTTAAAATTTCACAGCATAGTCCCATTGTCCACATATATGTGACATTCATTTTTAGAAAAACAAATTGCTCTAGAAAAGTTTTATTTTTTGCTTGTTCATTAGGTATTACTAGTTACAAATCAAAAAGGGAAATGGAAAATGCACACAGCAGTCATGCTTGGGTCTCAGGAGGATACAGTGCATACCACCTGCCCAAAAACACAGTTGGGCCCCTGAAAAATTCAACTGAATGGGCCCCTCTGACTCCAAGTCTCCTTTACATTCTGAGTTTTTACAACAGTAATAACTATTTTGACTGCTATTTATTATATTTTGATTATTTATTAATTATTGAATGGCACAAAATACTAAAACATCTGATACACTGGATACAAATGCTGAATATCTGACAAAAAATATCCAAAATAAATGTCTTAGTCTTTTCAGTTACTGGCTTCCCAAAATGTGCTTTATTTTGGAAACCTACAGTGGATGTCTGCAAGCTTTTTGCTTTGCTTCAGTGGAAATAATTTAATTTGCACATTCTAAACAAAAGGTATTAAACGTTTGTAAATCATAAACAATTTCAAGTAACCAAAGTTAGTATGCATTTCTCTGATGTGCACTCAACAGAGTCGGTAGCAATGATTCAGTTTGGGGTTTTGAGATGTAATAAATATAATAAGTTTAACTTTGGTACAAAAAATATTATCTTTATTCTTTTGGCTTTTAAAATAACGTCACCATGTAATTGGTTAATATGATCTATGCAGTTTACTTCCACACTACAAATGAAATATGACAACCACTGATTGCTTCATAAATTTTTATGTACATTTAAAACCAGGCATGGCCTTCACACGTAGCACTGTGCAAAAAATGTAAACAAAATAAGTCAATTAAAAAAAAAACCAATAACATGGGCTTGAAACTACTATTTACAATATAAACAATAAAGAGAATGAGAATAAAGCACATTGATGATGGTCCGAGTACATACAGTCAAAACACATTTATCTCTCTCTCACACACACATAAATAAGCTCTCATAAACTTTGTCTTTCACACACTCAACCACACACCTCTTGCACACAGATTACATGCATCCAAATGACAGTTTAAGTGGCGCGTAAAAGTGCTACTCTACAGAGTTGAGTACAGAGGTGAGATACAGCGTGCCAGTATATACATACAAAATCACCACCACTAGTTCAACATAAGAGCTTATGTTATAATCGTATTGCCTTTGCTTGGTGACAGACAATGAACTTTAAAAAAAAGAAAACAATTTCTTTAGCAGAGATCCACTGACCGGTTGATCTGCACCTATGCGCAGAATAGTTTTAGATTTGGAAGATATATATATATACTCAAACCAGCCCATCTGGCACAAACAATCATGCCACATTAACTGAAGCTACTGACCCGTTTCTGCATGATTTCATGCACTGCACTGCTGCCTCACGATTGGCTTATTAGATAATCGCATGGATGATTGTTGGTGGTTTGAGAATTTCAGTAACTGCTAATCTCCTGGGATGTTGATGAGAGTGGTCAACAGATAATGGCCAGACTGGCTCGAACTGACAAAGTCTACGGTAATTCAGACAACTGCTCTGTACAATTGTGGTGAGAAGACTATTCTGAGATGTGGGTTGGTGCTGTTTTGGTGGCACGAGTGGGACCAACACAATATTAGGCAGGTGGTTTAAATGTTGTGGCTGATCGGTGTATATATGCATTCTTTTTTGTTGTTGTTACAAAATAAAATGAGGAGGTGAGACATGTGGCTGTCTGGTATGAACACATTCAGGGTTATATTACTGTTTCTTGTCACGTTCAACAGAGTGTACATTCAGGCTTCTTAAAGTCTGCGAACATTGTGGTAGTCACTGTGGGGTGAATACACATCTCATATTACCCATCATCTGTGGTTTGCAAATTAAAGTTTGAATTACATACATTTTGAAAAATTCAATAATTCAGTTTGGCTCCTTCTACTACCAACAGTGAAAGATTAATCCATATTTGTATTTGTTTTCTGTAAGGCAGTGTAATCTAATAATAATAATAATCATAATAATAAAACATTCTATTTGTAAAAATCCTGATTAGTGCAGTATCATTCTAATCTCAGCTTACTGAGCGATTGATTTCCTAGCACTTGGAACCTACCTGTTTATATGTGTGTGATTTTGTTCGTCATGCGCTAATGCTAAAGTAAATGAGGTCCAGTTGAAGGTGCATTCAGATAATTTACTACTGGATATGATCCACATTCCTATTCTCCTTCACAGACATGCCTTTAAATGAAGTAATTCAGACAATCAAACCCATGAGTAGAAAAGTTCAATATGATTAAAAAAACGAGCTAACAAAAATGTGCAGGTATACAATACACCATTCAATAAGAAAGACACCAGCGGTAGTGTTAGCACTAGCTACTGATGACTATAACAGTTTCTTTCAGTCCTCAGGATTGTTTAACAACACTCAAAACTAAAAGACAAACTCACACACCACTCTATACTTGCCATTTTTTTGCGCACCAGCATCCTTAGGGATACAACAGTCATACTCTTTTAGCGTGTGTGTGTGTGTGCACGTATGTTGTGTTGAAGCTGGCACTGTCCTTGAATGAACGCTCTCTGTCAACACCATAAATGCATCCTAAAGCTAGCTCAATGTGCACACACACACACACACACAATAATCTAGACACACGCACACACTCCACTCCACACGTTCAGTTTGGCATTAGTTCCAAAACCGCTTGAGGTGAATTGCACCACGCTGCTCTCACTCCTCTCTGTAAACAGTGTCTCAACTGAAAAAAAAAATCAGACTCCATTTTAATCCCTTGTTCATTTTTTTCTGTCCTTTGCATCTTTTGCTTTGTCCTCCTTCTCTCTCCTCTCCTTCTCATATTTGTCCTTTTCTGACTTGGCCACACTGTTATAAGATGGTGGAGAGGCAGAGGATGGAGTCATGTCTGTTTTGTCCGATGAGTTCTCTTGAAACTTTCCAATTACGAGCACCTCCTTCTCCGGGATATGTATGCCCCCGTCCTGCAGCTGTTGCCGGTACGCTTTGGAGGCCTTCTTTATGGTTAGCCTTATGCGGTGCCGTCGGAAGGCCCTCTGGATTATTACAGCAGACATCTCCTCCTGTTTACGGCGGAGGGTTGTTGTGATTGGCTCGTAGGAGACTTTGGAGGGATTGGAGGCCATGAAGCGATCCTCCATCTGTCCTCTCAGGGCATCCATCTCACCCTCCTCCCCAAGGACCCTCAGTGTGAAGGCAAACAGGATGTCTAAGCAGTGGATTCGGTCACCACTGACCATAGGCAGGTCCATAGCTATCAGCTGGATCTTGTTGGGCTTGGGGATGCGTAAAGGAGGATCCAGAGCATCCGCAAAGTCAGAAAGCTTGTTGTATTCCACAAACTGCGTGGCGTTGGGGTCAAAGCGCTCCCAGACTTCATAGAACATTTCAAAGTCATCCTCACTGAGTGGTTCAGCACTCTCTTCTGTGGCTACGCTGAAGTTCTCCAAGATGACAGCAATGTACATGTTCACCACAATCAGGAAGCAGATAATGATGTAGCTTACAAAGAAGAAAATGCCAACTGAAGGGTTTCCGCAGTCTCCGTGGTACAAGCTGCCCGGATGCTCTGTTTCACTATCACAATCTGGATATTGCTTATTAAGGATGGGCGCTAAGAGGCCGTCCCATCCTGCAGATGTGGTGATCTGGAACAAGCAAAGCATAGAGTTTCCAAATGTCTCAAAGTTGAACATATCGTCAATCCCCGCCTCATGCTTCACGTAGGCAAAGTTGGACATTGCAAAGATGGCATAGATAAACATGACTAGGAAAAGGAGGAGGCCAATATTGAACAAGGCAGGAAGTGACATCATCAAGGCAAATAGGAGGGTACGAATGCCTTTGGCTCCTTTGATGAGACGAAGAATGCGACCAATTCTGGCAAGTCTGATGACTCGGAATAAGGTTGGCGATACAAAGTATTTCTCGATCATATCCGAAAGGAACATGCCTGACAGAAAACAAACAACAAAAAATTGCAATAAGCGATGCTGCTTATCTCAAGAGTTTCATGATTTCTTACAAAACACTGTATAAGGTTCAAGTATGCGTTACATTCTCAGCATTGCTGCAAGGGATGCCTCAATAGTTGATATTAGAATAAACTATATTCTTCAACAGCTATTTTTCTTTATCTTCGAGAATCTTGCTGAGTAAGTTAAAAAGTCAACACATTTATTGTGAGCTACCTAAATAATATATTGTGTATGGTTTATTTGGCCAAGCATTCATGCCTGAGTCTGCATTCTTATGTAAAGCATGTTTCTGGGCCCAGTTGCAAGAAATCCCTTAAGTAAAGAAAACCTTTAAGTATAATTGTATGGCAGTGTCAGAAATATTTGTCCCTTGGAATAAAATATACCAAATGATACAAACAAAACATAGGATTTCATTACGGGGGTATCTTTGTCTGTTTCTGTGGCATTTTTGCCACGAGGCCATGGTTATTTCTGACCATGTTGTAAGGTTATTGTCACTAAGGGTTTTCTTAATTTTAGGGGTCTCTGGCAACTGGGTCCTAACTGAAAATCATTTTGATATTAAAATAGTCTGCAGAACCGTCAAGCATTCCTAAAGCTCTTACCAACAATTGACAGAATCACCACCACAAAGTCAAACACATTCCAGCCAATGGTGAAGTAATAGTGTCGCAGGGAGACCATCTTGAGTGTACATTCTCCAGTGAAGAGGACGATGAAAACCAGGTTTATCCAGTAGAGAATGTCATCCATCTCCTTTGTCTGGTCATCAGTTTCCACCATCATGGTCACCATGTTCAAGCAGATCAGGATCATAATGAGAATGTCGAAGGCTTGTTTGGTGATTAAATCAAAGACAAAGCCCTGAAACTTGTTCTAGAGGGAAATAATGACAAATTAACATTATTATTGGGTCTAGTCACACTTTTTTACCATTTGAGCTTAGAATTTTCTCATCCTTCACTGTCAATAAACAAATTATTGAAACTAAATACAGAAGTAACAGACCACACATACAATGTTAGTACTTTTAACGACAGTGTTATGTATAGTTAATCCTTGAACACTAAACTAAATTTCTCTAAACTGTTGCACCCCTTTAGCATGGGGTATTATTTTAGTGTGGCCCAAAAACCTGCATCTTATTCAATGACCACTAGGAATGCAGTTTCCTTAGTTCTTTAGTGAATCAGGTGCTAAAATAACTAATAGCAAAAATGTTATATGATTAGTAGCCACAATTTATTCTTAATGACTTCCCCCCTCAGTATGAGTAAGCTTTGTGTACCATACCGTAGGCCTGGGAATTGGCTTTTGAGGTTTTTTAGATCCCAGTTTCTTCATGGCATTGTAATATTTCTTCTGCTCTTCTGTCATGAAGATATCCTGACCTCCAAGGTAAATAGCAAACACAGAAAACTGGTTACAACCATGGTTACATTACATGTCACATATTACAAACATAATGCAACCAGGCTTCGCCTAGATCTTCACCTGTGAACTTCAGAAAATGTCAGAGAGGCAGTTCAATTCATGCCAGGTTCTATGTTCACATCTCTCAATAGACTACCATTGTGCGCTTTGTAAACAAAACCAGTTCAATAAGGTACCATTGTGTGCTCTATAAACAAAACCACAGATGATGTATGTACAGCATTACATCTCTTTGAAAATTTTGGTGTGCTTTTTCATATTTAGATAACTAAAGACTTCATACTGTAGTAAACATCATATTCCTTATCAGTTTTACTAAACAAAGATGACAATAAACAAGGTACTAGAATAACAAATATAACTTGTAATGATGAGGTCTGACGAGGGAGTAAGGATCCAAATGCAGTTTAATTGGAATTTTAAAAGTAAAAGCAAACTCAAAGGCAGGAACAAATGAAACCTCCACGAGGGGAAAAATAAAGGAAAGAAAACAAGAAAACAACACGGGGGTTTAGCAAGGTGGGCTTAGGCAGGGACATGGACCAAGGCAGGATACGGGACAGAGCTTCAAACGTAGAACATCAAACATCAAACAACAACCGACAAAGGACAAGGTGAACATAAGGACCTAAAATACAAAACAAGGGAAAACATAAACCAATGGACAATCAGAACTAATAACAAGGTGAAGAGGTAATTAACTAAAACCAATGACAAGACTAGAACAGAGAGTAAAGTAGTTAAACAATAAACCAATGGGGAGCGGACACATGGACGAGGAGGGAGGACAGGACATGACAAAACTTCAAAATAAGAGTGCTTAAAACAGAAAGCAATACGGAACATAAAAGGTGCCAAAACTCAAAGAGTGCATAAACAAAGAACAATGTGGAACATAAAAAGTGCCAAAAACTAAAAGTAAAAAGGTAAACAAACCAAAGACGGTGTGGATCGTTACAGAGCCCCCCCTTTAAGGAGCGGATCCCAGACGCTCCTAATCAAAGGAGGGGCAAAACGACAACGAAAACAAACAGGCAGATCTAGGGAACACGAGGGGGACAGAGGGACAAGACGTGGACAGGAAGACAGTGACAGAACAGATGGGTGGTCAGGAGAACAAGGAGGCCGGGTAGGTGCCCAGGGGACAACTTGAAGGAGGGGACCGGGTCGGGGGGCATCCATCGGGCAGGGACTGGGTCAGGAGGCCGGGGAGGTGGCCGTAGGGCAGGGATCGGGTCAGGTGGCCAGGGAGGCAGCCCCATGGCAGGGACTGGGTCTGGAGGCCGGGGAAGTGGCCGTAGGGCAGGGATCGGGTCAGGGGGTCTAGGGGATGGCCACAAGGCTAGGGCAGGGTCAGGAGGCTTTGGAGACGGCCTCAGGACTGGGACAGGGTCAGGAGGAGGCCACGGGATAGGGTCAGGAGACCATGAGACAGGATCAGAAGGCCTGGGAGGGGGCCACAAGACAGGGTCAGAAGGCCAGGGAGGAGGCCACAAGGTAGGGTCAGAAGGCCAGGGAGGAGGCCACAAGGTAGGGTCAGAAGGCCAGGGAGGAGGCCACAAGGCAGGGTCAGAAGGCCCGAGAGGAGGCCACAAGGCAGGGTCAGAAGGCCCGAGAGGAGGCCACAAGGCAGGGTCAGAAGGCCCGAGTGGAGGCCACAAGGCAGGGTCAGAAGGCCCGAGTGGAGGCCACAAGGCAGGGTCAGAAGGCCTGAGAGGAGGCCACAAGGCAGGGTCAGAAGGCCTAGGAGGCCACAGGGCAGGGTCAGAAGGCCTGGGAGGAGGCCACAGGACAAGGCCAGAAGGCCTGAGAGGAGTTGAGGAGGCCCCCAGGGACGGTGCCATAGTAGGCAGTGACCAAGGAGGCTTGGAAAGTCCTGGGGTTTTAGTAGGCGAAGGCAGAGCCGTGGGAGGTGGAGCAGACAGAGCCATGGAAGGCGGAGCAGACAGAGCCGTGGAAGGCGGAGCAGACAGAGCCGAGGCAGTCCTCTGAGGCGGAGACCTGGGGGACTCTGGCAGCAGAGGCGCGGAGGGCTCGGGAGACAGGGGTGCGGAAGGCTCGGGTGGCTGAGGCGTGGGAGGCCCTGACCTTGGTCTCAAAGGCTCGAGAGGCAGTGCGCTGGGTGACTCGAGAGGCAATGCGCTGGGAAGCTCTGGAGGCGGAGCTCTGGGAGGCTCGAGAGGCGGAGCTGTGGAAAGCTCTGGAGGCGGAGCTGTGGAAAGCTCTGGAGGCGGAGCTGTGGAAAGCTCTGGAGGCGGAGCTGTGGAAAGCTCTGGAGGCGGAGGAGTGGAAGGTGGAGCCGTGGCAGGCTCTGGTGACTGAGGCGTGGCAGGCTCTGGTGACTGAGGCGCGGCAGGCTCTGGTGACTGAGGCGCGGCAGGCTCTGGTGACTGAGGCGTGGCAGGCTCTGGTGACTGAGGCGTGGCAGGCTCTGGTGACTGAGGCGTGGCAGGCTCTGGTGACTGAGGCGTGGCAGGCTCTGGTGACTGAGGCGTGGCAGGCTCTGGTGACTGAGGCGTGGCAGGCTCTGGTGACTGAGGCGTGGCAGGCTCTGGTGACTGAGGCGTGGCAGGCTCTGGTGACTGAGGCGTGGCAGGCTCTGGTGACTGTGATCTCGAAGGCTCGAGAGGCGGAGCCGTGGGAGGCTCAAGGGGCGGAGCCGTGGGAGGTTCAGGAAGTGTTGGCTTTTGGACGGTCCGAGGCTACAGGCGCTGGCTCTGGCTCTTGGACGGTCGAGGCTTTCAGGCGCGGGCTCTGGCTCTTGGACGATCGAGGCTACAGGCGCGGGCTCTGGCTCTTGGACGATCGAGGCTACAGGCGCGGGCTCTGGCTCTTGGACGGTCGAGGCTACAGGCGCGGGCTCTGGCTCTTGGACGGTCGAGGCTACAGGCGCGGGCTCTGGCTCTTGGACGGTCGAGGCTGGCAACGCCGGCTCTGGGACGGACGAGGCTGGCAACGCCGGCTCTGGGACGGACGAGGCTGGCAACGCCGGCTCTGGGACGGACGAGGCTGGCAACGCCGGCTCTGGGACGGACGAGGCTTCCAGCTCGTTGGCCGTGGCAGGCGTGGGCGTTGGCTCGTTGGCCGTGGCAGGCGTGGGCGTTGGCTCGTTGGCCGTGGTAGGCGTGGGCGTTGGCTCGTTGGCCGTGGCAGGCGTGGGCGTTGGCTCGTTGGCCGTGGCAGGCGGAGACCGGGAAGCAGAAGCCTTTCCTCTTCTCCTCCTTCTCCTGGCGGACGGGGTTGTCAACACTGGCCCTGGGACAGACAAGGCTGGGGGCATGTTGGCCGTAGCAGGCGTGGAGGAACGAGTCATGGAAGGCTGGGAGGTGACCTCTGTGGGGGGAGAGATAGCGGCCTCCTCTGCGATGCCCACAGTCAGAGGAGAGCCACAGATCCTCAGGGTCACTTCAAGGAAATCAGAGAGCGTCCAGCCAGGGGTTGCTGGTGGTAGCCGCTCCTTCAATGAGGTGTCAAGATTTGCCCTGAAGAAAACCACCAAGCTGTAATCTGGGAAATCCGAAGAGTTTGCCAGCTCGAGGAACTCAAAGACATGGACCTCTATCGGGCGGTCCTCCTGTTTGAGGCCGAGGAGGAGGAAATTCGCCTGTTGGGCGGTGAGGGCTGCTGGATCCATTGCGGGTCGGTCGTTCTGTAATGATGAGGTCTGACGAGGGAGTAAGGATCCAAATGCAGTTTAATTGGAATTTTAAAAGGTAAACAAACCAAAGACGGTGTGGATCGTTACATAACTGCACAACTCAAAATACATTTTATTATATGAGTAATATATGAGCCTGTATTTTGTGTTGTGCATTTATATTTTTTCTTCTAAAATGTTTGAGATAACTCACAACTCTGAATTTAAGGTTTATATAAGTATTTTCCAAAAGTAACTAAGATACTAACAGTTGTATTATTGTGTTTAAGGGTGAATCTAACAAAGAAAAGTTTGGGTCATATTTTGTTCTTAAATCAAAAGGAAAAAAAATAACATTTAGCATAAAGACAGCAAAAATACATCTTTACAGCAAAACAGTAATGAAAATCACCACAGACACAATTATATTTTTGAAACCAATCAGTCTCAAATAAATTCTAAATTACTAAATTGTCACTTTGCAATAAACTGTAATGGTTCTAAAACAGACTTCATGTTCTTTATAATATAATTTCAAAATATAAATTACAAAATATAATTGTTTTTGGAGTAAACATTACATTTCTTGACCGTTTTCATGAGATTCACCCTTAAATCCTCAGTGTATATACTTATCTTTTTCTTTTGCTGATTGAAGTTGTCGATGATGACACCAATAAAGAGGTTGAGGGTGAAGAACGAGCCAAATATAATGAAGATTACAAAGTACAGGTACATGTAAAGATTTGATTCATAGTCAGGCTGTTGCTCCAACTGCAAATACAAGAAAATAAAAAGGTATGTTATTACATGATCACAGGTTGTTTATTACTTATGTATAACCTTCATAGTACTTGATTAACCTTTTCTTCATAATCATATTTCTACTCAAACAGAAAACAACACCTTTGAAGGTGAAGTGTATAATTCTTGTAATATTTTTCCTAGTTAAAGTATACTATTTTTTCGATTGAAGCATATGCAGAGGGCGGGACTATCTATTTTCCCGACCAATGTAAAACAGGGGAAGTGTTAGGGAAACCTGCCTATTCCATTTGGTACTGCTTATGATGGAGAAGTAGAATACTTCTCCTTTAAGACTGAGAACAAATGTACTTACATCACGGGAATCCACAGCGGCATACATGATGTCCATCCATCCTTTAAATGTGGCCTTGTAGAAACAATACCAATAATCAATAAACAGTGAATATACTACACCAAACCACCTAATACTTGGCCCATGCATTTTAGCTTCTCTCTAAATTAAAAATTCCTGCTTTCTCACCACTTGCAATAGGGCCAGGTATCCGGCTCCCACGTTATCGAAGTTAATTTTCACATTTATCCAGCGTGCTGTGTCATTGTTTTTGATCAGGGCAAAACATTCAGACTTGTTGTTGACCACACTGATGGGAAACATCTCATCATTGGTGATATTAACACAATGATAGTATTTCCCAGCAAAGAGGTTCACCCCCATGATGCTGAAGATCAGCCAGAAGATCAAGCACACCAGCAGAACATTCATAATGGAAGGAATGGCTCCCAGCAGAGCATTCACGACAACCTGGAAGCAAAAAAACACATCATGTTACAAACATACATGCTCTCACTGCATGCTCTGAAATCTTGCTATAGATATGAGAGTTGCGTAAACTATAATGTACTATCAGTGCTTATATAGTGGATAGCTAAGACTGGCTGGTTAAAGCTAAATCCTTTACTGATAATGAGATTCGCAACATGAATTTTAACTGGCTGAGAGTGTTTTAATCTTTTTGAAGCTAAGCCTATTTTATCCTACAATAAGAATTGAGTAAATGCAACACTAAAATGAAAAATATTCTAAGGCTTTGTTCACACTGTACACAAATCTGACTTGGCTATTAAATTCAGTTTTTAGAACTGACTGTGCGCATTGTCATTTTGTAAGTGATGAAATTTGATCTTGTTTAGACAGCGTAGGTACTATCCCATCTCTTATGTTTGTGAGTTCAGCACTCTGTGAGATGTCATCATTGACATGAGTAGAGGCAAAATTTCCAGTTTTCCATACTCTCTTAACACACTGACAGCTACTTCTTGTAGGAAGACTCTTGGCATCTGGCTGACACTTTCAGTATGTCATTCCATTAGTAACCAGATACACCGATCAGTCACAAAATTAAAACCACTTGCCTAATATTGTGTAGGTCCCCCTCGTGCCGTCAAAACAGTGCCAACCCCGCATCTCAGAAAAGCATTCAGAGATGCTAATGTTTTCACCACAATCGTACAGTTAACGAAAACTTTGTCAGTTCGAACCTGTCTGGCCATTCTCCGCTAACCTCTCTCATCAACAAGGCATTTCCATCAACAGGACCGCTGCTCACTGGATGTTTTTTTTTTTTTTTTTTTTTTCCACTGGAGTAAATTCTAGAATCTGTTGTGTGTGAAAATCCCAGGAGATCAGCAATTACAGAAATACTCCAACCAGCCCATCTAGCACCAACAAACATCCATGTGATAATCTAATCAGTCAATTGTGTGGCAGCAGTGCAGTGCATAAAAACATGCAGATATGGGTCAGGAGCTTCACATAATGTTCACATCAACCATCAGAATGCGCAAAAAATGTGATCTCAGTGATTTGGAGTGTGGCATGATTGTTGGTGCCAGATGGGCTGGTTTGAGTATTTCTGTAACTGCTGATCTCCTGGGATTTTCACGCACAACAGATTCTAGAATTTACTCCAGTGACAAAAAAAAACAAAAAAAAAAAACATCCAGTGAGCGGCAGTCCTGTGGATGGAAATGCCTTGTTGATCAGAGAGATCAACAGAGAATGGCCAGACTGGTTTGAACTGACAAAGTCTACGGTAACTCTGATAACTGCTTTGTACAATTGTTGTGAATATAATAACATCTCAGAATGCTATCCTGAGATGTGGGTTGGCGCTGTTTTGGCGGCACGAGGGAGACCTACACAATGCTAGGCAGGTGGTTTTAATGTTGTGGCTGATTGGTGTATCTGGTTGCTATGGGAATGACATACTGAAAGTGTCAGCCAGATGCCAAGAGTCCTTCTACAAGAAGTAGCTGTCAGTGTGTTAAGAGAGTATGGAAAACTGGAAATTTTGCCTCTGCTCATGTCGATGATGACATCTCACTGTAGTGCTCAGAAACATAAGAGATGGGCATTTTATGCATTCATACATATACTGTCCAACACTACAGAAAAGAATCACTCAATCATTGTTCACTACACACTGTAATGAAAGTCACATAGTATACTATATGAGAAAATAGTGAGCGACAAATAGCGTACAGTTCCAGACAATATTATGCATATAATTGTGGTTTGGATTGGGTGTGTAAACATTAGATTATGTATGGATTTGTGCTGTTTAGACTACAAAAAAACAAAACAGATTTAATTCAGATACTGTATATAAAAATATAAGATTTTTGCTGCCTTTCGAAACAAAGCCTTAGCATATTACTGGCCAACTTGTTTCTATGCAGATGTGTTGTTTTGTTCCAGTAATTTGGACCTTTAAATTGACAACACCATGTGTCAGTCTGCCTTGATATATATATATATATATATATATATATATATAATACCTAATTACCTCTACTTAATTAAACTGTTATTTATCCAAAGTTTTACTCATAGTTCAATTGGACATTTTGCAGGGGTGTATCACACATAATTTTAACTACCAAAAATGTGGAGGAAACAAAAATTAAAACAGAAAAAAACCTTGTGGAGACATGATGACGTCACAACATTTGTTTACTGCAAATGAAAAGAGACACATAACAGAGAAAGAAATTTAAGGTCAAAGGCACAAACAACACAACCAACACAGAATCATCAGAAAAAATCAGAGAGTTTTCACCAATGCACAAGCATGCAAAGAAGCATGCATATGTCTAAATATACTTAAGTCTACATACAATTTTCATTTATTTATCATGTGATCAGGAAGTCATACAATATTCAACATGCAAAAGGAAAATAATTCCCAACAACAATGTTTGGAAAATTATACAGTATCTTTGTGTGAGTGTATGGTGTTGTATGATGTTGTAACTTGATTTACCCCAAGTATGACATGCTCCTGGATCAACATCCTTGTTGGACACAAGTCCAATTAACCAATCACATTTTAGAGTTAGGAAAAGTGTAAGGGTTTGGGTTAGGAGCTAGAACAATGCTTTTTACTTTAAAAGACTAGATGAAAAAGATGCAAAACATAATACTGCAAGATATTCACAATGGACTTAGAATGTTTTTTAAAAGAAGAAACGTTTAGAAAGAATTGATTTAATTATCCAGTCATTGTATGTTAGGGATTTTCTCCTTTGTGCTGTGTGAGCAAAAAGAACTGAACACTGGTAAATAATTACCTCACTCAAACACATTATCTATCTATCTATCTATCTATCTATCTATCTATCTATCTATCTATATATATATATATATATATATATATATATATATATATATATAGTGCATTCAGAAAGTATTCAGATCCCTTTCAATTTTTTTACAATGTGTTATGTTGCAGCCTTGTGCTAAATGCACATCAATCTAAATACCTTACCCCATACAGACAAAAAAAAAAAATATATATATATATTTTTGATAACTTTGAAAAAAACTGAAATATCACATTGATGTTAATATTCAGACCCTTAACTCAGTAGTTAGTTGAAGCATCTTTGGCAGCGATTACAGCCTCAAGTCATTTTTGGTTATGATGCGACAAGCTTTACACATCTGGATTTGGGGATTTTCTGCCATTCTTCTCTGCAGATCCTTTCAAGCTCTGTCAGGTTGGATGGGGACTGTCGGTAGACAACCATTTTCAGGTCTCTCCAGAGATGTTCGATTGAGTTAAATCCAGGCTCTGGCTGGGCCACTCAAGGACATTCACAGAGTTGTCCCTACACTACTTTTACATTGTCTTGACTGTGTGTTTAGGGTCTTTGACCAGTTGGAAGGTGAACCTTCACCCCAAACTGAGGTCCTGAGCGCACTGGACCAGGTTTTCATTGAGGATATCTTTGAATTTTTGCTGACCAGTCCCCGTCGATGAAATATAGCCCCACAGCATGATGCTACCACCACCATGCTTCACCATGGGGGTGGCTTTGTGCAGGTGATGGGTGGTGCCTGGTTGCCTTGGCTATTCCAAAAGTCTTACGTTTAAAAATTATAGAGGCCACTGTGCTCTTAGGAACCTTCAATGCAGCCAAAACATTTTGTAGCCTTCCCCAGATCTGTGCCATGGCACAATCCTGTTTCTGAGCTCTGCAGACAGTTTCTTTGACCTCATGCTTGGAATTTGCTCTGATATGCATTTTCAGCTGTGAGACCTTATATAGACAGGTGTGTACCTTTTTAAATCATGTTCAATCAATTGAATTTGCCATAGGGGGACTCCAATCAAAGTTTAGAATCATCTCAAAGATGATCCAGAGAAATGGGATGCATCTGAGCTAAATTTTAAGTGTCATAGCAAAGGGTCTGAATACTTATGTCAGTGTGATATTTTAGTTTTTCTTTAAAATAAATTTGCTGTTATCAAATTTTTTTATTTTTTTGCTTTGGGGTATGGAGTGTAGATTGGTGTGAAAATAAAAAATATTTAAAGCAATTTAGCATTAGGCTGCAACAACAAAGTGTGACAAAATGAAGGGTTCTGAATAGTTTCTGAATGCACTATATATATATATATATATATATATATATATATATATATATATATATATATATACATATACATAGTAAATATGGTGTTATATATATTTTATATATGCTATACACAAAAATGTTTGAATATTCTGCATAATATTTTCAACAAAAATTGTATTTTTCATTGATTAAAATTATAAAAAATTTCAAAGTAAAATTGACTAAAATGTATTAATATAGCATGATTAAATACTGCGAAAATGTACAGGTCATTTCCATCAAAAGACTAAAACTAAATAAATAAAAATAAATAAATAACACTTATGAATTATAAAGTGTCCATTTTCAAGAGAACTTATTGTTCTTAAGAGGTAATTAAAATAAAATGGAGAGGGTGGAAATAGCGACTGCATATGGATAAAACAATGATTAAACAATTACCAACTACTGACCACCAAATTTCCTATTTGACGCACCCCTAATCAGAACAATAGGGACAATAATTTATTGAACCCAAACCGTGACCACATGATACAAAGAAAAAAACATGACAAATTTGACCCGTTAAAATGCTAATTGTTATCCAATAATTTCTTTGTGATTTAAGGGGTAGTTTAGGGTTAAGTTTAAGTTCAGCAATAATGGTTATGATTGTTTGATAGGAATCTTGTTCCAAGACCAACCATGGACATTTTTACAGGAGGATGTTCTTCTAGGGTAAGTCATATTTTGCATAATGTGAGTGTCTTGTGGTGTGCTTGGTTGTGTGTATGTATCTGTTTGTCTTACCCTCATTCCCTCAAAGCGTGACAGTGCTCTTAAAGGTCTAAGAGCACGCAGTGTTCTCAGGGACTTAATTGCACTTAGTTCAGAGTAACCAAGAGCATTTGCTACCAGACTCACCAACGACACCTGCAAAATACACATGCATGGGCACACGCACACACAAACATGTAGGGCACATCTGTAAACCAGAAAGTAGTGCAGTATCTGAAATCATGTGTTCAGGGCAGTTTAGCAATGACTCACAATACAAAATTTTGTGATGTAATGAAATGCAGATTTAAAGGTGCTATGAGCAATGTTTTGAATACTATATCCCTTTTGCCCTACATATATAACTGATAGGTGTCCTGAAAAATAACACCTGTCTATGTAACAACCTCAGGCTCTCTAAACAGCAATAAAGAGTCTACCTGTTAATCATTTTGAGTACTCTTTTTAGTTGACATCGGATTGGCTGACATATCTTTGGAGGGCAGGGCTTTGGAAAGAGGGCATGTGGTTAAAAGAACTGATGGTCTAATTTAGTGTCCAAGTCTGGCAAAAAATATCTAACTAACTGAGATCACTTACAGCACCTTTTGAATGGCACAAACGTTGCAATCCAGCATACGAGATTCATACATACATCAACTATCAGGAAGTCAAGCCAGCACCAGGCATTGGTGAAGTATTTGACGAAGCCGTATGCAACCCATTTTAGAAGCATCTCCAATATAAAGATGTAGGTGAAGACTTTATCCGCATATTCCAACACTGTTTTTATCGTCTTACGCCGCTCAATGTAAATGTCCTCGAATGCCTAAATATGCCAATATACATGAAATTAACAAAGGAAAGTTGAATGTATATCTAATAGAAAAGTGTACATGCAATGCAGTGTACTTTTGTTTTGCTTGTGAAGGTTGTGAGTGGGTATGTTATTGTGTGTGGGAGCTCACCAGTGCTCCACTGCTCAGTAAAATCATGAAGATGATGAAGGACTCAAACCAGTTGTGCTCTACAATAATAAAGCAGGTTTTCCTGAGAGTCCACCAATTCTTCCAGTTTCCCCTTTCCACTTCCACCTGACAGCACTGAAACCTCATCACACAGCCTGAGAAAAAGACAATGATTGACAGAATAATAGTTAAACAAAATAAACCATCTAAAAAAATCCAATATTAACAAACCTTACTATGCTATTTAAGATGGATGACATAAATGGGAAATAAATTACAATGTTGGTCGATGTTTCTTGGATTTTCTCTTCTTTTAAAATTTTCATTAAACATTATTTTGACTGTTCAGCCGGTTTCCCACCTCCTCCTTGTCCATCTTTATACTACTACACTGGTGCCGAAATCCAGGATAAGGAAGAAGACTGGTCGCTATGGACACCTCACCGCTGGGTGACTGACTAGCATCCAGGAGACTCACCATCAAGCTCTCCTCACTCAAGAATGGTGTTTCCAGGAGATCCTCCGAGCACATGCCGAGGATCGGCAGACCTTGCAGAGCTGGTAAGCTCCAGGTGGATTCTCCATTGTGGCCCCGGAGCAGCAATGAAGCCACAGCTGCTGCTCTCAAAGATGGGCCCAAAGGTATTCGTGAGTTTTTTTGAGCAGTTGGCCACCGCCTCCGGCTGGCTGCAAACCCAATGGGCCCTCCATATGCTGCCACTGCTTTCCAGGGAGGCCCAGCTCACAGCGCAGCAGCTACCAGCTGAGGACCATCTGGACTACATGAAGCTGAAGACTGCTGTCCTGCAACAGGTTGGCAGCACCCCAGAACAACATGCCCCCTGAGCGATGCCGGCCATCCTTTTGCATTTTCCCAGCAGTTCTGTGATGCCTGCCGAAAATGGGTGCTAGCTGAGGAAGGGCGTGCCGTTGAGGATGTCATCGAACTGATGGTGCTGGAGCAGCTGACCGTTCACCTGCCCCAAAGAACTGCAGAATGGGTCCAGTGCCATTGTCCCACATCAGTGGAATCCATGACATCTAGCTGGCCGAAGCCCACATGGCAGCCTAGCCAAAAGCTGGCGAGCGGTCCAGATCTCTTTCTCTCTCTCTCACTCTTGTTTCTCCTTCCCCTCTTGTCCCTGCCTCTCCTCCCTCTCGCCCTATACCCACTCCCTGGAAACGGGGAGTGGTTCCAACCAAAACGGCACCCCGCTTCCATGGGCTGCACTATGTGCTGGCCCCATCCCCTAACCCTTAACATCGCCATTCCCAGGTTGATGTCTCCCCCACCACGAGTACATCCATGAAGCCTGGGCCGGTCTAGTTGCAGGGAACCGTTACACAGCCAAAACTGGTGTTCAGTAATGGAGGTAAACATTGATCTTGATCCCCAGCATGCCACAGACTGCTTGATTGAGCAGGGACGTACCGTATACCGGTAAAAATTAAGGGCCGTACATACCAAGCCCTGGTGGATTTGGGCTGCAATCAAACCTCGATCCACCACGGCTTGGTTCATGATGGGGCTTTGGGTGCAAAACACAAGGTGAAGGTGAGGCGTGTGTGCATGGGGATGTTCATAAAAATTCGGAAGTGACAGCCATTATTCAATTCCAGGGGAAAAAACATAGAGTGGAAGCCATGGTAAATTCCCGCCTCACCCATAAACTGATCCTGGGGACCAATTGGCCGGGGTTTAAAAGATTATTAAATGTGTTGTGTGTGGATGGGTTCTGTAAACCGAAATCTCAGTGTGTGATGTGTCACGTAATGGCTAGGGAGGCTAGCCAGGGTGTCCACATCTGCTCAGCCTCAGGATGACGCAGGAGGGGAATCCTCCGGCACTCCCACCCTGAGGGAGTTCCCAGAGGGGAATTTCCCTATAGAGCACCCTGACAAAACCCTTAGCCACGCATTTGACCAAGTGAGAGTAATCGATGGCCAGCAGCTCCAGCCTGATGTCGCCCTCACATATCCGTATTTTTCAATTATTAGGGACTGGTTGTATCAAGTGATGCAGGACACTCAAACCCATGAAAACACAACCCAGTTATTAGTCCCGAGGAGCTGTCGGGAAAACCTTTTCCAGGCGGCTCACCATAATCCTATGGCGGGTCACTTAGGACAAGTGAGAACACTGCACCATTTCAGGGAGGTACCGAGAGCCTCCTCTTGGTTTTCCCCCTTCAGGAAAACGTTGGCCCCACGGGGTGCTTGATGTTATATAGGAGGCATGGGAGGAAGGACCTTCCCAAAGTAAAAATGAAATTCAGTATGTCCTTGATCTTCGAGCAAACCTATACACACTGGGTCGGTTGTCACAGCAAAATTTGCCCCAAAGCCGGCTTTATAATAGGGTTGCCCAGCTACGGAATTTGCACCGGGAGACAAAGTACTACTCCCCACATCAATCTGGTTATACAGTGAGTCGGGGATCTAGATTATGAAGTTAAACGAACAGATAGAGGCGGAGCACATCAAATTTACCACCTCAACCTTCTCAAATTATGGAGAGCGGCGGTCCCCGTGTCCACAGTTCCACAGAGGGTGGAGCTTGGGCTGGAGGTGAAGTTAAAAGCCGCTCCATTCACCCTGGTAACCTTGTGGAGACCACCTCTCACTGTCCCAGCTCGCGGGGTGGCCAAATTGCAAAAGGAATTTGCAGATGTGTTCTCTACCCTTCCCATTCATACAAACCTCATACAACACCATAGCAAGACCCCACCAGGAGTGGCAGTGTGTAGTCGGCCGTACCGTTTCCCCGAACATAAGAAAAAAGTGATTTGAGACGAATTAGAGGCAATGCTCGAGATGGGGTAATAGAAGAATCGCACAGTGATTAGGCCAGCCCAGTGTTTCTTGTACCTAAAAGTGATGGGTCATTCCGGTTCTGTGTAGATTACCAGAAAGTCAATGCAGTGTCTAAATTTGATGCATGTGTGGCTCAATTTTATTCGACACTGGATTTAAGGGGCATTGGCAGATCCGCTTAACTCCATTATTCCGGGTTTCAGCACCAATGTAACAGTATAAAGTTGGACAAGGAGGAGGCGGGAAACCTGCTGAACAGTCAAAATAATGTTTAATGAAAACTTAAAAAGACACAAACAAATACACACATGGCAGCTGTGTTTGGCGCGCACGCGCGCACACGCTCTCTCTCTCTCTCTCTCTCTCTCCCTCTCGAACTACCACATCTGGCTCGGCTTTATCCCTCTCCTCAACTGATTCGCCCGATTGGGGGCCAGCCGTGTGCACTCACGGTCCTCGTCACAGTAGCTTAGTTTCAATCAATGGACTGGGTGAACTAGTCAAGGAGCTTTGAAGCCTTTTTTTTCAAAAAACAAGGTTTTCCATTTAATTAACCTTTACATTCCACATGAAACAGCATTTCTAACTCATATTAGTTCTTTAAAATGACATCTAAAAAAAAAAAATAGGATTCATCCATGGTTTTATCCATCAGGAATTCATTAGATCCTGAAAAATGGGCATTCCACAGATCCAGATGCCGGACATGAAGGCTAAATGTCAATTTCACCATCGAGAGCATCTCATCATATCCCAGTGGTAATGCTTCTTTTTTTAAAATCCATTGTTATTTGCTATTGTTGCCGTAACCTTTAATGTATTAACATTAACAAGCATTAATTTATAACATGGATGAACCTAAATATCCTAAATATGCCTAAATATCTATTTGGTTATTGTTTAACATTAACCATTAGCCCACATAGCCACGGACAAAATTGTTTCAGAGGCAGAACAAGTCATAACATTTTGTTGAAAGATCAAGAAAATACAAATTTTTGGAATAACATGCACAATAAAACCAAGAACATGTATTTAAAAAGTACACAGGGTCAAATGGTGGTTGACCGATATATTGCAGAGTCCAATAAATTGGCAGATATTCTTACTTTTTTATTTATCGCATCGGCTGATAAATTATCCCGTTTGCCCGATTTTTTTCTTGAGGGTGCTGAGAATCGCCTGCTTGCATTTGAAGTGTCTGTGACATGTAAAACAACCAGTCACAGTTAATTTTGTTGTTAAATGCCATTATGTACAATAATAGGCCGGTGTGCAAACACAGTGTCATTTAATCAGTCCGCATATCAGAGCTGTGGCAGATGATCAGATCAGTCAGAATAAAAAGCTTCAGTATCAGAAGTTCCTCTGATTATCAAATAATGACGGTAACTCCATGACAATCCATGTAGGTGATCCAGGCTGTTTAAACTATCAGGAGAAGATTGCTGCTGGTACGGATCTGCAAGGCTGTGTCCGAAACCAAGAAAACGCTGCCTCCAGAGGCTGTATACAGAAGTACGATGAAAATAAGGTGCTTTTAAAATTGTTTGGAAACCAGTTTCCTTAAGAATTCCATTAATTCAAAACAGATGTCAGTAAAGCCATTAACTGATTAGGTAGCAAGGTAGCAAGTCAGCTGCCTATGCTTTCCCCCTGCTCTCTGGATATCGGCATCGGCCATTAAAACCCTGTATCGGTCGACCACTAGTTCTTTCTATAGACCTAAACAAGCTGGACCTTTCTGTTCTTCTCTCCCTTTTTGTATGCACACACACCTTCAGTGAAGCAGGCCTCTGGGTCCAGGGACTCCTCCGGCTCCAACTCGACGGACTCTACCCCCTCTCCAGGGGGTCGGATATCCACCGTGCTCCCCTCTGAGGAACTGAGAACCACATCTATCGGAAGCTTCTACACGGGTATCCATGCAGCCACATAATTAGACACAATAAGCAAACACACACACATAGACATACAAGATTAGGCTGTTTTGAAGCATATCTTGTCCAGATTGCTTTTACTGTTATTCTCAATCTCATGCAATGTCATATCATTCAAAAGTACCTACAAGCTTGTGGATTTAGCGATTGATTTGATGGATTTGATTGATTTTCTAATTAGCAGCCAGGCATGAAATCAAAGGCCTCTGGCTTCACCATATAATCTCACAGTCAGCTGTGGGTACATTTGATGTGCCTTCATTCCTTCCTCATGCATGTTTTTTGTTTCTCAAGGTGCATTTTTTTTCTCATCCAAGCTTGTGATCTTGTCATCAAATGTTGAGTGCTTTGAGTATTTTCATGTCCAGTGCAAACATCAACCCCTTACCTCTCCCAACCCCTTCCAAAAATAAATTATTGCTATTGGATAATCCCAATACATTTGGATTAGCAAAATTCAGATTATCACATGAGCCCACCCCACTGAGTGCAATCCCTTGATTGACATGAAAACACAGGCTGGAAGTCCATTTCGTTAAGCAGTGGTCAAGCTTCGGTCCGCCAGTCAGTTTGAAGAGGAGGGAAGCCGCATTAGCGTTAACTAACACCAGAGCCACATGCTAAGTCTGAGACAGCATTTGATTAGCTTTGATTGGGGAAAGAAGAGAACTGGAACTGGAGTCTAATAATGGAAGACCAGGTAATATGTTCCTGAGAAAACATATTAGCTTATCTAACATTTTCTATTAGATGACATCATTTTCTAATGATATTAAACACTAAGGGGCCGTAGGTAACAAACAATGAACAGTGACCTTAGGTACTGGGTAAGAACAGGACAAACATGACATTATTTGACATTATAATGATATATTCTTGACCACAATTTAGATTTAAACCTAAAAGAACTGGGGATCACTAAGTTACTGACCCCTCTGTTGGTTTTGCAGCTGCTGGACTGATTAAAAAAAAACAGTTGGTCAGAGAATAAGTAGAAAGGATTAAAAAAATATATATAGAAGGATGCTGTCTAAAACTGAGCTGGAGCACTGGTTGCCGTGGCACCCAGCTAATGCGGCACGGGGAAATGATGCAAGCATGCTGTGTGTGATTTCAGAATCTTCCAGAATGAATCTAACATTTTAAATCGTAAGAATAATATTAGAGGCAAAGCTGAGCAAACCTGCATAAGTTGCCCTGACCCCTGACCTTTAAATTCTGTAAGATTCACATTAATTAATTTAAAGTCTTATACATGGATCAATGTTTAAGGTTTAAAACTTCTGTTTCCTAATCCCATTACACTCTGGTATCCTACTCTCTGATATTCTTCTAACTTTGCTCTTAAAATCCAAGTAAGGACAGATGGTTTCATTAGCAAAGGCAACATCTTCATTAATGGGGTCATGACATAAGGAATATTTTCCTTGATCTCTTTACATTTAAGGGGTCATTGTACTATAACAAAATCTGTAAGTTTCAGAACTGAAAACATCTTCTTTAATGGAAAAAGAGCATTTATTTAAAACAAGCTACAAAAAACGGTTCATTTGGAATTTGTGGAACTTGTGAAGTCACATGGACCAAATACATCTGCATATGACTGCCTCTTCAGCAAGGCCTATTTTCTGTTACTGCACCCTTGGAACCGCCCACTGGCACTTAGTCATTCACACAGATGTAGAGGAGAAAGATGGGCCTGTCATGGAAGATTCATTCATAGGGGACTTATACAGGACACCTTCATGTGACTCTGGATTTAAATGTTTTTCTACATAAACATGCTCTAGAAGTAATGATTTGACCAGATGCAAAGATGCAAAGTCAAATTATAACTTTAAAATGAAGACTACTATTGTGTTTCATTCAGCTGCGCTGTTATTCTGTTGTCTGTCCTGTAAACCGTTTTTGCACACATCTGTGAATTTTTAATTATTCGTCTTTTGTTAACATGGACGTCTTTGATCATATTGATGCCTTTCTGCACAACACTGGTGATGTACAGTGCGTTTTAAGAGTGGTACAAGCACAACTTTTAAAAACGCATCTCATTCTGCTGCTGCTACTGACTGGGAGAAACACACGCAGTCCTGTGTGTAAACAAACACAGAAGATGTGAGATGTGAAGACCAGCTTTTCTGTTTTGGCCTGCTGAAGCCAGTTGAAGCATCCAACATCACCATGAATTTAATGACATTTGCATATTCAGAACATTTCAGCATGGATTGTATGTGTTTTCAGCTCATATGACTGTGGATTGCTTGTGTGCCAGTCACAATATGATTTAGGTTTGCAAAGGAACTGTTATTGAAGGATGGGTCAGTTAAATACTCTTGGACTGCAAAGCCATAAGTAAACAATTTAATTCATGAATATTTCATATGTTATGACTGTTTGATAGATAATGGTGCTGCTTGAGTGAACAGTTTAATATATTCAGATGAAATGTGTTGGGTGTACGTTATGTGTTTACACTGAAATGTAGTTTTCTAATGTTGTGGAGTTCATTTTCTTTGGCTTGCGTTTCAAATATGTCTGTATTGGAAGGGTTGCATGATGTTAGTCAATCACAACAGTGGGTGTTTACACTGAAGTCTTAAAGGGCCAGGCAGCTTAAAGTGTTTCAGACAGATGGCCAGAGGCAGGGTGGAAAATTATTATATATGACTAAATTATTACTTTTTTGGTGGAAAAAAAAACAATGCTAATATTATAAGTGGACCTCAAGGAAGATAAAAAAAATGATATATATATATATATATATAATTTATATATAATTATATATATATATAAAAGAGTATATATAAAGAGCATGTCATGACCCCTTTAAAGCAGGTTAAGAAAAAAATGGACAAATTCATTCAATACAAGGTGGCACAGAATTTGTCAAGTAGTAAGGTCAATTTATGATCATATATTTTTCTTCATAAACCATGGTTCTAACCAGGGTAGAACACAAAACAGGGTATATGTAAAACTAATGGCATTAATGCAATTGAAACAATTTTATCTAATTAGCAACATTACATATTTACAGTATACACCCCTGCTGATTGAGAACAAACGCCCTCTAGGGGTTAACTGGCGTCATGACACTTTACCACTATTTCAGCAATTTAAAATTGCAACATATCACAAGCATAAACCGCTCACACTGGCATATTTTTTTAATCTAAAATGGTTATTTAATATGGGGGGGGAAATTATTTGTAAGCCATCTTGTTGCGAAAAACCACACTAGGTGTACTCAAAGGTAGTTTATGAAAAAACCCTATTTTTACCAAGCTTGTAACTGAAACAATGACCGTTGCCTACCACTATGGACAAAAGTAGCATCATTCCAATATGGATCATTAAGAATGCAGATGCAGTTAAACTTGCAGTGTGCCATGGACTAATTCTACAACTTGAATAATTAAAAAAATACATGTCTTTTTCTTTTACAGCTCACCTCTATGCACACCCACCCACACACAAACACATACACTTGTGTACACTCAACCTCTCGCTTTCTGTTCTCGGGTAGTTTAGTTCTAAGTGCTTACCGATAGCTTGTACAAAAAACAAACAAAAAGAAAAACATACAAGCTAATGTAACAGAAAGATGTTTGATGGACTAATGATGTAAAATGATGATCTTGCTCATTCCATATGACTGAAGGTACTGCAAAGAAGCAAAGTGCTACGACAAAAACACAAACTCATGTAGAAAACAAAACAAAAGACTGACAGCTGTCTCTCTTCGGTGCAAAATAGAGTTGTTAAAAAGGGAGGGAAGGGCACAGGCATTGAGAAACGAAAAACAAAAAGGGCAATCCGATCCAAAAAGAGAGATAAAATGAGAGAGACAAGAGTTTGGTCTGATTTAGATGGCATAGGCAGTCTCCATGGTTAGTGTGGGTGAGGAGGAAGGTGAGTCTCTTACAGGGCTCTCTCAGAGAAAACCTGGGGTTCGTCTGTCATAACGCTGCAATAACAGGTCACACACAAAGAGGAGATACACACTTCACATAACATGGATAATAACGTTGGCAACTTCAACACTGAACCACTTAAATTAGATTTAGAAATAGATCAAGTTAGAAGAGGGAAGAGAGAAAACATTAAGCACAGTGACAGTATTGCTGGAGAAGCATGGAAATGTGCTGGAATACGAACTCACACACAAACACACTCTATCATAGTTGGCATTAACTTCTATTGTTTTTTATACTGAGCTAAATATATTTTCTGTCTACGAAACATCTTAGAGGGTAGGGAAGGAATCTTTTTCTTTTTTACTATTTATTTTTTTACTTGACAAAATTTTTGTGTCCCCTCACAATTATTTTATGTTCCCTCACAATAACTTTAAAATTAACTATGGTTTTACTACAGTAACCATAGTTGAACTATGGTATTTTTTTAAAAACCTTAGTAGCCACAAAATTTACCATGATTTTACTACAGAAATCATATAACCATGATTTTTGTAATAAAACTATAGAACGTATACAGGAAAACCAAAAATATGGTAGTAAAAATCATATTTTTTTTCCCGTAGTAAAACCGTGGTACTTATACAACAAAACCGAAAATATATTGATAAAAATCATTAATCATACTTTTTTTTTTTAATGGTTACAATGGTTTTATTGTAGTAACACCATGGTTGATTTGTGGTACAAGTATCATGGTAAATAAATAAATTGCGTCCTTGCCCTCTGAGGGGCTCAGCGCCTTAACCCTTAAAGGAATAGTTCACCAGAAAATTACAATTCTCTCATCATTTACTCGCCCCTATGCCATCCCAGTTGTGTATGACTTTCTTTCTTCTGCACCACACCAATGAAGATTTTTAGAAGAATATCTCAGCTCTGTAGGTCCATACAATGCAAGTGAATGGTTACCAAATTTTTAAGCACCAAAAAGCACATAAAGCAGCATAAAAGTAATCCATATGACTCCAGTGGTTATATCCATGACTTCTGAAGCAATCCAATCACTTCTGGGTGAGAACAGACTAAAATATACTCCTTTTTCTCTGTACACTTTCTATTGCAGTCTCTAGGCACAATTATGATTTCAAGCTCAATTAAACTTTCTAGTGCTGACGAATAAGCAGAGCACAGGCACTAGGAAGTGTCATCAAGCTTGAAATCATGATCGCCAAGGAGACTGCTGGTGTTTATTGTGAAACAGGATGTAAATTTTGTTCTGTTCTCATCCAAAATCGATTAGAAGTCATTGATTAAACCACTGGGTCTTATGAATTACCTTTATTCTGCCTTTATGTGCTTTTGGAGCTTCAAAATTTTGGTCACAATTCACTTGCATTGTATGGACCTACAGAGCTGAAATATTCTTCTAAACATCTTTGTTTGTGTTCTGCAGAAGAAAGAAAGTCATACATATCTGGGATGGCATGAGGGTGAGTAAATGATGAGACAATTTTCATTTCTGTGTAAACTATTTATTTAGCCATACCTCTAAACCCTCCCTCAAGCTGTTCCAAACCCATATGACTTTCTTATTTCCATGGAACACATAAGGAAGTATTACGCAGAATGGAAGGGACCCACAGCCTCAGTGACCACTGAATTACATTGTAAGGAAAAAAGATGTGACAGAGGCTATTGGTCCCTAACACTCTCCCATGAAAGTCATACAGTTTGGAAGAAAATTAAGTTGAGAAAATAATGACAGAATTTACTTTTTTTGTTATTTTTTTTTTTTTATCCTTGTAGGCAGAACTTGACTCACAGCCAGAAAAAAACACAAACACAGACACACACAGTTAAGCATACTCAATTTCACCCTGGGCAAGGATGCTGAATTTAGCCATTTTCTCAATGCTCTCATTCATAATCTGGGATGCATGATTCCATGCCTGCTCAGTTGGTTGTAAATAATACACATTAGACTGTGAGGGGTTTTGTGTGTGCGAGACAATGTATGTTTATGAGAACATGTACTGAAATAATGAGTATACTTTGTAACTCTACCTGCTACAGTGCCCAGATGTTTGTTTTAACTAGCAGCAGATGGACAGGGTCAAACAGCCCGAAGCCCATTGCACAACAACAACTTCAACAACACACACACACACACAGACACACACAATGGGATACAACTCTGAGCAGTAGATGGTGCAATGGCACTATGACTCAAGACAACTGTTTGTCCCTTACAGGGAAAGTGACATTGACTCCTGATGATTTACAAACAAACCTACAACAATGAAATAGAACAATGTTTTCATCCATTTAAAGTAAAAATGTAAATAGCAACTCTCTCCGACACTGAAACAAAGACTCTGAATTGTGTTCAATGCATATTAAAAGTGATACATTGAGTCGTAGATGGCTGACTTACCTCTTTACTGCCCTCCACGTCAGACGAGTCGCTACTGAAATCTTCCGTGTTCAGATTTTCAAAGTCCGATTCTCCAACTGCAATTGGTACTGTAACCGTAAGGCAGGGATTGTGTATGAACGACATGTAGTCACCCTCCTCAATTCCATACTTAACATGACCTTTGACCCCGTTACCCGGGGAGACGCAGCCCTCCTTCGGGTAGCCTTTAGTGAGATCAACGGTTACGGGAGCATGATTAGACAAGCAGTTCTCCTTGCCATCGCTTTGGAGGTCATCGAGGGGCTTCTCCTCATCTAGAGAGCCCGGTTTGGAGCCGGTCAGGCAGAGGCTTTGCAGGAATTGACGTAAAGTGGACTTCACCAGCGCGATACCTTTCTGTATTCTGCCCACTGCGATCTGTAGGTTATTCATTTCGCTGTCATCATCTGTGGCGGCCAGATTGTCAGCACTGAAAGAGCTCAGCAGCAAGGCCAGGAACAGGTTCAACACCTGCCACACAACCGCACCAAAACAACACACACATTCAGAATCAGCCAGGTCTACCACAGATTAATGAATTCTAATCAGAAATATTCACCATGTATGGGCATAGTGGTGACACCAGGGTGAGGGTCATTTATTGTTTGATTAGACAGAGTAATTTCAAGATGCTTTGACCCTTTAATGCATACCTCAGGTCTTTAGTGACCCAAGACCTCATTCCACCCCCCACACCTCTTTAGTATTCCTCAACCTTAATCTTCTGAAGAGTGTAAAAAAAAAAAAAAAAAAAAAAAAAGGAAAAAAGGAAAAATTGCATTAAAAAAAAACATTTTTTTTTTTTTTTTTAAAAACTGCTTTAAATGATCTTTAAAAACCCTAGGTATGCAATGGTGTCTGGGTTATTTTGTTATAAAATTTTTTGCTTCCATAAATCATATTTTATGATTATATCACATCTACATAAGTTTACTATTGCATGGTATATATTTCTTTGTTTATTACAAGACAATTGAGTAAAATTTTCATACAAATGACTACTAAATTACATTGATATTCTGTGTGACATTAGTGAATTATACGTTTTTCATATGCGTGTACACATATATTTTATCCGTGCTATTCCTTACTCAAAGTGACGCTGATGTGTCTGTGATTGACTTGATTTCAATTTGACATTGTTATTTGACGAAGAAGCCTCGTGGACGGAAACAGATCACACATGAACATTATTGTCATTTGGGTGTACTTCTGATATCAAAGTTGTGCATCTATTTAGACTCAAACATTGTCTGAGAAAATACATACTGTATGTGTATCTTATGTGTAGATTATGTCTAGATTATGTGTAAAGTGTAGCTCAATATGTGTTTGACAGCCAGTTGTGCCTCATGAAATTTCAGAGTGGAAGTAATGAATCCTGTTCTATTTTTGTTAAATCATCTCTTTTTATATGAGACATAAAACATCAAAATACAGTATATGAGACCATATCCTATTCTATTTTTTTCTGGAAAATGTTTTAACATTTTTATGCTACCTGGGAATTTTGTAAATCCATTTCTGATAGATTTACATGCCGGGTCTCTAAAGACCCAAGTAAGTAATAATGTTTGTCGAAACAGTATATATAAGTATATATTTGTGTATGTTTGTTTATTTGTTGTAAAACAGTTTGTGGCAGGGCGGGGTTATACACACCCCGTATCAGGCTAATCAAGCCTCCGAGAGGGATAAAGGCCGATGGCAGATGGTGGTGCGACGAGAGAGAGATCATTTACGGACATGTCCGTCATGTGTGTGTTTGTGTCTTTTGTTTTAAGTTTATAATTAAAATATTATTTATGTTGACAAGCCGGTTCTCGCCTCCTCCTTGCCCGTCGAAATACGTTACACAGTTGTCTTGGATGAAATACTCCCATCTAACAGCATGGATGCAGCATTACGCAAAGCCAGATGCCCCCTAATAGTCGACCAACAATGAGAAGAGTCTTGGTCGACCAAGTTTTGACTGGTCGATTGGTCGCAGCAAAAAAAACCTCCACAGGAAACCCATGAACACCGGTATTACTGCTGGTGGGACGCTAGGTGGTACTATGGGGTAATTTTCTTTAAAAAAATGTTTAGGGTTAAGCCTACACAATAAAGCAAAGCACCTTGATGTAAAACTTTTAACTTTATTTTTATTTATTTTAACTACAAATTCAAATGAAACTGGAAAAAAATTAAGTGCAATTAAAATGTGTGTTGTTCAACTTTTTTGAAAGATGGCTTTACAACAGTTGTGAAGGGCAATATCTCTCTGGCAAAGAACCTCCTTCATCTGTACATTCTCTACCGGATGGGTATTTCGTTGTCCGGGAAAATACATGTGTGCGAATAAATTAGTTTTGTTCCCTCCTTTACGATATATTTAGAAATGTATTTGAAGTTTTTCGTTTTTTAAATAAATAAATTTTCAATGCAAAATCACTAAAGCAAGAATATTCACTGATCCCTCAGCCAGGGGGTTGCCGATTGTGGCAGGGCGGAGGGCGGGGCTGGGTCGTGATTATACACACCCGTTCCCTTATTGGGCTAATTGAGCCTCGGAGAGGGATAAAGGCCGAATGCGGACGGTGGTGCGGGAGAGAGAGATCGTTTACAGACATGTCTGTCATGTGCGTTTGTGTCTTTTGTTTAAGTTTCTCATTAAACTATTATTTACATTGTCAAGCCGGTTCTCGCCTCCTCCTTTCCCTTAAATCCCTGTACACTGGTGCTGAAATCCGGGAAGGAGGAGGGATACGCCGTAGTAGAGTTCTCACCACGACCGTCCACCCCAACGGTGCAGCCTCGAGGGGACGGAGAAGGGGCTTGCTGCCGACCGCCTGGAGTAGGAGAACCGCTGCCAGGGGTGGGGGAGACCCTTCTATTCTGCTAGAACGCGGTGGGGCATTCCGTCTGCCAGGGGCTGGAGGACTGCCTCCGATCCGCCCGGGGAGGCGCGGCTGTCGTCCGTTGGAGGGTGGAGGAGTGGCCGGGGACCAAGCTATGGCGTATCGGAGAACTGGCGAGTGTTTTTTTTTTTCATCTCGCTCTCCTCTCTCTCTCTCTCTCACTGCCGCTCTGCGTTGGCCTTTTCCCTCTCGTTTAAATGTGAATGTTTTTTTTGGGTACTACACTGTTGCAGGAAGAAATTATTTCTGTTTCCCTCCCCTTGTCCCCTCCCTCATCCAGGTAGACAGGGATGATCTGCTGGCAGACAGGGCTTAGGGCACGCCCTCCCCCAGGGAAAGAGGGGGAGGGGCATGTACGTCATGCCGGGGGCTCCCCAGCCTGAGAGAACGAGGGAGGAATGTGACAGGGCAGAGGGCGGGGTCGGGTCGTGATTATACACACCTGGTCCCTTATCGGGCTAATTGAGCCTCGGAGAGGGATAAAGGCCGATTGCGGACAGTGGTGCGGGAGAGAGAGATGTGTGTGTTTGTATCTTTTGTTTAAGTTTCCCATTAAACTATTATATATATTGTCAAGCGGTTCTTGCCTCCTTCTTTCCATTGAACTGCGTTACACCGATGTAATTGGATATTGCAATTTTATATATATACACATATATACAGTATATATATATATAAAAAAATTAAAAAATTAAAATCACAATTTCCAATTACATCGGCAACCCCCTGACTATTTATTTAATTCATTTCGTGAGGGTGCACGGCTGGGGCTGAGTCAACTAATCAGCAGGAGAGAGAGATAAAGGGGAGCCGGAGACCCCAATTCGAGAGAGAGTGAGACAAGCGTGGCACACTGTGTGTGTGTTTGTTTATGTTTGCTTTATGTTGTTTTAAGTTAATTTATATAATTAAAGTTTACATTAATTGTTCTGCCAGTTCCCGCCTCCTCCTTGCCAACCGTACCCCATTACAGTGCCTGTTAAATATGGTTAACAGAGGATATTAGAGCGAGAGTGTGCAATGAAAGTTTCTCTGTCTTCATCCTCCTTCCTCCAATGGCTGGTTCAAATTGGCTCACCTATAGTCTTTTTACGAGGTAGTAACAACTTGCATGATGCATAATGGCAGTAAGACTATAAATGGACAGTACCTTCAACTAACCAGATGATATATTAACATTTAGACAGATCTATGAGTATTTCAGTACTGATGCATTTTAATCCTGTACTGTGTGCATTTGTTCAGTTTCCAGCCAAAGGAACAAAACTTTAGGCTACATAAGAGCCCTTTATGATTCACATAGCGTATGTTGTAGAAATTTTAAATACTCAGTGATCAGTAATAGTCATTGCAAAGGAATGCCCTGTGTCTAATAAATGCAGAGAGGGAAGATCTGCTTTTGTTGGAGACCTTGGGGAAAAGACGTATAGAAACAACTCAGCCCTCCCCTTCTTGTCTCACTCATGGCACAGGTTATTCCTGTGTAATGACCGGGTCCTTCTTGCAAGAATAAATTCTTTTAAAAGACTGTTTGATTCTGAGTGTCTCTTACGCAGTGATAATGGTGGGTTAATATTTTTTTTGCCACAACACGTACATTCACGTTACATGTATTTATTTCGTTACTTTTCACTGAGCATCAATACATCTGAAAATCTGTCTTACTAAAGCCTTAATTATTTATTTAAATAAATTCTGCAATAGTTAGGTAATACATTTCTGTGCCTTGACAAGGTTACAAACAACTTCCATGTTTGTCAGTATTTCCACCTTATTTTCATTTTGAGAAGACAAACTCCTGGACATACTGGCCAAAGTGATCAGCACCTCTGGACTGGACAGCTCCCATAATGAAGCACTTAAGTTCTACTTTATAATGAGCGATCTACGTGTTGGTTTGGCATTAATCCATCATAAAATAATAAGTGAAATTAGTTATGATCGTTAATGCTTTAGTTGCAATGTTATCAGGAAACCCAGCCAGTGACATTTATTTTGCCAAGTAAGATATATCCTGAATCAACATCTTTTGTTGGTCTTGGAAAAAAGAAATGATCAAAAAAACACAGTCTTAACCCTATCACCCTAGTTCTAACCCCAAACTAGGGATGCACCAATATAAACAAATTGGCAAATACTGACACCGATATTAACAACAAAAAAAATACTGATACCGATATTTTGCCACTAACCTTATTTGGTCATCAGATCATTGATTTACTTACAAATAAATACAAATGTACAAAGAGGTACAAAGCTTTTTTTACTGTTCTAACAATAAATAATTTACTAAATGTATAATTTCAAAGTCTGCTGGTTTCAAAGCATTTTTCGAAGGTTTCCCCTCATCTTTTTGCCTATAGGTAAGTATTATTATATTATTATTATTATTCTTCCGTTGCTTTCACAACGGTCACATCCGTTTATGGCATTTGTTCCACATTAAACAATAAACGTGTTTTCATGCTTATTACTGTTATGCAATGGTTTTAATTTGGTCAATAATTGGCCGATAAATAGCACCAGCCGATACATCACTGCATCCATACCCCAATTCTAAAATCCAATTGAATGTACTTTACTGCAAAATTACAGTCACCAATGAGGGACACCAAAGGGAAGAGGGAATATAAACAGAAACCCTCTTTTTGTCATTTTTTTTAATACATGATTGATCTTACCACCAGATTCCCAATGACCATGACCATCATGAAGACAATGAGACACATCGATTGTCCTGCCACTTCCATGCAGTCCCACATTGTCTCAATCCATTCACCACACAGCACCCGGAACACGATCAGGAAGGAGTGGAAGAAATCATCCATGTGCCACCGAGGCAACTCGCAGTCCTCTGAGATTTTGCAGACGCATTCACGGTAGCTCTTTCCGAAAAGCTGCATTCCCACCACAGCAAATATGAAGACGATGATTGCCAGAACCAGAGTTAGATTCCCCAAAGCACCAACTGAGTTACCAATGATCTTGATCAGCATGTTCAGAGTGGGCCAAGACTTTGCCAGCTTAAACACTCTCAGCTAAGACCAGAGAGAGGGGTAGTGAGCAGGAGAAATTAGGAAGGGATTTCCACAATTGCTGACCAATTAATTTCTATTTTCTCCATGAACGTTCCAGTCATTACTGGCTATATGGATTTGTAAAAATTGCTTTGATTCAGAGTACTACATTCTGACCAATGTGTGAACCAGTTTGACCGATTCATAGAAAAGATCTGATTCAAAAGAACAATGCCATCACATATTGGACATTACTGTGGCTTGCAAGTTTTACTCTACATAAGCCTTCCTCAAGAGCAAAATATAACCAATGAAATAGTATTAACTATAGAATTTTCCATTTAATAAATATCCATAACATTTCCACATATGTAAAACACCATTTTATTACTCCCTGACATTTTCATATTTTCCATGACTCTGGGAATCCTGAATGTAGAAACTAAATGGTAGTTGACAATGCTGCTCACCAATCTAAAAGACCGTAAGACTGAAAGCCCCTCCACATTGGCTAGTCCCAGCTCCATGAGGCTTAGGCTCACGATGATGCCGTCAAAGATATTCCAGCCCTCTTGGAAGTAGTAATAAGGGTCCAGAGCAATGACCTTCAGACACATCTCTGCTGTGAAGATTCCTGTGAACACCTGTGCAGAGCCCAAGTGTTTTCTTTCACTCAGTTGTTGAGTATGACTACAGTTGTAATATTTTTATAAGAGGGACCTAAATTTGTTGCTGTCAAGAACATGCCCTGGATACATATATCCTCAAATTCAAAAGGTTGAAATAAAAAAGATTGAAAGAAATTACATTTTGCTAAAAGAAAATTAATTATGAAATAATTTTCATGACAATTAAGAACCCTCTCCCTCCAACTCTCATAACAGTAATGCGGAAAAATGATTCTCATTACTTAATAATTAAAAATGATATATTATTTAAACTGCAAAACATTTACATATTACAGTATTTGTTGTACTGCCTTTAATTTATTACATTATTAATTTATTAATTCACTGAATAAATTAAAGAATTGTACTGTAATACAGTAAAAAAAATGCTGGAGTACAGAAATGAGAATTTAATGAGAATCGCCATTGAGAATAACACTTCTCAAAAACAAAATGTGTAATGCAATTTGTGTGAAAATGTGCTAAATAGTCATGAAAATAATGTAGCTTTTTAATGAGATTTGTTAATGTGATTTTGGGTGATATTTTACCTGTACTTGTTTTACTTTGTCTCGCGTAGCCATACCTGTCACCCATTTTAACAGGAAAAGCCATTTAACTGACGTTTAAGCAACCAATCACAGTCCGTTTTGTCATTACAGGGTGTTTAGGGGCAGGGTTATCACAGATGTATAATACCATAATTAAAAATAGACATGGGGAAAAATAGGCTAATTTATTTAATGGCATGCAAGTTTCTGCGAGCAATTGCACAGAAAACAGACAGGAAAATAGCAGAAAATGTGTAGAGAGTCTAAGTACAGCACAGAAAACCTCATTACAGAGAATTTCACAGACATAACTAACAAATCAGAAAATGCAGCTCTGCTTGTGAATGTTCGCTTTACTTTTTGCTATATGCCTCAATGAAAATCTGAATATCTTTAAAGGTATGATGTCACTAACCTGGCAAACTTTAGCAAATTATGTGATTACACAACTCAGCTTCCATGCGGACTGATAAAATGTTCTGTGTGTGTCAACTCGTGGAAGTTACATCAAATCACCCAATCAGATTAGGACTTGATCAAGAAAGTGTTTTCCAGATTTGTGTGATATGTGCATTAGACAGTTAGAGAGCGGACTGTGGGCGGTCCATGGGCATGCCATCTGAGGCCGAGACAGAGATGTTTTAACCATCCAATTTTTTTTTTTCATTACGTTTAGGCTAAATCAATACATTTAAGCATTGCTCTGAAATTTTTAAACAATTGGCTTTTTTGAGCTTACCAGATTGCCCACTGAAAGCACATGGTTGAACTCATCAGTCATGGGATAGTGTTCCATTGCCATGAAGAGGGTATTAAGGACAATGCAGATGGTTATGGCCAGATCAACAAACGGATCCATCACCACCATGTTCACAATCTCCTTCACCTTCAGCCATGCTGGACAGCAGTCCCAGATGAGGAAACCATTGGCAAACTTGTACCAGCAAGGAGGACACTTCTGCCTTGATTCCTCGAGTTCTGAGGACAGATCAATACAGGTTTCAAATAGTAAAACAATAGATATAATGTTAAAAATGAAGACAAAAATGTAATGAATACTTTAAAGTTGTCAAAGGTTAGTGGCAACTTGTGACAAAAACTTGTGATTATAAATTTCAAATTCTGCAAGGGGTGCATCATGAGCTCCATTGTTCCCTTGAGCACAGCCTACATTGCTTTAAGAAGGCGGTCCCTGTAACTTACCATGGCACCACTCTACGGCGATACCAGAAACATATCCCGCTGATCTCTGTCATGTGATAATCAATAAAGATTTTACTAAATGTTCCCTTATGAAAAAATTACACCATTGATTTTTAATGGATTGTATTACTGAAGCAGTGATGCACACTGAATGGCACCATAACATTAACACAATTGATGTTTAATTGGCAATGTAATATAAACCAACATCAATGTTGTCCTGTGTTCATCACACAATGGAGACATAAATGACTCATTAATTGTGATTGATCTAAGCAAATATGGGGCATTTGAAAGTGGAACTGATATGTGCCCAGCATTGCATGATAACGAACATCATAAAAGCTGGTTTGCGATGCGGTTTGAGAAAAGTTTGTATTAGGGACTGTATGTAATGGGGTTTAGTGTATATACTCTGTGTGTGTGATAAGATGTGCAGTCTTACTGTGTGATGAGGTTTGCCCATAGCTAATATCTGTGCAGTGTGCAAACCTCACTCCCCTGGCCTCGAGAGGCGCACTAGCGACTAATGCAAGAGACTATAGCCTTTAGCCTCCTCGTTAAGGGACCCGCCTCCTATCCCAGAGACCCCTTTTTGAATCCCACTCTGAGCAGGTCAAGCAGGACCAGTTACACCCACATGCTCAGAAGCATTTAGAAATAATTGCATTGGTGAGTCAACAGTGTGAGAAGCTACATGACTTAAAGTTTGTGTTTGAAGGTCAGTTCATGAGTGTAAGTGTGTGTGTGAACATGTGTATGAGTTGATGTGTACTGTCAATATGTGAGTCAGGGTGTGTGTGTAGTCTGTATGTGTATGTGTACGGTAGGCATTTGAGGATCTGTTTGTGTGTGCATGTATGTGAAATAAAAGTGAGCTAAATCTGACAAAACTTTATTTTGGAAAGGGACATATTCAATTGGCAAGGGTTTTTAAATTTTATTTAGTTAAACAATAGATCACCGGTTTGTCTCCATTTAGATAGCTGAGAAAAATATGTGAGTGCATGTGTGCGATTAGGGTGTGTTTGTTCTTCATACCTTCCATAGTATTTGTCAGAATGCTAGCCACACTTAGAGCTCTTTTTCTGGCCACTGTCTGGTCCAGATAATCAGACGGCTGGTGTGATCCAGAACACTTTTTCCGTGCTTCAGACTCGGTGGTCGTGCCCTAGAAATGGACAAACAAAGTATTATTAAAATACAAGATCTAGTACATTCCCTAGTTTCTGAAATGTGAAAAGGTATATTATGTGTGTGTGTGTGTGTGTGTGTTTACATTTATTTGCTCTACCTCAGGTAGCAACCGTCCAATTGGTGATGTCGGCACAGAAGTCCCACCCACCAAAGAGACCACACCATTGCAATCAACGGTGCAGTGCATCTTCCCATTCGCTGGAAGCATAATCCTGGGGGCCAGGCTACAGTGACTGACAGTGGAACTTCTTCTCTCAATACATCGAGGTACGAAGAGCGATCCGCGGCGACTGTCACTATCCTCAAACGTGCTGTGCTCATCATCAGCAAAATCATTCTCTGAGCCAAAGTCCCGCGCTCTACCGCGAAAACTGAACAGGCTTGCACGACTGTTTCTCCTTGGGGAGAAAAGAGAACCGCGGATGCTGAGCAGAGACTGAAGGATAAAAATATGAGACAATGTTAGGTACAGTGAACATAAGTTTATTTTTACAGACAGGGTTTCACTGAGATAACGCTTGGCAGACATATCTAAAGAACTCTTTAATTTGTACAAAATTGTAGACTTGGCTGTGTTTGTTATGACTTTTGAATGCCTACCTTTGGTTTTGCGTGCTCTTCCACCAGTAAAGAGTTTCAGTTTTTTTGTTTGTTTTTGTTTTCTTAGCCATAATAATTTGTCATAAATATGCATGACTGAAGTGAAGTTTTATTTCTCTAATTTATCTTGAATAATGCCATAATTTGCAAGTTATATGAGCTATAATTTCCTTGCTATAGTAGTAAGCATATATTATGTTTATTAGGTTATTCTTTATGTCTAATGGTATCAGATATATTCAGATGTATTTTACTTAGCTGAATTAAAGGCTCAAACACATTTCATTCATATATAGATTATATTTGAAGCATATGTGCATTGCATCTGTGCCACCTTTAAATCAAATCTGAGCCCAGTATTCTTCTGTGCACAATTACAAGACACAATACAATTACATGTGTATGCATGTGTAATGCTGGTCTCAAACTGAGTCATGGTCTAAAATGAACAATGACTTAGGGCAAAGGTGCCAGTGAAAAATGCGCCTGCAGGATTCCATCTGAGGGTACGAACAGAAATCTGCATTGTACAACATTATATCTGGGGGGGTCTGGGGCATGCTCACCCATGATAATTGTTTTGCAAAAACAACACCAAAGCATTAAATTCTGGTGACTTTGTATGAGTATTGTTCATGTAACTATTGGCTAAAGCACTTCTTCCAGTACCGGTTAGGACAGATGCTTTCTCTCGCAAAAAAAATCAAAACGCACCACAAAGAATACAGCAGAACACAGGTGTCTTAAGATGATTTTTTATCAATTGAAGTTCTTTTTAACTTAAAACAGCTTCTAAAAATGCAGCACTCCCATGTGAGATCCTAAAAACACAGTGAAACATGATGTAGTTATCAAAAGACATCCATCTAATGAAGGTTTACATGGAAAACGATTGAAAAACAGCATGAGTGGACACAAAATCAATTTGAACAGACCCTTGTTTGGAACAGACTAGTTGAAGTTCCCTCTCAAAATTCCCTTTCAAAAAGACAGCATTTCGTCTCAGTTGATTGCAGGTAAATTTCCACTGTATTAGGCACTATTTGTTCTTTGTATTCGTAAATATCCCAATACTGCTTTACTGCGAGAGAAACCGCTCCAAATGATTCAGTGAGAGAGTGGTCTTAACAAATTGTACTGAATCACGAATCGATTCAGTCAGTTTGGCCAATTTACTGAAAATAACAGAATTTTTCATTCACAAATTGGTCATCCCTAGTTCTTTTAAACAGCCATGGGACACACTTCTATAATTGATGAAATATTCTGACAGTAAATATTTCTCAGGTCAGTCAGATTGCTCATGGTACACACACTGCATACGGCCGTACAGCTGCATGGCAGTCGCCACTGGTGGAACAGACTGGAGAACAACCGTTTTAAGATTATTATTATTCTGGGAGATTTTAATAAAGCCAACCTCACCCGTGAACTGCCAAAATACAAACAGCACATTACATGCCCCACCAGAGACAGAAATACATTGGATCATTGCTACACATCAATAAAGGATGCATATCGCTCTATATCAAGAGCAGATATGGGACTCTCTAATCATTGTCTGGTTCATCGTCTTCACAACCTAGAAGCAGAAACTAAAATCAGCTAAACCTGTAGTAAAGACTGTAAAGAATGGACCAGTGAAGCATATCTGGAACTACAAGCCTTCTTTGATTGCACTGATTGGAGTGTACTTGAGGCTACAGACACCAATCTGGATGAGCTCACAGATACTGTAACATCATATATCAGTTTCTGTGAGGATATGTGCATTCCTGCTAGGACTTATTTAACATACAACAATGACAAACCATAGTTTACAGCAAACCTCATGCAGCTTTGTCAGGCAAAAGAGGATGCATATAGAAGTGGGGTAACATTTTGTACAATCAGACCAGGAACACACTAAATCCGGAAATAGTAGTGGCTAAAAGAAGCTATTCTGATAAGCTGAAAAACAAGTTTTCAGCTAACAAACCTGCATCAGTGTGGAGAGGCCTAAAAGACATTACTAACTTCAAGACACTATCCTCCAACACTGTAGGGAACCAACATCTGGCTGAGGACTTCAATGTGTTTTACTGTAGATTTGAAAAGCCCAGTCTCACACCCCACACCCGCTCTGACTTTCACTTTATACAAAAATCAACACCTACTGCAACCCCCTCCTCCCCCCTACTGCTACTCAACCTGCAGTTAAGATTTATGAAGAGGATGTGTTCCATGTCTTCCAAAAACAAAAGACAAGGAAAGCACAGGGCCCAGAAGGTGTTTCACCCACTTGTCTCAAATTCTTTGCTGACCAGCTGGCCCCCAACTTTCTGTAAAAAGACAAATTCCTTGTATGTGTAAGCATACTTGGCAATAAAGCTCATTCTGTTTCTGATTCTGATAGGATGGAGCCCAAAAACAAGTCAACACAGTGGAAATATTTAAACATTTCTAAGAGTACAGTGGGAAAATCACATTGACTATAAACTACACCAATGTAAAATATTGACAGTCCCTCATGTTGGCATATATGCTCTCATACATTCAGTTTTATGTAAGAGGGAAACCCCAATGTAAAACAGATCAAATTCATGGGCAAGGAAGAGGCGAGAAACCGGCTTAACATATAAACTAAAGGTTTAATGGAGAACTCAAAAGACAAACACATAAGATAACGGACATCCGTAATTGAGCTCTCTCTCTCGATCGCCGTCTGCGAGTGGCCTTTATCCCTCTTGACGGCTTAATTAGCCTAATACGGGACCGGGCGTGCGTAATCACGCGCCGGTCCCGCCCTCCACTGTGCCACACCCAATATTACAGTGCCGTTCCAGTGCATATTACAATGGAAAGTTAAGGGAACAAACACAGCAACAACTCTGGAATATCTGGAAATAAATGGAAGCAACTGAGAATAAAATAGTGTTAATAAAAGTTTTCCTTGGATATCATGTTTGTTATTTACACAAGAGTCGCAGGGAATTTACATTGCTGTGGAGAAAGCTGCTTACTGTCCGAGTTGCATGTATACAGGACTACGCCGCTTATATAGTGCATGTAAACCGAAATGCCGCTTTCTGGTGTCCATGTAAACATAGTCAATAATTAGGGATGGGAACCTTAAGGAATATTACGATTCCATTTTCTCCTAATGTTTACAGTTCTGTTAACAATTCTTTTTTTTCTCTCCCTTTTTCTCCCCAATTTGGAATGCCCAATTCCCAATGCACTCTAAGTCCTCATGATGGCATAGTGACTCACCTCAATCCGGGTGGGGGAGGACAAATCTCAATTGACTCCACGTCTGACCCTGTCAAACCGAGCATATTATCACGTGGCTTGTTGAGTGTGTTACTGTGGAGACATAGCGCGTGTGGACGCTTCACGCTATTCCCTGCGACCACAAGGAGGTTACCCCGTGTGACTCAACCTTTCCTAGCAACCGGACAAATTTGGTTGCTTCAGAGACCTGACTGGAGTCACACAGCATGCCCTGGATATGAACTTGCGACTCCAGGGGTGGTAGTCAGTGTCTTCACTTTCTGAGCTACCCAGGCCCCCCATTAACAATTATTTTAGTATTTTAAAGTAATTTTAAGGATGAAATACTTGAGAATAAGAAATACAATTCTTATTGTATTTACTGAACTCAGCAGCCTATTACCAAGTGATCATTGAATATGATCTCATATTAAAGCAGATTTTAGAGAAAAATACTAATGCTGGGAAAGTTTAAAAAAGTACTTTATACAAAATACTTTCTCAAGTGTAAAATGCTAACTTAGTGTCACATCATCTGCTGTCTCTTCTCTTAGCCAGTTCACACGATCCTCATCCCCTGCATACTAATCCCTCACTAGACTACAACTCCCATAATACATTGCCTCCCACCATTTTCTGTCACACCTGTTCATTGTTGCTTGTTATCTGTGTATTTAAACCAAGTTGTTCCATCAAGTCTTGCCAGTTATTTTCTAGTCTGCAATTCTGAGCGTTTATTCCTGTTTGCCTTTTTGACCTGTGCCTGTTTACTGTGGATTTTGACTCTGTATTCACCATTTTGGATTGATCAGCCTCTCTGAACTCTTTTCTGGTTTTGAACTTAGCCTGTTTTGATCGCTCTATTAAATCTGCATATGGATCCTACGTCTGCCTCTCAGTCTGGTTTGTTACAGAAGACTTCACTGCCAATGGATCCAGCAGATCTGTCTTCTTTACACAAGGAATTCAATGATCAGTCGGAACTACTATCCTCCCACCACCATCGGCTAGAACAACTCTCTACTGCAATGGACGAAGTATTAACCTGGAGGTCTACTGCTTCTCCCAGTAGACCTCCAGGGCAGAGTGATACCGCTGCACCGACAACCCCACAACCTGTACCACATACCACTCCTCCGCAGATGCAGTACTCTTGTCCTTCTCACCTGGCGTTTCCAGAAAAATTTAACGACACTCCAGGTCAGTGTGAGGGTTTTCTGCTGCAATGTTCCATATATCTTGCCCTATGCCCTTCCTTTTTCTCTACTGCATCCTCCAAAGTGGGTTTCATTACTTCACTACTCTCTGGCAGAGCATTAGAGTGGGCAACAGCAGTGTGGAATCAGAATCTGGAGGTCCATAATTCATTTGAGTTGTTCACATCACAATTTTAAGAGTGTTTTTCAGACTCCAGTGGGAGGCAAGGATGTCGAGGATTGACTCATTCGGTTCACACAAGGTGGTGCCACCACAACAGATTATGCCCTCACCTTCCACACATCTGTCTTTCTGCAAGTAGGAAGCTTACATGAAGAACAGCTTAAATTTTTGGTCACCAACACCCCCTCCAATCATGTCGTTCTGGGCTACCCTTGGTTAGCTAAACACGATTCAGAAATTTCCTGGGTTAATGGAGAAATTACTAAGTGGGGAGCATCCTGTTTTTCCTCATGTCTCAGAACTATTCTACTCATAGAACTCAACATCACTAAAGTCACCCCCACACCTGTACTAGAACCCTCTTCCATTCCTGCATACTACCATGATCTTCTCTCCGTTTTCAGCAAGACGAAAACCACCGAATTACCACCTCATTGCTCAGTTGACTGTGCGATTGACCTCCTTCCAGGCACCATGCCACCTAAAAGCCGCATATACCCCCATCCAACCCAGAGACCAAGGCTATGGAGGAGTATATAGAGGAAGCCCTTCACTGTGGGCATATTCATCCATCCACTTCTCCTGCTCTCAGCAGGTTTCTTTTTCGTGGAGAAAAAAGATGGAGGTCTTCGTCCTTGCATTGATTAACGTGGATTAAATACAATCACCATTAAGTTCCCCTATTCTCTTCCTCTGGTTCCTGCTGCCCTAGAACAACTACGAGAGGTGAAAGTGTTCACCAAATTGGACTTGCATCATGCCTATAACCTCATTCACATCAAAGAGGCGGATGAATGGAAGACTGCCTTCATCACACACTCAGGTCACTATGAATATTGTGTCATGCCTTATGGTCTTTCTAACTCGCCTTCAGTATTTCAAGCTTTTATGAACGAAATATTCAGAGACCTGTTGAATCACTGTGTCATTGTTTGCATTGATGATATCCTCATCTATTCCCCCTCACTGGAAAGCAAAAAGGCATAGGAAAGACGTCCAGGGAGTCTTGCTTCGCCTCAAGAACAATCACTTGTTTGTCAATGCAGAGAAATGTGAGTTTCATGTCTCCACTACTACATTCCTGGGGTATGTGATCAGTCCGGATGGGGCATATGGACAATGCCAATGTCGAAGCTGTCAGGAACTGGCCCCACCCCAACACAGTTAAGGAACTCCAAAGGTTTCTGGGCTTTGCAAACTTCTATAGGAGGTTTATTCGCAACTTCAGTTCCATCGCAGCCCCACTCACATCTCTTCTCAAGGGAAAACATAAAGCTCTTGTCTGGACTTCCCAAGCCACCCCTGCATTTCAATCACTTAAATATCACTTCACTATGACCCCCATACTCCGACATCCTGATCCTTCACTGACCTTCACTGTAGAAGTTGATGCCTCAAATATTGGCATCGGAGCAGTTCTTTCCCAGCATCATGGTACTCCTACCAAAATGTATCCATGTGACTTCTATTCACACAAACTAACTCCACCAGAACTAAATTATGATGTGGGAAACCGCAAACTCTTGGCAATGAAAGTTGCTCTGGAGGAGTGCCACCACTGGTTAGAGGGCGCACGCCACCCCTTTGCTGTCTTGACTGACCACCGCAATCTTGAGTATCTAAAGTCTGCCAAAAGGATGAATCCCAGACTGGCCCGCTGGGCTCTTTTTTTTTCAAGATTCAACTTCTCAGTTACCTACCGCCCCGGCTCTAAAAACTCTAAAGCCGACGCCGTGTCACGAATCTATCCCTCCGAGTCGGCTGAGCCTACACAAACCATACTTCCCAACTCGATCATTGCTGCCTCGGTTCAGTGGAATATCATGAGGTATATTGAACAAGTTTCCCAAAGTGAGCCATCTCCTCCCAGTTGTCCTAGAGGTCACACCTATGTGCCAACTGACCTCCGCTCCCGAGTCATTCACTGGGTTCATTCTCATCTTGTGCTCTGGACACCCAGGTAAGAAACGCACCATTCAGTTGGTCCGAAACAAATTCTGGTGGCCTACCCTGATCCACGATGTCACACAATATGTGAAAGGTTGCTCTGTCTGTGCACAAACCAAGTCTCCTAGGCTTCTCCCTGAAGGACTTCTTCACCCTCTCCCTGTCCCTCAACGACCCTGGTCACACATAGCAATTGACTTCCTCACAGATTTACCTCCCTCACAAGGTAACACCACCATTATGGTAACAGTGGACCGGTTCTCTAAGGCATGCTGCCTCATTCCTCTCCCTAAGTTGAACTCCACTTTAAAGATGGCAGAGGCCCTCTTTCATCATGTATTTAAACTCTATGACCAGCCTGAGGACATTGTCTCTGACCGGGGTACACAGTTTACATCAAGGTTGTGGAGAGAATTCTGCAGACTCCTCAATGTCAACATCAGCCTCACTTTCGAATATCATCCTCAATCCAATGGCCAGACAGAGCGCCTAAATCAGGAGGTGAGCTGCTTCCTTCGCACCTTCTGTCTCAGTAACCAGTACGATTTGGTGACAGTTTCTTCCCTCTGCTGAATATGCACAGAACTCCTTGCATAATTCCTCAACTGGTATGACTCCTTTTCAGTGCATCCTAGGCTATCAACAACCCCTCTTCCCTTGGTCATGTAAGTGCTTTGAGTCTTTTCTCAGCACCCCAGCTGCGGGTCGCCCTGTCGCCGCCCAACACTGCCCTACCTGCTCCGCCCCGCTGCGAAGTCCCGCCGGGTATGTCAAAATAGTCGTCCCCTTGGTGCCCCTAGCGCGGAGTTGGACGCGTGGCTCTCACTTCCCGTCTCGCTAGCTGGCCCGGACCATCCGACTCGGTTACGCAATTCAGTTTGCCAGGCTTCTGCCCACCCCGCAGTACACAGCGTACATGCCAGGTTCCTGCACGCAGAAATCGCTACACTCTTATTCAAAGATGCGATAGAGCCTGTCCCTCCAACTGAGATGAAGAAGGGTCTCTACAGCCCTCACTTCATCATACCCAAGAAAGGCGGCGGCTTACGACCGGTCTTGGACTTGCGAGTTCTCAACCAAGCGTTGCACAAACTCCCGTTCAAAATGCTCACACTTAACCTGCGTCCGGCATCTAGATTGGTCCGCAGCGGTAGACCTGAAGGACGCGTACTCCCACGTCTCAATTTTGCCTCGACACCACCCCTTTCTGCGGCTCGTGTTCGATGGCCAGGCGTATCAGTACAAGTCCTCCCCTTCGGCATGTCTCTGTCCCCTCGCGTCTTCACGAAAGTCGCAGAGGCAGCTCTTACCCCGCTCCGAGAAGCCGGCATCCGCATACTCAATTACCTCGACGACTGGCTTATTCTGGCCCACTCGCGAGAGTTACTATGCGCCCACAGAGACCATGTGCTCAGGCACCTCAGCCGTTTGGGGCTTCAGGTCAACTGGGAAAAGAGCAAGCTTACTCCAGTCCAGAGCATCTCTTTTCTCAGCATGGACTTTGACTCAGTCTCAATGTTTGCACGTCTCCTTCACGAGCGTGCGCAGTCAGTGTTGAGGTGCCTCGCCGCTTTCAGGCCGGGCACAACGGTCCCCTTTAAACTTTCCCAGAGGCTCCTGGGACATATGGCATCCTCCGCGGCGGACGCGCCACTGGGGTTGATGAATATGAGACCACTTCAGCACTGGCTTCAGACTCGAGTCCCGAGACGAGCATGGCACCACGGCATGCACCGCGTGACAATCACCCCCGCCTGCCGCCAAACATCCAAACCCTGGACAGACCTCTGTTTCTTACGGGCTGGAATACCCTTACAGCAGGTGTCCCGACAAGTCCTGGTCATGACCGACGCCTCCAGATCGGGTTGGGGCACCGTATGCAACGGGCACGCAGCCGCAGGCTGTTGGAGGGCCCTGCTGCATTGGTACATCAACTGCCTCGAGTTGTTGACCGTCCTTCTGGCCCTGCGAAATTTTCTCCCGTTAGTTCGAGACGAACATATCCTGGTCAGGTAAAAGGACAGCACCACTGCGGTGGCATACATAAATCGCCAAGGGGGCGTACGCTCCCGCCACGTGTCACAACTCGCCCGTTTTCTCCTCCATTGGAGCCAGCAGCGACTCAAGTCACTGCGTGCCACTCACATCCCCGGCAACCTCAATGTGATACGGACGCGCTGTTACGACAACAATTGCCTGGTGGAGAGTGGAGGCTTCACCCCCACTCGGTTCAGCTGATCTGGGGACGGTTCCAGTGGGGCTGTGCATTTCCCCCAGTGAGCCTTCTTGCACAGGTGCTGTGCAAGGTCAGGGAGGACGAGGATCAAGTCACTCTTGTGGCTCCCTACTGGCCCACCCGGGCCCGGTTCTCGGACCGCATACTCCTCGCTGCAGCCCCTCCCTGGCGAATTCCCCTGAGGAAAGACCTTCTTTCTCGGGGACGGGGTACGCTTGGCATCCACATCCAGGCCTCTGGAACCTCCATGTCTGGTCCCTGGACGGGACACGGAAGATCTAGCTGGTCTACCACCCACGGTCGTAGTCACGATCAAACAAGCCAGAGCCCCTTCTACCAGGCAACTCTACGCCCTGAAACAGCGTCTGTTCATGAATTGGTGTTCTTCCTGGGCAGAAGACCCACAGAGGTGCGCAGTTAGGTCAGTGCTCCTGTTCCTACTGGAGGGGTTGGAGGGGAGGCTGTCCCCGTCCACCTTGAAGGTGTATGTCGCCGCTGGCGCAGCTCACCACGACCCAGTAGACGGCAAGTCCCTGGGTAAGCACGACTTAATCGTCAGGTTCCAAAGAGGTGCCCGGAGGCTAAATCCCTCCCCCTCCGAGCCACTAGAATCAGTTGGCTTAGGGCCCTCTCTTCAAAAGACGGTCCTGCTGATTGCGCTCGCTTCCATCAAGCATTCTCTACTAATGACACTTGCCTGGAGTTTGGTCTGGCAGACACACATGTGATCCTAAGACCTCGACCGGGCTATGTGCCCAAGGTTCCTACCAGCCCTTCAGAAGATCAGGTAGTGAACCTGCAAGCACTGCCCCGGGAGGAGGCAGACCCAGCCCCCTCACTGCTGTGCTTTGCGTGCCTACCTGGAACGCACCCAGAGCTTCAGACGCTCTGAGCAGCGCTTTGTCTGCTTTGGGCGACAGCAGAAAGGGAACGCTGTCTCCAAACAGAGGCTGTCCCACTGGGTAGTGGATGCCATTCAGTTGGCCTATCACACCCCCCAAAAGCGGGTCCAAGCCCACTCCACCAGGAGTGTGGCGTCCTCTGGGCACTGGCTAGGGGCACCTCCCTAGCAGACATTTGCAGAGCTGCGGGCTGGGCAACACCTAACACCTTTGAGACATCTTACAATCTCAGGGTTGAGTCAGTCTCATCCCGTGTTTTCTCAGGTCCGAGACCGTAGAACTCGGTACACGTCGACGGTCTGACCGGGTGAATCACTTGCGTCCAGCGCCCTTTCCTCTGTCGAGGTAAAACAGTGTGCCTTCTTCCCAGGAGACCCCTCTTAGGTTCCTGGTCGATTCCTCCCTAGCCCTTTTGGGTCCGCTACAGTTCAGTGGAGGAACTTGCCGGCCCAGTCCACTATGGGTACCCCAGGCTACCCCTACTGGAATAGGTGCTCCACAGGTTAGGCCTCCTATGTGGACTCCTCCTGTGTGTACTTCCACGGTACGGTCACCTTACGAGCTGACCCGCGTCTCCCTTAGGCAGTACTTCGCTGCCCTCCAGTCACCGTGTTGTAGCAACTCCCCCCTCTTCGAGGTTGGATCTACCACCGCGTCATTCTTCCCACATGTGACCGAAGAGGCCATGTGATGTATTTTGCCACCTCTACATCCCCTTTCGGGTGGGTGTGGCCTCCGCAGGGTCTTTTCCCCCTGAAAGAATAGGAATTCGGGTAAGACCCCCTTCCCTCGATGCGGTAAGGGCCCCAGCTGCTCTTGCTCTATGCCGAGAAAACATAGAGAGAAAAGAGGCCCAGCCAGGCTTGGCCCATTCCCTAGTTGGGAGCGTCACCTTGTTCCCCCCCTAGGGTAACCAAAAGGATTCTGACGACTTTTTTGGGGCATTGGGGAAGAGTACGTGCAGCCTGAACACAGTTGGTCGCTTGTGCATGTAGGATACCTGCCCGCTTCTGTGTCAGCAGGACACGTACATGGCTCACGCATGGCGAGTTTTGAAGTGGACCCCGACGTCGGAGTGAGCGACAGAAAGTCTCGGTTACGTATGTAACCTCCGTTCCCTGATTGAGGGAACGAGATGTCGTGTCTTCCTGGCCACGTCGCTGAGCCGAGCCGCTGAGGTGCCCGGAACACTCCCGGCTCCTCAGAAAAATCCTGAATGAACGAGCGTATTTCCCTCGCCTTTATACCCGTATGTCTGGGGGCGGGGTATGCAAATACTGTTCGCCAACTCTCATTGGCCTTTTTCATAGATCAGAGGCATCTTTCGGCGCTCAAGAGAGACCCCTAGTGTCGCTTCTTCGACACGACGTCTCGTTCCCTCCATCAGGGAACGGAGGTTACATACGCAACCGAGACGTTTTGTATGTCATTTTTAATATATATGTTAATATAAAGATAAAACAAATTTGATCAAATGTACATTATTGTATTTATTTTTTATACTTTAGTATCTATAAACTCCAATACAAACTGGGTAGCATTTCATCCGACCATAAACAGCACCAAAGTTATCATTACCTACATGTTATACCCAATTATTTAAATCATCCACAGAATATTATATTTTCCTCTGTTTGCAGTCTTCCTGAGTTAAAATTATATTTAGTAAATAAAGAATTATTCATCTTAATGGCAAAATTCTGTATAAATATAAATAAAGTGTACATTTAAAAATTATCTGTGTTTTGCCTCTCTATATGTTATTTTATTTGAATCATGTAATGATTTGTCAAAAAGTAATTTAATACATTCAGCATGAAATAAAATTCCCATCTCGTATGTCTTCCCCGCGGTGGATTATGGGCAATAAACCATCGACAAGTGTGCATTGAATGTACACTCTATTTGAGTGCATTGTGTGTAAGAATGAGTAAACATAAGTAGGGATCGAGTGGCTCACTGAGAATTCATACACTCCTACAAATAGGGGGTGGGTTCAGACACAGCAAGTGTTCTGTGACCGGGGTTGGTACCCTACCCAGGCTGCGTATTCTGCATTTAGAGAGTGGCGGCACCGCTGTACAGAACTAATGATCTAAATTCTTTCGACACTGAAAACTGTAACTACACTGAAATAAGAATCCACACAGGACTTTAAAAGCCATGAAATAGCTAAAGTAGGCATTAAAACATGATCTTGCTTTGGTTTATATTTCAGCATTATATATAATGTCCCTGTGGGACATTTTCATGTTTCACACATCCCAGATGTGTATGTCTTTCTTTCATCTGCTGAACACAAATTAAGGTTTTTAGAGGAATATTTTATCTCTGTAGGTCCATAAAATGCAAGTAACTGGGTGCCAATATTTTAAAGCTAAAAAAAGTCAGCATAAAAGTAATCCATAAAACTCCAGTGGTTAAATCTATATCTTCAGAAGCTATGTGAAATGAGAATATGTGGATGAGAAACAGAGAATTTCACATTCTTCTTCTTTTGTTTATGGTGATTCACATTCTTCTCTGCATATCACCTCCTGCTGGGCAGGGAAAAGAATGTCTAGCAAAAAATGACAAATATTGATTTGTTTCTCACCCACACCTATCATATCACTTCTGAAGATATTGATTTAACTACTGGAGTATATTTGGATTACTTTTACGCTGCCTTTATGTGCTTTTTGGATCATCAAAATGTTGGCACCCATTCACTTGCATCTACGGACCTACAGAGCTGACATTTTCTTCTAAAAATCATAAATTGTGTTCCGCAGAAGAAAGGAAGTTATACACATTTGCGATGGCATAAGGGTGACTAAATGATGAGAGAATTTTCATTTTTAGGTGAACTATCCCTTTAAAGTGATAGCTCAGCCATAATTTTATATTATGTCATCATTTCATTACCCTGATGTTGTTCCAAACCTGTGTGACCTTCTGTATTCTGTGGAACACAAAAGATATTAGACAGAATGTTAGAGACTGACAGTCTCAGTCACCATTCACTTTCAAAATATGGAGAAAAAAACACATTCACTGAAAGTAAATAGTGACTCATGCAAACATTCTGTCTAATATCTACTAAGTGTTGCATTGAATAATGAAAGTCCTATGGGTTTGGAACAACATGATGGTGAATGATGAAAGAATTTCCATTAATAATAATAATAATAATAATAATTCTGTAATACATATTAAATGTGTTTTATTTAAGGGAATATAGGGTAGATAACGTCTAATATGTCATTTGTGAAAGTAAAGAGTTACTCGTTACTTGAGTACTCTTTTAATTGAATACTTTCTTACTCTTACTCAAGTAACTATTTATGTCAGTACTTTTACTTCTACTTGAGTAATATTTTTTTTTAAAGTAATTGTACTTTTAATTGAGTACAGTTTTTGGCTACTCTACCCACCTCTGCATTTGAGGAGCTATGCAAATGTATACTACTACATTTCTCATAGTGCCAGTGCCACACAAAGCAGGAAATCACCTGATTTGGAGTGGAGCACTTCTTCTCATACGAGAGTCGGTTGGCATCTATAGAGAATCGAAATCCAGGCCGTCTGATACTGTCCTCTGATGCTGACTTATGGAACTTCTCCCGATCAGCTTTCTCTTCTTCCTCCCTTTGTTTTCGTTTCTTCCGCCGGTTCCTTCGCTCTTTAGCACTCTTGGAGCTAAGTCTGGACCCCCCGGAGGAGCTCTCCTCTGACAAGCCCCCCCTGCCGCTGTACTCCCCGCTCTCTGTTGCTGCTGCTGCGGCAACCTGCCAACCAATTACAGCACAGGCACTGTTGTCAGGGGCAACCAGGGGTAGACTTAGTTCAAGCTAACATACCGAAAGTTATGATGAAAACCAGTAAGGAGGGAAGATGACTTTATGTAAAAAGACAAAATAACAGGTATAAGTCGCTTCTATCTATCTATCTATCTATCTATCTATCTATCTATCTATCTATCTATCTATCTATCTATCTATCTATCTATCTATCTGTCTGTCTGTCTGTCTGTCTATCTGCCAGTCTATCTATTTTTGTTAAGAGTGCAACTGCTAGGACCTGCTATTATTAGCTCTGTTATTATAGTAAAGATGCTGACTACCACTCTTGGAGTCGCAAGTTCAAATCCAGGGCGTGCTGAGTGACTCCAGCCGGATCTCCTAAGCAACCAAATTGGCTCGGTTGCTAGGGAGGGTAGAGTCACATGGGGTACCCTCCTCCTTGTCGCTATAATGTGTGATTCTCGCTCTCTGTGGGGCAAGTGGTGAGTTGTGCGTGGATGATGCGGAGAATAGCGTGGGCCTCCACACATGCTATGTCTCCGCGGTAACGTGCTCAACAAGTGACGTGATAAGATGCCCGGATTGACGGTTCCAAATGCAGAGGCAAATGAGATTCATCCTCCGACACCCGGATAGAAGCAAGTCACTACACCACCACGAGGACTAAGAGAGCATTAGAAATTGGGCATTCCAGGAGAAAAGGGGAGAAACTTCCATCACATAGGTGCCATTTTGGAGTTAGTCTACCTCTTTCTCTCTCTTTCTATGCTCTCTCTCTGTCTGTATCTGTCTTTCGTTCTTTATCTTCCTTTAGTTTCTCTCTATATATTTTATTAGGAGAAAGGACACTCCCTCACTCTCTCTCTCATTATATGTTGGTTTCCATGGCAACAAGGCAGTGCTAGCCACAGAAGTGTGGTGCCATGAAACTTCAGCGATGACAAAGGCAGAGAAAGAGATCAAAGATCAGGAAACACATATAAAATAATCAAAACAAAAATAAAGAGAAAAACAAACAAACTTGGAAATAATAACTGCAAATCAAAAGAAAAGCTGTAATCTGTCAGTGTGTAAATGCATGTTTTCTGTTTATGTATGTTTTTATACTGTGCATGTCCTCATTTGCGCATTATACAGTAATTTGCATGCTCTGTAAGTGTGTATCTGCTACCTGTGCCTCTTCCTGTTGCCTCTTTAGCTGTTCCAGCATGGCTTGAAACTCTTCCTCTTTCTGTTGGGCTTCCTCTATGGTGGCCTGGTTCTGCTCATCATATGCCATGGCCACCACAGCCAGGATGAGATTCACCAGATAGAAAGAGCCCAGGAAGATCACCAGCACAAAGAAGATCATATAGGGCTTTCCTGCTGCACGTAGGGTCTGCAAGAGAGAGAGAGAGAGAGAGAGAGAGAGAGAGAGAGAGAGAGAGAGAGAGAGAGATAGAGTGAGAAATAGAAATGCAATTTTGCAAGTACACATTATGGAAAAAACATGCTTTTTGTAAAAGAGAGAATGGAAAAGCAAGTAAAATGTTACTTATAGTTGATGTTGGAAGGATGTTTTTGTGGTCTTATGAGGACAGTCAAATACTTTAATAATGCTAGGGTGTGGCCTTATATATACAAAGAAAACAGGCTTATCAGAAGGATGTTTGTGTGATGTTTTATGCCTAAAGGAGGAAAAAGGGGTGTGCCCTCGACTTTACAGAGGGATTTTGGGTGTGGTCTAATGTCTAGAGGAGGACAAAAGGTATGGATTTGACTTAACAGAGGGATTTTGGGTGTGTTCTAATGCCTAGAGTAGGACAAAGGGGTGTGGCCTTGACTTTACAGAATTATTCTGGGTGTGGTCTAATGCCTAGAGTATGGGAAAGGGGTGTGGCCTTGACTTTACAGAAGGATTCTGGGTGTGGTCTGATGCAAGTAGTAGGACAAAGGGTTGTGGCCTTGACTTTAAAACGGGGTTTTAGGTGTGTTTTTATGCCTAGAGTAGGAAAAAGGAGTGTGGCCTCGACTTTACAGAATGAATCTTGGTGTGGTCTAAAGCCTAGAGAATGACAAAGGAGTGTGCCCTCGACTTTACAGAAGGACATTGACTGTGATCTAAATCATGAAGGATGACAAATGGTGTCTCCTAGACTTTACAGAAGGATTCTGGGTGTGGTCTAAAGCATGGAGGATAACAAAAGTGGGTGTGCCCACAACTTTACAGAAGGATTCTGGGTGTGGTCTAATGTCTAGAAGAGGACAAAGGGGTGTGGCCTTGGATTTACAGAGGGATTTTGTGTGGGGTCTAATGCCCAGAACAGTACAAAGGGATGTGCCCTTGACTTTACAGAAGGATTCTAGGTGTGGACTAATGCCTAGAGATCACAAAGGAGTGTGGCCTTGACTTTACAGGGGGATATTAGGTGTGGTCTAATGCCTAGAGGAGGACAAAGGAGTGTGGACTTGGCTTTGCAGAAATATGTTGGGTGAGGTCTAATGACTACGGTAGAGCAGTGGTTCCCAACCCAGTTCCTGGAGGCCCCCCAGCACTGCACATTTTGTATAGCTCCCTTTTCTGAGACTCCCAATTCAGGTGTTTGAGTCTCCACTAACAAGCTGATGAGTTAAATCAGGTGTGTTTGATTAGGGAGATATACAAAATATGTAATGTTGGGGGGCCTCCAGGAACAGGGTTGGGAACCACTGCCCTAGAGGATGACAAAGGGGTGTGGCCTAGTCTTTACAGAACAATACTGTGGTGTGGTCCAATGACTAATGGTGTATAAAGAGTCGTGGCTTAGTTTTTACAGAAGGATGCCTGGGCATGGCCTAGACTTAACAGAAGGATGTTGGTGTAAGGTCTATTGTCTAGAGGAGGACAAGGGATGTGGCCTTAACTTTAAAGAAGAATTTTTGTTGTGGTGTTACGTCTAGAAAAGGAAAAAGGGGCATCGCATAGACTTTACAGAAGGATTTTGGGTGGGGTCTAATGTCTTGCAGAGGATAAAGGGCATCATCTATTCTTTACAGAAGAATTATGTGGTCTAATGCATACAGGACAAAAATGGGGTGTGGTCTACATTTTACAGAAGGATGCTGGGGTATGTTCTAATGCTTACAGGTAGATTCTGAATGTGGACACTTAGGTGAGGTGAGGGATTTACCTGCTGGTAGAGGTTTTCCCAGAAGTCTTGTGTCATGAGTCTGAAGAGTGAGAGGAAGGCCCAGCTGAACGTGTCAAAGCTTGTGTAGCCATAGTCAGGATTTCGACCCGCTTTTATACATAAGAAACCCTCTGGACATTGTCTGTAAATCCAGCCATATTGACGAGATTGTAATTGAATATTCAGAGAATAAGATTAAGCAATTTAGCATGCAATGCCAATGGAGGCTATTCTTATAAACACTAACCAATTAAAAAGAGCCAAATGTTAAATTGCCAAGCAAATAGTTCTGCAGTAGTCCAACGGACACACATGAAATATATAACTATAAGGACAACTGAAAAATAAGACAACAAATTACGGAATTTTGGTTTGATGTTTGGTCTAGCACGTAAAATTTGAAAGAAAATACTCACCCTGCATCACTAGAATTTCCACACAGCAAAGCATCTCTACGGCCTGGGAGGTAATAATAATTTCCTAAAAATGGAAAAAGCATAAGATAAATGTCAACGAACATAACAAAAATGCACATGTTCAGTATATGTTTCTAGCCCTCAATCCTGTAGTTTAAAGGAATTGTATTTGTCTAAATTAAAGCTAGTCTTTGAACCATAATAACTGCGAAGTTGCACTGGATGACACATTTTTCTTGGGCCAGTGGAGCACTCCTTACACCCACAAGGATGTGTAGTGTCACCGAGCATCTCAGAAACACATAGTCACACACACAGAGCGAGATGCACACAGACACATACAGTCTTAACTTACTATCATCACTAATATACTCTGTCCAGTTAAAAGTGGAGTTGTGCAGCTCTAAGCCGATGCTGAAGTTGAGCGAGGTGGTCAGGTTTTCAGTGACGTTAGCCTCCGGTATCTTCAAACACTTCTGCCGAAGAATTCCCATGAAGAGCTGCAGCCCGATCAGAGCAAACACACTTAGACAGAAGACTGTCAGGATCATTACGTCTGACAGCTTCTTCACGGACTGGATCAGAGCGCCGACGATGGTCTTCAGCCCTAACGAACAAGCAAGGGTGGTCACAAATGCTCCCGATACACTTGCTAACTCAAACAGTGTGAGGGGCCATTAAGACAGAATATGTTTTTGCGTTACAAAAAGCAGTGCAAGTTAAAGTTCTTTTAACTTGACACAGCTTCTAAAAAATTTAGCACTCCTGCAAGAGACAAAGACATCTGTCTAGTGCATGTTTACATTACAAACTACAAAATACAATTGAAAAACAGCACAAAAGCATGTTCGGTGTGAACGGCCCCTGAAACTACTTCTACATACAGCTACATTCATTGACCCTAAGATGTATTTAGACATTTAAGCCACACTTAAAAATGTTTGAATATCTTTCCATTATATTACAAAATATCAAACCAAGTGGCATTTATTGTCAAAAAAATAGCACAAAAACTTTTCAAGCAAAACATTTAGCAAAAATAAGTTTGTGGGATTAAATGATAAAACAATAGATAGATGCTAGTTGTTTTGATATTTTGTTATATAATGTAAAGACATTTAGAAGTGTCACTTAAGTGACACCAAGAGTGAAAAGGACTCCAAAAGTGTCCAAATACTTTGGTGCCACTATATGTAATGGCAAGAATACTATTTTGAAAACATAATTTTTCCAGGAAGCAATCTATTACAGCATATAACATGTACAAACATAAGCGTTTCTATGTCATCCTGATATAAATTATATTTTAAATATTATATCATATATTCAATGTAATTTTTTCTTAACGTATATGCTGTTATTTCTTCCTAATAACATTTTTCAAAAATCTTTTTGCCGATTACAACATGATTTGTACTATTAGTGTGCATGTTGAATGAATGTTTGTGATATTGCATATTAATAACATTAAAGCATGCAGTGTAGGACAGTGAGTGCAAGTGTGAGAGAGAGTGTGTGTGTGTGTCTGTGTGTGTGTCTGTGTGTGTGTGTGTGTGTGTGTGTCTGTGTGTCACAGCAGATTCTGCTGTGTTTCTCACACACACACACACACAGCACGGTACATAAAATACACGGTAGACGGCGCACATGCACATAGAACTCAAACAGCAAACAGAGGAGAAGAGAAGAGTCAAGGGTCTCAAATTCTCTATCTCAGGCTATAGGCTTCAGCAATGTCTCATGCAAAAATAACAACACAAATTAAAAAAGCCCAGTTGTCTATTTCCCAAGGCATGATGGGAAAGCTTTACCAAGACATGAGGGTCTTTGGGAAATAACAGAGCAGAGCCCAGCAGAAGGGGGTATATAAAGAAAACTACAGAATGTGTTTTTTAAAAGCCTGGAATCCCATTTTTACACCCGAGCGGATTCCTGCTTTCTCTGACCGCTGGGAGTGACAGAATGAGAGAGAGAGGCCAGCGGAGGAGGAGATGGAGTGAGCGAGATAGCTTGGATGGAGCGAGAGAGGCAGCCTGTGAGCCAGCCCTCACCTGGAATCACTGATATAGTTTTGAGCGCTCGTAAAACCCTGAAGGTTCTCAGTGCTGAGACATTGCCCAGATCCACAAATTCTGTTACATATCTGTAGGGAGGGGGAGGGGAAGGTGGGAGGGGTAACGCACACACACACACACACACACACACACACACACACACACACCCAAGCACAAACACGCACGCACATTAGGACAGGACAGGTCAGTAGAGGGAAACATCACACAGAGACACACACCTGACTGACACCTGTGTTTGTGCATACACACACTCGCACACGCATGCGCAAGTCTATACAAACACACGCACACACATCCCTTACCTGGGATGACTGAGATAGTTTTCAAAGCTCTGAGCACTCTGAAAGTGCGGAGAGCTGACACATTGCCTACGTTTACAAACTCAGTTACATACCTGTAGAATCAAATAAAGAGTTACCACATTGCACACACAAACACCGGCATACACACGTGCACACCGACAAACATACTCACTCAATTGCAACCAATACAGACTCACCAGCTTCAATGTGTCCAAAACTATCCAAGTAAACTCTCAGTAACAGTTGGATCATTTCTCAAATGCTTGTATTATTTAATAATAGGCAGAGGGGTGTCTGTCCTCAGAGATACTCACGCCATCAGAATGACACTGAAATCCAGCCAGTTCCAGGGGTCTCGCAGGAAAGTGAACTTCCCCACGCAGAAGCCCCGAGCCAGGATCTTAATCAGGGACTCGAAGGTGTAGATAATTGTGAATGTGTACCTGGACACGCAAACAATACGACTCAAAAATGTAAGAGAACAATGAAATTGTATGGAATCAATCATTAAAGACCCCATGAAATGATTTGACGAACGCAATTCTCTTTCCTTTGTTGAAGAATTTCCAATAGAGCATAACAGACTATTTTCATGAGTAAAAATCATGTTAATTTTCTCGATAGGTGAATTGTTTTTCTATGTTCACCTTTAAACCTTTAATGGTGAAGTATGTAACTTTTTTATGTCAAAATACACTCTGCTATTCCAGTTGATTGTTCATTGACAACTGCAAATAAGCCCTTCGTGGGTTTACCTCCCCAAAAGCCTCCCAGGCACTCTCAAAACATTGATGTTTATATTTTGAGGACCCACTCAGCCCCTCACATCCCTTTCTAGCTCAAACTTTAGCATGAGTTTGGGGCATGGCTACTTGTAGTAAGCTGTTCAGCTGGGAGAAAATGAACATCCATGGCAGATGTGTTCAGATGAAAGTAAATTTAGCTTCGCCTACAGATATTAAAGCCAAAATTCAAAGACTTGCTAAAAGACCAGAGAGAACACTGGTGTCACATTTAGAAGCTGGAGGACTATGATGGAATTCTGGGGTTGGATGGAGACGCCAAATTTGCAGAGTTGCTTCTCGGCAGGTATTGCAACACAAGTTCCTCATTACTGTCGAGTTCCATATAACTTTGTAAGATTCTTGTAATTTGCATCATTACACTTACTAGTTACCAGAAGAACCATCATACCTCATGTGCTTGATCCCCCGAACTCCCAGCTTATTCAATCTGGAGATGTTATCGGACGACCCGATTCCTCAGTCAGGCTTTCTGTCCAGTGTGTATACTGTATGTTATAGTGGTCTTGTTTATTACCACATTAAATGTTTATCTCCGTTTATCTCCGGCCTATTTATTCATAGGGAATTAGAGAGTGGGAAAGGACTTGATGAGTCTAAGGGTTGTTGGCAAAGGTTGTATGAACACAAGCTTTATTTTTGTAATTCCTTTTGGTGTCGCTGGTGCAGAAATTACATACTTCACCTTTAAAGACAGATATACTGTTTAAGTATAAACAGTGCATAAGTTTGTAATGTTGTAATTCACCTTGGGGCTGGTTGGTTAACTCTTTTATTAGTATTTTGTGTCATTGCTATGGAAAAGATTATTGAGAAAAATTGGCGGGCACTGTTACGCTCAACTAAAACAGGTTTTTAGAATTAGGGGGAAGGGACAAGCTTATCCTAAAGAGCATTTTATCAGACAAAAATTTTCATACACCTAAGCAAAATGAGGATTTTAGTAAATATTTGCTTATTTAAATATTAAATACATATCTGTTTTTTCAAAACACCAATTTTGATTTCATTAGGTCTTTAATGACCCCTAATGACTAACTTATGCCACATTAGACTATAAAGTTTGAACATTTAAATACACTATATACTGTGTGTGTGTGTGTGTGTGTGTGTGTGTGTATATATACACCACTATGTATAAGATTGGACTTACTCCACATTCTTGGCCCAGTCCGGAGGACTGCTGAGGGTCATGAAGGCGCAGTTGGTCAAAATTGTGCACATGATCACAAAACTGAAGAGCGTAAGCAGCAGTCAAGGAATACACATGAGTAATATGCAATAAACGAAAAACACATAAAGCCCTATACACCGTCTTAAAGCAACATTACGAGTTCAATACAAGTTTAGCTCAATCGACAGCATGTGTGGCGTAATGTTGATTACCACAAAACATTTTGTTTAGACTCGTCCGTCCTTTTCTTTAAAAAAAAGCAGAATCAAAATTACAGTAAGACACTTACAATGGAAGTGAGTGGGGCCAATTTTTGGATTAAATATAACTTTATGAAAACATATACATTCATTCTTATGTTAAAACTTGTGTATTATTTGAGCTGTAAATTTGTTTAAATTGTAATTTTTACAGTCATTTTAGGGTTTGTTGACATTACGTCATCATGGCAACAAAGTTGTAAAATTGGCCAGAACGTTACACAGAAAAGATTAGAAAGCTTATCACACTAAAATCATGTTAACATGCATATTGTTAATTTCTTGTGGCTTTACTTTTGAAATAGTGAGTATTTTAATGTTTATAGATTGACCCCATTCACTTTCATTGTAAGTGCCTCACTGGAACCCAGATTTTTGCTTTATTTTTTAGAAAAGGAAGAGAGGGGGAGGTGGGGGGTGTCATGTGACACCATGCGAGGAGCAGACGTGTGAATGACAAGCTCTGTGACTTGAAGGTTGTTGCATACTTGGAAGATCTTGCTGTTATACGTTGATCAATCACTTCCATGGAGATGCAATTCTCTGAGTTTACAAAATTGTTGGACATTGAGAAACAGATCGATTATATATTAGATCTTAAGTCATCGGAGAGGAAATTAGCTGCAAATCCGCTAGCGACCAAGGTGGATTTTGAACGTGTTTCGGAAAAACTGGAGGATTTGGACAATCATAATCGTTGAAACAACATCCGAATTGTTGGAATTCGTGAGCATGAGGAAGGCCGAGATATGGTAAAATTCCTTGACAAGCTCTTCCCGAGTCTGCTCGACATAACAGGCCATAATCTGGAAATTGTGAGTGTGAGTGAGCTCACAGAGTACGGCTCACATATTTGCAGAGATCAATTCTGGCCAAATTTCTGAGATCATCCGATGAAGATCTTGTGTTACGTGAGGCTAGGAGTAACGGAAGGATTTCTTGAAATAACCACAGCATTTTCTTGTTCCCAGACTTTGTGAATTCGACAAGCGAGAAACGTGATTGATTCACATTAGATACAGCTTGTGTTTGTGCAATTACGGCATTGGCTGATTACACCAGCTCTACTGTAGGACTAAGGGCACACAGTTTTTTAAATTTATTTATCAGTCTATCCTGATTGACCTAGTTTTGTTTTCAAGGTTCTGGGTTGATTGAACTTTTGAGCAAAACTGGCACTGTATTTACCAAAGTTGGTCAGGTTAGTGGCTTTAAATATTTGAAAGATACTCCATTTTGTTTGGGGCATTTAGTAGCATATAACTAGATATCCACAAGAAGAACTCTATATTGCAAATTTGTTTTCAGAGATAGGTCTGTGAAATAATCAGTACATATTACAAAAATTTGAACATACACTTAACTGTTTGAGGAAGCTGGGCACCTTTTCATCACACACATCTACATCTAAATCTCTCACTCCACCATCTCTCCCCGAGGGCCCTCCAAGAACAGCAACCACTTGCCCCATTTCCAAACAAACAAATCCAAATTACACAATATATTTATAAAATATTTATTTATTTATTTCTGTGTGAACATGCTCATGTGACCACTGGAGTGTTAGTTTGGGATTGGGAGGGGGAAGGGTAGTGGTGGGGATTAAATGTTAAATGTTGATTCCATGTATATATGTTTTGTTTTTAATGTCTTCTGTGGGAATCAATAAAAATGTTAATCACAAAAAAGAAAAGGAATGGGAAAGACAAAATATTTTTTTGTGGTAATCGGCATTAAGCCACAAATGCTGTCGATTTTGTTTAACTTGAATTGAACCTGGAATATTCCAGTTTAAATATGTCCAGTTTAAGGATATGAATGCACCAGGATCTTGATGGAGATTCTCCTCAAAGGATTGAATGGGCTCAAAATGTACAAGGCCGGCGTAGCGTTAAAGCGAAATATAGCCTTTCCACGATTCAATACTATAAAGGTCTGAAACAGAGAAATCCAGAAAAAAAGAATTGTGGTTACACTGTATATATTGCATCTTTACAACCTTGTTTTAAATTATGTTATATAATTTTAGACAATTTTACAAGTTCAATACTGTTAAAGGAACATGACTAAAGTACAGCTAGCAGTCTAAATTACCTAGTAAACAATAATTGGGTTAGCCAAAGTTTGTGAGGTTGGTGGCATTATATTTTTGAGAGCTTTTCAGATTTATTTTAGGCACTTAGTGGCAAGTTAACTAGATATCCACAAGCAAAACAATCAAAAGGTTTTCTAATGTAACTTATGTGGTAATACATAAATTAACTGATTTTAATTAAGCAAAAAAAATATTATTTAATATGACTAAATCCACCTGACTTTAATAGGTTACACTAATGAAAGCAATTTTTATGGGTTCGATCAAAATAAATAATGGATTAAAGTAAAAATGTACTCACTAATGAAAATTCTGTTATCATTTACTCATTTAGATTTTGTTCCAAGCTTGCATGACTTTCTTTCCTTTACAAAACACAGAGGTGGCATTTTAATGCATTTCCTGTCTATATTGTATTTTAGTCTAATATCAGGTGAGAGTGACTTAAAAGCTTAAAAGGGGACCCAAAGTCACAAAAGTACTCCATGTGACTTGTGCGTCATAAGTCTTCTGAAGGCATTCGATAGGCTTCGGTGAGAAACACCTCAATTCTTGACTTCTGTTGCACATTCATGAACACTATGAGAGAAGCTTGTTCACAGTTGCAAGTATGTTGTTTTTAGCACACAACACATGATATTAGAAAAAATATTCACTGAAAAAGTAAAAATATGACGCACAAGTTGCGTATATATTGCACTGGGTGAACTACTCCTTGAATGTAACAACTGCAGGTATCCACTTAATACTGTACTTTGTTTTGCTGAGTTATATCTGTGAAATAATCAGTATTTATCACAATTGGATGGACAGAAATTCTGATCAAGTCCATGTGCTAGTTTAGCAGTGTTTTCTGTACAAATCGCAGAGACTACAATGCCATTATTTTAATGACTAAACTACCACTAACAGTCTAAATGCTGTCTCTTATTTCTCAAATTTTTTTTTCATACGTTTTGGTTGCTGTAGTAGGTGTCCAGGTCCTCCAATGGCACAGACACCATGTTGGGCGGAATGTCTCCATAGATGAAAGGCAGGGATTTTCCCGCCTCCAGATCACTGTTGGGTTTGGGCCCATTTTCGTCATCATCATCAGGCCGTCTCTCGCCTTTGGGCCGTTGGGCCGCCTCCTCTGCGATGCGGCGCTCGATAGCAGCGAGAGACTCGGGCACGAAGGGCCGGAAGCTGTCAGGTCCGGGTGGAACGAGCAGCTGAGCAGCCATATTGACATCCTGCTCTGGTAGCTGCACCAGCTAATCTCCGGTCACTCTGGGAGCTAAAGGGGGGAGATCACACCATCAATAAACTACATACACACAGCAAGAGGTCAAACATTGGAGTGGATGTCTTTATTCTTTTTAAATTTAGTCATTTGGTTGCAGTTTCAAATGTAAAATAACCAACATAAATGTATTTACATAACAATCAACATCATATTGATTAATATTTCAATATGTCGATATGTGTTTGTGCAATTACGGCATTGGCTGATTATACCAGCTCTACTGTAGGACTAAGAGCACACAGTTTTTTTTTATTTATCAGTCAATCCTGATTGACTTGGTTGTGTTTCAAGGTTCTGGGTTGATTGAACTTTTGAGCAAAAACTGTCACTGGACTTGCCAAAGTTTGTCAGGTAAGTGGCTTTGAATATTTGAAAGATACTCCATTTTGTTTGGGTCACTTAGTAGCAAGTAACTAGATATCCACAAGCAGAAATCTATATCTGATTTGTTTTCAGAGTTAGGTCTGTGAAATAATCAGTACATATTACTAAAATTTAGGTCTGGGTATCAATACAGATTTCCCGATTCGACTCTGATTCGCAAGCTCTCGATTCTATTCGATTTGATTTGATTCTGATTCATTTAGGCAATTTAACTATTCTCAGTACCAATTTTGATAACCACAACCAATGTCGGGCAGTAGTTAACTAAAAGTAGTGATGCTACTAACTGAACTACATTTTTCAGTAGCGTGACAGTAGTACAGCTATATTCACAATAGCATAGCTTTTCCAGTATCACTGTAGCATTACAAATTTGTCACATAGTATTACGAATGCAGAAGTCGAGCCGAGACAGTAATCAAACATGTTCACCTAAACCATCCTCTCTCACTCACATGTAGGGAAAAACAAATAATTTAAGTGAATCAGTTCTTTCTGACAGTTCATGTAAAAGAACTGGTTAAATTAAACGATTCCCTTATATTTATCGATGGGATTCTGATTCATTTTAGTCAGCTGGTTCTTTCGGGCACTGGTTCTTTTGTTTTAGTTCACATAAATGATTCACTAGACCAGGGGTTTTCAAACTGGGGTCCAGAAAAAAATACATTATTTGTTGACATGATAAAGTCAAGTTTCATTCTGAAAGCATTAATAGCAATTATTTTATTCTATTGACAGCCATAGAATATCATAACATTTGAAAAAACATTTCTTATTTGTAAGCACTTTATTTCACTATTCTCTGTAATGCTGCTTTGAAACAATATTTATTGTGAAAAGAACTACACAAATACATTTTCATTTAACTGAAAAATGTTTCTCTTCAGGTTTAAACATTTTACACCCCTGTAACAGACACACTGTCAACTTAATAAAAAGTAAATGTTGCATATAAAATTGTAATAATTAATTTAGCTTTAGTACAATGGCACTACTATATTTGAGTGTCCTTGGCATCAAAAAGTTTGAAAACCCCTGCACTAGACCATGGTTTTCCAAATAATATTGTAGTAACCTTGACTACAAGTAACCTTGGTTTATTTTGCGGTTACTACTTTCAAGGTTAATCTATGTCTGCTGTAGTAAAACTATAGTTCATTTTCATAAGAGAATCTCAATAACTATATAATTATGATATTATTGAATTCTGCAATCAGAACGTGCAGAATTAAATAATATCATCTGGTTGTTATATACATATCTGAAAATATTTATCTTAAATTTTCTCCTTATTTGGGTTGTTCAAATGAAGATTGTGATTTATCTGAAAATCATTTTAGTTTTCACAAATCTATTCACATTTTATATTCTAAGCATAGAAAACAATATCATGACAAATAAAGAATCTGTTTATATTCACATGGTGACATTAGAAACAGCTTGTGAGTGTGTTTATAGAACTGCATGATTATACAAGCTCTGTGGGTTACAGTAGAGCAGCATTGCCTGCGGGTCACTATAGGCATAAATAGCCAGTCTGGCATACTGCCCTGAGTGTTGTTCTTGACCTGCCAGCTTCAAACTGGGCATGTACACAGAGCGAGTCAGCAACTGTCCCAGGGGCTCTATGACCCCTCCAATATTCACTCTCTCAGAGAATGGAGATTTTTGTGTAAGAGTTGTACTGTGTGTGTAATACATGAAAACAACACATAATGAAATGATAGCTGACAAATTATGTCACACTGAAGCCAAAAAACGACTGAAAAAAAGAATGACCATTACATTTCTATGAGACAGGTGAGTGTGCATCTGAAATGGATTTTAAAATTGAGCTAAGAAATCTTTGGATATATACATCTTTAACGAAAAAATCTTGCAACTCTTGGTGGAAAATTAGAGCCAAGTTTCTTGATTCAAGATTCTAATTTCCGAACTATATTTAATATTAGAATTGCAAACCCATCTCCAGCTGTGCCATTCCAACAATGAATATATAGGATTTTTGAGGAGGTCTAAATCAACTATTTGTCTAGAGGAAGTAAAGCATATAAGCCCATCCATCAGATTGGTTCTGCTCAAGGTTTATCTCTGAGCCTCAATACAATCTTGTTCTAGACCTGATTTTAAGGTTCCATTTTTGCAATTTAAAAAAAGTGTCAAATAAACTGACCTAAATCAAACAATTAATCCATTATACATCTGTCTAAATCATCAACTATCAATTACAAACTGGATTTTATCATTTAATTAATATTTCTTGAATTTTCTAGAAGATTTCCATGAAACGATTAGCAACAACAAACAACAGTTGACATAGCTCCAAGCCACCCACTATGCACACCCCAAAGTTCACATGCAAATAGACAGCAAAAGTAGTAGCTGCAATAACCACAACAAACACACCAAAAAACAGTATTAACATTACCAGTATAGCTTATTTTATAGGATCCTTTTAACAGACAAGTTCTTGCACCTTTGTAATATGAACAAAAACATGGCAACACTGATGAAAATTGGCTACTACAAACATATGACCAAATAAAACCTTCAGCTTTTCACATCAACCCCATTCTTACACACACACACACACACACACACACACACACACACACACACATGTTGGTCTGCCTATCATTATGAGGACTTTCCATAGACATAATGATTTATACTGTACAAACTATATATTCTATCCCCCTAAACCTAACCCTCACAAAAACTTTCTGCATTTTTACATTTTCAATAAAACATTGTTTAATATGTTTTTTTTAAGTTATTTAAATTATGGGGACACTAGAAATGTCCTCATAAACCACATTTATTGCATAATACCCTTGTAATTACCAGTTTGTAACCTAAAAAATTGTCCTCGTAAACCACATAACCATGCCCACACACACACACACACACACACACACACACACACACATAGTTTGTTAGCATGTTCTTGTCCAAATCAAGTATACCATGTGAACTGCATATAGATAAATTAATTATTATTAAGACACATTTACATATTCAGTTGAAACTTAATTTTCAAAGATTAGTTTAATTACATTCAAGCATAAAATTATTTGAAAATGTTTTGAATCTAATATTTCCAATAACAATGTTTTCTAGACCAAATATTCCTGGGTGCCCTTATCGGCACCAGACTAGATTTCAGTGTGCAACTATGACTAATATTAGACAAGCAATTGGTTGTGTGTGTGTGTGTGTGTTTGTGGGTTTGTGTGTGTGTGTGTCTTTAGTGCGTGTGAGCACTGTGAGCTGTTTCTCTCTCCCTACATTCACCCAGCCAGTTCAGCCTGTTCCCTCTGAGAACAGAGGCAAAAACAACTCCCTCATACATGCATCCACCCACCCATTCATCCATCCATCCATCCATCCATCCATCCATCCATCTAAGCACTCATCAAATGATCCACTTTTTCAACACCCCTCCAAATAATGAGCCAATCCTCTGGGGTGCCATAACTCCCCGCTCTTCCCTAAAATGTACACCTGTCTCCAGGGTCAAACCAGACCTCAGATATTATGGGAAGGAGACATTTGGCACAATTTAAGCATACAGTAAAGTAGGCATGAAACATCCTGGGTACTACACATGATTTTCATGTGCCCTAAAAAAACAAACTGACAAAACACTAAGAAATTTGAGAATATAGCCATGTATACAGCAACAGGCATGGGGATTTAATTCAAAACGTGGCTCTTGTATAAACACTGCCATTACTAAGATCAATCTTTTACTCTGTGCACATCCCTCCACAACACTGAGAGGATATAATTTACATCAAAATTTTGCACTATGCTACATAAAATTTATATATTTGGCAACTGGCTGGTAAATGTTTAGATTTCACTCACCAGTAAATGAATTGTGTAGCAAAGTGGTGGAGTATTCTGCAACGAAATTCTTTCACTGCATGTTGAGAGTAAAAGTTGTTCCATGTGTGTCCAAAGACAAGATCCACGCAACCAATTTGTCAATGAATAATGTCTCTTTTAATACTCTTTCTGTTCTTTACAGTCAGTCCTTAATAAAAAATAAATAAATAAACATTTAATTTTAATCAGGCATAGCACAGACAAAGTAAAGCCATTCGAGTCCTCTCTCGTTTACATGCGCTAATTTAAAGATGCTATTTACAGAAATAAGGTGTTTCCTTATGAGACAGTACTAGTTTTAAGCACATGCTCAACAAATCAGTGTAAATACCTGTAAATAGTAAAAATATATGCAAGTAAATAATAAACATGTAGCTAATTATAATATATGCAATATTGTATCACATTTATTGATTAAATAAATTGATTTGTTTATTTTTAAAATGATAAAATGTGACCAAAATGGTGAAAAACTAATAAAATACAATAAGTAAAATGTATATTTTCATATAATACCAAGTCAGAAGGTCCCCTGTATAATTAACAGCATTATCCAGGAGATAATTTATTTCATATGTAAGCAAAAGGGACATAACAGAAATATATACCCATATGAATCGATATTGAATCAGACAGAATCAAAACCGAAATTGAATTGAATTGAGAGCATGTGAATCGGAAAATCTGTATCAATAACCAGCCATAATATATAGTAACTTTTTTTATTTTTTATCACACCTAAAGTGAAAGCCAAAAAAGGAGCCAAATCAAGGAGACTGTTTAAAGAGATCCTTGGGATATAGATTTTATAGATTGTAGGTACAGGTTATATTTTATATCTTGGACACATACTGTACCTGAATCAGTTATAAACAGGAACGAATACCTGCTAAGGATACAATCGATGGCTGCTAAGAAAGCAATTACTCGACTATGGCTTTAACCGGCTGCTCCAACTAGAATTCAGTGGGGAGAAACTTGGTTGGCATACTCGAGTTCGGACTTGAGTCCAAGTCATGAGTTCAAGTTTAATGAACTTGGACTTGTCAAGGACACGGATGCATTTTTACTTGGTCTTGACTCGGACTCGAGCCTTCAGGACATCATCCAAGTCCATCAAATTTGAGATGCAATGACAAACAAACAAGCAAACAAGTAACGTAACATAGGGTGACCATACATCCTCATTTTCCCAGACATGTCCTCTTTATCAGACCTGAAAAAAGCGTCCGGCCGGGATTTCAAAATAGCCTTTAAATGTCCAGGATTTGGCTTTGTCTTCATAATGATGTGCTGTCTACTATTAGTACTATCATACATTATGTGTATTTGATACTGCACATCAGTCTTCATGCATTTATGTCCTTATGTGTGATTATTCTGGCTGAGAGCGGCAGCGCTCACTCTTTCAAAGTACTTTCTTTCTCTCTCTGGCCCGCGCGAGTGCTGTATGTGTGTGTGTGTGCGCGAAATAGATCGCCACACATGCTCTGCCACTCTCATATAGAAATATCAATAATGTAAGAACACTTTTAAAAGTACATCCCCCAACTCATTTCTAACTCAAAATGTTGACTATATCGAGACAAAATCAAATATGCTACGTATTAGAGACATTTAAACTAGTATGATGGATGAAAAAGACAATGGAAATTGTACAACTCAGTCCATTACATATTTGTAGTGCAACCTCTGTGTGTTACCTGTAAAGCTGGCACTATAGCCTACTTCCCTAAAGTTAAGATAACATTTTTTTATGACAAACTCTCCTTGAGCTGACTTGCTGTTCTTTTCACATTATATTTAGTATGGATAATAGAAGAAGGACAGTTTTGTCTTCATACACCTAAAGCATATACTTTCAGTCTGAAACCAATTTGAAGTTTGTTCAGCAGGATACTAATAATAAAATGTGAATATGAAATGCAACAGAGATGTTTTTGTTGCATTTATATTGAACAAAAAAACCTTAGTTGTGAAGGTTAAAATAAGCTTAAAATATTGATGTTGCGTTTACGGTTACAATTTTAATTCAGATTCATGAACAGATTCATTCAGACCCAGACTCGACTCGGACTTGGCCTGTTATGGTCTCAGTCTTGAGTCCGACTCAGCCTCTTTTGGACTCGGACTCAGCCCGGACTTAACTGTTTAAAGACTCAGATTTGACTCGGACTTGACTAAAGTGGACTCGATTTCAACAACAGAAGAAACTGTTACAGAAATGTATAACATGGAAGAACTTATATTCAAACAGAGATTGCAAGGGGTGACTTTTGGAAAACACTGGGAGAAATGGATTAGGTATGTATCTCAAAACATTAGGAGGAGAAGAATGGCCAATAACTAGCAAGCTGTTTTATTGTTTATATTTATTTATTTATTTTCAGTGAATGTACTTGATGTTGCTAATTTAGGATGTCTACTAATATTATATCAATATCTATTGTCTAGCTAATGTGAATCCATGAAAGATATATATATACCTTGGCTGTGTTTGTTTCTGCAAACTAAGTGTATAATTAAGGCCTGATCAAATATTCATGACTACCAAGGCTCAAGTGCCGATAAGGGCAAAATATGTCACCTCAGCAACCTGTTACCAGGATATTGAAAGATCTTGACAGTGTGTCACATCGAAGATGGAATGAAATATTCCTGGCCAGCTACACTCTGTGTGTGTAAGAATTCACCCAGCGTTTTCGCCATGACAGTCATGCATAAATATATATTTGCAGCCTGTGTGTATATGATTTCTGACAGATGTGAGGCAAATGACAAACCAATCTAACTCGCATCTTAACTCAAAAAGAGCACAAAAACTTGACATTGCCTATATGTAACGTAGCATGTTGTAGCATGTTTTACTAACGAATGGCACACATCTTTTCCTTAAACGTGAGTTGAAAAAAGTGTTTCTTCGACGTGGTTATGGGCATTCGGCACAGCTGCTCTCCGTGGTACTGAAACGCAGGTGCACGCGCTTCCGACTGGGCTCAGCTCAGGTCATCCGCGTCCTGAGCCGCCGACATATTCACGATTTTTTTTTATTTTAATGATAGTTTATTTTGGAGAGTGACACGTTTACGCTTGCGTTTTTAACACATGTAATTCAAGTAATAAAAAAACACGTATCATTTCAAGGCTACTATATTGCAAACAGAAATTCACAATGAGTTCATATACGAGTTTTCAACACTTTCAGCGCTTCAGCAAAGTCAAATCCATACTATGTCTGTCCATGCATTCTATTTTAAGGTACAGCTTGTTCCTTAGAATTCCACTGATTACTATCGATTAAGATTTAGTAATGTTAGTAGCCTATATTAATAGCAACACCAGCAAAGTCTTAAGAGTGAACACTGTGAACAACTGATGCATAGAGGATTGGCGTAAATTTAAGCAGTTTCTATTAAAAAGCAGGCTGTTTCAACAAGTCAAACATTTTTGAACGCCTAAAGATTAATGTTTTTTTTTTTTTTTTTAAAGGTTCTGGTCGATTAAGAAGCTTCACTATTCATATGCCTTGACGTTCATCACGATGATTATTATTCGAGCCCAAGGTGAGCTAGAAAGACCTACCTTCATAGATGAGGATTCATCTCGAGCGCAGGGGTGAAGCAGCTGTCGCCATGTTGACGTCTCCGTTTATTTTCATTCCGCAGGCTCGAGGTCCACCCAAACCACAACGTACTCCGAACATGACACCGTTTATACGGCCATTTCTTCAGCTTTATATCAAAAACACAGCCCGGGGCTGCAACAGCTCTACATTTCCACTATTGACGACACCGACTGAGGAACCGAGATTGATGTAATTCCACGTAACGAGAGAAATCCACCCATAGGGTTAAAGGGTGTCTAAGCGACAGACAAAACGTCTCTGGGCGTGCCTTTTTTACTGACCAAAATGTCTCCAACGTACCTATGAGTTTCGGAAGAGCTCATATTATCACCAAAACAGGCACAGCTTGTGTTTTTTTTTACCACCTTCTCGTGTAGTACAGCCAGTGCGCGACGGTAGGTGGGTGTGGAGATGTGAGGGAAGGAGGGGGTCGTATTTGCTTCAGCGACAATCATTATCAATATAAATAATGTGCTAGCGGCCATGACAACGGCTTGTGAAATTCTCAAATAAGAGTTACTATTCTATTACCCATAAAGAGCAATCGACCCTTGTCTTTCGTTCAAGCAGCATCTCCCTAATTGTTCCAAATCAGCCAAATTCAGCACCACCTCATCTCCATAGGCAACCAGCGGACAGAAACATCTGTCCACTTTTTCTTACATTCAGACACAAATCCCGTGTTAAACCCCTGATATAGCTAATAGAGATAATGCCAGCAAACCAAATCCCATGTAAACCCGTTATATCAGCCCGGATCATCCCAATTACTGCGCACAAACATATACATTATAAAGTCAATGATCTTAATATGGATGAGATTATTTTAGCTTGTAGCCTACGTCATTTGATCATAATCACATTCTGTTCGGTGCACAGCAGCTAGAGGGTGACCTTTAAATGAACACAGCATCATATTCTTCACAATTGCCTCCTGACAAACAAATAGCTAGCTGAAGTTTAAGGGAAATATATAAATATATGACACCCTTACATTAACGTTTTCACGATCCTTGGCGTCGTAATTGTGCCTGAAAATTTGTAAGGCAAAAATATGATTTTCAATTCTCAGGCCTTTCTAGACGTTTCTGAATTGATCTTTTACTTACCATGGTAATGCCTCTAAGGCTCGAGCCTGGATGACGGTGATTTTCAACAACTTCTTGTTTTTCCACCTTTAATTCCCTTTGTTGTGCTTTTCTGCCATTAAAAAGCGGTTATTAGCAAACAGATTGAGACGTGACTATAGAGTGTGTGTGTGTGTGTGTGTTTTTATCCATTGAAAGGGCGCTCTCAGCTGTCGTTCGTCTCCCCAAATATCACGGATGAGAGTCGCTTCCGGTTATCGGTGGCTTGGGTGGCGGGAGTGACGCGTGCGCGAGGCTCACGACTTGATTCCAGTGTCAGTGCCTGGATCCGCACGTGAGGTCCCGGCCGACAAGCGTTATGAATACACGACTGATGATAAGACTTGGTTGAACTGGGGCAAATATCTACCTATGTAAAGCGGTGACTTGTTTATTTATTTTTCTAAACACGCCATTTCACAGATAGGCTACTTCTTTGCCTTGTTGCATCAAAGATAAATGCATAATCATATTTTACTGTGTACTTTAAAGGTATTCTTTCTAACTGTGTGTCTATAATTTAAGGGGCAAGCCTTTTCAACCATATAAGTGCAAAAGAAAAAAAAAAAAAAAAAGTCATTACATTCTTGTATGCCTGATGTTTAAAAATAAATATGTGCACTACAGTCCAGTTCTTTCAGTTACTCACATTAAACATTTTCAGACACTTTGGACATTTTGTGTGGATTACTTAAAAAAAATAAAAATTCTCTCATCATTTACTTTCCCTTATGCCATCCCAGATGTGTATGACTTTCTTCTGCTGAACACAAACAAAGATTTTTAAAAGAATATTTCAGCTCTGTATAGGTTCATAAAATGTAAGTGAATGAGTACCACAATTATGAAGCTCTAAAATACACACACACATAAAGGCAGCATAAAAGTAATCCATAAAACACCAGTGCTTAAATCCATCTCTTCAGAAGCAGTATGACAGGTGTGGATGAGGAACAGATTATATTTCAATCATTTTTTTCCAATAAATTCTTCTCCCTGCCCAGTAGGTGGCGATATGCATGAAGAATATGAATCGCCAAAAACAAAAGAAGACGAATGTGATTGTAAAAAAAAAAAAAAAAAAAAGAAAGAAAAAAAGGAATTAAATAGTGATCTTTTTCTCACCCCAACTATTAAATAACTTCTGAAGATATGCACTTAATCACCGGAGTTGTATTGATTACTTTTATTCCGCCTTTATTTCCTATTGGAGGTTTAAAATTGTGATATGCCACCCATTCCTGCAATGTGCAACCTACAAAATTTCTGCAACCTACAGAGCTGAAATATTCTTCTAAAAAACTTTGCAGAAGAAAGTCATACACATCTGTGATGACATGAGGGTAAGTAAATGTTTAGAGAATTTTCAATTTTTGGGTGAACTATCCCTTTAAGTACGATACTGCATTTATTGTCTTTTGTATGACGAATTGCTTGTTATGTTCCTCGTTTGTAAGTTGCTTTGGATAAATGACAAAATTTAAATGCAAATATGTTAGACTGCTGTTAATTAATGTAAATGTTAGTGTTTTGTCTTGGTATAATACAAGCATTTGAAGAATTATTGTTGATAACGTTTTTTTTATTATTATTTTATAAAAAAAAATATATAAAAACTCAAATTACACATTTGTAATTATTTGAGAATGTTGTGATATATTGTACACTAAGCTACTCACCTGTGCAACAAGTGGCAGAAGGTGTCCAGCCTCAGTGAATGTAGTACCCTATAAAAAGTACTGACTAAAATTCGCAGGACGCAGTATTAAGGACCACATCAAAATGTTGACTAGACAAAACGTTGACATTTTCTGTGAGATTTGTTAAAATTCGTTGCACATTTTCTCCATAGCTTTACGCACAGTAAAGTGTTATTGTGATATTGTGTTAGTTTTAGTGACTGGGGCTGTTCATTCTTCAAATACCACCATAAGGTCAAAATTATTGTTCTTTATCCACGCGTAAAATAAGTTGCTGTTATGCACTGACTTGGGGTGTGGGAAAGGCATGCCGATCCAAACAATGCAATGACGCCCTCTGATGGCCACATGGAGGTATGGTAGAGCTTCACACACGAAAGAATTCAGTAGAAACTTCATGAATTGTATAGAAACTTGGAAGGTTCTCTTCAGGGGATTCTTTTTGCATGTGTTTCATATGGATGAAAGCACGGGTAAATTCGTGTGCCCGTCATCCTTAAAAATAAACACTCAGAAAAGATCCTCGATAATTACAGCGATTCATCCGTGCCAGAGCATCGCGTCTCCACAGGGCTCGTGGTGATGCATGACGCATCACGCTGGTTGTGACATTCACTGAGCTTCCCTCATTAAGCGCTCTCGCCCGCCGGCTTGTCATCGAGGCATAGGGAATGCATGCGATCACCAGTCCATCGCCTGCTCGCTGAGATGAGGACGGGGAAGCTCTCACAATGGACCAGCTGGCTAGACAAAAGTGTTTACCCCGCCGAATGGATGAATAAATGGATAAACATCCAGTGAAAGGTGCAATACTCGTCCAACTATTGTCTAAATTGCGAAGGTTTTACGGCATTGCAAACAATTGAAACACTTTGATACAGAAATAAACATAACTATGCATATTGTGAGACAGTTAAAAGACCTTTAGAAGCCTACAGTGTTTACAGTGGTATAAATTAAGTAACTTAAGATAGAACAATAAATAAAATTGTATTTAAAGATTATATTTTTTGCAAATATCAAAAATAGGGAAGGAGGTATTGCCCCAAGTGAAGGAGTTCAAGTACCTCGGGGTCTTGTTCACGAGTGAGGGTACAATGGAGTGGGAGGTTGGCCGGAGAATCGCGGCAGCGGGGACGGTATTGCACTCGCTCTATTGCACCGTTGTCACGAAAAGAGAGCTGAGCCTGAAGGCAAAGCTCGCAATCTACTAGTGGAGCCGCTACTCTTTTGCGTTGGCAAGGATGAGCTGAAAGTTGAGGTGATTTGGGCATCTGGTAAGGATGCCCCCTGGGCGCCTCCCTAGGGAGGTGTTTCAGGCATGTCCAGCTGGGAGGAGGCCTCAAGGAAGACCCAGGACTAGGTGGAGAGATTACATCTCCACGCTGGCCTGGGAACGCCTCAGGGTCCCCCAGTCAGAGCTGGTTAATGTGGCTCGGGATAGGGAGGTTTGGGGCCCCCTGCTGGAGCTGCTGCCCCTGCGACCCGACTTCGGATAAGCAGTTGAAGATGGATGGATGGATGGATTTTTTGCAAATATTGCAAAACTATCAGGAGCACATTATTTGGAGCACTCTAAAAAGTGTGCAATTGATTTAACTTCACAGCACATGCACCAGGATAATCGCCATAGTGAAGGCCTTGGGACTGTGAGCCAGGGAGGTTTACAAATACCTGGAGAAAGTTATCCACTAGCGTTCCCATTTTTCTCAATGGCAGTTGCTTGGCTGGTGCCTTACATCTTGACAATGCTGACTGGATAATTTCACCATAAGAACACAGTTCCAAGCCAGGAAAGGCAGCAGAGAGGAACATTCAGTAATTTAGCAGACACTTTTATCCAAATCAATTTACAAATGAGGAATATAGAAAGCAATTTGTCATACAAAACAATATCTTCAGTATTGCACTGCCAGGTTCTCATGATGGCTGGAGTAGTAAAGATGCTAGTGCAGAAGAAAGAGGCCGACAAGGATTTTTTCATTGTTTAACAGTAAGTGAATTGGTTAAGTGCTCCCAGAACAGATGTGTTTTCAGCTGGTTCTTGAATGTTGAGATGGTATCAGCAGATCATGTGGAGGTTGGACGCTCATTCCACCACAGAAGAACAGAGAGTGAATTATCGTGAAATGGACTTTGTGCCTCTTTGCGATGAGACCACCAGGCGCGCTCGATCATAGCTGTAGGAGTGAATTGAAGAGGGAGCGGTTCCATTAGCTGTCCTGAAGGCCAGATTCAAAGCCTTGAATTTGATGAGGGTAGCTACTGGCAGCCAGTGGATTGAAATCAAGAGTGGGGCGACGAGGGGGCCTGGTTAGCTCAGCGAGTTAAGAGTGCCACACCTGGAGTCGCGAGTTCGAATCCAGGGCATGCTGAGTGACTCCAGCCAGGTCTCCTTAGCAACCAAATTGGCCTGGTTGCTAGGGAGGGTAGAGTCACATGGTGTAAACTCCTCGTGGTTGCTATAATGTGGTTCGCTCTAGGTGAAGCCTCCACACACGCTATGTCTCCGCGGTAACTCGCTCAACAAGCCACGTGATTAGATGCACGGGCTGACGGTCTCAGACACGGAGGCAACTGAGATTTGTCCTCCGCCACCCAGATTGAGGCGAGTCACTACACCACCATGAGGGCTTAAAGTGCATTGGGTATTGGGCATTCCAAATTGGGAGAAAAAGAGGAGAAAAAAAAAGAGTGGGGTGACGTGAGCCCTCTTTGGCTGATTAATCAACAGACTCGCTGCAGTGTTCTGGACCATCTGCAGTGGCTTAATCGTGCTAGCTGGGAGACCGACCAACAGGACATTACTAAAGTCTAGTCTTGAAATGACCAGAGCTTGGATCAGGAGCTGGGTAGCATATTGTAACACGGGGTTAGGATGGGCAAGGAGGAGGCAAAAACCGGGTTGTAAATATAAATAATATTTTAATGAAAACTTAAACAATTAACAAGAAACCATCGCACACCTGCAGATAATAGGTGCGTAGGAAAAAACGACCAAAAAAAGGTCGAAAATCTACAAACAAGAAACTCCCGCACACTATCAGAACTAGCATATAAAAAATATTTATTTAGCAACGTTTCGGTCTCACGACCTTCATCAGGCAAGATGCCTGATGAAGGTCGTGAGACCGAAACGTTGCTAAATAAATATTTTTTATATGCTAGTTCTGATAGTGTGCGGGAGTTTCTTGTTTGTAAATGAAAACTTAAACAAAAGCACAAACAAACACACAACGGACATGTCCGTGATTGAGCTCTCTCTCTCGAACCGTCGTCACCAGCCCCCTTTATCCCTTGTGCGCCTTATCAGGCCAATTGGGGAGCGGGTGTGCGACATTCCAGCCCGGCCCCGCCCCCCTCCACTCCACACTCCTCCCGGTGTTACCTCAGGCCACCGGCATGACGTACACCCACCCCACCCCCTTTCCCTGGGGAGGGGCATGCTTTACGATCTGTCTGCCGGCTGGTTATCCCCACCTTCCTCGACCTGGGAGGAGACAGGAGGGGAAAACAAGAACAACAACAACAAAGAATAGGCAAGGGAAAAGGCCAACACGGTGCGAAAGAGCGAGAGAGAGAGGAGAGAGAGAAAAGGCTCACTCACCGGTTCTCTGATGAACCATCGCGTGGTCCTCGAACAGTCCACCGTACTCTCCGGCGGACGACAGCCGCTCCTCTCCGGGCGAACCGGTCAACCTCCGACCCCCAGCGGGCAGAACGCCCTGCCGCATTCCTGGCGACGAGTGGAGACATTCATCCGCCCCTGGAGTTTCTTCCCTCCTCCCCTCGCGGACGGTGGTCTTCCCTCGACCCCTCCGCGTCTCTGGGGACGGCAGGGCACTCCTCCGCCCCCGGCAGTGGCTCCTTCGCTCCAGGCAGTCGGGGAATCTAGTCCCCACTCACCCCACGGACGGCGGCTGTTTCCCGCATCCAGGCGATTGGGCTACTCCGTCACCCGGCAGAAGGCAGCGGCGCTACCCGGGGTGGATGGCAGTGTCGAGGAGTCTGCGATGGGCATCCCTCCTCCTTCCCGGGTTTCGGCACCAATGTAACACGCACATATATAGACAGGAAAGGTCAAGTGCATACTTGCAAGATTGGCGGTTGATGAGTTGTTTGCAGTGAAGTTAAGCTGGTCATCCACCACCACACCCAGGACTGTCCTGGTTGGCATTAGCGTAGATGAATAAAGAGGTTGTGGTAAACATACGGGTTGGCTGGGATCACGAGGAGTTCTGTTTTGGCAAGGATGAGCTGAAGTTGACGTTCCTTCATCAAGGCCAAGACCTCCGAGAGGCAGGCAGAGACAGTGCACAATCACTTTTCCAGCCATTTTGATTTTCTCATTCATTCCCAAGAAATCTAAGCCATGAACCAAACCAACTAGCTCTGAGGTGAATAACAACATCACTAAATTTGATTTCAATCAAAAAAGTGTTCCAATAATCAATCCCATGAAGCATTGTGAATGATGTGATCGAAATAAAAACATTGTAAATTTATAAAACTGTTGATTTAAAGTTTTTGAGTCTAAGTATTGATTTTTTTTTTATTATTGTATTGCAAAATATTCCGATATTTGAAAATATGCAGTACATGTAGTTTGAGAGTGAAAGGTGACTGACTTGATTGCGTCATTCACAGTACCTCATGGGAGTGGGTGGTCATTGCTGGTCTTGTTTGACAGGTTTAATGGGCCACGATTCTTTTATTGGTTGCTCTTTCTCTGCTGGATAATGGGGAGTGCAGATCTTTACCAGGAATTTCACAATTAAAAAAAAAGTTTAATTAACGCAGACTGATTTCTTCAGGAGGGATATACCATCGATGAACAATCTCAGAGCTCACGGTCTGTCTTTAAAAGTTTATATGCTAGCATTAAAAATCAAATCGCATATGAAGAAAATTAATGACATTTTTACTTCCAGAATCTGACAGTTGGATTCTTTTCAAATTGCTTACCTCCGTGATGTGACGTGCCAGCTGAGCAACTGCCACTGGGAGTACCAGCTTTCTCCAGATATTATAGGCCTCCATTATTTCAAATGAACCAGCAACTTCACTTACACTACCTCTGCAGTCATAAAAAAAAAAAATTCAAAATGCAAGATAAATTCCTTAAATATTTCCTATCTATGGAAACTTTATATCAGGTTAAAATGTAGCCTATATATTTGATTTAAAATATATTATCCTGAAATGTGAGTATATGCTAGCTCAGTTACACACAGTGCAGTTACATTAGCACTTAAGTGTGTCAGTACATGCTTTCATTAGAATGACTGTGGTGAATATCTATTCTCACCCCTCTGGTACTAAACACACACACACACACACACACACACACACACACACACACACACACACACACACACGTTCATGGATGTCTATTCAGTTGCCAGTTCAGGCAAATGGACTGAAATGCAAACAGACACATGAGAAAAAATTCAAGGTCTGACTTTTCTTTGTGGAATTGTTCACTGGTAAAGGATGTGTGAATTAAACAGTCTACTGAGAGTTAGCATTGTGACCTGCTACGAGGATAATGAGGTCATGTTATTGGCAGAAATATAAACACTACTACACACAAGGCTATATTTGTGCACCTTACTGTATGTGGGCTATTTTGTTACAATGAAACCACAGTCCTTTAAAATTCTGAGAATTTTTTGTAGTGTACATGTTACATAATTATTGTGATGAGTCCGTGACCCTGTTCTTTTGGGCTGTAGAGAGTAAAAATCACTTTTGTGCTTTTATTTACTTTCACATGTGACTATTAAGAATAAAAGGAAACATTTTCCCATGTCTGATAGTGCAAAATAACTTTGCACATCTGTGTTTGTGTACATCTATGCGGCCCTACCGTGCAAGCAAAATGTGTTGACATATATGAATCACAGCTATTGCAATGGAGATTTTGCATGCACACGCACACACAGCCCCTACAATATCTGTGCTGGTGGAGCGACAGACAGCAGTAATAAGGTTAGCCAATGTATGAATAAGTTTTGATAAAATTACCCCTAATTATACAGAATAAATAATTTAGATGTTTTTAATGCACATGTTTAAAAGTTCTAATACAACATAATATCAGTATGTCACATCAATAAAAGGCGCTCTCTCGCTCTCTCTCTCTCAACAGATTTGTTGATGTCACAGAACTGGGCATGTCCATAAGGTACTGACACTATAGAGGAATACCAAAGCTTGTCTTTGCTCCATGTCCTTGTTTTGCTTAATACATCAGGACCCCGGGTATTTAAGAAGAAAACGTCGACAGAAGACTAGCGGTGAGGACATGAACATAAGACAGGTGCCACAAATAGTAACAATGTCAAAGCGTTAAAGTCTTTAATACGTTGTGTGCACATCGGTGAGCTACTGATTAAGTTAATCCTGTGCTTTGGTGTAACAAACGCTTTAATGTTTTGGTGTATGCATTGTAATGCTTTAAATTGACATTTCGTAAACTTCTCGAACTAACAGAGATGGGCTAAATATCTCTGCAAAAAGGTTTGCGTTGTAGAACCTATGTATTTTTCTGAGTGTCTTGACTGAGCACTTGCTGACCATCTTCAGTAAATTGGCACCAGGTGCGTGTGCCCTGCATTTTGGGTTTTGAGGTTATTAGATCTCATGGGAAAATATGGTATGCAAAACACCGCTCTGCACAGATGATCAGAGGGCAGAGTGGGTAAAGTACCGCGCACGCCCACCTATAGCTGGGTTCCATCAAATAAGGATTTTTAAGCGCATTTCTAAAAAAAAAAAAAAAAAAAAAAAAAAAAATGGACTTAGGAAAATAGCCTACGAATTGTTGCGCGCTTCCATCCTCTACGTATTGCGCATGATCATGAGGGAGCCGCCTCGTCGTGATGGAGCAGCTGAATGATCTCTCCCTGCTTTGGGGACAGTTTTTATGCAAGATTGGATCAAATATCTTATATTATTAAACGTATCCACGAGACACCGCCAATGGAAACATGTACATTCTTCACATCTAACCCCCCCAATGTTCAAGCCAAATCTATACGCCTTTGAGTATCTGATATAATGTGGGTTGAAATAGCTGCGATGCACATCGCCAGTCTCCACATACCTGGGAGCACCCGCTCTCAAAACTGTTCTGGCGAATTGTGAGGATACACTTTATCGACCAGCTTTGGGTTAAACACTTCCGAATGACAAGGGCTAAGTTAAAAGAATGGTGGGCTAGTCACATCGCACACTCGTCATAGCACATGCACGAATGGCCGAAACACGTCATCGTTTTGCGAATAAACCGTTTCCATAACCTTAATGCGCATTTTAACTAATGCAAAACTCTAATACATCCACCTCCTAGCGCATTAAACTTTAAGTGAATTTATAAAGTTTATTTGCATATCAAGCCTTTCCATTCAGCATTTCTTATGAGCAATATCACAATGAGAGATTTTGAATTTTAAGGTGAACTATCCCGTTTACAGACGTCAGTCCTCAAGGGGGCTATAGATTTATCTTAAAATGTTTGTGCCATAAAATTGTGTGTGCTATTATTCAGGAAGGTGCTATAAATGTATTACATTTTACCTCTTTCTTGCTAAGCAATGTTCAATTCAAACTGTTGCTCCGCCATTACAATAGTTCGCTTGAAAGAGATAACTCGCCGTAGAAGTGGACAGTTCAATCTAACGTCCGCTGTAGTGCCCCCTTGTGGTAATGACAAGATTGTAACATACTTTTGTTGAATTATCGGAAAGCAACGAAGCACAAAATAAAGTTTACATTGCAAGGAACGTCTGCGTTGCGTTCACGTAATTGCATAGAGTATGTTCCGGGCTTAACACAGTGATTTGTGTGATTTCTTAACAGTATATTCTAGCAAACATATATATATTTTTTTAAATGACAAATAAATAAAATGTATTTGTACTAATAAAATAATAAAGGGTTGCTAAGCTAGCTAGCTAGCTAGCTTCAAATGTCGATTTAAAGCTGTTGATAAATTTTCCCATAAAATCAAGAAATATTTGTTTGATCATTTTTCGTATTGTAACTTTGTAACAAGGTTCAATGGTGCAGCTTGACGAATGCAGTCAACAATTGTGTGAAATTCAAGAATAAGGAATGGGAGTTGCCAACTTGCCATGTTGCAAAAAGGGTACAAATTATGTTGGGATTACATCTTGGGGTGTAATTTTTTTCCTGTTGTGTGGAAAAATTTAGCCTTTATTTTTTTATGGGACAATTAAGAGAGACAGGGAGATGAGGTGAGACAGGTGGGGGTGGATCGTACATGACCCAGCCTGGACTCAAACCTTGGTCCCAGTAAGCCAGTGGCTTTTAAATGCAATGAGCACTACCAGAGCTGGACTGGGAAGAGAAATCGGCCTGGGATTTTACATAGCAACTGGCCCACAAGTTGAGCGGTGTCCTTTTCTGCATAATGTGGCGCTTTTTTGTGGTCCGTTTTGCATAACGTGGCGGCTCATTTTAGCTTATCGCAGCCCATTCGGCCTGTTTCGTGGCCGACCCACCGGCCTGCTTGGTTCTCCCGATGGCCAGTCTGCCCCTGATCGGCCTCAAAGTGCGTCGGCCCACCGGGAAAATGCCCGGTATGCTAGATTACCAGTCCAGACCTGAGCACTACCCAATGCAACACAGCTCTGACACAATGTTCCAGTTTTTAAGATCTCATGTGCAGGTTGTTCGCAAATTGTGAGACATAGCTAAATACAACGTTTTTGGTTGTTAAAATATAAAAAGTTTCATAATATAATATAAGTATAATTAAATGAATATAATTTCAACAGATTGTGTCAATTATGATTTTGTTTTATGATTTCAGTGACTGAACAGGCCAAGAATCACAGTATTTTAGGGCTAATCTCTGAAAATGTACGTTAATTTAATTTTAAGTTTGATAATTTATCTAACATCTAATAGTTCTTTCTCCAAAGAGCATGGGCTTTGTGCCTTTATTGCTTAAAGTAATGAGACCAATTTGTGTGTTTACTGTATGTAAAATGCCTAATAAAGTTCTATGTCACAGAGTCCAGAGCAGAAATTCCAGAATCGATGGAACATACCTGGAAGTATTACCTGCACAGTGCTAGCTGAGTTCGCAGAGAGTATTTCCACACAGGTGGGTGATCTGACTCATCACAAAACATTTTGCAATGAGTGTGTAACAGTAGATGCCAACAATGCGTCAGTTCTTTAAAATCATTACCAGAAATGCAAAATTGTGGGTTACTGTATCTAGCAGTTAACATGATTAACCGAGTATGACATGTCCCTGGGTCAACATTCTTATTTGTCCTCTCAAGTCTAGACCCCTTGAGCCCCAGACTGGGATCTGTCAGTCCAAAAGCAAGACAAAGTGCATATTAATGCACTGAAACAAACTGAAATGCTAAACATTTTTGCAACACTCATTACATACACTTGTCCATTTTGTGCAGCAGTAATTAATTGTTTAAGCTATTCTTGCTAATTATCTGTAATGGTGAAGATACTATAGTGACCTGTGGATAAAGGGCAATTTTTGCCTACCGAGACACAGACCAAGGCAATTTGTATGTGGTCTTCAGAGGTCTCATCGCAAGATCAAGACTTAATTTCTTCTCTTGGAACAACATTGCTATCAACCAATCTGATTTTAGGACTAAGTTAATATTTTAGGCTGAACAACATTTTTAACAGCCAAGCATTTCTATGTTGTTAGGGGTTCAATTAGGGATGGAGTTATGACTATGCTAGGATGTTGTTCCAGGACCAGCAAATGATGTTGATCCAAGAGGATGCCCTACTTGGGTAAATGACGTTATGCCATGTGCTGTTTCAATGGTTTCTTTGAATGAACCGATACATTACATTCTTTTTCTGTTTCATGAATGGGACCAAAGTATACGGTATAATTTTTCATACTGTCTAGACATTCATTTATACACAGTTTTATTCTCTAAATTCCCTATGTAAGGATCAGTTTCATCTGAGGAAATCCTTCACTTTTCCTCTGTTTGGTTCTTAAAAATGTGTTTTATTCCTCTGTACATGAACTGTAGCTTTTCTCAGAGCACATAAAAACTCCCTGTAATAAGTGCACTGTAAGTCGCTTTGGATAAAAGCGTCTGCCAAATGCATAAATGTAAATTTAAAGATATAATTTGATTAGACATTTTTTTAAATCCGTTTCATCTTTGAGCAATTCCCAAACAATTCTGTTTAAATGGTTATTTACTGTAAACACATCTTTAAAAACAGCACAAGCTTTCTCATTTATTAGCCACTACCAGGCTTTTTTCCCCCATTAACTTAACTAAACAAGTTTCCAAGAGCACATCGCATCACAGCATTGAATTGCCGACTGCACTGATATAAAAGAGATCAAGCTCTTTAGAATTTACTCCGAATGGTGCCAAAAACAAAAAACACCCAGTGAGTGGCAGTTCTGTGTATGGAAACGCCTTGTTGATGAGAAAGGTCAGCAGAGAATGGCCAGAGTGGTTCAAACTGACAAAGTCTACATTAATTCCGATAACTGCACTGGACAATTGTGGTGAGAACAATAGCATCTTGGAATGCTATTCTGAAATGTGGGTTGATGCTTTGTGGGTGGTTTTAATGTTGTGGCTGATCTGTGTATAAACGGAGAGAGACCAGCTATACACTTTTCATTGCACGGTTCATACATACCTTTGATGAGGCAGCTGTCTTCGGTTTCAGAAACTTCTGTAACACTGTATTGGTTTAACTGTGTGTTCTTGTGTAAGGGTCCCTCTTTTTTACTGCCTATTAAATCGTTTGACATTTGTTTTTTTTGTTTGTGTCTGCATTTAACAATGGTAGACACACACAATATGCCCGGAGTTTTATACCTTTTTAAAGCAGCATATTGCATTTAACATTGCGTGACTTGAAGAGTTAAGGGTTAAAGTTATTTCCTCATCCCCAATAATAGGATACAAAGCAAATTTGTTCATTATCCTACTTTGTCTAATTCTGCTGACATTATGATTGATCTTCAAATATCAATCTTGTCTTACTGTGAATTAAGACAAATTTCCCTCTTGAAAGAAAAATGGCATGAAACCCAAATAGGTTTTAAAACACTATTATTTTACTTGATGTACTTGATAACATTGTGCAAACAGTACATGGTCATTCTACGAGATGCAAGATATAGCTAATTACATAAACATCTGGATTTGTTGGATCTCATTATGGTTCAGCACTCCCAACCCCAACTATATGTAGCAGGTTTACAAAATGGATCTGATTTGATGGCTGTTTTAAATGTTTTGACAGCATTGAGACTAATGAAAATGTCTTCTAGATAACAGGGAATAAAAGGCATACTTAATCAAAATTAATTATAGAATTATTCATGTGACCATTTTGTATTTCTTTAAATGCAATTGAGTGAATTCTGAGCTCTGAATTTTGTGCAATCCTGACTCGCATACACTTTGTACCTTTTAAAATGAGAAGTAAATTTTTCTATAATGTTTCCCGTTCTGTTTTCTGTAATGTTTGACTCTTCCATTTTGTGTTCAATGAGGGGTTTTTTTGTCAGCAGACTGTATCTGTCAGTGCTCCATTTTCCCCTGAACTGAACAGCCAACATGCGGTCAGGGTTAATGGCCACTCGACCTTACCCGCTGCCACTGCCGACATGACTAAGAAGAGACGTGCTCCGCAGCCTCCTTTAACACTGTCACAGAGCATCTCCTGTGAACTTCATACTAGAAATTTCACCAACCTGCCAGAGCACAACACTGCTGGAAAACAGGTTAACATGCTGTGGGAATTTCAATACCAGCCCAAACATGGAGTAACACACCTAAATTAATGTGTAATTGGCTGATTTAGCAATGGAATCAGGTGTGTAATATTAGCTTTGACATGAAAGCAATCAGGGCAGTGCTAAATATTTGACCCAAACTGCATCGGAAATGCTTTTAGACTTGTTGATTCGGGTTCAGATTTTATTGGCTTGTGTCTTATTTCTCATGGTATTGGACTGTACACTTGATAATGCAGACTGAAGTCTGTTAGACAATAGTAGGCTAAATTAAAGCACTAAATTAAATAATAGTAGTATGTGTGTGTCTGTATGTTCAGAATAGTTTTACCATATTTTCCTACTATTTCTGTAGTGTGCAATATTTGAATTTTATGTATGTATGGAGTAACTCGTAGATGGCAAACTAAATTTGCAAAAATATGCATTATATAATGAATAACACAGAAAGAAACACTGTATCTCGCAATTCAATATGGTTGACCATTTCCAGTATGATGGATGAGCCATCAGCCATGATTTTTAACTTCTGTACTCATTATTTGATTGGATTGCCAAGAGTTAAAGAGTTAGTTCACCTGAAAATGAAAATTCTCATATCTCATACTCACTCTCATGCCATCCCAGATGTGTATGACTCTCTTCTGCTAAACACAAACAAATATTTTTGAATATTTTAGCTCTGTAGGTCCTCACAATGCAATCACCAAAATTTTAACCATGTGTCATCCATATCTGGGATGGCATGAGGGTGAGTAAATGGTGAGAGAATTTTAACTTTTGGCTGAACTGTGTTTTTAAGAAAATTGCATTAAAATAAAATTGTTTTATTTTAAAATTTGTAAAATCTTTATCAGAAAGAAAGAGTCGGCAGTATGAACACTGTGCAGTTATTAGTATGCTAATATTCCATTACAAACATTACCTCTGTGTGCTTGTGTTTAGGGTCTGCTCAGTTCTATCTCTTCCACTGAGTCCTCTCTCAAAAGGACTAAACGGAGAGCCCCACCCCCTCCATGTGATGGCCCCTCCCCATCTGATTCAGATAACAAAGGTATACGTTTTATGTGTTTTTACAGGTTTGTGTGCTTGCATTTTTGTATTTTAATGTATTTGCATTTGTGGAAACCTCTGTGCCTGTTGTGCTGGTTGCATTGGAAATAAAATATATAATTTAAAGGCATGAAACTGTGGAAAAATTACATTTAAGTTAATGGAAATAAAACAAAATCATGCCTGATCCGTCGACGGCTTAAAGGAATAGTTCACCCAAAAATTTCAAATCATTTATTGATCCTCGGTCACAACCCACGTGAGCACAAAAAGAGATGTTATACATGATGAACTAGGTTTGACATCAATTACGATCATGCAAGAACCAATGAGCTTACTGTGATGTGTGTGTTGACATGTCATATTTGAATACAAGCACTGAATAAAAACTAAAGAAATATGAGACCTAAGGCAAAAGGGACGATTTTCAGCAAATTGAGACATAAATATTGGTTTGTTTCTGACACAAAGCTATTGCATGGCTTCAGAAGACTTGGCATTAAAGCTGAGAGACTTGGAGTCCTAGGGACTACTTTATTTATTTGTCAATGTTTGGTGCTTAAAAGCTCATTTCCTAATTCATTTTAATTGTATAGAAAAGTGCATCTGGAACAATTTTCTAAAATTGTTGTGTTACATGAGTCATATGGGTTTGGAAAGACATAAGGGTGGGTAAATTATGAAACGAAAAAAAAAAAAACATTTTTGGGTGAATTATCTGCTGAGGTAATTGTTACAAACAATACATGCCCTCTATTGGAAGTAACTTTGGTACCAAAAGTGGTCTTTCTGTGTCTCCAAACTGTTGGATTAATTATTTACTCTTGTTTTACACAGTTCTAATACTAGGGGGCGCTTAACGGGCTGTGCAGTCTCCTTTCCTTCTCTTCTCCTCCATACTTGCTTCTCTGTACCTACTTTTATCGGTGATGGGTTGATTCTCCTGTGTGTCTTTGTGTTGACTTTTCATAGTCTACATGTCTTACTTTATGCACATAGCACTGAACTCTGAAACTAGTGTCCTGTTCTGTTGTTAATTGTCTCCTTTGTTTAATGTCACACTGTCATTGTATAGATGTATGAAAGATTGTGTAATATTGATATGTCTTTATCACATTGTCAGTTTGCAGACAGACAATGTAGCCCTCTAGAGGAGGAGGTAACATTTAAATGTAACAAATCTCATGATTGACAAACACTGTTCAAACAGGTACTTTGTTTATCTCAAGTTTGTCTAAATGAGTTGTGTCTGTGTAAGTAACAGTGAGTTATGACTGGGCCAGATGTGCAATGATAAATGCTTGCCATCGCTAATGGATTTCATTGTAGTGCTTTGTTTTTGTTTTTGTAAAGGTGAAGCATATCATTTCTGCTGCACTAGTGGCATGAGATGGAAATGCAATCTATTAGAGCAGCGAGTTTGGGACAGGGCTACCTGATTGTGACGGAGGGAAAACTGACATTATTTTTGCAATTCTGTATGGTGTTGCACAATTTACACACACTGCAGCTTTAATAAGGAGTAATAAGTGTAATTCCAGTATGTAGCACTTCTCAAAATAATAGTGCCTTAATTCAGAACAGAGTTACTGCTTGGTTACTCAGTGAACATCAGCAGCTGACATTCTGATATTTAGCTACACTTCTGTGATTTGGCTTTATTAAATGTTAATAAATCAGGATGATTCATATTTTATGAGGGAAGTCACGAGCCACAAATTCATCTTTATTTATTATGTGATGATTTGTTTTCTGCTTGTTGGTGTCCTTTTAATATCTGAATATATGTTGTTAACTTTCTGCTCATCTTTTGTCTTATTTCAGAAACTCATTGTCAGTGTTGAATTTTATTTTGTGAAATCAACTTTTGAAATACTGCTGACTAATACAGATTCATATTTTTATAAATTAAATAAAGTACATATGCCTTATGTTGGTTTGCTTCTTGTGTTATTTTGAGGTGCTGTGTTAGTAAGGGGTTACAGTTGAGACTGTTTCACAGTTAAACAAAGGCACAGGAATTTGTGTTATTTCAGAACAATTTTTTTCGCTTCAGTAGAGAAAGTTGAAGAGGGTGACAGCGGTTCAGACAAACACAGAGCTGGCATAGCTGGCCATTGCCCTTTAATTGCTGAAGTTATGACTGAACTTGCAGAATCTCTGCAGGCACGGCAACAGAGGGTGCTGTTTTCTGCAAAGTATGTATGAATCCATTCGTTCAAATATCAATAAATAAATTGGTGCCTCTTTAATTGGATTTTCAGACCTTATCTGATGATACTTAAAGATGTCAGTGAGAATCAACATTGATGCAATGAGTATGAATAATTTTCTTGCGGTATCTGCTACCTGATGTCTTCCTCTCAATGTCCTCTTCGTTTTCTTTTTAGTTCATCTACATCCCAGCATCATTCAAGAGAAGACCATTGTCAAAGTCTGGTTTCAAAGAGTTGCACCTCTTGGCTGTCGACTACTGAGGAACTCCACAGAGAGAGAAGGCTGTGGTTTCACTGAATTCACTGTGGTTCCTAGGAGATGTCAACTGAGCGGGAAATGTTTTGAGGTGGCACTGGCGCAACAGGCACCAGACACTGCTAATGCTGAAGAGGAGCTGTGCCCTGGAGCACCAGAAGACCTGGAGATCCATGGCACAGAACCTTTTAGAAATGGGGACAATGGTTTTGACAAGAGTGAGCACTTATCAGGGATTCTACATCTTCAGATCTTGACGAAAGAGAATCAAGAGGGGGCAGACAGTGAGACTGAGATTGTGGAACAAAAAGATGAGAAGCCATCCGTTCATACAAGAAACATTGAGTTAGAGGGTCTAAAATCATTTCAAAGGGGCTTCAAAAATCTTGAATTATTAGGCAGTACAATAAATAATCTAGAAATAAGAAATGCAGATTTTAAGAGTTCAGAAGTTAGAGAAAGTTTGACCATTAATTTTGAACCAGCTGATAATCATGAGAGGTCTGCAATTGTTTCAAATATTAAGGGAAGCCTTGTGGAGCGAGAAGAGATTCTAGAATATGCTCTGGTAGAGACTAGAAAGGAGAGGGACTGGATAGAGGAATATAAAGAGAAGTTTCTAGATGTTGATGATGATGGCAGGAGAAAATTAGATTCTTGGGAAAGGACTGAGAGCAAATTTAGAAACACACCAATGGAGACCAGGATGCAAGGAATCCAAAATATTTTCCCTCCGCCACCACCACCACCCATCTACTGCTATGAGGATGACAGTGATAGCGTGAAAGAAGAAAAAAATGAGAAAAGAGACCGAAAATATGAGTGAGCATGTTGATGATACAGCTACAAATAATCAGGCACATGATATAGACCTTGAACAATGGCCAAACTTAGATCTGAGCCCTCCTAATCCACACATTGGCAGCAACTTTGACAGCCATTCCAACCACTCTAACTGTAATGTCAGACTTGACTCGGAGCCCAAATATGCACCTTTTCCACAACTCTCCAAACCAAAGGAACACTCTACCCAAACTAACCCTAAACCAAACACTTCTAATGCAGAATGGAAATTCAACTCTACTCCTGAACCTTACAGAGCTTCCTGTTTAACGCCTCAACCTAATCCTGGCTGTATGTCAAAATCACATTCAACCTTTGACCCTTGCCCTCCAGAAACAGTATCTCTTTTTGGTTTGGCTGTTTTTCAGAAGGCTAAGCATTTCAGACCAAGGCTGGATTCCATATGCTCCAAGAAACGAGAATCCTCAATGCACACACACACAGTGAGTAAATTGATGAATGAAATCACTGAAATATTTATAGAATGTTACATGAATATTAATGAGGTGTGCTGTCAACATTTCCAGATATATTGTAAATAATCGTAGAGCGTAATTGTCAAAGTTAATGCTCATTTATAGAAACGATGATCGCCAATGCACACACACACACAGTGAGTAAACTAATGAAAGAAATCACTGAAATATTTATAGAATATTACATTAATATTAGTGAGGTACGCTGTCAACATTTCCAGGTATATTGTAAATAGTTGCAGAGCGTAATTGACAAATGTAATGCTCATTTATTGGTTTGACAGTAACAAGACATTGGAAATGCATAAGCAACTCAACATGTTGCTAACGAATATTCCGTTACCCTGTCATTGACCCCATTCTGCTGAGTTACTTAAAAGTCGCATCTCCGATCACACACCTTTGCGTCAATTAAATGCGTTTACATTTTCCTGTGGTGCAACTGATGTGCAAGCAACCACCGAGACACAAGATCTGGTCCATGTAAACCAGAAAGTAATTGCATTCACATAATTGATGTGTGCGATTCTGAGGTTGCAGAACTTTCAACCTGCTCTTGCCAACTTCACAGTGAAAATTCTGGCTTGCTTGCAGAGAATTGCATAAACTCCCTGGCTTTTAACTGTCATTTCCTTATTGCATTGTCAACAAACTTCTTCATAGTCTTGCATGGCCAGACTTCGACTATCAGCATAAGGACTGGTCCAGTTTTAAGATTATGTTGGCCAAGAACCGCTCACAAAGACAGGACACATCTGTCTGATTTACATAAAAAGTGACCAATCATAGTTTGTTTTTTATTTAGGGGTGGGTTTATCCTGAAATAGTGGATAATAAAATAATAAACTAGTGTGTAAAAAAAGCATTGCTGCATGGCAATGTCGGACCACGACTGTCTGTACAGGATTGGTGGAAATATGTGCAGTCTTTGTAACCAGAATTTCTGAATGTTCAAAAGTAAACAATAGAGCTTATTTCAAAGAGGTAACACAAAAACAAAGTGGAATGTACAATTCTGCTTAAGGTTATCAAGTTTAATTATTACTTGCTACTACATGTCTTAAAACTCTAAACTCTAAATAGGGCAAGGTAAAAAGTTGCGGCATTTTGTGTGAGATATCTTGGTAGGGTTTACAACTGTTCCATATTAGTCAGGACATCCCCTATTTTGGTTGATATTAAGCTGTCCCGCACAGGATGGCTACATCCCGTATTTTAGTAGTGAGTTGCTCCAGTGCAAACCCAGTGTCAGCCAGTGAAACATCCCATATTAAATGCATTGAAAAGCTCAAGTGGGACAAATAATTTTGTTTTTAGGTGGTCTAATGCACCACAACTCCGGGACATTATGTAGCACCAGGCAATAAGATTGGAACTAGACATTTCAGCCAGCTCTTGTCATTTTTGTGCCCAATGTGTGCCATCCGAGGCTGAGACTAACTTGTTGACTCCCTGCATATTTTATAGAGCTAATGAGGCAGAAAAATAGTTTATCTTTTGTTGTCCGGCAGGAACCAAACAGGATAAAAAGGATTGGTAAGTCTCTTTCAAATGTATTGTTTAGTTTGTTAGAGTGCAACGTGTGCTTGGGTCAGGGATGAGTTGTGTATGTGCAGTTTGAGTTAAGTGACGTCTGACACTCATAACAGTCTTTCTCTTTGTTTATTTAAAGTCTTCCTTCGTGGAAGCATGTCTGCATGTGTTTAGATTTTTTGGCAGATCCTTTAATGCATTCCAGAGCTCATATACTATATGATTTGGATTGTATGTGTGTGAGAGCGAGAGAGAATTTTGTTCAAATGTATTTACACAATTAGAAATAATCCCAGTGAATCAACCTACAGCCCACACACAATCAAACGTGTACAACAATTCAATTCTTTGTTTGTGACTTCTTGAATGTCTATTGTAAAAACTAAATATGGAGTCTAAAACACTGCCAGTAAGTATCTTGCAGAAATATGGGAATTACATTGTCTTTTTTCCAGATAGTTGATGGCCAGTCTGAATGCGGGAGAGTTCCTTTGGCCTGAATGAGGAAGATGTGTTTTTCACCAGAATACAGAATGTGTGTCCTGATATTTAAACATGTGGTTTCATTTTTATTTTATTTCTTTATCATTATGAATATTTTGTTTTGATTATGAATAACATTTTGACAGCTTCATCAGTTTTCAACAATGCATATGTTTTCATCTATTTTCGGGTATTCTGTAAGGAATTAGAATATTTCTGGAATTGCACCGGTGTTGATGTTTCCTGGGATTTTTTTTCAGACGTTTTGGACAGCAAATTACTCTCACAGGAACAGTCAAATACACTTTGGGTGACAACATGCAACTGAGAATTGTGAAATTTCTAAAGAAATGTGATGTTTATCATTGTATGCACCCCCCCCTTTTGACTTCAAGAACATTAATATTCAGCTTCTCTTTCTGAATATGACATTGTAGTTTGATATTGTATCTGACAAAGCCCACAAATCAGAACAGAACATCATCAATGTCACTCAGATTTGAAAACATTTTAAAGTCAAGCTTTAAAATCCATATTTCACCTGCTATGAGGTTCAACAAGGTCAAACATGCTCTGGTTAGTTTTATTAAGCAATGAGATACACGGCAGTGCTGTGTTGTTGATCTAGTCATGGCTCGTGCCTGCAACCCCTTATTTGAAATAATGTTCCTCCTTTTAAGTACGTTCAACCTTATAGCAGCTTGAAACATTAGAAAAACTAAAAGGTTGCTGCACTTGTGCGATAAGCAAAATGTGGTGATTTTGTCAGCACTGTTGATTCTTCTGTCAGAACGTGGTGAAATTTCAGTCGATGGAGTTGAAAATCAGTTTGAAAGCATCCTGTAGTCTCAGTTCATTAATTAATTAAAGTGAAAGCCAGAAATGTCAATATTTACAGTAAATATAAACAAAATGATCTCTCTCTCTCTCTCTCTCTCTATATATATATATATATATATATATATTGGTGAATACCGATTAATCCAAAATAATAATTTTATACATACGTTTTGTGCTCTGTTTTGTCCCCTGTCTGAAGAATCAGTGAGAAGCAGTCACAGAGCTGAAAAAAGTCTAATATGTTATGCTACTAGTTAACCCAAAAATGAAAATAGTGTCATCATCTACTAACCCTAAATTTCAGCAATATTAGCAGTGATGTCATTAGCCAGCACCATAAATAAACTTATTTAGTGTAAGTTATGTTTTCCACTAGGGGGCAGTATATAACAAAAAAGATAAGTGCTGGTAAACAGTCCTATTTCTGTTGGTCGCACAGAAGTACACATATCAAACACTTGATGGAACTCACATACCCCACAGATTCTTTCAACTTCTTAATGATGAACACAAAGGTTAAGTCACAGTTTTGCTCAAAGACACCGGGTTTCGAGTGGACTTTAAATACCTACCACACTCTGCTAGTAACATCTTTTCTGTATGTCAGGACAAGCTTTATAGACTTCATAAAACTGGGAGGGAAAAGATGTTGTTGATATAGCTTTATTCTGCGGGCAGTCAGAGATAAAAAAGGATGACGTTTATTTATCTTCCTCGCTCTTTGTATGAAGAGGACTCTCTCAAGGCCGCAACAGTCTGCAGAGTGGCTGCTTATCCACCTTTTAGACCTTCAGCCTTTTCAGATTTTTCTCCTCTAATTTTCAAGGCGTGTTTTCCTGCCCTCCAAGAGCACATCTCTGCAGTGTGTAGGAATAGTTTTCCAACAGGAATGGCTGATTTAATAGGACACTGCAAGGCACAATGATGGGTTTTTCATAAAATTGGCCCATTGAAACCCACGTGTGCCTGTAAACACTGCGGGTATATGTTTGCCATAGCCAGTTGGAGGGCTGGTGGATATTATTGCTCGTCTGACCTACAGCATACATGTTTTGTTTTTTAGAAAGCTAGTATGATGTATGTGTGTGGGGGTGATGGAACTGGTTGAAACGATCTCGCATTAAAATATGCACCTTGTGCAAAATCTATTGGTGGTGTATGAGACGGATGAAACGTCTAGTTCTCCCCGGTGGACTGGTGCCTTTCTCACCTCCCTCATCAGTATTCCAGCAAGTTTGTGGCGCACACACTTCCTACTGGCCACTGAAGCCAGATCAGCGCTCCCCCAACCCCCGCGCAGCACAGACACGCCCGGTGAGAGCAGTGTGCCATGCACACTCATGAATACTGATCACCTAAAGCCCTAATTAACAATCAGAGCCAAACTTATTTACATAAAGTCAGTCTCAGATGTAACAGCCCTCAGATGAAGCTGTCAGACAGATATCTGCTCTTAAAATTCAGTGAAATCTATTGACCATGATGGCTCTTTCAGTTGAATGACAGGGCAGCCTACAGCAGCTGTCACGGTCCACAGTATTCACACTGATTATCTGGCACTTACAATGGAAGTGAATGGGAGCCAATCCATAAACGTTAAAAAAACTGTCTGTGTCAAAAGTATAGCCACAATATGTAAACAATAGGTGTGTTAACATGATTTTAGTGTATAAAACATTGCATACAAACCTATTATGTGTAAAGTTGTATCCAATTTAACAACTTTGTTACATGACGACATAACTCAACCCAAAAATGAAAATTCTGTCATAATTTACTCACCCTCATGCCATCCCAGACATGTATGACTGTCTTTCTTTTGTAGAACACAAACTAAGATTTTTGGAAGAATATCTCAGCTCTGTATGTCCATACAATGCAATGAATGGTGACCAAAACTTTGAAGCTTGAAAACACATAGACTCCAGTGTTTTATTCCATGTCTTCTGAAGCGATCAGATCAGTTTAGTGTAAGAACAGACTAAAATTTTTCACTGTACATCTTGCCACGGTCATGATTTTAAGCTTGATTACACTTCCAAGTGCTTGAATCATGTGCAGAGCGCCAGATGGCGCTAGGAAGTGTAATCGAGCTTGAAATCATGATCGACAAGGAGACTGCTGATAGGAGTTATATTTTGGTCTGTTCTCACCTTAAACCGACCGGATCGCTTGAGAAGACATCGATTAAAACACTGGAGCCATATGGATACTTTTATGCTGCCTGTTTGTGCTCAAAGTTTTTGGTCACAATTCACTTGAACTGTATGGACCTAAAGAGCTGAGATATACTTCTAAAAATCTTTGTTAGTGTTCTGCAGAGAGAAATTACATTTTAAACCCTGTTCCTAGTAAAAAATGCTGCAAAACTACAAAAACAACTATTTCAGTTTTAACAAAAGTGCTTTATAAAATTATACAAATGCTGTTGATTGAGCTTAACTAGTTTTAAACACTGAATAGTCCTTTAATGGAAAATGTATATTTTAGGTGCTGTGACTGTTCCCATTGTGTAACAAATATTACACATTTCTCTATTATTATGGTCAATAAAAATGCATGTATATTAAAAGTACATAATTTCAACCACCTATACATTTGCATTGTTTTACTGGTTTTGCATTTAATAATAATAAAAAAAGAGTAATAGTTTTCAACTGAAGGTATGTCTGACCTTTACAACTGTCCAAAAATGTCAGTTAGGCTTTCATGCACGGAGCTGAGTTTCTCTTTAACATTGCCTCCCACAATCTCTGACATTTCCTCTGATGCCACCACATTCTAACCCCCACAATGCTGTGCAGATGGCCTCTCCTCCTTGCCCTTACCCAGAAAGAGACAGAGAGAAAAGACAAACAGACAAAAACTATATATAGTCTAGAAATGGACAATACAACCACAGTTCATGGACGGCAAGTGTTTTAATCAGATTTACGATTTGCCAACCCATCTCAAGCTATGTCACAATTTTGTAATTTTTGTTTTTTTACGAAACCATTCAATTTAATTCTCTGTTCTCCGCAACTTTTTTACATGAACCCCTCAGCCAAATATTGCCAATTTTCTGTGTTCTTTGCTTTCTTTCTTTCTTTCTTTAGTGTTTTCGCTTATAATGCTATCAAGTGTCAGCATATTTTAAAAGAACACAGATCTGAGTAGTTTTAGGGAAGTAATCATAAATAATTCTAAATGTCATGTAGCCATTCTGTGCTCTTTCTTTTTCTTAACATCTTCATTTGCTTTTAGTGTTTAGTCTTTCCATTTCTCATTCTGTCAGATTATCTCCGTTTCATTTTCTCTGCCATTTGACAGCAGGGTCATTAGCATGTCACGGCTTCATTGGGTAATATGCAGAAATATTTGTAATTTATGCTAAACTTGTGCCTTTTATGCGAAATAATAATCAGAGACAGAGACATGAGTGGCTGCGTAATTAGCAAACATAAGTAATGTGAATTACAGTGAATTAGAGATGATGTTGAGGTTAGTGAATGGGGATTTGACATTCTTTCCACACAGAATATATGGTGAATTTGTCTAGGATTGCTGAACCCTTGTGCGACCTTTGGAACATTTTTGTCTTTTTCACATTTTTGTCTCTTTTTTTTTTTCTTTTTTCTATCATAACCCCATAAAAACAACAGTGGCATTATATAAACACTCTGGAATTTAAAGGGTTAAAATCCTGAAAATGAATAAATATTTGGTACTTATGATCAAGACTGATGTTTATTAAAAAATTCACTAATTGAAAGTGGAAAACAATATTAATATATAATATTATTATGGCAGTTTTTTGACATGGACATTTTTGTCCTCTCTGAGTAACTTTTTAAAATTGACGTACAATTATAAAAATGAAGAGTGCATTGCTTCTAATTTAATTAATGCACAATGACTGATGCATTACACACCCAAACATACACATACAAATGCACACGTTTACGCAAGCAGAGCAGTTTCTTGTGTGCAACAATGTTCAACCCCACTATTATGAACATCAGTCCAGTCCCCCTGGCCTATAGGAAAGAAAGGAACTAAAGGGAGGGACAGAAAGAAAGATAATAATTATGCTGTATATTATTAATTTGGGATTTTTAAGTCATTAAGAGCATCTGTTTGTGTGCCGTGACCGGCACAGAAAAAGCATTTTAATGATCATGCACAAGGCTGTGAACCACCATAGTGATTATTAAATATTCACAATAGTTGTCAGAGAGTTTTTCAGTGGTTGATTCTTCAACTTTTACATTTGTTACCCCTACATTTTGAATATTTGATTACATCCTCCATTATTATATCACTGTGTTTATCAAATTATTGGACAATTGTATAAAAATAACAAAGATAACTATTTGCTGTAACACACCATTAATGCTCACTTTGTTAGGGATATAAATGGGTTTATTAATGACTAATAATTAATTTACAAATGCAATATAAATCATTGAAATGGGATTAGAACAACATGCATTGAGGCAACTTTTATGCTTTTCAACTCTTATGAGCTCACATTTTATAAATGCTTAACAATTATTTAACATATGCTACCTATGAAATTGTATCTTAATGTAAAATGAACAGATGCCAAATTTGTACAGGTTGGCGAAAGAGTATGAAATCATACAAGTTTGTTTGAATTAATTAGTACGATTTCTAAATGTGCAAATACCAGTATGTGTAATGCGGAAGTAAGCGAAAGTTCAGCATGTCAGACCATGTGCACATGCTTGTGAACTGTATGCCCTAACCTAAACCCCTTTTGAAAACCTAACCATAGAGTAGAGTCTGATGATTTGAAGGATGATTTGAAGCCTAAAGAGTATGTAAGAGAGTAACGAGAGTTACCTGATTGGCTGTTGCAAAAGTTGTTTGAATTCGTATGACACAACTTTTTTTTACCAACTTGTTGCCAACTCATACAAGTCTGTAAGATTTATCCGTGAGGGAGCGTTGAATTTAATGGTTATTAGGCTATTTAATGGTTATATAGTCTGCTGTGAATGAGCAAGAAGAGATGTGTTTTTCAGGCAATTTTAGATAACTAGGACACCACTCGGAGTAGCACCATTTAATATTAGCCTAATTAATATAAAAACAAAGCAAAAAGACTGTAGCAAAATGACACAATCCCTCCTTTTAATCTCACTACAATACTCTTTTTTGCACATTGATTTGATTAATATAAATAAGGAATTTATAATTAATGTATTACTTTTTAGTTAATATGCTTACTATTTGGGAAGTAAACATCACCCTTTTTCATATTGATCCAGTTCATTTATTCATATTGATATAACTGCATATCAAGTATTTATAATGCATTTGTAAATAACTTATTCATAAATGATCTCCTTTATGAACTCTTATCAAAGGGAACATTAATGTAAAGCAGAGGTGTATATTTGGGTAGGGAAGTTATAGGGACATGTCCCCTACCAACTTTTTTTTTTTTTTTTTACCAATTTTACCTCACAAAAATACTTTAAATATATACTATGTTTTATTTTTATTTTAATGACTATTAAGGTTTCTCAGATTTATTATTCATGTGTAAATTATTGTCTGACCATGCAGCGTATAAACGGCATTGTCATGCGTCACCTGTTACTTTTCTCAGCACTCTTCAGGATGCACCAATCATAGTCATTCACGATTACTGTGATAAACCTTATTCCAGAGTTTTGCATGTGGCCCAATGGATTCTGCTTTTATGGTGGTAAGAGCCCTCTTTAGGAAGACAGCTTTGAATTTGAATGACTGTCTAGGTAATGGAGTGGATTAGAGGTGCAGGATTTTAAGATGCTAGTATAACTGCACAGATAACTGATTTGGGATGGCAATATGAGAAACAATTATGTGGGAGTGAGGGGAAAAATTTTAAGTGGTGTCAATGCTGCATTCTCCCCATAACTTGAGAAGTCACTTTGCATATGTCGTTTTTTAAACATTATTTTAACAATATCATATTATATTAGATTTTAACAACATAAAAATGTTGTGGTCAGGTCTAAATCTGTTTATTCTTCAGAGAGAATGATTAAAAAAAAAAACAGGCTAATATATTGTGGTGGGCCAGAGAAATGGTAAAATGAGACTTGTTGTATAGAAAATCTTATGAGAAATCTTACCAGACTAAGGTTCTCACATTTCCTTAAAACCAACATTTTAAATATTATTCTCGTTGCAATGTCCCTACCAACTTTCAAACCAAACCTACGCCCTTGAAAGTGTTACCTGTGGATGGAAACAATCACATTTACAGCCCTTTGAGGTTTTTAATGAAACTTCGTATTGTAAAATCAACATTTTGAAGTATTTTTAGTGAAACATCTGAGTCCAAATCTTTTCTACTGGTGGAATTGTTTTCAATGACCGCATCCGTCTTGCAGTACGTTTGTCTTTCACATTTTATAGTGCACTATAAACAGCAAGAGCTGCCCCTAGCAACAGATAAATGATAGGACGGATATGTGGATCTCAGAAGGGTATTTAAATCCACTAGCTTTGATAGTGTTTTAAAAATGATATATTGCGTATACGAGAGAGAGAGGGAGAGAGAGAGAAAGAGAGAGAGAGAGAAATAGAGAGCGAGAGGGAGAGAGACTGGATTCTCAGTTAGTGTTATCGCAGGACGCATGCGCAGAAGGAGACGAAGCTTCACCGCTTTCTTTTCGGCAGCTGGCGTGAGCTTCTGGAATTCCAACATGGCAGTAGATGTGGTCAGTATTTATACGGTGGTCAGTCTCTCCAGCTCCAACTTGGAAGCATTCCAGAACATCACCGACTCGGAGTAACCCGCAACCCTGTGATCCCAGTGACACAGCTGGACGTTGTCACCGTACCCCGGCGCTGAACAGGTAAATCTTTCACTTTGTGTCCACCAGTTTTCCGTTTGTAGCGGAGATAGGGGCCATGTCACCGCACGGACAGCGAGCTCGGACACTCGGACACAGGCCCGAGGAGCAGAAAGCGGGCGCAGTTGATCCTCTTTTGTGTTCTGAACACCATACATTTATAGTAGTTTGAGCACAATACAAGAACTTTTGATATTTGAGGAGAGTTTTATGATAGAGCAGCATTGATCCGTTTGTGTTGCGTGTCCAGACGAGAGTGATAGAGTGGCATTCATTCTCACCTATCAACACAATCCAGTATGATTTTTGAGTTACTTTATCCATCTCTATCGCTCAAATAACGCTTTTTTGGTATGACTATTATAGTAGCATTGCCAACGCATTGTATATGCGTACAGTAGTAACAAATACATTAATAAATGTATATAATATTTAAATCACATGTAAACAATATTCGATATTTATTACATCTATATGCATTATAATTAACAAGAAAAAGACTAATAAACGGTTAAATCTTACAATTTTACAAAGCAAAGAACACAAGAGGAAATAAAACAAATACACAATTACAATTCATTATCAGTTTCTTATAGGCTACTTTGAATATGCAAACAGCCTATACGAACTATGCAAACGGTATTTTGCGATTGTAGCATTATTTCTACCTCTCCCTCTCTTTCTCCACAGTTTGTTGTTCTTGTGAACAGAAGACTTCGTTTGCATGTAGGTTAAATACGGGGCAACTTCTTGTATGCACTGAAAAAGTCTTTCTCTACAATACAAGCTGTGGACATCTTTGAAGTGAATATTACTCTCCCTGCCGTCTGTTCTGTTTGTCCATCACCTTGCTGATGTCAAGCAATATGATCAGCGGTGTATATGGTAGGTGATGTTTCTCAGTTTAAAAGTAATATGCATGCTAGAGTAGCAGGTGTCAAGTTTTCTTTATGCTATTATGTTTATTTTGCATTGCATTTCAAAATACCAGTCATGCTTATGCATTATTAGGCTATTTAAGACGTTTGCCTTGGATTGCATCTAGATATTTCTTTCAGTGGTAATGCATCCTGTGTCTTCTCCGTTCAACTCACTTTTTATTTATATATTTTCCCTTTTAAGCGCTTTTCCAATCTGTTTCTCATTCAAATATTTCATTCATACTGGTCGTGCAGGACGCAGATTGATTTTCAGCGCTATGATAGCATTTCCCTGGCTCGCGTCAGGGGAAAGAGAGTTGAGATTGGAGGTTACAGACCGCAATCATGTTGCGCTGTATCTCCAGTCGCGCGCGCGCGCGGTCAGTGCGACTACAGCACGAGCGAGTAATAAATGCCCGCTGCTGTGATGGGATTCTGGCGGGAAATCATCCGTGCACTCGCGGCGTGTTGGATGGTTAGAGGTGCCTAATTTGGACTCAGATGTATTGCGAAATGACAACACTTCATTTTCCAATATATCAATCCTCTCCCTGATCTTCTCTCTCTCTCTCTCTCTCTCTCTCTCTCTCTGTCTATATTTCGGTGTCTTTGTCTGTCTGCCTCGCTCTAATTCAGGTATAGCAGATTGCTTTCGCCTTGTCTCTGGTGTTTATCTGTGTGAACGGTGGAGTCACTGAGCCACTACATAGAATAAATCAGAAGTTGAAGGGTATTTGTGAATTAGAATTGGATGGAAACTACTGAACTTTGTGAGCATATTTCTTGTTATATTTTCACACGAGCCAACGCTGCATGATATCCTCTGTTTTTTTTCTAGTCCTCTGTGTGCGTGCGTGTGTGTGTGTGTAAGAGGCATTAATCTAAAGTAGAGGCTTTTCTGAGATCTGTGTAATGGCAAAAGAGCATCAGATAACACAGTAATAAATATTTTAAACGTGTGCATATCTCATTGTTAACCATTCTCTTTTTTGACAGTGAAAAATAACAAATGTGTCATCATTTACCCATGCTGTTCCAACCTAGCATTTGTTTTCCTCAAAAGGAGATATTAGGCAGAATGTCTGAGCAGTTCTTTTCCAAACAACAAAAAAGCAGTGGTTTTAAATGGCAAGCTCTAAAAAGGACAAAAGAAAAAAAACATATTTGGGATGTCAAAAGTAGAGGTTCTTCGGTACCAAATCAAAAATACAAAAAAAAATCATAATATGTCCTAGTGTGATTTTTAAAACACAAAAGGCTGTGATGTAAATAAATATACTGCATGTGATGTGCACTTCAATGTGAATGTGTGAAGCCTTTCATGCACTGAAAATACCACATTATGTGCATCACGCGTAGTAAATAATAGGGCTGGGAATTGCCACAGATCTCCCTATCAATATTACAACAATATTTTGCTGCCAATTCGATATTTAGTTGCCAGTTCAATATATATTGCGATAATGTAAGTATTGCGATTTTATGTTAAATGTATCTGTTATCTCCCTTTTAGAAAGAAATGTTTATTTTGTGTGACATGTCAAATCTAAAACTCTGTAATTCAGAAATTGCAGGTAAAAGGTATGCAAATTAAAAAAAAATTCATAATCGATTAGTCAATGCCTTTTCTGAGCTAATAGTCAACTGGGAAGGGAACCCATTTACTGTATAAGTACACTGCAAAAATATATATTTGTATATATATATATATATATATATATATATATATATATATATATATATATATATATATATATTATGTGTTTTCCAGTAAATAGTATCTAAACATTCTTAAAAAAATAAAAATAATATATAATAGAAGTACACAGGTGCCAGCACTTTGACTGTCCTAAAATCATATTTAAGCAGCATAAAAGTAATACATGCGACTCCAGTCGATCAGTAAATGTCTTCTGAAGTGAATCGATAGGTTTATGTAAGAAAAAAGTCGATTAATAAAACGTTTTTAACTTTAAATTTGGCGTTTCTGTCCAGGACTCTGATGCAGTTTAAAATGACCGCAACTCTTGCATGACGTTCGTTCATCTGTTGTAAATAAGCTCTGCTTCCGAATTCTCGGGTGAACTCACTGATGCGCTTAAGACAGCTTTCCATCAGCTGCTGGCTGGAAGCACTTTTTAAAAGTTAATAACTTTTTAATTACAGATTTATTTTTAACAGAAACATATTGATTTTCTTCAGAAGACATTTATTGATCGACTGGAGTTGTGTGGATTACTTCATTGTTGCCTAAATTTTGGACTGTCAAAGTGTTGGCACCCATGTACTTCTATTAAAAGGACCTGACAGAGCTCTTTCTTCTTCTAAAAATCTTCATTTGTTTTTTGCTGAAGAAAGACAGTCATACACATCTGGGATGGAATCAGGGTAAGTGAATAATGAGAAAATTGTAATTTTTGGGAGCAATTCTTGTTTTTAGAGAAATATAAAAAAAAAATTTAAGTCAATATATTGATTACATCCACTTTATTTAAAAAAAACATGCAAATATGGTAAGAAAAATATACATGCGCAGAATGACACTTAAATGTAAGAGTCACAGAGCGATCCTCACTCACCATTTGAAGTGCATAGCTGTTAGAGTATGCATTTTGTGAGGGCGCAACATGTAGTTCAGGGCAACCAACAGTTTGAAGAGCCTTTTATACTGATAAACTATTTATTAAGGCAGTGTCAGATAGAATCTGCTGAACGACTCCTGAAAAAATACTTTACACCACCTCACAAAAAAGCCTGTGGATTATGCATCAAAACAGAAACATTAAACACAGCAGAGGATTTGACATCTGACAGTGAACAAGAGGCACTTTGATAACTGTAGCAGCGGTGCATTAGAGGACTAAATTTTACAAATTAGAGAGAAGATATATATCATTAGATTTGCATATTAAGCAAAACATTTTTTTTTAATTCAATTAAAAATAAATTTTTAATCAGTGAGATGATTTTTAAATCGTTTCTCTCAAGAATCATGAATTGTAACAGAATCAATTTTATTCCCTACCCCTAGTAAATATCAGAGCAGAGCAAATTCCTTGTGAAGCAAGCAGTGCCTGCAGACTGTATTTATATAATTAAATTGCAGCATTTTGTAAACACACTGGCCATATGAACAAATGCTTATCTGCAGGTGTGAAACTACTATCAAAAATATACAGAGGCAGATTTGCTAAACAGCTGAACCACTTTTGCACATGGTGTTTCAGTTTCAGTCTTATTCACTAACCACCTGCAATCATGTTTAGCAGGCAATATCAGCGTTGAAATTGCACTGCGTCTTCAATATTTAAACAAAGTCATTATCATTTCTTTACGCACAAACATGCCTCCTTTCTATGTAAATCTGGCTCATTAAAGATTGAGTTACATTTACAAAACTCAGTGAAATTTGCCATGGGCAATATGCATTGCGCTATTACAGTCTTATGCTACCTTTGCGTGATGAGCGATGAGCAGACAGAAAATTAAGACATTATACACTGATAATCTTCTCCTCCACAAATATAATTAGTTATATCGCTATAAAATATAGTTTTACTGTGACACACGAGCCAGTGATGCGGCATACTCAAAGATGTATTTTGTTAATTGAACACAAGAACAAATTATTACATTTTTATTAACTATTCCTTCAAGGTTGCTCTGAGGACATTCTGTGTAAAGAATCAATGCAGCAGGAAAATTAAATATACTGAAATATTCCAGCTCTGATCCATCTAACCCCCTAGTATCGAAGGTGGCTCTGAGGCTGCTTTGGTTCTTCTGCGTGAAATTCTGCTTTATTGTTTCATGCTCCTTGTTAGTTTGTTTTGTCAATATTTACTCACCCTCATGTTGTTTCAAACACCTTTACCTCTCTATGCAGCACTAAACAGTCTTTGTAAATGCATCTTTTCTGGGTTGTTACAGTACTGGGCCACCACATGAAAGGACACGTTCACTAAACATTTGACAATCTGATTGTGTCAAAATACTTTTTGTATATGTATTGTTTTATCATTTGAAACCTAAAAATGTTTTGAGACCTAAATATACTTATCTTTTGTGATATTTTGTTACACAATGGAGAGTTTGACTAAAGTGTGGCTAAATATCTAAAGACTTAGTTAGTTTTGGTAACAGTAGGAAAGAGTTTGTATGTCTCTAGCAGAGTTTGGAATGGCATACTGCCATCTTACGATTTCTTACATATAATGCAGAGATATGTCATTGACACAAATGTAGACTTTCTTTTAGTTTCTTCCTCAAACTTTCTCCACTCTCTTTCTCTCTCTTGTCTGATGCACACACATTCTCCTTATCCCTATTAAGCAGAACAGCTCTCTTGAGTGTGTGCGCATAAGGGATGATTGAGCTGTTTAATATGCTAAAGCCCTATTAAAGGCCGATGTCAGCAGCAGACGGTGTGCGGCCGCACTGCTTGCCCCGGCCCAGTGCTCTGCATTGTGTCTCTAAATGAACACGGTACTGTGTTAATTAGCAGAGGAAAATGGCATGTGGAATTGAATCGGTCATTGACATGCGAGGCATTCGTCTCTTGTTTAGTGAGATATGAAAGTGATTTAAGCCCTTGCTATGTCTTTTATGACGGTTTTAAACAATCTAAGGAGAGGGAGGGAGAGAGAGGGAAGCAGAGGAGAGAAAGAGGAAGGAAGTGATAGAGTTTGCCTTGTCTAAGACTGATTCTATCAGATTTTTTTGCTTAAAGAATGTTTGTGATGTTGCTCACTCAAATGTTTGATTCAATTTCATTGGGACATAGATTCAGTTGGTATTGCAAAGAAGAGATTAAAAAAGATTCAAACCGTTCTGTGTAATTTTACAGTTACTTGCAATTTACAGTCACTTTTAGGGATGGATCAATATGGTTGTGACCCACACAACAACTAAGACAAAGAGATAATTTTTTTCTTATTTATTTGACAACATTTTACAATAAGTTTGTACGTTAACATTAATTAAGACAACAGTTAGCAAGAACTGATAATGAACAATACTTTTACAGTATTTAATAATGTTGGCTAATGTTACTTTATATGTTAACTAAAATTAAAAATGAATTAATGCAATATAAACAAACATGTACTAACAATGAATATATTCTTAACCATGGTTATAAAATTTTGTAAATATATATATATTATATATATATATATATATATATATATATATATATATATATATATATATATATATATATATATATATATATATAGTTAATTGTTATGGTAGTTCATGATTCCTAATGCATTAACGTCTAGGTTACGTATGTAACCTCCATTCCCTGATGGAGGGAACGAGACGTTGTGTCGAAGAAGCGACACTAGAGGTCTCTCTTGAGTGCCGAATATGCCTCTAATCTATGTAAAAAGGCCAATGAGAAGTTGGCAGACAGTATTTGCATACCCTGCCCCCGGACATATGGTTATAAAGGTGGGGAAATACATCTAGTTCATTCAGGATTTTTCTGAGGAGCCGGAAATGGTCCGGCCACAACAGTGGCTCGGCTCAGCGACGTGGCCGGGAGGACACAACATCTCGTTCCCTCCATCAGGGAACGGAGGTTACATACGTAACCTAGACGTTCCCCGTCTGTCACTCACTTCGACGCTGTGTCGAAGAAGCGACACTAGGTGTCCAATTTAAATCACTCCATGCGCTGAGCCGTGTACGTGTACTGCTGACACAGGAGCAGGCAGGTATTTTATGTGCAAAGGCGACCAGCTGTGTCAGACTGCACGTACCCTTCCCCAATGCCCCATAAAAGTCGTCGGAATCTTTCTTGTTACCCTAAACAGGGGAACAAGGTGACGCATGCCAACCTGGGAATGGGCCGAGCCTAGCTGGGCCTCTTTTCTCTCTATGTTTCTTGTATAGAGCCAAACGGCTGGGGCCCTTACATGCATCGTGGGAAGGGGGTCTTACCCAGTTTCCTATTCTTTCAGGGGGAAAAGACCCTGCAGAGACCACATCTGCCCAGGAAGGGGGAGGTAAACGTGGCGAAATACATCACATGGGCCTCTTAGGTCACATGTGGGAAAATTGTGCAGTGGTAACAAGGAGGGGGGAGTTGCTACAACATGGCGACCGGAGGGCAGCTGGAACTGCCTAAGGGAGACACGGGTCCACTCGTAAGGGGACCGTAGCACAGAAAATACACACAGGAGGAAGTCCACGCAGGATTAATGACCTGTGGAGCACCTATGCCAATGCAGTGGATTGGGTCGGCAAATTCCTCCACTGAATTGCAGACCCACAGGGCTAGGGAGGAGTCGCTGCTGGCTCCAAAGGAGGAGACGACGGGCGAGTTGTGACATGTGGCGGGAGCGTAAACCGCCTTGGCATTTTATGTATGCTACCGTGGTGGTGCTGTCTGACCTGATTAGGACGTTTATCCCGAACTAACGGGAGAAACTTCCGCAGGGCAAAGAAAACAGTCAGCAACTCTAGGCAATTGATGTGCCAGCGCAGCGGGGCCCCTTTCCAATGGCCCGCAGCTGCGTGCCCGTTGCACACGGTGCCCGAACCCAATCTGGAGTCGTCGGTCGCGACCAGGACGCGTCGGGACACCTGCTGCAAGGGGCCAGTGCTGAGGTGGTCTCATATGCATCAACGCCAGCGGCGTGGCCGCTGTGGAGGATATCATAAGGTGGACCGCCGCGCTTGGCCTGAAGGCGGCGAGGCATTTTAGTACTCACTGCGCGCACTTGTTGGCGAGGCGCGCTGAAATTGAGACTGAGTCTAACTCCACGCCGAGAAAAAAGACGCTCTGAACCGGAGGCCCTAAATGGCTGAGGTGCCTGAACACCTGGGACATGCCGAAGGGGGGGATCTTGTACTGGCCGTCGAACGCGAGCCGTTGAGAGAGTCGACGTCGAGGCAAGATTGAGACGTGGAAGTACTTTTCTTTCAGGTGTGCCGCTGCGAACCAATCTAGATGCCAGACGCAAGTTATGATGTGTCTTGCGTGAGCATTTCGAACGGGAGTTTGTGCAAGGTCCTGTTGAAAACTCTTAAGTCCAAGATCGGTCGTAAACTGCCGCCGTTCTTGGGTACGATGAAGTAAGGACTGTAGGGATCTTTCTTCATCTGGAGGGCTCGCGTGCACTGCGGTAAAGCGGACGCCCACGAAGGGGGACAGAGGCCTGGCAAACTGAATTGCGTAGCCGAGTTGGATGGTCCTGGCCAGCCAGCGTGACCGACTGGGAAGTGAAAGACATGCACCCAAGCTCCGTGCCAGGGGCAGTAAGGGGACAGCTATTTTTGACATACTCGGCGGGTAATGCGGCGTCGGGAGGCAAAGGAGCGTCCCGAGGCTCTGGTGCTGAGAAAAGACTCGAAGCACTTACCTTGCTCCGCACACCCGTCAGGGGGCAGGTTATTGACTGAGGAGGAGGTCTGGTGGAGGCGTCCTCTGGACTCGTCAGAACCAGTTGAACAGGAACAGTTGTGGGGCTGAAGGCGAAGGGTCCACATCCAGCGTGCCGGGACTGTTGAGGTGTGGCGGCAGAGTGCCGTGAGAATGGCATTTGCGGGCCAGGTGACCCAGAAAGAGGAAGTTGCTCTATTATTGAAAAACGTGCAAAAAATACCTTTAACTGAAGGTTCTCTTCCCGGCCCTACACCGGGGGACGGAGTGGTCTGTTTACCAACTCCGGAGCAAACGTCTCGATCTCTATAATTTTATTTCATTTTAACATGATTGGCAATGATTGGATGATGCTGTCCATTACTTTGAATCAATAATTAATTATGCTAATTTCTGATGAATTTCTAGTTTGCTGTAGAAATTTTTTTGGGTCTCAGGAATGTATTACAACAGAAAAGATGGTATGTGTAAACAATGATTATTAAAATTAAATGCAGTACCAAGGGAGTTCTACTATAATGTATAAATACTTTACAATTTGAATAATATATAATTTTTGCATAATTATGTACCGTGGTAATGAGTATTGGGTACTTAAATTAGGGCTGCACGATTTGGATAAAAAGTCATATTGCGATTATTTCGAAAAATATTGTTATTGCGATTTGAACTGCAATTATGGTAATGGTAATGTTTTCCACATGTTCAACTGTAAAAAGGCTACTGGTGTTTTCACATTTGAGCCTTCTTTAAAAGAACCAAACTGAGACATTTTTTCAGTTTAGCCACAAACATATAAATATATAAACAGTGAAACAAAGTCTTATTCATATCCAAATGTTACCATCCACCGTGTACCTTTTTTTGTCCATTTTCTGACAGGATCTCAGCCCACTAATCATCAACATTAGTTTTTGAAACACAGTCAACTTGAATATTAGGGATGCTCCAATCAGGATTTTAACATCCGATACGATCTACAAATTTCATCTCATCAATTGATGCTGATCATTTAACTTTTTATCAGCAGCTCTGTCAAAACTGGTTATATGTAAGCTTTCTGCTCAATGTCACTCTTAACTAAATTTTTTTATTTTTTGCTGTCAAAAATAATGTTGGTTGATTGAATAAATCAGTATAAACAAAATATCATTTTAAAATATAAATGTTACTCTTTATTCTAGGCCTTAAAAACCAGTAGGCTTATAAAACTATTCTTTACTGTATATAAGATAGTCCTAAAGAATGAGGCTTAATGTCAATCTGAAGTTGAACTGATAACCCATTGGTGTAATTACATTTAAAGTGAAAATTCTGGTTAGTTTGTCACCATTTAATTAAATTATTTGTATTCATTATTTTATTATATTTAATTTAGCAATGCATTATATTATAGTAACTAAATATTTGATAGATTTATATATATATGTTCCATCCTTTTCATTATGTTGGTAATATTTGTTCCGCTTTCACTTGTTTCCGTGGGGAGTGTAATAAGGGCGACACGCTCTCTCGTGAGGTAAACAAATGACATTAGAAGAGGACTCTACAGGTGTTACTGTTTATGCTGTTTGCTCAGCAATCATTTATTGAATTATACCCCATCTTGTATTCTGCGTTATTATTATGATACCTATGCCTTGCGGAGACTGATATGCAGCTACCGCAGATAATAATAAAAAACGCTTCACGCAGGACGCGCCAGTTTACTGTAATTAAAGCGTTTAGCGCACGTAAGCAAACGGAACCGAACACAGCACTTCTGTTACTCTAAGCATTAGAGGGAGTTGTGGAGCACAGAACCGCTCTGAAAAAACTATAAAAAAATACTCTAACTTAGTATAGACTGGACAGAGCAGCGCAAATAAACTTTGAAGGAGCAGACTATTTATTTAATTGAATCGCAGCCTTTACAATTGAAAAATCGCAAAAGGTCATGTCGCGGTTTCGATTTCATTTCGATTAATTGTGCAGCCCTAACTTAAATGTCCGTAACTGTCATGACAATAGTGTCACAATATTACAGTTTTAATGGACCTAAACATAGGCTTTGTTTTCTTTTGGGAAAATATAATTTCTTATATGTTTCTTTTGATTTTGGAGAAAAATAGGACAAGGACATTTCTATGACAGGTTTCGTGAGAATCACCATCAGCATTTTTATTTTTAAATGTTCTTATTTTTTTAAGTTTTCATATTTTTAGTGGCAGTGTTTTAATTAGTGTGGTGACAGCATGCTGTTCTTTAGCTGGTAGACATTTTTTATGCTAAACCCCTCTGAAAAATGGCAACTTTGCATTCATCGCCCTTAAAGCACGACCACTACAGCCTCCCCTTTTCTGTTTTTTGCCGCATTTCATACCCTGAAATATTTTTCTGAACGTGTAATTAAAAATAGATCTACTTTTAAAAACACGTCCCAAGTCCCGTGTCCTGTTCTGTTCCTTTCTGTTGTACACTGAATGGAAGGATGTGTCTAATATAAATGGCCCCTGAGAAACATGCATCTGGTCTGAGTCAAGTGAAAACAAAACCCTAATTATATAAGGCTTACTTATAACCAATTAGTCTACTTGTCTTTCAGGCAACCCTGGTGACTAGTTGATTTTGAAAACATGTCCTGTGTCACTTTACACTTTACAAAACAAAAGTTTTGATTCTGTCTGAGATGTGACTTTCATAAACCTTTTGCTGTAGAGGCTTCTCTCTATTTCTCTGCCTCCCTTTCTTTCTCCCCCTCTATTTCTCTCTCTCTCCTTCTCTCTATTGCAGCACTCAGCAGGCCAGGGCTGAAAGTCAGGCATTTTGAAGAGAGGACGTTGAGAGTGAATGGCTCATTCACATTAAAGAAGAATTAGAGGGCTTCCACCCTGCCCCTCTCACAATGGTGGCACTCCTGGCACAACAGGAGAACTGTTCACACCAGCTAACACACACATACATACACTCTAAAAATCATGGCTTTTGTGTCCAGTAAAATAGAGTGTGGTTTTGTGTCAAATGCGTTTTCTGTTTTATTTTTAGATGGATAATAAAATCTTGGTCTATTCAGCACTGTGTTGTTGGTGATGCAGTATTTGGCTAATGTCTAGAGAAGAGAGGAGAGCACAAATAGAAGAACAGTATTCAGGAATAGATCATACAAAAATTTAAATTCTGTCATTATTTACTCACCCTCTCACAGTTAAAACCTGTATGATTTCTTAATTAACATTGCCAAACTCAAAAAAAGCAAAGTAATAAGTAGTAGTATTATTAATAACAAGAAGAAGAAAAATAATGTTTGAGATGATTTATGTGACAAGTGATGTTGGAAGAAAACAAAGAAAAATCAAGGTAAAAATCACTTGTGAGCCGAATATTTTTATTTGGCATAATTTCCAATCAAACTGTAATTTTGCCATATAATGGCAAAAATATGAAAATGTGACTAAATTGTGTGTATTTATGATACATAAAATGTAAGCTATGAAATTAGCATTAGCTAGTCCTTGGAGTATTTATTATTTTTTTTCTCCAAAAGTGTTAAAAATTGAATTTCTTGACTACCACCCCTGGAGTCATGAGTTTGAATCCATGGTGTGTTGAGTGACTCCAGCCAGGTCTCCTAAGCAACCAAATTGGCCCAGTTGCTAGGTAGGGTAGAGTCACATGGGGTAACCTCCTTGTGGTCACGTTTAGATGTTCTTGCTCTCAATTGGGCATGTGGTAAGTTGTGTGTGGAGTTTAGCATGAGCCTCCATATGCGTAGGTGAGTAACCATGCAACCACGAGGACCTACTAAGTAGTGGGAATTGGGCATTCCAAATTGGGAGAAATGGGATAAAAATGAAAAAACAAAATATTTTTTTAATTTGTATCACCATCATTTCCAACACTGATGCTAGTAAACACAATACATTTGAGATGAATTTGAGATGTTTTGGAAATGACACTGTGGTGGGAGATTTTATAACTTGCAGGAAAAATGGCAAATCACCTGTAATGTACGTTGTTTGTTTACAAATGTAATAAAATAGAGTGAAAATATATATTTTTTTAACAAAACTACTTTCTAGAAGTCCACAGTTATAAAAGTATACAAAGTTAAACATCCAATTATGCTTAACTCTAAAATAATTAATCAGCTGAACAATGTTCTTTCTAAGTGTAATATCTATAAAATGATTTTAAAAAAGCCTCAAAACAACTGGAAAAATCATGGAAATCTTTTTGGTCAAAAAGTGTGGGAACTCAGTTTAAAGCCATATTATAGCTACATTACAGGTAAATGAGCCAATCACCATTTATATACAGATATCACCTTTCAATCAACTCAGGATCGTGTATGAGCATTAGTTGGACAAGCCTGAAAATGTTAATTTTTTTAAGCGTGATCTGATAAGAAGCACGATTTATGCTATTATTTTTGTCAGATTTACTGCTGACCATAGCTCTCAAATTTTATTCACATCTGAGCACATTGAAACCCTGCATGTCATAATTGGTCACATCCAAAGACATTTACAGGTGCTGGTCATATAATTAGAATATCATCAAAAAGTTGATTTATTTCAGTAATTCCATTCAAAAAGTGAAACTTGTATAATGTATACATTCATTCCACACAGACTGATATATTTCAAGTGTTCATTCCTTTTAATGTTGATGATTATAACTGACAACTAATGATAACCCCAAAATCAGTATCTCAGAAAATTAGAATATTGTGAAAAGGTTCAATATTTAAGACACCTGGTGCCACAATAATCAGCTAATTAACTCATAACACCTGCAAAGGCCTTTAAATGGTCTCTCAGTCTAGTTCTGTAGGCTACACAATCACGGGGAAGACTGCTGACTTGACAGCTGTCCAAAAGACGACCATTGACATCTTGCACAAGGAGGGCAAGACACAAAAGGTCATTGCTAAAGAGGCTGGCTGTTCACAGAGCTCTCTGTCCAAGCACATTAATAGAGAGGCGAAGGGAAGAAAAATATGTGGCAGAAAAAAGTGTACAAGCAATAGGGATAACCGCACCCTGGAGAGGATTGTGAAACAAAACCCATTCAAAAATGTGGGGGAGATTCACAGAGTGGAATGCAGCTGGAGTCAGTGCTTGAAGAACCAGCACGCACAGACGTATGCAAGACATGGGTTTCAGCTGTCGCATTCCTTGTGTCAAGCCACTCTTGAACAAGACACAGTGTCAGAAGCGTCTCGCCTGGGCTAAAGACAAAAAGGACTGGACTCCTGCTGAGTGGTCCAAAGTTATGTTCTCTGATGAAAGTAAATTTTGCATTTCCTTTGGAAATCAAGGTCCCAGAGTCTGGAGGATGAGAGGAGAGGCACAGAATCCACGTTGCTTGAAGTCCAATGTAAAGTTTCCATAGCCAGTGATGGTTTGGGGTGCCATGTCATCTGCTGGTGTTGGTCCACTGTGTTTTCTGAGGTTCAAGGTCAACGCAGCCGTCTACCAGGAAGTTTTAGAGCACTTCATGCTTCCTGCTGCTGACCAAATTTATGGAGATTTCATTTTCCAACAGGACTTGGCACCTGCACACAGTGCCAAAGCTACCAGTACCTGGTTTAAGGACCATGGTATCCCTGTTATTAATTGGCCAGCAAACTCGCCTGACCTTAACCCTATAGAAAATCTATGGGGTATTATGAAGAGGAAGATGCGATACGCCAGACCCAACAATGCAGAAGAGCTGAAGGCCACTATCAGAGCAACCTGGGCTCTCATAACACCTGAGCAGTGCCACAGAGTGATCGACTCCATGCCACGCCGCATTGCTGCAGTAATTCAGGCAAAAGGAGCCCCAACTAAGTATTGAGTGCAGTGCATGCTCATACTTTTCATGTTCATACTTTTCAGTTGGCCAACATTTCTAAAAATCCTTTTTTTGTATTGGTCTTAAGTAATATTCTAATTTTCGGAGATACTGATTTTGGGATTTTCATTAGTTGTCAGTTTTAATCATCACAATTAAATGAAATAAACATTTGAAATATATCAGTCTGTGTGTAATGAATGAATATAATATCCAAGTTTCACTTTTTGATGATATTCTAATTATATGACCAGAACCTGTACAGTTTCTCCTCCATTTTTTTACTTGTTTGGTGTTAAATTTGCTGCTCTTGTACCAAGACTTAAACATGAAGGTGACTAAATGATGACAGAACTTTAATTTTATGGGTGATCTATTACTAATAATGAAGTGTAAAGAAAAATGGAAATCACTGGTCAGGTTGTGTATGAGTGTATGATATTTGCTGGCTTTTTTTTTTTTTTTTTGGCTTTATCTGTTTGACTGTTTTGCTGTCGGCGACAGTAATGGGTGTTTAATTACTCAATAAAAGCATTTTATGGATGCAGTATGTGTTTGAGTGAGTGAGTCTGTGTGATGTATTGATTTTCTTGCTGGAGAAACCTGAGATTTCACTTAGGAAAAGTCTCACTGTCTTTTGATGTGATTCTGCTTTTAAAAAGTAGCTCATATGCTTTTACACACACAGAGAGCAGAAGCATTGTTTTTAAGAGACTCTAAAGCACAATTAACAGCCAATGAATCTCTTCCTTTCTCAACCAGCTAGTGAAATTTCTTCCTTTAAAGTATGAAACATTTCTGTAGAAATTGCTGTAAGTGTGTGGGAGCGTTTCTACTGTGATGTGCCTTCTCCTGGGGATTTGTGGCCAGGGGGTATATTGGAACAACAGAAAGTAATTCTCTAAAGCACCAACACACACTCTCTTTCTCTTATACACGCAGAAGTACACACACACCAGATCAGCAGCTTTGCGGCTAATGGGATTGTCCAGGTAGTTCTGTGCAATACAACAGAAACGTAAAGACAGCATTTAAGAGAACATTCCAGCAAACCATAGCTAGTAGTATTAGACTTTACAACACATTGTTTTTGCCTTGGACTCAGAATATCACTTATCATAATTAGGTTTAACACCAGAGAGAAAAACATAGTATTGTATTGATTATTGTGAGATTCTGAATGCATGAATGAATGAACGTTACATTTATATAATGCTTCTCTAGACACAGAAAGCACTTTACATAGTATAGGGGGACACTCCTAAACCACCAGTGTGCAAAATCCACATGGATGATGTGAAGACCATGGTGCCCCAGTATGCTCACCACACACCAGCTACTGGTGCGAGGAGAGAATTTTGGGCTCTGATGTAGATAAAAATACCCATAGAATGTTTATTTCATATCTAAAGGAGCAACATTAAAACGTTGAAATGTTTACGTTCTTAAAAGAAATTAATACTACTTTCAAAAAATGTATTTACAATCATGTTCACTCAGATCACTCAGAATAGTTCTTGACCTTCATCTTGTAGAAGAGTCAGTCATTTGGTGGATGTTAGTAATTCAAATAAAGAACCCCTCATAAACTGTTTTGGGTTGAGACAGGAATTCGCTACATACATCTCAATAGATTTGCCTGATGTGGTTTCTAATTGAAGTTAAATTTAACACTATGTATTCATCATTTAAGGTTGTTTTATAGTCTTGGATAGTCCTAATTAGTAGTGCTTGCTTCATATAGAGTTAGAGATTTTAACAAACCCACTTTTACACATACTATATCTTGTTCCGCATAGTTACAAAATGAATGATACCCTTAAACCATGTGGCTTGTTGAGAAGAGGTATGTTATTATTTTTATAATTGTGAATAGCTCGTGATTTTTGCCTGGCTGATAATAAAAAAAAAACTACTTTGGGAAAAGAAAATATTAGAAACTATCAAACTATCAATGCCCTAACAACCATTCAAAGCACCCTAGCAGCACTTTAACAACCTAGGAACAACCCAGCACACCCCAACAACAAACTAGTAACAAACCAGAGCACCTAAGCAACTCATGAACAACAACCCAGAATACCATACTAACCACCTAGCAATGTCCTGCCCATGACAACCATTTTTGGCACTCAAACAACATCCTAATAACCTAGCAACAACCACCTAGCAACAACCCAGAACACCCTAGCAACCACTAAGCAATGCCATACAACCATTCAGAGCACCATAGCAACACCTTAAAAACCTAGCAACCATGCAGAACACCCAGTCAACTACCTAGCAACATCCCAAACACCCAAGCAACTCACAAGCAACAATCCAGAACACCCTAGCAACCACCTAGCAATGGACTGACAACCATTCAGAGTACCCTAGCAATGCCCTAAAAACTTAGGAACAATGCAGAACACCCTGACAACCACCTACAATAGCAATAATCTAGAACACACTAGCAACTCACAAGCAACATCCCAAACACCCTAGCAACTCACAAGTAAAAACCCATAATACCTTAGCAACCAACAAGCAATGCACTGCCAACCATTCAGAGCAACCTAGCAATGCCCTAAAAACCTAAGAATAATACAGAACACCCCAACCACCTACAGTAGCAATAACCTAGAACACCCTAACAACTCACAAGCAATGACACAGAACACACTAGCAACCACAAAGCAATGCCCTGACAGCAATTCAGAGCACCCTAGCGATGCCCTAAAAGCCACCTACAGTAGCAATAACCTAACAAACCCTAGCAACTCTCAAGTAACGACACAGAACACCATAGCAACCAACAAGCAATGCCCAGACAGCAATTCAGAGCACCCTAGCAATGCCCAAAAAATCTTGGAACAATGCAGAACATGTTAACAACCACCTACAGTAGCAATAACCTAGAACACCCTAGCAATTCACAAGCAACAATACTGAACACCCTAGCAACCACCAAGCAATGTACTGACAACCATTCAGAGCACCCTAGCAACACCCTGAAACCTAGGAACAATGAACAACACCTTAACAACCGATTACAGTAGCAATTACCTAGAACACCCTAGCAACTCACAAACAACAACCCATAACATCCTAGCAACCACCAAGCAATGCCCTGACATCCATTCAAAGCACCCAATCAATGCCCTAAAAACCCCAAACACCCAAGCAACTCACAAGCAACAATTCAGAACACCCTAGGTACCACTAAGCAATGCCCTGACAACCATTCAGAGCAGCCTAGTAACACCCTAAAAACCTAGCAACAATGGAGAACATAATAAGTAGAACACTTTAGCAACTCCCTAGCAACTGCAACTTAGCAAGTTGTTTAGTAGTTGCCCTAGCAGCCACTCAAAACCATCATAGCAACTGCCTAAAAAGCCATTGTTTTGTACAATCCCTGCAGGAATATCCATCTTAAGCTGGTAGATGTGATTTGGAAGATGGTAACTGGTTTCTAGTTGGTTTAAGCTGGTTATGATCTAGTCCAAGTGCATTTGTGCCCTGTAAGTCATTTTGGTAAAAAAAAAAACAAGTGTCTACATAAGAAATGTAACTCTTTTAGGTTTTAACAGTTAAAGCTATAGCTAATATAATGAGTTTAATGAGTGACTTTCAAAGTACTAATTCATGTTGGTTAAAGTCTTTTGAGGAGCATGGCGCTGGTTCCCCGTCTGTCGCTCACTTCGACATCGTGTCAAAAAAGCGACACTAGGGGTCTCTCTTGAGCGCTGAATATGCCTCTGGTCTATGAAAAAAGGCCAATGAGAAGTTGGCAGACAGTATTTGCATACCCCGCCCTGGACATACAGGTATAAAAGTGGGGAAATACGTCGAATACATTCAGAAATTTTCTTCGGAGCCGATGGTTGTACTGCAGCAAGCTGCGAGTCACACACCCGTTCCTGTTCCTCTGACGCTCTCTGCTGTTGGATCTACGGCGCACTGCAGCGGCTTTCTCCTTCCTTGCACGGCAGTGCAATTTGCCCCTGGGCGCTTCGATAGTGCAAGAGCATATTAAAAGAGTGATATTTCTTTTAAAAGAGCAATACACAGCGGCGTTGAACGTCCTTTTCAGGACGCGTCTTTATAAAGATGCCATTGCTCCCCCTGTGTATTTTCTGGATGCGGTGATTTCTCCCCACCTCTCACGGTCATAAAAGCTGCCTCGCGTGCCTGGGCTGCGATCACACGCAGGCAGCGTTTTATGAATGGTTCATGTTCTCAGTGCGAGAACATAGCCATGGCAACATTGTGGTCGCGGCTTTTTGTCATGAGAGAAAGCCACTTCAGTATCTCTAGCGGATCTCTGTGCGTCAGACTCGCCTGGGCTGCCACATTTGGGTCTGCTCGCCCAGCCTGAGCCTGACGCACAGAGATCCGCTATGCTTTCCCGGGCTACTTGATTGGTCCTGCAGGCATGTGCGCAGCTCACAGCCGCGGTTCATTTCTTCCCGGACGTGCATGAGGAGTTGAGTAAGCTGCGACTTCCTCGCTCCTCCGCTCTCACTACCCTCGTGGTGGAGCGGTTGCAGAACGCTTCCGCTCTGCACGCCACGGCCCTTCCTGCAACCAACGCCAGGCCAAGGCACTTCAAAACTTGGGTAGTCCTGTTCTTGATGTGCTGCAGGAACTGCGCTCGATGACCAACCGCGGCCCCCGGGCCACGAAGGTCAGAAGCAACGGCACTCGAACGGGCGATGGCCACCCTTGTGGTCCACAAACGCAATTTATGGACCGGACCTGGTCGAAATGCGGGAGGTAGACAAGGCACACCATCTCAAACGCCCCCGTCTCCCAGCTCCGTCCATTCGGCGGCGCCGTTGACGACTCCGCCCAGCAGTCCTCAGTGGTGAAGCAGAAAGAGGCCATTTCACATCCTGCCCCGCTGCAATCCTGCCGCCATGGGCCATGCCCCATCTGCTTGCCGAGGGCGTCCTCCTGCGGCTATGAAACACCCTGCTCTGCCTCAACCCGGGCCCAGCTCTTAGCCCCAGCATCGAGCACACCACAGGAAGCAGACGCCCCCGTCTCACGGACCCCCTCGAGGACCCGCAAGGCTCCCAGCCGCTCCGGAGATACTCGACCCAGGGACCAAGACGTTAGCTCCGGAGATGGTAAGACCGCTCCGTCCCCCGGTGGAGGGCCAGGAGGAGAACTTTTTGTTGAATTTATTTTCACATTCTCAGTAACAGAGCTATTTCCTTTGTCTCTGGGTCACCTGGCCCACGGCACTCTGCCGCCAGATCTCAACAGTCCCAGCATGCTGGATGCGGACCACCTGCCTTCAGCCCCACAACTGTTCCCTGGCCGGCCGGTTCCGACGAGTCTAGAGGACGCCTACGTTGGACTTCCTCAGTCGCTAACCTGCCCCCTGCCGGGTGTACGTAGCAAGGTAAGTGCTTTGAGTCTTATCTCAGCACCAGAGCCTCGGGACGCGTCTTCGCCTCCCAACGCCGCTTTACCTGCTCCACCCCTCTGCGAAGCCCCGCGGGGTATGTCAAAAATAATCGTCCCCTTGGTGCCTCTAGTATGGAGTTTGGACGCGTTGGTCTCACTTCCCAACCCGCTGGCCCAGACCATCCGACTCGGTTACGCAATTCAGTTTGCCAAGCCTCCGCTTCTCCTCAGTACACGGCCAACATGCCAAGACCCTGCACGTGGAAATCGCTACTCTCTTACTCAAAGATGTGATAGAGCCTGTCACTCCAACCGAGATGAAGAAGGGTCTCTACAGCCCAAGAAAGGCGGCGGCTTACGACCAATCTTGGACTTGCGAGTTTTCAACCAAGCGTTGCACAAACTCCCATTCAAAATGCTCATGCAGAAACACATTTTAACCTGCGTTCGACATCTAGATTGGTTCGCAGTGGTAGACCTGAAGGACGTGTACTTCCACATCTCAATTTTGCCTTCTTACGGTTCGCGTTCGATGGCAAGGCGTATTGGTACAAAGTCCTCCCCTTCGGCATGTCTCTGTCCTCTCGCGTCTTCACGAAAGTCGCAGAGGCAGCCCTTGCCCCGCTCCGAGAAGCCGGCATCCGCATACTCAATTACCTCGACGACTGGCTCATTCTGACCCACTCACGAGAGTTACTATGCACTCACCAGGTGCTCAAGCACCTCAGCTGTTTAGGGCTTCAGGTCAACTGGGAAAAGAGCAAGCTCACCCTGGTCCAGAGCATCTCTTTTCTCGGCATGGAGTTACACTCAGTCTCAATGTCAGCACGTCTCACCAACGAGAGTGCGCAGTCAGTGTTGAGGTGCCTCGCTGATTTCAGGCCGGGCACAACGTTCCCCTTAAAACTCCTGGGGCATATGGCATCCTCCGTGACGGTCGTGCTGCCTGGAGTTGATGCATATGAGACCGCTTCAGCACTGGCTTCGTCCCGAGACGAGCATGGCGTGGCGGCACGCACCGTGTGACGATCACCTCCCCACTTTGCACTCCTGCGTCATTTCACAATATTACACATAACTTAATTTGCTGAACTCATTTGTTTTGGTTTCTTTGTATGTATGGATTACTTGGGTTGTTACCAACATCTGGTGAAAATTTCATGTCAATAGCACCTTTGGAAGTATATTTACTGAAAAAAATGTTGACGTGTTCAATACTTATTTCACCCGCTGTATATGATCCTAAGACCCCGACCAGGCTACATGCCCAAGGTTCCTACCACGCCCTTTAGAGACCAGGTAGTGAATCTGCAAGCACTGCCCTGGGAGGAAGCAGACCCAGCCCCTTCATTGCTATGTCCGGTACATGCTTTGCGTACCTATTTGGACCGCACACAGAGCTTTAGGTGCTCTGAGCAGCTCTTTGTCTGCTTTGGGGGACAGCGGAAAGAGAATGCTGTCTCCAAATAGAGGCTCTCCCACTTGGTGGTGGATGCCATTTCTTTGGCCTATTGCACCCAGGCTGTGCCCCCCCCTTGCAGGTCCGAGCGCACTCAACAAGGAGTCCTCATGGGCACTGGCCAGAGGCACCTCCCTAGCAGACATATGTAGAGCAGCGGGTTGGGCAACACCTAATACCTTTACAATCTCAGGGTTGAGTCAGTATCGTCCCGTGTTTTCTCAGGTACCGAGCCGGTAGAACTCGGTAACGATCTGGCAGGGTGAATCGCTTGCACCTGGCGCCCTTTCCCTCGGCCGAGGAAAAAGTGTGCGCTTTCTCTCCCAGGAGATCCCACCCACCCGGGTCCCTGGTTGATCCTCCCTAGCCCTGTGGGTCCGCAATTCAGCGGATGAATTCGCTGACCCAATCCACTGCGGGTATCTCAAATCTACCCTGCGGTGGGAAAAGTTCTCCACAGATCAGGCCTCCTATGCGGACTCCTGTGTGTATTTCCGCGGTATGGTCACCTTACGAGCTGACCCGCGTCCCCCTTAGGCAGTTTTCGCTGCCCTCAGGTCGCTATGTTGTAGCAACTCCCCCCTCCTGGAGGTGGGATCTACCACTGCGCCACGTTCCACATGTTGCCTAAAAAACCCATGTGGTGTATTCGCCACCTTTACCTCCCCTTTTGGGCCTGTGTGGCCTCCGCAGGGTCTTTCCCCCCTGAAAGAATAGGAAACGGGGTAAGACCCCTTCCCTCGATGTGTTTAAGGGCCCCGGCTGTTCTTGCTCTATGCCGAGAAACATAGAGAGAAAAGAGGCCCAGCCAGGCTTGGCCCGTTCCCAGGTTGGCAAGCGTCGCCTTGTTCCCCTCTAGGGTAAACAAAAGGATTCCGACGACTTTTTGGGGGCATTGGGGGAGGGTACGCGCAGTCTGTAACAGTTGATCGCTTGTGCATGTGAAATACCTGCCCGCTCCTGTGTCAGCAGTACACGTACACGGCTCAGCGCATGGCGTGATTTGAAGTGGACCCCTAGTGTCGCTACTTCGTCATGACGTCGAAGTGAGCGACAGACAGGGAACGTCTCGGTTATGTATGTAACCTCCGTTCCCTGATGGAGGGAACGAGACGTTGTGTCTTCCCGGCCACGTCGCTGAGCTGAGCCACAGCAGTGGCCGAACCATTTCCGGCTCCTCAAAAAAATCCTGAATGTATTCGACGTATTTCCCCGGTTTTATACCCGTATGTCCGGGGCGGGGTATGCAAATACTGTGTGCCAACTTCTCATTTGCCTTTTTTCATAGACCAGAGGCACATTCGGCGCTCAAGAGAGACCCCTAGTGTCGCTTCTTCGACACGACGTCTCATTCCCTTCATCAGGGAACGGAGGTAACATATGTAACCGAGACATTTCCTATCGATTCAGTACACTCAACATTGCTGTAAGCACTATGGGGAGTGTCCTTCTTGCACAAGCTTTTTGAAAACCTTATACAATCACACCAATCCTCTGATTGGCAATGGTGTCTGAGCCCTGCCCCTTTAGTCAAGCATTAGGCCTATATAAGCGAGCATTCAGTCACCATTTCTTCAGAATTGTATTCCTTCAAGACTGCAAACTTTGTCTTTGTCTTGGAACCCTTTCTGCTTCGCAATCGATATACATTTACAGTGAGACGTGGAAAGGATGACTCGTCGCCTGTGATCAGTGCCTGCACAGAGAGGCTTTCCGGTCCCCTGTGTGTTCTGGTGAAGAGTTCTCCACATCGCCATTGAAGATACTCTCGGTGAACAGGTATTTTGCTTCAGACGCTTGTTGTTTTCCACTGCGCTTCAGTGGAGACTTCTACTTCTTCCCACAGCACTCTGGCTGGAGTTACTGTATCCTTTATATACACACAATATTGACTAAAATAGCTGCTTGCGTGATACGCATCTTTCTAAACATTTCTATGTTTTCTATGTTTGGCTGCTCTTATGATGGGGATGATTCTATGTCACTCACAGCTTCGGGTAAGTGTTCTATGGAGGATGTTGCTGCCTCTTTCCTCAGCGAGGGTGAAGCACGTGCACACGCCATGGATAAGGAGCTTCTTCGCATCCTCGCGAGGGCGGTTGAAGAGCTCGGTCTTGAGTGGGCCCATCCAGAAGAGCCAGAAAAGTCTCGCCTGGATGAATGTTTTTTGCAAACCGGCCGCCGATGAAAAAGGCTATTCAAAACTTCCCCCTGTTGGACAGGTGGTTGCAGCTCACCTCTGCCATTTTTCAAGATAATTTCCTTCAACAAATGAATGAGCAATGCTCCGATGCAGAGTTGTTCAAAGAGCTCCGCATTGCTACAGATTTGCCGCTTTGAGCCACGTTAGCTACCACTCAGGCCATTGGTAAAGTGATGAGCAACCTAGTGGATTTGGATCTGCATTTTTGGCTAACTCACAGAGATGCGTGATGCTGAGAAAGCTGCCCTTCTTGACACCCCAGTGTCGCCCGATGGCAACACCATAGAAAGCTTTTCAGAGTGCTTACTGTTCATCGGAAACAGGACATTGTTCAAAATGCTGTGTATTACTCAAACAGAGATTGCTCTTGCAAAAGAGAAAAAAGTGACCATTGTACAAATACACACATTCTCACATTCTCAGAAAAAGGGCCATTTTCTCTTAACATATCATGCACCCCACACGTTATGCTCAACCACTTTCCTATGGTGGGCAAGCGAATCAATAAGTCCACTGTCCCGCAGTCCTTGCGGCCATGTCAGACTGGGTTCTAAAAATGTTCAAGCATGGTTATATGATTCAGTTTGTACGCTGACAACCTTCGCACAGAGATTCACAGTCTCCTCGCAAAAAAACATGATAGAGACTGTCCCAGACTGCGACACACACAGCAGGGTTTACCGCCATTATTTTCTCATTCCAAAGAAAGACGGCGGCCTTCTGCCCATTCTAGATCTGAGACACTTGAATCGCGCTCTTGCAAAGAACCCATTCAAAATGTTAACTCAGAAACAGATCTTATCACACATCCGTCCTCAGGACTGGTTCCCGTCAATAGATCTGAAGGATGCGTATTTTCATGTACCAATTGGACCGCATCACAAGCGGTTTTTGAGAATCGCGTTAGAGGGAACTGCGTATCAATTCAATGTCCTTCCTTTTGGTCTGTCGCTGGCTCCCTGCACGTTCACGAAATGTAGCGGCGCTCGCCTCATTGAAAATTAATGGTGTGCGTGTTTTGAATTACCTCTACGATTGGTTATTTGTAGCCAAATCAGAGGCACTACTGAGTGAACACAGAGACTTGCTGCTTTGCCATCTGAAAAATCTGGGTCTGAATGTCAAAATTTGAAATATACATATAAATATATATACGTAAACAGTGAAATAAGAATAAAAAAAAGTTAAAACAGGTAAAAATTAGGTCTGTCAATCGAATGACATTTTTTAACGAATTAATTACATGGTGTCCCGATTAATTAATCGCGATTAAACGCATATACAAATATTTGCTGAGAAAGCCCCTCATATAAAAATAATTCAATATATAATGATGAAATAATGATACATAGTTATCTTTAAATATAAAAAAATTATATATATATATATATATATATATATATATATATATATATATATATAAATAAAATACAAAAATATTCAGATAATTAAAATGCATTGCATTCTTGTGGCAGAAGAGTTCATCATTAATAAGACAACACAAAAAGCGGTTTTATCATTATGCCAATCATTGGCATACTGTTCACAGCAATCCATTTCACAAGTGAATTTGTCAATCAGTTAAAGATTTATTATGAGGGCTTGTTTAAGGACCCGTCCATTTACACCTGAGTCAGACATGCTTGTGTAGTGTCTCGGGTGCGTTGTGTCATAAACATAACATTTTTAAGTCACTGTGTCAAGTTAAATATAGTTTAATACTTCGAATACATCTTGAGATCCCTTAGTTCGGATTTGCGCTCCATCAAGTGTTTTGAACGCAATAACGTAACGCATGGTTGTGTTGTTCTGCTGCTCAAGGGTGTTTTTCTTCACTATATAAACTGCTCATTGCCACACAGCTGAAGTTTCACTTACTGCCCTCTGGCGTAAACAGGTGGTACTACAAGCTTGCATTTCTCAGGAATCTTCCATATTACAGTCTGGTGGCATTGCGATTAATAGCGTTAAATCGACAGCCCTAGTAAAAATATATAGGAAACTACAGTAGGTGCACAAATGGTCTGTCCTTACAGGACATATGTTTGGCAGCAGGAAGGTCCTCACAAAACACTTTCACAAGATTTTATAACCTGGACGTGGCATTCCTTTCTCACAAGTCTTCAATGTATTGAGTGCTTCTTACATTCAAGTGGGTGAGCCCAAGGCTTTATTATGGGAGGGCTACCGACGGATAATGCTCCCCATAGTGCTTATGGCAATGTCGGGTGAACATAATCAATAGGGAACATCTCCTGTTAAACATGTAACCTCGGTTCCCTGAGATGAAGGGAACAAGACATTGCCAAAGCTGGCTGCACTACATCTTCACAGTTTCATAATCGAGTGACTCACTCTTGTCGCTCAGTCAAAAGATTTGGAAGAAATGGTGACTGAGTGCCCCCTTATAAAGGCCTAATGTGTGCCTAAAAGGTCGAGGCTCAGACACCATTGCCAATCAGAGGAGTGGTGGGATTGTATAAGGGTTTCAGCAAGGTTGTGGAAGAAGGACTCTCCCTATACTACTCACGGCAATGTCTCGTTCCCTTCATCTAAGGGAACTGAGGTTACATGTGTAACCGAAGACATTTTTCTACCACTTGTGTGTATTTGAGGGAGTGTGTGCATGCGTGTGTTTGCAGTAAGTCCAGCCTTTTCCCATGCAATCACACTGACTGACATCAAGATGCTTGTATTGATCAGGGGAATTTGCTACTTGATAGAATTTAATGTAATTGGGCAGTTTTTAATTGAGAGGGATAGAACATGTAAATTTTGCTCCATCAGCCCAAAATCAATATCCATCTGCTGTGATATGGAATATATGTCTCTTTCTTTATTTTATATTGTCTGGTGTGTTTCAAAAAACATTGGATTGTTTCTAATGCACAATGCTTTACAAATCCATTAGGGCTGAATGATTAATCAAAGTAAAATAAAAATCACGTTATGACCTCGTGCGATTATCAAACCGCAAGAGCTGCAATTTAATTAAATATTCTGCATGCGCTGCTCGCTGCACTTACTGTACGTTTGCAGCTCTGTTCCTTGTAGTGTATTACACATACTCACGTGAGACTCATGATATGATGATTTTAGAGCAGTTCTGTCTGTACTGTATTACACATAGTCTTTGCATGCATGAGGCTCATGATGCAGTGTTTCAGAGCGATTGTATACTTGACACAATTCCCCCTCAGTTCGATGTGCTAAGCGTGTTATAAAAGTTACTATAGCACAGAGTTTTGTGGACAGAAGTGTGGCTGAGGGCATTCCAGTGCATAAAAAAGCCATTGTCAACTCAACTACAATTACAACTAGGCTTCCTTATTATTTATTATATATTTCTGCCAAAATAAAGGCTTGAGGGATAACTGGATTGCAAAACAATACAGCATGCAAGTAAATAAATTAAAGAAATATGGTACTATTGTATAATAAAAAGAATGATTACAATATGTAACAGAGGGCTCCGTCACTGGCCGCGAAGTTACCCTAATGGCACTTTTCCACTGCACGTTACGGTTCGACTCGCCTCAGCTCTACTTGCTTTACTTTTCTGAGCTTGCATTTCCACTGCTGTTTAGTGCCCCTCAACGTGGGTGGGATTATAGGATGATCGTCATAGATATGCCACCTCTACTGCCATGACATCATCTTAAACACGACACAAACTGACCAAAACAATAACACAACCGCTAGCTGTGAGCTACGAGCTCATTGTGCTGCATAAAGCAGTTGTTGCATGGTGATTTTAAACAAGTTTAACAGTTAAATTGGCCTGGTTGTTTTAGAAGCAAGCTTCCAGTATCTGTCAACTAAATGTAAAAAATGTAAAAAATGTAAAATGTAAAAAAAATTTAACATCCTCCATTGTGGCTGAATCCAGGGCACTCTCCCTCCCATTTCTCGCCGGTTTAGACCACTTACACTTTTCCTTGATTGTTCTGTAGTCACTTTTAAGTTTTTTTTCCTTTTCCCTACACTGTTGGTAGGTTCGGTGGTAGTCGTGTGCGGCCAACAGCTGAGACACTTCCTGAGAGAATTTTTCATTTCGCTCATCGCTAACGAGTGGACCATCTGCACCTTGTTTATTGACCATGGCGTGGGATGCTGGTAGTGACGATTCTCCCTAACCAATCAGTGATCTGCAGGGTTTTAACATCACATTTAGTATCGGCTCGGCTCGCATGGAACCAAGGTTGTACTAAAAAAGTGTCAGGTACCAGGTACTATCCACTGTGGAAAACCCCAAAAAAGCGAGCAGAGTCGAGTTGAGTTGAGTTGTATTGTGCAGTGGAAAAGCCCCATTACATATATTACAAAAATATAACAACTCCATTTCTTGCTCTCTCTGTCTCTATGCTGTAGATGCGCTGTGAGTGCACATGCAGTTAGTGCCTAGAGCTAGCGCTGTATTCACACATACACACACATGTACATTCACAACCAGACCATCCTTCAAAATAGTTTCTTAACAGTCCTAACATACGATTATACAAACACACACATACACCATTGTGTTAGAGTTAATGTTGTTTATTGTACTTATCTGTTACAGTGTATTGTTTTATGTGTTTGTGGTTCAGCCGGCTGTCTTCTTTTATCTGTTTTCCATCTTCTGTGTTTGCAGACGTGGCACAGTCCAAACCGGAATTGAGGTCATGATGCACTTTTATTCTGTTTTGTCTGAGTCTAACAGGTTATTGGTAGAAACCATGATTATCAGTGCATTTTCATAATTCATATATATTTATTAACACATTTTTTCATAGTGGGATGAGTTTAGGTAAACAAGTGTGCAGTTATACTGTTTATTGTGTTTGATGTACATTTGTATTGTGTTAAATGTGAGGCTGTAATTTACAGATGATATGTTACAAGGGGTGGAGCATAGAGTATTTAAGCAGACCAATTTTTCTTTAAAAGGGCTAGTCTTATTCAGAACCTAAGAGTTGTAGGATTTGTTGTGCTCGTCACTCCAGGAATGGAGTAACTTTCACACTTTTGTTTCTTGATAATTTTAATTTTTTTCCCTTTTTGTTTGCATTTGCCACCTATATATATCGACACTTTTATGGTGGAAGTTTTGCCAATAAATGGCATTGCACTCACATGCTATCTTATGACCGAGCCATCATTATCCTTGACTTTTTCAATTGTTTAAACTGCCTCCGTTACATGTGGTGTCATAAGTGGGATAGTCACAAGATCCTTAAGACAATTCCCACCATACTGACCAGAAAAGGACTCCTAGGCCAGTCAAGAGATGCTGGGGCCACCACACCCAGCTTGCTATACCTTTTGTGAAGAGGAGGAGGAGGAAGCATTGAGGCACTTGGAGCTCGCCCCAAAAGGAACAGGTCATCAGCAAAGAATGATGCCCATTTATCAACAGGGGGAGTACATGGAGAAATTCCTGCTGTGCTTTGAAAGGATGGCAAAACCTGGAAGTGGCCAAGGGATGAATGGGCCTGTCGACTGAATCTGTTTGATACATTTGAATTGTAAATGTTTTCTTATCAATGTAATGACTCCCTGCTCTTACTTGAGCCAGCGCTAAAGAAAACATGCCCACGTCAAATCTTCCCAAACTTTTCTGCTTCTTGCGGGGAAGGTGCTTTTCTTGAAGAAACACTATATCATATTTCTTACATTTAAGAAAAGAAATAACCTTCCTTCTTTTTATTGGGTGCCCCAACCTATTCACATTCCACATGGAGAGAGACAATCCACTCTTACTAACATTTGGCATTTTGACATATTCTAAAAAATAGATTGCATGTCAAAAATAAAATTATAAAACCACATTCCAACTTTGGTGCAACAATCAACCCCCGAACAATCATCTCCCAAACATCAAGTCTGGTGTTTCTATACAAATTTTGTGGGACAGAATTACACAACAGAAAATAATCTATAAATAAAACTCCAGCCAATAGGCAGAATATGCACAAAGAATTTGTAGATTAATCCACATAACTGTCCCGAAGTTGTATTCCTCCACAAAATAAGCTCCAGCCGCAAGCGGAACCAGCACAAAAAAAAATAAGCCACTTTCCTCGGGTAGTCAAAGAATGTTCAGTGTGCTGGCCCATTCGGCTGTGTAACAAATGCCCTAATCTTTCAAATGATTTGTAAGAAATATTCCACTAAACAAACTTCATCCAATGGTAGGCATGAGCACAAAGAACATGCAGATTCATCTACAAACTGTCCCGAAGGAGTGCCACTCCCCAAAACAAACTCCTGCTGCTAAGCGTAACCAGCACAATAAGAAACAAAAAGGCTCTCAGTTTCCTTGGACAGTCAAGTGAATGTTCAGTGAGTTAGGCCCACTCGGCTGTAGCATGAGTGCAGCAAATGCCCTAATCACTCCAATGTTTGCAAGAAATATTCCACAAAACAAACAAAGAACGTGCAGATTCATCCAAAAACTGTCCCGACGGAGTGTTATTCCACAAAACAAACTCCAGCCGCTAGGCAGAACCAACACAAAAAGAAACAAAAAATGACAGTCAAGTGAATGTTCAGTGATTCAGGCCCACTCGGCTGCATTGAGAGCATCATGCAATGACTTATTCATTCCATTGACTTTATGAAGGACATTGCTTGCTGTGGGCATTTAAATGTTTTGTGGCCATCCTTAGTATCTATTCTCAATTTGGGCAGGAACATGCAAAAGCAACCTTCCGTTGATGTAAGAGTTTCTTGCATTCCTTGAATCTATCGCGTTTCTCTCTTGTCGAATTCTCAAAGTCTGGGAACAAGAAAATGCTGTGGTTCTTCCATGAAACGACAAGGTGCTTCTTAGATGCAAATTTAATGTTTATATTTCTACAAATATCCACTTCTTAATTATTACTTGTTATCATTTATACAAAATCATGGTAACAGGGTTGATGATTTTATGTCCCCTACCGACAAACTACAAAACCTGAAATAAAGTGATAAAACAGACTTGTAGTTTACTTGAAAGAATCTATTTATTTTTTATTTATGAATAGTTCATTACTTTAGAAAGGGAAAAATATGGAAACAAGGTTGACAAAAAATGGGGACACAACTTTAAGACTTTTTAATAATATATTATGCCAACTAACTAAAAATATACATAATATCGAGAATGAATATTAAATGTTTAGCTTTTATTTCCATTTTTTCATCACAGTCTGCATTTTCATATTTGTTGGTATGTAAATATTTATATTTTTATAAAAAAATATATTATGTTACATAAATATATATTATATGCATCAATGAATAGTTATTTGGCCTCTCTCTTTCTCTCTCTCTCTCTCTCTTTCTTTCTTTCTCTCTTTCTTTTTTCTTTTCCTCCCTCCATATTCCTCCCTCTGTATAGCCATATGCCGAAGTTCAGCGCTGAAGAAAAGCTCTTTGTTTCATAAACTAAAATCGTGGTGCACTGCTGTGTGTGTGTATGTGTGGAGCTGAAGCTAAAATTACAAAGATACGGTATTTTTAGGGGTAACATCTGTTATCGGGTTCAGTTGCTAATGCCGAGAGCCACATTATTGATCAATCATTATTACAGTATGCTGAAATATTATGTTCCCGTGTGGTGTTTGCGAGCCAATGAAACTGAGAGAGAGATAGAGTGTGTGTAATATGAGGTTCCTTGATTACATTAAAGAGCTTTTATTTTATTCACTTGAGATGAAGCCTTCTGCTGTATCTCAGTATCAGACCTTAATGATATCATCAAGGAGCTATTCTTGATGTGTGTGTGTGTGGGTGAATCAAGAATTTAAACATCACCATCAGCTCATTTTGTGAAATTAAAGATTGTGAAACAGTTCAGATTGCTACTAGTGTGCTCAAATCTAGATTTATTTTAGGAACAATAAATTAAATGGTTAAATAACTTACTTTAACAATAATAACCTTCCTTAGAACCTTAATTTTTACTGTTTTGTATTATTACATACATCTGCAATCTCTATTTTTTCTCTTAATAAAATAATTTAAACTCATCAATATTTAATGTCTATTATATGTCTATGTCTATTCATGTCCTTATGTCTTTCAACGATGATTAGTAGATGATTATGATGATTATATAAAAGTAGTAATTATCTGGAACTGTTAACTATTAACTTTAATAAGCCAAAAATATTAAAATAGTCTCTCATTGTTGTATTTTGGTTTCACACTTTATGTATATTGCCTTAGAAATAAGGTGGAAAAATATATAATTACTAGACAAAATTTAGTTACAAATATAAACTGCTTGCTGGTTGTTGTTTCAAATGAATATAACATAGCATGTTTGCATAATGATTAGCAAGTTCGGTTAGTTTTAGGTTTAAGGTTTAGGATAGTGATGTCAGTTTTGTTGATTTAAAACTCGATGGAGCTTTAATCTTAAAAACCTGTTTGGGAGAGTATTTTACTACTTTAGCACCACACAGGGAATGTTTCACCTCAGAACTACTGTGATACTGAATGTGTAATGAACCATGTAATATCATTTTGCAAAAATGTTGCCAAAGTCTCATAATTTTCATGCAATCATTGTGGCTTAATTAGAAGTAAAAAAGATTTGTTAATTGTTTTGTTTTTCATTGGCAGGCGTGACAATGCAGTGGAGCCCTGAGCAGTCGCAGTGGGCGGAGCAACATTATGACATCACCTCCACCACATGTTCACCAGGGCATAAGATCGAAGCACTTAGAGATCCAAGGCGAGGTTCATCGTCGGCTGCAGCATACCAGCATTCATGGGCAAATGATGACATTTCGGCATTGACTGCGTCTAACCTGCTCAAGAGGTATGCTGAGAGATATTCTGCCATTCTGGATCTACCCTGTGATAGTGGACTGATGGGATATCAGGACGCTGCCATTTCAGTTAATGTTAGTGGACCCGGTGTTGTGAATAACACCTCGCCTCTTCTTAATGGACGGAAGGTAGAGGCAGAGCCATGGCTGGAGAATGTGTACCCTGGCTGTGTACCTGAACTTCTCTCTAAAGCACCGTTAAGTGTGTCAGACATATCTGTAAGTGTGTGTAACTCACCAGTTATAGGAAGCGGGAGTCTTCCGGACCCTTGTTTCTCTAGCGGTAGTTGTAACAGTCAGTCTGGCAACCAGGAATACAGCAGTACGCCCTACAGCAGTGCCTCTTATTTGCAACCTGTAGGGACATACGGTGGCTCTCTTTTCCACCCCACCCCTTCCCATGCTAGTCTGGTGCCAACCTACAGTAATAATACTTCACCTAACCTGGTCCCGTACAGTTATCCAAACTCTCGGTACCCTTCGCAGGCTGTCCTTCCTGCTGGCTACAGCCCACCTCCACATCCCTCGGCGTACCTTCCTACAGGTATAACTCCTCCAAACCCTCTTCCACTTGTGGGATACTCATACCCAACCACCAGCCTTGGAGTTAGTGTCTCTGAAAGTGATGCTCCAAGTGGGAACAGCCTTCCGAAGGCCTATTACCCAACAAGCCAGGGAGAGATTGGAGCATATGAGGAATTTGATTTTGGCGGAAACTCTGACTCTAGGTCTGAAAGTAGCCCCCTCTACAGGCCATCAGGGGATGGCACAGTGGGCAAGCAAAATGGATTGAGCCAATTAGCAGATGTCATGTCATCCTCATCATTCAAGGCAGCCAATCGTGGAGACTCTCTTAGAAACTTGGAGTCTCTCACAGTAGCCATGAGTGGACAGGACAATGGTACATCTGCACTGCACTTCCCAGCTACCTCAACTTCTGTTGTCACTTCTCACCAACATCTCTGCCTTGACACAAACACACCCTGTTGAGCTCTAAGACTCAAACTCTACCCACAGTGCTTGAGTTTGTGAAATGTAAGAGCTCCCTCTTGTTGACCAGAGTTAGAAAGGAGGGACTTGCTCAGAGCCATAGTGTAGGGGCTCAATCTAAGTGCCTCAAAGCACCGCTGCAGCAGGGGAATTCTTTCTGGGAGTTTGCGTAGGGAATTGTTCCCATAGCTTAATAGGGGCTTTACAGGACATGAGTTCAGTTTCTCCTTTCCCCGACCTGGAACGTGGACAGTGACGTTTACGCCCCTCCAAGCCGACCCTAACAGATCATTGCAAGATAGCAAGAACTGACCTCCTCATTTAAATGAAAAATGGAATGGACAGACAAGTATATCCTCCAGGATGGACATATCTGAGATTGAGGAATGGAGAGAGTTCACTCCTCCTTAACTAGAGATGGGAGAGTACAGCAAGGGAATTTAAATGTCTAATGGATGCGTTGTGGCTGCAAATGGAAACAAGGAGTCACGGTTACAGGTGTGGCGGTTTGACTCTAGCTATAGTTGACCATATTGCCATGGTGTACATTATGTGTGTATGTGTGTGGCCTTGTAATGGTTATTTATGTGGTGAGCTTTAATTGTTAATCCAGTTACCCCATTTCCACAGAAGAATTGACTAATCCTAGCCATTTAAAGAATTTGTGTGTGTGTGTGTGTGTGTGTGAGGGAGAGTGTTTAAACCTCAGGAAAGTGTCTGTCAGATAAATGTGTGTGTGTGTGTGTGTGTGTGTGTGTAAAACAGGTGTTTTCACATACCGTCCTTTAAAAAATAGCCCAATTTAATAAACTTCAGTGAAACAGGGGGCCAAAAACAAGCAAAGGAAATAATTTTTGTTGGAGATCTATTTGCACTTTCACTGCATTTAAAGGAATATTCCATGTTCAATACAAGGTAAGCTCAATCGACAGTATTTGTGGCATAATATTGATTAACACAAAAATGTATTTTAACTTGCCCCTCCTTTTCTTTAAAAAAAAATCTGGGTTACAGTGAGGCACTTACAATGGAAGGGAATGGGGGCCAATTTTTTAATGTTAATATACTCACTGTTTCAAAAATATAGCCACAAGACATAAACAATATGCATGTGAATATGATTTTAGTGTGATAAAATCATGTACTAACCTTTTTTTTAAATTTATAGCTAATATTACAATTTTAAATGTAATTTTTTTTGCCATGACAATGTAATGTAAATATTCCCTAAAACCCTAACGCTCGATTCACACACTCCGTAAGTGGGGCATGAGCGAGGCGTGAGCTATGCATGATGTTTGGGTGTGTCTTTTCTAGGTTCCTACGGCAATGGCAGGCAGTCACTTGCACTTGTCACTTGTCATCAGTGTGCTTGGTCTTGATTGGCTAATATATCAAAGTCCATTTCAAGGCAAGTCAGTCCATCTTTGCTGTCAGCAGTAAAATCTGACAACATTAGTATCTATACATTCACTGCCCATCTGGGACGCTTCACCTCATGACTCGCAGTGTGAAGGACGTAATCTGTTAACATAAACACCGAAATGAAAATGCGCTTCTCATTGCCCACTTATGGAGGATAAAAGTATGGTTTAAACTACATTAAAGCTCAAATAATACATGAGATTTAACAGAAGAATTAATTAAAGTGCTTTTTTTTAATTATTAGCTTCACATTTCTGCCTTTAAACCCTCAAATTATTGTCCCCATTCACTTCCATTTTTTTTTAAGAAAAGGAGGGACGAGTTAAAATGAATTTTTGTGGTAATCAACATTATGCCACAAATGCTGTGGATTGAGCTTAATTTAAACCCAGAATATTCCTTTAAAAGAGGGCACATATTTTTTGCCCTAGGGTCATTTTCACAAATCAAGATGAAAAATAAAATTACTTTTTAAATACCACTTTTCCAGCTTAATGTACAGAGACAACTGTCATAGGATGAAAAGAATGAACACTGTGGAACTTGTTTGAGCAGCCCAACGGTACAACAGCTAGTGGCATGAGTTTGTGGCAGGGCTACCTGTTTGCAGACCAATGGCAGAGTTTTGAAAACCTGTTTGGAAACCATCATAAGTGGTGCTTGCTTTAGCAAGGTGCCACTTTTACTATTGCTCTGACCTTCATTTAGGAATTTTCTATTTGCACCCCAATGCATTGACAAACCTCGCCTCTTACCTGAATCAAACCCTTCTTTCAACTTCTCAACATTCACCATCACCAAATCACTACAAGAAAATGTACCTTTATATAATTTTATGTATATTATTAAATAAAGTACTAGAAAAGGAAATATGGAGACAAGAAACAGGATGAGGAAAAGAGTGGGACAAAAGGCAGAATTGAACCTGAGTCGCCCGTACGAAGAAGCACATTCGCCTTGACGTTACGCTTCACACCACTGCAACAACAGTTATAGCACAGTTTGTCATAAATTTCTATTTTTACATCAGACTATTGGGGTGCAAATAGCCACGCTGTGTGCAGTTGCTATTTACACCTCTGTGCAAATAGTCACTCCGAAAAATTATTCTTATGTACTTAACATTGGAAAGTAATCAGAGTGCTCATATCTCCGAATCAGAATGTCTGAATAGGGTTTGACTAATTTGACTTGGGCCAGCTAATAGTCATTCAGTAACCAGCCTGATCTCAATTACAATTCGGCAAGTGTGTGCCAATTTTTCTTTAGCCGAAATCGGTATATGTTGACCGAATTTGAAAACACCGCCTCCAGAGGCTAAAGCGGTATGTGTTTCAGAGCATATAAACAAGTGGGACATCCCTTTATATCCAGGAGAGTTATAAAGCTGAACAGGGTGTAAACAGTGAAGAGAAATGCTTATTTTATTTAATCTACACCCCAACCAAAATGTTTCAGTTACTGTAACATCAGACGTTCCCCGTCTGTCACTAAATCGATGTTGTGTCGATGAGTTGACACTAGGGGTCCCCATGGAAAACGATGAGTTGACACTAGGGGTCCCCATGGAAAATGCCACAAGAGCTGAACCGAGTTATGCAGACTGGCGGTGCGAGACGGGCAGACCTCTGTGTGCCTCGTAGCCAGCGCAGCAAGCCGCTGCATAACTACCCCCAACACACTGGCAGGCATGAAACGGTCCCCTGCACCTAGGGGAACGGCTAACTGCTCAGAAGTACAAGGACTGGCTGGCCCAGCTGGGGCCTTCTCTCTATTGCTCTCCCCTGTAAAAGGAATGAAAACGTTCGGCTGGGGTCCAAATATATAGTCCAAGATGGGGGGTGTCCCTCCAAAGGGGAGGACACTGCAGAGAACACACCCGGCCCCGTGGGGGGGTTTAGGTGGTATACACACATGGTCTTACCTGTTAGGAGCGGAAGCACATCGTGTGGAGCAGCGTCATGGTAGATCCTACCCAAGGGGGTAGCGAGCCTCCCCGAAGACTTGACGGTCGCTTGGCTAGGGAGGAAGAACGTCCAGGGTTCACACTTCTTGCAAACGCAACTGGGGAAAGAGTGCACGCCTTCGCCTCAAGGAAGGGGAAAGGCGCTATGCACAAGATACACTCGGCCAGCTGACCCGAACTTACCTGTTTGTGTCAACTGATAACACACGGGACGAAACTGGCTCAACCCTGAGGTTATAGAACCTTGCAAAGGTGTTAGGTGTTGCCCAACCCGCGGCTCTACATATGTCTGCTAGAGAGGCACCGTGGGACAACGCCCAAGAAGCTGCAGCGCCCCTGGTAGAATGGGCTCGTAGGCCAGCAGGGGGCTGCACGTGCTGGGCGTGGTATGCCATTGGGATGGCATCGACAACCCGGCGGGCGAGTTGTGACATGCGGCAAGAGCGTAAACCGCTTTGGCGGTTGATATATGCCACCGTGACTGTGATGTCCGTCCGGAGAAACACGTGCTTGATCAACGGCAAAAGCCTCCTCAGGGCACGTAGTACCGCCAGCAACTCGATTGATGTGCCAATGCAATCGCGGGCCAGTCCAAGGGCCAGTGACTGAGTGCCCGCTGCATACAGTGCCCCAGCCCCGTTGGGAGGCATCTGTCGTAACCACGACCTGCCTGGAGACCTGGTTTAGGGGAACTCCTGCCCGTAAGAATGCTAGGTCTGACCAGGGGCTGAGAGAGCGGCAACAAGCCTGCGTGACGAGGACGCGGTGTGTGCCGTGGCGCCATGCTCGAATCTCGACTCAGGTCTGTAGCCAGTGCTGGAGTGGTCTCATATGCATCAACCCAAGCGGCGTGACTGTCGCCGAGGATGCCATATGCCCCAGGAGCCTCTGAAAGGATTTTAGTGGGACAGACGTGTTCCGTCTGAACGTATGCAGACAGCTCAACACTGACTGTGCGCGCTCGCTCCTGGACCACCAAGGTGGACATCGCCTGCCCGAGAGCCCGCGCCGTGACCTTCGTTGCCTGGAGGTTGAAGTCGGTCGCCGAGCGCATCTCCTGCATTAGACCCGGGTCAGGACTACCCTCGTGTATTTCTCGAAGTGCCTTGGCTTGGTGCACCCGCAGGAGTGCTTTGGCATGCAAGGCGGTGGCGGCGGCGTGCCCAGCGGCACTGTAGGCTTTAGCTGTCAGAGACGATGTCAGCCTACAGGCCCTGGAAGGGAGCCTCAGGCGGTTCCGCCAATGCGCCACTCTTTTAGAGAAATATACTCTTTTATTTGTGTTTTATATATATATATACACTACCGTTCAAAAGTTTGGGGTCACTTACTCATTCTTTATTTATTTATTTATTTCACATTTTAGAATAATAGTAGTCAGCAAAACTATGGAATAATAGAAATGGAAATATGGGAATTATTTTGTGACCAAAAAATCCAAAATAAATCCAAAACTATGTAATATTTTAGCATCTTCAAAGTAGTCACCCTTTGCCTAGATTTTGCAGACATGTACTCGTGACATTTTCTCAACCAACTTCTTGAGGAATCACCCCGGGATGCTTTTTAAACAGTATTGAAGGAGTTCCCATCTATGTTGGGCACTTATTGGCTTCTTTTCTTCATATTTTGATCCAAGTCATCCATTTCAAAAACTTTTTTTTTTTTTAGGAAATTTTAGATTTGTAATTAAATAAATGTATATGTTTTGGCAGAATAATATTTTGTCTACAAAGTTAATTTCAAACTTTTAAGCATACACCTTCAGATCAAAAGATTTTTAAGATCATGAGAAACATTTCAGACAAGTGACCCCAAACTTTTGAACGGTAGTGTATATATATATATATATATATATATATATATATATATATATATATGAGAATATAAATATATATATAAATGAAGTTATTCACTCTGTTAGCTCTTTTTTCTCTGCTGCTGAAGCACCCAGTGGTGTATGCTCAGCACAACGCAGTGTGCGATGGGGAGAACCGCTGGAAAGCGCCGTAGAACCAACAACAGCTTTGTAGAGATGATGAAGACGGCAGAGGAATTCAGCTTTGTGACTGCTCTCTCGGCTCCAAAGAAGAAATCTGATGTGGATGTGCAGCGTCACTCCTTTTATACCGGTATGTCCGGGGGAGTGGCATGTAAATTCCACACGGCAATTCTCCTTGGCCTTTTCTCAAGATCAGAGATATCTGGGCTCCATAGGAACGACCCCTAGTGTCAACTCATCGACACATCGTAGAGTGAGTGACAGACGGGGAACCCAAATCTAACCCTAACCATTAGTAGAGACAAAATGCAATGTTAGGGATAAAAATGCAGCCTCCTTATCACATTTGTGATTGTTTATACAGATGTTATTATTTCCTTGTTTGAATGGGGATTGAACTGTGGTCTCCTATGCAACTGATACAACACGCTACCAGTTGTGCCATGAGGGAAATTAATTGTTGTTGAGCAGTTCCAAATGTTCAACATGCCAACTTCCCTGTTATCTGTTGCAGAAACACTCTATCAGCTGCCTAGCCACACCATGGCAACAATATAGCATCATGAGCCAGTCTTATCTAGTCCCTGGAATATCATAGAGACGTTGGGGTGGGCTCATTTGACTCATGGCAGTTTACTGAGGTCCTTTGTAGGCACATGAGGCCCCTGGGGCATATATCTTTACCAGAACATTGTAGAGATGTCAGAGTGTGCTCGTGTGACTTGGAACTGTGCACTGAGGCCCATGGTTTGCCCCGTGAGGCCCTTGTGTGCCCCTGGGGGCCCCTGACTTATCTTGGCACTAGAACATCGTAGAGACCTGGGGTTGTCTTGTTTAACTTGGGGGAGTTTACTGAGGCATTTTGTGGGCCAGCTATATCTCAACACCAGAACATTGTAGAGACATGGTGTTAATCTTTTTATAATTTAGTAATGTACTGAGGTCCTTGGTGGGACATTGTGGTACCACGTCTTCCCACAGCAGACACCACTCACATTTTCTTTAGAAAATGTACCCATTTAGTCATTTTTGCAATAAAATTTTGTGATGCTAGTAGCTCAGACACTGCAGCGTTTACGCATTAACTACTCATTTTTTACTTTTAATAGACTATGTTATTTAATATAGATATGTAATAGACTATCTTTCTAAAAAACGTTTCTAGAAAGGCATATTTGGCAAACATTACTGCAGACATAAAACAAATGGAATTCAGACTATACAGGTTACTTCCTGGCATGGTTTCTGCCTGCTTGGGAAAATGACATACAGTATATATTCACTTTTACAACCAAAAATAAAACATTGCTTAAAGGGCCAAGTGTGAAAATGCTCTGTGAGAACGAGAGAGAGAGAATAAAAGAGAGAGAGAGAGAGAGCGAGAGAGAGAGAGAGAGAGAGAGAGAGAGAGAGAGAGAGAGAGAGAGAGAGAGAGAGAGCAAATGACACTGAATGTTTGTATTCACTTAGCGTTTTGTAAAAATAGTGTTGAGTTTACTTCATCCCAAGCACTGGAAATTGGTTTGGCTGACCTTACTACAAATGTTTGTATTTGCTTCCTTTCCCTGTATTTGTGAATGTCACCAAAGGGAATTAAGATTTCAGACTTCTTTATTAAAGTAAATCACCAAAGCAGCAGTGTGGGAGCCTACTCACAAGGAAATGTTCTGCCAAAACAACTCCCTTTATATGAAAACATTTGAGACAATTTTATATCTCTACAGTGCCAATTCAGGAGGGTATATTGACTTTATTCCAAGAGACAAATGGAAGGAATTCTGTGAAAGGCTGCTTAAAGATCTACGGGGTCAAAATTGAATTGTGAATTTAACCAAATTGAATTTCCTCTGCTGAACTGAATGAAGAAGACCTCAATCCTGATGATCAGTCTTGCTCTGCAATGGGGCACGTCAATATATTGTTTCTGTGGTATTACTGTGTAATCACTTGCTCAGTGTGCTCAGAACTTTCCTGTTGATAGCTAACTTTACAACTAAAATGTGACAGTTATGTAAGTTATTGTAAGTTATTGTATAATTTTTGAGTGATTAGGACACACACCAGTACACTTTCCCTCAAACACCTACACACATTTATCTTGTTCTAGATGAAATCACAGTCATACTGTACCTTTCAACCGTTTACCAAAAGTGCCATTTATAGTTCTTTATTTTTAAAGATAAATGTTTTTTTTTCCCCACATCATGTTTGTACTGCTTTCATTTGAAGGGATTTTTAACCGTTTTCTTATTCAGCCTGCTGCTTTTCTATTTGGGTCCTGATCATTTAGCAACTAAAAAGGATGTTAAACTATCAGTGTCAGATCAGGTGGTGATCAAACCATCTGTCACCTTGTTTAAAAGTAAGGCATTGAGAGACTTGTTTACCTTTTCCCTTCACATATGTTCAGTAGATTTTGTCACTCTAAACATAAAAGTGCACTCAGTAACTTTTGTGTTTGTGTCATCTTGGACCTACAGTGGCATATAGCTATGTGCATACAGCTTCATTCAAAATCAATAGTTTGTAGTTACAGATGCCATTGTAAAAATTCACTGTACACAGTCAGCCATGATTAAATAATCCAAAAGTGAAAGTGTCCAATATCAAGGCAGTTACTGAGATTAAGCCAGTAGTATTTGGCTGGTCATGTGATTCTAACATGGCAGCCCCCATGAGGAGACCCTGTCCATGTAGAATAAAACAGCTTTTATGAGGTTACTGATATGACTAGAGTCTTCATCTCATGTAATTGCTATCATACCTATGTTCCAAAATTGCTATTCATTTCTTTAGTAGTAAATCTTTTTAAATAAGGAAAAAATGACTGAGTGCACTTTTAATGGTCTGTAGCACAGTATAAAAAACTTTGTAGATGTCTGAAAAATGAAGCATAATAGCACTGTTCCAATACCTAGTGAGCTGCCTACCTAGAGAGCATTTTAAGGCATCATATAGTAGGTGCACTTCCGACGTGAAATCTGTTCCAAACATAAGGCAGCAAAAGAATGCTGATAACTAATTTTTGCCAAAATTCTATTTTTAATTTTAATTCAAATTAATTTTTGCCTAAGGAAAATTTTAAATACTGCAAATAATCAAAACAAATTGATTTCATTTAGCAAAATGTTTCCGCTAATGAAAGTATCACGTTTTTGAGGAAAATGCCAATGTCATTCTCAGTTAGTCGAGTCTCTTGTGTGCTACACATAAGGTGCTCTAATTGTGTGGCATACAAGTGATCATTAACAGCATTGCTGCCTATAAAGAACATTTCAAATCAGTCTCTCTTTTTTCATGACAGTTAAGATGCAGTCTTTAAAGGAAGCTACCTTTGTAGGCAGCCATGCAGCTCACTAGCTTTTGGAACAGAGCTGTTCCAAAGTGTGACACACTTTTGGAAGCTTTCCAATAAAGAATTAAACATTTGGAAAATTCTTTTTACAATATTTCTTGGATTTGCCCAAACCCCTATATCATTCCCAGAGATGTATTTTATTCCTTAAAATGTCAAAAAGCAGTGTGTTTAAAGGTGCACTTAGTATGTATTGCCTGGCTTAAATGGCCGTCATCTTGGACTTATACTGACACCTAGTGGCATGGATGCATCATTATGAAAAAACTATTGTTTTCAGTTACTGACGACATTGTAAAGAAGTGAGGGTGATAGTGTCTAGTAATAGCAGGGTTAACCAAATAAAATAGGCTGCTGATACTGACTGGATTCTTCATTTCATGTGAGTGTGCATAATTTAAAAAAATATATTTTGCAGAACTACTATTTATTTTCTTTTAAACTCGAACTTTTTTATTGAAGAAAAAAGTACTGAGTGCACCTTTAAAGGACTGCAGAACCTAGTGTACCATGTGACATAACCAAACTGAAGTATTGGAAATACTCAGTTCAGGCAGTATAGGTGAGATGAGATGCCATGGAATGAGGGACTATTGTACATCACAAGCTTTAAAGGTTAAGTACCACTGGCATAGCCAAAAACCAAAAACCCAGGCCAAAAACTTCTGAAATCATGTAATGTTTGCAATTTGCATTAATGGTGCACTAAACTCTAAACCAATGTGTATTGATATACAGTACACTGATGGCTTGCATTGGACAGCTGTGTTTGGTTTTTGCGAGTGCTGGAATTGGTGTTAAAGGTGCATTACAACTGTACATGATGTTTCACTGGGTAAACACTTTCTGTATTTCAGCATGTCTTCTTTAACAGTGTGTTTTCAATATATATAATACAATTACAGACACATTTAGAACTGAATTCTGAGTTCACGTCAGTTAAACAAAGAGTGTATGAATGAATCTTGCTATATTTTCAGTTGACTATTGTGTTTGTTTTCATGAATTTTGGGGTATTGTAATCAATTTGCTAAATAAATATGTTTATCTTAAGGCTACCTTGTCTGCTGTTTTTAATGGACCTGAAACACCGTGAGTGTGTGTGTGTGTAGGTTTTCTTGACTACATTTGGGGACAAATTGTTGTACATCATGAAAGGTAAAAAGTATTCATAAATAATGTAAATCACTTTTTTTTATATATATATATATATATATATATAATAAAATGCAAAAAGTTGTCTTTTTAGGGTTAGGCTATAGTAATTAGCGTTATATTACAACAATAAAATGTTATGGCATTTCCTCATTTAGATAGCTGGTAAACATGTGTGTGTACTCTTTTAGCTATAGTTTAGGGACAAATGAGTACCCAAAAGTGAGCTAAATCAAACAAAACTGATGAAGAAAGTCCTCATTTGGAAAATTATCTATATATAAATCACAGAGCTTAAAATGGTTTGCCATGTATTATTTTGTGTTGTAATTTCACTTATGACCTGCAGCATTATATAAATGGATGGTGCTGTAAAAGTACATGCACAATCAACAGCACATGAATAAAAACCGAATATACAAGATGTTACTGAGGGCTTTAATTTTAAGTGTTTTCAAGTAAATTAGATAATTTTGTGCTTTTATGTCTTTGCAGATGTTTGTTGGTGTTAAATGAATGTGCGTAGGAAGATATCGTAAAGTTAGCTTTTATTTTTTCTCTTCAACCCTTACATTTTGGGTTTCTTTTTTTTTTTTTTAACACTCTCATGATGACTGATGTTTTAATGCCTTTGTTTTTCCCTTTAAGCTAAGTATAATTTCCTCAGTGCACAACAATTAAAGTATGCAGGGCGGTAATTCTGTTTAAGGACCCTTAAATGGACAGTCTATGCAAATTAGGGGAAATTGTGCAAAGGCAGAAGAAAGAATAACAGGAATAAATTATGCAAACAACAAAATGACTTGACCATTTGCAAGCCCAAATTTCCTGTAACAACCACAGTGTTTAATTTTTTATTTTACCATGTGGTTACAAAATGACAGTTTTCTCTCCCTCTTTTTATGTGTGTATGTGTGTGATGGATTTGACACAGGGTGAATGAACACAAACAGCACTAAATGCCAGTATGAGTGTCTGTGTGTAAGCGTGGAGGCTTCCTGGACGACAGCACATTTGCAGGGTAATTATGCATAGTATTGGAATGAAATTCAAATTATGTGTCTGTTTGGGTGTGCTTTGTGTGTTTTCAGTTAGTTACTTGCACATCTAGCAAACATATTTAAACTTCGTTCTTTACAGCTTTACAAAAAATATGTAAAGACTATTTTATTAAATTTTTTAATATCTCTAAAAGCCTACAAAAATGCAAAAAGTTGCCATGAACAAATAAGATCTGTCCATCTTGGATTCATATTCAAAGTCCAGAGCTAAACCTAAAACAAAACTAAAGCTCATCACACAGTCCTATCAGCTGCCCTGGCATTTGATCCTCTTTTTAATATGCCCAAGTTGCGGGAACATTTTGTTCAGGATGAAGGCTGATAACAGTGATGATGTCTTCTAATCTCAGACAATTATCTACGTGTTATTGTGGTTAAGCCAGAATGAAGATGTATTCATCATCACGAATCCCTATTATAATAGACACCTTAGCTACCCCCAACACAAGTCATTAAAATGTAAGGTAGAGTACTCACTTGAATAATCATAGTGCTGCCTTGCCAGGCATCGAGACATCTTGTTCAAAACTAAAGTGTTAAAAATATACCAAATTAGATTTTTATTTGAGCTTTCTTTTTCATTATTTCAAAGATATGTACCACTTTCTCTCAGAGATGGATAGATGTTTGTTACCCTGTATTTATCTGCAGTTTTGAGATTTTGTTTTTCTGGCTCCCCTTTTGATAGTACATTGTTTATACCATTGATCTGATACAATGACAGGTGTGATTTTTTTCCCCTGAAACATAAGTTTGTCTTTCAAGGGTAAAATTCTCACTTGTCTACATTAAATCCGAACATCACTGCCAGCTGTGACTAGAGGGAGAGAGAGACATGTGTTTCCGATTAGGGAAAAATATTGCAGGTTCAGGGCCATTTTCTCTGAGGAATAAAGGAACTATGAGCACTATAGTGATCTATTGCAAAAAACAAAATCTTTTAAAAACAAAATTTAATTAAAAATTAAACAAAACAGTAATTATTTTGTAATATACAACAGTTAGTTCTGGTCCTCGAATCTGATTGGACGAGAGATGTTCCATGAGTACTGATGGACTCACACCATCAGCACTCAGACGCATCACTGTGTGTATCACTCTGCTTGTGTTCATGCCATTCTAAACTAAAATGTAAGAGCAGTGCAGATACGTTAAGAGTTATCTGTCGCTTTACATTTAATTTTGTGACATTACATATTTTAGCTTGCAGGTGGCAGCAAAAGACAATTTTTGTGTGTAATATGAGCCAGTTGGTGACGTGAAGTGATTCAGTCACTCAGTGTTTATATTCAACTGCACTCCGTGATCGCTCATATTACTACTACACTATTAAAGCTAGGAAATAGTTTTAAATGGCTTTAAACCAACAACTTCAGCATTAAGGCTCATCAAAGCTGAGAGACACAACAGACTGATTAATTTCACAAACTCAAGGCACTTACCTCTTACCACTAAGCTTTTCACTAAACACTGCATCTGCAAAGCAACCAGCATTGTGGATGACCCCACACACCCCTCACACAAACTCTTCACCCTCCTGCCGTCTGGCAAGAGGTACCGAAGCATCGGGCCCTCACGGACAGACTGTGTAACAGCTTCTTCCCCCAAGCCATCAGACTCCTCAATACTCAGAGACTGGACTGACACACACTCACACACGTGTCCTGAGTTGCACTTTAATTATTGTCACTTTATACCTGGCTGCTACCTCAATAACTGCTATCTGCTTAGAAGATTATTTTTGTCCTTTTTATTTTTAGTAATTTATTGTACTGTCCCGTACTTTTTGCACACGTTTGCATTTGCACTTTATATAGGTATATATAGGTATGTTTGTCCTATGTTGTTTTATGTAGCACCATGGTCCTGGAGGAACATTGTCTCGTTTCACTGTGTACTGTACTAACTGTATATGGTTGAAGGACATAAAAACCACTTGACTTTGACTTGACTTTGACCAGACTTTCCACATTGGAGAGAAAATACTTTTCAAAATGCCGGAGGAGATTGAGGTTTCTATAGTGAAAGACTTTTGTGCACCAGCTACTGGGAAATAGGGAAGAAGGCTAGGATGCTTGGATGGCTATTTTTCCACTGAGAAAATTGGATGCATTTCACCAAAATGGCATTATCTTCAGAAAGCTGAATAACAGACTACAGTATCATCCACAGGTGATCGCACATGCTCTCACTTACTCTCTCTCTCTCTCTCACACACACACACAAACGCACACACATTCTATCTCTCTCTCTCTCACACACACACACAGACACACACACACACATCCTTGTTTCCCCGTCTGTCACTCACTCGACATTGTGTCGATTGAAGTGACACTAGGGGCTTCTTTCGGGAGCCATGGTTACCTCTTATTTTGAGAAAAGGCCAATGAGAAATTGGCAAACAGAATTTGCATGTCCCTCCCCCGGACATACGGATATAAAATGAGGAATCGTGCATCTGTTAGTTAGATTCTTTCTTCAGAGCCGAGTGGTTGTGTGATCAGTAAGCTGAATTCACTACTGTTCCCTCACCTCCACAAGAAGCATTGCTGTTGGATCATACCACATATTTCAAGCGACTTTATCTTTTCTGCACACCCCTGGGTGCATCGACAGCGCTTCCTAAAAAAGCATATTCCTCTAATAGAGTTCACATTGACGTTGAACTTCTTTTTAAAGATGTCTTTTTCAAGATGCCTTTCCGCCTTTGTGTAGTTCCTGGATGCGTTAGATATCTCTCCGCTTCTGACGGTCATATGTGCTGCCTCACGTGTCTGGGCTGTGATCACACTGAGGCAGCGTTTATGAATGGTTCACATTCTCATTGCGAGAGCATGACCATGGCAACGTTGCGGTCGCGGCTTTCCTTTCTTAAAGGAAATGTCACTCCAGCCACCCCCCGCTTCGCACCTTCTTCCCACGGAAATGAGGCCAACATGTCTGGTATTGGAGATGATTTGGGGAGTTCGGCGGGCGCGGTTTTGCCGGGTAAATCCCCATGGACCACCCTCCCCCCCTGCACACTCGTTTGCTTCCGTCCGGGCTCGTTGTGAGATCGGCTCGACACACGGCCAGTCTGATGTCTCCTTCAGACCCCTCGAACTGGATGAGAATATCGCCACTGTATCGAAGAGCGTTGCGGCATCTGACGCTGAGGACTCGACTGAGCTGTCACCTTCGGGTCTGCTAGCCCAGTCTGAGACCGACGCACAGATGTCTGGCATGCTTGCCCGGGATGCCATGAGCATTGGGCTGGACCGGAAAATCCCGTCCCCCTCCTCAGCCCTCATGGCTAGACGATTGGATCCTCGGGTCAGGGCGCCGCTCACAGCCACGTCTCCCCTCGGTTCCCTTCTTCCCGGAAGTGCATGATGAGCTGATGAAGTCATGAAGGGCACATTTTACTGCAGAAACCAATCTCCTCGCTCATCCATTCTTACTACCCTCAACGGTGGGACGGTCAACGGGTACACGGAGGTCCCCCAAGTGGACAAAGCAGTTGCAGTGCGCCTGGCGGGATCGTCCGCTACTCCCCTCCAAGGCCTGTAGGATGACGTCATCTCTGACAGCGAAAGCCTACAGAGCCTCTGGACAGGCCGTCTCAGCCCTGCATGCCACAGCCCTCCTGCAAACCCAAAGGGCCAAGGCACTGTGCCTGGCGGCCAATATTGGACCTGCAAGTTCTCAACTGTGCCTTATACAAACCCCCGTCCAAAATTCTCATGCAGAGACACATGCATTCAGCATCAAGATTGGTTTGCAGTGGTAGACATGAAGGATGTGTACTTTCACATCTTGATCTTGCCCTGACGCAGACCCTTTCTACGGCTCGCATTCGAGGGCCGGGTGTATCAGTACAAGGTCCTCCTCTTTGGCTTGTCCATGTCCCCTCGCGTCTTCATGAAGGTCGCAGAGGCAGCCCTTGTCCCGCTAAGGGAAGTGGGCATCCGCAAACTCAACTACCTCGACGACTGGCTGATTCTATCTCACTCTCAAGAGTTACTGTGTGCCCAAAGGGACCAGGTGTGCCCTCCAGCACCTCAGCTGTTTAGGGCTTCGGATCAACCGGGAAAAGAGCAAGCTCTCCCCGGTTCAGAGCTTTTCTCACTTTTCTCGACATGGAGTTAGACTCAGTCTCAATAACATCGTGCCTCACAAACAAGCACACGCAGTTGGTGCTGAATTGCCTATTTTCGCTCAGACAAGGCACAGCAGTTCCACTGTGGCAGTCCCAGAGGCTCCTGGGGCATATGGCATCCTCAGCGGCGGACGCACCGCTCGGGTTGATGCATATGACACCGCTTCAGCGCTGGCTTCAGACTTGAGTCCCGAGATGAGCATGGCGCCACAGCACCTACCGTGTGTTCATCAACCCTTGCTGCCATCAGTCCTCAGACAGAACTATGTTTTCTGCAGACAGGAGTCCCCCTACAGCAGGTGTCCAGACGCATGGGGCGCCATGTGCAGCTGCTGGCTCCTGGAGAGGTTCGCGGCTGGGTTGGCACATCAACTGCCTAGAGTTGCTGACTGTTCTTCTTGTCCTACAGAGATTTCTCCCACCCTTCCAGGGCAAGCACGCATCGTAGTCACCGCAGACACCTCCAAACTGGGTCGGGGCACCATGTGCAGGGGGTATGCAGCCTCTGGCTCCTGGACAGGTCTGCGGCTGGGTTGGCACATCAACTGCCTAGAGTTTCTGACAGTACTTCTTGTTCTACAGAGAGTTCTACCACCCTATCAGGGCAAGCACATCTTGATTCATTTAGACAGCTCTGCGACTAGCATATATAACTTGCCAAGGCGACTTTCGCTCTCGTCACATGTCGCAACTCACCCGCCATCTCCTCCTCTGGAGACAGCATTGGCCGCTGTCAAGACAGTGGAGAGTGGAGTCTCCACCCCCAGGCGGCCCAGCTGATTTAAATTCGATAGGGCGAAGCACAGATAGTCCTGTTCGCCTCTCGGGAATCCTCACGATGCCCACTCTGATACTCCCTGACGGGAGCCCTCCTCGGGACAGACGCACAGGCACACAGCTGACCTCGGGGCTGCACGAGTACACGTTTTCCCCAGTGAGCCTGCAAGGCCAGGGAGGGCAAGGAACAAATCACTCTTATAGCCCCTTGTTGGCTCACTTAGACTTGGTGCTCGGATCTCACGCGTGCACTCGGGTCAGTGGTCTCATTTCTGCAGGAGAGGCTGGTGAGGCAGCTTTCCCCCACCACTTTGAAGTTGTATGTAGCCGCTATTGAGGCCCACCACGCCGCAGTGGACTATAAGTCCCTAGGGAGTCATGACTTGATTATCAGGTTTCTCATCCTAACTAAAACTCTAATTTATGTATTAACTTAAATATGAATAAATTAAAAAGGCATGTAATTGTAGCCTTCAAGTGTAATTGTAGCAGTCAGCTGTTTCCTAATTAAGCAAACAATACTTTGTGTTTTTAAAGTAATTATTGAAGACAACTAAACAGTTAGTTAAAAAAAATGATGAACAAAGACACAAATTAAGTAAACTATTCAATTACAGCAGGATTCAATTAAACATTTAGAAATGTAATAAAATAAAATATAATAAAGTAATATAAGGCTAAATAAAACCCATTATATACTATACACATTGTTAGAAGTTTGACTGAGAAGGCATTTCATTAAAAAGAGCTGTGCAGTTTCTTTCTTTCTTTGTTTTGTTTTTTGTTTTTTTCTTTTGTCTTGACTTTTGTTCATGATCATGATTTCATTGGGCTTATTAAAGGAATATTCCAGGTTCAATACAAGTTAAGCTCAATTGACAGCATTTGTAGCATAATATTGAGTACCACAAAAATAAGTGCCACTTTCACTTGCTCCTCCTTTTCTTAAAAAATCAATAAAAATCTGGGTTCCAGTGAGGCACTTACAATGGAAGTGAATGGAGCCAATCCATAAACATTAAAATACTCACTATTTCAAAAGTATAGCCACAAGACATAAACAATATGCATGTTAACATTACTGTAATGTGATAAAATCACTTACTAACCTTTTTTGTGTAGTTATATACAATTTTACAACTCCATTGCCATGATGATGTAATGTCAACAAACACCAAAACACTAAAATTACTTTAAAAATTAAAATGTAAACAACTTTACAGCATAAATAATACATGAGTTTTAACAGAATTAATTGCTTTTATAAAATTATAAGCTTCACATTTCTGCCTTTAATCCATCCTAAAATTGGCCCAATTCACTTCCATTGTAAAATGTAACCCAGATTTTTGCTTTTTTTGTTTTTAGTTTCTTTTAAAGAAAAGAAGGGATAAGTCCAAATTAACTTTTGTGGTAATCAGCATTATGCTACAAATGCTGAACCCAAAATATTCCTTTAAATATACTTTGGAAAGTAGCCCAGACCAAACTGCAAAAAAGACTGATGAGAGGAAGAGCTGTGATTGGCTGATTAACTTTTTAGGGTGATAATGTCTGCCTATGATGTTTGCAACTATTTAGCAATTCTCCTATTTGGGAATCATTACTTGTGGCCACCTCAAAAACACAATAAATTTGAAATGATGATCTTTGAGTGACCCGGTTTTTAATGAGCACTCAGCACTGTTAAATTAAAGCTGCACCTTCAGCGATCATCATGACACCTGCGGTGTTACCAAGGATTTGATGACTAAAGGTCAGAAAAGAAGGTATTATGGTGCATTCAATATCTCCAGAGAAGATCGTAGTTACGAGGTTGGAAATCGATGTGCGTTGTAATGTGATGTGCGTTAGAAACTGACCCATTGCACAATTTCATGTTTCTTTCTCTCATTTTCACTTACTAGCGAAGGCAGGGGGCTTTTTTTTAGCACCAATGCAACAAAATAATGAGCAAAGCCACACATTAGGTGTGTAATTTATGCTTTATCTATCTGTTTCATCCTTCTTGTGTGGCCACATGTAATGGAGGGAAATTATATATTTTTTTGCAAATGCTTGTCACTGCATAAACCAGCTAAATGAGTCTTATTTTCTGGCAACATTGTTATTCTTCATTAACAGTACAAAAATGCATACTGTACAAACTAAAATCCACAGAAATATTATCAATTAGTTTGCTTCCTCCATGATTCTTAAAAGGGACCTATTAAGCAAAATTCATTTTTACATTTGTTTAAACATAAATGTGTGTTGGCAGTGTGTGTACACAACCACCCTTTAATGATAAAAATCCACCCAGTCCTTTTTTTTAATCCCCATTGATCATAAGCACTGTCTCAGAACAAGACGTTCGCAGATTCTGTACAAAGTGACGTCACTCTGTACAGGTCCTGCCCACAACTCTTGACGGTCACTGCCGACGGACATGTTTATTTGTGTGTGTTGTTTCACTATAGCGCATAGAACGTTATATAAATATAACAGTATTTGTGTGTGCGTGTGTGTGTGTTGCTCATCCATTGTTGCAAAACTGCTGAAAATAAATAAATTGATAAAATAACCATTCAGAAATTTCCTGGTTCATTCTCAAAATTGTTACTTCTGACGGCGTCTCTCCCTCATCAGTGTCTGACTCCGGTTCAAACATATAGGGCTGAACACCACTATTTTCACTGTCAGTCATATTGCTTATGATGTCTAGTTATCTGAAGCAGAGATGTGAAAACTCCCCCCTATTCGGGATACGGGGCGGGGAGCAGCAGCTCATTTGCCTTTTAAGACACACTCACAAAAACAGCTTGTTTTTATTCCCACCCAAAAATTGGCTTTTTCAACATGGTATAATAAATTATCTGTAGGGAATTTTGAGCTGAAACTTCGACACATTCTGGGGACAGTTTAAATTACATCTTGTGAAAAGGGGATTTAAATCGACATGCCCCCAACTCATGGATAAACATGTTGGATAAACATAAACACACCAAAAGATATTACAGTAATTTGCTTGTAGGTGGTAAGTGGTGTTTCATATGCCTTTTAAGGCACCACTGTGTCTGTTATTTCCTGCACTTTAGCCTTTCTCTTCCCTGATTATGCATCTGATTGGCTGAGAATGAGGTAAAGAGTGAGTTTTAAGCCACTGAAATACAAATAACTTTAATGTAGCAGCCTTTCGTTCTATAATGCCGGCCGTGTGTCTGTGGGTATGATGCATAGTCTCTCTCTGGAGACACATTACACAGCTAATGGTCTGAGCGTGCTTCATTATTGCTTTAATTCAACATACAGTAGTAAGATCATCTCAAAACACACACACACACACGCACACACACACACACACACACACACACACGCACACACACACACACACACACACACACACACACTCACACACATGCACCCTTCTCTTATCCTTGACAAATTTGTCCTCTTTTTTTTGATCACATATTCTCTCTCTCTCTCTCTCTCTCTCTCTCTCTCTCTCTCTCTTCTTTTGCTCACTGTTTTTGTGGATACATGCACAAAAATGTCATGTCTTTATATACAGAGAATTTGTGTTGGCCCTCTCTTGGTAAAGGCTTGTTGTCATAACAGATTTCCAAATCCACCCGTCAGCAGACAAACACTGCTACCTCCACCTTTTTTTATCTATCCCTCTTTCTCTTTCTCTTTCTCTCTCTCTCTCTCTCTCTCTCTCTGTAAATGCCATCTGAGAAGAGAACATTCTGACAGGCTGACCTTGAGTCAGTGGCCATAACTCAACAGGTACTTACAGTATGAAACAGATTGCTTTTATATAGGCCTGTAAAACAGGTCCATCTATTTGTCCATTCACTATGACTCACAAATATAAGTCAATCATATCTCTATTTATGTGTATTCTGTCTCTCAGAGTGCTTTTAATTAGCAGTCTGCCCTGTACATTTTTACAAAAACAAATAGTTTATAATTTGGTCATAAACGAAAAGGTCCACATTTCTGAGAACACAATGAAAATCTGGGATTGTTTTGTTTTCCATTTAAACCTGAAAGTAAACAGTTTACATTTTTACAAATTTATGTAAAATAAATATTTATGATTCGGCACTGTTTCAAAATCACTAATCAGTTTGTTGCATAGACCATGTGAACTCTGTACAAAATCCTTGATGCTCTTTAGAGTCTATGCCGGCTTGAGTGGATGCTGTTGTTAAATCAAAAGAGGGAAGAAATTTAGAAATTCATGTACATTTTTTCAATTAATCATTTCGCTTAAATTGTTATGCTGATTATCTCATTTTAAATGAAGAATTTCATTTGAAATGAACGCAAAATACTATAAAAGTATTTTTACTAGTGGTCTCAGATTTTCAACAATGTATGTTGAATATAGTATAGTCTTTAAAAATTGAGTGAAGCAGTTAAACAATTGCATATTGGTTAGTGCTCATGCTCCAACACATTGCGCCAATGTGCTCATATGGTTGCTGCAAGTTTGAATCCTTGTGATGAGGCGGCCAAACTAAGGTTCTCTAAGTTATCACCTACTCATTGGTCCCATACAAATGAGAGAGGATATTCTTGAGGGCCATTCAGCCTGAACAAATTTTTTCTTTCGAAAAATTTACATGTAGATGCAGTGCAACAAATTATACAGAATGCTGGTATCTCAAAGTGCAGTATTTAAGACTGTATTTAAGATTGCATCTAAAAATTGTAGTGCTTATGTGCGTGACACCAAAAATACAGCGAGACAATGGTCAAAGATATCTCTCTATGGATGCAAAATGCTTTTGGTGTGAATTTCCCCTTAAACTGCACTTCGAGCATGCAAAATTATTTCGGTCACCACAATTGGGAGGGTATGATATCAAGTTTGATGGCTTCTGGGTTTAATAAATTATTAATCAGAAGTGTAGGGATGTCCCGATAGCATTTATTTGAGGAATAAGTATGAGTTACGATACTTCATTTTCGGTACTCATCGATACCCATACCTGTTTTTTTTCTGTTTTGTTTTTTTCATATTTTATTTCAATTTTATCATTAAAATTGTGTTTAAATAAATAAATTAATCAAAATGTAAATAAAATGAAAATAAAACAATACATTTTCAACATAACATTGCAATATTTTTTTATCAAATTAATTGCTTTTATACAGAACCTCACAGCACAATCCAAAATACATCATTGGAGTTATTTTTATCAAATAACGTGCTGCGTAACAGAGCGTCACAGATATACAATTCAATTCAATTCAATTCAATTCAATTCAAAGGGGCTTTATTGCCATGAATGCAAACAATACATTATTGCCAAAGCAGAGGCTGTGTAAAAAAAACAAAAAAAGAACTACACCTTAATCTATAATTAAGAAATTTGACAAATATAAAAATAAATAATAAAAATAAATACAGAACAGGTTCAGAGCAGCTGAAGACCACAGTGTTTAAATAACTGACATATACTTACACAAATTAATATACATACATAAACTGAGGGTCACTGTGGTGAACATTGGGGTGACACACGGGATAAAACACATAACACAGATTCACCCACTGTCTCTCAGGCTGTGACACGTTAAAGCAGCCAGTGCTGCTGTGTGTCCCTCTCCAAGTATTACATTCATTTGTTCTTGTTCTGTCATGGTTGTAAATTTGTCAATGCTGTTTGTTAATTTAGTTCTATAAATGTCCCTTGTCTCTTTGAATTTTGGGCAGTAAAGGAGAAAGTGCACCTCTGTCTCAACCTCACCTGTCGTACAGTGAGCACACACCCTTTCTTCTCTGGGTAACCATGTTTTTCTGTGTCTGCCTCTCTCGATGGCAAGACTGTGCTCACTGAGTCTGTACTTGCTCAGCATCTGTCTCTGCTTTGTATCTCTGACAGTCAGGAGATACTTTTCCAATTCATACTTTGATTTTTGAGTCCGATAGAATTGTAATTTGCTTTGTGTTTTAGTTTCTTGATCCCAATGTTCCAGATAGGTGATTTGAGATTGTTTGATGATCTTATATATTCTGATGTTTGGTTGTAAAGCAGTGCTGGTCTGAGGCTGGTTACTGTTAGTAGTGTTAACCGGGTTATTGAGTCTCAGAACCAGCTGACTGAGGGGACTTTTTTCAGGGTTCAGTTCTTGGGTTTGTAGCGCTTTATAATGTAGTGACTCTGTGGGACTTGATCTTAAATGCTTCCAAAAATTGAGAGATCTTTTTTGTATGTTAATAATCAATGGCTATCGTCCTAATTCTGCCCTACATGCATTATTGGGTGTTTTCCTTTGCAATTTCAGAATTAATTTGCAGAATTCTGTGTGTAGGGCTTCTGTTGGATGTTTGTCCCATCTAGTGTAGTTCTGATCACTGAGTGGACCCCATACCTCACTTCCATACAGCGCTATGGGCTGTATGACACTATCAAAGATCTTACACCAGATTGGAATTGGTAATTCAGTATTATAGAACTTTTTCTTAATAGCCTATAGAGTTCTTCGAGCTTTTACTTTAAGTGCATTCACTGCCTTACTGAAACTCCCTGATGCAGTGATCATCAGCCCAAGGTAAGTATACTGCATAGTGTGCTCTAGTGCGGTGCTGCCTAGAGAGAACTGGTGTCTGTGTTCCTGACATCTGGGCTTTTTCTGAAAGACCATAATATTTGTCTTCTTCAGGTTTACTGCCAGATATACACTCACTTAACACTGGGATTTTCAATCACAATAGTCTCTAGAGTTTACTCAGAATGGTTTAAAACAAAAAACATCCAGTGAGTGGGATTTCTGCGGACGGAAACGACTTGTTGATGAGAGATGTCAACGGAGAATGACCAGACTGGTTTGAGATGACGGAAAGGCTAAAGTAACTCAGATAACCACTCTGTACAATTGTAGTGAGCAGAATAGCATCTCAGGATGCACAACATGTCAAACATTGAGGCAGATGGGCTACAACAGCAGAAGACCACGTTGGGCACTTTATTAGGACCATAGTGTTCCTAATAAAGTGCTCAGTGAGTGTATAAAAGATATTGATTGAATATAATACAATTACCATTGATTTATTATGAATATTATTATTATTAGTATTACAATGAGTATTACAGAACTATACAGTAGTCATACATTTCTGTTGTACTTTTGTTTAATTTAAATTGAGCTTTTATTTTGGTGGAAGATTTTATTTTGAAGCCCTTTCCATTCTGTGTGTTTTTGATGGTAGCTTCTCAATTCTGAAAAAGCAGGTCGCCAACGTGACCCAATGGGATCATTAAACCACAAAAGGCTTCTGTTTAATTAAATTAATATGTAGTCTGTATGTGCCTCATTCTACAAAGTGAATTAGCGCTCTGCTCGCTGTCATCTGCTACAAACAGAGTGCACAAAGTTTATGATGGTGTTTTCTGTGTATGTGCCAAGGAGCTTTATAAGATATGAGCACTTGGTGTCAGCACAATACCAGCTCCACTCTTCACATTTGAAGCGCGCAGCACATGCACACGATATTTTTAACTCATTAAATCACAGCCTTTGCTGTTTAATAATCACACTTGGACATAATGTGATTTTAATTTGTGTGCTGAAAGTTTACGTTAAGACATTCGTACGTTAGATGATATCAGAGCATTTATTTTAAGTACATGAGCATGGTATCGGACCCGATTCTGAAACCAGTATCGGTAACGGACATCCCAACTTCTTTGTGTTGAGCCAAGAGGTTTTTGTGTTTCAATCTTCTGTTGATCATGTCTTTTTATCATACAAATCCGCAAGTAAGAGTTCACAAAACTCAAAATTTGAGTCTGTGTCTAGTAGGGAACCATCTTGCTGGGGAAGTCTCATGAGAGTCGCATTTGCTGTTATAAATGTTAGGTTGAGGTTTAGGGGTAGGAGTAAGTGTAATGTTTCTATGGGAATAAACAATATAGTATATGAATGTTGCATGTGACTCTCGCAAAACATTTCTTCGCACAAGCTTGAGTTTGTATGAATGGGAGAGAATGGTGTGCTAAGTGTAGTGTGACAGCGGCTTTAGTAAGGAATCTGATGACCAAGGAGAAATTCAGAGAGGTGTGTCCAGTAGTGCTTTTGGTATTGGATGCATTCCCTCTTGATTTAAAACTGACCAGGGTCTTTCCACATTCTCAAAAAGGATAATCCGCATTTGTATCTGTCAAACACCCTGTCAGAGCTTTCTCTAGTCTCTAAGAGCCCTTATTCTGCAATTACTGTGTCTCGTGTGATTACTTACAGTCTGAGACCTTGATGTAAATTTACTGATGATCTGTGCATCCTGGTGTGTGAAGTTCACATGAAGAATATATAATTAACCAGTCTCAAGTCTCCTCATCTCAGTCTCAACATACTAACCACAGCTTGTCTCAACCACATGTGGCATCCACAGTATCTCCAAACTTGGGCTCTGCAGAGAAAAGGAAGGCTTTGTTTCTCCTTCATAATTGCATTGTTTGGATGCTTATGCAGTGACCAGTGAATAGTAATGTGGCAAGACAGCCCAGCCGCTACATGAGAGTGCTCACGCAAAGCGGTCCGTGCTCTATAAATTAGCATACCATCTGAATTCAGTGAGCACACACAACTTAAAGGGTCAATATGCATGTCAGCGGCATGTGTTGGAGAAAGAGAGCGAGAGAAAAAGAGGGAGGAAGACAGAAAAAGTGCTCTCTCCAAGAAAGTCAAGAGGGGTTGAAGGCTGAACAGTCTCTCTGCCTTTGTGTTCAGAATGGACGATTCAGTTTCCTATGCTTTGGAAAGCCAATCTCAGACTAACCCCGCAGAATAATCACAAATCCCCCTAAGCGTGTTTCAGTATAGGACAGAAACGCTACACAGTATCTTTGAATCTTAGAGAGGCAGCTTATCCAAACCACTTTAATAACTTGTGTCGATAAGGATGTCAATTTAATGCTTTTCCAAAAGACTGTTAATATCTTCATGTGCTTAATGTCCTCAGCCAGCACCAAGTTTGACATCATTACACCCCCAGCTCTTGCAATCAGCTTCCCGCTAATAATTATGCATAGCAGTTTTGTTTAATTACATTATGAGTTTGACTCGCCTCCATTTTAGCGCATTGTCATTACACATCTATCAAAGCTCTCTAGCTCTCCCAGCATGTGCGTGTGCGTGTGCGGTAAGTAATTATGAAATTGCATTGGTGAAAACATACACTGATGGCCATCATTAATTACCTTTGCAATTAATTGCATCTTTTATTGTTATTATTGTTTAATAGGCTCTATAAAACAAAAGCCAGTAAAGAAGAATCTATGATCCATTATAAACAGTGAATATGGGTGAAAGAGAATAAGAGAGACTGTGTAATTACCGACTTCAAACCACAACTGCACCATTCTAATCAAGAATATATAGAGCCCCGGCACACACACACACACACACACACACATATGCAGACACACATACCTTCTCAGGTAAAGAAATCTAATTGAGGGTGAGGGGCTGAAAATTAAAATTAAAGCTTAACATTAGACACACATAACCTTGAGATACAATTTGAAGTGGCAAATTCTGGGAGCGAGAGAAATGCTACAACCTTTTATAAAGAACGCTAATAAAAAATGAGTGGGTCGGAATAATGAGTTTTTTTCTGTATTAAATCCCTTTTTTATGCCGTGAATCCATTTCTACAAACCTCTCAGTTGGGAAGAGCTCTTTCGTTAATCACTTCATTTTCCTGCTCAAATGGGTCGGCCCACTCACAGACCTTGACTAAGTATGCAATGGAGGGAAGGAAAGATGCAAATGTGGGCCAAAATTATGAAAATATGAGGTTTGGATGGAGGGTTACTGAGAGAATTAATTATGGGTGTTCAGTAGAAGGAGCTCCAGCCCCATTTCGCGTTCACACGTAAGCCTCACCAAGGCAAATACAAGAGTGTTGAGCTAATGACTCTTAATGTGGCGATGCTGGCCATAATTTCATAGTCCTCGGTCTTAATAAGCATAGATGTAATGAATTGGTATTTAGAGGAGAAACTGTTTCCATATATCCGTTTAATGCCATTACTGAGCAAATTAACCTTGCAGAGGATTCATTAAGCTCTGTTCCGATTGGCTGATCATGCGGGTGAAACAGGAAACGTATTAAGGATGGACAACCTTTAAAAACGTAGAGCCTGAAAGTTTTAATGTCGGACAAAGTAGTTAATAACTATGGCTGTAAATTTTAAATTACAATTTGTGTGTGTGTTTATGTATTTAGCTATAGTTAGGGGACAAAATTGTCCACAAAATCAAACTAAACCTCTCTTTGGATCATTGCGATGTGCTTATTTGGAAAAGTTATTAAATAAAAAATTAAAGAAACACTGTTTGTTTTTATTCTAAAAACGCTAAATGTTTTTCCATTAGTGCTAGGGTATGCGTCTGGGTTAAGTTTAGACTGAAGTAATTACATTTAGCTTTTTTAGGCCTAAAATTTTAGAAGTCTATGACATGTTCCTATTTAGATAAAACATCTAGGTTACGTATATAACCTCCGTTCCCTGATGGAGGGAACGAGACGTTGTGTCGAAGAAGCAACACTAGGGGTCTCTCTTGAGCGCCGAATATGCCTCTGATCTATGAAAAAAGGCCAATGAGAAGTTGGCAGACAGTATTTGCATACCCCGCCCCCGGACATACCGGTATAAAAGCGGGGAAATACGTTGAGTTCATTCAGGATTTTTCTGAGGAGCCGGAAATGACCTCTGTGGGTCTTCAGCCCGGGAAGACTGTGCTCGAGATGACGGCAGCTTGCCTCACGCCCAGTTTTCCTCCTCCCTAGAGCCAGGTCGGGATGATGACATTGGCATCGGAGAGTGTTCAGGCATCAACCTCCTTGATCGTCCGCTCTCACTACCCTGGACAGTGGCGCGATCCACGGATACACGGAGGTCCCTCAGGTGGACAGGGCGGTTGCGATCCACCTGTGTCCCAAGAACGCTGCCACCTGGCGGGACCACCTGTAGGACAATGTCTTCACTGACTGCGAAAGCCTATAGCGCAACTGGCAGGTCCACCTCCGCCTTGCATGCCATGGCTCTCCTGCAAGTATACCAAGCCAAGGCACTTAAAGATCTGCTCCTGGGTAGTCATGATCCCGAAGTGCTGCAGGAACTGTGTTCTGCCACCGACTTCCCTCTCATAGTTACGAAGGTCACAGCGCAAGCACTCGAGTGGGCGATGGCCACCCTTTTGATCCAGGAACGCCATCTGTAGCTGAACTTGGTCGAGATGTGCGACGTTGACAAGGCACACTTTCTCAATGCCTCCAAGTCATCTCTCAGCAGTGGGTTACAGCCAATCTTGGACTTTTACACAGACTCCTGTTCAAAATGCTCAAGCAGAAGCAAATCTTAACCTGCGTTCTTGAGTTAGACTTAGTCTCAATGTCAGCACGCCTCACAAACGAGCATGCACAGTCAGTGCTCAGGTGCCTTGCTCGCTTCAAGGCAGGCACAGCGGTTCTTCTCAAACAGTTCCAGAGGCTCCTGGGGCATGTGGCATCCTCAACCGCGGTCGCGCCGCTCGGGCTGATGCATTTGAGACCGCTTCAGCACTGGCTTCAGACTCGAGTCCCAAGATGGGCATGGCGCCGTGGCACATACCGTGTTTTAATCTCCCTTTCCTGCCATCAGACTTTCAACCTTTGGACAGACCTTTCTGTTTTCTGCGGACAGGAGTCCCCCTACAGCAGGTGTCCAGACATGTTGTTGTCACCATAGACGCCTCTCAACTGGGTTGGGGCGCCATGTGCAACGGGCACGCAGCCGCAGGTTCCTGGGTTGGCACATCAACTGCCTCAAGTTGTTGGCTGTATTCCTTGCCCCTGCGGAGGTTTCTCCCTCTAGTTCGGGGCAATCACATCTTGATCCATATAGACAGCAATGGTAGCGTACATAAATCTCCAAAGCAGCATGCACTCTCGTTATATGTCACAACTTGCCCGCCATCTCTTCCGTTGGAGTCAGGTCGCTGCACACCACTCACATCTCAGTCGACCACAACAAGATGGCGGACACACTGTCGTGACAGGTTATGCTCAGTGGAGAATGGAGGCTCCACCCCCAGGTGGTCCAGCTGATATGGGACCGGCGCGTTGGCACACAGCTGGCCCCGGGAGGCTGTGCAAGTACGTATTTCCCCCAGTGAGCCTTCTTGCACTGGTGCTGTGCAAGGTCAGGGAGGACGAGGAACAAGTCACCTTACTGGCTCACTCAGACCTGGTTCTCGGATCTCACTCTCTTTGCGACAGTGCAGTGACAGGATCGTCTTGGCTGCACAAACACCACATGCAATTTTACCTGTTGTCAGGTCCCGTGTCTTTTGAAACTGCCTTATTTAGTTCTATTAAATTGGATACATACCACTATTTATGTTTTTGTCGTGCCAGCCACCTTGGTAGTCGATGTTTTACAGTAGCCTCTGTAGTAACATTCAAGCGTATTGGTTGACTGATGTGTGTGCCTGTGCACGTGCGTGTGTGGGTGTGTGTGTGTGTGCATGTGTTTGCTTAAACACAGTGAATGTGGCTAACACTGGCTATGTCTACAAATTCAGGGGCTAATACAGCTGCATGCAGACAGAGATGTGTTCATTAATTTCTGTTTTGTTATTTATTTTTTTATTTTTTTCATTGCATCACAATTGTCATGGACTCGGCTAGACTCTGAAAACAATCCCTTGTCCCAAAGGCTCGAGTCCGAGTCAAGTCCGAGTAAAAATGCATCAGAGTCCGTGACAAGTCCAAGTCCATTAAAATTGGACTGGTGACTCGGACTCGAGTATCACAAATTTACTATAGGGTTAGCAAAATTTAGGATTAGTGTATAGAAAATATAATCTGCTTAATATTAATTTAATAGAAGTTTAAGCAAAGTCCCCACCAAATTAATAACATGTTTGTGTGTGTGGGTGGGTTTGGATGATTTATAAGGGGGGTTTTTTGGGCTACAAAATGGGTATTATGCTATAAATGTGGTATATGAGGACATTTCTAGTGTCCCATAATTCATATTGCCTAAAAAACTTACCAAATGATTTGATTTGTATTTAATGTAAAAATGCAGAAATTGTTTTGTGAGGGTTAGGTTTAAGGGATTGAATCTATATTTTGTAGTTTATAGTTTATACTTACAGTATAAAAGTCCTCATAAGGATAGCTGCACCAGCACGTGTGTGTGTGTGTGGGTTTATACTTCTTTGTGGGGACCAAATGTCCCCACAAGGATAGTGAAACCTGAGATCACCTACCTTTTAGGGCCCAGCCAGCGGTCCCCACTAGATAAATGGCTTATTAAACATACTAGATGATGTTTTTTGAAAATGCAAAAAGGTTTCTGTGAGGGTTAGGTTTAGGGTTAGGGGATAGAAATTATCATTAGATCTGTATATAATCCATAAAATGCATGGAAGCCTATGGAGAGTCCCCGCAATGATATAAAAACAAGTTTGTGTGTGTGTGTGTGTGTGTGTGTGTGTGTGTGCGTGTGTGCGTGTGTGCGTGTGAGCGCGCACAATCTCCCTTCATGAGCAAAGACTACTGTTATGGCTAAATAACACTTCAACTGTTTCCCCACCCCACCTCAGGAGTAGAACTGATTGACTCGTGATTTTTGAGAACCACTCCAAGTTCAAGTAGCAGTTGATTTGTTCCATTTTGAGGTCAGAAATGGGAAGATGATTGACATGTGTCTTTATGACTCAGTCACTTTGACTGATGTACTACTAAAGACAAGTACAGATGAGACAAAAAGATAAAAAAGAAAACATTTTGTGTCATCAATCTTAATACAAGAGTGAATCGGATTGATTCTGTGTCTAAATATAGCAGTCTTTCCTACTTCTCTTTTCTGCTCTATTTTCTGTCCACTTTCCATCTCTTTTACTTACATCTTAGTAAAATTAGCTTTTATTCGTTTACCCAGATTTGGTCTCTCCTTTCTGTTTTGCAAAAAAAAAAAAAAAAAATGTAAAAGAACAAGTGTACTGTAAAATCATTTTATCATAATCCCAACATCATTTGACCAATGAATTTCCATAGTGTTCGGTGACTTGTCCAGTCATTTCCAGTTCAGAAATGTACAGTCAGGTCCATAAATATCGGGACATCGACACAATTATAATCTTTTTGGCTCTATACACCACCAAAATGGAGTTGAAATGAAACGAACAAGATGTGCTTTAACTGCAGACTTTCAGCTTTAATTTGAGGGTATTTACATCCAAATCAGGTGAACGGTGTAGGAATTACAACAGTTTGTATATGTGCCTCCCACTTTTTAAGGGACCAAAAGTAATGGGACAGAGTTATTCCCTCATATCCCATTTACAAGGAGCAGATAAAAGGTCCAGAGTTAATTTCAAGTGTGCTATTTGCATTTGGAATCTGTTGCTGTCAACTCTCAATATGACATCCAAAGAGCTGTCACTATCAGTGAAGCAAGCCATCATTAGGCTGAAAAATCTAAACAAACCCATCAGAGAGATATCAAAAACATTAGGTGTGGCCAAATCAACTGTTTGGAACATTCTTAAAAAGAAAGAACGGACCGGTGAGCTCAGCAACGCCAAAAGACCCGGAAGACCACGTAAAACAACTGTGGTGGATGACCGAAGAATACTTTCCCTGGTGAAGAAAACACCCTTCACAACAGTTGGCCAGATCAAGAACACTCTCCAGGAGGTAGGTGTATGTGTGTCAAAGTCAACAATCAAGATAAGACTTCACCAGAGTGAATACAGAGGGTTCACCACAAGATGTAAACCATTGGTGAGCCTCAAAAACAGGAAGGCCAGATTAGAGTTTGCCAAACAACATCTAAAAAAGCCTTCACAGTTCTGGAACAACATCCTATGGACAGATGAGACAAAGATCAACTTGTACCAGAGTGATGGGAAGAGAAGAGTATGGAGAAGGAAAGGAACTGCTCATGATCCAAAGCATACCACCTCATCAGTGAAGCATGGTGGTGGTAGTGTCATGGCGTGGGCATGTATGGCTGCCAATGGAACTGGTTCTCTTGTATTTATTGATGATGTGACTGCTGACAAAAGCATCAGGATGAATTCTGAAGTGTTTTGGGCAATATTATCTGCTCATATTTAGCCAAATGCTTCAGAACTCATTGGACGGCGCTTCACAGTGCAGATGGACAATGACCCGAAGCATACTGCGAAAGCAACCAAAGAGTTTTTTAAGGGAAAGAAGTGTAATGTTATGCAATGGCCAAGTCAATCACATGACCTGAATCCGATTGAGCATGCATTTCACTTGCTGAATACAAAACTGAAGGGAAAATGCCCCAAGAACAAGCAGGAACTGAAGACAGTTGCAGTAGAGGCTTGGCAGAGCATCACCAGGGATGAAACCCAGCGTCTGATGATGTCTATGCGTTCCAGACTTCAGGCTGTAATTGACTGCAATGGATTTGCAACCAAGTATTAAAAAGTGAAAGTTTGATTTATGATTGTTAATCTGTCCCATTACTTTCGGTCCCTTAAAAAGTGGGAGGCACATATACAAACTGTTGTAATTCCTACACCGTTCACCTGATTTGGACCCTCAAATTAAAGCTGAAAGTCTGCAGTTAAAGCACATCTTGTTCATTTCATTTCAACTCCATTGTGGTGGTGTATAGAGCCAAAAAGATTAGAATTGTGTCGATGTCCCAATATTTATGGACCTGACTGTAAGTTCATTATAAACATGTTCATGACTTTTAAGATTTTAATTCCCATGATATGTCAGGCCTTTTTAAATTTTTTAATTCCTTGAAATTTCCAAGTTTTTCATTACTATGGGAACCCTGGTTTATGAAATAAATAATACTGCAGCATAAAGTTGACACATAATATGTCCTTGAACTTTTATTAAATCAAGATTAAGATTTTAGATTCAAATTTACATCAGTGTACACTAATAAAGGTAAATTAAAAATGTGTTAATTGGTTTTATTCAACTCAAATTATGTTATGTAAACACCAATGAAACAGTGTTTATGGGTTAGAAATAAAACCGTGAGGTTCTATTACAGGTTACCAATATTTTCAGTGTTTAAGGGAAATCAATATATATTCTAGGTGTATATTTTATGAACATTTCTTATGTTTTTTTTTTTGTTTTTTCACAGTTTTTAATCACCTTTTTGTCTACACTAGTTAATTTAAAAGGTCCATTGGTGTGAGAAATTGATTTTTAAAAGTATCAATGTTCCATGTAGTCTCTCAGTTAATATAACCATTAAAAAATTATGTGTGATAATTATAAAAGACTGAGTAAAACTACAGTATGTTTAACCACAGGGCATGTCAGCTTCCCAGAAGTATATGATGTCAACTACCTATCAACTACACATTTCAAACAGTTCATGAATTCGTATTAATTGCAGAATGTGTGCAATTTTAATGTATTTAAAAGAATGGGAAAAAGACATGGGATCTTTGAAATCATTGAGTTGCCAAGAGTCACAAACTGTGATTCAGGGACAAATAATGACTTTACTCATGTCAATGAAAGAATATTAAGGTTTGACTGTCATTTCTTTAACTGATGAAGAACTTAATTATGCTCTCTGTCAAAGTGAAAAGATTCAATTAAACTGTTTTCAATCAAACTTTAAATATACCATTTTAATGGGAATTAAATTATTTCTATAATTATTCTTTTATCTATGTTTTTAGCTAGCCGGGGAATAAAATTAAATCCATTATATTATATTCACAATTTTCATTTAACTATGAGTTGCAAATTGAAGTTCAGGTTTTATGTGTGGGTGTTTGTGCCTGTTTGTTTGAAATAATGTGAATGAAGGGAGGTTAAGAAAACACCTCAATCTTGAATAATTTAGATTTCTTCAATTTCTTCCTGTGGTTGTGCCTCTTCCCAAAGTGCAGTCAAAACGTCTAGGTTACGGACGTAACCTACATTCCCTGATGGAGGGAACGAGACGTTGTGTCGAAGAAGCAGCACTAGGGGTCTCTCTTGAGCGCCTTTCGCTTCTCTGATCTATGAGAAAAGGCCAATGAGAAATTGGCAGGCAGAATTTGCATGTCCCGCCTCCGGACATACGGGTATAAAGGGAGGGAAATGCATCTGTTTCATTCAGGATTTTTCTGAGGAGACAACAACAGGGACGTCACTAGGATTGGAAGACAGGGGGGGCTTAGCCCCCAGGGTATTTGTAACTTGCGTTTGCAAAATCTTTGCACGCACATCTAGAGCTACACTTATGTCAACAACCAGTCAAGAAACCAAGATGTTATCAAGTAAAACGTGACAGACATATCCTCTTCTTCCATTTCTACTCTGTTAAAGAAAAGTTACTATAATGTTGCTTTTAGACACATCAAAGCTGCATGGGGGAATTTACTTAGGCCAGACTTTGCTCCTGATGAGTTATTCTATAAGCAATGACTTAAATGCTATCTGTCTGCTCATGTAAATGTATGATAAAGTAATAGCATACTATATCTAATTCCTCTCTATATAAGATAAGTTGTCCACAGAATGCTATTTAATTACTCTAATTACTGTAACTGCGCTGTGGATTGGTTCAATCAGAGTGTAATTTCGCTGTGTAGTTTGGCTTGCATACAGTTTAACCCAAGAACCAGAATTTTAAGGTCATAGTGAAATTTGACAACACAGGTTTGAGCGTTTCTCATTTAAAGATGATTTATTCTGCCAAATGATGTATACAATGTATGATATAAATCAACAACAAAAAAGGCAGTATTCAAATAAATGAAAATTAAGAATGAAATCATTTTCAAAACCACAGTCAACAGTTACTTTTTGTTTATTGTCTACTTCATTGGTGGAAGCATCAAAAAGGGTTGCTTTCATGTTAGTTTCACATGTGTATCTGTGGGCATTTGCTCATCTTTAGCCTATTTAGTTAACATCTACGTATTTATTTAATTTATCACAGCCAATGAATGCAGAAAGTTAAATTGGTATAGCTAGCATATATAATAAATATAATGAAATAATTTAGTTTAGGCTATGCATAGTGCCTAGACCTGCCAACAAATGCTTATTGTTAGAAGAAAACAAAACAATCCTTAGACCTATAGACCATTACTGACCTCAATCACACCGGCTCCCTCAGAATCAACTGGCCTGCCAATCTCCTGTGGCTGCTTCTCTTTCTCTCTGCTAAAATATCTTCGAATATCCATCTTATCTGCTTAATGAATTGAAGGATACAACGGTAATAGCATTAACAGGGACCCTATGACATTTAGTTTTCAGTGACAACAACATTCTATGGGGATTGATATTGTTTTATATGCCTATTATAGAGATAGGTTATATTATTGGCAAAGAATAAAGAGTTGTGATTAGCTTGCTAAGTTAACCATTTCTTGTATTTTGCTTGTTCACTCTAGCTAGACTACAGTTTTCCATAGCAAACCAAAATATCCCCTTTCCTTTACCTCAAGAAAACGTAGCTAAAGGTAAGCAGGTAATTAAAAACAACGTACAATTTCACTCTGTATCACGACACTTCCCAATCTTCCTTTCACCGTTAGCGTGTGTGTGGGACCAAACTAGAGTAACGACGAGACGAGATGAATCCTCCAGTTACTTGCAGCTCTCCGGTCTGCAACGCACTGAAAGCTGCCACAGTTCACACCAATGCAACGAGACGGTGCGGTGCATCATCTTGATAGCACAACGACTCTTTGTACTTCTGTCCAACTTCCGACTTTTCGGCTATTTTTTGTAGCTGGATATATATAATTTGTTGCGTATAATTCTAAATATGAATGAGGATACGGTTATTGATACATCGAATTGTTATTGTTGTTCTTATTATCATTTAGGGGGGCTTAGGAACATTTTGGGGTAGCTTCAGCCCCCCTAAAATAGGCCTAATGACGTCCCTGGACGACAATGAGGTTCGGCCGCAACAGTGGCTCGGTTCAGCGACGTGGCTGGGAGGACACAACGTCTCGTTCCCTCCATCAGGGAACAGAGGTTACATCCGTAACCTAGACGTTCCCCATCTGTTGCTCACTTCAATGTTGTGTCGAAGAAGCGACATTAGGGGTCCAATTTAAATCACGCCATGCGCTGAGCCTACAGCTGACACAGGAACGGGCAGGTATTTTACGTGGCAAAGAGACCGGCTGTGTCAGGCTGCACGTACCCTTCCCCAACGACCCATAAAATCGTCAAAACCTTCTTGTTCTTTACCCCCAACAGGGTGGAACAAGGCAACGTGCCAAGCATGGGAGCAGGTCACTCCAGCCACGCCTTTTAAGCGGCTGGGGCCATCTTAACGCTATCATACGCATCAGGGAAGGCAATCTTTCCCAGTTTTCCTATTCTTTCAGGGGGGAAAGACTCTGCGGAGACCACACCTGCCCAGACTGGGGGAGGTAAAGAGTGGTGAAATACATCACATGGGCTTTTAGGTTACATGTGGAGAATGGCGCGGTGGTAGATCCTACCTCATTGGGAGGGAGGAGTTGCTACAGACACGGCGACCAGGGGCCAGTGGGAACTGCCCAAGGGAGACGTGGGTCCGCTCACAAGGGGACCGTACCACGGAAAATACACACGGGGGGAAGTCCACGTAGGAGCCTGACCTGTGGAGCACCTATTCCAGTACAGGGTCGATTGAGTACCTGCATTGGATTTGGTCGGTGAATTCCTCCCTGGGAGAATTTGCACGCCCTGGGTGTGTTTTAAAAGTTTTAAAGGGACTGCTGATAATTAAGCCGTGCTTACCCAAAGACTTGCCATCTACTGCTTCATGGTGGGCCACGATAGTGACCACATACACCTTCAAGGTGTATTCCTGAAGGAATGAGAGCACTGACCTAACTGTGCACCTCTGTGGGTCTTTAGCCCGGGAAGAACACCAATTCGTGAACAAGCGCCACTTCAGGGTGTAAAGTTGCCTAGTAGAGGGGGCTCTGGCTTGGTTGATCGTGTCTACGATGGCAGGTGGTAGATCAGCTAGATCTTCCGCATCCCATCCAGGGGCCAGACGTGGAGGTTCCAGAGGTCTGGGTGTGGATGCCAGAGCGTGCCCCATCCCTGAGAAAGAAGGTCCTTCCTCAGGGGAATTTGCCAGGGAGGGGCTGTTGCGAGGAGTATGAGATCTGAGACCCAAGTCCGAGTGGGTCAATAGGGGGCCACTAGAGTGACTTGTTCCTCGTCCTCCCTGATCTTGCACAGCACCTTTGCAAGAAGGCTCACTGGTGGAAATGCGTACTTGCACAGCCCCATGGGCCACCTGTGTGCCAGCGCGTCTGCCCCGAGGGGAGCCTCCGTTCGGGCGTACCAGAGCGGGCAGTGGGAGGTCTCTCGGGAGGTGAACAGGTCTACCTGAGCCTTGCTGAACCATTCCAAAATCAGCTGGACCGACTGGGGGTGAAGCCTCCACTCTCCGCTGGGCAAGCATTGTCGTGATAGCGCATCTGCCACCATGTTGAGGTTACCCGGGATGTGAGTGGCACACAGTGACTTGAGTCAACGGGTGAGTTGTGATATGTGGCGGGAGCGTATGGCGCCTTGGCAATTTATGTACGCTACCGTGGTGGTGCTGTCTGATCGGATCAAGACGTGTTTGCTCTAAATTTGCGGGAGAAACCTCTACAGGGCAAAAAGTACAGCCAACAACTCTAGGCAGTTGATGTGCCAGCGCAGCGGGGCACCTTTCCAACAGCCCGCGGCGCTCCAACCCAATTTGGAGGCATCGGTAGTGACCAGGACACGTCGGGACAGCTGCTGCAAGGGGACTCCTGTCTGCAGAAAGCAGAGGTCTGTCCAGGGTTTGAACATTTGGCGGCAGGCGGGGGTGATGATCACACGGTGCGTGCCGCGGCGCCATGCTCGTCTCGGGACTTGAATCTGGAGCTAGTGCTCAAGCAGTCTCATATGCATCAACCCCAGCAGCGTGACCGCCGCGGAGGACGTCATATGCACCAGGAGCTTCTGGAAAAGTTTTAAAGGGAACGCTGTGCCCAGCCTGAAGGCGGCGAGGCATTTCAACACCGACTGCGCGCGCTCGTTTGTGACGCACGCTGACATTGAGACTGAGTCTAACTCCATGCCGAGAAAAGAGATGCTCTGAACCGGGGCAAGCTTGCTCTTTTCCCAGTTGACCTGAAGCCCTAAACGGCTGAGGTGCCTGAGCACCTGGTCCCTGTGGGCGCATAGTAGCACTCGGGAGTGGGCCAGGATGAGCCAGTCGCCCGAAGTGGGGCAAGGTCTGCCTCTGCGACCTTTGTATAGTCACGAGGGGACAGGGACATGCCGAAGGGGAGGACCTTGTACTGATATGCCTGGCTGTGGAACGCAAACCGTAGGAAGGAATCGCGCAGCGATTTGGCATGTTCACCGGGGGGGGTGGGCCTGGCAAATTGAATCGCATAAACGAGAGAATGGTCCTGGCCAGCCAGCATGACGGATTGGGAAGTGAGAGCCAACGTCCAAACTCCGAGCTAGGGGCACTAAGGGGATGGCTAATTTTGACGTACCCAGCGGGCGGAGCAGTGGGGCGGAGCAAGTAATATGGCGTTTGGAGGCAAGGGTGCGTCCCGAGGCTCTGTTGCTAAGACTTGAAGCACTTTGCTCCACACATGCAGCAGGGGGCGGGTTAGTGACTGAGGAGGAGGTCCCGTGGAGGCGTCCTCTGGACTTGTCAGAACCGGACGGCCGCAGAACAGTCAAGGGGCTGAAGGTGAGAGGTCTGCGTCCAGCGTGCCGGGACTGTTGAGGTGTGGCGGCAGAGTGCCGTGAGAACAGCATTTGTGGGCCAGGTGACCCAGAGACAAAGGAAATAGCTCTTTTATTGAGAATGTGGTTGCGGCAAATGAAATAAATTTAACAAAGGATTCTCCTCACGGCCCTCCGGAGTGGTCTGCTTACCAGCTCCGGAGCGAACATCTTGGTCTCTGGGTCAGGCATCTCAGGACCGCTTGGGAGCCTTCCTGGTCCTCGAAGGGGTCTGCGAGACGGGGGGGCGTGTGCTTCCAGCGGGGCGCTCGATGCAGGGGCTGAGAACTGGGCCCAGGTAGAGGCGGAGTTGCATGTTTCTTTGCCGCAGGAGGACACCCTCGGCGAGCAGATGGAGCTTGGCCCGTGGTGGCAGGTTTGCGGCGGGGCAGGATATGTGATATGGCCTCCGTCTGCTTCTTCACCACAGATATCTGCGGGACGAAGTCCTCGATGGTGTTGCCGAAAAGACCAAACTGGGAGACAGGTGCGTCGAGGAAGTGTGTCTTCTCCACTTTGCGCATCTTGATCAAGTTCAGACACAGATGATGTTCCTGAACCATGAGAGTGGCCATCGCCTGCCCGAGTGACCATGCTGTGACCTTCGTGGCCCTGAGGGCAAGGTCGGTCGCTGAGCGCAGTTCCTGCAGCACGTCAGGATCAGGACTACCCAAGTGCATATCTTTAAGTGCCTTGGCCTGGTGGACTTGCAGGAGCGCCATGGCATGCATGGCGGAAGCGGCCTGTCTGGTGGTGCTGTAGGCTTTGGAGGTCAGTGAAGATGTCATCCTACAGGCCTTAGAGGGGAGCACAGGGTGACCCCGCCAGGTGGTGGCGTTCTCGGGGCACAGGTGGATCGCAACTGCTCTGTCCACCTGGGGGAACGGCGAGTACCCGTGGGGTGCTCCTCCATCGAGGGTAGTGAGAGCGGATGAGCGAGAGGCCTTGTGACGGGTGGAGAAGGGTGTCCTTCATGAACTCGTCAGCTCATCATGCACTTCCGGGAAGAAAGGGAAGTGCATGGGGGGGGGGCGGCTGTGTGCGGCGCGCAGACCAGAGGAACCAATCATCCAGCCACGAAGGCTGTTGAGAGGACAGAGGGTTCCAGTCCAGCCCCACGCTGACGGCAGCCTGGGCAAGCATGTCGGACATCTGGGTGTCAGCCTCAGACTGGGCGTGCTGGCCCGAAGGCGGTAGCCCAGTTGAGTCATCTGCGTCAGACGCCGGACCGCTCTCCGATGCAGCGGCGAGCTCATCCGGCTCGGGGGGCTCGGATAGGCAGGCTGGCTGTGAGGCAAACTGCTGTTGCCTCGAGCCCGGACGGAAGTCAACTAGCGTGCCGGGGGGTGGGTGGTTCGTGGGGACGTACCCGGCGATCATTCTAATTACCTTAAAACTCTTAATTTTTACGATTCATTAGATAAGTAATAATGCTAAAGTAAATGGAATGGGAAATGTTGTAACCTATGTATATTGTATGTTAAACTGTGCAATAAATATAGAGTGCAGCATTTAATTTCTACCTTATACTGTACATGTAAATATAAAAATCTTTTGGATGTAATACCTGCAGTGATTCAGGACATCGAACTCACCGCAACCTTCCCTCTTTTACTCAGTGAACTACTAGAACTGGTAGGGTCTGTTCTCACATGAAGCATGACTTAAAACATTGGGCAGGTATATAAGATGTAAATATGCTGCCATCTGCTGTTGAAAGAGCTGCTGCACAATATGAGAAACCTTATGGCCCATGTAAATATATTCACATTTGACATCAAACTGATTTTAAACTACATTTACATGCTTAAGATGATAATTTCATTACATATTCACTGAAATTAACTGGTTACATTACTGGGCAGACGCCTTCCTCCCAAATTGAGACATAGTTAAGGTTCGCTGATGCATACAAAATGTGAACAAATGTACCGGTGAATAAAAGATAAAAGTTACCAGACAAATATATACATCCTCAGAAAAAAGGTTCCCTTTGCATACATAATGCATGTGCGTACTGTATAATGCATTCAGTCTGTTCCCATGGATTACTTAAGTATTCTCTCCAGACTCTACTGTTCAAGCTGATTGCATTCTACACCATCACTGTCAGACAGCTGATAGCCATTGGCATGTGGGCAGAGGTTAGATGTCAGACCTTGTTTCAGTGATACTGACATACTTTCAGAACAGTGCTTAATTGGCAAAGTGTGAGACTGAGACTGAGTGTTTAATTGATAATGTTTTGGCAGACGAAATCTTAGAGGCTGTGTAAGGTTTCTTTAGATCTCTTTAAATGTTCACTCTGTAAATATTTCAAAGTAAGAACCGAAACCCAGTCGTAGGAAGTCTGGCAGAGTCAATAATAATACGGTCATACAAAGATAATTAAAGGCATAGTTCACCCAAAAATACATTTCCCAAAAATGTTATCATCATTTACTCACTCTCACGGTCTCCCAGATGTGTATGCCTTTTTTCTTTTGCTGAACACAAACAAAGATTTAAGAAGAATAATTCAGCTAAGTAGGACCTCATAATGCATGTGAATTGGTACCACAATTTTGAACCTCCAAAAAGCACATAAAGACAGTATAAAAGTGATCAATATTACTTCAGTGAATAATCCATATCTTCAGAAGTGATATAATAGGTGTGGGTGAGTAACAGATCAATATTTAATTCTTTTTTTTTTTTTTTTTTGGCTGAAAATTCTCCTCCCTTCCCAGTAGGTGGTGATATGCATGAAGAATGTGAATTGCCAAAAACACAAGAGAAAGAATGTGAAAGTGGAGATTTATAGTAAAAAAGGACTTAAATATTGATCTGTTTCTCACCTACACTTATCATATCACTTCATGAATTTAACCGCTGGAGTCAAATAAATTACTTTTATGCTGCCTTTATGTCCTTTTGGTGCTTTAAAGTTTGAGTGCCAATTCATTTGCATTGTATGGACCTTCATAGGAGAAAAAGTCTTCTAAAAAATTTTGTTTATGTTCAGTAGAAGAAAGAAAGTCATACACATCTGGGGTGGCATGAGGGTGAGTAAATGTTTAAATAATTTTTTTTTTTTTTAAGAACTATCCCTTTAAGAACAGTATCTCAGATATATCTGTCCATCTATTTATCCATCCTTCCATCTTTTAAGGTGAAAGTACATTCAAAATATAGTAAATTAGCTTGATATAAAATTGCATTAAGAAGTTTGGTGCAAAATGAAGAGGTCCCTTTATTGTTTCACGCTGTCCAATTTTTATTTTAATTCAGCTTTATTCATTTATTTGCTCAGAATTTTGCACTTAAAAATGTTTCATGAATTAACAACACACTGGACATGAACCAAATCACCCTCCCTTTCTATCTAGCACACTAGATGTAAGTAACTGACAGAGATCAGATAGAAATGGTAGGTATCATTTATGTGTACACATTCCGAGAAACAGCAGGATTGTTATCATCCGTATATTCTCTGACCATTAATTTTGAACATGTTCAGTGTATTACTGTAAACCTGCCTAACACATGCAAACACAAATGAACCATTGCACGTACACTCACTCATACACACTTGTCGCATCTTATGCACTTTCCTAATAAACCTCTCCATGGTGTTGCTCCATTACAGCTGAGCAGACATTACCACAGGGGTATGTGTCACTTTCTAAGTTTCATTCTTGTTAATATTGATGCATGCAGTTGAATATTGATGAGTTTTATATATATATGAGGGAAGGGTCTAGTTTACTTTAAGTGCTTCTGTTATACCACCTAATTGCTTTTTTGTTAACCTGACAACTGGCGGCGAGAAAGTGAAGTCTGTTTAATGATCAAACTATACTACTAAATATACTTTGACACATTTTAAACTTGTCGCAAGCAGATTAGCAACACTATCAATCTATGAGAATGAACTCATTCTCCGACTCATAATTTATAATCAATGCCTGTGTTTACGCACTAAAACACATTAACTCATGGTCACCACCAGATGCCAGCACTGAATTTGTTTCCTTATCTCACCCCTCAGCAGGTTTTTAATCAGCTTTTTGTGAGGTCCCAGAGCCTTACTAATTATCTCTTAACAAACATTTTATTGCAGTAAACCAGTTAGTGTTTAAGTAGCGGAAACTGCTGACGTGATTTCTTTGTGTTGCAGTGAAAGGACACACACACATGCACGTGCTGTTTGTGTACGAATCGCAATATGTTCTTACAAGCGATGTTTTATTTCACATTGTTTAAATATGAATAGGCATAATATTATAGTTTAATTATCACATTGCAAAAGGGCTTTTACACTGTTTAGAAAACAGAATGTCAACGTTTGTAGAGCAATGCGAATATTCATTTGTTCAAGCAATAAAGGACATTTTATATGTTTTCTAAATTCGGCGACAAGTTCAAGTTGTTTCTTCCCTTAAAAAACTTTCGGTTGGACACTGTCCTCGAGTGTAACTAAACCACCAATTAATTTCGTGTATGTGGGATTTTTTTTTCTCAAAATTAGACTTTTCACTTTCTGTCAAAGTTCAGTTTATTTATGTATTTTTGTTACGGGAGGTGAGGAGGAATGTTCTCGATTTAAAATAAATTAGAAAGGAAATATTTCCAGCACCATGGACAGCCCCAAATTTACCACACAGGCGAAAAACTATTTTGCAACGGGCGTTTAAGTTTGGCACGTTAAAGTGTACATTTAACATTGCATTTTGCATAAACAACACTCTTTAATTTATTAATTCAGATAACACTGTCTGTAATTGGCCTGTCTAAATTGGTCCCAACGGCGCTTAAGTTCACTGTCATGGATATCCTGTAGGTGGTAAACGAAAACCACAAGTGCTGTGTGGTGGTTGACGTGGTGTGAACGGTTCCCTCCTCCTGCACTCCCCTCGCGCACGACATATACCGTTTCCTCGCGCGTCTACTTGCCGAGCGTCGCCGCAGTGTGCGAGGGCCCCTCGCGGAGAGTCATACGTCACTGGTGTCAGTCCGTGGCCGTTCTTCACATTGGAGGGTTTCAATTCGGTTGAGATGCTGCTCACACACGCAGCTTTACAGAGAGACAATTTATTGTATATTTCATTTCAAAGAACGATTACCGGTAACAACAAAAACAGGAATGAATTTCGGAAAGCGGCAATATATCCTTAACGGGAGCGGTGGAAAGAAGGAGAAGACTCCGCCGGAATGACACCTCACAAAGAGACGCGTCTCCTCGCGCTCGGCTCGTGAAGATCGTCAAACGAATTTTAAAGTGGCGCGGAGCTGCTCTCGCGCACAACAAGCCGTCAATCATGCCGGTGCGACGGGGTCACGTTGCGCCGCAGAACACGTTTCTCGGGATTATTATTCGCAAATTCGAGGGTCAAAGTAAGTGACACCTTCCAGAATTGCAGTTATGTTGGATTATTTCATTATAACAACAAATGTTGCATGTAATAAAATGCAATAGCGTTTTACTGTTAATGACCACTAAATAGTGTGAATGTATCTCACACACACACTCACTGTATAACTTAATTCAGCCTTTCTTTGATGTAAACATTTAGAAATAGATACTTATAACCGTTGCGCAATCGCTTTTTACTGACGTAAACATTGATTAATTAAGTGGTTAACAAGGCAATAGATTTTAGATAGTGTTTGGACTCTTTCTCCATTAGCTGTTAGAGAGGAAGCTGTCCATTTATATTGTCCTTAGGTAACAGCATGTCAGCATCTAATTAACGATTTGTGATGTGTTTGAGTGTTAATGTGTTTACTCACACTACCACAGGCGCACAGTTGAGGGGTCTCCATGTTGCTGTCTGTACTGTTTTCTCTCAAATATACATGTAAATAGCAGAAAAAAAGGACAAAGCAAGGAGAAAATAAACTTTAAGGTTTATTAACCTATCATACAGTAGACAGTGTGTTATTATGAGCCCATGTTCTGCCTCTAGAATGTAAACATATATTGTCAGTTAATCTAGAAATGCACTTCACGTGGTAAAAACGATATTAACTTGTCGAAATGTCATAAGTGTATTATTTAATGTGACTAAATCAACCTGACCACATTAGGGTACACCAACAAAAGTAAAAAGCCTGAACAAGTAAAAAAGTGTCCTTAAAGTAACACAACCCCAATTTGATAATGTACAAGTATGGACTGCCAAAAAGCCTGGATTAGCTTTACTTTTAGAAACTATAAGTATGATTTACAGTTTTTCCTTTTACCACAGCTACATTAACACACATGTCCTCTCTCAATCTCAATCTCTGTCTCTCTCTCTCTTCTGCTCAATTCTACAGATAAGAGATTTGTCATAGCCAATGCACGTGTCCAGAACTGTGCCATCATCTATTGTAATGATGCCTTTTGTGAGATGACGGGGTTTTCCCGGCCAGACATCATGCAGAAGCCCTGCACCTGCGACTTCCTGCATGGGCAGCTGACCAAGCGGCACACCATTGCACAGGTGGCACAGGCTCTGCTCGGCTCAGAGGAACGCAAAGTGGAGATCACTTACCACCGCAAGGACGGTGAGTGTGTGAGCTTCTACATGTTTGTTGGGAACTTGCTGGGTGTAGAGCTCAATTATGTGTTTTAAAAGTTCACAAGAAATCAAGGCAAGCTAATGCTGCATTCCATTGAAATCAGAGGTGGGATATTCCTACTTGATATCTCCGATCTCCAACCATAAATGCATTCCATGCCCAGATGCTCAGAAGATGACCTTTAAGGGAAAAAACTGCAATGCTCCCGTTAACTTAGCAAGTGTTTGACTGTCATCAGAGACATCTCCTAGCAACCCAATTCAGAAACAATCTGCAAGGCTATCATTTGTGCTACAGGTGTACAATTATCAAAAGAGAGATTAATTTACTATGTTTTGAACACCTGCTGCTCTGCTAACGTTTGCTAAACATACTTTGATTTCATGTAATGTAGGAACTTTGACTCATTTATCGATATTATTTAATACAAGTGAATGTTTATCACTTATTTTGTATATTTTCCTGGGTGCCGATATGATTGTGTGACGTCACACACTTTGGAGTTTAAAATTTCCACACAACTTTCCAAGTTGGAATTACGACATCAAGTGGCGTTCCATGGCACTTTTCCCTGTAGGAAGTTGGAAAATCAGACTTTCTGAGTTGAATGGAATGCAACATAGTTATACAGAGTCCAGATGTTTTTATATTAATTGGCCATCATCTATACTACAGCCATAAATGCAGGATTTGTCTGTGGGTTGATTATTTTTGTGAATGCTGAGGTCTACAATTAATGTTCTCTTAATTGTAACCTCTGTTTGAAATCAAAGTTTCAGAAAAAACCTTTTGCTTTAAAGCAGCATTCAGTAGTTCTCTAGCTAGCGTTAGCATTGCTCTTCTTCATGTACTTTAAGTACCTATACGACAGTGGTGTTGTCACGATTCCCGGTTGTCTGCCTTGTGTTTATCCCTTGTCATCTCTCCCGGACTTCAGTTCCCATAATTCCCTCTGTCTGTCATTGTCTTCACCTATGTCTAATTTAATCATCATTTCCTTGTGTATTTTAGCCCTGTTTTATCAGTCTTTGTCAGTTGTTGAATGTCGTCTCTGCCTGTCACCGTGTTCCTGCCTCTACCCCTCGTGGTTATTTTTATAGTGTTTTCCCATCGTGGATATTTCTTGGTTCCAGTGTTTTCCTTTGTTTTACGTTTAATAAAAGGCTGCATCTAGATCCTCACTCTTCGTCGGCTCATTCGTAACAGAACAACTGACCCGCCAATGGATCTAGCAGTTCAACAGGCCAACTACCAACTCCTCTGCCTCAAACAAGAGGACCGGCCGGTGGAGGATCACATTAGAGAGTTTCTGGAGCTAGTGTACATCTCGGACTTCCCAGAGTTTCCCTTGGTGTCTTTCTTCAGAGGGAATCTCAACAGTTCGCTGAGGGAGCTGCTGCCACAGGTGACTCCTAATTGGTCGCTCCAGGACTTTGTGGAGGAAACCCTTAGAGTTAGCGGCTCTCCGTTCACTGTGGGTGTTGTTGAAGAGGGCTTTACATCTCCTCCCACAGTGGTCGCACCCCAGCCTTCCATGGATCGTCCCTCCACGCCTGCCACGGCCAGCGAGCTGCCCGCCTCGTCCGTCCCAGAGCCAGCGTTGCCAGCCTCGTCCGTCCCAGAGCCAGCGCTGCCAGCCTCGTCCGTCCCAGAGCCAGCGTTGTCAGCCTCGTCCGCCAGGAGGAGGAGAAGAAGAAAGGCTTCCGCTCTCCAGTCTCCGCCTCCCACGGCTCCGTCCTCAGAGCCAGCGCCTGTAGCCTCTACCGTCCCAGAGCCAGCGCCTGTAGCCTCTACCGTCCCAGAGCCAGCGCCTGTAGCCTCTACCATCCCAGAGCCAGAGCCAGCGCCTGTAGCCTCTACCATCCCAGAGCCAGAGCCAGCGCCTGTAGCCTCGACCGTCCCAGAGCCAGCGCCTGTAGCCTCGACCATCCCAGAGCCAGAGCCAACGCCTGTAGCCTCGACCGTCCCAGAGCCAGAGCCAGCGCCTGTAGCCTCGACCGTCCCAGAGCCAGAGCCTGCGCCTGTAGCCTCGACCGTCCCAGAGCCAGAGCCAGCGTCTGTAGCCTCGACCGTCCCAGAGCCAGAGCCAGTAGCGCCAGCACCTCTTGAGCTTCCCAGAACTCCGCCCCTCGAGCCTTCCAGAGCTCCGCCCCTCAAGCCTTCCAGAGCCCCGCCCCTCGAGCCTTCCAGAGCCCCGCCCCTCGAGCCTTCCAGAGCTCCGCCTCCCAAGCCTCCTCCACGGCTCTGCCCTTGGAGTTCTCCGTGTCTCCGTCTTCCACGGCGTCCCCTTCTATGGCCTCGTCTCCAGAGCCTTCCACGCCCCCAGAGACTTCCACGGCTCCGCCTCAGAAGTCCGCCACAGCTCCGCCCCCCACGGCTCCACCTCCCACGGCTCTGACCCTGAAGTCCTCCATGCCTCCACCTTTCACGGCTCCACCCTCCATGGCTCCACCACCTGAATCTCCCATGGCTCTGCCTTCCACGGCTCCGCCCTCAGAGTTCTCCCTGGCTGTGGTCTTGTGGCCACCTCCCAAGCCTCCTGACCCAGTCCTCGTCCTGTGGCCACCTCCCAGGCCTCCTGACCCAGTCCTCGTCCTGTGGCCGCCTCCCAGGCCTCCTGACCCAGTCCCCATCCTGTGGCCGCCTCCCAGGCCTCCTGACCCAGTTCCCGTCCTGTGGCCGCCTGCCAGGCCTCCTGACCCACTCCCTGTCCTCTGGCCGCTTCCCCGACCTCCTGACTCAGTCACCCCCCCCTTGGACTGTCTGTTTGCCCCTTGTGCCCCCCCTTGGACTGCCGGTTTGCCCCTTGTGCCCCGCCCTTGGACTGCCTGTTTGCCCCTTGTGCCCCCTTGGTCTGTCTGCCCCGAGCCCCTCCCTCACTCCTTGGACAATTGTTTTTTTTTTTTTGTTTTGTTTGTTCTTGTTATTTTTCTTTTAGGAGCGTCTGGAAGCCGCTCCTTTGAGGGGGGGTTATGTCACGATTCCTGGTTGTCTGCCTTGTGTTTCTCCCTTGTCATCTCTCCCGGACTTCAGTTCCCATAATTCCCTGCCCTCATCACTGCCATCTGTCTGTCATTGTCTTCACCTGTGTCTAATTTAATCATCATTTCCTTGTGTATTTTAGCCCTGTTGTTTTATCAGTCTTTGTCAGTTGTTGAATGTCGTCTCTGCCTGTCACCGTGTTCCTGCCTCTACCCCTCGTGGTTATTTTTATAGTGTTTTCCCATCGTGGATATTTCTTGGTTCCAGTGTTTTCCTTTGTTTTACGTTTAATAAAAGGCTGCATCTAGATCCTCACTCTTCGTCGGCTCATTCGTAACAGGTGTTCGATGCTGTACTGAAAATTATGATCGTCTCTGCTGACCGTGCCAGCTTTGGAACATCATTTGCATCTGGAAAATCTTATTATTTATTACTTTATTATTTATAAAAGTTATTTATTACTACTATAATATAATTGCTTTGCCTAAAAACAAACATCAAAATTCAAGCGGACTTCTACTGTTAATGACAGATTATTATTGTCCTTCATATCAATAATCTTTGGAGACTGTACATGTTTTATGTTATTCATGTATTTGAAGAACTCGTTTTTGTTTCCAAGCAACCAACATCAAGGTTTTCTCAAAATCTAGATCAGTTGCTGTGCCAAGGTATTTTGCACTAAACGAATGAAGACGTATCCCTTTTCATAGAGGTGGAGGTAGATGGGGCCCCCTTACTATAGCTGTGATAAAGAAAATAAAATTACATGTTGCTTTCCGGTTGCATTTGTAAACACTGCTGAAAGCTGTCCATTACTAACATACACTGACTACACATGTAATTTGAAAAAGGGAAACTTGTATGAGTTTTCTGTATATTCCACTGATACTATTTTTGAGAGTGGTCTAAACAATTAATTATTTTTTACCTGTCCAATAAAAAAGAAGAAACATCGGCATCACTACTCAGGTTTTTCTCCATCATTAAATCTTTCCACCTTGTGTGTGCCATACCGATGTTTACTCTAGTTTTTTGTCTTTGCTGGTCTTTCTGTCTTTTTGCTTTGGACCTTTTTTTGCTTGTTCTGCAGTACAGCTACTGAATCTCCTGTTGTCTCCACTTCTAAATTATGATAATAAGTATGTTCCATTGTATTCTTTTTGCTCTTTGCATCACCAAACAACACTGCGCTAAGCATAGACATGTGTACCTACATAGGCGCAAGGATTTTCTTCTTCGACGATTAGTGAAACACTGCGTACCATGTCACTTCAACATGGCGAAACACATTGAAGGGGTGGCCCGCATCATGTATAATAAAAATGCTTTTTATAGAAAACAATTAGTACAGTCTTCATCTCATGTAAGAGTACACCATTCAGATTTACAAAAATACAATTCATTTGTTAATGTGTAAAACATTTTTAATTAGCCCCAAATTACTGAATGCACTTATAAGGAAAAGGGAACAAATGTTTACAAAGCACTGCTGCAAATTAGAGGTGTACCGATATATCAGGTTTACGGATTAATCAGTGCCGACAGTTGCTTTTGGAACTATCTGTTATTACAAATATCTGTGCCGATATTTGCAGATAGTTTTTTCAATTATTTCTCCGTGTTCCTTTGTGGCCACTACTGTATGTTTAACCTCACTTCAATGCATTTTTTTTTTTATTTTGATTAGATAGTCAAGCGGCATGCAAAGAAAACTCAGACTATATAGAAACATGCCCTGTCAGCTCATACATTGTGTCTCCAACTTCAAATCTTGTGAATATTAATAAACTAAATTCCTGATTAAACCTCATCTGGTGCAATATATATAGTCTAATCTCATAAAAATGATGTGACAGTGGCAACATTTCTGCAAAACAAAACTGCATGCTTCATTACACTTTTCACTGCAGTTTTCTGGTAAAATGTCCAGCGAGGGGTGCAAAAAGCGAGTGAAATGGTGCCATAAATAGACAAGGTTTTTAAGGTGAATCTTGGATGGAGGTACACCTTACACTTAACCAACACCTAAAACTAACCGATAGTGTTCAAAATGATAAATGTGAGGTGACAAAACCTAATAGCAAATGCAATTTGAAAAGAAAATTTTCTGAAGCAACCAAGTCCTTTCGTGTCACTTCTATAACACTTCGGCTCACTGTAAGCTTGCGTGTTTGGCTAGGCTCGAGCCGCAGTCTTCCGAGTCCAAAGTCCAACACTATCAGGTTAGCTACCGCACAAGCTAATCATATTGAAATAAGTGTCTAAATGAATGTGTATCTGTAATACAAATGATGAAATAAGTGTTTATAAAGTCATAATCAGACATTGTACTCGTGATTTGTGTAAAAGTTAATAAAACGCAGTTGTTGTAGCACTCTAGTGTGAATTTTACAAGGAAACTGTGGTGAAACATACAGTGTGGCATGTAAGACTAGCAAAAATGTAGTTATAGTAACATTCATTCTATGAGGCAAGATTGAATATACTATATATACAGTATACACTCAAAGGATTATTAGGAACACCTGTTCAATTTCTCATTAATGCAATTATCTAATCAACCAATCACATGGCAGTTGCTTCAATGCATTTAGGGGTGTGGTCCTGGTCAAGACAATCTCCTGAACTCCAAACTGAATGTCAGAATGGGAAAGAAAGGTGATTTAAGCAATTTTGAGCGTGGCATGGTTGTAGGTGCCAGACGGGCCGGTCTGAGTATTTCACAATCTGCTCAGTTACTGGGATTTTCACGCACAACCATTTCTAGGGTTTACAAAGAATGGTGTGAAAAGGGAAAAACATCCAGTATGCGGCAGTCCTGTGGGCGAAAATGCCTTGTTGATGCTAGAGGTCAGAGGAGAATGGGCCCGACTGATTCAAGCTGATAGAAGAGCAACTTTGACTGAAATAACCACTCGTTACAACCGAGGTATGCAGCAAAGCATTTGTGAAGCCACAACACGCACAACCTTGAGGCGGATGGGCTACAACAGCAGAAGACCCCGCCGGGTACCACTCATCTCCACTACAAATAGGAAAAAGAGGCTACAATTTGCAAGAGCTCACCAAAATTGGACAGTTGAAGACTGTAAAAATGTTGCCTGGTCTGATGAGTCTCGATTTCTGTTGAGACATTCAGATGGTAGAGTCAGAATTTGGCGTAAACAGAATGAGAACATGGATCCATCATGCCTTGTTACCACTGTGCAGGCTGGTGGTGGTGGTGTAATGGTGTGGGGGATGTTTTATTGGCACACTTTAGGCCCCTTAGTGCCAATTGGGCATCGTTTAAATGCCACGGCCTACCTGAGCATTGTTTCTGACCATGTCAATCCCTTTATGGCCACCATGTACCCATCCTCTGATGGCTACTTCCAGCAGGATAATGCACACATGTCACAAAGCTCAAATCATTTCAAATTGGTTTCTTGAACATGACAATGAGTTCACTGTACTAAAATGGCCCCCACAGTCACCAGATCTCAACCCAATAGAGCATCTTTGGGATGTGGTGGAACGGGAGCTTCGTGCCCTGGATGTGCATCCCACAAATCTCCATCAACTGCAAGATACTATCCTATCAATATGGGCCAACATTTCTAAAGAATGCTTTCAGCACCTTGTTGAATCAATGCTACGTAGAATTAAGGCAGTTCTGAAGGCGAAAGGGGGTCAAACACAGTATTAGTATGGTGTTCCTAATAATCCTTTAGGTGAGTGTATATACAGTTAGGGTTGGGAGGGTTACTTTTAAAATGTAATCACTACAGATTACAGAATACATGCTGTAAAATGTCATTTGTAACGTATTCTGTTAGATTACACAAGATCAGTAATATATTCTAAATACTTTGGATTACTTCTTCAGCACTGGTAGGTTTTTTCACTTGTTTTGATTATAAAATCTTTGCCAGTACAGTAAGACAAAATACATGTTTAAAATATATTCTCTGAAAAACCTAAATATTTTATGCAGTGTTGTTTGATATTTTTACCGGAAATCAATACAAATATTATTGTATTAAGAATACAATTTTTGCCCTAATATCAAAGGTCTTTCTAGAAAAAAGAAATTATGATCCAATGTGAAATTTTGCACTAATCAATGAAAAAGCGTCTGTTATTAGCCACTGGCAAATAAATATTTACATAAATAGAGTAATAGAGTTGTGTAGTGTCGAAGCACTGAGGACCTTTTACTGAATAAAAAGCAGTTGATTAAGAAACTGCATTCAGCCTCGTCTTTCCTATTCCATACTTTCCTTGCATGCTGTCTCATGAGCGCGCAGGAAAAAGCACTTGTGTCTCATTCAGTTGAACTCCAAGCATCTCGGAACCGCACCGCGGACGTCACAAGAGCAGCTCTCTTTAGAGCATGTGAAGATTAACCACTTCTCAAGCGCTCTGATGTGAACACTTGCGTCAAACTCCCGCAAAAATATAAACAAGGTATAACGTATTAATTATGTGAATGCAAAGTGCTACAGTTTCAATTAATGGCAATGTAATGGCAAATATCTGTGGTCATTGTGGGTTTATTCACGCAGTGTTAATAATACACAGTGAGACAGAGGAGATGTCCTGCTCTATTTCTGTGGAGATGGTACAATGCAAGAAACAGAATCTCAAAGTCTTCCTTCATGAGAAATAAGGGCTTGTGAGTTAATCAGAGAGCCTTAAATTAATGTGTGAAAGTGAAGAAATTAAGGCAGAAATATTTTACTATTGCATAATCTAATCTAATATAATATAATATAATAAATAGTTATACAGGTTGGCTGGGTTATAAAACAAGCAACAGAAAACAAAATATTAAAAAAGTCCAATGGATTGGACAAATAAAAGAGATATATTTTAGTTATTTATACATAGTTTGATAATTAAAATATTATTTTAATTATTTTAAATTGTATACTTTTATATTTGACTGTCATTCATATGTTTTTGAACCCTGAAAAGGAAATCATATACCCTTATTTTATTATGTGACCCAAGCTAAATTTGTACAAATGACTTTGTGCAAGCACACATAGTGAGTTCCCTTTGCAAATCGCAGCATCATAGTGAAGCTTTTTGTAAAGCGCTATGGGGAACGATCCTAGTCGTGAACGAGCTGTGAATATGTGTGTAACACGTCAATAAACATTGACCGGAATTTATAGCCTCGGCTGATGTAGTCATTAGACGCACCTGTGGCCAGAAAATAAATGGATGCGTCACCAGGTGTCGTCAGATCCTCTTTTTTCAGAGCGATTCTGTGTGTGTGTGTGACACAAACCCTGTCAAAACTTTCTTTCCTCTGCTAGGAATTAGAATTTGTGAGGCAGTGTGAAGTGAACCTTTTCTCCTTTCTCTTCTGTCTAGAAAATATATATATTTTTAAAAGAAAGAGAGAATGACTGAAAGACGTAAACGATGCGTGTTCCCCTGTTCTCGCTCTATAGCTGAAGAGGACACGCATCAGTTTTGCTCTGTTTGTTTGGGGGAAGAGCACGCTGCTCTCGCGTTGCAGCAGTGGGGGTGCGAGCACTGTGATTTGCTTTCAGGCAAAGTGCTTCGCGCTCGCCTCGCTTGCTTCCGGGAGTCAGCACTCTCACTTAATTTGTGGGGCTCTCATATGGATCTGGCTGAGGAGGGAGAGACGGGTTCATCCCTTTCGCTCGCTCTCTCCCCAGGCCCAGCTGATCCTCGTAAGCCTGAAGCGAGCCTCGGTGCCTCTTCGGTTCACGAGAACACTGAATCTCTGTAAATCCCGCGCATAATAAAAAAGCGGCTGCGGAATTAAGAGACAAATCCGAGCATTGCGATCTGCTTTCGGGCAAAATGTTTCGCACTCGCCTCCCTTACTTCCAGTCACCACATTTCATTTGTGGGGCTCTCGCATGGATCTGGCTAAGGAACGAGAGATGGGTTCGTTCCTTTCCCTCGCTCTCTCCCCAGACCCAGCTGGTCCTTCCCGTGATCTCGAAGCGCGCTTCAGCGCCTCTTTGCTTCACGAGGGGGGCGGAGCGCTGAACCGCTGTACATTTCACGCACAATTATAAAGTGGCTCAGAAATTACTCAAGGTGATTTTGTGGGCTATGGCCAGACTAAAGCTAGACTGGCCACGCGAACAAGAGACCCCTCACCCAAACGCTCCAAACTAGAAGACAAATTTCTGTCTGGTGGCCAAAATAATTAAATAAATAAAAGAGGGAATGGAACTCTATATCAGTCCCTTCCTTTCTTCTTTGATCTCCATAACAAGTATTTTCTTTATGGAGGAAATTTATACTTCCCGTGTCTTCGTGCCCTCGACGTTGGTGTATTCAACTTTCGTGGGTGCTGAAGCTCGGTGGTATTCAGTGATGCTGCCGGTAGAAGAGACACCTGCGGGTTTTCTCTGGCCTGGCTCGGCATCATTGCTAAAGAGACCTACTCTCCCCACAAAGCTGTGCAGGACCACCTCCACGCTTGTGGGGAAAGCTTATCAGGCAGCAGGTCAGGCTGGTGTTGCCCTGCACACTATGGCAGTGTTACAAGCGCACTAGGCTAAATCTGTTGAATAACCTGAGTGTGGGCACCTCACTCAGGGGGAGGGGCCATCGGCCACCCAGCCCCGCCCCGGTCCTTCTAGACGGGAGGCTCTAAAACAAAACGTGGCGAATCGTGCTTCCCCTCGTAAAGACTGGGGTCCAGTTCGTCACCCTCAGCAACCCCCAATGCAAGACCTCAGGGGCGTGATTTCTAAGAAAAAGAAACCCTGACGGTCTTGTAGCCAGCCTTGTGGGGGTAGTTCCCCTCGGGACGGGGCACGTGTATCATCCACTTCGGCCCTCCCGATACCCTCACGAATCCTCTTCACTCCCGCCGCCTTTGGTGTTTCGGGTGATAGAGGCTTCCAACAAAGAGTTGGGTGTACCGTTGCTTCCTGCCTTGATCCAGGACGCGGAACACTCGACATCCCCTCAACAGGAAGTATCAGAAATAATACCCATCTCAGAGAACATGGCAGCGTGGAAACTTCTGCCTGGTATTTCTATGTGGGTTCTAGAATCAGTAGAAAGAGGCTACAGAATTCAATTTGCTCGCCGTCCTCCCCGTTTCAACGGCGTGGTTCCCACTACCGTGAAACCGGGACAGGCATGTCTACAGTGGAAATAACTGCAAAATCTCTTGGTTAAAGGGGCCATAGAACATGTTCCCCTTCCAGAGAAAGAGTCAGGCTATTACAGCAGATACTTCCTGGTTCCCAAGAAGGGTGGGGGGTTGCGTCCGATTCTAGATCTTTGAGGCTTGAACGCTCGGTGTTCAAGTCCTAGATGCTGACTATCAAGACGATCGTGTCACAAGCCCAACATCACGTTTGGCTGGTCACCATCGATCTCATGGACATATATCTTCATATAGAGCCACAGCACAGGAAGTTCCTGAGGTTCGCTTTCGGGGGCGAAGCCTTCCAGTATCGGGTTCTTCCATTTGACCTAGCCCTATTAACCCGCACATTCAGGAAATGCATGGATGTAGCACTGGCTCCTCTGCGACTCCAGGGCATCCGCATTCTGAATTTTATAGACGACTGGCTGATCCTAGTGCAGTTCCAAGAACTGGCAGTTCAGCACAGGGATATCGACTTGACGCATCTGGGGAATGGAATTCGGTCTCGATGCAGGCACAATTGTCTCCAGCACGAATCGTTTCCATTCAGAACACCCTGAGCAAGGTCAGGCTAGGTCGAGGTTGCACTGCTTGTCAGTATCATTGAATACTAGGTCTCATGGCGTTGGTGTCCGCGATGATCCCTTCAGACCTTCTGCACATGACACCGCAAAGCCAGGGGGTTTTATCCGAGGGCCGGTCCCCTAAGGCAAATAAGGGTTACACGCCACGTGCTTCATTCCCTTTCTATGTGGTTCAGACCCCGGTACTTACCTTGGGTCCCACTCTAGGTCCGTCTTGTCGTCGCAGGCTGCTAACGACTGACGCATCCCTGACGGGCTGGGTAGGATAGGAGGGTCGTCAGTTCGGTTGTCACAGTAACTGTCTCGAGCTGATGGCCGTATTTCTGGCCCTGAAATACTTCCTCCTGAGGCTGCTATGTCTACCACCAATACAGTGGTAGCCTCTTACGTAAACCATCGGGGGGATCCACGTTCACGTCAGCTGAATTTCTTGCATGTTGGATCCTCCTTGGGGCCCAGGGCAGCTCCTGTCACTTAGGACAGTTTCGACCCTGGATACCCGTGTGTGTGGGAGCAGATTTACTCTGAGGTAGTGAACAAATCTAGGGCAGAAGAGGACCTCTTCCCCCTTGGGTCTGGACTTAAAGGCACATACATGACCCTGAATGTGTCTGTATGCGTTTTTGTCCCCTGGTTTTCTGCTCCCGGGAGTCTTTGCAAGGTTCACCAGCAAGGGTCTTGCCTCCTACTAATGGTGCTGCACTGGCCGAACAGGATATGTTTCTCAAATACCTCTCCTCGACGGCTCGCCTTGGGTGATTCCGAACAGGGAGGACCTTCTCATCCCTGGCCCGAATTGTGAAACCTTTCATGCTTGGCCCCTAAGGGTACCAAGTGAGGTTCACAGGGCTTTATCTTGAGGCTATTGAGACCTTTTCAAGTGCTAGGGCTCCCTCCACTTGGAACTGATCTGGGTAGATTTTACAGGGCAGAAGAGGACCTCTTCGCCTCTGTTGATAGCGCAATGTCTCCTCTACTTCTCCCTGAGTCGCCCAGTTTCCCCCCCTAAGTTCATATTACAGAACCAGCTAACTGCCAGTTTGCTTCAGTTCTGGATTTTCTGTAGAAAGAACTGTCAGCGTGCACTTGCCTCGCCACTGCCAGGTTCTATGTGGCCTCCACTGCGGTTTGCCACGCCTTGGTGGGCGGGGTGCCCCCTGAGAGGAATCCTTGCTAGGACCTCTTCATAGGGTAAGACCCCCTTTTTAGACCTCTAGAGTCAGCGTTTGGTAGACTTCTGACTCTCAAGATGGTTTTTCTTATGGCAATTACGTCTCCAAGGAGACTTGGGTACCTACAGGCTCTGTCTCTTTTGCCGGCCTGTTTAGAGTTTGCCCCAGCTATGACCAAAAGCATTCTTTACACCCTCACCCTAGCTACCTGCCCAAGGTGCATTCGCGACCCTTGGCCGGTTATTTTCTAAGCCTTCTGCTCCCTGCCGTTTGTAACGCCGGTGCAGCTAAGACTTCTCAGACTTCGTCCAGTCTGTACCCTTCAGACTTATGTCCACCACATTTGCTAGTGGCGTAAAGTCAGGGCAGCAATTCTTCTCTTGGGGGCGGTCACCTCCTGGAAGACTGTGTCACTTTGGGTGAGAGACAATATTGCCTGGGCCTACGAGGCGTGCGGTCAAGCTTCGCCAGTAGGTTTTAGGGCGCACTCTACCAGAGGGCTCTCCTCCTCTAAAGCCTTGGCTAGAGGTCTCCCTCTGCAGCAAGTTTGTGATGCGGCAGGCTGGTCCTCTCCGCACACATTCATCTGGTTTTATGGTCATGTTACTAGATGTTCATGCTATCCCGGGCTCTTATGCCCTTGGGTCGACATCTACGCTCATGTCTAAGCAAGTTTGTGATGCGGCAGGCTGGTCCTCTCCACACATTCTCAGATCTTATGGCTTAAATCTTTCATGCCTGAACAAGTTTGTGATGCGGCAGGCTGGTCCTCGCCGCACACATTCTTCAGGCTCTATGGTTTGGATGTTCATGCTACTCCAGGCTCTTACGCCCCTGAGTCGACATCTACGCTCATGTCTAAGCAAGTTTGTGATGCGGCAGGCTGGTCCTCTCCGCACACATTCATCTGGTTTTATGGTCACGTTACTGGATGTTCCTGCTACCCCGGGCTCTTATGCCCTTGGGTCGACATCTACGCTCATGTCTTAGAAAGTTTGTGATGCGGCAGGCTGGTCCTCTCCGCACACATTCTCAGATCTTATGGCTTAAATCTTTCATGCCTGAACAATTTTGTGATGTGGCGGGCTGGTCCTCTCTGCGCACATTCTCAATTTCTATGACAAATTTGTATGGGTTGGATGTTTTGCTTCCCCGGACTCTTATGTCCTTGGGTCGACATCTCAAGCTCATGTCTGATCAAGTTCGTAATGCGAACTTTATGGGTTAGATGCTTTGTTACTCCGGACTCTTATGTCCTTGAGTCGACATCTCAAGCTCATGTCTGAACAAGTTTGTGATGCGGCAGGCTGGTCCTTTTCCGCACACATTCATCAAATTTGATGGTTTAGATATTTATGCTACTCCGGACTCTTACGTCCTTGAGTCGACATCTCAAGCTCATGTCTGAGACCTCTCGTGTTTTGTGAGCACACTTCACAACCGTAGTCCCGTGCGGCGGCATGGGTATTGCGTTCCTCATAGTGCTTAGCAAAGCACAGCATCATAGTTTTTGTAAAGGGAACGTCTGTAACGTTTGTATGGTAATTAATAGTCATATTCGTGAAATACCTAAAACAAACAATTAATCAACACAGCCCTAAAACAGGCAATTAATTGCCATAATCACAATTATTTGTTTGACAATTAATTGTCAGCAAAATTTCACAATCTTCACTTAATTTTCATTATTACGTTCCTACCTTGTGAATTGTTTTGTTAAAAATGTGTATGAAATTTAAACAGTGACAAGAGCTTGTATCATTATTAAAAATGTGATTTCATGACATCATATAAATTGATAGAATGTGAAACTTGTATATTTTTAAAAAGCTAAAATGTGATTAAAATCATAAAGCAAAATATAACAAAAAGTACAATATACTATATTGCATGAATATATATGAAAAAGCCCCATCTCTCAGTTTGCTCAATATATTTTTTAGTTATATTATGCTTACATGTCGTCAAATTTCTGGCGAGTAAACACAAAAATGTATTAGCCAATGAAGATTCTTTCTCCAACATGATCGTACATGAGTTGCATCATTTATATGTATAAATGTTTTCCATCTGAAAGGACAAAATATTAAATTAAACAAATGACAATAAAATGCAAATAATCTCTTCAGTAATCAAAATACATTTAGAATGTAACTGTAATTCTAATTACCAATGATTTAAATTGTAACTGTAGTGTAATAAAGTTACTTATATTTTGTATTTGAAATACGTAATCCCGTTGCATGTATTCTGTTACTCCCCAACCCTGTATACAGTATATACACACACACACACACACACAAATAAAACCCTTCATCTGGTGAATATTTAGGCTATATAATGCTTAATTTGGTGAACAGAGTTTACCAAAAAATAAGTCCCCAGTCTGTTTTGGGATTATTTATATTTTAAAGTCCTGTGTTATGCACCAAATCTTCAGATTTGTTTCCATTTTTGTCTGGTTATTATTGGGATTTTGGTTAAGAAATAAACTGCATCTGGGATTTTATTAATTTTGTCATAATAAGGAAAGAAAAGGAAAAAATGGTAATGTTCTATAAATAAATTTGAAAAACTATGGCTGATTAATCTATTAATCTAACTATGGCTGTTATCTGCCTTTTCCACAATGCTCATTATTGGTATTGACAAAATCCACTACCGGTTAACCTCTACTGCAAATCAATGGCTTCCATTGAGAAAAACAATATACAGATTTTGCATAATATGCAAACCACACACCACAGGAATCAATGATCTCTACAGATTTGCTAAATGGTCTGCTAGTTGGAATGGCACAGACATTAAACATGCTAAACACAAGGTGGGAACTTGTGCTGTCACTTTCCGGATATATTAACTGCAACCAGCCAAACCCACTTCACCATAAGCCAGATGGACCATTTCAACATCAGAGTTTGCACATGCAATGCCAGATTCCACATGGACATCAGCAGAATGCACCTTCTAATTTACAATTTTACATTCACCTATTTACCCAAAGCAACTTACATTGTATTCAAGCTATACATTTTGTCTGTACCTGCGTGAATCTAACCCATGACCTTGGAGTTGCTAGCAGGGATGCAAATTACTCACCTTCAGCTAAAGTCACCTTTTCTGAAACTAATTTGCCAAAATTGTTTGTTAAGATTTTCTAAATTCTCTTCTTACTTGTTACTTTAAGCTTGAAAACACTTAAAAAAGCTTTAAAAACAACCAAATGATTTAAATACACCAAACAAATCAACTGAAAATTTACATCTGGAACATCTGTTATGATTTTCTCACCTTTTTCACCTCTCATGAGTTTGCATCTCTGTGTTAGTGTCATGCTCTACCAATTAAGCTACAGAAACAAAAGAACAAATTTTCCTTCTCTTGTCACTAGAATTTTTTTTTATACTGTCAGAGGGAGAGCTTTATCAAATAACTTTATTCAATGGCAGTTTTATGTATTTTTGATATGGTCTGTCTAGGAATAAACGTTTTCTTGTGTTTTAGAATATAAATAGAGAAGAGCAAAACACAAAGAATGTGTGTGAATTATTGCAGAGGAACTTAAAGTCTATGAGCTGAAATAACAGTTCCTTTTGTCTTGGACAGTTATGCCTCAGATCACAAAGAACTAAGTAAAGACATTCTATTCCAGGTAGTGCAGATAGACAGTCTGAACGTAGTACTTAGCATAAGTAAAGTGTGTGCCTTTGTTTCCCAGAAAAATTCCTTATTCTGTAAATAACTTTATATATGAAATAATATATAATATTAATATATAATTTTAACTGTCAAATTTCCGATTATTTCCAAACATATTTTCAGTTCCCCGTCTGTCGCTCACTTCGACGTTGTGTCGAAGAAGCGACACTAGGGGTCTCTCTTGAGCGCCGAATATGCCTCTGATGCATGAAAAAAGGCCAATGAGAAGTTGGCAGACAGTATTTGCATACCCCGCCCCCGGACATACGGGTACAAAGGCGAGGAAATACTATGAGTTAATTCAGAAATTTTCTTCAGAGCCTTGGTCGTGTCAGCAGTCAGCTGCGAGTTACACACCTGTTCCTGTTCCTCTGACGCTTTGCTTGCTGTTGGATCTACGGCGCACATCAGTGGAGTTTTAATTTTTAAAAGAGTGATTTTCTCTGTAAAAGAGTATTTTCCTCGGCCGAGGTAAAACAGTGTGCTTTTCCCTCCCAGGAGATCTCACTCACTCGGCTCCCTGGATGACTCCTCCCTAGCTCTGTGGGTCCGCAATTCAGTGGAGGAATTTGCCGACCCAATCCACTGCGGATATCTCAAATCTACCCTGCACTGGGAAAGGTGCTCCACAGATCAGGCCTCCTATGCGGACTCCTCCGGTGTGTATTTTCCATGGTACGGTCACCTTACGAGCTGACCCGCATCTCCCTTAGGCAGTTCCCGCTGCCCTCTGGTCGCCGTGTTGTAGCAACTCTCCCCTCTTCGAGGCTGGATCTACCACCGCATCATTTTTCCCACATGTGACCGCAGAGGCCATGTGATGTATTTTGCCACGGTACCTTCATGGGCAGGTGTTGTCTCCGCAGGGTCTTTTCTCCCTGAAAGAATAGGAAAATGGGTAAGACCCCCTTCCCACGATGCGGTAAGGTCCTCAGCCGTTTGGCTCTATGAGAGAAACATAGAGTGAAAAGAGGCCTGGCTAGGCTCGGCCTGTCCCAGGTTGGCAAGCATCTCCTTGTTCCCCTGCTTGGGTAACTAGAAGGATTCCAACGTCTTTTATGGGGCATTGGGGAAGGGTACGTGCAGTCTGACACAGCTGGTCATCCTGGCACGTGAAATACACGTACACGGCTCAGCGCATGGCGTGATTTGAAGTGGACCCCTAGTGCTGCTTCTTCGACACGATGTCAAAGTGAGCAACAGACGGGGAACGTCTAGCTTACGTATGTAACTTTCGTTCCCTGATGGAGGGAACGAGACGCCATGTCCTCCCGGCCACATCGCTGAGTTGATGCACTGAGGTGGCCGGACACTCCTGGCTCCTCAGAAAAATCCTGAATGAACTCATAATATTTCCTCGCCTTTATACCCATATGTCCGGGGGCGGGGTATGCAAATACTATCTGCCAACTTCTCATTGGCCTTATTTCATGCATCAGAGGCATATTTGGCACTCAAGAGAGACCCCTAGTGTCGCTTCTTCGACACAATGTCTCGTTCCCTCCATCAGGGAACGGCGGTTACATACGTAACCTAGACGTTTTCGGTATGTCAATCCTCCTGCCAATGCCGTGACCATGTCTTGAACATTGGGGGGACCAAACCATTTTGTGGTTGGGGGGTCGTGGGTGTTGAGGTCACTAATATAATTGTCCTCTTTGGTCCTTTAAAATAGTAAAGGCTCTAAATGCAATAATTTTCTGAATAAAGGATTTAAATGCAATAAAGGCCCACAACTGAATAATTTTGGGTTTTAAAAGATACATTTTTTTCCACACAGTACAAGACTACTACTATGTCTACATTGCTAGCAATTTGCCTTTTTTAACCTTTTCTTTCTTTTTTGTGATGTATCAAAGGAAAGATGAATATAATTTGAATTTATTTTCATCACTGATGTATCTGTAAAATGACATGACTGTGTCAGCTGAATAGCAAAAAGAAAATACACAAAATTATTTACTGTCATCAAGTTGTCCCTCTTTATGTTTTTTCCCCCAGTAGTATCTTAACAATCTTTTCTTTGAGAACCTGAATGTTGCTCTTTTCCATACAAAAACAGTTCATATTTAACACTACTGTCAATTATTAATATACCATAAAAGTAGTCCATACAACACATAGCTGTTGTGTAGCCACAGAAATCTTGGAATATACTGAACGAGTCATGGACTACTTTTATGATGTCTGTCACAATTCCCTGTTGTCTGCCTTGTGTTTCTCCCTTGCCATCTCCAAGACTACACTTCTCATAATTCCCGGCCCTCATCACTGCCAGCCATCCCTCATTGTTTTCACCTGTGTGTCGTTATCCTTGTGTATTTAAACCCTGTTGTGTCTTCATCCAGTGTTGGTTGTTGAATGTTAAAGAAATGTATATGTCATGTATGTTCCTGCCTGAGTTCCTGCCTGAGTTCCTGCCTGAGCCCATCGTGGATGTTTCTCGTGTTTATATCTTTTGTTTCCCATCGTGGATGTTTTGTTTGTTCCTGTGTTCACCATTCGTTTGTCTTTGTTTAATTTTCAATAAAGCTGCAAGTAGATCCTCACTCCTCGTCAGCCCCATTCGTAACAGAACAACCGACCGACTATGGATCTAGCAGTGCAACAAGCGAACTACAAATTTCTCTGCCTCAAACAAGAGGACCGTCCAGTGGAGGATCACATTCGCGAGTTTCTCGGCCTGAGGCCGTCGTGGCTGTTTCTCGTGTTTATATCTTTTGTTTCCCATCGTGGATGTTTTGTTTGTTCATGTGTTCACCATTCGTTTGTCTTTGTTTAATTTTCAATAAAGCTGCAAGTAGATCCTCACTCCTCGTCAGCCCCGTTCGTAACAATGTCTTTATTCTGATCCTTTAATAGTACTTTACAGTATTTGCCTTTTTTGAAGCTTGACAGCTCCTGCTCACTATAAACTGTTATTCTGTGGAATTGAGATGCTTAAAATGTATATTTCTATCTTCTAATAGAAAGTAACAGCATGTGGGATTTGAACAACATAAGGTAAATGAGTAAAAGTTAATGTTAAAATTTTAGATGAACTACTTTAACTGGTGGCTCATCCTCAAAATAAAATCTTCTCTTTTAAAAGAAGACTCTTAGGAGATGCTGTACAAAATTCTAAATTAATTAAATACAAATAAATTATTTTGACATTTTTAAATTGATATCAATTATTACCTAAATTTATTTGCATTAAAGTATATGACACTGTCTTTGCCACAACCTAAAAACGCCACAAGTCACAGGTGTTACCATGTTCTAGTTTTGATCTGAGGGTGAAAATATTGTACTTCGTGTTATAGATAATTTTCTTAGACAATATCAAGTGAATTTTCTAAAAAGATACTTCAGAAACTTACCAGATAATCACATTCATTCAATTCCTTTACATTGTAGACACATTTGATCTTTGTCTTAAGCCTGTTATAATGAAAACTGCTCTGTTAATATTTCACATTCAAAATTATGAATGACATACGAATCACTTACTGTACGTGACATATTTTTAATTCAAAACAGCAAATTTCGCCAAATGGTCAATAGTTTGCACCATTGGAAATTACTGTTGGTCTGTACAGCATTTCAATCATAAAATAGTGGGCAAATATTGCATGTCATATACTGACATCTTACATGACACTAACACTCTTAACCTGCACTGCTGACAATGATGCATGTGTGCTGCGTGGCACTAGAATAATTAATGTGGTTCCTGCTCAGCTTCTTAAATTTTTGTTGTGCCTTCAACGATTTGACTGGCTACTTCAAATGACATTGACGAGTGGCGTTAGACTACTGTGCATGCTAAAACTGAGGGTTGCGCACGAGTAGTCGAATACTCGAGTATTCATTTTGCAATAAGTATTCAAAAAGTAAAAATACTATTAGAATTTCACAAAGTTTTGATTTGCTGGCCATATATACAGTGAGATGCCTATTAAATCCTGAACACACAAATTAAAACTAACAGTTATAACAGAATGCACTGGGTGGCGCTGTTAAGTGTGGACACATATTGATCACATTTGATGTGCATTCAGTACGTTTAGATGGACACCAAAAAGCGGGGTATTGTGAGAATGTGGCTTACTGCGAGAAAGGTGGGCATCTGTTTAAATGTTCTGTATAGCGGTGTACTCTTTACTCCTGTACTGTATATGTGCAACTCGTAAGAACGTCATGGTTATTGTTGTGACTTCCGTTCCCTGATGGAGGGAATGAGACGTTGTGTCGAATGTAGTGACACAAGGGCACTTTCTTGAGAACCTTGTGTACCTCTGAACTTGAGAAAAGGCCAATGAGAAATTGGCAGACAGAGTCCCGCCCCCGGACATATGGGTATAAAGGGAAGCGGGCGTGTGTCTGTCAGTCAGGTTTTTGCACTGAGGAGCCGAGAATAAGGTACGGCCGTTTACAGTGGTAGGTCTAGTGTCGTGGCAAGGGGGAAACAACGTCTCGTTCCCTCCATCAGGGAATGGAGGTTACAACAGTAACCATGACGTTCCTCTTCTGTCACTTACTCAACGTTGTGTTGAATGTAGTGACACAAGGGGTCCCATTTAAAAGCGCCATGCACTGGACCGTGTTACGTGAACTGCTGACACATGCGCAAGCAAGCTACCGTGTGCTAGAAGCAACTGTATCGGCCACACGTAACCCTCTCCAACGCCCCCAGAAAAGGTGTCACATACAGACCTTAGGTTCCCAGCACCCCCTAAGGGGGGAACAGGCGACATGACTATCATGGGAGCAAGCCGGCCAGCCGCAGCCTTATCTCTCTCTCTGTTTCTCGTCATAGAGCATAAAGCGACTGGGGCTATCTTAACACTATGAAATGCATTGGGGAAGGCAATCTTTCCCATTCCTATTCTTTCAGGGGGAAAAGACCCTGCGGAGACCACTTCTTGCCCAGTCTAGGGGGTTATAAAGCCACACGTGGGAGGTCCTACCTGATGAGTGAGGAGCTCTACAAACACAGTCTGACTGCCCAAGGTGACGCGGATCTGCTGACAGAGGGGCCGTACCACGGAAAATACATCACAGGGAGTTGCCTGAAGAGGGAATGAGGCCTGTGGAGCCCTACCCCAATACAGAGCACTTGCGGCTCGTAGTGGGTCTGGTCACAAATTCCTCTGCTGAATTCGCAGGCCAGAAGGCTAGGGAGGAAAAACATCTGGGAAGCGAGAGCTTAGTGGCTAAACTGGGAGAGAGAGCGCACTGGATCACTTTGGTGAAGGACTCTAGGTGAAAGCGGAACACCTGGTCAGCTGTTCCGTATTACCGAGTTCTTCCGGCTCAGACCTGACAAAACACGGGACGAGACCGACTCAACCCTGAGATTGCAGAATCTCGCAAAGGTATTGGGTGTTGCCAAGCCCACTTCTCTGCAGATGTCTGCTAGAGAGGTGCCATTGGCCAGTACCCACGAGGATGCCACACTTCTCCGCAAGGAGGCTGGCACGACCTGGGTCTGGTAGGCCAGGAAGATAGTGTCAACAACCCAGTGAGCTAACCTCTGTTTGGAGACTGCATTTGGAGACTGCTAACCTCTGATTGGAGACTTTCCGCCGAAGCAGACAAAGAGCTGCTCAGGACATCTAAAGCTCTACATGCGGTCCACATAGATACGCAAAGCATGTACCAGACACAGCAACGAAAAGGCTGGGTCTGCCTGCTCCCAGGGCAGCACTTGCAGGTTCACAACCTGATCCCTGAAGGGGGTCGTAGGAACCTTGGGAATGTAGCCCGGTCGTGGTCTTAGGATGAGGGGAACAGCCTCCCCTCCAACCTCTCTTGCATAAATGAAAGCACTGACCGAACTCCGACTCTCTGTGGGTCTTCACACCGGGAAGAACACCAATTTGCGAACAAACTCCACTTTAGGGCTTAAAATTGCCTGATAGAGGGAGCTCTGGCTTGGTTAATCGTGTCTAAGACCGCAGGTGGTAGGTCACTCACATCTTCTGCTTCCTGTCCAGGGGCCAGACGTGGAGTTTCTGGGCGCAGATGCCAGAGGGTGCCCCGTCCCTGGGAAAGAAGGTCCTTCCTCAGGGGAATTTGCCAGGGAGGTGCTGTCATGAGGAGCGTGAGATCCGAGAACCAAGTCCAAGTGGGCCAGTAAGGAGCCACTAAGGTGATTTGTTCCTTGTCCTCCCTGATCTTGCACAGCACCAGTGCAAGAAGGCTCACTGGGGGAAATGCGTACTTGTGCAGCCCCCGGGGCCAGCTGTGTGCCAGCGCGTCTGTCCAGAGAGGGGCCTCTGTCAGGGAGTACCAGAGCGGGCAGTGGGAATTGTTTTGGGAGGCAAAGAGATCTACCTATGCCATGCTGAACCGGCCCCAAATCAGCTGGACCACCTGGGGGTAGAGCCTCCACTCTCCACTAGGCGAGACCTGTCGCAACAGCGCGTCGGCTGTCGTGTTGAGGTTGCCTGGGATATGAGTCGATGCTGACTCCAAAGGAGGAGATGCTGGGCGAGTTGTGACATATGAAGAGAGCTCACGCCGCCTTGGTGATTTAATGTAGGCTACCATTGCGGTGCTCTCTGAAGAGATCAAGCTGTGCTTGCCCCGGATCAGTGGGCGAAACCTCCGCAGGGCAAGGAATACAGCCAGCAACTCTAGGCAGTTGATGTGCCAATGCAGCCTGGGCCCTATCCAAGAGCCAGTGGCTGCGTGCCCATTGCACATGGCGCCTCAACCCCCTTGAGAGGCATCTGTGGTGACCACGACACGTCGGGACACCTGCTCTATGGGGACTCCAGTCCGCAGAAAACAGAGTCCTGTACAAGGGTTGAAAGTCTGACGGCAGGAAGGGGTGATTATCATATGGGATGAGCATGGCGCCGTGCCCATCGCAGGACTGGAGTCTGAAGCCAGTGCTGAAGTAGTCTTATATGCATCAATCCGAGCGGTGCGATAGCGGATGAGGATGCCATATGCCTTCTGGAACTGTTTTAGAGGAACCGCTGTGCCACGCTTGAAAAGAGCAATGCATCTGAGCACCGACTGCGCGTGCTCATTCGTGAGGCATGCTGTCATTGAGACTGAGTCTAACTCCATGCTGAGAAAAGAGATGCTCTGAACCGGGGCGAGCTTGCTCTTTTCCCGGTTGACCTGAAGATCCTAAATGGCTGAGATGCCTGAGCACCTGGTCCCTGTGAGCGCATATTAACTCTCGGGAGTTAGCTAGAATGAGCCAGTCGTCGAGGTAGTTGAGTATGCGGATGCCCACTTCCCGTAGCAGGTCAAGGGCTGCCTCTGTGACATTCGTGAAGACGCGAGGGGACAGGGACAGGCTGAAGTGGAGGACTTTGTACTGATATGCCTGGCCGTCGAACGTGAACCGCAGGAAGTCTCGGTGTCGAGGCAAGATGGAAACGTGGAAGTATGTGTCCTTAAGGTCTACCGCCGCAAACCAATCTTGATGCCGAACGCAGGTTAAGATCTGTTTCTGCATGTGCATTTTGAATGGGAGTTTGTGTAAAGCCCGGTTGAGATCTCGCAAATCCAAGACTTTTTTGAGTACAAAGTAAGTAAGTAAGTAAGGGCTGTAGAAACACTTCTTCATCTCGACTGGAGGGATGGGCTCTACCGTGTCCTTGAGTAGCAGAGTTGTAATCTCTGCCTGTAAGGTGCTGGCGTTTTCACCGTGCATCAAGTTGGAGCGAATACCACTGAAACGAGGCAGGAACCTGGCAAATTGAATTGCGTAGCCAAGTCGGATGGTCCCGGCCAGCCAATACGACGGATTGGATAGCGAAAGCAATGCATCCAAGCTCTGTGCGAGGGGCACTAGAGGGACTATGGTTTTTGAGCGGGGGGTTAATAATGCATCGGGAGGCAAAAACACATCCCGAAGCTTGGGTGCTGAGAAAAGGAATGTGACAGAAGGGGAAAGCAGCAACCCCGTTGCATAAATGAGTATAGTTTACTGAGCATGTGGATATGCTTGTTTTTCTCAACAAAAACATGACATGAGATACAATTTAAATATAACAATTATATGCAGTGTTTATATTCATCCTGTACATTAATTGCGTCAGTCTACTTTATTAGTGGTTTCTTTTTCTTAGCTTTGCATGAGCTTAAATGCATTCATTCTTTACCTTTTTGTTTTCATGCATTGCTTGTTTAAATGTTTTCAACAAAAAAACACAAGACATAATATAAGCTTGTTTTGGATGTAATTAGAATCTTTTGTTTTTTAAATGGTAATTTAAATATATTTTAAAATGTCTCTTTCTCATTAATTACCTTCATTTAAATCAAATACATTCAAGTATTTGTTTTTTGTTTTTTAGCTTAAATATTCGAATACCAAATTATTGTTGAATGCATCCCTACTAAAAATGTAACTTTTTTTTAAACCATTACGTTATTCTGGCAACAAACTAATGACAATTAAACAGCGGTGCATTATGAACTACTGCACAACAGCAACAAGCATAACATTTATTGGGGGTGGGAAAATCATGCCATATCTGATTATTGGGGGGACTTGTATGCACACAATGTATTTTATGCCCTGCCTCCTGCAAAATCAAACTAGCATGCAAAAGCAATTCTGCAATCTCCTTGTGAATGATCTCTAATGATCCACTCTTTTGTTTCTCATCTGCAGTTACTGCAGTGCATGCAAAGACACTTATTGTATTCTGTCCATCTCATATGTCCATTCTCTGGAGAACTCTAAATGGAGACTTCGTCTGCTTAGTTCCTTCAGCATGGAAGTCATTACAATATCATAATAATTACACTCACCCTTAATATGAAAGTGTAAACATTTAATAGTGCATTGTTCAAGACCGATATAATGCATTAAAGCCATCATACTGTAGATCATTCATGCCATTTACAAATTTAAAGTCCTTTAATTTGTGTTCCTTAAATAATTGCTATAGAATAATGTTCATATAATACTGTCAGTTATAATGCCAAGGGCATAAAAATCAGCTGCTAACATATCAACACAATTTATCTTGCATCCCTTTTCCATTAAACGCACCGGATTTCTCTTTATATTTATGTTCCAGGAGGAAATTTTGGGCTAATGTCAAACCTTATGTTCTAGATTCCCCTTTAATATCTAATATTATGATATTAGGTATTATATGAACATATGAACCAATTTCATTATTGGTTATGTCATTTTTTAGTGGCTTCTGCTGTGAATGTATTAAACTGTTTATGATAAACAGGTGTGTGCAGCATATATCTCTCTCTCTCTCTCTCTCTCTCTCTCTCTCTCTCTCTCTCTCCCTGTTTCTCTATCTTGCTCATTATTTCATCATTCCCACCACTCTTAAAACAAAGGTTGAAATTAGAAAAATCATATGGTTATGCTATAGGAAATCCTTTTTAAGGTCCATTACATTTTTTTGACTCTTTAGTTCTTTAGAAAAAAAAATTATATAGCCTACTTGTACTTTGTAGAACCAAGAAACCAATAGAGCACAACAGTGCTCAGATGACCACAGAGTGGTCATCTGAGCTACCATAGACTTTTTGTCAGCTCAAACCAGTCTGGCTCAAACAAACCTCTCTCCTCATCTAGGAGTTTCCACCCACAGATCTGCCACTCACTGGATGTTTTTTGTTTTTAGCACCATTCTGAGTAAACTTTAGAGACTGTTGTGAGTGAAAATCCTAGGAGATCAGCAGTTACAGAAACACTACTAGCACCCACAATCATGCTACGGTCTAAATCACTGAGATCACATTTTTTCCCAATTCTGATGGTTGATGTGAACAATCACTGAAGCCCCTGACCCATATCTACATGATTTTATGCATTGCACTGCTGCCACACGATTGGCTGATTAGATAATTGTATGAGTAAGTAGGTAACAGGTGTTCTTAATAAAGTGAGCATATACACTCACCTAAAGGATTATTAGGAACACCATACTAATACTGTGTTTGACCCCCTTTCGCCTTCAGAACTGCCTTAATTCTACGTGGCATTGATTCAATAAGGTGCTGAAAGCATTCTTTAGAAATGTTGGCCCATATTGATAGGATAGCATCTTGCAGTTGATGGAGATTTGTGGGATGCACATCCAGGGCACGAAGCTCCCGTTCCACCACATCCCAAAGATGCTTTATTGGGTTGAGATCTGGTGACTGTGAGGGCCATTTTAGTACAGTGAACTCATTGTCATGTTCAAGAAACCAATTTGAAATGATTTGAGCTTTGTGACATGTGTGCATTATCCTGCTGGAAGTAGCCATCAGAGGATGGGTACATGGTGGCCATAAAGGGATTGACATGGTCAGAAACAATGCTCAGGTAGGCCGTGGCATTTAAACGATGCCCAATTGGCACTAAGGGGCCTAAAGTGTGCCAATAAAACATCCCCCACACCATTACACCACCACCACCAGCCTGCACAGTGGTAACAAGGCATGATGGATCCATGTTCTCATTCTGTTTATGCCAAATTCTGACTCTACCATCTGAATGTCTCAACAGAAATCGAGACTCATCAGACCAGGCAACATTTTTACAGTCTTCAACTGTCCAATTTTGGTGAGCTCTTGCAAATTGTAGCTTCTTTTTCCCATTTGTAGTGGAGATGAGTGGTACCCGGTGGGGTCTTCTGCTGTTGTAGCCCATCCGCCTCAAGGTTGTGTGTGTTGTGGCTTCACAAATGCTTTGCTGCATACCTCGGTTGTAACGAGTGGTTATTTCAGTCAAAGTTGCTCTTCTATCAGCTTGAATCAGTCGGCCCATTCTCCTCTGACCTCTAGCATCAACAAGGCATTTTCGCCCACAGGACTGCCGCATACTGGATGTTTTTCCCTTTTCACACCATTCTTTGTAAACCCTAGAAATGGTTGTGCGTGAAAATCCCAGTAACTGAGCAGACTGTGAAATACTCAGACCGGCCCGTCTGGCACCAACAACCATGCCACGCTCAAAATTGCTTAAATCACCTTTCTTTCCCATTCTGACATTCAGTTTGGAGTTCAGGAGATTGGCTTGACCAGGACCACACCCCTAAATGCATTGAAGCAACTGCCATGTGATTGGTTGATTAGATAATTGCATTAATGAGAAATTGAACAGGTGTTCCTAATAATCCTTTAGGTGAGTGTATATGTAAGTAGTTCTCATTATTCTCGATTACATCATTCATAGTGCATCATGGACAGTCGCTGCACAGCTCTTTTGCTGTTTGTTTGCTGCAATTCTCTTTTTTTCAGCAACATGTGTAGTTCTTAGCCATGAATTATTCTATTGAATTTGAGCTTTAAAAAATTAAGTTGAATTAACACAGATTGAGATTGGATATATCAAAAGAAGCATATACTATCGATTAACAACCTCTAGATTAGTTGGGGTGCCTTGGTAGCTCAGCAAGTAAAGACGCTGACTACCACATCTGGAGTCGCAAGTTCGATTCCAGGTCTCGCTGAGTGACTCCAGTAAGCCTTCCTAAGCAACCAATTGGCCCGGTTGCAAGGGTGGGTAGAGTCACATTGGGCTGACCTCCTCGTGGTCACCATAATGTGATTTTCGCTCTCGGTGGGGCACATGGTGAGTTGTGTATGGATGCCTCAGAGAAAAGCGTGAAGCCTCCACAAACATTAGGTCTCCGTGGTAATGTGCTCAACAAACCATGTGATAAGATGTGTGGAATGAAGGTCTCTGAGATTAGTCCTCTGCCACCCGGATTGAGGCCCTACACCACCACAAGGACTTAGAGTGTATTGGGAATTGGGCATATCAAATAGATTAAAAATAATTATATTGGGCATATAAAATAGGAAAAAAAAAAAAATAGATTAGTCTAAGTAGAAAATAAATGGATTTTCACTTCTGGAACCAGACTGTTGCAATCTTTACACTGAATAGATTTTTCATCTCCAAAGAAGCATACAGTGCATACAGAAAGTATTCAGACCGCTTCATTTTGTCCCCTTGCATTTTGTTATGTTGCAGCCTTATGTTAAAATGTTAAAAAAAAATATATATATATATATATATATATATATATATATATATATATATATATATATTTTTTTTTTTTTTTTAATTATTTATTTTTTTTTATTTTTTTTTCAAATCAATCTACACTCCATACCACATAAAGACAAAGCAAAAAATATATTTTTGATAACTTTGCAAATGTATTAAAAATACCAAAAAATTTGTATCACATATGGCTGTATACCAGTCACTCTAAAGCATATTAGTGGCTTTATAGATGTTGTTAGACCTAGTACTCACAGAGATCAGGTGATGAATGACAAATAATGATTTGTTAACATATTCAACTCAATCCAACACCTGGCTCAATTATTGATCTTTTCTGATCTTAGACCCTCATTATTGATCTTTTCTGATCTTAGAATATCTAGCACACACACACACACACACACACACACACACACACACACACACACACACACACACACACACAAACATGTGGACTTACTTTCTTATAACATTTTATGATACTTATGAATTATTCACATTTGCAACCTTCTGAATATCAATTCAGACTGCTTGAAAATTAAATCTGTCAACACAAATCCACTTTCTATTATGATGCACAGCAGATTATATATTACAGTTTCACTTGTATCAGAGACAGAAGAGACATACACAGAGAGAGAGAGAGCGAGCGAGAGAGAGAGAGAGAGAGAGAGAGAGAGAGAAAGGTATTTATAACTCTTGGTAGGTATGGTGTTTGGAGTCTAAACTCAGGGGAACAGCGACACTGACTGCACTGCTGTACTGTTAACCCATACCTGCAGATATAACCCTGTTAGGATTTGTGATTCATTTAATTGTTATTGCCAAGAATGTGAAATGCTTTTTCAGAGGGTGGAAATCTTTAGCACTCTGCAAAAAGAACAAATATTCTGAATTTTTTTTGGGAAAATAAAGTATGCTATAATATGTTCTATCCCTATTAATCCATAAACTCAAACTTAAACTACTCATTCCCCAGTGGACTTCAAACCTTTTCACATCAGTATACAATTAGATTAGAATTAGAGAAGGACTGAGCAGAAACAGATACAGATAGCAGTAAACAGATACAGATAGCCAAGCTGAGCCTATGAGCATTTTCTATCAGGGGATAAATATACTGTAAACATGAAGACTGGCTCGATCTTTAGTCCTATCAGACAGGCTATTCATTCAAGTCTCAGCCTCAGACAGCACGCCCACAGAGGTTTCACTCACCACTTGATGCATATTGCAAACAAAAATGGCAAGAGCTTTTTAAATAGACAGTTCCTATTAGAGATGCTCTTGAGTTTTCGAAGCGAAAGCCTTGATTGATAATAAAAGCACAATAACTGCATGACTTTTTTCTTCTTCAAAACATTTCACACTAATCAAAATCCAGTAACAATTATATGCAAACATCATTGCCATTTTAGGCAGCACCCTGCAACCCGAATGGTTAGAGGGGGACAGCAGTTTGCATCAACACTGCATTAAAAATAGACAGAAATAAGGCAACTGAATGGAACCACACTTTTGGAATGTTAAAGAGAGGATCAAAGTAGTGAAGCGATGCTGTATAGTCCCAACACAGTGTGCCTGGTCATGGTGGTCTGCTGCATCAACCACTATAAAGGCCCGAAAGATTGGAATAACATGCAAAATGCATTTAGTTTTGTGGGTGCTTTGCACCGTTACCTGATCTGCATAATTCCTCTAGTCAGTGGATCAGATGCTATACCACCGCAGACAGCAAATGCAATTAGTCTGCACTTATATAGCACTTTCTTTAACCTTAGAGGTTACCAAAGCGCTTTACACTGTGTCCCGATCACCTATTCATACACACACTCATACACCAATGCAGCAGAGCTGCCATGCAAGGCGCTAGCCTGCCATTGGGAGCAACTTGGGATTCAGTGTCTTGCCCAAGGACACTCCTGCATGTGGACTTGTGTGAGCCGGGAATCGAACCACCTACCCTGTGATTGGCAGACGACCCACTCTACCACCTGAGCCACAGACAGAATATAATGATATATTATATGAGTTTTAATGAGCTAGATATCTACCTCCCTAACGAAAAAGGCATGTAGAAAAATAATGTATGACACTAGTAATGCCATCATCGTAAATAAATGAAGATGGGCCAAACATGCACAATTTTCTATAAACTTTTATCGACCTCACCATAGCAAATTTTGCCAGCTATACCTAGAAAAAAATGTGTTACCTTGGTGTTAGCAAATTGTAAAAAGTGAGTCACAAACATACTAAAGCCATTCCGACAGGGGTGCGTTTCCCAAAAATAAATCGATAGTTCCATCGTTACCAACATAGTTCAATGATTTGGTGTGTCCTAAACCGTAGTTGCAATGAATATTCGCAAGATCCATTTGGCAGAAAGAAATGTTCAAATGTCAAATAAACACGAATGTAGTCATTTAAGGGATTAAAGGCTATTAAGAGATAGCGCTTTAACATGGCTTTTGTCTGAGAACCCAGTGTATGTGTCCATGTTAATGCATAAGTCCCATTCTCATAGTTTTTTGAAGAATGTGCAAGTGCATATGTGCTCAAGTGTGTCGGGGAACCCTTATGTAGAGGAAAACCCACTAATGCAGCGCTATATATCTGTCACATTTACAGCAGAAGTTATTACTCTACCCCATACATAATAACATTCACGACAGCTCTATATTGTTGAACCAATGTGGTTCCATCAATGGATGTGTGACATAGTTACTATGGTCGTGACTAGATAGTTAATTTCTCCAAAGATACATCATTCTATGGTGGTTAAGCAGATGAGTTACGTAGGTGTATGGGAAATGCACCCTGGGCAGCATGGTTGAGCATAACCATGCTCAAGTGAAAATGCTAATGAACCGTTACTCACCATGCTCAGAACCATCCAGCCCGATGGTGGAAAAGAGGCTAATGAGTGCTTCCAAGTAAGAACTAAACAATAGACTTACAAAGTGTTTAGTTTTAGGCAGAGTTTGTTTGTAAATGTAAGAATATTTTATATTTTTAAGTATAACTTTATGTGTGGTAGATTTACATGATTAGATGCATCTGTGGGTAGATAAACTGCACTGCCAATTGTCTGTCATTTCCTCCCCTTCTCTCCTCCACACTGAAGTTCATCCCTAGCCCAGTCAAACTCAAAAATGAATAAAACAGATGAGAAAACATGAGAGACAGACTGAAACTCCTCTTTTTCTCTCCATGTCTCTCACACACATAAAAAACAGCAACCCCCACACACAAATGAACACTCACTTGCACTCATACATGGGTTCACAAGGTTTGAAGTCTGATCATTTCAGAAGCAGAAGCAGCTCATTATGGTCTGTCTGACACGGTGACTATGCATTGCGTGTTTGTGTTACAGTGTTTTCTCTTTCTCCTGTTGTGCAGTAATGACTGACCTTTCACACGCTCCTCAAAGAGCACACAGTCACAGTGCTTTAACATTTGTGCGTATGTGTATGTGTGTGTGCATTGAATGTCTGTGCTGAGAAATTGTTTGAAATTGCAGACAATGAATAATTCAACCAGACAACACCTTCACCTTACACACAGAGGATATATATATATATATATATATATATATATACACTTGTATACACTTATATATATACTTATTCATACACTTAATGTATGAATTTCATTGCATTACAAACAAAATATCAAACTAAGTGGCATCTGCCTTTCTCTGAACTAAGTTTATGATCTGCCTTAATTTTTCTGCCCTCTAACCATCAAAAATAGTTGGTGAACCTAACGTAGTCAGGTTGATTCAGACACGTTAAATGTTTTAAAGTCTTTGTTAGTGCAGTTGTTTATATTATCACATTAAAGGCGAATATATTTTAAAAACACAAAGTGTCCAAATTCTTTATATATTTTGAACAAAATATAATTTTGGTTTATAATTTTAAAGCTAACCTAAAGTGTCCAAATAATTTTGGGTCACATACAGTATGTACAGTACACACTAATGCACAAATCGCTTAACGGCTCACACAGGAAAGCTCCTTAAGTGTCTTTCAGGATAAATGTCACCAACAAAATTGTAGGAATAAAAATAGGAAAGCGAGAGAGAAAGGATTGAATGGATGCACCTTTGTCTTATTGATTTAAAAAGGCCTATCCAAGGTATGAATGCATGCATGTGCATGTTTGTGTGTGTAGGTGCATATGGATTACTTTGTCTAAAGAAGTCTCCAAGGGCTCTGTAGGTTTAATTATTGATAGTTGAAATTGAATCTAATGAAATTTCCATCATCTTGAAACAAGAACTGTGCTCAATATATTCTATGGTCTATAGTCTCTTCATATACAAAAGAACATAAAAACACATTTACACGCACCTTAAGATCTAAAAATTTTAGTGACCAACATTCTGAAGGAAAACCATTGATCGTTCCCTTCCGCTCAGAATGCATGCGACCTTAAGAAATTTTGTCTTGGGAATAATTTGGAGCCATTTAAATGTCTGCTGTCATCATATATGTCTTGCTTGGATATGAGATGCTATTTATAAAAAATCTATTTAACAGTGTAAATGCATTTTTATATCACGGACCTCCTCTGTGACCTATGTAAGCTCAACCTTGAATAGGGCATATGATTAACCTTTCAAGTAATAGATAAAGGTAACACACAGACAGTGAAACTGTGGCCTGCATCTCCTGTAACTGGAGGGGAGAACCAATAGGCAAGAGTAGCAGAATTTTGTAACAGCTCTGCCGTATGTGTTACCCAGTCCATCTCAGGACAGTTACACAAGTAATATGTGAGAAATGAAGATTGCAACCTGAGCAGTACCTGAGCACTCTTCTCTCTGGTTTAAGGCTACTCTTTTTCTTTAATGCTGTAATTCCAGCAGGTGTTCGCTCTGATTGATTTAGCCTCTGTTCTGAGATGCTTGACACTTGAAACTAAAGCAAAGCAATGCAAACATTTCTTGACAAATGCACTACTTAATAAACACATAAAAAATGTCTCTTGGAGAAATGCTTGTGCAAGGTGCATTACATATGAAGTTTGACTTCCGTCCAACAGTGTGACTCTGATCATCCTGGATCAGTGTGCACAGCCCAAATTGTTGTGTAAATAAATTGTATTTGACACTTTTTAAACATTATCTTGAATCTTGAGAAAACAAAGTCATGCCCACCATGATGTAATGCATATTTTTGGAATGTTGCATTCCATTCAACTTGGAAAGTTGAAATTTCCAACTTCCTACTTGAAAAAATACTTATTTTATTTTGAAAAGACAGAAAGCAAGAGAATATTTTGTTGTTGCAGAGGAAATGCACATATTTGTTGTTATCATTTTACTTTTTATTTGGAGCCAATTTCGTGTGGAGTTATTTGGGAAAATGTGCTATCACTGTTCAGTGTGTACTTATAAGGAACAGTGCCTATGAAAAACCTTTTTGCTCATAGCTTAAAAGCAAAATAATTATTTATTCGTTTAAACACCAATAACAAACATGCTCTGTGTTGTAAAATATAGTGGGGCAGATCTTCAATATTTAAATTAATTCATTTTCGTTACTTTCGGCACAAACACACCTCCTTTCAATGTAAATTAGGCTCATTAAAGATTGCGCTTCATTCACAAAGATCAGTGCAATTTGCTCTGCGCATTTTACATTGCACTATTACGCCAAATGAAAGTAGGCGATAAAATCAATTTTATTTAAAAGAGATGTTTGGTAACATTTTCAACTGATCATTGAAGCACTAATTAATCAAATACTCATCAAATGATGTTGAAGAGCATTATAACCATGCATATATCAGATGTATGGCGTCGTCAAGCACAAGTTCTGCATGTTTAAGAGAATTGCGTGTGTAAATTGTGTTCAGCAGTGATTTTGTGGGGTTTTTTGCGGCGTTCCCTGATCTGCATAATTCCTTTAGTGAATCAAGTGTTAAACAAGCACAGTTAGCGCTTGCAAAAAAATAGCATTTTTAGTGAATCTGCACCAGTGTTTTTTATTAATTAAAAAAATATTATGTTTTTCTTGACTCATCCTTGATTTACATTTATTCATTTGGCAGACACATTTATACTCCTCTCCTATTCCTCTATGACACCCAAAGGGTCTCTCGCCAGCACTACAAGTTATGTAGCACCACACATGCAGCATTGCTGTCACCGCCATTTTAGGAAGTAAAGAATAGACCTATGCTTTATATATGAATGTCCCTAAAGTGCATCTTCCAAACGTCTCCTTTTTTGCATTCCATGATAACACGTTGAACCTCGTAATATTAAATGAATGCTTGTAATTAGCAGGAGCATACACAGGGCTCCACTGTCTTCACTAAAACCTGTAAGCTTTTATATTGACAGGAATATGTGAAAACCAAATATTACAAATGTACACCTGATTATGGAAGCAGATTGTGTAAAATAACTAGATTCTACACCAAACTATTGTAAATACAATATGTAAATATGTAGTCAATTAAGTCAAATATTAAAAAAAAAATGTAGCAAGGAAAATTACAAATGATTGTATAATTACACACAAATATGATGAAGTTACAATGACGAATAGCACTATACGGTCACATTTCAGCACTTCGAACTGGACAGCGACTCTCTTAAGTAGCACTTAAAGCGTGTCCGTGCTCATGCATGTTAAGTGCAGTTTTGGGTGAACGTAAAAAATTATGAACGTTCATAAAATTGCTCATAGAAATCGCTTTTACAATTAAAAAATATTGATCGTTATTGGGAAATGGGTCCCAGACTGTTTCTGTTATGTTAATTTTCTACCAGTAGATAATACTGGTAGACATGTCTTAACTTTTAAATAGTTTAAGCTCATTAATGCTGAAAGCACTGTGTGCCCTATTCACCTCTCTCAGTGTATCTCAGGTAATTTGACAGTGGTTTCTCCTACTTTACTCAATCAAGACAAGCATCTGATCACATTTCATTTAAGACGTCACTGGGTCAACAGATTCATTCTTTATTAATTGAGGTCACAGTAATGGGGTGAATTTTATGTCCACACTGCACAAACATGTGCATGCATCCACATAAACAAACACCCAGTGAGATTGAAGTTATTGTTGGACTGCACACAATTGTCCAGTTTTGCAAAGACTGAATGATTGATTTCCCCACTCCACATGTGGTCCATAAATCAGTTTACATAGATAGAATCCAAATAATGTGTGTGAATGTGTTTTTTATGTTTGTGTTTTGAACCTTGCTAAACTTTAGGGACAAAAGTGCTAAAAAAAATTGTTTGGGGGCAATCTCTGATGGGAAATGTTTTTAAAATAATTTAAACATTAAATAATTACACTTTACATTATGTAAACCTTCAAAATAAGGTTGTATAAATTAACTAACATTAGGTAACGCATAGGTAACGTGTCATGAACTAACAATGAATAATATTTTTACACAATTTATTAATATATTTTAATGTTAATTTTAATGTTAACATTTTTGTACATGTTAAGATTAGTTTTAAACATAAAATTAAATATAGTAAATGTTTTAATTAACATTAACCAAATAGAATGAATTCTATAAAAACATCATGGTTACTGTTGTAACCTCTGTTCCCTGATGGAGGGAACGAAACGTTGTGTTGAATGTAGTGACACAAGGGGTCTTTCTTGAGAGCCTCGCATACCTCTGAACTTGAAAATAGGTTAATGAGGAATTGGCAGACAGAATTTGCATGTCCCACCCCCAGACATATGGGTATAAAGGGAAGCGGGTGTGCATCTGTTTTTCAGGTAATTGTCATAGAGCATAAAGTGGCTGGGGCTATCTTAACGCTATGAAATGCGTCGGGGAAGGTGATCTTTTCCATTCCTTTTCTTTCAGGGGGATAGACCCTGCAGAGACCACATCCTCCCCAGACTGGGGGGAGGTGACACGTGGCCAATATGTCACATGTGTTGTCAAGCCACACGTGGAAGTGGCACGGTGGTAGGTCCTACCTGGTGAGGGAGTAGCTCTACAAACAGAGCGACCGGGGGTAGAGGGACTGCCCAAGGGAGACGCGGGTCCACCAACAGGGGGGCCGTACAACGGAAAATACATCAGGGGGTAGTTGCCTGAAGAAGGAATTAGGCCTGTGGAGCCCTACCACAGTACAGAGCACTTGAGGCTCGTAGTGGGTCTGGGCGCAAATTCCTCTGCTGAATTTGCAGGTCAGAAGGCTAGGGAGGAAGAACATCCAGTAAGCAAGAGCTTAGTGGCTAACCTGGGAGAGATATCGCACTGGATCACTTTGGTGAAGGGCGCTAAGTGCAAACGGAACACCTTGTCAGCTGTTCCGTTTTACCGAGTTCTACTGGCTCGGACCTGACAAAACACGGTACAAGACCGACTCAACCCTGAGATTGTAGAATCTCGCAAAGGTATTGGGTGTTGCCCAGCCCGCTGCTCCGCAGATTGGAGGTGCTTAGGGAGGTGCCATTGGCCAGTGGCCACAAGGATGCCATATTCTCATTGAGTGTGCTTGAACCCACAATGGGGCCAGCAGGACCGGAGTCTGGAAGGCCAAGGATATGGCGTCGACGACCCAGCAGGCAGCCTCAGTTTGGAGACTGCATTCCCTTTCCGCTGTCCACCAAAGCAGACAAGAGCCACTCAGAAAATCTAGAGCTCTGCGTGCAGTCCAAATAGATATGCAAAGCACATACCGGACACAGCAATGAAGGCTGGGTCTGCCTCCTCCTGGGGCAGCTTTTTTGAAGGTTCATGACCTGGTCCCTGAAGGAGGTCATAGGAACCGTAGGCACGTAGCCCGGTCGCGATCTTAGGATGACGTGAGTTTCTGCCAGACCGAACTCCAGGCAAGTGTCGCTGACAGAGAACGCTTGCAGGTCCCCAGCCCTCTTGATGGAAGCTAGCACTATCAGGAGGGCTGTCTTCAAGGAGAGGGCCTTGAGCTCAACTGAGTCAAGCAGCTCGAAGGGGGTATCTGAAGGTCCGAGAGGACCACTGAGAGATTCCATGAGAGGAACAGGCTTGGTAGAGGGAGCTCTGGTTTGGTTGATTGTGTTTACGACCGCAGGTGGTTGGTCACTCAGATCTTCCGTGTCATGTCCAGGGGCCAGACGTGGAGGTTCCAGAGGTCTGGGCACAGATGCCACAGGGTGCCCCGTCCCTGGGAAAGAAGGTCCTTCCTCAGGGCAATTTGCCAGGGAGGTTCTGTCGTGAGGAGCGTGAGATCTGAGAACCAAGTCCGATTGGGCCAGTAAGGAGCCACTAAGGTGACTTGTTCCTCATTCTCCCTGGCCTTGCACAGCACCAGTGCAAGAAGGCTCACTGGGGGAAATGCGTAAATAGCCTCACTCTCCGCTGGGTGAGACCTGTCGCGACAGCATATCTGCTGTCGTGTTGAGGTTGCCCGGGATATGAATGGCGTGCAAAGACCTGAATCGCTGCTGACTCCAAAGGAGGAGATGGCTGGCGAGTTGTGACATATGAAGAGAGCGCACGCCGCCTTGGCGATTTATGTACACTACAGTCATGGTGCTATCTGAACGGATCAAGACGTGCTTGCCCCCGAATCAGTGGGAAAAACATCCACAGGGCAAGGAATACTGCAAGCAACTCTAGGCAGTTTATGTGCCAATGCAGCCGGGGCTCGGTCCAGGAGCCAGCGGCTGTGTGCCCATTGCACACGGCGCCCCAACCCAGTTGGGAGGCCTCTGTGGTGACCATGACACATCTGGACACTTGTTTTAGGAGGACTCCAGTCCGCAGAAAACAGAGTTCTGTCCAAGGGTTGAAAGTCTGATGGCAGGAAGGGGTGATTAACATACGGTTTGGGCTAGGATCTCATATGCATCAACCTGAGTGGCGCAGCCAAGGATGCCATATTCCCCAGAAGCCTCTGGAACTGTTTTAGAGGGACCGCTGTTCCGGGCTCGAAGAGAGCGTGGCACCTTAGCACCGACTGCATGTGCTCGTTCGTGAGGCGCGCTGTCATTGAGACTGAGTCTATCTCCATGTCAAGAAAAGTGATGCGCTGAACCGGGGAGAGCTTGATCTTTTCCCAGTTGACCTGAAGCACTAGACGCTGAGGTGCCTGAGCACCTGGTCCCTGTGAGCACATAGTAACTCTCGAGAATGAGCTAGAATGAGCCAGTCATCGAGGTAATTGAGTATGTGGATTCCCACTTCCCGTAGCGGGGCAAGGGCTGCCTCTTCGACCTTGGTGAAGACGCAAGGGGACAGGGACAGGCCGAAGGGGAGGACTTTGTACTGAAATGCCTGGCCATCAAACGCAACTCGTAGGAAGTGTCGATGTCGACGCAGAATGGAGATGTGGAAGTACGCGTGATGCCAATCTGATGCCGAACACAGGTTGAAATCTGTTTCTGTGTGAGCATTTTGAATGGGAGTTTGTGTAAAGACCGGTTGAGAACTCGCAAGTCCAAGATTCAAGGTTCGTGGGGATTTACCCGACGAAACCGAGCCCGTTGCTCTCCCCAAATAATCTTCATTACCGGCCTTAATCCTGTAGGAAGAAGGCACGGCGTGCGGGGCGGCTGAAGTGGCTTTCTCTCGGATGGGATCGCAACGTTGCCATGGCTATGTTCTCACAATGAGAACATAAACCATTCATAAATGCTGCCCCCATGTGACTGCAGCATAGACACGTGAGTAAGCACTAATGACCGCCAGGAAAGGAGAGAAAACAGCCACATCCAGGAACTACACAGAGGCAGAAAGACATCTTTAAAAAGACACGTCCTGAAAAGGACATTCAACGCCTGCTGTGTATTGCTCTTTTGTGAATGAATATACTCTCTTTTAGAGGGGAAAGATACTCCTCTTTTAGAGGTATACACTCTTTTACAGAAGTGCTGTCGAAGTCCCCAGGGGCGTGAACTGCACAGTGTGCAGAGAGGGAGAAAGCCGCTGGTAACGCGCCGTAGATCCAACAGCAATGCTGTGATAGAGGTGAGTGTAACAGTAGTGAGACTCAGCTTGCTGCCGCACAAACGCATGCCCGCTTGCCTTTATACCCATGTGTAAGGGGGCAGAACATGCAAATTCTGTCTGCCAATTCCTCATTGGCCTTTTGTCAAGTTCAGAGGTACGCGAGGCTCTCAAGTAAAACTCCTTGTGTCACTACATTCGACAAAATGTCAAGTGAGTGACAGAAGGGGAACGATATACTGAAAAAAAACTAAAGTTGGCATATTGTATAGTGACCTTACTGTAAATTGTTATCAATAATTATTGTTAAATAATAGATTATAAAGAATTAATAATCTAGTTAATAATTGTTTTTAAACAAATAGTAGTAAATAGTTTTTAATATTTATTTTTTCAAATATATTTTTATTTACTTTTAAAAAAAATATTTTTGAAAATTGGGTGTAAATAGACAGTCTGTACTAGGTCTAATTATAATTTAGCTTTATTTAAAAACAATAAAAGTTTTTAAAAGTGCCCATAGCTATGTAAACATATACGTATACCTGTGTGTGCTGGATGTTTTTTCCTTTGCCCTTAGTGAAAACTTAATGCACTTAAAGCAGCACCACAGCTGCATGAAATTCAAGCGTTAAAGCACTCATTCAGTTCCATAGAGCTAATCTCTTAAGCTTCTCTTCTCCATTCAGTCTACACACACACACACACACACACACACACACACACACACACACACACACACACACTGACACACACACTCACATACACAAATAATGTTTCTCTCAATGATTTTCAGAATTTGTCTCTCACGTAGGTTAATACCAAATGTAACCAACCCAAACTGTTTGGGATTATATCTGACAGGTTGTTGCACTCCATAAACATTCCTGTTGGAAAACTGATATTTATGCCCAGTCTGGCAATAAATTCTATTCCACACAGAGCTAAGCCAATACCCAAAGTATCCAAATTCCATTACATGCTCTGTTTTGTCTCTAACTTTTGTAGACAGTACTGTATTTAAAGATATCTTTAGATGCTACTTTTACAGTGAGAATTGTAGATCTTTTAGTGTATTGTGTAAAAATTAGATTGTAGTAGTTTTGTAATTGTAGTTCCCCATCTGTCGCTCTCTTCGATGTCGTGTTGAAGAAGCGACACTAGGGGTCTCTCTTGAGCACTGAATATGCCTCTGATCTATGAAAAAAGGCCAATGAGAAGTTGGCAGACAGTATTTGCATACCCCGCCCCGGGGTAAAAGCGTGGAAATATGTCAAGTTCATTCAGAAATTTTCTTCGGAGCCGATGGTTGTACTGCAGCGAGGTGCGAGTCACACACCCGTTCCTGTTCCTCTGACGCTCTCTGCTGTTGGATCTACGGCACACTACAGCGGCTTTCTCCTTCCTTGCACGGCAGTGCAATTTGCCCGTGGGCGCTTCGACAGTGCAAGAGCATATTAAAAGAGTGATATTTCTTTTAAAAGAGCAATACACAGCGGCATTGAATGTCCTTTTCAGGACGCGTCTTTATAAAGATGCCATTCCGCCCTTGTGTAATTTCTGGATGCGGTGATTTCTCCCCACCTCTCACGGTCATAAAAGCTGCCTCGCGTACCTGGGCTGCGATCACACGCAGGCAGCGTTTTATGAATGGTTCATGTTCTCAGTGCGAGAACATAGCCATGGCAACATTGCGGTCGCGGCCTTCTTTTGTCATGAGAGAAAGCCACTTCATCCACCCCCCCCCCCCCCCCCCCCCCGCACCTCGCCTCCTTCCTACGGTATTGGGGCAGGCGCCGCAGGTGTTGAAGGCGATTTGGGGATAACGACAGGTTGCGTTTTGCCGGGTAAACCCCCTTGAACCACCCGCCCCCCCGGCACGCTTGCTTGCTTCAAACCCGAGCTCGGGATGAGTGTGGCCCACTTCACGGCCGGCCGACCGGTCCCTTGAGCTCCCGGAATTGGATGACATCACCGCTGCATCGGAGAGCGTTACAGTGCCCCCGGTTCCCGGTCGTGCATGACGAGTTGAGTAAGCCGTGGCTGCCTTGCTCCTCCGCTCTCACTACCCTCGACGGTGGACCACTTAGGCCCTGCAACGCCATGGCCCTTCCTGCAACCAATGCCAGGCCAAGGCACTTCAAAACTTGCATTTGGGTAGTCCTGTTCTTGATGTGCTGCAGGAAATGCGCTCAATGATCAACCGCACCCCCCGGGCCACGCAGGTCAGAAGCACTGGCACTCGAACGGGCGATGGTCACCCTTGTGGTCCAGAAACAGAATCTATGGACTGGACCTGGTTGAAATTCGGGAGGTAGACAAGGCACGCCTTCTCGAACGCCCCGTCTCCCAGCTCCGTCCATTCGGCGGCGCCGTTGATGACTCCGCCCAGCAGTCCTCAGCAGTGAAGCAGATCATTTCACACATCCTGCCCTGCCGCAAACCTGCCGCCATGGGCCATGCCCCGTCTGCTCAACGGGGGCGTCCTCCTGCGGCTATGAAACACCCTGCTCCGCCTCAACCCACTGCACACAGCTGGCCTGCGGGGCTGTGCAAGTACACATTTTTCCCAGTGAGCCTTCTTGCACAGGTGCTGTGCAAGATCAGGGAGGACGAGGAACAAGTCACCCTTGTGGCTCCTTATTGGCCCACCCGGGCCTGGTTTTCGGCTCTCGTAGTCCTCGCAACAGCCCCTCCCTGGCGAATTCCCTCTCTCTAAAGATGGTCCTGCTGATCGCGCTCGCTTCCATCAAGAGGGTCGGGGACCTGCAAGCGTTCTCTGTTAGCGATACCTGCCTGGAGTTCGGTCCGGCAGACACATATGTGATCCTAAGACCACGACCGGGCTACGTGCCCAAGGTCCCTACCATGCCCTTCAGAGACCAGGTAGTGAACCTGCAAGTGCTGCCCCGGGAGGAGGCAGACCCAGCCCCTTCGTTGCTGTGTCCGGTACGTGCTTTGCGTAACTATTTGGACTGCACACAGAGCTTTAGGTGCTCTGAGCAGCTCTTTGTCTGCTTTGGGGGACAGTGGAAAGGGAAACGCTGTCTCCAAACAGAGGCTCTCCCACTGGGTGGTGGATGCCATCTCATTGGCCTAACACACCCAGGCCGTGCCCCCCCCCCCCCCCCCCTTTGCGGGTCCGAGCGCACTCAACAAGGAGTATTGTGTCCTCGTGGGCACTGGCCAGAGGCACCTCCCTAGCAGACATATGTAGAGCAGCGGGTTGGGCAACACCTAATACCTTTGCAAGATCTTACAATCTCAGGGTTGAGTCAGTATCGTCCCGTGTTTTCTCAGGTCCGAGCCGGTAGAACTCGGTAACACGCTGACGATCTGGTCGGGGGAATCACTTGCACCTGGCGCCCTTTCCCTCGGCCGAGGTAAAACTGTGCGCTTTCTCTCCCAGGAGATCCCATCCACTCGGGTCCCTGGTTGATTCCTCCCTAGACCTTTTGGGTCCGCAGTTCAGCGGAGGAACATGCCGACCCAGTCCACTATGGGTAATCTACCCTGTACTGGAATAGGTGCTCCACAGATCGGGACTCCTACACGGACTCCCCCTGTGTGTATTTTCCACGGTACGTTCCCCTTACGAAGTGGACCCGCGTCTCCCTTAGGCAGTTTTAGCTGCCCTCTGGTCGCTATGCTGTAGCAACTCCCCCCTCCTTGAGGTTGGATCTACCACTGCGCCATGTTCCACATGTTGCCTAAAAAACCCATGTGATGTATTCGCCACCTTTACCTCCCCTATTGGGCAGGTGTGTCCTCCACAGGGTCTTTTCCCCCTGAAAGAATAGGAAACTGGGTAAGACCCCCTTCCCTCGATGCGTGTAAGGGCCCCGGCTGTTCTTGATCTATGCGGAGAAACATAGAGAGAAAAGAGGCCTAGCCAGGCTTGGCCCATTCCCAGGTTGGCAAGCGTAGCTTTGTTCCCCTCTAGGGTAACCAGAAGGATTCTGACGACTTTTTTGGGGCACTGGGGAAGGGTACGCGCAGTCTGACACAGTTGGTCGCTTGTGCATGTGAAATACCTGCCCGCTCATGTGTCAGCAGTACACGTACACGGTTCAGCGCATGGCGTGATTTGAAGTGGACCCCTAGTGTTGCTTCTTTGACACAACGTTGAAGTGAGCGACAGACGAGGAACGTCTAGGTTACGTATGTAACCTCCGTTCCCTGATGGAGGGAACGAGACGTTGTGTCCTCCCGGCCACATTGCTGAGTTGAGCCACTGTAGTGACCGGACCATTTCCGGCTCCTCAGAAAAATCCTGAATGAACTCGACGTATTTCCCCACTTTTATAACCGTATGTCCGGGGCGGGGTATGCAGTTACTCTCTGCCAACTTTTCATTGACCTTTTTTCATAGATCAGAGGCATATTCGACGCTCAAGAGAGACCCAAGTGTCGCTTCTTCTTTTGTATAATTTTAAAATACTTTTTTCTGCATGATTTATTCTTAGATTTTATTATATCAACATGTTATGTCAGTTGTAATTGTGTTAGAGACACATTTCTCAGTTTTTAGAAAAAATGATGACTGTTTCAGGAAGCGTGAGTAAGAGCAAGCGGTGCACTGGCCATTGGAGGCACTGGGCCATTTTGCAGCGGGTCGGCTGACTTTTGGGCCAGCTAACAAAACCAAAAGGGCTTCATCTAATAGGAGATTTAATACATAATGGGTGATTATACACTTTGCATCATGAGGGGTTTGCCTAGGTCTTGGGCTGTTTATGTTGTCCCAGTCTGTCTCTGGTCAGAGCTGCATTTTCTCTGAAGATTCTTTTGAGGCAAAGTATAAAAAAGAAATAGTAGAGCTCAAAGTTTATGTCTTGCAGATTGTTCCTCTTGGCCTAAAGTGATCATACTGAATTACTCTCTCACTCTCTCAGGATGTATTGCGTTATATGGTAATATTGACATTGATGTAGTAGAGAGTCATAGCTGGCTAACTCTGGGCTTATACCGGCCTCTCTTATTTCATTCATCACACACAGAAGGAGAAAGGGAGAAAATACATTACATTTATTGCTGTGCTTTATCAATATCATTCATTATAAAATGGATAGGTCTGATACTGGATGCTGATTGGTCAATACAGTGTTCCAGCCATGCTAAAATACTTTATTAGTAACATCTATGAAGTAAAACACCTCTTCACTTTTATATATCACTGCACAACGACCATAGAAACCAATATTATTAAACCTTTAAACTTTGAGGGTGTTTTTAAAGATTTCCTGTTTCAGTGGCATACACAAATGTAAAGGCTAAAAAAGGAAGATCAAGAGATTGGTATCAATGTAAAGAAAACCTTTAAAAAATTTAATGATATAGATTATGATCAATTCTAAGACTCTCAGCCTTAGAAACTGCTGGAAAAGAAAATGTGAGCCAAAAAGGCTTTTCTTATTTTTCTGATTTACTCTCTATAAATCTGGGTGTAAATAGGTGGCTCTGAAAATCTGCTTTTGATTTGTTCTCAATCATGTCAACTGTAAGGACTTAAAGTCACTGTATTAAATGTCGCCTCAAATTGCTGTCTGTTGAAATGCAAGTTATTGCCAAAAATGATGGTATAATCAATCCCAAGATACAAAATGAAGCCCTTTTTTGGTTAGTTTGCATATAGTGTGAAATTGCGTAAAATGTCATGCAATTATTGTGTTTCCATGATCGATCATTGCTGTCATTACCAAGATGCCTGGTACATGTGCCCATCCCTAACTGTATTTTTTCACCATTGTGCAGAGTTCAGTTTGATAAGCTGTTATATTTGTTAGAAGGTGTAGGTGATCTGTCCAGAAAGCAAAACCGCATCTTTCTCTGTTGCAGAGATGATATAGAACCATGAAGCTGTTGGGCGCTTCGTTCAGGAGTGGGTTTGTTAATTAGCAATAACTTTGATATTTAAATCAATAGAACATTGATTAGAATCAACATTAGTTTATTAATCCTTCAAATCAACAATCGTCAAAGCTAACTATCAATTATCAAAATCAATAGATTATTAATAAGGACTAAATTTGTTGGGGCACCACCCTGGAATCAATATAAGAATGCTCTCTTAGGAAAGTCGACATCCGGAGAACATCGAGGTAAACGATGAAGGCTTGAATCCGAGCAATGACATCCCCTGACATCCCTTGACAGAGGTGCATGCAGAACAATACCAAAACACTTCTCTTTAAAGTCTAAAGATTTTTACTGATGCAGTAATATCAATTAATAATCAATACAATGCTGTCAATAAACTTCCAACTACAAACTAAACAGTGACATGATTAGACATGGTAACAAATAAGCCTATAATACATGAGAGGAGGGTATTTGTGTGTGTGTGTGTGTGTGTGTGTGTGTGTGTGTGTGTGTGTGTGTGTAAGGACAGAAGGAGGGCACAAAATAGCGGATGTCGCTCTCGTGGAGAGTGCGTCTGAGTTTTATCACTCAGAGACCCGGTGAAAAGCTCGTAATCCGTCTGCCAAGGTCGTTGGTTCTTTAATGGATAAACTCAGTGTGCCGGTCTCACCCGCGATGGCGGAAATGCACAAACAGCCCAACGTGGTTGGATGATAACGCAGCAAATCTCATTCGTGGTAACAGCAAGTTACAATAATATCTTGAGTATTATTAGCAGCAATGAGCGGACTTGGCAGTTCATAAACTATACAAGCAATTACCATTATACACAAGAATAACACACTATAATAATCTAGCTCTGTCCAGACATAAACCTCTTTATGAGTTGCGTGAGGACACAGGTAGAATGTTTGTTTGTCCGTCATTTGTCTCCGACTCGGTTTCTCGAATTTCAGGTGATGACGGGAGGCCGTTTCCTCAATCTGTCGGCGAGCGGTACGGTAGATGATTCTCGGAGATATCAGCGAATTCGACTTGGTTGAAGAAGGAAGATAAATCTTCTTAATTTCTGCAGGCAAAAGGGTGAGATGCAGATCGCTCACCAGTTGTTATGCTCTTGATGACATCATGGTTTTGGGATGTGTTCTGTCGTGCATTTCATCCAATAGGAGTTGGGAGTTAGATCCTTCAGAATTTCACACCTAGGTATAATTTGAGCAAGGCTTGATGGGATCTGTAGTCTTTTTTGGACTCCCTTTGTTTGATTTTGGTGCCAAAATGTGTTATCAGGCTTCTAGTGTTCCTACTGGCTGCAGTCAGGCTTTATGACTGAATGTAGGCGTACCTTTGTCTCCTATCTGAGTACATGAGGCCCAACAAAGCTGAACTGCTTTGAACTTCATCATTGCTTCGTGCATAATGATGATGTTGTTACTGTAATCTGAGATCTTTAAACACTGATTGCTGTTGTTTATTCCAGGAGTTGCAGTGTGTGTGTGTGTGTGTGTGTGTGTGTGTGTGTGTGTGTGTGCGTGCGTGTGCACAGCTGCTAATTATATTAGAGATTGACAGATAAACTCACTAGACTAGAGCTCAGTCTGAGATATATTTATAGAACAAACACCAACAGGCACACACACACACTTTTCTGTTAAGTCTCTCAGTAACAGATAAATGTACTTGCATTCAATGTTCATTCTGACTTGAGCTGGATCTACACACTCACCCAATAGCTGATCTGGTAGCTGGAATAATTAAACATCCTGAACTGTGCTGCTCTCTAATTGTTGTCAGGATGATTCACAAAAACAATTGCTTCAAAACAATGCCTTATCGCCAGCCATGTGGTTGGTAAAGATTACATTCTAATAACATATTTCAAATCAGCAATAAAATCTGACAACAGGCATTGCAATGCTACTTTTAAAAAAGCGATTGGCTCTTTTAAAGACCATATGAAATCAAAATTATAGTTTTGCTGCTTTTGACAAAATTAGTTTTCAGATAATATAAGCATTTAAAATTTGTAGTCTCTCTCTCTTCCAGCTAAAAATACGCAGCAACACCCATGACGTCACATATAGGTTCAGAAACCTTGTCCAATCAAATGTTTACAAGAACTAAAACGGACCCTCCCCCTACAACTGTTCAGCATGCCTGACACTGATAATGCTTTCGCAGGTCACTTAAAGGGTAGCACAATCAATGCTGTAGGATGTTCCAAACAGATTTTCCAATAAAAATCGCTTAAAAAGTGAGTTCTGTAAACTAAACCTGCTGTTGTTAAACATGTGATGAGTGGTTCGACATGTCCCGCCCCCTCTTGTTTCAGTAGAAAATACATCAAAATACTAAATCGAAATGTCCTAATCAAACACTTCACTTTAATTGTAGGGCGCGACTACAGCCGCCATATTAAGCATTGTGATTTCTCCAATTCTTTATATATAAGGAAAAAAAACAATGATGTCTAATTAACAAACAAAATAAGTCTTTTGAATTAGATCTTTTTAATTATTAGGTAATTTAAATTATAAATGTAAAGCGTTTTGAAATCACACAACATAACTTTGAGTGTAAAACTGGGACTGGGAGTGATGTGATGTGATAATCATAAACAATGCAATATTTCACACAGCATATTTATCTAAAAAGGTCTATTTGTTAACATTAATTAATGCATTAAGTGTCATGAATTAACAATGAACAATAATTATTTACAGCATTTAATAATCTTGGTTATTGTTAATTAATAACAAATCTGACAAATGTCACATTTCACCCCAAAATGAAAGGAAATATGAGAAATAAATAAAAAGAATAAATAAATAAATATTATAATCTAGATCTTAGATATTTAGAGCTGGGACAGGGACAGAGCTTGCAATTTATTTATTTATTTTTATCAATGGTTGGACTATAGCTAGTATTTCATTACTGTAAAGCCAACTGCTCATATGCGCTTGAAAAACTGAATGATGATTATGAAAATGATAATGTTATGACAAATTAGGTCTTTAGAGATGGCAGCCTTTGGCTAATTATCATGTCTGATAACTCTTGTGCCCCAATAATGAAATCCACTGAAATCAACAGTTTGTTTCAACAAATGTAAAGGCCTATCAGAGCCTCGGCTACATTCAGATTTTCTCAAGGGCCATCTTGCCCTTTAGTTGCCATGACGACCCCCATCTTAGCCTGTCAAGAATGAAGCCTGGAGCTGTCAAACTGAATGAACATCAGCGTGTACATACAAAATGCCTGTTTATGTAGTAAAGTAGCAGATGTAACCTGCTCTCTTCAACCTTCTTCTGCCTCTACATTTATATTTATGTTTAATTCGAACATTCAGATTAATTAACTAGAACAAATCAGAAAAAAACTTTAATTAACCAGAATTAATCAGAGGTCAGAGTTCATTTATAAATTGAAAGATGCTCATGTCATTAAATTCAGTAATAGTTTGATATTAAATACTTGTGTAAATAATTTTTTATGTCTCTCTTTTCATTTCTGCAGGATCAGACTTTCAGTGCACGACACACATAATTCCTGTGAAGAACCAGGAAGGCGTGGTCATGATGTTCATCTTGAGCTTTGATTATATGCTGAAGGAGGGCAGCATGGATTCATTAGACCGACTCAACCACACCTCTCCAGCCAGACTAGAACAAAGTTAGACTTCTTTCTTTCTTTCTTTCTTTCTTTCTTTCTTTCTTTCTTTCTTTCTCTCTCTCACTCTTCATCAAAGAACACTATAAGTCACATATTTTTCTTTACACCTCTCTTCTTTCTTGTCTCTTATCTTTTTGGCTTCCTTATCTTAAACAGCTATCATGCCTTTCCATCACTCCCATTTACTGACAGCACTTTCTTAAATTGCTGACTACCTGTCAGAGAGAGAGAGAGAGTGAGAGTAAAAGGAAGGGGAAATTTTAAACAAATTGAACATGGTGGATGAGAAGAAGAAAAACGTCTCGGGTTACTTGTGTAACCCTTGTTCCCTGAAAAAACCGGAACGAGATGCTGCGCTGCTAAGCGCTATGGGGAAACAATCTTATTGTGAGCTGCTTCTGAACATGTGTGTAACACGTCAATGAAATTGACTGGAATTTATAGCCTCGGTTGGTGAGATCATTGGACGCACCTGTGACCAGGCTATAAATAGGAGGCGTCACTAGAGTGTCGTCAGATTATTTTTCTGAAGAGCGGTCCTGGGACGTCCCAGTGCGGCAAAAGAAGCGCAGCATCTCGTTCCGCTTTTTTCAGGGAACAAGGGTTACACAAGTAACCCGAGACGTTCCCTTTACAAAAAGCTTCACTTTGATGCTGCGCTGCTAAGCGCTATGGGGAACGAAATGCCCACGCCGCCGCACTGGGGCTGTCCGGACCCCTGATCGTTGTGAAGTGTTTTCACAGAACGCGAGAGGTTCCAGACATGAGCTTGAGATGTCGACTCAAGGGCATAAGCCCGGAGTAGCAGAACATCTAACACCATAAAATCCGAAGAGTGTGTACGGAAAGGACTAGCCTGCCGTATCACAAATCTGGTTTATACATGAGCTTGAGATGTCGACTCAAGGACATAAGAGTCCGGAGTAGCGGAGCATCTAGCCCACAAAGTCAAAAGATGAGTTTGAGAAGCCGATTCAAAGGCACTAACTCAAAAGTTCGTACCATGAACTTGGATTTGGCATGAGCCCGGGATGTCAACCCAAGGACATAGTCCGGGGTAGCAAAAACATCCTAGCCCATGTAAAATTGTAGAATGTGCGTGGAGAGGACCAGCCCGCCACGTCACAAACTTGTTCCTGCATGAGTTTGAGATGTCGACTCAAGGACGTAAGAGCCCGGAGTAGCATGAACATCCAAACTATAGAATTTAATGAATGTGTGCGGAGAGGACCAACCTGCCGCATCACAAACTTGCTGCAGAGGAACCCCTCTAGCCAAGGCTTTAGAGGAAGCGACCCCTCTGGTGGAGTGAGCCCTGACACCTACTGGCGAAGCTTGACCGCGTGCCTCATAGGCCAGGGCAATAGCATCCCTCACCCAATGTGACATAGTCTGCTTAGTAGCGGCCGCCCCCTTGTTGCGGCCCCCATAGCAAACAAACAATTGCCCTGATTTACGCCACTGGCTTGTGCGGTGGACATAAATCTGAAGGGCACGGACTGGGCAGAGTCCGTGAAGTCTTTCCTGCTCCGGCGTTAAAAACGGCGGGGAGCAGAAGGCTTCTAAAGTGACAGGATGTATTGTCGAAAAAGGAACTTTAGGAAGATAATCAGGGTGAGGATGCAAAATTGCTTTGGCCATACCGGGGGCAAATTCTAAGCAGGTCGGCAAAACAGACAGGGCCTGTAGATCCCCGATCCTCTTAAGAGAGGTAATAGCCATAAGGAAGACCATCTTGAGAGTCAGAAGTCTGTCAGACGCTGACTCCAGAGGTTCAAAAGGGGTCTCGACCAGAGCCTCCAGGACTATTGTTAAGTCCCACGAAGGAGTTCTGGTCCTAACGGGAGGCCTCAGTCGCCTGGCTCCACGAATGAAGCGGGCGAGTAGAGGATGTCTCCCTAAAGGCACCCCATCAATCAAGGCGTGGCAAGCCGAAATGGCGGCCACATAAACCCTGAGAGTAGCGGGGCATATGCCTGCTGACAGTTTTTCTTGCAGAAACTCCAGAACTGAAACAATTTGGCAGTTAACTGGATCTGCATCATGTGAACTGCACCACCTTTCGAAGACACCCCATTTATTGGTGTAAATTCTTCTGGTGGAGGGAGCTCTAGCACTAAGAATGGTTTCAATAACCCCAAGCGACAGCCCTGTGTCCCTCAGTTGGTACCCTTCAGGGGCCAAACGTGAAGTTTCCATAATTCGGGCCGGGGATGAAATATTGTCCCCTGTGCTTGAGACAGAAGATCCCTCCTGTCCGGAATCGCCCAGGGCGAGCCGTCTAGGAGAGACATCAACTCTGAGAACCAAACCCTGTTCGGCCAGTGAGGCGCTATCAATAAGAGGCAAGACCCTTGCTGGCGAACTCTGGCTAGGACTCCCGGGAGCAGAGAAACCGGAGGGAACGCATACAGGCGCATTCTGGGCCATGTATGCGCCATAGTGTCCAGACCCAGGGGGGCTGGGTGACTCAGAGAGAAGTAGAGGGGACATTGCGCAGTCTCTTGAGAGGCGAAGAGGTCCACTTCGGCTCTGTAAAATCTCTCCCAGATCTGTTGTACTACCTCGGGATGGAGTTTCCACTCGCCCGATGGTAAGATTCGTCTGGATAGAAAATCTGCTCCCATATTCAGGCGTCCAGGGATATAGACTGCCCTGAGTGACAGTAACTTGCCCTGGGCCCAAAGGAGAATCCGACGTGCCAGCAAATTGAGGTGGCGAGAACGTAGGCCTCCTTGATGATTTATGTAGGAGACTGCTGCTGTGTTGTCCACCCGCACAAGGACATGGCAGCCTCTCAAATGTTGGAGAAAGTATTTCAGGGCCAGAAATACTGCCATCAGCTCGAGGCGATTTATGTGCCAATCGAGTTGATGACTCTCCCATTCCCCTTGGGCTGGACGACCACTTAAGACCGCACCCCAACCCGTCAGGGAGGCGTCTGTCGTAAGCATCCTGCGACGACACAACGCACCAAGAGTGGGACCCAAGGTGAGAAACCGGGGTCTGAACCACATAGAGAGGGAACGAAGCACTGGGCGCGTAACCCTTATTTGCCTGAGGGGACTGGCCCTTGGATGAAACCCCCTGGCTTTTAGCCACAGCTGAAACGGTCTCATATGGAGAAGGCCCACAGGAATCACCGTGGACGCAGACGCCATGAGACCTAATATTCGTTGGAACTGAAGAACAGTGCAAACTTGACCTAGCCTGAGAATGCTCAGGGAGTTCTGAATGGAGATGAGACGAGCGGGAGACAACTGTGCCTGCATCGTGACCGAATTCCATATAACCCCCAGATAGGAAATTTTCTGGGTCGGGGAAATTTTCTTTTTGGCGTTGAGTCTCAGACCCAGAGAACCTAGATGAGCCAAGACGATATCCCTGTGCTGAACTGCCAGTTCTTGAGACTGGGCTAGGATCAGCCAGTCGTCTAGATAATTCAGAAAGCGGATGCCCTGGAGTCGCAACGGAGCCAGTGCTGCATCCATGCATTTCGTGAATGTGCGGGGTGATAGGGCTAGGCCGAATGGAAGGACCCGATACTGGAAGGCTTCGTCCCCGAAAGCGAACCTCAGGAACTTCCTGTGCTGTGGCAGAATTCCAATATGAAAGTATGCGTCCATGAAGTCGATCGTGACCAGCCAATCGAAACGTTGGAACTGAGACACGACGAACCTGACTGTTAGCATCTTGAACCTGAGCGTCTTGACCGAGCGGTTCAAGGCACGAAGATCCAAGATGGGACGCACCCCCCCCCCCCCCCCCCCCCCTTCTTGGGGACCAGGAAATATCTGCTGTAATAGCCAGACTTTTTCTCTGGAAGGGGAACATGTTCTATGGCCCCTTTCTCCAAGAGATTTTACAGTTCTACCTGAAGTAGACATGCCTGTTCCGGGCTTACGGTAGTGGAAACCACGCCGTTGAAGCTCGGAGGGCGGCAAGCGAACTGAATTCTGTAGCCTTTTTCTACTGTTTTTAGAACCCACATAGAAATACCTGGCAGAAGTTTCCACGCTGCCAGGTTCTCTGAGATGGGAACTAATTTCAAGACTTCCTGTCGAGGGGGTGTCGAATGTTCCGTGTCCTGGAATAAGGCAGGGAGCGACGGTACATTCAACATTTTGTTGGAAACCCCTGTCACCCGAAACACCAAGGGTGGCGGGAGTGAAGAGGTTTCGTGAGGGTATCGGGAGGGCCGAAGTGAATGATACACGCGCCCCGTCCCGAAGGGAACTACCCTCACAGGGTTGGATACAAGACCGTCAGGGCTTCTTTCTCTTGGAGATACAAGCCCTGAGGTCTTGTTTGGGAGGTTGCTGAGGGCGACGAGCCTGTCCCCAATCTTTACGAGGGGGAGCACGACTTGCCACGCTCTGTTTCTGAATCTCCCTCCTAACAAAATCAGGGCGAGACTGGGTGACCGACGGTCTCGCCCCCTGAGTGCGACGAGGAAGGAATTTTCCAAAGACTTCCTCATGGCTTTTCGCCTCCTGGAATCTGGAGATAACCGTGTTCATGGCGTCTCCGAAGAGACCAGAAGGCGAAACTGGGGCATCAAGAAGGAAAACCCTGTCCTTATCCTTAATGCCGGATAGATTCAGCCATAAGTGCCTTTCGGTGCTAACCAAAGCGGACATAGACCGGCCAATAGCACGGGCTGACTGCTTGGTGGCACGGAGAGACAAATCAGTAGCTCGACGAAGCTCAAAGAAAGCTTCATCGTCGAGACTTCTTCCAGCACTCAAATCTTTTAGCAGGTCAGCCTGGTATGCCTGCAAAACAGCCATGGTGTGCAGCGCAGCACCAGCCTGACCAGCCGCTTGATATGCTCTCCCGACCAGCATGGAGGTTACCCTGCATGGCTTAGAAGGGAGAGCAGATTTATTAAGTGATGATGCCGAACCCGGCGAGAGATAACCCGCAAGTGTCTCTTCGACCGGTGGCATCTTTAAATACCCTCGCGCCTCAGCGCCCACGATAGTCGAATATATTGACGTCGAGGGCACGTGAATGCGCGAGTTATAAGGCTTAGTCCAAGAACGAGAAAGCTCGTCATGGAGATCATCAAAGAAGGGAAGGGACTGATGAGGTGTTCCCTTCCCTTGGTCACCAGACAGAATTCTGTCCTCTAACTTAGAGCGCTTGGGGGGAACTTGGTCACGTGGCCAGTCTATTTGAAGCCTGGCCACCGCGCGAGTAATCACATCGAGCAGCTCCTCCGAAGATTTAGAATCGCGATTGGAGCGCTCAGATGCGGTTAACTCTAAATCTGACCCAAGGGAATGGAGGTCCCCCTCGTGAACTGAAGAGGCGCCGAAGCACGCTTCAGGATCACGCGAGGGACCAGCAGGATCTGGGGAGAGAGCGAGCGAAAGGGGCGAACCCGTCTCTCGCTCCTCAGCCAGATCCATGCGAGAGCCCCACGAATGAAGTGTGGGTGCCGGCTCTCGGAAGTAAGCAAGGCGAGCGCGAAGCATCCCGACCGAAAGTAGGTCGCAATGCGCGCACCCGCCCTGTTCCAACGCGAGAGTAGCGTGCTCTTCCCCCAAGCAAACAAAGCAAAATTGATGCGTGTCCCTGTCAGACATAGAACGCTGACAAGGAAACACGCATTGTTTGCCCTGCTTTTCTGCCATTTTCCCCTTCTTTTTTTTTATTTTTTTATATATATATATATATATATATATATATATATATATATATAAAGAGAGAAAGAAGGAAAGGCTTAAGATTTTTAAACAATTTCTAGCAAGAGTTTCGTGAAAACACACAGAGAGAAAGCTCTGAAGAAAAATGTCTGACGACACTCTGGTGACGCCTCCTATTTATAGCCTGGTCACAGGTGTGTCCAATGATCTCACCAACCGAGGCTATAAATTCCAGTCAATTTCATTGACGTGTTACACACATGTTCAGAAGCAGCACACAATAAGATTGTTTCCCCATAGCGCTTAGCAGCGCAGCATCAAAGTGAAGCTTTTTGTAAAGGGAACATGGAGTGAGAGAGAGAGAGATAGAGAGAGAGACATCATTTTGATTTGCTCCAGCTGCTCTAGCTCACCAGCACACAATGTCAAGACTGAGCCCACTCAACCAGAAAAGAAAATGAAGTGAGGAAAATAATTTATGTGACACAGTGTTACAATTATTTGTATCCCTGAGGCCAGGTGCTACACAACACTTCATTTTTAGGATCTCAAAACTGAGCTCACTAAACTGCACAATGCAAACTGTGTGTGTGTGTGTGTGTGTGTGTGTGTGTGTGTGTGTGTGTGCATGCTATAATTATGACAAATGTTCATAGAGACCAGTAAGCAATAAAACTGCTGTAAAGCATTTTCTGCAAAATATGCAACTGCATCAGTTTACACAAACACACACTCCAACATACACCTGTACATAAATATAGGCTGTTACTCACAACAAACCATGCCTAATATCCTCCTTAAACTCTGTATTGGAAAGTCAAATCTGAACTATGAAATCCAATTCATATCCAATGCTAATACCATCTCTCTGTATCATAGCAACAGGGAATGTTTTGAAAAGGCCATCTGTGTTCATAAGTGTGTGTTTGTGTTAGTGTGTATTAGAGGGACTGTTTAGTCAGGGCAGATATAAACTGGTAATTTTCCATGGAAATTTAGTCAGTATTATGCTTAGACACTCTAAAAAGATAAAAAATATTTGGCAAAAACAGGGATAAAATATATATAACTTTCTTCCTCTCAGAGTGCTAAATAGATAGGAAAGGCATTAAACCAGCAAAGCAAAGACAAACTAGCCAGTAAAATTTACAAGATTTTCCATCCTGATACTTGTCAGTGTGTCCCTAAACGCTGTCAATAATTTATCACATCTCAAAAATCGAAAGACATCCCTTCCCAAAAAGCCTCTTTTGTGGTGTGTGTTTTCATGAAATAGTGTTATAAATAGCCCAGTTTATAGAGACTTGTAATTAATGCTGGCATGGTACTGAAACCCCAGTGAGAAAAGAGAGAAAGAGAGAGAGAGAGAGATTTTTTGATTTTTCAAAAACCCTTTTTATTACAAATGTTTACATGTCACAAACCAAAAGATAAATTAAAAATACAGAACAAATCCATTAAAAAACAAACAAAAAACAAACAAATAAAAAACAAACAATAAAAACATGTTACTTAGAAGGGGAAAAATAACTCTTCTTCAACAATTTCACAAATTGTCCCGTTTAAACACCAACTTGCTTCAAAAGTTAAAAGATCATGCATTAATCTGTAATAGTGATAATCAATTAAAACTCTTGATTTGACTAATTTAGCAAAGACAGCTTCAACACTACTAAAAACATTCTGTTCTACTTTCTCCTTCCTTGTAGTATATATTGCCATTTTTGCTTGACCTAACAGGAAATTTAACAATTGAGACTTCCGACTGTGCTTTTTAACATATTTGACACCACAAATAAACACTTTCATTGAAAATATTACATTAAAATAAATAAAAAATATATTCAGGATATTAAATAAAGGTTGTAACCTGTCACAGTGCAAGAACGCATGAAAGATCGTTTCTTTCTGTAAACAAAAGGGACAAGCATCAGTAACATCATCATTTATCACAGAAATAAAAGCATTAACAGCAATGGCTCCATGTAACAATCTCCACTGTAAATCACCAGTTTTCTTGACTAATGGTGCTTTATATAATGCTCTCCATTCAGGTTTTTCAGTTACATTGAGATTAAGAACCTTTCGCCATGGAGTGTCACATTTGTTATTTAAATATGTTTTGTTAAAAGCCTTCACACAACTTTTATACATGTCTTTACCAAGTGCAAGGTTTGGACCTACAATTGTGAACTCTTCACACTCTAACAGAAAGCCACTGCACTCCCCTAAACTGGGGGACAGACTCAGATTTGGAAAATGATCTTTACATTCAGGATAAATAGATCCCTTAGAGTATAGATCCAAGAGTACTGTTTCCTCTCCAGTGAGGGCTGATCTCCATTTCTCTACTGCTCTTGTAACTATTCGGTGTGATTTGATACTGAGACACTCAGCAATGGCATTCACATTTTTAAAAGCAGGGCCCGTTATTTGATGCAGGTGTCCAATTGTTATCACCTTAGCACCACACAAAGTCCTTTCAGGAATGGCAAAAGACATCTCACGAGTTAAGTCCAGTCGTGAGCCAAAGACCAAAGGCTCCTTTAGTAGCCAAAACAGGGAGGATGAATTGTTTTCTCTGCTTATTTGAAATAAAGACCAGACTTTGAAAAGGTTACGATAAAAGATTGGAGAATCATGTAGTTTAAGTCTCTGAGGATCTAACCAGAATAAGGCTTTATCCAGTCCTAGTCCATCAATATTCTGAAGAATTGCACAGGCAGCACCAATCCAACTTGATTCATCGGAGTAGCTTAAGTGTCTTTGTATAAACTGCAGGCGAAAGGCAGCTGTTCTGCTCTGCAGGTGTATTAGTCCAAGTCCCCCTTCATCTTTGGACAGGTACAACACACTTTTAGGTATCCAATGCATTCTGTCCCAAAAAAAGTCAATTAAAATGGACTGGATTTTCATTAAAACTCCAGCTGGGGGGTCTATGCAGGCCAAACGGTGCCAAAATGCAGAGGCAACCAGATTATTAATGATCAAGATACGTCCTTTATAGGACATTTTAGGGAGCAGAAACCTCCACTTATCAAGTCGCCCTTTGACTTTTTCAATGGCACCTTCAAAATTCTTTTTCACATAATTGTCGTCACCCAGAAAAACTCCTAAATATTTGAAACCATTTCTGGTCCATTTCAATCCATCAGGAAGCCTTGGTTCAACTTTTGACCATTTTCCAACTAAAATGGCTTCACTTTTTCCCCAATTCACCTTTGCAGAAGACAGAGTTTTAAAATAATTTAAAATCTTCAACATCACACTGATATCATTACAATCACTGATTAAAACAATGACATCATCAGCATAAGCTGAAATTTTAAAAGTGTTAACACAGTTGGGAATACACAGTCCATGTACATTAGCCCTTAGCTTGTTCAACAAGGGTTCTATGGCTAGGGTATACAGCATGCCTGACAGTGCACAGCCCTGTCTTACACCCCTATTCACCCTAAATGGAGAGCATAAGTCACCATTAATCTTCAATACACTCTCAACGCTACAATACATAACTTTTATCATAGAAATAAAAACCGAATTAAAATCAAAGGCTTCTAAAACCCTCCATAAATAAATATGTTCAACTCTGTCGAAAGCTTTTTCTTGATCAATTGAAATCAATCCAAAATCCAACTCAAAGAGTTTTCCACAGTCTAAAATGTCTCTAATGAAAGAAACATTATCAAAAATTCTTCTACCTGGTACACAATACGACTGATCGGGGTGAACTATGGACTCAAGAACTTCTCCTAATCTAACTGCTAGGGCTTTGGAGAGTATTTTATAGTCGTTGCATAAAAGACTTACTGGCCTCCAATTTTTTATATCGTTTAGATCTCCTTTTTTTGGGAGTAGAAGTGATGATTGCTCTACGGCAGCTTTGTGGCAGTTGTCCATTTTCCAAGCTCTCATTAAAAACTGCTACCAATTCTGGACCCACCTCTAACCAAAAAGATTTATAAAAATCTATCGAGATCCCATCAATGCCCGGCGCTTTCCCACTCTCCATTCTTTTAAGTGCATCCTCTAGTTCTCCTAAACTCAAAGCTTTACCAATTTCTTTATGGTATTTGGTATTTTTGGTTACTTGTGGCAAATTTTCAAAAAAAACAAAACTTTCATCATTAATCTCTAAAATTTCATTTTTATATAAGTCCTTATAAAATTGTACCGCTCTCTTTCTGATGTCTAAAGAATTTGACAATAAGACTCCAGTTTCAGACTTCAGGCTGTGAATGAACTTTTTCTGCCCATTCTTCTTTTCCAGATTAAAAAAGAATTTTGATGGAGCATCCATTAAATTGGCACTCTGAAACCGGGATCTAGTTATTGCACCTTGCGTTGTCAAACCTAAAATATCAGTTAAAAGATTATTTTTCTTTTTGATGTTTTCTAAAAAAGTGACATCTTTTGTGGAGTCTGCAATCCCTTGTAACATCATTAAATCTTCTTCTAAAACCTTCATTGACTTATTTATGTCTCTTGTAGCGTTGCGAGTGTATTGTTGACACAACTGTTTTATTTGAACCTTTGTAAAATCCCACCACTGCTGCAAAGACAAGAAAGATGATTTCAAAGCTTTGGCGTTTTTCCAAAACTCTTTAAAAATATCTCTAAAACAAGAATCACCCAATAAATTATTGTTAAAATGCCAATATGCACTTTTTGATTTGACATGGTTTTTTGTCACAATACATTTGACCAAACTATGGTCAGAGAAGCTTACTGGGACTATTGAGCATTCCCTGAACATACTTAGTTGATGCTTAAAACCATAAAATCTATCAAGCCTTGCCATTGATAGCTGGTTATTAAAAGCATGAACCCAAGTGTATTGCCTCTGCGTGCCATGGAAATTCCTCCATATATCAATAATACTATGGGATTTCATTAATTGAATTAAACTCTTTCTTGAAAGCATGTGAGGTTCTACATGATTTCTGTCAAAGCCATTCTCAGTACAGTTAAAATCCCCTCCCACAAATAAAAGCTCATCAGCATTACAATCATTTAAAACATTGCCCAAAGTATTTAAAAAATTAATTCTCTCTAAAGCCGCAGTTGGAGCATATACACAGATAAATATAAAAGTGCTATTTTCAAAAGAAGCTTTTACTTTCAAGAGCCTTCCTTTTATTATTTCTTCAATAGTGTAAGAATAAGGAATGAAATTCTTAGAAAATAAAACTCCAACTCCACCACTTAAAGAAGTAGAATGACTTAAAATCACTAAGCCATCGAACTCCTTAGCCCAATCTGCAGCATTTAAGACATCACTGTGTGTTTCTTGCACAAATAACACATCAATAGTTTTACACCTCAAAGTCTCATATACTTGTGCTCTTTTCTTATGATCTCTCGCTCCGTTAACATTTAAAGAGGCGAGATTTATTTCCTCCATTAAAAAGAAAAGAGAAGAGCAAACAAGGCAATAAAGCCAAAAAGGATATCCTATGTTATCCATTTAACTTTGTAAGGATTTTCTTTAACCGGAAAACCTCCTGATTGGTGAAACTGTTTTCACTTCTGAAAATTTTTACTTTGTCAATGAACTGTTTTATGTCAGGGAAATATTCCCCTACTTTTACTCCCCTCATATTTTTTGTCACATTTAGGAAGGATTGTATTTCCTCAACAGTATATTCTCGGCTAGAGAAACCACTTTGGGGTAAACTAGCACTAATACTGCATTCTGACATTTCATTCTCACTTTCGTTGTCAGTCTGATTATCGAAATTACCATCTAAACGTTTAGCCTGTTTGTCAGCATGACAACCAAACAATTTCCTTTTTTGAGGAGTCTTAAGAAAACACTCTTTGTCCTCTACCTCAGGACTCTCCATTTCTTGTATTGCCATCACTATATTAGTAGCTTCATCCTCACTGTTGCTGTTCTCAGACCCATCAGACTCACAAACTTCTTTATCATTTCTCAAAACATTTCTGATTTCCTCATTTCCGATTTCTGCAACTATTCCTTCTATTTCATCTGTTTTATCAGTAGGAATCTCAGAAACATCTTTCAAACTTTTTGAGACCTCAGGTGCCCTGCTTGGGCCTGGCATCTCTTCATCAATAGGAACAATCTCTTTCTGCATTTCAGCTGCATTTTCAGTTGTGACATTAACAACAGTCTCAGTTTGATTATTTGCACTTCTTGGACATGCACGAATAAGATGTCCATTTTCACCACAACCAAAACACTTCATAGTGTTTGTTGTAGCGTAAATCACATAGTTAAAACCCTCGTGACTAAAATTAAGGGTCAGATTAAGCTCGTCTACATTTTCTTTCAGGACCATATAAACAAATCGTCTGAAAGAGACCACATGCTTTAATAAATATGATTTGCTTCCTATTGGGATCATCTTTATTGGAGAGACCGTTTTGCCGTATCTGGCGAGCATTCCAACAAGAACATTGTTTTTAATGAATGGCGGCACATTGGACAGAGTTACTCTTTTGGAAGGAGTGGAGAGAGGGAGTACAGATGTAAAAATACCACCTATCTCAACACCACTCTCAACCAACAAATTCGCTAAATCAATAGTCTTAACAAAGAGAACATTAGCGCTGTTCATCCGCGACGCCGACAGAACATTCTCATGCCCAACAACTGCACTCACCACCAACACACACTCCTCTACACTAGCGGTAGTGTCAATTTTCACCCCATGACGTTTTGTTAAAAACTCTAAACTCTCCGCACCTGGAGCGGCCATCCTCCCAGTACACAGACTGGGAGTTAACAACAGCCCTCCCTAAAACGACCACTCTTAACTTACCGAAATTAAAAAAGAAAAAGAAAGAAAAGAAAACACAACATCCACGAACCACAATAAACAGAGATAGAAAAAGGAAGAAAAAAAAGATTCCAAACACTCGTACCTTCACTCAGCAGTCAAACGCTCTGCATCCACGCTCCAAACACTCACTCAACGCATGCGCACACACAGAGAGAGAGAGAGAGAGAGAGAGAGAGAGAGAGAGAGAGAAATCACACTGCAGATAAATACAAAATAAGTGATTCTAGATTTAAAACTGATATAAAACCTTATAACTCGAAATATGTAAGTATTACATAGCTTAATACAGTATTACATAACTTGAACATGTAACGTCTAGGTTACTGTTGTAACCTCCGTTCCCTGATGGAGGGAACGAGACGAGTAGTGAAGAAGCGACACTAGGGGTCTCTCTTGAGAGTCTCGCGCATCTCTGAACTTAAGAAAAGGCCAATGAGAAATTGGCAGACAGAATTTGCATGTCCCGCCCCCAGACACACAGGTATAAAGGGAGGGAAATGCGTCTGTTCATTCAGGATTTTGCCTGAGGAGCCGACAATGAGGTTCGGCCGTAACGGTGGCTCGGTTCAGCGACGTGGCCGGGAGGACACAATGTCTCGTACCCTCCATCAGGGAACGGAGGTTACAACAGTAACCTAGACGTTCCACGTCTGTTGCTCACTTCGACGTTGTGTCGAAGAAGCGACACTAGGGTTCCAATTTTAATCACGCCATGCGCTGAAACGTGTACGTGCGCTGCTGACACAGGTGTGGGCAGGCAGTTGCGTGCCAAAACGACAGGCTGTGTCAGACTGCACATACCCTTCCCCAATGCCCCATAAGATCATCATAGCCTTCTGGTTCCCTATGCCCCGATATGGGGAGAACAAGGCGATGTGCCAAGCATGGGAGCAAGCCGCACCAGCTGCGCCTTTTCTCTTTCTATGTTTCTCGCTTAAGAGTTAAAACGGCTGGAGCCATCTTAACGTATCACACACATCGGGGAAGGCGTTCTTTCCCAATTCCTATTCTTTCAGGGGGGAAAGACCACACCTGCCCAGGCTGGTGGAGGTAAAGAGTGGTAGAATACATCACATGGGATTCTAAGTCGCATGTGGAGAATGGCGTGGTGGTAGATCCTACCTCATTGGGAGGGGACCGGGGGGCAGTGAGGACTGCCCAAGGGAGATGTGGTATCAGAAAATACACACAGGGGGACAAGTCCACTAGGGGGCCCCGACCTGTGGCGCATCTATTCCAGTACAGAGTAATTTGAGTACTCGCATTGGGTTTGGTCAGGGAATTCATCTGCTGAATTCGAGACCAGAGGGCTAGGGAGGAGTCATCCAGGGAGCCGAGTTAGTGTGGTCTCTTGGGATAAGAGTGCATGATATTACCTCAGCGGAGGGAAAGGGCACTAGGTGCAAAGTTGTTACCGTGTTACCGAGTTCTACCGGCTCGGACCTGAGAAAACACTGGATGAAACCGACTCAACCCTGAGATTGTACAATCTCGTAAAGGTATTGGGTGTTGCCCACCCCACTGCTCTGCATATGTCAGCTAAGGAGGTGCCTTTGGCCAGTGCCCACGAGGATGCCACACTTCTTGTCAAGTGTGCTAGAACCCGCAAGGGGACGGGCACGGCCTGGGTGTGATAGGCCAATTCTATGGCATCAACCACTTAGTAGGAAAGCCTCTGTTTGGAGATAGCGTTCCCTTTCTGCTGTCCACCAAAGCAGACAAAGAGCTGCTCAGAATGTCTAAAGCTATGTGTGCGGTCCAAATAGATGCGCAAAGCACATGCCGGACACAGCAACAAAGGGGCTTGGTCTGCCTCCTCCCGGGGCAGCGCTTGCAGGTTCAGTACCTGGTCTCTGAAGGGCGTGGTAGGGACCTTGGGCATGTAGCCCAGTCGTGGTCTTAGGATCACATATGTGTCTTCCGGACTGAACTCCAGGCAGGTAGGGAGTCCCTGGCAGGGATTCGCAGCGGTAATACGGTGTCAGGGGGCTAAAGCGCATCACGGGGCTCTGGTGCTGAGGGAAGACTCGAAGAAAGAGGAAATTGCTCCTTTATTGAGAATGTGGATACCTGTGTGGTCTGCTTACCAGCTCCGGAGCAAACGTCTCGATCTCTGTGTCGTCAGTCTCAGGAACGCTTGGGAGCCTTCCGGGTCCTGGAGGGTGTTCGTGAGACGGGGGGGGCGTATGCTTCCAGGTTGAGGTGGAGCTGCACGTTTTCTGGAAGCCGCAGGAGGACGCCCTCATCGGGCAGACGGAGCACAGCCTGTGCTGGTGGCGCAGCGGGGCATGATATGAGAGATGGCCTCCGTCTGCTTCTTCACTGCTGAGAACTGCTGGGCGAAGTCCTCAAAATTGTTGATAAAGAGACCTAAGCAACGGGCAGACCCGAGGAGCCAATCATTCAGCGGCGAAGTCTGTGTGTCGGCCATCTGGGTGTGAGCCTCTGACTGTGCGTACTGAACCGAGGGTGGCAGCCCAGTCGAGTGTTCCGCGTTAGATGGCGGAACAATCTCCGATGTAGCAGCGAGCTCATCATCCAGCTCAGGGGGCTCAAGAGGATAGGCAGACTGGCCGTGAGGTGAGCCGCTGTCACCCCGACCCCGGGCAGAAGTCAGAGAGCATGTCAGGGAGTGGGTGGTTCGTGGGGATGTACCCGGCAAAACCAAGCCCGCTGCCATCCCCAAATTGCCTCCATCGCCAGCCGTGTCATCCTCAATCCTGTGGGATGAAGGAGCGATGCGGGGTGCGGCTGGAGTGGCGTTCCTTTTTAGGAAGGAAAGCTGCGACCACACCGTTGCCATGGTAAGGTTCTAGCAGTGAGAACACCAACCATCCACAAATGCTTCCTCGGTGTGATCACGGCCCAGACACATGAGGCAGTGCCTGTGACTGTCAAGAGCAGAGAGCACTCGACCGCATCCAGGAACTGCACAGGGGCGGAAGGGCATCTTTATAAAGATGCATCCTAAAAAGGACGTTCAACGCTGCTGTGTATTGCTCTTTTAGAGAATGAAACTCTTTTACAAAAAGTCTCTTTTAGAGAGCTATGTTGATGTGCCCAGGGGCAAAACTTCACTGCTGTGCAGAGAAGGAGAAAGCCGCTGATATGCGGCGTAGATCCAACAGCATACACTCTGAGAGATGAGATGAACAGTCTTGTGAATCGCAGTTCGCTGCTCACGCAACCGGTCGGCTCCGAAGAAAATTTCTGAATGAACAAACGCATTTCCCTCCCTTTATACCCGTATGTCCGGAGGCAGGATATGCAAATTCTGTCTGCCAATTTCTCATTGGCCTTTTCTCAAGAGAGACCCCTAGTTTTACTTCTTTGACACAACGTCAAATTGAGCGACAGATGGGGAATTATAGTTAATTAAGTAATTAAACAGTGAGAGATACAAAGAAGTGTGAATTTATCCTGCAAATGGCATAAATTAAACATCAGTGTATAATAATAGAACATATAAATGTATAGTTGACCAATAACATGTACTTTTTTATTGAACATCAAGAATTTAGGTTAAATTCATAATACTGAATAGAGGAAAGTGTATATTTTAGGTGATGTCACTGCTCATAAATATATTTTACAACATACATTTTATGTACAAATGCACAAAATTTCAATATACACTCAATGAGCACTTTGTTAGGAACACTATGGTCCTAATAAAGATGTGGTCATCTGCTGTTGTAGCTTATCCGGCTCAAGGTTCGATGTGTTCTACATACTTCATACTGCATACTGCAATTCTACAGAATGGTTATCTGAGTTACCGTAGCCTTTCTATCAGCTCGAACCAGTCTGGCCATTCTCCATTGACCTCTCTCATCAACAAGGCGTTTCTGTCCACAGAACTGCCACTGACTAGATGTTTTTTTTTGTTTTTGGCACCATTCTGAGTAATGTCTGAGTAAACTCTAGAGACTGTTGTGCATGAAAATCCCAGGAGATCAGAAATTACAGAAATACTCAAACCAGCCCATCTGGCACCAACAATCATGCCGCGATCGAAATCACTACAGTCACATTTTTCCCCATTCTGATGGTGAACATTAACTGAAGCTGCTGACCCGTATCTGCATGATTTTATTGCACTGCTGCCACGTGATTGGCTGATTTGATAATCACATGAATATGTAGGTGTACAAGTGTTCCTAATAAAGAGCTGAGTGAGTATGTATGTCATAATTTAAAACTGCATGTAAAATAAATAAAATTGTTGTTTAACATAGTTTTTAGATGAAGCATATAATGTCATGCTGCAGGAAACTGCTGACACTTTGAAATGCCATGTAATCTACTCAAACACAACAGAAAAGGTCATGAGCTTTTCTTGGACACCAATAATATTTTGTAGGGAGTCAAGAGGCATCAAAAAAACTCCCCTAAGCCAAGTTTTCTGGTGTTACCAGTAATGCAATTTTTGATTAAGCTGGTCTCAAATGTCCACAGATAATTTAGCCATATTTTCTATATGTTTGATATCAAGCTCAGGTAATGAAATCTGTGTTAAGTCCTGAGGCTGTCTTGACTTCCAGAGGAGATAGAGAGAGAGTGGGAGGACTTCATTTGATCTATGTCTCCTTTCATCTCTTCTCTGAATTTCATTGATGGTGATATCCCAGTTTTCTCTCCATCAGAGACATTTCTGCTTGTTTAACATTCAGGTGGTCCTTGTTAAAGATTCATGGCACGGGTGAGAACATGTGGCTGCAGAGGTTTTGCAATAGAGACCCCATCAATCTAACCTTGTTTGAAGGCTACTCTTGTGCTGTGAATTGCACAATAAACGAATTTACTGAGTACACCATAGTACAGTTAGAATCTAACTAGATGATGACAAAAACAAAAAAGATTCTTTCTTTATAAATATGGGGGTACATATGGAATAAATGAAGCAGGTGGGTGTGTTTATCCAGTTGAGTTCATATATTTGCATGCCCCTTACAAAATCTGCAAGTTGTTTATCATTTAAAAAAATAAGACGGATCATAAAAATTGCAATTGACTATTTGTATCTTTTGTAATAGTTGTGCATGAGTCCCTGCACAACTGAAGTGAACACAGTGAAGCTGCCCACTGTTCTTATGGAAAATATGTACTGCACATTCTTCAATTTTACAGCATCTTCTGCACATTTCAGTTCTTCCAAACAGGGGCTATCTGATGTTGAAATCCAGCTTTTGACCCTTAGGACATTCAAGTGACTAAAACAACTATTATAAAAGGTACATACATTCATTGATGCTCATGAAGGCAACACCCTATATTAAGAACCAGAGTAATGCAGGGGCCTGGGTAGCTCAGCGAGTATTGATGCTGACTACCACCCCTGGAGCCGCGAGTTCGAATCCAGGGTGTGCTGAGTGACTCCAGCCAGGTCTCCTAAGCAACCAAATTGTCCCGGTTGCTAGGGAGGGTAGAGTCACATGGGGTAACCTCCTCATAGTCACGATTTAGTGGTTCTCGCTCTCAATGGGGCGCGTGGTAAGTTGTGCGTGGAGTTTAGCATGAGCCTCCACATGCGGAGTCTCCGTGGTGTCACGCCTGCTTCCGTCTGTAACAAAAAATGGAGAGAGAAGTCAGGAGTGCAGCTTTCACTTGTGTAAACACCTGTTGGCATGGCTCCGTTCACCGGACCGTGTCTTGTGTTCCCTTTTTAGTGAGATCATTCAGCAGGCTGGTGGCATCCGAATATTTAGGTACAAACCTATGATAATAGCCAGCCCCAGGAACTGTCTCACATCCTTTTTGGTCTTGGGTCTCGGACAAGCCGAAATAGCTTCTGTTTTATCAGTTTTGGGACACACTTGTCCTTGACCCAAGTGGAAACCCAGATACCGTACTTTCACCCATCCAATTGCACACTTCCTCGGATTCGCTGTGATTCCCGCCCATCTCAGCGATCTCAGAACAGCCCTCAGATGCTGGATATGCCACTGCCAATCATTGCTATAAATAAAAATATCATCCAGGTAGGCAACGGCGTATACAGCATGCGGGTGGAGAAGTTTGTCCATGGGTCGTTGAAACTTAGCCGCGGCTCCAAACAAACAGAACGGAAGGGTAACAAATTGGTATAAGCCAAACAGAGTGGAAAAGGCAGTTTTTTCTTGGGACATTTGTGTCAAGGAGATCTGCTAATAACCCTCCATTAAATCCAGTATCGAATAAAAGTGAGCCGTACCTAACCGATCAAGCAGTCCATCAATGCGAGGCATTGGGTACTGTCGTGGAAAATCTTCGAAGAATCTTAAGATGCGAGAAATCACTCAGAGTCCAGGGTTCCAAATGCCAAAGTTGTAGTTTATTGAATCACCAACAAACATGAGAAAGGTCAGCTTTCCGTTCTGAATACACAGTTCCAAGCTCTCAGTTATATACCTTTGTTATCTTATGTCCACTATCTATGACCAATGACCCTTCTTTTTAACTATTGGTGGAAAATCCCTTGCCTGTCTATTTTTTTAAAAGAATATACAGTTTGATTATTTTCCATAGAATGATTAACTATTTTCCATAGAATGGTTAACTATTTTCCATAGAATGAGCTTATGTCACAGTTTGTGTAAAGGACACGTAGTCTTAATGGTGACTCAACATATCTCTGCCTCGCTAAACAATGTAATATCATATTGGTTATATTAATTTGTTTACACACAATATTATTTGATTAATAAAAGAAAATACATCATACATTTTAGAAAATACACCATAGTACATGTCAAATCTAGACACCGCTTTAACTTTTACTGGATTTTGCGGAAACCGGACCGTCCCATCGGACTTTGGTACCAAAACCTCCAGGCTGGCCCAGTCACTGTGGGACTCCTCAATCACACCCATATCGAGCATGGCCATGAGTTCTTCCCTTAACACTTTTTTGTGTGTGTTCTGGTAACCGATAGTTTAGTTTATTTATTTATAAAGTACTATTACATACCTTCAAGCTTGTCGCTTTTTCAGCAAAATTCGCCGTTTTGAATCAAAATGGTTTGAAATTTTCAAGCACAATAAACCTCACAAAAATCGGAAATGAGCTAATTTCTCTTAGACTGGAGTAAGACCATAGATGTATCTCAATAAATCTTTTGGTGTGGTAAGTTGACTCTTTTGGCCAATCAGAATCAAGATAACGACATCATCTTCTTTTCCATGGATCAAGAAATCTTTTCGCGGTACTACAATTCTGAGGTAAGTTTGCTGCCAATGATGTAATGCTTTTTAACTAACTTAACCTTAGGTAACTTGTTGCTACAGTAACATTAACTTGCCAAATCAAGTTACTTTGTCAGTTAGTAAGTTAAGTGTTTCGTGAAACATTTTACCCCATCAAACTTTTTCCAACCTGTTGGTAAGCTTGTTAGCACACAAGCTAACTTCAGTGTATTACAATGTCAGTTCAGAATGAATCAGAATACTTTTGCTGAGTTTAAGGCTAACTTTATTCGTATTTCTATCTGATTTTAACGTCTGTCTTTGTTGAAAGTTCCAAAGGAAATAAAAAGGAACACTTAATGAAACAAGACCCATTGTGTTTTAATGAGTCATCGTGTTGACCATGGTTACTTGTTAAAATGATCAGTGTTGTTTGCTAATGTATTCAATTTATATATGTAAAAGTATTGAAGACTTTTTTTCAGCAGTTTTATGTTTCAAAGTCGTGAAACAAAAATTTGGGTGTTTAATATTTGTATATAAGTATAGAAGTAAGTGTCATGTGAGCAGAGGTGTCAAGTAACGAAGTACAAATACTTCGTTACCTTACTTAAGTAGAAATTTTGGGTATCTATACTTTACTGGAGTAATTATTTTTCAGCCTACTTTTTACTTCTACTCCTTACATTTTCACGCAATTATCTGTACTTTCTACTCCTTACATTTTAAAAATAGCCTCGTTACTCCTATTTCATTTCGGCTGGTTTTCATTCCGGCTTGTCATCATTCAAAAAAAAAAAAAAAAAAAACCTAGATATATCGTGCCATCTGGATAGACTGAATTTGATTGTGGTTGGATGAGAAGTATAAACATATACCATTCAGGCACCCTATTGGTTTGTACGCGATCCATCGCACCTGCACATGACACACACAAATCACTTTATGAATACATAGCAGACGTATGTAGCCAAGTACGAAGATTTCCGTGGCAAAGAATCAAGAAGAGAACTCGAGCGAAATGTCCCAACCAAGCACCAGCGAGGAGGTTGGTAGCCAGGAAGACCAGCCAACCCTTATACATCCCTGGCCGTACATGGAAGAATTTTTCGAAATGGTTGGATGCAAAAACAATTCCTTTCGAATGCGCTGCCAGCTCTGCGCACCCAAATACCACGAGCTAATGGCTTTCAAAAACTCGCCGTCTAATTTGAAAAAGCATATTGAGGTAAGCTGAAAGTTTTTTATCAGTCGATTATTGACAAAATATTGTAGTAACCTAGTAATGTACTAATGGTAAATTTGCAATGTTTGCTATGGCTAGGTAACGTTACATGCCAAGACATACCATGGTTTGCTTGCTAGCTAGGCCATGATTCAATGTTCAAGTTCGTTTGGTGGGCTCTGTGTGAGATTTGAAATTCGACTTTAGCCAAATGTTATCTGAGCTTATGATCACAAAACCAGTCACAAGTCGCATGGGTATATTTGTGGCCATAGCCAAACAATACATTGCATGAGTCAAAATAATAGATTTTTATTTTATGCCAAAAATCATTAGGATAAAAATCATGTTCCTTGAAGATATTTTGTAAATTTCATTCCTACCATAAATAATAGACTCTTTGTTGCATGTATTGTGCTTAATTGATGTAGATTACCCAGTTGATGTACATGCAGGATTGAGTCCACAGTGTTTGTTAAATCTAGTTATTAATATTTTTAGATTTTTTTGATTAAGCATTAATTTTGACAGCATTGTTTATTGTATATAGACAACCATACAAGGGCAATTGTTGCTAAGCCTGCCCGGGGTACACCAGTTTTCTTCTCCGTTGCCCACACAGATTCCTGCAGCTAAGCTTGGATGTACATTTACATTCCAATAAATGTTATTGATAACATGCCTCTGAAGTTTGACTTTTTTCACCATTACAATACTTATAGGCAACTAGTCATCATATCTCCATGAAACACATGTTAATGCTCAGTAGTACACATATGGTTCTTTAATGTATTTGCATTGTACTAAAATGCGTTCATTTTCAATGGGCATATGCATATATGTGGCTGAAACAGGTAGCCTAGTTCATCCCAAATTTTTTTTAATATAACATTATAGTCATTATGGCCTTTAGAAACATGTTTTTTTGAGGAGGTGGTAGTGCACTATAGGCCCCTGTGGCGCGGCCTAAGCTTTTGTCATTAATGGAATTTTTTTTCCTTACATTACTTTTACTTTTATACTTTAAGTAGTTTTGAAAGCAGTACTTTTATACTTTTACTTGAGTAAAAAGCTTGAGTTGATACTTCAACTTCTACAAAAGTCTTTTTAAACCCTAGTATCTATACTTCTACTTGAGTAATGAAAGTGAATACTTTTGACACCTCTGCATGTGAGGCACAGGATGTTTATAGTATTTTCCGATCAGCAAGCATGCTGAATTCTTTTCTTTAAACCAAAACACCGGCTCTGGCGAATAATTTAAAGTTGACAGATGCATTTGGGGTCAGCCTTAACAAACTTTTATAATGATGAAAATGGAGCCCATAAGCCAGTTGATATGTTTTCAAATCCCAAATGATGACAATTGGATTATAATGATAAAAATGTAACAATTCTGTGGTGGCTGGCTCCAGAAGAGAAATTATAGCAATCTCATGTCTAATAAGTACTGAGAACACTTTCTTTGAGCACATGGTGTCTGTAGGTCCTTAGACATGTTCTTTTATGCTTTTTCAAATTGAGATGATGCTAAGTGAATCCTATTACTTACCTTTCCGAAGTCTTGAGCTATAATTATTATATATTCCTTGTGTGCATTTTTGTACATTAAACCATAACTTCATGTTATTTTCCTCACAGGGCAGTCAAAAACTTGTCCATTAACTGCATGAAAAACATCTGCAAGATTTCACAAACTTCCTTGCCTGCTTTGTTATGTCTGAACACCTGAACCCAATACCCAAAGCTCTGGCTACTCTGCACTTTGATGGCAAACTGCTACCCGTGAAAGAGATGTATGTGGGACGGGATGTTGATCGATTCAGAGTGGCACATCCACAACACCCTGTGAGTAAATAGAATTATTATTTTGGAGCCTCTGCTGGGTTTGTATGATTATATGTACAGAAGTGTATGTGTGCTTCTTGTTATTGATCTCTGTTTCAGCTGCTGAAGCCATTACTTCAACAAGTCCCCAGGGCATGCACTACATGTGCCAAATACCTTCAGAAACAGCTGCCTGTGTGGAGCAAGGCCCTGCAGTGTTTGTCTGCCATGGATCCAGTTTGAGAGGGCGCTCTCAGACTGGGTTTGAACTGAAGAAGCTCACACATATGATGAATCACATGCTGCCATCTGATGCTGACACTCACCAGGAGATTCTTCAGTATAGTGTGGACCAGACCCTGCCCACTTTCAAAGAGGGAGATGATGTTGAGACATGGTGGGTCTCTGTCTTTGAAACAGGAAAATATCCAGGCCTGTGCCAAGCTGTAAAAGCTGCCATGTCCATCTTCCGTGGTCCCTTGGTGGAATCGTCTGATGGGGGACATCACAGACCCCAGAAGCACCAGCATGAACATTGCTACATTACTGCCATCCAGACTGTGAAATACACTTTGCAGTCCAAGAAGCAGAGTGCCATAGAAGCTTGAAGCCAAAGAGGAAGAAAATGTGGAAAGAAATAGGCACATTGCTAAGCAGCGAAAACGGGCACTTGAAAGACTTGTGCAAGCCAAAAGACTGAAGAAATAAATAATACAATTTTTGACCAGCAAGTTGTGGCTGCGTGTGCCAAAAAGTTAAAGTGAAGTCGTGTCAATAAATGTTTTTTACTTGAAGCAGATGTTGTCTTTTCCCTTTATTTTCTTGTCAGAGTGTACCAGAATGTTTCGTTTACATGTTAAAATCACAAACATTTTCTTATGGGGAAGGATGCCCCTAGACCTCCCTACAGAGGTTTAATTCGTAAAAATGTCACCTTTTTCACCTCTTGTGAGTTTGCAGGTCTGACTATTAAAACAACAGACTGTTGACTGATGTGGTGTACAATAATAAAAGTAAATAATATAAAACCCAAAGAGAAAGACAAATAAACAAATAACAAAATAAACCACAAAAAAATACAAAGGAAAATCAAATGTTAACAGAAAATAAAAAAATATAATGTACAACAAGTCATCAAAACTCCATTTACCCAAATGCTGGAGAGAAATGGTGGTCTTTCAGCCGACATTTTAAAATATTTAAAGTTGGAACTAATCTTATGTGGAGCGGTAATTCATTTCAACGCTTCGGGGCATCTATTGCAAATGCACAATCACCTTTAGCTTCAGCCTAGACCTGGGAACAGTCAGAACCATCTGGTCAGGAGACCTTATGTATGTCCAGGTGTTCCGACAAATAAGAGGGTGCTAACCCATTCAGAAATGTAAAACAATATAAGAATCTTAAAATAGATTCTGTATTGGACTTGCAGCCAACACAAAGAAGCTAAAATAGGGGAAATATGCTCACGCTTACGAGTGCCCATCAGAAGCCAAGCAGCGGCATTCTGTACTAATTGCAGCCAAGATAATGATGATTGGCTAACACCAACATAAAAAGTTACAGTAATCTAGCCTTACCGAGACAAAGGCATGAACTGTCTTCTCAAAATCACTAAAAGAAAGAAATGGCTTCACCTTTGCCAATAATCGTAAATGAAAAAAAAAAACTTGATTTGACAACTGAGTTAATCTGTTTGTCAAATTTCAGAAAGTTGTCAAACAGAACACTTTTTTCAACACCTATTTACAAAACGGGGCCAGTTTACCTATTTTCAAAAAGTTAGGGACATCAGATCCCCCAAACCAAACAATATCCTTTTTACTTTCTTTTAGATTTAAAAAATGTACTGACATCCAGGCTATAATGTTATTTAAACAGTTCAATAGGGAATCTAGAGCACTCTTTCATCTTTTCTCAGGGACATATAGATTTGCAAAGCAGTGAAAAGAAATACCATGCTTATTAAAAATAGACCCTTAGGGCAGCATAGACCCTAGAGCGACTGTCTCTTGGACCTTGGAAAGATATGGCAATTTAGAAATCGGTCTAAAGTTTGATAAAACCATTTGATCCATATTTGTTTTTTTAAGAAGAGGCTGCACTAAAGCATGTTTAAGTTACAGTGGCAGTGATCTTGTTCAAGACTACTATTAATAATAGCCAGGATACTAGACCCAATAATGTCAAAAACTGTTTGAAAAGCCTAGATGTATCACATCATAGTGACAAATAGTAGGCTTTGTGCGGCCATAAAAAGGATAGAAACAGGTTCAAATAGATGAAAAACAACAGGACATATAAAAGGGGCTGATATGTCATAAGTAAAATGCACAGTATGTGATCTAATATAAATAATCTTATTTACAAAATTTTCACAGTTATCAAAAGACACATCAGTGCATGAATTATTAGTCGGATTGATCACAGAGTTAATAGTACTAAATAAAACTCGAGGCTTGTGACAGTTTTTGGTAATCAAATCAGAAAAATATTGTATCCTAGCCTCTTTCACTGAATCCTGATAAATAGACAATGACTCCCCTAAAATGTCAAATGACACCTGGAGTTTATCTCTCTTCCATTTTTGCTCAGCTCTTCTGGTACCCTGCCTAAGGCCACGAGTGGCCTCATTTAGCCAATGCTGTGGCTTAGGTTTATCATTATTTAACCCTTAAAGGAGCAACAGAATTCAAAACAAGAGGAATTAAACAATTTGAGCAGAGCCTCCACATCCAGGTGAGATGGGGGACTTTCAAGAGTAGAGGTTGTAGGAGCACAAAAAAAATACATTTTCAAAGTGCTCAATAGCAACTGAAATTAAATTACGAACAAGGTAATACGTGTTAGTTGCCCCAATGTGTGGCGTTTTGCTCTCAGGTCCAGAATGTATTGAATTTCATTCTTACTCTTTGAAGGTCCCTCCTCTCAATTTTCCCTCAGAACTTCTATGATGCCCCGAGGCTTGTAGCCGTAAAGTAATTCAAAGGGGGGGAACCCCATGCAGGCTTGTGGGACCTCTCATACTGTAAATAACAGGGGTTCTAGCCACTTATTAAAATTTTGCACGTCGTGTACGAACTTCCAAACCGTATTTTTAAGGTTCCGATTTTAGGTTCACTCAACCAGGCCATCCGTCCGAGGATGGTAAACACTGGTGCTGATCGACTTAATCCTCTGTAGTTTATAAAGTTCATGGAGTGAATGTGACATAAACAACGTGCCCTGATCATTTAGGATCTCTTTCAAGATCCCAACTCTGGTGATCATTTTATATATTATAATATATAATATTTATATTATAGTTATGAAATGTTGAACAGGAGCACTGCTTCAGGGTATTGCATTGCAGAATCCACCAAGACTAATACAAAGCGATGCCCCTGTGCCATCCATTCTAATGACACGTCGAGGTCAATGCCAATTCTTTCGAAGGAGACCTCGATCAATGGAAGAGGGTACAATGACGTTTTTGGAGTGGCCAGTGGATTCACCAACTGACAGCAGCACACCACCCACAAATGCCCGGCCAATAAAAACTGGCCATGAGACAGTTCAGTGACTTATCTTACCCTAAATGTTCCACCATCAGATTATAATGAGCCACCTGGAAAACCATTTCCTGGTGGCTTTTCGGTATTTACAACTGTGTTGTATTTTCTTTTGTTTGGGCATCCTGCCTCACCCTATACAACCAGTCTTTAATAATTGAAAAATAGGGGTAGGAGAGCGCAATACTGGGCTGAAGATGTTGACCATCAATTACTCTCACTTGGTCAAAGGCGTGCCCGAGATTCTCTTCTCTTGTTTTGTTTTGTCTTTCGGAGCCCTCGCTTCCCTCTGGGTTTCCCTGGCATGGAGCTGACATTGACTGGCCAGGCACCACCTCCCCAGCCATTACTGCACAAATCCCACATCAAATTATACTATTTCAGGACCCATCCGCATACATTTTCCTCAATAATGACTAAAATTCTGGCCAATTCGTACCCAAGATCAGCAGATGGGTGAGGCGGGGACTAACCGCCACCTCTATTCTATGTTTTTGTCACGGGAATTGAACAGTAACAGGCACTAAAGGGTATTCTTGTATATCCCCATGCACACATCTCACCTTCACCTGGCATGCTGTACCCAAAGCCTCACCTTGAACCAAGCTTTGAAGTCTGATTATAACCCGAATCCACCAAGGCTTGGTATGTACCCCCTTGGATACTCACTGGTATGCAGTACGTCCCTGCTCAATCGAAGGTGGCTTGTGATGCTTTAGGGATCCAGCCCCACACCCATCACCGGGCTTTGATCCTGAATGTGTCCCGGTTCCCTGCAGCTACAGCACATTGTCCCAGACCTTACCCCCTCACATGCAGCCCCAGATTCACCAACCTGGTGGGAACTGCCCCGGTCAAGGGAGCAGGCTTCGGGGCAATGAACCACCTTCGCTGGGGGGACAGTCAAACTATGGGATGGGGAAAGGGAAGAGGAAGAGGGAGAGAGAGAGTTGGAGCGAGAGAACAGGATTCGCCTCTTCCAGCGACGCTGGATAGTGGCACTGGACCCACTCCGCTGTCCCCTTTCCTGGTCCACCAGGTTGCCAATTCCAATTTCGCCATGGTCCTCAGCCAGCAATTACTTTCGACAGGTGTCACGGAGCTGTTGGGCAAAGGCCAACTGACAACAGTGGCTTCTTCATGCGTTTTTTGCACCCCATTTGACTATTCACAACAAAACATTGTATTTTCTGGTGGTCACGGCTCATTAGTTTAGCTATTTCAAGAGTGTTGCATCCGTTTGAAAGGCATTTTACAATATTTTACTTTTCAGTGTCAGTTAAATCTCTTTTTTGTCCTATTTTACCTGAGGTAATGAAGCTGCCTAATAATTATTCACACCTTGAAATAAGGTTTTAGTCACTTTCGCCACACCCTCCCTCATTACACAAATACATACCACCTAAAAATTATTTAATCCAATAAGCATTCAAGTATATATATATATATATACTTGAATGCTTATTGGATGAAATAATTTTTAGGTAGCTCTTTAATATCATCTGCTGGTGGAATCCCCAAACTGCAAATCCAAGAACTGATTTCAGACTTTGTGCCTCAGACTTTGAGAGTAAATGTGCTTCTCAGACATCTTAACGGAATTACCTGTTTCTCAGGAAAATAGAAAATTGGGCTTTGCATCACTTCATTAACGTACAATTCACCCAGGGGCCTGGGTAGCTCAGCAAGTAAAGATGCTGATTTCACCCATGGAGTTGTGAGTTCGAATCCAGGGTGTGCAAAGTTACTCCAGCCATGTCTCCTAAGCAACCAAATTGGGCCGGTAGCTAGGGAGGGTAGAGTTACATTGGGATAACCTCCTCGTGGTTGCTATAGTGTGGTTCTCACTCTCTGTGGGGCACATAGTGAGTTGTGCATGGATGCCGCGGTGAATAGCATGAAGCCTCCACACGCACTATGTCTCTGCCATAACGTGCTCAACAAGTTTGCATGCATGGATTGCCGGTCTCAGATGAGGAGGCAACTGAGATTCGTCCTCCACCACCCGGATTCACTACGCCACAACAAGGACTAAGGGTGCATTGGGAATTGGTCATTCCAACTTGGGGAGAAAAGGGGAGGAAAAAAACATACAATAAACCCACAGTTTGGGTGCATAGGCCCACATATAGAAGAAACACTCCCACCCACACCTGCTTGCGCTTTGCACTGGCATGAGAATTGCGATTTAAATTTGACATTTTATAAGATATTGCGCAAGAAAATTTCTGGATCTTTTATCTCTTATATTCTGAAAGGGATGTGTAAACTTATGAGGCAAAATGGGGATGCAAACTAATGCACTCAATTGTATATACTGTACATTATGTACAGGTCCTATATATAGAGAGAGAGAGAGAGAGAGAGAGAGAGAGAGAGAGAGATTCCTAATTACATAGAGGATATGAAATGTTTACAATACATCTATGCTATGTTAAAAAATACATCTATGACTTGTTAAAAAAAAAAAAAAATTACATTGTTGAGTGGCTGGATATTAGTTCAATTAGGTATGTATTTAGTTTAGTAGGTTAGTTAACATCAACTTAGTACCTGTTGTAGATTTTTATTTATTTTTTATCCTTTATACAGGATAATGAAATAATGCTTCATTTTCAATACCTCCCCGAACCCTGTTCCTTCCCCCTCTCTCTCTTTTTTTTTTGTTGCAGAAAAAGGACGTTTCTTCCGTTTTCGTCTGCCTGCACCACTGAGCATGCTGGGAGTGAGTAAACAGTCTCTCCCTCAGGAGGACCCGGATGAGGTGACCATCCATTCGGCTGATCAGAATGAGAAACACTCATCCTGCTCGTCATCTCTCTCTATTTCCCTCTCTCCACGTGAACTCCACCCCCCCACCGGTGAGAGCTGTAGCCCCTCCTATGGAAACGACACACGGGCTCTGATTGGTCAGAGTTATTTGGGGTCGTGCTCACCAATATCTGGGCCACAGGATCACTCATCTCCCAGGGTTCCCTGGGAACGGGTGGACCCTCAGGAGCCTTTGGGGAATGCTTCCGGTAGGGCATCACGGGCCAGTATGTGCACTATTAGGAGAGCGTCATCTACACAAGATTTAGAAGGACTCAGCATGCAGAGGATGTACCGTAATCGCCATGCTAGCGAAGGTATATACACACACCAATATGCCCAAACAGGTATATGCATTTAGAAAGCAACTGCCACTGTATGTAGCATAAAATTATTTCATTTGCGCTGCATTTGACTCACCAGTTGTCAATCACAGCAACCAGTGACCCTTAAGGACCAGAAATTACGCAGATGAAAACACACTGATTTTTACTTACAGTATCTTTGTGGGGACTTCCCATTTGCCTCTGTTGTTCTTAACCCTCTTATTGACTTAGGGTCATTCTTTACTCGGGACATGTAAAGAATATTTTACAAATACAGCATAGTTTTTGGTTGTGGAACCAAACTTCAAATAAAATAAAAAAGAAAATGTATTTTTTTTATTTAATTGCTTAAGAGAAGTAAGAATTTAAAACAAACGGTTCCTTCCATTGTGTTAACGGGTCAATGTTGTAAAAAATGACCCAAAGGACAAGAATTCAGAGCAGTTTCTTAAGACAATAGGAGGGTTAAAATGAGCTGGGTAATAATTACCTAAATAAGCCTTAATACAAAGAGGGTACTAAGGTTTTCCCATTCCTTTAAACAACATAAAAATGTACTTTGTGAAAATTTGCTAAATGTTACTATAAAATTATAAGGGGGCTATACCTATTATGAAAAATTATATTTTGCTAAAGAACCAAAATGCTACTTTAAGAAAATGGCCTTTACAGTAAAAGATAAGTTACCCAAAGTTAATTTAACTGACATAGGTGATATAAAATCACAAAAATTAAATGTTTTTAAATTCTGTTTATTATTTTGGATGTTTTCTAAGAGATTTGTAGTAATTACAAATGGTACACTGAAATTTCATTCTGATTGATATTTTATTTTAAAACACTGAAACTCAAAGGTAAGGTGACATTGTGTTTTTGTTGGGAAATATTTTTATGAAAACTAAAAACTTAAATATCTTGCTTGCATACTGTAAGTGTTCAATCCCCTCACATTAATATTTGATCGAGCCACCTTTTGCTGCAATAACTGCTTTAAGTCTTTTGGGGTATATATGTACCAGATTTGCACACAGTGACAAAGTGATTTTGGCCCATTCTTCTCTGCAGATTTGCCCCAGGTTGTTCAGGTTGGTTGGGTGATGCTTGTGGACTACAAATTTCAAATAGTGCCACAGATTTGGATTGGATAGGATTGAGATCAGGACTTTGATTGGGCCACTGTAGGACATTTATATTTTTGTTCTTGAGCCACTCTAATGTTGCTTTGACCTTGTGTTTGGGATCATTGTCTTGCTGAAATGTGAATTTCCTCCCAAGCTTAAGTTTTTTAGTGGACTGAAGCAGGTTCTCTTGTAGTATTTCCTATATTTTGCTCTATCCATTCTTCCTTCAATTCTAACAAGATACCTAGTCCCTGCTGATGAGAAGAATCCACACAGCATGATGCTGCCACCACCATATGTCACTGAAGGGAAGGTGTGTCTTGAGGCATAGGAAGTGTTAGGTTTACACCACACATAGCACAAAAAGCTCTATCTTGGTCTCCTCTGACCACAAATCCTTGTACCACATCGTAGCTGGGTCACTCACATGCTTTCTGGCAAACTCAACACATGCTTTCAGATGGTACATTTTGAGTAATGGCTTCTTTCTTGCCACCCTCCTATACAGGCCAACGTTATGCAGTGCTCTTGATATGGTTGTCTGGTGCACCATTACTCCACTCCCAGTCACTGAGCTATGTAGCTCCTTCAAAGTGATTGTTGGCCTCTCTGTGACTTCTCTCTCAAGTGGTGTGGTGCAGCTTCCACTTCCTGATTATTGATCCAACTGTGCTATCACTGGAATATCCAAACATTTGGATATTATTTTGTACCCTTTCCCTAATCTATGCATTTGTATTACTTTATCACTAACTTCTGTGGAATGCTCTTTGGTCTTAATTTTCCTTCAGATTCACAACCTGACCAATGATCATTCAACAATGGATTTTTTTATCCAGAAAATGTGATTAAAACTTTAATTATTCAAAGGTGGATGCCAATGGTAAAGTAATAGTGTCCTTGTTAGGGTAATTTTTTTCATCAGTGTAACCTGGCATGTTAATATCATTGCACCATTTGTAATTCAGTAATATGAGATAATTGGTCAGAGGTCTAAACAGAGGCACTGTATGTATGTATGTATATATTGGATAAAAACAATTGCAAATGACAGGAAAGTCCTTTACTAAGTCCTTAAATCCTTTATGGTCAAATTTACAATTTAATTAAAATCAGCATAAAAGTGGTACAACACATTCTAAAATTATTTATAAATACTTAACCACTTAAAAATATATAAATAAATCCTTGTTATTTTTTTTAGAATTGCAATAATGAGACAATAGTTTGTTTGTTTTTTGCTTAACAGAAGAAGAAATTAATTTGGGGGAAAATGTGCTTACTATGCAAAAAACTTTTAATTCTCCTAATCATGGGTTTTACTTCCTTATAATTTCTTATTTACTTATTTTGTTATTGGGGTAAATTATGACCTTGACATATTCTTGACAGGTTTTGTAAGATTTACATGGGTACAAAATTGTCAGATTGTCAGGTGCTATTATTCTTCTGGCGACATTAACAGAACATTTTGCCCCCGCAAATATTTAAATATTTATTTAATATAAGTAGATATTAAATCTGAAATGCACACAGCCCTCACACAATATATACATATCACTGATGATGTCTCCTGTAATATTTCTTTCCTTTTACCCTGTCCACCTGTGCTCTAATGCTCTCTCAGACAATGGCCGTAGTATTAAAGGTAACAGAGCTGATAATCAGCACATGCCTGCCTGTCTGCCTGTCTGAAGCATGCTCGGGCTTATACTGAATGCTCCGGAAACATGCACCAAAATACCTAGAATGCTCTAACACATCAAATTACCTTCAAAGAAAATTCTGAATAATAGATGTGTGTGTGTGTGTGTGTGTGTGTGTGTGTGTGTGTGTGTGTGTGTGTGTGTGACAGAGGGACAGAGGTGAAAAGATTTGCATGTGTAATGACTTATTTACGTGATGTGGAACTGCATGGGACAGAGAAATGCTGTAACGTACTGTTTGTTTGCAATATTTAAGTGAATACTCCAAGAACAAAGAATGAGCTTTAGCAGCTTCTACTCTCTCAATCCCTCTTTTTATTCCTTCTCTCCCAGGCTCTTTCTTCCTCTCTCTTTTTTTAAAATGACATGGGTTTTTCCAGCCCTCGAGTTAAGGTTCATATATTCTGCAGGAGAACTAATAGTTTATATCCTTGCATTCTTGTCGTAAATCTTTTCGATATACAAGACTGTGAGCACCATTTCAGTTCAGTGACCTGTTTACATCAGTGTAATTCTTAAGTGATACTAGATTTTCTCCTGACCTTTGATCTTTTTACTTTTCAAAAGTTAAATCATTCTCTACTCCCCCTCCCCCTCTCTTTCGCTTTTTCTCATTGGCTAGTGTCACGCTCTTGGATGGCTGGGGGTATGGCTAGAGCTTTTCTTTTTTGTCTGTTTAACCATCTAAAAGCATGTCTCTGTCGTCTGTATGTCTGCTGTTTTTGTATCTTATGTTTGCAATTGGGATTTTGTTGTTTTTGTTATGGTCTTAAAGAAATGCATATTCTTAATGGAATATTTCACCCAAATATATCTATCATCCTCATGTCGTTCCAAAAATGTATGATTTTGTTTCTTCCGTTGTACAGCAAAGAAGTTATTTTGCAGAATGTCTAAAAGAAAAGAGATCTTTTCATACAACAAAATAACTGGGTACTGGGGGACCAAAAAGCAACATAAAATTACCATAAATATCTAGATATCATCTCTAGATTCTAAGTTTTCTGAAGCCATACAAAATCTTAGTTTGTGGAACAGAGCAAAAGGTAAATTGTTATTGGCTAAATATCTTCCACCCTGCCATTGTCCTCAAATCTTATTTAGTATTGTGTTTAAAGACTCGTTGTGTGAGGTTTGACTTAATGATGTCAAACCACACTGATTTTCATGTGAACTGTCTTTAAAGTCAAACATGCTGAGAAGTGCCTTGATTTACATTTAATGAGATTTGAAAGCTGTGACTGAGGTGAAGATTTTCAACAAATAACAATTTTGACATAAAAATAAAGTGCACAAGGCATATTTACTAGTTTCTGATGCATTTTTTAAATAATTTTTGGATCTTAACAGACTCAATCCTTAATATGAAAAAGAGTGCTCTGATATGATCATAAAAATGAAAAAGAACACAATATCTTCTTATGTGTTCTATGGAAGAAAGAACGTAATGCTAGTTTGGAACAATGTTAGGGTGCGTAAACAAGACTTTTCATTTATGGTTGAACTTGCTCATCAAAAGTCATCAGTGTTGACGTCAATACAAAAGCAACTGCTGATAGACCTGCTGCTAATGTTTTAATATCAAGAGAGAATGTCACCATACTTATTGTGTTTGTGTGTTCCAGGTCCATTTAATCAGATCAAGTCCAGCCTGTTGGGATCCACATCTGACTCGAACCTCACTAAATACAGCACCATCAACAAAATCCCCCTCATCACTCTTAATTTCTCAGAGACCAACAACGACAAGCGAGCGTCCTCTCCTCATTCCTCAGAGAAAACCATCATCGCACCAAAGGTCAAAGATCGCACACATAACGTCACAGAAAAGGTCACACAGGTAAGCAAAGGACGTTAATTATAAATGTAAACATGTAACCACAATGTAAACATGCAAAATCGAAAGTGGTTTCACAAAAGACTAATGTGAAAAAGTTTGAATAATTATGGAGAGAAGAGTCCCTAGACAGGAATTAAGGACTGCGTTCCATCTGCACTATATTTTAATTGTTTGTCTAAATACATTTGCACCAAACAGACGTCTATATTTTCAGCAAACCGCACAATAAGCAATTTTTAAAAAAATTTTAAGGACAATTTTTCAACTTCTGACATGCAGCACAGCTGATCAATGTCAGTTTTCAAACAATGGACCAATCAGATGAATCTAGAAGCAGGTTAAGAATTTTGACCAGAGTGTACTGAGTGTGTACATTAGCACCAGTGTATGGGAGTTAATGTTCCTATAAACGCACTATCTGTTAAATTCCGTTCTGCTCCATCTAACTGATTTTAATGCAAAGATTAGGCCTATGTAATTGCCCCCTAACATACTCACACTAATTGTGAGTTCACTAAGAATGCATTGCGCTCTGTAAAAATGCTGTTTATTTACATGCACTGTATTTGCTGTTTTAGCACCCAATTCACTAAAGGAATTATTCAGATCAGGCAATAGGACAAACATGCCTTCAAAATCTGTGCTGAAAGCAATTTGCCTGGCTCAGTTCCAATCTTGCAGGCCAGTTCTGAGTGCTATATAGCGAACGATGTAGCAGACCATCACAATCGGACACACTCTGCCAGGACTGTACAGCATCGTATCACTACTTTGTTCAAGACTCCAGAATCATCTCTTTAAAATGCAAAATGTGTGCTTGACTACACTGCACATCTAGATATATGCCGGGGTGTAACCCACTTCCCCATTGTTTGAACATTATTTGATGAATTACTGCTGCTATGATCGATAGAAAATGTACACAAACACCTCTGCCTGCTTTCCTTAGATGGTAATGGCATGATGTAAATTGTTCCAGGCAAATAGAACCAAGTTTTTGACTGAAGCTCAATCTATAACGAGCCTCATTTACATAGAATGGAGGCATTTTTGTGCAAAAAGACACAACAATAACTTAATTTAAATACTCAAGATTCAGCGCTGTTTTAGCACTGATTGTGTCTGCTTAAATTAGATCGCAGTTGTTTAGCTGATTACACGCAGGTGTTTTGCTCTGAAATATCATGCAAAAAAGTGCCGCAACTGTTAAGGGAATTCACCCCCTTCTGTACACACACAGACACAAAATCAATAAAGATTTTAGGTAAGCTTGTTGCCGCTAAAACTTCTGTTGATTCTAAATAACAACTATAAACAACCTATTAGTCCTCATGCTTAAGATAGTGGCATTTGTTGAAACAACTAATCAATGTGCTGTTCTTAATAGTATTATCAATTATTCATGAAAAATGTATATGCAACTTGATTTTTAAAGTACATTGTAAATTAGAGTTCCCTGTCTGTCGCTCACTTCGACTCTGTGTCGAAGAAGCGACAATAGGTGCTCGAGAGAGACCCCTAGTGTTGCTTCTTCGACACAATGTCTCGTTCCCTCAATCAGGGAATGGAGGTTACATACGTAACCTAGATGGTATAAGTGTCAGTGATTAGAAACATATGCAAACTCTTTCTATCTCTCTCCTCTTCTCCTGATCTCTCTATGTCTGTCGATCACACTGTTTTTGTTTGTTTGCCACATTATAGACTTGTTGTCTGTATCTAACCAGATGACCAGTTACACACACAGATGGCTTTTTTCATCTTTTTCATTCTTTGTGTCATGCTGGTTGAAGATTTTGAATTAAACTGGGCCTTGGCTTCTATGCCTGAAACACAGCCACTCACACATATACAGTACAACCTTTGTGCTGACTGCAGAACTTGATTTTACTCTTTCTGATTGTCATCTTTTTAAATACAGCTCAATACTAGGGGGGCCTATGTAGCTCAGCGAGCATTGATGCTTACTACCACCCCTGGAGTCACGAGTTCGAATCTAGGGCATGCTGAGTGACTCCAGACAGGTCTCCTAAGCAACCAAATTGTCCTGGTTGCTAGGGAGGGTAGAGTCACATTGGGTAACCTCCTTGTGGTCACGATTAGTGGTTCTCGCTCTCAATGATGCACGTGGTAAGTTGTGCATGGATCACAGAGAGTAGCATGAGCCTCCACATGATGTGACTCTCCACGGTGTCATGCACAGTGAGCATAAGATACATGGATTGACTGTCTCAGAAGCTGAGGCAACTGAGACTTGTCCTCCTCCACCCAGATTGAGGTGCCACCATGAGGACCTACTAAGTAGTGGGAAATGGGCATTCCAAATTAGGAGAAAAAAACAGCTCTTTGCTGACCTCTCGTTAATAATGAAATCCTGAAGTTATAAAAAGTTATAAAAGAATAGTTCATCATGTGACAAAGAGATCAGTCTTATTCAGAGACAAAACACACAGAATTGCCTGTCAACACTATGACTCTGGATATAAAGTAAGCCACCAAGGGTCACTAAAAGGGAGAGTTTGATAACAGCTCTGCAATACTGATCAATAATAAAACCATGATAATTTATCTTATCCACTGCATGGAGAACGTCATTCTGGCAGGATAGGACATTTCAAGTGAAACACAGATGTGCTCACAGATTCACGGCAATGCTGACAGATATAGTAATTAGAAGAACACATGCTTTACTACCAGATCCCAATTATTCCACTAATTAAGAATGATTTGGCCAACACAGACAACATATCACTTGTCTGTGCATTGTAAATCATAATAGCTATTTTCTTTTTTTATTATAAGTAAATTATCTGGTTTTGAGACATTATATAATTTGCCAAATCATTGTTTAATTTCTTTATTGGCCCGCCACCACCCACTTCTCTTTTTACAGAATTGTTTGCATAATTTAAAAGATTCTCTATACTTTTCATACTTTTGAAGCCTTTTATTTATTTTTTTCTGAGGGCCACATCACCTTACTGGGGAACAGTTAAAATTTAGTTTGGCATGATCATCTTTCACCCTCTCTCTGACCATTACAATTATACAAGCAGTTCCCCATCTGTCGCTCACTTCGACATTGTGTCGAAGAAGCAACACTAGGGGTCTCTCTTGAGCGCCGAATATGCCTCTGATCTATGAAAAAAGGCCAATGAGAAGTTGGCAGACAGTATTTGCATACCCCGCGCCCGGAAATACGGGTATAAAGGCAGGGAAATATGTTGAGTTAATTCAGAAATTTTCTACGGAGCCGATGGTTGTGTTTGCAGTGAGCTGCGAGTCACACACCCGTTCCTGTTCCCCTGATGCTCTCTGCTGTTGGATCTACGGCGCACTACAGCGGCTTTCTCCTTCCCTGCATGGCAGTGCAGTTTGCCCCAGGGCGCTTCGAGAGTGCAGAGCCTAAAAAGTATCAAAGAGTGATATTTCTTGTAAAAGAGTATTTTCCTCTAATAGAGCAATACACACATCCTTTTCAGGACATGTCTTTTTAAAGATGCCTTTCCACCCTTGTGTAGTTTCTGGATGCGGTAGAGTGCTCTCCGCTTCAGACAGGCACTATCTCGTGTGTCTGGGCAGCGATCACACCGAGGCAGAGTTTGTGGATGGTTCATGTTGTCATTGCGAGAGCATGACCATGGCAACGTTGCGGTCGCGGCTCGCTTTCAACAGAAAGCATGCCAATCCAGCTGCCCCCTGCATTGCTCCTTCTTCCCACGGGATTGAGGACGATGCAGCTGGCGATGGAGGTGATCTGGGGATGGCAGCGGGTGCAGCTATGCTGGGTATGCCCTGTGCTCGAGGCAACAGTGGCTCGCCTAACAGCCAGCCTGCTTATCCTCTAGAGCTCGAGGTGGATGAACTCGCCGCTGCATCGGAGAGCGAGGCGTCTGACGCGGATGACTCCCCTGGACTGCCGCCTTTGGGCCAGCACGCCCAGGCTGAGGCTGATGCTCTGATGACCGACATGCTTTCCCGGGCCGCCGCCAGCATGGGGATGGACTGGAACCCTCCGTCCTCCCACAGCCATCGTGGTTGGATGACTGGTTCCTGGGGTCTGGACGCCGCTCACAGCCTCGCTGATCCCGTTGCAGGAACTGCAACAACATCGGCAACATCAGGAACATCGGGAACAACATCAGGAACATCGACCAACCTCACCCTCAGAGCCACGAAGGTCACAGCGCAGTCACTCGCGCTGGTGATGGCCACGCTCGTGGTCCAGGAACATCATCTGTGGCTGAATTTGGTCGAGGTGTGTGAGACCGACAATGCTCGCTTTCTCAACCCTGAAGGTGTATGTCGCCGTTGTTGCGGCCCACCATGACGCAGTAGACGGCAAGTCTTTTGGGTAAGCACGACTTAATCATCAGGTTCCTAATAGGCGCCCGGAGGTTGAATCCCTCCCGACCAAGCCTGTTCCCCTCCTGGGATCTCTCAGTGGTCCTCGCGGGCCTCCAGAGACCTCCCTTCGAGCCACTAGAATCAGCTGGACTCAGGGCCCTCTCTCTGAAGACAGCCCTGCTGATCGCGCTTACCTCCATCAAGAGGGTCGGGGACCTGCAATCGTTCTCTGTTAGCGACACTTGCCTGAAGTTCGGTCCGGCAGACACATATGTGATCCTAAGACCTACGTGCCCAAGGTTCCTACCACGCCTTTTAGAGACCAGGTAGTGAACCTGCAAGCGCTGCCCCGGGAGGAGGCAGACCCAGCCCCTTCATTGCTGTGTCTGGTATGTGCTTTGCAGAGCTTTAGATGTTCTGAGCAGCTCTTTGTCTGCTTTGGCGGACAGCGGAAAGGGAACACTGTCTCCAAACAGAGGCTTTCCCACTGGGTCATGAACGCCATTTCATTGGCCTATCACACCCAGGCCGTGATCCCCCCCCCCCCCCCCCCCCCTACGGGTCAACAAGGAGTGTTGTGTCCTCGTGGGCACTGGCCAGGGGCACCTCCCTGGCAGACATATAAAGAGCAGCGGGTTGGGCAACACCTAGTACCTTTGCGAGATTCTACAATCTCATGGTTGAGTCAGTATCGTCTCGTGTTTTCTCAGGTCCGAGCAGGTAGTACTCGGTAACACGCTGACAGACTGGCCGGGTGGATCGCTTGCACCTGGCACCCTTTCCCTCGACTGAGGTAAAACTGTGCGCTTTCTCTCCCAGAAGATTCCACTCATTCGGATCCCTGGATGATTGATCCCTAGGCCTTTGTGTCCGTAGTTCAGCGGAGGAACTCGCGACCCAATCCACTGCGGGTACATAATCTACCCTGTACTGGAATAGGTGCTCCACAGGTCAGGACTCCTACGTGAACTCCCCCTGTGTGTATTGTCCGCAGTACAGTCCCCTTATGAAGTGGACCCACGTATCCCTTAGGCAGTCCCAGCTGCCCTCCGCTCGTCATGTTGTAGCAACTTGCCCCTCCTTGAGGCTGGATCTACCACTGCACCACTTTCCACATGTCACCTAAAAACCCATGTGATATATTCGCCATGCTTACCTCCCCCTTCCGGGCAGGTGTGGTCTCTGCAGGGTCTTTTCCCACTGAAAGAATAGGAAACTGGTAAAAGACCCCCTTCCCTCGATACGTGTAAGGGCCCCGGCCTTCTTGCTCTATGCGGAGAAACATAGAGAGAAAAGAGGCCCAGCCAGGCTCGGCCCATTCCCAGGTTGCAAGCATCGCCTTGTTCCCCTGTCTAGGGTAACCAGAAGGATTCCGACGACTTTTTTGGGGCATTGGGGAAGGGTACGTGCAGTCTGACACAGCTGGTTGCCTTTGCACGTAGAATACCTGCCCGCTCCTGTGTCAGCATTACACGTACATGGCTCAGTGCATGGCGTGATTTAAATTGGACCCCTAGTGTCGCTTCTTCGACACAACGTCGAAGTGAGCGACAGACGGGGAACGTCTAGGTTACATATGTAACCTCTGTTCCCTGACGGAGGGAACGAGATGTTGTGTCCTCCCTAATACGTCGCTGAGCTGTTGTGGCCGGACCATTTCCGGCTCCTCAGAGTCCCAAATCCCAAGTGAACTCGACGTATTTCATCACTTTTATACCTGTATGTCCAGGGGCGGGTATGCAAATACTGTCTGCCAAATTCTCATTGGCCTTTTTTCATAGATCATAGGCATATTCGGCGTTCAAGAGAGACCCCTAGTGTCGCTTCTTCGACACAATGTCTCGTTCCCTCCATCAGGGAACGGAGGTTACATACGTAACCTAGATGTACCTTTTAGAATTCTAGATGTTATTGACATGATGTTATAACTGGCTGATCTTAAAAATACATTTTTGCAAAAATCAATACAGGTATATGTCCCATTATGTTCAGTTAGGAGACACTACATGGTGCAAACTGATAGGTTTAGTTCCTGACATGCCACTACGTTAACCAATCAGGTTTAACTTACCTCAATGCCTTCGCAAAGCTTTCACCCTCCTCCCCAGCTTCACAGGTTTAGATATGCTAGGTAGGTTAAGTGATTTTGTTCAGCAGCATCAGCATGTCTCTCGTCTAAGATAGCATATTCCAACAGCAGCAGCATGTTGACTTGTGTCAATCAGTAGCAGCAGCAGCATCTAAAAGCACCATCATGTCTAGTCCACCAAGACCAAACCTACTCAATGTCATTTACTTTAATAAAATATTTTATAGACTTCTCCAAGAGTTGTCCTAACTGAAAAGCAATAAATGAGAAAAAAAGTATGTTTTCATTAAGGTGCTGGGTAGACTAGTGAGGAAGATATGTGTTGTCTACATTGTAGGTTTGCTCCGATACCAACATTTTGGATTTGATACGATACCAACCCTGGTACCTCGTTAACTGTACAATAATCAACAAATAAAATGCCTCAGATTTTTGAGGAAATTACATAGAAAATTATTAAAAGAACTGAATAAAGTCTCACGGATAAAAATTATGCATTTTTCTTTTTAATTTTTCTGGATTGCATATTAAATGTTTTAATTAAATGTTATGATCAAATGGTGTTTAATCAAATTGATACATACAGCTTTATATAATAATTACCTTTTTTTTTCTTTTTTTTTTTACAAAGAAAATTGCAGTTTTATTTTTGGTAAAATAAAATGCTGCACAACAGAGCTAGATTCACAGTATTAATGAAAACATTAATGAAAAAAAATCAGTTTGTGCCACCATTCTGGGGCACAAGGCTGCTATGGCTGAATCACAATATGCTGATAAACCATTTGCATTTGTGATATTACTTAAAGATAATAATAATAATAATAATAATATTAAAGCAACCATTTAATATTATAGAATTGTTATTGTGAATTGTATTGCTACTTTTTGAATATTACAATTTTATACAGTAGTTATATTTTTCTGTCTTCAATTTCAATCATCCAGTTGAATAGAGCTTTCATTTTAGCAGAACTTTTATTTTGACAGACTTCTGAGTTCTTCCTGTTTTTGATGGGTTAGTTATATCAAGCTTTCCATTAATGCTGGGATAATCCCGTCGCAAATCTCGATCTGAAATCTCAAGCCATTTGAGCATCATGAGCTGGCAGCGCTTCACTTTTGGTTAATCGCACAAGTTAAAACATCCCCTATGCTTTGGTCAGGCTGCGCGGATGACAGCCACATTCCGTGTTTCATTTGTTTGATTTTAAAAACAGCACGTTGTGTAATAAGGATACCACCACTATTAATTCTTCAGATTTCCAACCCAGCATACAGGTACACCCTCCTTAAACCACAGTCACACTCAAAATGACATTAAACGATAAAAAGAGAAAACATAAAGATCAGAGTCTATTCAAAAGATAAATTAAACCTTGAAATAAAATTTTAAGATTTTGCAGGTGCGATTCACCGAAAAGGTCTAAATAATTGATTGACTTGTGATGTGAGAATGGCTTGCATGCGCAGCACAAGTCTTGACACACTTTAATAGTGTTTATTCTCCCATTCAGCTGATGAAAACATGCTGCATGATCTTGAGGAAGGATTACATCAATATGTAGATTGGAATGCGTAATTTAAGAAATATTTAAGATTCCTCACAATTTTGTGATCAGTAATCAAATAAGCAAATTTGTGACTAACTTTGTTAACTCATACAAAAGAACAGGTTTTCTTTCATTAAAGCACTTTCACAAGATGCTCTGTGAAAATTCACATGCAGGATCATGATTTTATCATAATCATCAGGTTTTGCATACATTTTTCACTCAAACTGATATGCTGATAATATCATTTGTAATGAAAAATAAATGATTAAATTAGAAAAATGCAAAATAGAAACATTTTCACAATTTGACTCAAACTTGCACATGTCCATATATATATACAGCTCTGGAAAAAATTAAGAGACCACTCCAAATGTTTCTTAAATTAGCATCTCTATATGTATGGTAACCATTCCATTCCAGTGTTTGTTGAATTCCTGCTTGAATCTTTGCACCAAGACTGGCATAAATTCACCCAACAGCAATGTGAAAGACTTGTGGAAAGCATGCAAATATGCATGAAAGCTGTGATTGAAAATCAGGATTATTCCACAAATATTGATTTCTGAACTCTTCCTAAATTTAAAACATTAGTATTGTGTTGTTTAAAATGAATATTAACTTGTTTTCTTTGCATTATTTGAGGTCTGAGAACACTGCATCTTTTTTGTTATTTTGACCAGTTGTCATTTTCTGCAAATAAATGCTCTAAATATTTTTATTTGGAATTTGGGAGAAATGTTGTCAGTAGTTTATAGAATAAGACAAAAATTACATTTGACTCAAACACATACCTATAAATAGTAAATCCAGATAAACTGAGCATTTGGAGTGGTCTCTTAATTTTTCCCAGAGCTGTATATATATATATATATATATATATATATATATATATATATATATATATATATATATATATATATATATATATATATATATATATATATATATATAATTTGTTTATTTTTTTTTTTTTTATTTTTTTTTTGGTAGACTTCGGCACAGCCATTAACCAGGAAAATAAAAAATGGCACTCCATGTCAAAAAGGTTGCTGACCCCTGCATTTACTGAGATTTTCATCAGGTTTGTGGTGGTCAGATTTTCTACATAATATATAGAACATGTACATAAGACACTAATTTTAGCTCTCTGTAGTCTATTACTTTTTTCACATCAAATGGGATTTTCTATTAAAAGTGTAACATTTTACCTCTTTGGTGCTGCAGCCCATGGGCCTCCCAGCAGATACCTACATTATTCAGAGAGTTTGTGTAGTTGTGTGTGAGTGAAGAAAGAGACACCCTCTACTGCTACACAAATACACACATACAATCACACACAGACTTGCTGAAGGCATGGCAATTACTGTGACAGAAAGCAAGAGGAAATTGTCAAGTAAGGAATCGCTCCCTATACCTTCCTCTTTCTCTCTCTGTCTGTGTCAGTGGTGGAGAGGAGAGGAGAGCTGTATGATAATTGCTTTTGTGACATTGAGACCATCCTAACATATCCCATAAGCATACTGTCTATATAAACAATTGCTGAATAGACCAAAGCAGCTGTCTTGTTCATATTTAATAATATATAATTTGTATGGAATTATTTAATGATGTACATGCATTTGCTCACTCAATAGCCAGACTGGTCCTATCTGTCCAGACTGGTTCCCTAATGGGAAGGACATCACAGTGTTCCCCGTATGTCACTTACTCGACATTGTGTTGAATGAAGCAACACTAGGGGTCTTTCTTGAAGGCATCAGTTACCTCTGAGCTTGAGAAAAGGCCAATGAGAACTTGGCAGACAGAATTTGCATGTCCCTCCCCCGGACATACGGGTATAAAAGGAGGGAATCGTGCATCTGTCCATACAGATTTTTTCTTCGGAGCTAAGCGGTTGTGCGTTCAGCGAACTGAGATCACTTCTGCTCGACTCACCTCTGTTGTTGGATATACTGCGCGTATCAGCGGCTTTCTCCTTCTCTGCACACCAGTGCAGCCTTCCCCCTGGGCGCTTCAACAGCGCTTCTGAAAGAGTTTATTTTCCTCACAAAAAGAGTATAATTTCTCTAAAAGAGCATACACAACAGGCGTTGAACATCCTTTTCAGGACGTGTCTTTTTAAAGATGCCCTTCCGCCTTTGTGTAGTTCCTGGATGTGGTCGATATCGTCTAGGTTACTGCTGTATCCTCCGTGCCCTGATGGAGGGATTGAGATGTTGTGTCAAAGAAGTGACACTAGGGGTCTCTCTTGAGAGCCTCGTGCATCTTTGAACTTGAGAAAAGGCCAATGAGAAATTGGCAGACAGAATTAGCATTTTCCGCCCCTGGACATATGGGTATAAAGGGAGGAAAATGCGTCTGTTCATTCAGGATTTTACCTGAGGAGCCAACAATGAGGTTCGGCCGTTGGCAAACAGTGGCTCGGTTCAGCGACGTGGCCGGGAGGACACAATGTCTCGTTCCCTCCATCAGGGAACTGAGGTTACAACAGTAACATAGACGTTCCCCGTCTGTCGCTCCGGCATCAACAATCGGTGCTGAAATGCCTCACCTTGTTCAAGTTAGGCACAGCGGTTCCTCTAAAAGAATTCAAGAGGCTCCTGGGTCATATGGCAACTTTCGTGGCAGTTGTGTCTCTGGGATTGATGCAAAAGAGACGGCTTCAGCACTGGCTTCAGACTCGAGTCCCAAGATGAGCATGGTGCCACGGCACATACCGTGTGTTCATCACCCCCTCCTGCCGCCAGACTTTCAACCCCTGGACAGACCTCTGTTTTCTGCAGACAGGAATCCCCCTACAGCAGGTGTCCCAACACATTCTGGTCACCACAGACACCTCCAACAGAGTTGGCACATCAACTACCTAGAGTTGCTGGCTGTAATTCTTGCCCTACTGAGGTTTCTTCCGCTACTTAGGGGCACGTCTTGATCTGTTCAGAGAGCACCACCACGATAGCATACATAAATCGCCAAGGCGACGTGCAATCTCGTCACATGTCGCAACTCGCCTGCCATCTCCTCCTTTGGAGTCAGCAGCAACTCAGGTCACTGCACGCCACTCATATCCCGGAAAATTTCAACATGTTAGCAGACACGCTGTCGCAACAGGGCACGCTCAGTGGAGAGTGGAGGCTCCACCCCCAGGCGGTCCAGCTGATTTGGGAGTGGCACGGCAAAGCACAGGTAGACCTGTTCGCTTCCCAAGAGACCTCCCTCAGCCCGCTCTGGTACTCCCTAGCGGAGGCTCCCCTCGGGACAGACGTGCTGTCACACAGCAGGCACACGCAAGTATGTATTTCCCTCAGTGAGCCTACTTGCACGGGTGCTGTGCAAGGTCAGGGAGGATGAGGAACAAGTCACATTAGTGGCCCCCTATTGGCCCACGCAGACTTGGTTCTCGGATCTCATGCTCCTCGCTACAGCACCTCCCTGGCGAATTCCCCTGAGGAACGACCTTATTTCTCATGGACGGGGAACCCTCTGGCATCCACGCCCAGACCTCTGGAGCCTCCACCTCTGGCCCCTCGATGGGATACGGAAGTGGCCTACCACCTGCTGTCGTAAATATGATCATCCAAGCCAGAGCTCCCTCTCCCAGTCAGCTTTACGCCCTGAAGTGGCGTTTGTTCACGAATTGGTGTTCTTCCCAATCTGAAGACCTGCTGAGATGCACAGTCGTGTCAGTGCTCTCATTTCTACAGGAGAGGCTGGAGGGGAGGCTGTCCCCCTCCACCTTGAAGGTTTATGTAGCGGCTATATGGGCTCACCACGACACAGTGGACGGTAAGTCCTTAGGGAAGCACGACCTGATCATCAGGTTCCTTAGAGGTGCCCGGAGGCTGAACCCTCCCAGGCCTCCAGAGACCCCCATTCAAGCCACTAGAATCAGTCGAGCTCAGAGCCCTCTCCTTGAAGACGGCCCTCCTGATCGCGCTCGCTTCCATCAAGAGGGTTGAGGACCTGCAAGCGTTCTCTGTCAGCGACACTTGCCTGGAGTTTGGTCCGGCAGATGCCCATGTCGTCCTAAGACCTCGACTGGGCTACGTGCTAAAGGTTCCAATGACCCCCTTGAGGAACCAGGTAGTGAACCTGCAAGCACTGCCCCAGGAGGAGGCAGAGCCAGCCTTTTCATTGCTGTGTCCGGTGCTTGCTTTGCGTACCTTTGTGGACCACACGCAAAGCTTTAGATGTTCTGAGCAGCTCTTTGTCTGCATTGGTGGACAGCGGAAAGGGAACGCTGTCTCCAAACAGATGCTAGCCCACTGGGTCGTCGATGCCATCACTTTGGCCTATCAGACCCAGGCTATGCCCGCCCCCTTGCGGGTCCGAGCACACTCAATGTGAAGTGTGGCATCCTCGTGGGCACTGGCCAACGGCACCCCCCTAGCAGACATCTGCTGACCAGCGGGCTGGGCAACACCCAATACATTTACAAGATTCTACAATCTCAGGGTTGAGTCAGTTTCATCCTGTATTCTCTCAGGTCCGAGCATGTAGAACTCAGGAATACGGAACGACTGACCGGGTGTTCCGCTTGCACATAGCACCCTTAACCTCCACTGAGGTGATCACGTGTGCTCTTTCTCCCAGGAGAGTCCACTAAACTCACGCTCCCTGGATGTCTTTCCTCCCTAGCACTCTGGTCCACGAATTCTGTGGAGGAATTCCCAACCAGACCCACTACGGGTACTAACTACTCTGTACTGGAATAGGTGCTCAACAGGGTTGGCTTTCATGGATTAATCCCCCTGTGTGTATTTTCCACGGTACGGTCCCCCTTGGGCAGTCCCCTCTGCCTCCCGGTCGCTGTGTTTGTAGTGCTCCTCCCTCGCTAGGTAGGATCTACCACCACACCACTTCCACATGTGGCTTGAAAACCCATGTGGCTTGAAAACCCATGTGACGTATTCACCATATTTAACCTCCCCCCAGCCTAGGCAGGATGTGGTCTTTTCCCCATGAAAGAACAGGAGTTGGAAAAGAACGCCTTCCCTGATGCGTGTTATAGCATTAAAAGGCCCCAGCCACTTTAACTCTATGCGAGAAACATAGATAGAGAAAAGCAGCAGCTGGCCCGGCCTGCTCCCATGATTGGCACGTCGCTTGTCCCCCACTTCGGGGATGCCAGGAACCTAAAAACTTTATGATGTTTTTATAGGCCATTGGGGAAGGGTAAGTGCAGTCTGATGCAGTCTGCTGCTTTGGCATGCAACTGCCTGCCTGCACCTGCATCAGCAGCTCACGTGCACGGTACGTAACCTCTGTTCACAGATGGAGGGAACGAGACATTGTGTCCCCCCGGCCACGTAGCTATACCGAGCCATAGTAATGGCCGAACCTCATTCTCGGCTCCTCATTGCAAAACTTGAATGGACAGACGCACGATTCCCTCCTTTTATACCCGTTTGTCCGGGGGGTTGGGGGGGGTGCAAATTTTGTCTGCCAATTTCTCATTGGCCTTTTCTCAAGTTCAGAGGAAACCGAGGCCTTCGGTAACCTAGACCCCTAGTGTCGCTTCATTCGACACAATGTCTCGTTCCTTCCATCAGGGAACGGAGGTTACAATAGTAACCTAGACATTTCTGTATGTGAGTTTATGCTGTGTTCCGTGATTAACACTGAATGCACTGGCCATGACCCGTCATCATGTGGCCTTCTTACTGCCTTTTCACATTACCATCTGTGAACTGGATCATGAAACGTTAACCACAAACAATGATGAATTGAATATATTTTCTTAAATTTCCCCAAATTTCTATGAAGCAGACAACATCAAAAATGTAATTTTCCTTGCTCTTTCAAAATAAAACAGTCTAATGTAGACATACTCTAACATTCCCAATGCAAAGTTCCTTTCCTAGTCCACAGGTAACAGAGACCCTTGTTAGATAATATTGAGTGGTGAATTTACAAAATGTATGGTATTTCAGCGCATAAAGCGCATATTTTGCCTGGTGCAAAACACATAGTGCTATTGCCGCCTGAGAAAAGCAAACAGGAAACTGAATTTTACTGAAAAGAGATGCTTCAGTAAATTTTTTATTGATCATGGCAGCAGTAATTCGTTAAATAAGGATCAAATGATTAAGAAGCGTGTCATGATGATTACATTGCAAATCCCTTTAAATAACCGTTATTGATGTACAGATGTTCTTGTGCATTACATTTTTATTTTAATTAATTATATATTTATTCAATTAAATACAAGATCAAACAATAAACAATGGTGGACCCCCTGCATTACCAATACGGACACTTAGGTTTCACATACCCCCTATTGAAAACCCCTGTACTATATTATAATGAAACATTTCCAAGCTATATTTTACAATGTAGATGCCAGAATAAATGGCTGCTCAATGGCTGACAATGTGTGCCAATGAAGAAAAACTCCCCCAGAGCGGTGTAGTTACGGCATCTAGCAGGAGCGACTGGTCCATAATAACCAGACAAATCTAGACCCCTTGGATGTCACAACTAAGGATATTCTGATCAAATATTTTGTGAAAAAGTTTAGCAGTCACAAAAATACCAAACAAATTTCACAGGGGGAAAAAGTATGTGAAATTATAATTATAAACAAAACCAAGTGAGCTGACCTGCTAACTTTGTTGGTTTCAGCAACTGCAAAGACATAAAAAATAAAAAAAACAGTGAGGAAAATTTTAGCTCTCCCATTGTCAGAATGGTCAAAGATCTAAAATTACACAGAAAAAAAAACATAAAAAACAAGAGCAAGGTTTTTTCATTAACAGAAGCATTTTAACATGTAGGATTTAAAAAAAAAAAAAAAATTTCATAAATTCATTTTTTTCCATTTAATTGTTTTCTGAATTTTGTATTTGACAGTTTACTTTAATTTTATCATCAAAAGGGTGTCTAAATAAATGAATTAATAATGAAAATAATGTAGAAAAAAACTATTTTCAACATAACATTGCATTATTTTGATCATATGAATTACTTTTATATAGGTCCTCACAGCACAATACATAATACTACAAAAATAGTTTGTTTTATGGAATAAAGTGTAAGGGATAATCCACAGCTAGATGTGCAGTAAACTATTTGAAATGCATGATGTGGAGGTGAAGAACCATCCGATGTGAAGGAGAGAATTGATTATTTACAGCTGTAGTACATTTTTTTGCAATACAAATTTTGATTGGAAGAATAGAAAATAACAGATATTTGTATCTAAGGGCCGTTAAATCTGCAAGTACATCTGTTCTAAATCAGACACAGAGAAAAATTAGTGCGACCACACTGTGAATTTGCACAATCCCGAAATAATAATCTCCACAGAATGTAGAGGGGTTGGCATTCCAGAGATATTGTGTTATTTAATTGTTATTCATTGTCATTGAAAATTCATTGAAAACCAATGTCGGGTGAGGCACTGTCTATAAAAAAATGCTCATCTCGACTGTAGAGTTGTAGTGAATTCCTTAAACATTACATTACCCACAAAGAATATATGCCGATGCGAGTAAAAACACTGAAGACCGGAAATTGAAAACAGCTGATTCGCGGAACGCTTCTGCGTTCAGGAAACAGTTGGATATGCTTAAATATAATACAATTCTGAATTATTTATTACTATTATTTAATAGAATTATTATTATTTTAGGGAATATTGCATAACTATACATTAGATACAGTACACTTTTTAGTATTTGTTTTTATGTGTGCAGCCAGCTTCACACATTTACTTTGAGGCGTGCAGCACATGCATACTATACATTTATTTAATTAAATCGCAGCCTTTGCAGTTTAATAATCACATTAGGACATATCGCGATTTTCATTTGTGCACTAAATGTTTACGCAATAACATTTGTACATCAGACGGTATGGGTTTTTGGTATTGGAGCATTTTTATGAGTACGAGTTCAAGTACGTGATCGCAGTATCAGACATCCCTAGTCAAAACCATGACCACATGCAAAAGTGTAGAATATGGTTTCTTTAATGTTGATGACATCATTAACATCATCAATATTTAAATACAATTAACACTTTTAATCTACTCATTCTGCACTGCTTATAGCAAATTATGTAAATTTAATTAATTAGTTCGCTAATTGTTTAGAGCCTGTGATACGCAATTTTTGATGTAGCTGTTACAGTAATAGCTGTAAAATATAAAAGCGTCATTGTTGTCATAAATACCATATCTCCATTCTTCAGGTGTTGTCGTTAGGTGCAGATGTGCTTCCAGAGTACAAGCTTCAGACGCCACGCATGGACAAGTTCACCATTCTACACTACAGTCCCTTCAAGGCTGTCTGGGATTGGCTGATTCTGCTGCTCGTCATTTACACTGCCATTTTCACACCCTACAGTGCTGCCTTTCTACTCAATGACCTGGAGGAACAGAAAAGGCGTGAATGTGGTTATTCCTGCAGTCCTCTCAACGTGGTAGACCTCATGGTGGACATTATGTTTATTGTAGACATTCTAATAAATTTTAGGACCACGTACGTCAACGCCAATGAAGAGGTGGTCAGCCATCCAGCTAAGATAGCAGTGCATTACTTCAAAGGCTGGTTCCTCATAGACATGGTGGCGGCCATCCCCTTTGACCTTCTCATATTTGGGTCAGGGTCAGAAGAGGTGAGCTGTGTATATGTGTGCTGTTTTATAGTTAATGTATGAAGGGGGGGTTAGCCTTTTGGCAGCTGTAGTGTGCCTAATTGCAGGGAATTTTATATAATTACCTTATTTACATTATGATTGTATCTTCACTCTTGTAGACCACAACTCTGATTGGCCTGTTGAAGACTGCCCGACTGCTGCGATTGGTCCGTGTGGCACGAAAGCTAGATCGTTACTCAGAGTATGGCGCAGCTGTTCTCATGCTCCTCATGTGTATTTTTGCACTAATTGCTCATTGGCTGGCCTGCATATGGTATGCGATTGGTAATGTGGAAAAGCCCTATCTGGAGCACACAATTGGCTGGTTGGATAATCTAGGCATGTCCATAGGAAAGCAGTACAACTACAGTGATCCCGCCTCCGGTCCTTCAATCAAGGACAAGTATGTGACAGCACTGTATTTCACATTCAGCAGTCTGACTAGTGTGGGCTTTGGGAACGTATCACCAAACACCAACTCAGAAAAGATCTTCTCCATCTGTGTCATGCTCATTGGCTGTGAGTATTATTGAGTCACACTTTAAAAAGTTAACTTCTGCAATAAAAATCTCATATAAAACATACATTATTTATTTTTTGCTGGTTAGCAGTTCCAGAATAGGATAGTTTTTTTTTTTTTGTTTGTTTGTTTTTACACTACCATTAAAATGTTTTGACACAGGTGACCAAATCAAAACCTTTTAATCTAAAGGCTTAAAATTGTGCCTATGAATAAAATCTTTCCTCTCTTACTATTTTTATGGATGAATTGGATTCAATAATGAAGGAAAAGCAGCCAACAATTGTCCTGCATACATGGGAACTCCTTCAATGTTGTTTAAAGAAATATTCCGGGTTCATTATAAGTTAAGCTCAATTAGAAGCATTTAGGGCATAATGTTGATTTTCACAAAAAAATAGTTTTGACTCATCCCTCTTATTTAAAAAAATGCAAAAATCACTTAATTACATTAAGGCACTTACAATGGAAGGAAATGGGGCCAAAAGATTCAAAAATATAGACACAAGATGTAAACATTATACATATTAACATGATTTACTGTAAGTGTAATGAAATCACTCACTATCCTTCTTTGTGTAAAGTTACACACAATATTGCAATTTTATTGCCATGACAACAGAACCCTCTAATCCTAGTATTGGATATGGCTTAATGCAAATAAGGTTAGTAAGTGAAAATCATGTTAACATGTATAATACTTGCGTCTTGTGGCTATACTTTTGAAACAATATATATTTTAGCATTTATTGACTGGCCCCATTCACTTCCATTGTAAATTTCTTACCAGCGACTAAAAACGGTTCAAGAAACTAAATGAAAAATCCACCACACAGGAAAAAATATATTGCTTATTTGCACTTATTTTGGTGAGGCATACCATACCAGGCATACAAGCGGCTTATTGCAGCTTATATGCCCCAGTGAGCCTACTTGCACAGTCAGGGAGGACGAGGATCATATCCTCTCAGTGGCCCCATATTGACCCTCCCGGATTTGGTATGCTCCTCGTGACAGCCCCCACTGGCGAATTCCCCCCGAGGAAGGACCTTCTTTCTCAGGGACGGGGCACCATCTGGCACCCGCGACCGGACCTCTGGAATCTCCATGTCTGGCCCTTGGATGGGATGCGGAGGACTTAGGTGGTCTACCACCCGTGGTGGTAGACACGATCACTCAGGCCAGGGCCCCCTCAACCCTGGTGCCTTTACGGCCTGAAGTGGCTTCTGTTCGCTCAGTGGCGTTCTTCCCGAGGTGAAGACCCCCAGAGATGCACAGTAGGGTCAGTGCTTTCCTTTCTGCAGGAAAGGTTGGAGGGACGGCTGTCCCCCTCCACCTTGAAGGTTTATGTAGCCGCTATATTGGCACATCACGATGCAGTGGAAGGTAAGTATTTAGGGAAGCACGATTTGATCATCAGGTTCCTGAGAGGCGCGAGGAGGTTAAACCCCCCCAGGTTGCGCCTCGTTCCCTCGTGGGACCTCCCTGTGGTCCTTCAGGGCCTTCGGGGAGCTCCCTTCGAGCCCCTTGTGTCAGCAGAGCTAAATGCGCTCTCTCTGAAGACCGCCCTCCTGACGGCGCTCACCTCCATCAAGAGGGTAAGAGACCTGCAGGCGTTCTCTGTTAGCGAACTGTGACTAGAGTTCGGTCCGGCTTACTCTCACGTCATACTGAGACCCCGACTGGGCTACGTGCCCAAGGTTCCCACGACCCCTTTTAGGGATCAGGTGGTGAACCTGCAAGCGCTGCCCCAGGAGGAGGCAGACCCAGCCTTGGCATAATGCTGTGTCCGGTGCGCTCACTTGGCATCTATTTGGACCGCACGCAGAGCTTTAGAAGCTCCGAGCAGCTCTTTGACTGCTTCGGCGGACAGCGGAAGGAAAGCGCTGTCTCCAAACAGAGGATCACCCACTGGGTCGTCGATGCCATCACTATGGCATACCACGCACAGCATGTGCCGCCCCCTGCTGGCCTATGAGCCCATTCTACCAGGGCTGTTGCGGCTTCTTGGGTGTTGTTCCATGGCACCTCTCTAGCAGACATATGTAGAGCCGCGGGCTGGGCTACACCTAACACCTTTGCGAGGTTCTATAACCTCGGGGTTGAGCCAGTTTCGTCCCGTGTGTTATCAGGTGACACAAACAGGTAAGTTCGGGTCAGCTGGCCGGGTGTATCGCTTGTGCATAGCGCCTTTCCCCTCCCTTGAGGCAAAGACATGCGCTCTTTCCTCAGTTGCATTCGCAGGAAGTGGGAACCCCCATGGACGTTCTTCCTCCCTAGCCTAGCAGCCGTCGAGTCTTTGGAGAGGCTCGCTGCTGCCCCGGTTCGGGCATCACTAGGCCCCCGTACTGAAGTAAGTGCTCCACATGTGCTGGTTGTCCCCTTGGGCAATCCCGTGTGATGTATATCCCGCAAAATGGTTTCCCTGCCGGAAAACCACGTCTTCCTTGGACAGAGGGCCTGTGCCCTGGGTTGCTGTGTTTGTAGTAATTTTGGTATTCGGCCTCGGGGCCGGGTGTGGTCTCCGCAGTGTCCTCCTCTTTGGAGGGACACCCCCCCAGCTTGGACCATATATTTGGCCCCCAGCCGAACAATTTCATTCCTTTTACAGGGTAGAATATTAGAGAGAAGGCCCCGGCTGGGCCAGCCAGTCCTTATACTTCTGAGCAGTTAGCCGTTCCCTTAGGTGCAGAGGGCCGCTTCATGCCTGCCAGTGTGTTGGGGGTAGTTATGCGACGGCTTGCTGCGCTGGCTTCGAGGCACACAGAGGTCTGCCCGTCTCGCACCGCCAGTCTGCGTAACTCGGTTCAGCTCTTGTGGCGTTTTCCATTGGGACCCCTAGTGTCAACTCATCGACACAACGTCGAGTGAGTGACAGACGGGGAACATCTCGGTTACTGACATAACCTCCGTTCCCTGATGGAGGGAATGAGACGTTGTGTCCCTTCGGCCACAATGCGCCGGGTCTTTGGCTCGGCTCCTCAGTGCGATACCTGATGTGTATTTGCACCATCACTCCTTTTATACCCGTATGTCCGGGGGAGTGGCATGCAAATTCCACACGCCAATTCTCATTGGCCTTTTCTCAAGATCAGAGATGTCTGGGCTCCGCAGGAGCGACCCCTAGTGTCAGCTCATCGACACAACGCCTCGTTCCCTCCATCAGGGAATGGAGCTTATATCATTAACCGAGACATTATTAACCATACTTTTATTTTGTTCTTACCGGTAACCATTTGGAAGGGAGGCTGCAGAACTTCTGAACTGAAATGAAAAAATATTGTTTTTATACCCTGTTCCTTACCTTAGTAATTTTCTTTTATTTTTTTCAGTAAATGATGTGCGTGTCTAAATTATTTTTGTGGCAATCAACATTATGCCATAAATGGTGTTGTTTGAGCGTAACTTGCAATGAACCGGAATATGTTTAGCATTTTCTGGTCACTACATAATATCCATACTCCCATTTGTGTAGTTTCATATTTTTGATGTCGTTACTATTCTAAAATGCAAGGAAAAAGTAATAATAAAATAATAAGTAGGTGTGTCCAAACATTTGACTTTTAGTGTATAGGCCCTATAGGTTTTGGCTTTATAACAGCTTGAGTCTTAACCTTTGCCCTTTCCCCTTGTATTATAGCTCTGATGTATGCAAGCATCTTTGGGAATGTGTCAGCTATAATCCAGCGGCTGTACTCCGGAACAGCTCGGTACCATCTGCAGATGCTTCGGGTCAAAGAATTCATCCGCTTCCACCAGATCCCCAACCCTCTCAGACAAAGACTGGAGGAGTACTTCCAACATGCGTGGACCTACACAAACGGCATCGACATGAATATGGTACGAGCCTGTGTGTGTGTGGGCATGTTTATGTGGTTTAAGAGGACAATTTAATAGGTTACAAACTGGTAATTACAAGGGTATTATGCTATAAATGTGGTTTATGAGGACATTTCTAGTGTGCCCATAATTTATATAGCTTAAAACACATATTAAACTATGTTTTATTGAAAATGTAAAAAGTTTTGTGAGGGTTAGGTTTAGGGGTTTTGTTTCGTTTAGGGGATATAATCTATAGTTTGTACAGTATAAAAATAATTATGTCTATGGAAAGTACTCATAATGGTTGGCAGACCAACATTGTGTGTGTGTGTGTGTTTGTAGTCAGTACGCTCACCCCAAAATGAATTTTTTTATCATCATTTACTTGCCATTGTGTTTCAAACTAGAATTTATTTCTTCCACGGAAGGAAGTTAGGCTGAATGCTTGGCAGAAATGCCTCAATCACTATTCGCTTTCAATATATAGTAAAAAATCTCCTTTTGTGTTCCACGAAAGAAAGGGTTTGGAACAACATGAGTAAATTATGACAAAATTTTCATTTTGGAGTGAACTATGATCTGTGGTAATAAACACAGATTTATTGAAGAAATAGTGTTCCTGGCAGTTGTTAACATGTCAGTTTGACAGTGTGTTAATGTGTAATGTTGTCTACACACTAATCTGATAAGCATTTTCTCTTTCTTATACGCACACATACGGACTGACTGCAACACTCTGGTAAGAGCAGGAGGTATAGATTAATGTTTTGTTCTCTTTAATGTATGGTTCGCTTCAACACATTCTCACACCCAACTCGTCACATATGGACGCTTTTGCCAGGACCCCTTGGCGTCACATTTTAACGCCCTGTGTATACCTTTGGCGTCATTTTTCAACGCGTTGGGTAGTCTTAACCAAAACTGCATTCAAAGGTGAGTTTAACAACGCTCCACGGCGTGTGCAAGTAAGCAGTTTAAGCGTTTTCTTAGGTACTGGTAACTAGAGCATGCTGGATAACGTATTTTTATCGGAGGTTTGTTGATGTTAATAAATATATATAATATGCTACGATTGTGTTCAATTAATCAAAGTTTTTTATATTTTTATTTTTAAAATTGTGTTCAATTAATCAAAGTTTTTTATATTTTTATTTTTAAAATCCTCTATAGAAGTCTATCGGACTACCCAACGCGTCGAAAAATGACGCCAAAGGTATACCCAGGGCGTTAAAAAGTGACGCCAAGGGGTCCTGGCAAAAGCGTCCATATGTGACGAGTTGGGTGTGAGAATGTGTTGTTCGCTTTGGTTTTTAGCTCTGCATATCTAACCATGAGGAGTGTAGGTAATATAAAATGGTTTATTAGATAAGAATAGTCTAAATAGTAAAACCAGTCAAAGTAATTAAAGTTTGGGCCATTTGAAGACTGATGTTAGACCCTCTGTATTCTAAGAATCTATTCAGGAAGCTAATGGCCATGGGCACTGCAGATAGATAGATAGATAGATAGATAGATAGATAGATAGATAGATAGATAGATAGATAGATAGATAGATAGATAGATAGATAGATAGATAGATAGATAGATAGATAGATAGATAGATTGCATTCTGAAAATGTTTGTTTTCAAACTAACATGACACAGTTGTCTTAAGATGCTCAGTTAAGAGTTATGTATTTGTGCTTAAATGTCTGGGTCTATTTACTATTAAAGTTTTTGTTTTCCTTAAACTGACAACACAAATCTAATTGCATACAGGAAACATATTGTTTTTTGTACTTTTTTAGATGAACCAAAAAGCCTGAGGAACTTGAGAAACTGGCAATTGAAAGTGGCAATTGCATTCTCCTCTTCTTGATGTGTCATACATCATTTTATATGAAGCAAAAGAAAATCAAAGGCAAACACAATCCAATGCCATAGTAAAAAACAAATGGAAGTGTTCCTAGATCAATTCAGACTGTGCTTCATCTTTTATGTATTTGCAGTAGAGGGAGCCAGGGCTATATTAGCATTGTATAATCTGAGCTTGAACTCATAGCTCTTAGAAATCTGCAATCATTTTGCCCTCTTCTTCTTCTCCATGGGGAACACTGTCTCTCCCTTTCTTTCTTTTCTCTCTCTCTCTCTCTCTTCCCCCTCTCTGCAGGTACTGAAGGGTTTTCCAGAGTGCCTGCAGGCTGATATCTGTCTTCATCTGAATCAAAGTTTGCTTCAGAGCTGTAAGGCATTCCGCGGAGCGACCAATGGATGCCTACGGGCACTGGCAATGCGCTTCAAGACCACCCACGCCCCACCGGGTGATACTCTGGTGCATTGCGGGGATGTTCTCACAGCCCTCTACTTCCTTGCCAGGGGATCCATCGAAATCCTCAGGGATGACATAGTGGTGGCCATCCTGGGTGAGTGATGAGCCATCAAACACACTTTCACAGTGAACTCATTGTTTGATGTATTAGATGCTGGTTAAACCTTCAAACCGTCATGGTAATGAAATCTCATGGTGATTAGAATATTTATTTATTCATGGTTTTTCCATGACTTGAAAGGTATAGATCACCCAAAAATGAAATTCTATCATAATTTACTGTGATGGCAGGGGCGTGGTCAAGCATTCGTCCGGAGACAGAGAAAGCTATAAGGGTCCACACACCTTATAATGTCTAACATCTGCTGGAGAGAGTGATAAAAAGGGACCATGCCACAAAGTTAGAGAGAGCTACCAGACACAAAAGACTGTGTTGAGTTGTGACTGCTGAAAAGCAAGCCTGTTGTGTGACCCCATGAGTATCATGCTGAAAAGCCATTTTAAGTATTTTTAATTAAAGTCCTACGTCTGAGTTTCCCATTTCCTCCTTTCCCACCCAATGAATCTCCTCACACTGGTGCCAAAACCCGGGAAAGTTGGAGGAAGTACGCCATCATGGAGTCCTTGCAGTTGGCGGAAGTCCTCAAGTCCCTTGCCGGTTTGCATCACACCCACCATCAGGCCCTGCTTGAGCTACGCCAAGACCAAGATCACTGCTTTTATGAGATCCTCTGATCTCAAGCAAATGACCGGCATGCGATCCGGAGCCTCCTCAGCCTGGAGAAAGCCCCAGCCGCAACCCCGGACACAGTAGTCCCCATGCCCCCTATGTTCGCATGAAGATGGGGCACAGAAGATGATCCAGAAGTCTTCATGGAACTTTTCAAGCAGACAGCTGAGATCTGGGGCTAGCGGTGTGCTCAGTGGCGGCCAGGCTCATTTCCTTGTTGTCCGGGGAAGCGCCAACTTGCAGCACAACAACTGCCGGCGGAAAGTCTCCTAGTCTACAATGACCTGAGGAAGACCATCTTTCAGCGGGTTGGCCGCAGTCCGGAGCAGTACCGACAGCTCTTCCGCTCAATGAAGTTGGAGGGGGCGGCCAATCATTTGCCTTCATCCAGTGGTGGCTGCTGGCGGAGGACCGCGACATCGAGGGAGTTATCGTCCAGGTGGTGCTGGAGCAGCTGATCCATCGGCTACTAAAAGGAACAGTGGAGTGGGTCCAGTGCCACTCCCCGGCATCGCTGGCGGAGGACCATCTTTCGGCTTACCAGAGGGCGGAAGAGCCCTCCCACTCTCTCTCTCCCCTCCCCTTGAGTTATCACCAGTCTCTCCCCCGCTCTCTTCTCTCACTCTGCTCTCTCACCACAGCCCATCCCAGTATCCCGGAGGCATGGAATCCCGCTGACAAAGCCTGTTCCCCGTTTGCGGGGGTCCTCCCCACCCCCATTGCCTCATCGCTCTACCCCTCAGGTGGATGTATGCGCCAACACAGGTGTGGCCGTAACGCCTGTGTCAGCCTGCTGGAGTTGCTTGGATCCAGGACACTTCTGGGATCAATGCCCCGTGATGGAGCTAGGAACTGCAGTTCAGATCCCCAACTCTACATGGACTGCCCCCGATCGAACCCTAGTGTACAAAATACCGTTAAGTGTCAAGGGGAGTACTCAACAAGCCTTGGGGGATACAGGCTGTAACCTGACCACTTTCCACCAATGTTTGGTTCAACACGAATCTTTGGGCACAAACAAAAGGGTGAGGTGAGGGTGAAGTGTGTGCTTGGGATTATTCACAACTACCCTGTAGCTGACCCAAATTTCAGGGAAAAAAGCATAGAGTGGAGGCAGCGATTAGTTCCCGACTCACCCTTCCACTAATTCTGGGAACTATTTGGCCAGAGTTTAAAAATGTGTTAAAGGGAATATGTGGGATGGGTCCTGCAAAAAAGCTACTAGATGTCAAATGTGTGGGCAGGAGAGGCATAGCCAGGGAGGTATCGTCAGCACCACGTCAGGGTGTCGTGAGGGAGGGGGAGACTTTGGCCCCTCCCGTCCTTAGAGGGTTTTCATAAAGGGATTTCCCACTAGAGCAGGAGAGAGATGAAACCCTTAGGCATGCCCTTGACCAAGTGAAAGTTATTGATGGCCAATGACTCTGTAAATGACCTTAGTTTATTGGCAATGGTCAGGAGACAAAGAAGCAGGTTCAAGGTCAGATTTTAATTCTAATTATATACTATAATTAAATTGTCCTCACTTGACAGTAAACGTCAAAACAAAATGTAACAATAATAGTAGCTCTCTCTGACTCAGACTCGCTGGTCACTCTCTCTCCTCTCTGACGCTCTGGCATACCTTTTAGGTCTCCCTCCGCCATCACTATAATGAGAGACAGGTGTTAGAGAAAATTTACGACCCAGGTGATGAGCCTTACCGCTCTCCCACAGACCGGCACATGACCACGCCCCCCAAGCCACAGACTCCAACCAAACATTGCACATTCATATCCCTGTTTTGCTACAATAAAAGAGCGGTTGTATCGAGTGGCACAGGACCCTCAAACAAAAGAGGATTCAACCAAACTATTAATACTGCTGCGCTGCAACAATTATGTAATGTAACAATTTATTTACCAGGTAAAATAATACATTCATCAATTCCAATTAGACAATAATAAGTCAAATTTAAACATTTATCAAAACATAATGTATAAGAATCGCATACCTGGTAGAGAACAACTACACACAGCAATTGTGCAGGAGATCTGACTACAGACTCCCTGATTCCTTTGTCATCTCTCCTTAAGTACCAAACTATTTCAAATGTGTGTTTTATGTTATTCAGGGCTTGATTTACTATTTAGGAGGTTGTAAGTAGACCTTTGAAACTTTTGATTGAGTAGGTCGTTAGATGTTTACAAAGAATGCACCTAATCTGCATACTGCATCTGGTTTACCGGAATAGCTCCTTTTGGGCATACACATTCTAGTGCCAGCCTTACAAAACACTGGACCGACTATGCCCATATCTATTGGCCGGGCATTCATGGGGATGTTCGCAGAAGGTGTGCGGCATGTCGTGAATGTCAGCTGGTGAATTCACCGGCCACCCCATGAGCACCACTGTGCCCCCTTCTGTTAATCAAGGTCCCCTTCGAAAAAATTGCCATGGACCTCGTCGAGCCATTAGAGCAGACAGCACATGCTTTGTTCTAGTTTTGGTGGATTATGCCATGTGATATCTGCAAGCAATCTCCCGACTGGGGATTCCGAAAGAAATCCTCACAGATCAAGGCACGACATTTATGTCACGGACACTCCGTGAACTCTACAAATAATTGGGTATTAAATCGATTCCCACCAGTGTTCACCATCTGCAATCAGATGGGTTTGAAAGTGAAGTGTCATTACCCTGAAAAATATGATTTTTAAATTTGTACAGGAAAATGCTAGAAATTAGGATAAATGGCTCGAACCCCTGTTATTTGCTGTTTGAGATGTCCCACAAGCCTCCACAGGGTTTTCCCCATTCGAGCTGCTGTATGGGTGGTGCCTGCGCGGCGTGCTCGACGTCATGCAGGAAACTTGGGAGGAGGGACCTTCAAACAGTAAAAGAGAAATTCAGTACGTTCTTGATCTTACAGCAAAACACCACACTCTGGGACAACTAACACAGGAGAATTTGCTCCAAGCTCAGGAATGTCAGGGCCGACTGTATAAAAGGGGCACTCGGCTACGGGAATTTGCACCATGAGATAAAGTGCCCATATTACTCCCTACATTGAGCTCCAAATTACTTGCCAAGTGGCAAGGGCCCTTTGAGGACTGAATCCCCAGACCGCACTCTGCTTACGCTGCTGCCATCTAGATGACACACGGCAAGTGAGGGATCTCGATTATGAGGTGAAACTAACCGATAGAGGGGGCGCACATCAAATATACCATCTCAACCTCCTGAAATTATGGAGGGAGCAGCAGTTGCTACGGTAGTTCCAGAGAGGGCGGAGCTCAGACCGGAGGCGAACGCAAAAAACAAAAATGTCACTCCGGTCCCTTGTTGAGACCACCTCTCACCGTATCAAATCACAGAGGTTGCTGAGATGCAGGAAGAATTTGTAGACATGCTTTCTCCTCTGCCGGATCGTACAAACCTCATCCAGCACCACATCGAGGCCGAGCCGGGGGTATTGGTATGTAGCCATCCCTATCGACTACCCAAACACACCAAAAAAATTGCTTGGGAAGAATTAGATTCAATGCTAGATATGGGAGTAATAGAAGAATCCCACAGCGATTGGACCAGACCGGTTGTTCTAGTGCCGTAGAGTGACGGGTAGGAAAGTCAACGCTGTTCCTAAATTTGACGCATACCCAATGCCTCGTGTTGATGAGTTGCACAATCGTTTGGGCACCGCTAACTTTTATTCGACACTGGATTTGACAAAGGGTTATTAGCAGATCCCCTTAATGGCAATATCCTGCAAAAAAACAGCCTTCTCCACACCGTTTGGATTAATTTGTGACACTTCCGTTTGGATTGTTTGGAGCCTCAGCTACATTTCAGCACCTCATGGACCAAATCCTAAGACTGCACACTGCTTATGCTGCAGTGGTAGACAGACCGGATGTCTCCTCGGCCTGAGTCGGGCGGTGGGGATATGTGGTGGGGGGCATAGACGCGCGTTTGTCCGAAGAGAGAGAAAGCGGTAAGGGTGCACACACCTGAGACTTATATTGTCTAACAACTGTTTCTAATTGCAGTAAGCTGAAGGGAGAGCGATAAAGGGAGAGCGATAAAAGGGACCAGACACAAAAGACTGTGTTGAGTTGTGACTGCTAAAAATCAAGCCTGTTGTGTGACCCTCTGAGTATCGTGCTGAAAAGCCATTTAGAGTCCTACATCTGAGTTGAAATCCCAAGTTTCCCATTTCCCCCTTTCCTACCCAAAAACCTGCTCACATTTACTTACCCTCATGTAGTTCCAAAACCAAATGATTTTCTTTCTGAGAGAAGCTCAGAAATTTTTTTGGGTGGGAAACTTAATTGTTTATCACTAAAAAAAAGTCCAGATTTCAGAGAAAAATAAAATTTTGGTTTGTTTCTCAACAAAACATAGGATGTCTTCAGAAGACTTGGTATATGATGCACAAGTCACGATCAACTTCTTTTGTATTGAATTTAGCTGAAGTTACATTGCTTAATCTTTTTCCTTTTGTGTTCCACATAGGAAAGAAAGTCAAATGAAAGTCAAGTGACAGGGTCAGTAAATTATGTCAGAATTTTCATTATATTAGATAGCTATTCCTTTAACACAGTGCCACCATGGAATTTGCATACAGGGTTTAAAATGAACTTCTTACCACCCCTGCCAATATCATGTGACTTTTCCATTATTTTGTATAAAAACAATAGTTTCTTCCTTATGACAATAGGATTATTTAACTGTCAGCGCAGGTCAACAAGATTTGAGAGAGGCCAGTTTCCAGTAAATCTAAATGTATCACAAAAACATGTCGGTAACACTACAATGTACAACAAGGTTGTATTTGTCAAAATTTGCTAACATGAGCTAATAATAAAAAATACTTTTTCAGCACTTGGTTAATGTTAATTTCTTTATAAAATCAAATTCAAAGAAGATTAATATACACTTTTAAAAATATTACTTATAGTTAGTTTATGATACCTCATGCATTTACTAATGTTAATAAATAGAACCTTATTGTAAAGTGTTACCAACATATCAAAAAGACTCATTGTGATTTGGTACCTCTGTTTTTTCTACACACACACAGTATGTGTAACCATATTTTTAAATATAAACCTAAACTAAATTTTACTTAGGAAAAAGCTTTTAGAAGATGTGCAAGCAGAGGTGGTTCTGGCTTAATTGGTGCCCTAAGCAAGATCTGTTGGATTCCCAACCCCTACCTACATATTTATTTGGCAAATTATATTAACATGTACATTATATCTACAGAACTTAAATTGCACAATTAAATTATAGAGTCAATAAATAAAGAAAATGTCAGAAAACTTACAGATTGCTGCTTGTGCTATTACACATAATTCCTAATTTAAAACTTAACCCTCCCCTCCTAGTTTTCATTGAGACAAAATCCTCAGCCCAGCAATCACATGGTTGATACTTATTTTCTCAAGACCACTGAGTCGATCAGGGCTGGACTGATAATCTAGAATACCGGGCATTTTCCCGGTGAGCCGACGCACTTTTGGGCTGATCAGGGATATAATGGCCATCTGGAGAACTGAGCGGGCCAGTGGGTCGGCCACGAATTGCGCTGAATGGGTTGCGATATGCTAAAATCGCATTATGCAGAACGGACCACAAAATGGCGCAGCGATATGCAGAAAAGGACAGCGAACACCTGCCCCCTCCACCCCATGGCTCAACAATTTTTGGCTCACCAACATTACTGTGGGAAATGGGCAAAATGGCACTTGCACGCTCATCTAAATTTAATATAAACAGCTCAGAGGCTCACAGGTAATAAGATACTTAATGAAAGAAGTGGTGTCCTTCATTCAATGATATCTCTCCTGTGATGAGCTTATCAAGTTTTTATAGATGGAGAGACACCTAAATAGAGTAAAGGTGAGATAGAGACTGAATGAGAAAATAATAAAATGAGGAAGAGGGAGAATGGGATATAATTACAATTAGATGCGGGAAACAGAGAGACAGCGGTGTGGTACATGTTTCCCTTGTTCATTCGATTTGTGAAGTGTCACTTAGGGCGCTAGTTTAATTATAAATGGACACATTTATTAAACTCACACCAGTGTTTACTACAGAATTCTGCTTTTGCAGTGAGGGAGCTACAGAACAGAGATTGTAATGTTTAAAGATTTAGAGATTTTCTCTAACGTTAACACACTAGAACTGATTGTATTTGCCCAGTTCCTCTAACCATTACTTCCAACCCAGTGTCATGGTGGTGGTGCAGTGGGCTAATGCACATAACTGTTAATCAGAAGGTTACTGGTTTGATCCCCACAGCCACCACCATTGTGTCTTTGAGCAAGGCACTTAACTCCAGGTTGCTCTGGGGGGGATTGTCCCTGTAATAAGTGCACTGTAAGTTGCTTTGGATAAAAGCGTCTGCCAAATGCATAAATGGAAATGTAATGTGTCATGACAAATCGTAATAATACGAGATTGTGAAATCGTACAAGTTGGCTCACACTAAAACGAGTGACATTTACTCCCATAAAGGAAAAGAAATAAAGAAACCAACGAGTGCTGTTATTAAAATTGTTCCTAAATTTAACCCCTAATCCATACCTAATCCTAATCATACAATTTAGCCTCTTACCCAAACCCTAAATCTAACCATGATTTTAAAATTATAGTAAAAGGTTATTGACACACATCAGTCATTTGTTTTGCATTTTAGTGACATTTCCGTTTGTGCTCGATTGGAGACCAGCTAAATTTGATGCTTGTATTTATTTATTTGAAATTCTGTTGATTGGTTGGTCTCAATGGAAATAAAATATTTACCTTTTCGTATGAGCCAAGTTGTTCCATATCTTAAGATTTCCCCATCTCTTACACATTATTATTAGTTGTTGTCATGTACTATAACTGTGCGGTTCAATTAAGACAGCAAACTACCAAATTGCTCAAGTAAAATATAATTTCTTCTACCATGGCTCTGTGGATTAAAAAAGGGGTGCAGGGAACTCACACACATGTTCAGAGTATCTAACCATACCAGTGCAGCAGGCAGGGTTTATATGGTTCATCTCTCTTCCTACGCAGGCTGGCTTGAACAGAATAAGGCCAGCGGAAGAAAAAGACAAACACATGCATGTACACTCATGCAACTCAGCAGAAACTATCTGCACAAAATTGCTGAGAGAAGCTTTCCCCATTTCTTACGAGTGTTTTTAGATCTCTGGAGAAGAACTTACAGTGTCAGCAAGAATCTATTGTATTACAACAGTGCTGCAGATGGACACTTCATCATTGTACACTAATTCTGGCTCTGCCAGCAGCCCACGCTCTATTACTGTAATATCACACTGCTTTATCTATAGCCTTGCCTTAGATACTCTATGTACAATGTATAACCAGTGGGTTTAGCCATGGCCCTGAGCTGGATTTAGACCATGTGGCAGGTGGCCACTGCCCAGGTGGCCGTCGTTTCTTTGTCAGGCCTGACCTTTGATATTTATCACAGTAGAAATGTGCTGTCAGGCCTTGACTTTCCTGTTGGCACGTGCCTTCATGAAGTTCTGAACATGTATTGCCTGCAGATGCTTACAGTTGTGGCCAAAAATATTGGCACCCTTGGTAAATATGAGCAAAGAAGGCTGATGAGAAGTCTTTATTGCTTATCCTTTTGGTCTTTCATTCAAAATATTCACAAAAACCTCTAATTGATATCAAACAATTGCAAACACAACTCAAGTTTTATAAAAAAAAAAAATATATATATATATATATATATATATATATATATATATATATATATATATATATATATACAGGTGCTGGTCATATAATTAGAATATCATCAAAAAGTTTATTTATTTCAGTAATTCCATTCAAAAAGTGAAACTTGAATATTATATTCATTCATTCCACACAGACTGATATATTTCAAGTGTGCATTCCTTTTAATTTTGATGATTATAACTGACAACTAATGAAAACACCAAATTCAGTATATCACAAAATTAGAATATTGTGAAAAGGTTCAATATTGAAGACACCTGGTGCCACACTCTAATCAGCTAATTAACTCAAAACACCTGCAAAGGCCTTTAAATGGTCTCTCAGTCTAGTGCTGTAGGCTACACAATCATGGGGAAGACTGCTGACTAGACAGCTGTCCAAAAGACGACCATTGACATCTTGCACAAGGAGGGCAAGACACAAAAGGTCATTGCTAAAGAGGTTGGCTGTTCACAGAGCTCTCTGTCCAAGCACATTAATAGAGAGGCGAAGGGAAGAAAAAGATGTGGTAGAAAAAAGTGTACAAGCAATAGGGATAACCGCACCCTGGAGAGGATTGTGAAACAAAACCTATTCAAAAATGTGGGGGAGATTCACAAAGAGTGGACTGCAGCTGGAGTCAGTGCTTCAAGAACCACCACGCACAGACGTATGCAAGACATGGGTTTCAGCTGTCACATTCCTTGTGTCAAGCCACTCTTGAACAAGACACAGCGTCAGAAGCGTCTCGCCTGGGCTAAAGACAAAAAGGACTGGACTGCTGCTGAGTGGTCCAAAGTTATATTCTCTGATGAAAGTAAATTTTGCATTTCCTTTGGAAATCAAGGTCCCAGAGTCTGGAGGAAGAGAGGAGAGGTACAGAATCCACGTTGCTTGAAGTCCAGTGTAAAGTTTCCACAGTCAGTGATGGTTTGGGGTGCCATGTCATTTGCTGGTGTTGGTCCACTGTGTTTTCTGAGGTCCAAGGTCAACGCAGCCATCTACCAGAAGTTTTAGAGCACTTCATGCTTCCTGCTGCTGACCAATTTTATGGAGATGCAGATTTAATTTTCCAACAGGACTTGGCACCTGCACACAGTGCCAAAGCTACCAGTACCTGGTTTAAGGACCATGGTATCCCTGTTCTTAATTGGCCAGCAAACTCGCCTGACCTTAACCCTATAGAAAATCTATGGGGTATTGTGAAGAGGAAGATGCGATACGCCAGACCCAACAATGCAGAAGAGCTGAAGGCCACTATCAGAGCAACCTGGGCTCTCATAACACCTGAGCAGTGCCACAGACTGATCGACTCCATGCCACGCCACATTACTGCAGTAATTCAGGCAAAAGGAGCCCCAACTAAGTATTGAGTGCTGTACATGCTCATACTTTTCATGTTAATACTTTTCAGTTGGCCAACATTTCTTAAAATCCTTTTTTTTATTGGTCTTAAGTAATATTCAAATTTTCGGAGATACTGAATTTGGGATTTTCATTAGTTGTCAGTTTTAATCATCACAATTAAATGAAATAAACATTTGAAATATATCATTCTGTGTGGAATGAATGTATACATTATACAAGTTTCACTTTTTGAATGGAATAACTGAAATAAATCTACTTTTTGATGATATTCTAATTATATGACCAGCACCTATATATATATATATATATATATATATATATATATATATATATTAAATAAATATATATTAAATAAAATAATTTTATATTTAAATTAAATAAACATTTTTGTTATATATACAGTATATGCAACAGTTATTGGCACTCTTATTCAATACTTTGTGCAACCTACTTTAACAGCTCTGAGTCTCCTCCTGTAATGCCTAATGAGGTTGGAGAACACATGGCAAGGGATCCTAGACCATTCCTCCATACAGAATCTTTCCAGATCCTTCAAATTCTGAGGTCGAAGCTGGGGGAATCTCCTCTTCAGTTCATTCCACAGGTTTTCTATGGAGTTCAGGTCAGAGGACTGCAATGGCAGAACCTTGATTTTTATGGTCAGCGAACAATTTTTGTGTTGATTTTTATGTGTGTTTTGGATTATTGTTCTGCTGGAAGATCCACCCAGGGCCCATTTTAAGCTTATGGTAGAGGCAGTCAGGTTTTTATTTTTTTTAATCTGTTGATTCAGTCCATGATGCCATTTATCCAAACAAGATGTCCAGAACGTCTGAGATAAAAACAGCCCCACAATGTTAAACAACCACCACCATATTTAACCGTGGACATAGGGTACTTTTCCATATGGCTACCTCTCTGTGTGTGCCAAACCCATCTCTGGTGTGTGCTGCCAAAAAGCTCTATTTTGTTCATCTGACTATAGAACCCGATTAGAATATTTTCTAATGACCACTTTCCATTTTGTGAAGTTCAGCAACCTTTTGCCACACATCATAACTTTATTATTTGGTCTTACCTATTATGATGGTTGATTAATAGAATTTGGCTTGTGCATTACCTCATATTTATACCCCTGTAAATCTGAAAGTCATGGCTGAACAATTTCATGTTCCTTGCCCTCCAAGTGTACAAAATTGGAAAATATGAATGGGAATATAATTCAGATACTGTATATTTTACTTTAAGAATTTCTAGTGGTTGCAAAAAATTGTGCAAACGTTTTAGGCTGGGGAGGCTGTGGCTCTGTGAGGGCCATTCCATCTATTGCAGGGTTCCCTGTCATTCTATTCTATTCTGTATGCAAAAGGATGTGAAACATATCCATTTTTGATGTGAAACATATTATGTGCCTGAGACTTTTGCACAGTAATGTATAAACTCATATACTGTATGTGTTTCCTGCACCACTATGCAGCAGTGGTGTTGCACCACTTCTGAATCTACAGCACCACAACAAAAGAAATAAAAATTTTCCCAAGTTGTGAGTCTGCATTCTGAATTGAATGTGATGAAAAAATGTATATCTGTTTGCATTTGCCACTAAAACATCTGTGTACACACTTCTTTTGCAAGAATAGTATGAAATATATCTCTTATTTATTATATCTGATCTGTTAAAATATTTAATGATAAAAAAAATCATTTGGCAACAGACTGCTTAGGACAGTAAATTTTGTAAAAAGTGCATTATTTATTTCCAAATATTTCTTCCTGAAAAGTAATCATTGTTAATAGAACCGTTAAGGAAATTGAACCATTAAGAGGATTGGGAACTGGAAAAGTTAAGTTCCTTATGATTCCCATTCCTACCAGTCATAGAAAAACAGAATTTTGTAGGAAACACTGACATACATTCATAAGCACACACTAATATGTTGCAAATGTATTTTCCTTCCTTCTCATTATTTTGTCCTTTTCTTTCATTTTCCATGTTCTTTCTTCATTGCATTATCTTCACATCCCCCTCTCTCTTTCCACTGATATCTGTATGCCCATCTCTCAGGTAAGAATGATATTTTTGGAGAGATGATTCATCTGTATGCCAAGCCGGGTAAAGCCAACGCAGATGTTCGTGCACTGAGCTACTGCGACCTGCACACCATTCATAGAGAAGATCTTTTAGAGGTTCTCGACATGTATCCTGAGTTCTCAGACTACTTCCTGTCCAATCTGGAGCTCACGTTCAACCTGCGTGATGAGAACACCAAGGTAGAGCCACATGCTCCTACTGAACACATCTAATTCTTAACGGGTATACTGTATATCATGGAAAACAAGATTTCATTACTTCTAGATCCCTCTTTAGACCACCCAAATCATTTTTGAAAAGTAAGCTGCAAAAACAAGTCTTAAAAAAAAAAAATCTTCATAATATTGACATCACAACCATGAGAACATTTGACACCTATTCAGTATTCAGCAAATTGATGTATGAGAGTGTGAATTATGTTGGTAGTATGTGTAGTACAAAAGCAAAAACGCTGTGTTTAATTATAAGGTCCAGAGAAAAGAGTCGAGAAGTGGTGAAAAACTTAATGACTGTTCCCCGTCTGTCGCTCACTTCGACATCGTGTCGAAGAAGCGACATTAGGGGTCTCTCTTGAGCGCCGAAAGATACCTCTGATCTATGAAAAAAGGCCAATGAGAGTTGGCGAACAGTATTTGCATACTCCGCCTCCGGATATGGATATAAAGGCGAGAGAAATACGCTCGTTCATTCAGTAATTTCCTTCGGAGCCGATGGTCGTGTGAATGCTGTCTGCTGTGCTACACACAACTTACCCTGCTTCTGATCCTCTGACGCGCTGCTGCTGTTGGATTTATGGCGCACCTTCAGCGGCTTTTCTCTTCTCTGCCGGCGTGCAGTTTGCCCCTGAGCGCTTCGACAGCGCAGTGTTTAAAAGAGTTTATTAAGAGCAATTTTCTCATAAAGAGTTTATTTCTCTAAAAGAGCAATACACAGTGGTGTTGAACGCCCTTTTCAGGGCGCGTCTTTATAAAGATGCCATTCAAACCCTGTGTAGTTCCTGGATGCGGTAGAGTGCTCTCCGCTTCTGACGGCCACAGGCGCTGTCTCGTGTGTCTGGGCGCCGATCACACCGAGGCAGCGTTTGTGGACGGTTCATGTTCTCATTGCGAGAATATGACCGTGGCAGCGTTGCGGTCGCGGCTTGCTTTCAACAGAAAGCACGCCACTCCTGCTGCCCCCCGTATCGCTCCTTCTTCCCACGGGATTGAGGACGATGCGGTTGGCGCTGGAGGCGATTTGGGGAGGGCAGCGGGTGCAGCTCCGCCCGGTACGCCCCCTCGGACCACCCGCCCCCCGACACGCTCGCTGACCTCCGTCCAGTCTCGAGGTAACGGCGACTCGCCTCCAGGCCGGTTTGCCTATCCTCTAGAGCTCGAAGCTGATGAGCTCGCCGCTCCATCGGAGAGCGCGGTGTCTGACGCTGACTCCTCCCCTGGGCTGCCGCCTTCGGGCCAGCATGCCCAGGTTGAGGCGGATGCGCAGATGTCCGACATGCTTGCCCGGTACGCCATCGGGGTGGGGTTGGACTGGAAACCTCCACCCTCCCCACACTCGTCACAGTTGGACGACTGGTTCCTGGGGTCTGGGCGCCGCTCACAGCCACGCCCCCCCCCCCCCCCGGTCCCGTTTTTCCCGGAGGTGCATGACGAGCTGACGTCGTCATGGAGAGCCCCGCTCTCCGTCCGTCAAAAGCCCTGCTCGTCCGCTCTCACTACCCTCGACGGCGGAGAGGCCCACGGGTACACGGCGATTCCCCAGGTGGATAGGGCGGTTGCGCTCCATCTCTGTCCCGGTGACCCTACCACCTGGCGCGGGCGCCCTGTACCCCCTTCCAAGGCCTGTAGGACTGCATCCTCGTTCAACCACAAAGCCTACAGCGCCGCGGGACAGGCCGCCTCCGCCTTGCACGCCATGGCCCTCCTGCAAGTCCACCAGGCCAAGGCGCTCAGAGATCTGCACGAGGGTAGCTCTGACCCCGATGTGCTGCAGGAACTGCGCTCAGCGACCGACCTCGCCCTCAGAGCCACGAAGGTCACCGCGCAGGCACTCGGACAGGCGATGGCCACCCTTGTGGTCCAGGAACGTCATCTTTGGCTCAACCTGGTCGAGATGCGCGAGGCCGACAAAGTTTGCTTCCTCGACGCCCCTGTCTCCCAGCTTGGCCTCTTCGGCGACACCGTCGAGGACTTTGCCCAGCAGTTCTCCACGGTGAAGAAGCAGACGGTCCAACACTGGCTTCAGACCCGAGTCCCGAGACGAGCATGGCGCCATGGCACGCACCGGGTAACGATCACCCCCGCCTGCTGCAAAGCATTCAACCCCTGGACAGACCTCTGTTTCTTACGAGCTGGAGTACCCCTACAGCAGGTGTCTAGACGGGTCCTGGTCACTACCGACGCCTCCAGATCGGGTTGGGGCGCCGTCTGCAACGGGCATGCAGCCTCAGGCCGTTGGAAAAGAGCCCAGATGCGTTGGCACATCAACTGCCTCGAGTTGTTGACCGTCCTTCTAGCCCTGCGGCAGTTTCTCCCGTTAATTCGGGATGAACATGTCCTGGTCAGGTCGGACAGCACCACTGCGGTCGCATACATAAATCGCCAAGGCGGCGTACGCTCCTGCCACATGTCGCAACTCGCCCGTCATCTCCTCCTTTGGAGCCAGCACCGACTCAGGTCGCTGCGTGCCACTCACATCCCCGGCAACCTCAATGTGATGGCGGACGCGCTGTCACGACAACGCTTGCCTGGAGGAGAGTGGAGGCTTCACCCCCACTCGGTTCAGCTGATTTGGGAACGGTTTGGCAAGGCCCAGGTAGACCCCTCTGCCTCCCGAGAGACCTCCCACTGCCCGCTCTGGTACACCCGCTCAGAGGCTCCCCTAGGGGCAGATGCACTGGCACACAGCTGGCCGGTGGGGCTGCGCAAGTATGCATTCCCCCCAGTGAGCCTTCTTGCACAGGTGCTGTGCAAGGTCAGGGAGGACGAGGAGCAAGTCACTCTCGTGGCTCCTTACTGGCCCACCCGGGCTTGGTTCTTGGACCTCATACTCCTCGCGACAGCCCCTCCCTGGCGAATTCCCCTGAGGAAGGACCTTCTTTCTCAGGGACGGGGCACGCTCTGGCATCCGCACCCAGACCTCTGGAACCTCCACGTCTGGCCCCTGGACGGGACGCGGAAGATCTAGCTGGGCTACCACCCACGGTCGTAGCCACGATCAACCAAGACAGAGCCCCTTCTACCAGGCAACTCTACGCCCTGAAATGGCGTCTGTTCGTGAATTGGTGTTCTTCCCGGGCAGAAGACCCACAGAGGTGCACAGTTAGGTCTTTGCTCCTGTTCCTACAGGAGAGGTTGGAGGGGAGGCTGTCCCCGTCCACCTTGAAGGTGTATGTTGCCGCTATCGCAGCTCACCACGACCCAGTAGACGGAAAGTCCCTGGGTAAGCACGACTTAATCGTCAGGTTCCTAAGAGGTGCCCAGAGGTTAAATCAGCCCCGGCCAAACCTGTTCCCCTCCTGGGATCTCTCGGTGGTCCTCGCCGGTCTTCAGAGATCACCTTTCGAGCCGCTAGGATCAGCTGGACTCAGGGCTCTCTCTTTAAAGACGGCCCTGCTGATCGCGCTCGCCTCCATCAAGAGGGTCGGGGACCTGCAAGCGTTCTCTACCAATGACACTTGTCTGGAGTTCGGTCCGGCAGACACTCATGTGATCCTAAGACCTCGACCGGGCTATGTGCCCAAGGTTCCTACCACGCCCTTCAGAGATCAGGTAGTGAACCTACAAGCGCTGCCCCGGGAGGAGGCAGACCCAGCTCTCTCACTGCTGTGTCCGGTACGTGCCTTGCGTGCCTACCTGGAACGCACCCAGAGCTTTAGGCGCTCTGAGCAGCTCTTTGTCTGCTTTGGAGGACAGCAGAAAGGGAACGCTGTCTCCAAACAGAGGCTGTCTCACTGGGTGGTGGAGGCCATTCAGTTGGCCTATCACACCCAGGCCGTGCCACCCCCTTTGCGGGTTCGAGCCCACTCTACCAGGAGTGTGGCATCCTCATGGGCACTGGCTAGAGGCACCTCGCTACCAGACATCTGTAGAGCTGCGGGCTGGGCAACACCTAACACCTTTACGAGGTTTTACAGTCTCAGGGTTGAGTCAGTCTCGTCCCGTGTTCTCTCAGGTCCGAGCCCGTAGAACTCGGTACACGCCGACAATCTGACCGGGTGAATCGCTTGTTTCCAGCGCCGTTTCCCTCTCCGAGGCAAAACAGTGCGCTTCTTTCCCAGAGGGCTTAGGTCCCTGGTTGATTCCTCCCTAGCCCTCTCGGGCCCGCAACAGTTCAGCGGAGGAACTTGCCGGCCCAGTCCACTACGGGTACCTCCGGCTACCCCTACTGGAATAGGTGCTCCACAGATCAGGCCTCCTACGGGACTCCTCCTGTGTGTATTTCCGCGGTACGGTCACCTTGCGAGCTGACCCGCGTCTCCCTTAGGCAGCCCTTCGTTGCCCTCCGGTCGCCGTGTTGTAGCAACTCCCCCCTCCTCGAGGTTGGATCTACCACCGCGCCATTTCCTCCCACATGCCCAAAGTGGCCATGTGATGTATTTTGCCACCTTTACCTCCCCTGCTGGGCGGGTGTGGCCTCCGCAGGGTCTTTTCCCCCTGAAAGAATAGGAATTCGGGTAAGACCCCCTTCCCTCGATGCGGTAAGGGCCCCGGCTGCTCTTGCTCTATGCCGAGAAAACATAGAGAGAAAAGAGACCCAGCCAGGCTTGGCCCGTTCCCTAGTTGGGAGCGTCACCTTGTTGCCCCCTAGGGTGACCAAAAGGATTCTGACGACTCTTTCGGGGCATTGGGGAAGAGTACGTGCAGTCTGAACACAGTTGGTCGCTGTGCACGTAGAAATACCTGCCCGCTTCTGTGTAAGCAGTACACGTACACGGCTCAGCGCATGGCGAGTTTTGAAGTGGACCCCTAGTGTCACTTCTTCGACACGACGTCGAAGTGAGCGACAGACGGGGAACGTCTAGGTTACGTATGTAACCTCCGTTCCCTGATGGAGGGAACGAGACGTCGTGTCTTCCCGGCCATGTCGCTGAGCCGAGCCGCTGAGGTGCCCGGTACACTCCCGGCTCCTCAGAAAAATCCTGAATGAACGAGCGTATTTCTCTCGCCTTTATATCCGTATCCGGAGGCGGAGTATGCAAATACTGTTCGCCAACTCTCATTGGCCTTTTTTCATAGATCAGAGGTATCTTTCGGCGCTCAACTGCTAGGTATCTTTCGGCGCTCAACCCCTAGTGTCGCTTCTTCGACACGACGTCTCGTTCCCTCCATCAGGGAATGGAGGTTACATACGTAACCTAGACGTTGTCATTACACTTGAAAAAAGTGTAGTATATAGAACATGGCCCTTTATAACATAAAGGGGAGACGGGGGCTAGTTGTCACACTTTTTACACCAGTCATTATTTCTCAGTGTATGTTTATTTTTGAAACTCAGTTTTCATACTCAAACACTGTACAATGATGTCTTTTCACCGTTACTACCCAAGATAATTTTAAGGGTAGAATTCACATAAAAATATTATGAATTAGGTTTTTGAAACCAATATACACTTACTGAGCTCTTTATTAGGAAAATATTGTCCTAATAAGAAGGGGATGGGACGTGGTCTTCTGCTGTTGTAGAACATCTGCCTCAAGGTTTGATGTGTTTTGCATTTTTAGATGCTATTACAATTGTAGAGAGCGGTTATCTGAGTTACCATAGACTTTCTATCAGCTCGAACCAGTCTGGTCATTCTCTGTTGACCTCCTTCCTCAACAAGGCATTTCTGTCCACAGAACTGCCACTCACTGGATGTTTTTTTGTTTTTGGAAGCATTTTGAGTAAACTCTAGAGACTGTTGTGCATGAAAATCTCAGAAGATCAGCAGTTACAAAAATACTCATTCCAGCCTGTCTGGCACCAACAATCATGCTACATGGTTAATGTGAACATTAACTGAAGCAATGCTGCCACATGATTGGCTGATAAGATAATCGCATGAATAAATAGGTGTACAGGTGTTCCTAATAAGGTGTATTTGGACTTTTGACTCCAAATCTTATTGTTACTGAGATATAGCCCTTGTGTAACAAATAGCCTTGGTCTTCCCTATAACTTCCCTTATTGTTCATATATAAAAACACACTGCATGAACCAAATAACACAATGATGTTCACAACCAACAGCAATGTGCTTAATTTGGTTTTAGAAAATTAAACACTTTTATATAGGGCCTATAACCCCATTGCTGTCTTGAAGCAGATGATGAAGTGCAAGATGTGATTGAGTGATAGGAGCAATTCCAATAGTTCAGCCAATGAGCTTTCCCCTCACTAATGTTGCTGCAGTAAGCATAATTAGAATGTGTTAAATGCTTTGCTGTAAGGGATGCTGTTTTTTCTGTGTGGCAGGGTGCCACGGCTCCTCAGAGGAACCTCTACACGGCAGCAAGTGACTCAGATACAGAAGAGCCCGACGTCAAGACTAAACCCTGCTTTAAGATGAAAAGCTCAGCAGGTCAGGACCCTCTCTTTCAAACCACTGTTTTCTGCTCACATTTTGTGGGCATGCATTAAGAATGAATTGCGCCTCACATCTCTTTTAAACAAAAATCTGGTTACAGCCTGCAATGACCTTTGCAAATAAGGCTCAATCTATTATCTTTGATTTTTATTGTATTACTCACAGCACAGAACTATTTCAGTGCATTTAGCACCTGATTAAACTGGACTGAGGATTAGTGAATGAGATGCTGGGTTTTCTCTTAAAAGTGGCACAACTATTTAGTGAATTCATCCCTTTGGAGTATTAATTAAAATGTTCCACTTGTCCTCTCCTTTCCATGTCTCCATTGTTCTCTCCTTTTTTGGCTCCCCTCCTTTGTTTCCCTGCACGCACCCCCCTCCATTATCTCCCCTCCTCTTTTCCACCCATTTCTCCTGCTGCGTTTCAAGCCGTTGCTATGGTAGTTGTTGGCTACAGACAGATGTTTGTTATTATGTGGCTGCAATGAGCGATTTCACCTGAACGGACTAGAACCATTTTTATCCCCCGTATCTGTATAACCTGCCGTTTGAATTAATTATCCCAGGCAAATGTCTTTATCTTTTCCTAGCACATTTCTCTGGCTCTCTTTGTTAATTCAAGTTGTAATCTGAAAAATGACGGTAGCCCTGTGCATAATTCTGCAAGGACTCTGTATTCGCTTAGGTACTCCAAACAGACTGAGCAGGTCAGAGAGGGAAAAGGGGAGAGAGCGAGGGGTTCACACGCTACCGGGAGAAGAGGAGGAGGAGGGTGAAGAAGAAAATGCGAGGCCACTGGGTTTGAGGTTTCTGGGTCAATCCTTTCCTGTCAACCTGAACACCATTCCTAGTACATACACCAATGATTGTGTTGAAAACAATCTGTTTCACAAAGGTATAGCACACAACATAAAATTAATTCATAGGGGTTTTCTACAGTAAAACGATTAGTTTACACTTTAATTGAAGCAAGTGCATTAATAAAAGCATTTTCAATGTATTATAAAGGTATTCACTGTGCCTTATGATGCACAACTTTTCTTACATACAGTAATTATCTTCACAGTTATGATACATTACAGTTCTTACATTAAGCTACTACTGTAGGTACTGTACAAGAAGCTGTGCCAGCAACATCTTTTGGCAATATTCACTTAATGCCACTTTTTGCGTGTCTTATTTGTTTATAAAATAGTTAAAACATTAAACTAACAAAAAAATTCAAGAAAGATTCAATTTTCATGTAAATATTTCAGTAAGTACATTTATTCAATTTCATCCTTCCTCTGGAAGATACAGAATATTACCTGACGAATCTACCTGACACAGATGTAAATCTTCCTTATTTTAATAATTAATTAATTGTTTGTCATTATGGGTGCTGCGCAGTTATATGCACATTAGCTAAGTGAACAGTTTTGTGTCATACTATTTTTAATATATTGCTTATTTTAGCACAGCTGGAGTGCTGTAATGACCAGTCAGAATACAAGATCAGAATTATTTTTATAAAATGCATTATAACATATGATTTAACATTAAATTAGGTTGTGGGGGGTGGGGGTTTCGGGGGCTCAATGCATTATAATTTTAGATTACTGTTTTAGCCTTATCTCAGACCCATAATTTCACCTATTTCTTTTTTCTTCCCTTTTCTCCCCAATTTGGAATGTCAAATTTCCAATGCACTCTAAGTCCTCATTGTGGCGTAGAGAATCACGAATCTCAGTTACCTCCATGTCTGAGACTGTCAATCCGCGCATCTTATCACGTGGCTTGTTGAGAGCGTTACTGGGGTGACATAGCGCGTGTGGAGGCTTCACGCTATTCTCTGAGGCATCCACGCACAACTCACCACGTGCCCCACCGAGAGCGAACCACATTATAGCGACCACGAGGAGGTTACTCCATGTGACTCTACTCTCCCTAGCAACCGGGCCAATTTGGTTGCTTAGGAGACTTGCCTGGAGTCACTTCGAACTCACGACTCCAGGGGTGGTAGTCAGCGTCTTTAATCGCTGAGCTACCACAGAATTCTGTTAAACACAATACAACATTTGAGATGTGGTGGAAATTACCATTACTTTCAGAAAAAATAAGGTGTGCATACACTGTTGTAGATTATTAGTAAACAAATCTTATAAAGTAGTGAATATGTCAAAAATGTTTTAATGAGCCTTAACGGGTCAAAAGTGGTAAAAGAATCAACAACCATTATAAGGCATTTATTAATGCATTATAACGCATTATGTATAAAGGCCTCTTTGAAAGTGTGAAGGGTTGCTCTGTCAGACTAAGCAGTACTTAAAATCTTATTCATAAAACTTAGAAGAAAAAAAATTACCCAGACTTGTGTCAAACTGCAACTCTCTAGTGTAAATAAAAGTATGTTTTTTGTTTTTTTGTTAGGAGGTCACTAGACCCCATACATTTTTTATACATTTTAAACTGATACAGTACATACAAACCCAGTGCATATAAGCAGATATCACATGAGTGTATGATGCATTGGGTTTGTATGTTTCAGGTATGTTTGTCTGTGTGTGTCTGAGATTAATAGCACTGGGACTTTGTGTTTCTCCAGAGGTGTGTGCTGAAGAATGGCCTTGTGGGAATGCAGATGACTCAGCAAAATCTCAAGACAGAGAGGGAGGAGATGATGGTGAAAGTGACATCACATTTGGGGAAATGGAGCAAAGACTGGATCTATTGCAGGAACACCTGAACAGGTGCAAGAGAGAAAGAAAGAATAGGGAGAGAAGTAGAGATAAAGTGGGGCACATGAAAGTATAAATCAAGAGAATATGAGCTAAAGGATCCACTTTCATGTGCAGAGCTTGTACTATTGATAAAAAAAACTTGTCCATCTGCTGGTCACAGAATGTATTGCATTTTTATTTTATTTATTGGTTTTTGCTCAATGTATGTATTTGTGTGTAGACTGGAAGCTCAGATGACATCAGACATCCAGGCTATTTTGCAGTTGCTCCAGAGGCAGAGTACTGTGGGACCTCCAGCATACAGCCCTGTGGCCGTTAGCCCAGAGTACATCAAACCCGTGCAGCCCGTCACTGCCATACAAACACAGGTAACACTCAAGCTGTATTTGGAATGGACATGTACTGCTTATTGCATTGTTTGCAGTGTATACTGTATACTGTATTTAAATTTTTTTTTTTCAAGTATGTGAAACAGTATGCAACAGTGAACGTTTCAAAAAGTAGTATTCTACAATGTTTTCACATATTCACACTATGTTCATAGTTTCATTCAGGGGCATCCTGTTGACAGGTAATACATACTGTTATTTTGCATCTTTAATCAAGTTTTGTATAAAAACATTCTTGATCAGTCAGATCAAAAACTAAGAACACAAACTTCTGAAAAGATTATACTTTTCATAAACAAAATAATTTAAAAACATTCAATATAATTTATTCATGTGGCATCAATGTATTTAAACATTTGGGGATTTAGGTACATATAATTTATAATGCATGTTGCTTACCATGCAGAGAGAAATATGAATATTTACAGTACATTATTCATGTCAAATATACTATCACATTTTTAAGTTGTAAACAGATGTGGCTTTTGTCACATTTTTGCTTGTAAACCTTCATTAAACATAAACAATATAAAAACAGCAGATGCTCCTGATTAAAATGAGCCCAAATACAACGTGATATGATGTTTACAAAATAATCTTAGAGAAAATGCGATACTACCTCAGATATCTTTTAAATTATTTACATTTTTCAATCAATTTTTTTTTACAAATGGTCCATCTTATCCTCAAACTATATCTTGCATTACTCCACACTGTGTGCTCTGATTATACTGCACATTTTTGTTGCACATTCTATGCAGAGTCCTGATTTAGAGAAGGTTTACAGCAAAGTCAAAGACTCAACACCTATTGTTACAACAGAGATGACCTCTGATGTCAGCACAAAGACCCCACTGGTGACAGACCCAAAGTGGGGGGTGAAGTTGGGGCTGAAGCCAGAGGAAAACGAGCCCTCAGCTTCACAGCTGCCTAGATCTCTCCAGCTGTCCATCAGACAAGCGTCCCTCCCAGATTCATCACCTGGCAGCAGCACAACGCCAGGGCTCCACAGGCCCTCCTCTGATCCCGGACTTCCAGGGCAGTAACATAAGCTCAAATATTAATACATTACAAACTGTTAGTAAAACAAAATATCAATTCAGAATTCTTAGGGGCAAATAAGACCAATTTTAAAGAGATAGTTCACCTAAATTTACTTACTCTCATGCCATTCCAGATGTGGATAACTTTCTTTTTGCTGTTGAACAAAAATTAAGATTTTAAGAAGAATATCTCAGCTCTGTTGGTCCTTTAAATGCAAGTGAATGGTGGCCAGAAATCTGAAGGTCCAAAAAGCAGATGAAAGCAGCATAAAAGACTCCAGTGTTAAAATCCATATCTTCAAATGCAATATAAGTGTGGGTGAGAAATAAATCAATATTTAAATCCTTTTTACTATCAATCTCTACTTTCACATCTGAAAGTCACATGTGGCGCCTGTTTAGTTTCACTTGTACATCTGAAAGTGAAAGTGGATATTTATAGTAAAAAAGGACTTAAATATTGATCTGTTTCTTACTCATACCTATTATTTCACTTTTGAATATCTGGATTTTACCACTGGAGTTGAAAGTACCTGCAGAGCTGAGATATTCTTTTAAAAATGTTATTTTGTTTTCAGCAGAAGAAAGTCATACACATCTGGAATGGCATGAGGAAAGAATTTTTGGGTGAACTATTCCTTTAAATTATAATAATCAGCAGTTTATATAAGAATGTCACATTGAGAAGGGGTCATACTCCTGTAGGCTTCTAAAAAGTAACTATGCATACTAAAAATAATATCAACATGAAGCTCAACCTCCTCCCTTCAAAATAACAGCTGCTAAAGCTAGACTCAGGGTAGAGAACACAAAAAGAAAGAGTTGTATGCAAAGAATTTAAAATGAACTTCCATGTCCCATATGCTTACCTATAAAAATGTAGTAGTGAAACAAAAGCAGGTAAACAAAAGCAAGTAAAGCAAGCCAAATGAAATGAAAGTTCATTTTGTAAATATATATTTGGAATGATGCCCATTGAGCAACTCACTGGACATGCAACCGTGGAAATTAAAGAAAGATGCATGCTGGGGGATAAATGCAGTGCTTATTTTTATTTATATATTTATTTTTTGCATGTTTCTTAAAATATATTAGCTTTGGTAATCAAGTGCAATGAGCTTGTTATTTATTTATTTATTTATTTATTTTTGTCTCTATATCACCTATTTGAGATTTATATATGTAATGCATTTATTTACTTAATAATTAATTTCCTGGTATTCAGGGAGAATCTTTACTTGAACTCTGCAAAGCAAAGCCTCATCATGAAAACATGTCATCATCTCAGAATATTACATTATTCTACCCATATCAGATGTTCACATGTTAGTTACATTCAACAATAACACATTGTCCCTTCAGAGCCAACGAAGCATTTTGACATTGTCAGTATTGCATTGACTAAGTATTGAATTTGAAAAAACTTTGGTCAAAATTAATTGCTTATATGATCAAACCCTCAGAAATGCCTTTTACACTTTGTGTTTTAGAAGCTTTGTCTCATTTTTTTATGTGATGCAATGTCATTTTAGGACTAAACCACCTATGTGATAAACTGGTTCTTAAATTCTGAAGCTGTAGCAGTGTTAATTATTTTTGAGCTGAATAAATTTAGCTGAATAATGAGATTCGAGAGATGCAGGTGAAGGCAAAAACACTATCCTTTAGCTATTGTAGCAGCCGTCATCCCTGGCCTTCCAAAAGACACAGATTTAAACACAATCCATAAAAATGCACATTTTAAGTCTTGCAGTATAACATGACATGGCGTTCATGTGTAGGAGGGCTGCATGTTTTAACCAAAGTTAGTTACTAGTATTAATTATTTAATCCACATTTAATGAGATGCATTGAAACACACTGTCTTCCTTAGAAGATAAAAGAAAAAGAAAAAAGAAAAAAAAAAGAGCAGAAAAATGTATGCATGTCTTATTTTACAAATTTATTCTCTTAGGGCCGCTAGATTTAGAGCGTGAAAATGAATACGATTAGAAGGCTAGAACCTGGATGCAGAGCATTACGACATATCAATGTATTTGACAGAGGCTCTTAATTCCTTAATTAACTCCTCTCTTCACACAATAGCACTGCCTGGCTGTGATCACAGCATGCTTTGATTGAATAGTTTCCTGTGAGATGGTCCAAAATCATGTCTTGTGTTTCAGTAAGTTGGCCGAAGCGGGTTTGCCTTAGGGGTGCTTCTGGGGCATGGCCATGACGCGTGCCAGTGCGGGAAGAGTGCAAGAGGGATACGATTCTATTGCAATCTTTTGCACAAACACTTTGAAACATCTTTATAAACTAGTGCTGTTCACAGAATTGTTTTTATGCATTTTTTTTAATGTTTGACACTGTATTTTATATAATGCAACCCATAACAGAAGGTTAGAATGTTTTCTTTTTTGGGTATATTGGTATGTATTTTATTTATGCTGTATATTGTGAATATTTCAAGAGTTACATACAATGCACAACTGTGTAAATTAATAAAGGACAGAAAGCTTCATTAACACTGCTGCATGATTATTTATGTCTTATTCAATAAAGAAACTGCACACTTAAGGTTATGTACACACAAGACAGCTTATATCTGGGGAAAAAAACACATGAAATATTCTTGATAAATAAGAAGACCCCTTTTTTCTCCTCACCCCCATCAGCATAGTCCTTTGGAAGTAGGTTGGTTTACTCTTGGTATTGCTCCTGGGTTTTTTCGCTTGTGCTAATACACATGCTCATTATAGAGTGATACCTTTGCTCTTAATTGAATGATATGATGTCCTTTCAGCATGCCAAACATAGAGAAGCCCAAACAGTATTTGGACATTTAAAAGGAACTTTCAAGGTTTAATACAATAACAGCATTTGTAGCATTACAATTATCACAAAAAAATACAGTTTTATTTTTTCTTTCTTTCTCTTTTTTCCAGTGAGGCACTTCCAATGGAAGTAAATAGGGCCGATTTGTGAAGGGTTGAAAAGGCAAAAATTTGAAACTTCTAATTTTATAAAAACATTCTGTTATAACTTTTATTAGCATTATTTGATCTGTAAAGATATTGTCATGTTTACGGTCATTTTAGGGTTTACAAATAGGATATAACTTTACACAGAAAAGGTTAGTGAGCAATTTTATCACACTAAAATCATGTTAACATTCATTTTGTTGATGTCTTGTGGCTATACATTTGAAACAGTGAGTATTTTAATGTTTATGAATTGGTCCCATTTACTTCCATTGTAAGTGTCTCACTGTAACCCAGATTTTTGAAAATCTTATCGAAAAAAAATCTTATCTGTCAAAATAATTTTTTTTGTGGTAATCAACATTATGCCACAAATGCTGTCGACTGAGCTTAGCTCGTTTTAAACCCGGAATATTCCTTTAAATGTTACGATGACGTCCTTTCTTTTTTTATATACTAGTGGTCTGTCTGCTTCCCACAAATACACTCGCATTCAAACACTGTCATCTCTAAGTGAATTTTTGTGTCTTAGACACTAAGCAGCAGTGCAACCCCTGCGAGAACCCATTTGGCTGGCCTCTCTCTAGTTTTCAGACTGAAGGTCCAGACATATGTGTTAGCACGTAGTTTGGTCTTATAAACGGGGCACTCGTAGGTATTGCGAGTCTCCTGTCGGTCATTTGGGATGGCTCGCACTGATATAACAGGCATGCTGGGAGTTAATTCCTTCAGACGTGCCTCCGCAATCGTCCCACCCTGAATATCCCAGCGTGCACCTGCATTAACAAGTACAGACATAAGCCTCAAACACACACATATAACTCATACAGCAAACAAAAGATACAAAAGCTGCTGTATCTGTTGTGATTGACTGGAAGATACAGACCCTCCATGTATAGGCCGTAGATGTAGGCTCCCTCTCTGGCCGGCTGGTTAAACTCTTCTTTAAATTTCTTGGTCACGTCTACAGTAAGGTTCATTTTGTCCAGTGGCCATTCATTCTTGCGTGCCAAACTCTGCATCACAGCTACAAAGACAGCAAATTAGTGTAGCGTTTATATGTTATCAAAATGCACATTCCAGACAGGGTAAAACATTGCTGTTCTTGTGGGAACACATTTTCTGAAAATGCCCCCAGAAGAAAAGCATATTTTGTGGGAATGCATCCAGAAAAAAAAACACTTGTGTCTAAAGAACTATTTGGACTGGAGTAGTTTTCCCTGAGGAGGTTAAGGAAGTTAGTGTTTCACAGACGTACTTTGTGATTTGAATCCAGTCCGAATCTGACAAGTCTGTGTTTTTTCATATAACCCCTGTAAAAATTCCAGAGCAAATGACCTACTCTTTTTCAGATAACTCAAGAGTCCTCTGTGAAATCTAATCCCATCTGAATGCGAATGTCTCCGATTGCTGATATTGAATTTTCACTATGCTTCTCCTCGTGTATTCTGACATGAACTACAGTTAAGATCATACTTATGTGTGCCAATTTTCTGCCTGCTGCGTGCCTTTCAGTTTGGATGTAGTTTTTTTGCCATCTGATGAAATTTTTTTAAAATAAAATTAACAAGGAGAGCCAAATCACGGAAACTCCTAGGAATGGCCACTTTAATATCAGGTAAGATACTCATCTTAATTTCCCCGCTCAATTCTGTAATGTTATAATTATATAATTCACAGATAAGTATCGTTCATTTAATTGGGTTTATTATAAGCAGCAACTTCTATAAACTCATGCAAATTTTATTTTAATAGGCTTTTTAAAATAAATCATTTATAATTAATAAACTAGAATTAATATTATTATTAATATTAAATAAATAATTTATTTTAAATACATTTTTAAAATGATATGTAATTTCAAATTTAAACTGATAAAGTTTAAAAGATAAATTATGTGTTCAACCTTCTGTAACGCCCACATCTAGAAAACAGACACTCCCACCTCTAATAAACACAGAGATCTTTAGTCCCGTATGAATCAGTACATTAAATCTCAGATGTCAGGTGATAATAATTGAAACTCAAATGTCATTTAAAAAACGAATCCCCTCCGAATAGGGCTTAAGTGTATTTAAGTGTAAAGGTTACAGTTAAGATTAGTGTATAGTAATTATAATAAGCATTAAGATCAATGCCTTTTAGAAATACCTGTTACCTGTTAGAAAAGACTGAGGGTTAAATAAACCAGATATCCAAACCACACTAGGCAGTGACAGATCCTGAGTCCAGCTGTCTAACTCTCTACAGCGGAGCAACACATCGTTATACCTGATAGGACACACAGACAGGTACATGAATACATACATTGGTACCATAGTACAAGCCTAGTGAGCAGTCTACCTAGCCCACATTTGTAGGCATCATAATTGTGCTTATTTAATGATCAACTTATTTAATGATCAAAGCACAAGTTAGCATTAGCTCAGAAAAATGCTAACATCAGACTACATTTGGATCAATTGTAAGCATTAGTCAAGTCTCTTGTACACTTTACGAGAGAAGCACTATTTTTTGTGGTGCCTGAGTGACTGTTGAAGTTTCAGCCCATTAAAAAAATTTAAAATCAGTTACATTTTGGTAAGGATGTTGCCTTAGATGGTAGTTACCTATGTAAAGAAAAGACGGTGAGACAGCTTACTAGGATTTCGTATACCAATGTATACTCACTGAGCACTTCATTAGGAAAACCTGTACATCTATTTATACTAATCAGCCAATCGTGTCGCAGCAGTGCAAAATTTTGTAGATGCCTTGTTAATGAGAGAGGTCAACGGAGAATGGCCAGACTGGTTCGAGCTGACAGAAAGGCTACGGTAACTCCAATAAGCAGGATAACATCACAGAATGCACAACACATCGAACCTTGAGGCTACAACAGCAGAAGACCATGTCCAGCACTTTATTAGGACCATAGTGTTCCTAATAAACTGCTCAGTCAGTGTACGTATAATCTCGGAAAATTGTGTATCTTTGCTTTACCACTGTCCAAGGCTGTATGTGGAGGGGTAGGCCAGTCTGGCCCAGGTGTCTGGAACATAATCGAAAAACAGAGCCGTCTGTATCTGTTCCATCTCTGATGATATCGCCAGCTCTCCCTGCCAGAGAGAATAAAACAGTTAGGGGTGCACACATACTAGTCTTGAAGTCTCCAATGTTTCATTTTCATCATAAAATCTGGTCCAAGTTGTAGCATATGTTGCAATAGAAATTGGTGGAAAATGTGTGTAAACTTCAGACTTCAAACGATCTAACGTGGATATTTAGGTTCCTTGCTATCAAGTGCTGCAGATAAAACTCTAAATGTCTTAAAAAGATTGGATGCCAAAAAATAAATAAAGTGATTAATTCTTCCTTTTAAGAATGATCCTTATTATATCAATGAACCTTGAAATGAATGAAACTTAGTTTCGAGATGGTCAGTGAACAGAATGTTGGCATGCTGTCTGAGGCTGAGACTACATGCACACACACCTTCAGACCCAGGTCCAGCTCTTTGAGTGACCGTCTTATTTCATTTATGAGCATGTTCATACGCTCACACTCCTGGAAACACACCAGGATGTACGGTGAGCGTTCAGCTGTTTTAGATGAAATGTCAGACATGTTGTACTCTTCTGGTAATTTCTCCAGTATGTCATCCAAGATTGTCTTCACCTGAAATACCAATGACTCTGTTAGTGTAACGAAATATTATGCAGCATGTAAAACTTCCAAAAGTACATCTAAAGACCTTCTCTTCAGTGGTCTGTGAGGCTCCTTCGCCCATGTTGGAGTCTCGGGACTGCATCTCTAGCAGAGTGTGGAACAGGTTGTCTGATGTCACTGTAAGAAACTCAATTTCGGCATTTGAATGCAGCCCGTAATGCACTGGGCTTTCGTGGGGCAGCATCTCATCTATGTAAGCGTGGTAACCTTGGTAGTCCAGATTAGAAGGCACAACAAATCCTGGAGCCAATGACAACTTCCTGTCAAACTGCGAAGGAATTTTCACAAGACAAGAGGAAGTTTTATTTTATGTGTGTTTGTGAGATCAGGAGACAAAATACACTCAGTCCCATTGGAGTGCAGATTTCAGCACCATAGATAGCACCATGCAAGGGTGTGTATAGACCTGGTTTGGTTGCATGTACTCTTCCAGGTAAGTTCTGCACAGTCTTCTGTCCCAGTCATCAGTAATATGGCCTCCATACATGATCTCACCAAACAGGTATCGCAGGTCTTCCCATGGCACCTGAACAAACACATTCATTAGTATGGCTCTGCACAACATTAACACACTATTTAACACATAAAGTAGCTCCCATAGATTACATTTGTCCACAACCTAGAAAGAGAATTAGCTGGTAGAATTGCCTTGAATTTGGGCAGTGCTTAGTGGTCTTTGTCTCTAAACGTCAGGTATAATAATTAGCAATAACAATTCTTCAGTGTATTTTCAAAACAGTGGCTATTAAATTTGCCATCAGTGCAAATTACTGTCTAGACTGCTGCTTAGGAATCAGAGTAGACTGTGTTCCAGTTTCAGTACAAGTTTAGCTCAATTGTCAGCATTTGTAGCATAATGTTTATCACAGTAAATAATTTTGACTCGTCCCTTGTTCATTTAAAAATCACAGTTGCAGTTAAAGTAAGACACTTATGAAAGGGGCCAGTCCATAACATTAACCTTGTATGACACATGCATGGACGCTGTACTTTGGCTTTTCTATATGCAACACATAATTTAAATTAATTTAAACCAACTGATCTCAGTTCAGGAGACTCTGTGATGTCAGTAAAGGGTTAAACTTTCAATGTACAGAGTTATGTGACAAAATAACTAATAAATGTATACTATTGTGTACTTTAACTTGTCTTTTATACATTTTATTTACATAATAGCACTAGTCAGAATTGACCAATCACAGTCATTTGTGATCACAGGATAGCACATTTTTAAAGTCACTTCAAAGAGAATCCTGCTTTCCTTTTGTGGTGTATGTCCATTTGCATTTTGTAAATACATATCAATCAAGACAGCTCTCGGAAAGATTTAGCATTTTTGGTCTTGGACTAGATCTGCTACACTGCATCTACTGCTGCTAAAGAGCAAGTACAACTTGCTACTGCTAGAAGATACATGAGTTAAGCATGTGGACATGTTAATTATGCTACTGCATAATTAGACAAAACACAAGACATGCTGCATCGAGCATGCAGGATATGCTGCTGCACAATTAGACATACATTCAGTCCCCATGTAGTAGATCTAGACATTTGAAGCTGGGGAGGGGGAGGGTTTCAGAAGGAAAAAAACAACAGTTATCTGGAAAACTGAGCAATTTAAATGCTAGAAAAAGCAAGTTGATTGGCTACTGGATTATACGTGAAAGGATCTGTCAGCTAACAATTCACATAAAAGCACGCCAATTGGCTAACAGATCACAAGTTCAAAGAACCTATCAGATTTCTCCAAGTAGAGTTTCATGCCTGAAATTATGTCATTTACGAGATTATATTTTTAGGGAACAAATGTATTTAAGGTTTGAATGCAGCTTAACAGAGGATTCATTTTTCTTAGCACTGAAGTGCCACCTGGAGGAAGATCACTTTTTTGTCTTGATGTAAACAGATATTAGCAAGTATCATTGCCCATCCAACTGTCCTCAGACACAATTTCACACACCTGTGAGTTGGCTTCTAGGTAGTTGTAGAGTACGTTCACTGATATGGTGAGGTCTCCTGTGTTAAAAGGGTACTTCCTGTTCCAGCCCTGTGGCCCAAACTTCCTCCTTTCGGCCACACACGCATGGAAATAACAAAGTGAGAAAAGGATGGTCTTAAACTCCTGCTCACGGGAACACTGGTCCAGAATGTCCTACACACAAACACACTCACACTGAGTCCAAAGCTTTACGTTTTCATAATACTGTTTGTTCAGTTAATTTGATCACATTCACTTGGATTATTTTCTGTCTTAAATGAAAGTGAAATACTGCAGGAAGCAACAAAATCACAGCCAATCAGAACATATTTCATGTTTAAAAACTCCATAAAATCACTTAAAATATAAAAATACATGTGTTTTCTATTGAAACAAAGTTGGAGCAGGACATATTGAAGGTAAACGTAAACTTTTTATAAAATAATCACTGTCATATCTGTGAACCATCATTTGCTACCTGCTATTGCTAGTGGAATGTGGAATCTATCATTTAAGGGTGTATTCCCATTGTAGAGACCATTTTATTTGACAGAAATTTCAATAGTCATTAATATTTTGTCTACTTTCCCATAAATGTATGTAAATTGTAAAAGCAAATATCTGCTATTTATTGCGCCTGGTTGAGTAAGTTAATTTATTTTGTAAACTGTTGTTTATTTTGCTCACTTGATCAAAGTTGTCCAGAGCAGCATGAAGGTTAGCCAGCATGCCAGTGGGTGGTTCATTAGTGATTTTGATGGAATTTTCCAGAATCCCCTGTGGAATTATGTGTTCCTGTAGGGTTGGAGAAGGCTCTGCACTCATAAACACTCTGTAGTCTTGGTGACTGTTCTCACAGCAACGTTCTAGAAGCTTCTCTAGACTGCCCAGCCACTTTGCCACCAGGTGAATGTTCTAGAAAATACAAAAGAAAATTGACATATAATTATGATTAAGATCCATGCAAAAAATTACAAAAATATATAATATGAAAATAAAACACACCTGTAGAATGACCCAGTGGCCCTCTCTGGAGGCCTTTTCCATGGCAAGTTCAGCCACAGATTCCTGACCCTGTCCCAAAGACACATTATGGAGCTTCCCCAGGTCTATAGTGAAGCCCAGCTTCTTACCTAAACACACATAACATGCAGAAATACACTTTTTTTAGAAATACGTTTTTTGTAGTTTCACATTCATATATGGCTTATATCATATTATTGTAAAAGGTGAGAACAGGAAATGCATGTTAGCTTAAAAACACAAAAAGAATCAACAGTACACACAGTAGCAGTCAGAATGACCTAACGCTCTCTTTAACACATTAACAGTGGAAGCTTCTGGCATGTGTGGTTTTTACCCAGGGACTCAACATCTTTAAGAGGGTCCACTCCAGGGGACAGGATGAAGAACACGGGGGAAGCAGGACCACACTCTTTAAACGAGCGTGCAAACTCCAACTTCCTGCCCTCAGTGTACTGCACACCCAGTTTCTCCTCCACAAAGTTCCTACACACAGACATACACCATACCTTTCATCGTACTGTTCATCATTTACATTGTCAGCACAATTTCTGTGCCACTAACATCTCCAAAAGGAATTGTGAAAGTAACATTAAATGTTTCCAAAACTCATAGACTTGTCCCAAACTCACACCACTGGTGGAGCCAATGTTGCTGTTTCGGGCTGGTCAGGATACTCAAACAACAGTTTACACTTTTTAGGGAAATCAACCAACAAGTGGCTTACTTTCAGTAGTCTATGCATATTAAGCTGCAATAGGAGAAAGAAGTTTAATGTCAGAAAACAACCTACTTTAAACAAAAACACTTACCTGACAGCATATGTCATCCTGTCGGGTCGTAGAGCCCTCATTAGTATGAGTTTCTGAAGTGAACTTTTGCTTTTCCATTCCTGAGGGAGCTTTTCTTTCTCTGGGCACTCTGACTCCACCACTTTCTTCCAGCGTTTGGGAGAACCCTCGATGTCCCGGTCCAGACCGCGGAACTCGTCCGTGAAGCTCATGGTCTGCAAATCATGACATATTAAGGTTTGTCATTTTGCACATTATCATCAACTAAAATATGTTATTTTCCTTGACAAAGGACAAAATACTGTCCAAATTTAAAAGGACATTTTATTTATATTTTTTAAAGATTCAAACTATGACTTAGACAAAAAAAAATCTGTGTAAAACACTGCAGGGACGCACCAGAAGCGTCTCAGGTTAAGATCATAAGGTTTCTGAGCAGGAGTGTGTGTGTGTGTGTGTGTGTGTGTGTGTGTGTGTGTGTTAATGCTTACTTTAACGGCGCTCCAGGCAGAGTTGGACAGAAAGTCGAGTGGGCTGGCATAACTGTGGTCAATGTTGAAGCGCAACAGGAAATCCAGTTCTCGAGGATCTACCTCTTTACTCATAAACAACAACTGATACACAAATGCACAAAGGTCCTTTTATTAAAGGGATAGATCATCCTAAAATGAAAATTCTCTCATCATTTACTCACGCCTATGCCATCTCAGATGTGTATGACTTTCTTTTTTCAGCAGAACACAAAGATTTTTAGAAGAATATCTCAGCTCTGTTAGTAGTTACAATGCACGTGAATGGTGACCAGACCTCTGAAGCTAAAAAAAAAAAAATCACATAAAAGTAACCCATACGACTTCAGTGGTTTAATCCAATTCTTCAAAAGTGATATGATAGGTGTGGGGGAAATAGAGATCAATATTGAAGTCCTTTTTTATCATAAATCTCCACTTTCACTTTCAAAATGTGGAGAAAGTGGAGATTTATAGTAAAAAAAAGGACACTAATATGAATATGTTTCTTACCCACACTTATCATATCACTTCTGAAGATATGGATTTAACCAATGGAGTCTTATGGATTATTTCATGTGGCTTTTATGTGATTTTTTTTGAGCTTCAAAGGTCTGGTCACCATTCACTTGCATTGTAAGGACCAACAAAGCTAAGATATTCTTCTAAAAATCTTTGTGCTCTGCAGAAGAAAAAAAAAGTCTTACACATCTGGGATAGCTTTCCCTTTAACATCCATCTTGGGTTATCCAATTAGAAGATATATTGCTATTTACCACTAGCAGTAACATGCATCTCAAATGTGTCTTCTATGGCCACCTGTGATCAGATTTCCTAATGGGTGTGTCTGATTTCATAACTAGATAATTCACTCACTATGCCAGTGTCTTAATGCATATTGATAGAGCACAAAGGTGTTTTTTAAAACTATTGTTTTATCACAGTGGTTGATTGGCAATTGAACAGGATTAGCATTTACAACTCAAATGCAATGTTGTTATGTGAATTTGAGAGTACCTCTGAATGTGGTTTGAGTGATCGGATATTTAATTACACCAGATTTTAGCTGAAACATCTTAATACTATGTATAAATGGAGTCACATTTAATAAAAATACTTGTAGTTGACATGTCCATCTAATATAATGGAAATAATATATGTGTGTATGTGTGTTACCTGAAAGGTAAGTTGTGCTGCAAACGTGAGCTTGTCTCTCTCAAACAGGCCTCTGTTGATGTAATTAAATGTAGAGAAGGTGATACAATCTATCAGCGTGTTCACACGAGTCTTTACATCTGAACAGACATCTGCATTCAGTACAGCCTTATGAAACACAACATTAAATGCCTGCAGGGAGAAGATAACACACATTAGTGAAACTACTGTATGTTAAACATCTGTACAAAAAAGAGGATTGTACAGGAAGCACCTACACAAACACTCACACACAAACTCATACACACTAAATCAAACAAGGGCATACCTTAAGGGAAAACTGGTACATGGGGTTGATCTTGTTGAGGTCATTGATGATGAAGTAGAGGAGGGACGCCCTGACAGCCACGGGCCGGTAGTGTTCACGAGCCTCGTTAATCTTCAGCTCATTAACCTTCGCTTCCAGCACCTACACACCACAAAGAGATGAAATAAGAACATACCACACAAAAATAACAAATGAAAATGTCTGGGGCCCTCATACGCATCGGGGAAGGCGATCTTTCACAGTTTCCAATTCTTTCAGGGGGAAAAGACCCTGCGGAGACCACACCTGCCCAAGCTGGGGGAGGTAAGAGTGATGAAATATATCACATGGGCTTTTAGGTCACATGTGGAAAGTGGCGTGGTGGTAGATCCTCCCTTATTGGGAGGGAGGAGTTGCTACAGACACGGCGACCACGGGGTAGTGGGAACTGCCCAAGGGAGACGCGGGTCCGCTCGCAAGGGGACCGTACCGTGGAAAATACACACAGGGGGGAAATCCATGTAGGAGGCCTGACCTGTGGAGCACCTATTCGAGTACAGGATAGATTGAGTACCCACAATGGATTTGGTCGGCGAATTCCTCCGCTGAATTCACGGACCAAGAGGGCTAGGGAGGAGTCATCCAGGGAGCCGAGTTAGTGGGATCTCCTGGGATAAGAGCGCACGGTTTTACCTCAGCTGAGGGAAAGGGCGCTAGGTGCAAGCGATCCACCCGGTCAGTTTGTCAGTGTGTTACCGAGTTCTACCGGCTCGGACCTGAGAAAACAGGGGATGAAACCGACTCAGATTGTAAAATCTCGCAAAGGTATTGGGTGTTGCCCAACCCGCTGCTCTGCATATGTCTGCTAGGGAGGTGCCCCTGGTCAGTGCTCACGAGGACGCAACAATTCTTTTGAGTGTGCTCGGACCCGCAAGTGGGGGGGCACGGCCTGGGTGTGATAGGCCAATGTAATGGCGTCCACTACCCAGTGGGAATGCCTCTGTTTGGAGACAGCGTTCCCTTTCCGCTGTCCGCCAAAGCAGACAAAGAGCTGCTCAGAACGTCTAAAGCGCTGCGTGCATTCCAAGTAGATACGCAAAGTACGTACCGGACACAGCAATGAAGGGGCTGGGCCTGCCTCCTCCCGGAGCAGCGCTTGCAGGTTCACTACCTGGAAGTGGGTTGTAGGAACCTTGGGCACATAGCCTGGTCGCGGTCTTAGGATCAGGAGTGTCTGCCGGACCGAACTCCAGCCAAGTGTTGCTGACAGAGAGTCCTGACCCTCTTGATGGAGGCGAGCGTGATCAGGAGGGCCGTCCTCAGGGAGAGTCCAACTAATTCTAATGGCTCGAAGGGGGGTCTCTGACGGCCCGAAAGGACCACTGAGAGATCTCAGGAGGGGAACAGGCTTGGCCAGGAGGGATTTAACCTCCGGGCGTCTCTTAGGAACCTAATAATTAAGTCGTGCTTACCCAAAGACTTGCCGTCTACGGTGTCGTGGTGGGTCGCGATAGCGGCAACATACACCTTCAAGGTGGAGGGGGACAGCCTCCCCTCAAACCTCTCCATAAGGAATGAGAGCGTTGACCTAACTGCGCACCTCTGTGGGTCTTCAGCCCAGGAAGAACACCAATTCGTGAACAAGCGCCACTTCAGGGCGTAAAGTTGCCTGGTAGAGGGGGCTCTGGCTTGGTTGATCGTGTCTACGATGGTAGGTGGTAGATCAGCTAGATCAGCATCCCATCCAGGGGCCAGACGTGGAGGTTCCAGAGGTCTGGGTGCGGATGCCAGAGCATGCCCCGTCCCTGAGAAAGAAGGTCCTTCCTCAGCGGAATTCACCAGGGAGGGGCTATCACGAGGAGTACGAGATCCGAGAACCAAGTCAGAGTGGGCCAGTGGGGGGCCACTAGAGTGACTTGTTCCTCATCCTCCCTGACCTTGCACAGCACCTGTACAAGAAGGCTCACTGGGGGAAATGTGTACTTGCCCCGAGAGGAGCTTCTGTTCGGGCGTACCAGAGCGGGCAGTGGGAGGTCTCTCAGGAGGCGAACATGTCTACCTGAGCCTTGCCGAACCATTCCCAAATCAGCTGGACCGACAGGGGGTGAAGCCTCCACTCTCCGCTGGGCAAGCGTTGTCTTGATATCGTGTCCGCCACCACATTGATGTTGTCCGGGATGTGAGTGGCATGCAGTGACTTTAGTCATCGAGTTAGTTGAGTATACGGACGCCTGCTTCTTGAAACGGGGCAAGGGCTGCCTCTGCGACCTTCGTAATGACGTGAGGGGACAGGGACATGCCAGAGGGGAGGACCTTGTACTGATACGACTGGCCTTCGAACGCGAACCGTAGGAAGGGTCGATGTCGAGGCAATATTGAGACGTGGAAGTACACGTCCTTCAGGTCTACCGCTGCGAACCAATCTAGATGCCAGACGCAAGTAAAATGTGTCTTTGCAAGAGCATTTTTAACGGAAGTTTGTGCAAAGCCCGGTTGAAAAATCGCAAGTCCAAGATCTGTCGTCGCTGGCAAACTGAATTGCATAACCGAGTCGAATGGTCCTGGCCAGCCAGGGTGACGGATTGGGAAGTGAAAGCCACACGTCCAAACTCCGAGCTGGGGGGCACTAAGGGGACAGTTATTTTTGACATACCCAGCGGGGCAGAGCAGCGGGGCGGAGCAGGTAATGTGGTGTGGGAGGCAAGGATGCGTCCCAAGGCTCTGGTGCTGAGAGAAGACTCAAAGCACTTACTTTGCTCCATGCACCCGGCAGGGGGCGGGTTAGTGATTGAGGAGGAGGTCACGTGGAGGTGTTCTCTGGACTCTTCAGAACCGGCCGGTCGGAGAACAGTCGTGGGGCTGAAGGCTGCGTCCAGCATACCGGGACTGTTGAGGTGTGGCAGCAGAGTGCCGTGAGAACGGCATTTGCGGGCCAGGTGACCCAGAAACAAAGGAAATAGCTCTTTTATTGAGAATGTGGGTACCTCAGCCCGAAGGGGGTGCGGCAAATGAAATAAATTAAACAAAGGATTCTCCTCCCGGCCCTCCACCAGGGGACGGAGTGGTCTTCTTACCAGCTCCAGAGCGAACATCTTGGTCTCTGGGTCTGGCGTCTCAGGACCGCTTGGGAGCATTCCGGGTCCTCAAAGGGATCCACAAGACGGGGGGCGTGCGCTTCCTGTGGGGCGCTCGATGCAGGGGCTGAGAGCTAGGCCCGGGTTGAGGCGGAACTGCACGTTCCGGATGCCCTCGGCGAGCAGACGGAGCGTGGCCAATGGCGGCAGGTTTGCGGCAGGGCAGGATGTATGAAATGGCCTCTGTCTGCTTTTTCACCGCGGAGAACTGCTGGGCGAAGTCCTCGACGGTGTCGACAAAAAGACCGAACTGGGAGACAGGCGCATCGAGGAAGCGTGCCTTGTTCACTTCGCGCATCTCGACCAAGTTCAGCTACAGAAGACGTTCCTGAACCATGAGTGTGGCCATCGCCTGCCCGAGTGACCGCGCTGTGACCTTCGTGGCCCTGAGGGTGAGGTTGGTCGCTGAGTGCAGTTCCTGAAGCACGTCAGGATCAGGACAACCCAAGTGCAGATCTTTAAGTGACTTGGCCTGGTGGACTTGCAGGAGGGTCATGCCATGGAGGGTGGAAGCGGACTGTCCAGTGGCGCTGCAGGCTTTGGAGGTCAGTGAAGTCGTCATCCTACAGGCCTTGGAGGGGATCACAGGGTGACCCCGCCAGGTGGCGGCATTCTCGGGGCACAGGTGTATCGCAACTGGGGACCGCCGTGTACCCTTGGGCCGCTCCACCGTCGAGGGTAGTGAGAGCGGATGAGCGAGAGGCTTGGTGACGGGTGGAGAAAGGTATCCTCCATGAACTTGTCAGCTCATCATGCACTTCTGGGAAGAAAGGAACCGGGGGGCGTGGCTGTGAGCGGCGCGCAGACCTGAGGAACCAATCATCCAGCCGCGAAGGCTGTGGGGGGGAGGGGGGGGGGGGTTGGGCAGAGGGTTCCAGTCTAGCCCCACGATGACGGAAATTGAACGGAAATCTATTGAAGAAAAGCCGCGACCGCAACGTTGCCATGGTCGTGGTCTCGCAGTGAGAACATGAACCATCCACAAACGCTGCCTCGGTGTGATCGCAGTCCAGACACACGAGACATCGTCTGTGGCCATCAGAAGCGGAGAGCACTCTACTGCATCCAGGAACTACACAGGGGTAGAAGGGCATATTTATAAAGACTAACACCAGCTGTGTATTTGCTCTTTTAGAGAAAATAACTCTTTTAGAGAAAATAACTGCACTGTCGAAGCGCCCAAGGGCAAGCTGCACTGCCATGCAGAGAAGGGAGAAAGCCGCTGATACGCGCCATAGATCCAACAGCAATCGCTCAGAGATGAGAGGAACAGTGTGTCTCGCAGCTCGCTGCATATACAACCATCGGCTCCGAAGAAAATTTCTGAATGAATCATATGCATTTCCCCTCCTTTATACCCATATGTTCGGGGGCGGGACATGCAAATTCTGTCTGCCAATTTCTCATTGGCCTTTTCTCATAGATCAGAGATGCAAAAGGAACTCAAGAGAGACCCCTAGTGTCGCTTCTTCGACACAACGTCGAAGTGAGCGACAGATGGGGAACTCTACATTTCTGTCATTTCTAACTTTCAGGGAAACCTGGTTAAAAAAATCTATAAAACTATAGCTCAGTTCCATTACCTAGCAAGCTGCCCACTTAGGCAGGATCTTTAGTCTCTAAAGGCTACCAAGGTGTTGCTGTTACAAAATAATGCTGCCTTATAAGATACCTCGCTTTGGAAAATCGTAAACTGACTATCAATTTTGTGTGTTCTATGTTTTTAATTAGATAATCAAGATGTTTGCTTAGAAAAAGTGAGTCTTTTAGCAAGTCGAGGTTCACATGCACTTAATAATGAGAAGCATTATTTATGTGGCATGCCTGTCTATGAAGAGCATTTCAAATCAGTCACTTGAGGTACCATTTCTGTTAGGAGACTTCATTAGAATGACCCCGTCTACAGCAGACAGCAAGGCAGCTCACAAGGGTTTGGAATGGAGACTTTCCCTTATAAAAATGGTTGCAAATAGACACACGATCAAACCTTCATCTCAATCTCTGCCGCCGTGTGTTTGGTGCTCTCCAGTTTCTCCACAAGAACATTATCTCCCAGGAAGTTACTCTCGGCCGCAGAGAGGCGTGTCAGTAACTCATCTTCCAGCTGCTTCAACTCGATTTTAAACATGTTCTGCTGTTTAGTCAGCTCTGACTGCACACACATACACACATATCAGTAACATTTCTTTCAAAAAAATTGTTTTGTTGATTAGCCAGATCTGACTGAAGACACATACAACACACGCATATAAATGTCATGTTTAATTCCATTGTGTTTTGTTTATCATAAATCAAGCTAAAAAATTACTAACCCTTAACAGACCCTTTTTAATTTTGTCACTTTTGCCAGTTTTTGCAGAGATATTACAGAGAGGATTGATGATGGGGAGATGAGAAAGGAACTGATTAGGAAATGAGGCAAGCGAGACTTAAACTCTCACGACACACATGAGCACCGCAGCTTAACACGTCACAGTACATACGCAACACCGCTTTAATCTTTTGACCGCCCTAATACAGAAATACACAAAGAGACTTATATGCTATCTCTCCCACACACCTTGAGATGTTCGAGGTCCGGTCTCTCGAGGTTGACCACGTCTGCTAGCAGCTGGTCCTCGAGCCCGTCGCGGGTCACAGTAAAGTTGATGAGGGTGGTCTGAGCCTGGATCTCAGGTTTATAGTGAGGGTTTGCCAGCTTAGTGTGCAGAATCAGACGAAAATCCGGGTTAAAAAAACATTCCTTATCTCCCACTTTAATACATCTGCAGAAGAGAGAGAGTCAAAAAAAGTGAGGAGTCCTGTAGTGTAACGTGTGGGTGTGTGTGTTTGTTTGTGTGTGTATACATGTTTATTCCAAATGTCCCCACAAGGATAGTAAAACCAGAGATCACCCAGCCAGCTGTCCCCACAAAGGTATTGGTTAAGTAAACATACTCAACTTATACTGTTTTTTTGAAAATGTAAAAATGCAAAAATATTTCTGTGAGGGTTAAGTTTAAGGGTAGGGTTAGGGGATAGAAATTATCATTGGATCTGTATAAAATCCATAAAATGCATGGAAGTCTATGGAGAGTCCCCGCAATTATATAAAAACAAGTTTGTGTGTTTGTGTGTGTGTGTGTGTTTGTGAGCGAGAGAGGTATGAAAAGGTTTTCAAACTGGGGATCAAGGACAGCCAGCAGGTAGCAAGGAGGTGCTTGGGGGTCAGTAGAAAATTGGAGAAAAAATAAAAGATTTGACTAAATTAATTTGAAGAAAAATAAATAAATAAATCACATTTAAGATATGACTGTAATTTATGTTGTAGAACAAAACATCCACATGTCGTCAAATAATGTTTAACACAGACTCATAAGTTCAAAAACCCCATTAGAAAAACCCATAGGAAAATCCAGAGGGAACCCATGGCTAATTCTCTCCTGGGTTTTTGGACTACAACCTGAACAGCTCTATTAGGAAAAAAGTGCAATGAAACAGCACTTGACACGTGTGGACATATTCAACTCTGATTACAACGAGATGGGGGTGCACGCCGTCATGCAAACATGTCGGCACCCAGGGAGATGTACAAAGTAATGATAAACATTACCTTTTATTAAATAATACCAATCAGTGAGAAATTAACTCTTACATTACATGATATTAAAACCAGATTACCAAATGTTTGCTGACACAGGTGCTGAAAATATGGTCATTTGTACTGCTGTTTTTCTTATCGTACACCTGTTCAACAAATGTTAGCATTCCACCATTGTTTATCAATTTGGTTTACTAGGAGATGTCTCTAATGACAACCGGAGTGTAGTTTTATACTATGGAAATAAATTGCTGATAACTTTACAATAAATGTAAGCTTTTTTAACTATATATTTTTTTTGTCACTTATTTGGTTGATTTGAAAAATGATTAAATTGTCTTTGTATAAACTGTTAAGAAAGAACACAATAACAGAATACTCACTGCCATGCTATAAGAAACTAAATGAGTGGTATCGTGACATTTGTCTGGTATTATTGTAAGATTATGGTATCATGATAACCCTACTGTCTAGTATTGTGTTGTGCTATTATGCTGTATTGTATTGCAATGCTGTGTGTTGTGTATTACTGAGTTATTTGGTTGTCTACAGTACCTGCCCTTCTTGATGGTCTGTCTGCCCAGCAGTGGATCAATAACTGGTTCAATTGTCTCCTCTAGATTCTCAATCAATACGGGTTCCCCTGAGACCACAGCCTGTTCTATTACATCCACATACCTGCAGCAACAATGTCACAGATACACAGGCAAATTGAATTACTAAAATAAAATGACAGCACTAAGAATTGGCAATGTTAACACAACAGGAAACAGCATTATCAACACAATTAGCTTTGATAATGTGACTTGAGTGAAACAGAAAATTCAGCAGGAAATAATGTAGGATAGAAATTGGATTTATTAATCCACCAAATAGAATTAATTCCAAAGATTTTGGAAAAAAAAATGTAAATCCTCAGAATAATGTGCACTTTGTGAGTGAGTGAGTGAGTGAATAAGACCAAGGACATTTATTCAGAAAGTAAATGGGGTCCATTTTGAACAATAGCTGAAAAACAAGAATTATGCCCCATTTCAAAATCATTTTCAGATTTAATTTTCATAGTATCTCAACATAACTGTTAACTGGTCACTCACCCCTTCTGGCTGAGGTTAATGACCTTCAGGCTGTTGCCATAGCGACTCTTGAGCCACTTGACGCCCTGAAGCTGGGGGTCAATGAGCAGAGGCCAGCGTTCACAGTTGGTTAGTATAGTGGCATTCTGGGTAGACATCTTATCACCTGGCAAGCCCTCGTTATTCCATTTAGCAACAGTGGCATCGTCTGTTAACATTGAAATGGGATCTAAACTATCGGTCATAGGGATAGGTACCTGAAAAACAGAATGATAAGATTAATTTTAGACAGTGAATAGATATTTATTTCCTTAATATACACAAACCTTCTGTGTGCGCAGGTAAGGCATCCAGAGGTTATGGAGTAGCTCTTGTCTGTATCTCTTTGAAAAGGAGCCAGCGTATGAGATGAATGCTGCAGTGAGGAGAACATCTCCACACAGAGTGGATTCCTGCTCGCGGTACTGAGCTACAGAGTGAGCCCAGCGCACGTTTTCTGACTGAAACACACTCACACAATGTTAAAAAATACAAAATAGCCCAAACAGTGTCCTGTTCTTCAGTTTAAAGTTATAGCATTAATTGATTGATCTCAAACTATTTTCTTGTTACAAATGTACAAATTTATGTTAAACAAAAATGCAGTATCAAGTTAACTTCAACCAAAGCTAAAGTTCAGTTAAATGTTTAATTGTCCCTAAATAAAAATATATATATTCTGACCTCTAAGCCCTTCACAAGGCGGTTGGCCAGCTTGATGGTTTTGTTGGTTCGATTCACCTCATCCTGACAGCGCAGTTTCTCTGAGGTGGCTTTTTCAAATGCTGCCTTCAGTGTGTCCAAACTACCATCCAATTCCTTCACACACATTTGACATTATACAGTGCATCTTTTAGAAAATGGATGGGATACTGAAATATAGAAAGTAAGATAAATACTAAACTATAGACTTACAGTCAGCTTCTTTCTAATGATCTCAAGTTTTTCTGCAGCTTCAACCAGATCAGCGTTTGCCTGAGACAGACACATCCTCTTTACCTCCACCTCACAGAACACCTGAAGAAACACAAACACAGATTGAAACACCAACACATCCGCCTCTTGCGTAGAGAATTCAGAATTGGTTTAATGAGTACTGGATTGTACTGAAGAGTTTTGGAAGTGTCTTCAGCCAACAAGAAATGAGACTCTAATGAGAGACCAATCCGAACACTTCATTTGAAGAGTAAGGAGCAATAATCATCACAGTGACTACATGTATTCAGTACTTAATTCACAATAAACATACCATTTTATGTCTTCTTACTAAAACAAATGTCAGGTCATCTCACAACAGCATAAATAATAGTTTATTTGCATAATAAATATTTGCTGAGCATTGCATTGAAATCTTCTTATGTCCAATACTGTGTTGTTCTATATTTTATAGGTTGACCTGAGTGGATTAGCAAAAATGTTTACTCACATATGTCTGGATAGGGCAGCATTGAGGAGAAAAGTAGAAAAACACTGTTATTTATACAATCACAAAACAAACACAATGAGAACGCAGTTACACACACATAAAATAGTACAATCCCACAATGAGATTCGATTAATCTAAATGCACTGAAATAAATTGTAAAACGCAGGTTGTCCGATTTTACCAAATCATGTTATTTCAGAGGGGCGGCAAAATCCACAAACACAAATATGCAAACTGATGCACTTTTATAAGGCTTATGGCAGCCGCCACCTGCATTGCCATGTAACTGCTAATTTTAATTTAAGTATTGTTTGGCAATCCTACTTTTTTCCATTCATAGAACTTCATTAAAACTGCATTTTTAACTCTGCTAGCTCAAACAGATAGGAGGCTGCAAATCGGCCAGGAATCTGCTGTGATGCGCTCTTATTTCCCCGGCATGCAGAAAGACAAACAGATCAAGCAGTGAGAGGTGAAAAAAATATTCTTGCATAACGACAGCTCTCATAAACTGCATCTCTCATATCCATTCTAGTTCTGTCATTGTAACTAGACAAGAATTGTAAAACTGTAACCTTCTGAATATTTCATCTGTGCCAGCCGGTGATATTCTGTGTGTCCTGTGCTGCTCACCTGCTGAGTGTAACTGCTAGAGGATACAGCTGTACAGGCTGCAAAATGTTAAGACTAATTGTCTTTAGGATGACTATTAAGTTCCAAAAATGACAAACAAAAAATGAATTAGTGCCTAAAAGTCGTGTGCTTTAACTTAGCATGAAGAAAAGACTCAAATTCGCATCGCTGTGCACTGTAAATTATTCTGCTTACTCAGGGGTGTCAAATGTATAGCCGCAAATAACTTCAATCTGGCCCAGGGGATGATTTGAAGAAAAGGAAGTAAGAAAGAAAAAAGTATGAAAGAGAGAAAACAACTTTATGCTTAAAAAACATTAATATTGGTTTAGCCTATTACATCGATACGATGTATTTCTATTCTTTTTTAGCTAAAGCCGGACAGATATATACACACTTTAATTTGCGCCATTGCATGCGTTTTATAGGTCACATCATCGGTGGAACTTATTTTAAATATGCACAACATTCAGCACTCTATGATTCACACGTATCAGCTAATGTCCCGCATGTCTTCACAATAGTCTCATGGCAACTTATTCCCACTGTAAAATGTGTGTGTATCTCTCTCATAGCAATAATGACAACGTGACATGTACAAGGATAAATATTTAAGATAATACATTTTCAATTGTTTACAGAATTATGATTTTTTTGATACTAAGCAGGTTTTCGCAACCTAAAATGAGTTTGACACCCCTGTGCTGTCTTCATTTCTTAGAAAAAAGAAAAACAAAGAACTTGTGGTGAACTATCATAATAATGATAAATGTTTTTTTTTATTGATTTTCTCCCCAATTTGGAATGCCCAATTCCCAGTGTGTTCTAAGTCCATGTGGTTGCGTAGTGATTCGCCTCAATCTGGGTGGTGGAGGACGAATCTCAGTTGCTGAGCGTGTTATCCCGAAGAGTTAGCACACGTGGAGGCTTCACGCTATTCTCCGCAGCATCCATGCACAATTCATTACGTGCCCCACCAAGAGTGAACCCACACATTACAGCGACCACCAGGTTAACCCAACGTGACTCTACCCTCCCAAGCAACTGGGCCAATTTGGTTGCTTAGGAGACCTGGCCGAGCCACACAGGACACCCTCGAACTAGCGAACTCCAGGGGTGGTAGCGTCTTTACAACTGAGCTACCCAGGCACAAGCTTTGTTTATTTTAAAATATGACAATCACGAAGCTTAAAAATCTGAACTAGATAAATTTAAATAAATAAATCTGTAAATACACAACAGTATCTCTGCTATAACATTAATGCTATAAGACTGCACTGGTTCTAAATGATTGTGGTAGTAAATGTGTGCAGAACCTCATGGAAACGGATGATGTTAATGACCCAGGCACAGAGACCAGCCGCCGCAGACGATTTCAGACGCACAAACTCTGGATTAAACTCAGGATCCCTCAGATACTCATCTTTGATCACACGAACTGTGGCTTCAGGGATTTGCTCTTTATCAAAGTTAACCAGAGCCTGCAAGAAATCATCCACCTAAACAAAAAAAGCATAAAAAAAGCACAAATTTACCCATTTTGTTATTTTGTCCACCTTTAGTGTCAGCTGTTACAGAAGTGTTTTTACTTCCAAATTATTTATTCATCTTGACCAGCAATATACCCTTTCAAAGCTTTATTACGCATAGTTTGATATCTGAAAATTGTTTTCCACTCAAATTGTGTAAAAGTCTTGTGCATAACTGTTTTTGTAAATTGTTGTTTTTTATTAATTGCAATCAAGTATGTTTTTTTATTGACCTGTTCTCTAATTAATTGCCTAATTGGTGCAATTAATATTGGTGTGATCTGATTGGTGGCTGATGATTATCCTGTCCATTTCATTGGTTGGATCTTATCTTTGTTTGTATTCAAATAACTGCCCTGCACAATTTTCTTTGAACCTTTTTAACCCTGATGAAGGCCTGTGTGCTGAAGCGCTTCGGTTTAATAACGTTTCTCCCCTTCACAAGAGTTGCTTCTCCTCATTTGTGCTTGCTCTGTCCGTACACCTTATTTGTTGGTGAAGTTTCACCAGAGTCATTATCCAACTCAAATTGTTTAATCAGGCTTTTGCTTCTAGATCAGATGTTCAGAAGTAATGTCAGGTTTCTCAAAAAATCAAAAAGGACAAAAATATTTTGCATACTGCTAAGTTAAATGTCAGTAGAATTCAAATAGAAACATTTGTAAGTCTCTTGAAACACATGAGGATAAACCTCAAAAAACCATGCACACCCCATTCCATATCCATTACTGTAAATGTCATCTCTAAACACAAACTCACTTTACTCATGATAACTTTAGCTGCCTTCCAGCTGCGGTCTTTAGGAATTCTGCCGTTAGGAGACAGCAGCACCAGCACAGCAGCAGACACGTTAGTCACGATGGCAGGAGGGTTTGGAAATGTCCGCAACTCTGTTAGATTCAGCTTCACACAAACATACATATACAATTACTTCACACATAAACAAAACAAAACTTTGGAGCCAAAGGGGTATTAGTGTAAATCTGCTATGATGTAATTACTCATTCCCTCATTACAAATCAACACATGGGAATAAGGCATTTGCAATCAGATAGTGAATGCAAGGGTGGTTCAATAATTATATCTAAACAGAAGACACACACACACCCTGTTGAGTGTGTTGAGTGCCGCATTAGCTGCCTGTAAGGCTGGTTCTGCTTTTTCCAGGTCTGCTTCAGTGTCCTGCTGCTGTTTAGTCACTTCTGCCTGGATTGCTTCAACCTGATTCACAGACACACATTTCACAATCATTATATTCTGCACCCGATTGCAACAAACCCCTTAAATTTAAGAAAACATCCTGGTTACTTCCGTAAACTCTGTTCCCTGATGGAGGGAACGAGACATTGTGTCAATGAAGTGACACTAGTGGTCAGTCTTGGGAGCCCAAGACACTTCTGATCTTTGATAAAAGGCCAATGGTAATTGGCGAGTGGTATTTGCATGCCACTCCCCCGAACGTACGGGTATAAAGCAGCTGGAGTGCGAACCGATCATTCAGGTTTTGTGCTGAGGAGCTGAGAGAGAAGGTCCCCGCCATTTCAGCGGGTAGTCCAGTGTTATGGCAGGAGGGACACAATGTCTTTTTCCCTCCATCAGGGAACAGAGGTTACAGAAGTAACCAGGACGTTCCCTATCTGTCACTCACTCGATGCTGTGTCAATGAAGTGACACTAGGGGTCCCCTACAAAAACGCCACAACTAGATGAACTGTGTTACGTGAACTGGCGGTGCGAGACGGGCAGACTACTGTGTGCCTCATAGCCAGCGCACCAGGCCTACATGTAACCTCTCCCAACACTGTTATGAGCGTCGAATGGCTCTTTGGGGACAAGTCAACTGCCCAAAAAATAGGGGCAGGCTAGCCCAGTCATGCCCTTTCCCTTTTTTTTCCCAAAAAGAGTTAAAATTTGTCAACCGACTGAGACCACCAGTGTCCACGTTAGGGGGTGGGGGGTCACTCCCAAGGGGAAGACACCGTGGAGACCACACCGCGCCCAGAGAGAGGGGGGGTATTTTGAGTGGAAATATGTCACATGGTCTTGCCGACTCTTTTCGTCAGAATTATGATATGTGGAGAAGTCCCATGGTAGGTCCTTCCCATCGGGGGAGGAGTTTCTACAAACATGGTGACTTGGGCAGAGGGGCCCAAGGAAGACACAGTTTACCAACAGGGAAACGATTTAGCGGAAGATATATGTCACATGGGGTTATCTACGGGGAAACAGCACATACATAGCACCTACCCCCAGTACAGGGATAGTTAGCAAGTGTACTGAGCTGGCAGCGAGTTTCTCCACAAACTCGTCTGCTACAGGGTTAGGAGGAAGTCATCCAGGGATTGTGAACACTACTGGGAGTCAACAGCACACGTCTTCAGCTCAGTGGAGGTGAAAGGCCCTATGCGCAAGCGATACACCCAGCCAACTGTCCCGGACTTACCTGTTCATTCCTACAAAGACACGGGACGAAACCGGCTCAACCTGGAGATTGTAGAACCTCGCAAAGGTGTTGGGTGTTGCCCAGCCAGCTGCTCTGCAAATATCTGTTAGAGAGGCACCATTGGTCAGGGCCCAGGAGGCCGCCACACTCCTTGTAGAATGGGCTTGCAGCCCTGCGGAAGGCAGCACATGCTGGGCGTGATATGCCATAGCTATGACATAAATGATCCAGTGGGTGATCCTCTGCTTGGAGACAGCGCTTCCTTTCCGCTGTCCACCAAAGCAGACAAAGAGATGACCAGAGACTCTGAAGCTCAGTCTCTGGACCACTTAGTGAACAGACACCACATCAAGGCATACCGGCGCCTCGTAGAGTGAGCCCTAGTCTACGTGATCGTGTCAAACACGGCGGGTGGTAGGTCACTTAGGTCTTCTGCGTCCCATCCAGGGGCCAGACATGGAGATTCCAGAGGTCTGGTCACGGGTACCAGATGGTGCCCTGTCCCTGACAACTGGGGGGCCGCTGCTGGAGTGCTGGACCTGCCAAAATAGAATGGTGGACGGTGGTCATAGTGACGGCCATGCACAACAGATATGAGACCCAGGAAATAAGGAAACCGCTCGTTTGTTAAACTTTTGGGTACCCACAGCTACTTGAGCGTGTGGCGAAGTTAAGTGAAAAGGGAACAAAAGATTCTCCTACCGGCCCTCCACCGGGGTATGGAGTGGTCTGTTCACCATCTCCGGAGCAGCAGGTGTCCTGGTCCCTGGGTCACTCATCTCAGGGGCACTTCGAAAGCCTTCTTCTTGGTGGCCAGTTGTGAGACGGGTGGCATCTGCTTCCTGCCAGGGGCTTGACGATGGGCGGGACCGTGGGGCGGGTGGAAGCGGAGCCGGTGCAGCCACCACAGGAGGATACCCTTGGCGACAAGCAGACGGGGTCCTTGATCTTGAGCCATCAGGGACAACGTAAACCTACAGGCACTAGACAGGAGCTTCGGGTGCCAGTGCCAGGTGGCAGCACTCTGCGGGCATTGATGTGCAATATCCACTGGAGGCATCACTGAGTATACCTTGGCCACCCCACCATCAAGGGTAGTGAGGGCGGGGGAGCCAAAAGATTGGGACCGGGAAGAAAGGAACTGGGGCGGGCGTGGCTGTGACTGGTGCCACGGGTCCAGGGACCAATCATCGTGCCGCGAGGGTTCAGTGGAGAGCAGTATGTAGAAGGACTGAGGCGGTGGTGTGGGCTGCTGGTGTGGCTTGCTTTCTTACGAAGGCAAGCCATGACCGCAACATTGCCATGGTCATGTTCTCGCAGTGAGAACATGGCGCATCCACGAACGATGTCTCCGTGTGGGCAGTGCCCAGGCACAAAAGACAGTGATCGTGGCCGTCTTTAAAAAGACGTGTCTTTAAAAAGACGTTTCCGTGTATGCCTCTCTTTTAGAATATACTCTTTTTGGATTTCTACTCTTTTAGAATATACTCTTTTAGTTTGTTCAACCGAAGTGCCTAGGGGCAATCTCTGCAGTGCACCAGTGCAGAGGGGGGAGAATCCAGCAGAGGTGAATGGAATCCATGGGAATTCAGCCCAATGAAAATGACCACTCGTCTACAAAGAGGAAATCTGAATGAGCAGTTCTCAAGCCAGCCCATTGGCCTTTTATTAAAGATCAGAGGTGTCTCTGTCTCCCAAGAGTGATCCCTAGAGTCACTTCATCGACACAACATCAAATGAGGAGCTTCAGGAGCTTCAGTTAATGTTCACGTAAACCATCAGAATGGGGAAAAAATGTGATCTAAGTGATTTCGACAGAGGCATGATTGTTGGTGCCAGACAGGCTGGTTTGAGTTTTTCTAAAACTGCTGATCTCCTGGGATTTTCATGCACAACAGTCTCTAGAGTGTAAAGAGAATGGTGTGAAAAACAAAAAACATCCATCGAGCAGCAGTTCTGTGGGTGAAAACCGATTGTTAATGATTGTTAACCGATTGTTCCAAGCTGACAGGTTGGTGACAGTAACCCAAATAAAATGCACTACAACAATACTATGCAGAAAAGCATTTCTGAATGTACAACACGTCAAACATTAAGGCGGATGGGCTACAGCAGTAGAAGATCCCTCCGGGTACTACTACTGTCAGCTTAGAACAGAAAACTGAGGCAGCAGTGGGCACAGGCTCATTAAAACTAGAAAGTAAATGATTGGAAACCATTGCCTGGTCTGACAAATCTGGATATCTGCTGAGGTACACAGATGATAGACCCACTGCAGCCTAAGTTTTCTGTTCTTCCTGACAGAAGTTGAATCCAACGTGGTTTTCTATAGTTGTAGCATATCCGCCTCAAGGATCAATATGTACATTATAATTGTACTGGGGTTATTTGAGTTACCATGAGTTACTATAGCCTTGCTTTTTGAAAATGTAAAATGCCAAAAGATTTCTATAAGGGTTAGGTTTAGGGGTAGTTGTAGGTTTGGGGGATAATATATATAGTTTGTACAGTATACAAATCATTATTTCTATGGAGAGACCTCGTAATAATAGGAGTACCATTGTGTTTGTGTTTGTGTGTGTGTGTGTGTGTGTGTGTGTGTGTGTGTGTCTCACTCTCTGTTCTTCTGCATCTGCTACACTCCTCTCCTGACTCAGTTTCTCACTCTGCTGGCCAATTTTAGCGATGAGAGCTTCAGTATCAGTGTTTCTCAGCTGCAACTCCACTTCTTGTATGGCCAATTTAGCCTTTAGTTCCTCCACCTGAGAGGGAGAGTTGTTTCAGGGTGAAATGCTAGGACTTTTAGGTTTAATTAATTAATTGTAATTTGTGTATATGTTTAATGTGTGCATTTGTGCATGCGAGTGCAAGTATAAAAATGTGCATTTGTTTCATTATAGTTGTAAGGACCTAAACAGAGTATAACCTTTTAAAACCTACTTGCAGTCCTAACTAGTTAAAAGGTTAATTAATGGGCCAAACACTGTCTTAATCAGTGTTCGATTTAATTTAATTTAATTACAAAGTAATTAATTTTAATTAAATTCTTAGTATAAAAAAGTAGAGTAGTGCATTACATTTTAAATTCTTTCAATCAGATTACAGTTACTGACTTTCAAATAAGTTAATTACTTTTAATGACTTGGGTTCCACATATTTATGAAAAATATTATATAGGTAGAATACACTTAAAACAGGTTAATATGTACCTGTGTACCTGTTTGCATTTTCTGACAGCTAAAGGTGTGTGACCCTAACAAGTCAATTAACATGGAGGAAACATAGACAATATTTTGAGTGGAAAATCAAAAGTTTGTATCAATATCCCAATGAAGTAACAAGTTAGTTCAGTCATGACATCTTTGAGAAAGATTTTGCATGTTAAAGTGGGTATGGCATATTGATAGAATACTGGACTTGGCAGACTAGATCTACTACGCTGCTGCTGCAGAGCATGTACGGAGATTTGCTACTGCTTGAAAACATACAGACGTGCTGAGTTAAGCATGTAGTCATGCTGCTGCACAATTAGACTAAATGCAAAACATACAGCATTGAGCATGTAAGAACATGTTGCTGCACAAAAAGAAATTACAAACAATTCCCATGTAGCAGATCTTGATATGTGGAGCTGATGTGGAGGTGGGTCTCAGAGAAAAAACTCTCTCAGTGTGCTGCAGTGAAAACGGCTTGTCTGCTAGTGATGGGTCGTTCGCGAACGAGTCGGCTCTAAGAGCCGGCTCTTGTAGGTGAACTTTGGAAGTCGGCTCGCATATCAGAAGAGCCGAATCTATTTATAAAAATATAAAAATTTAAATATGAATAATCAAAATATTTAAATGACTAAATAGATAATTAATAATAAATAATATTCTATTATGCTGTTCAGATTGTATTAGTTTGAATGGTTAGATTTATATGCACTTTGTTTATATACAATACAAAGTTATACTTTAAATGCAGATGTTTAATAGCTTTCTTTTCATAACAAACCAATGCATTTTTAAATACATTGTGGTTAAGGTAGATTATGATTTAATTTAATAATTTAGTTAGAATTGTTTTGACACAACTTATAGTCAAACTTTCACAAACTGTTTGACTTGAAAAAATACTAAATATATTTTTTTAAAGAGCCGTTTGGGAGCCAAATAGCTGGCTCTTTTTGGTGAGCAGAGCCAAATGAGCTGGCTCACTGAAAAGAGCCGGAATGCCCATCACTATTGTCTGCAAAACTGAGACATTTAAATGTTACACAAAGAGACAGATGCAAGATGATTGGCCATCTGATTACATGTCAATGGACCAATCAGCTTACACAATGAAAGCCAGTTGGGGTAACATGTCGCATGTGAGCAAGCCAATTGGCTGACAGATAACAAGCTCAAGACCCTATCAGCTTGCATCACATAGAGTTTCATGGCTGAACTTCATTTTAGTCATGACAACTCTCAGAAAGATGAATGTTAATGGTTATGACATTGATAGGATATTGTTCTTGGAGGACTAGATCTTCTTTGTTGCTGTTACAGAGAAAGTACAGAGACTTGCTACTGCAAGAAAATACACAGACATACCTAATTATGCATGTGGACATGTTGCTGCTTCACAATTAGACAAAATGAAAAACATGTTGGTATAACATTTTACATGTAAGCGAGACGATTTGGCTAACAGATAACAAGCTCAAGACCCTATCAGCCTGCGCCGCATAGTGTTACATGGCTGAACTTGGGTCATTAATCTGATTAAAATTTTTGAGATATAATTAGTAATTTGTAGTGAATTACTTTGAGTAATTTACCCAAGACTCGTCTTCATTTAAAATAAAATAAAAAATGCCTGTAAGGGTTATGATTATGGTGAAGTAATTATAATTAGCTTGAAGCTGAAGCATGTGAAAAGCTATTTTTGCAATTCTGTTTGGTGGCACTAGTGGCGTACAAATTACATGCTTCAGCTTTTATTTAACAGTAATAGAATCAATTTAATGTCCTCATAAGCACAAGCAAACAATCCTGTGTGGGTGTGTAGCTGTTAGCATAAAGTTGACCTGTGATGCAGTGGTCAGTAATTTCTGCAGGCCATTCTCCAGGCGCTCCATTTTCTGCCTGAGCTCTCTTCTTTTTGTACCAAGTAGGTTGTCATAGAGTTTCATGAACTCCAGGAAGCTCTTGGGTGTGGTGTAGTTGAAGCGTTTCTCATTCTGCTGGTACTTTACATTCACTTCATTCACACTAGTGTGAGCGAATGAGATGAACTCACTGATAGAGACTCTCACCTCTGGCTACAGGAGATAAAACATGGATAAATCATAATAACATCTCTGTATTCATTTTCATTCTCATTTATCTAATCAAACTGCGTTTTTATTAACAAACATGGGCTGTATCCTAATTTGCATACTATCTGTACTGTATATAGTATGCAAGATTAAACACTGCCAAAATGGTGCTCGGATGCCAATGGTGCATGGATGGTATACAGTACCTGTACAGTACCTTTTTTTCTGTGCATGCTTTTTGGCCTAACGCATTGTAGAATATTCCAATAACAGTGTAAAATTTTACTACATAGTCAAAACTATGTATTTTTCCATCAGCATTGAAGTCTAAACTGTTAAAAGCATTAGAAGTATGTCAGTTGGAATGCAGCCAAGATTTATTTTTATTGTACATTTCCTCCTTGCTTGCCCCTTCTCACCTCCAGGCCAGAGATGTTCTGTATGAAAGTGCTGCTGACAGACTGCAGTGCATGCTGAGGCCAAGGATGAAACCAGTCAATGGCCGTGCAGTTCACTAGTGCCGGAAACTTCCGTGCACGTGTGCGAAGAGTGAAGCCGACCGGAGAGAAACACAACACCACCTACAGTGCAGGATGGTGTGACATCAGAGTGACAAATTAATATGCAAACAACATATACTTAGGATAAAAAGAGAGAGTGTTTGTATATTTGTCAATAAAAGGACCTTTAATTGTCTGCGTATGCGGTCAATGAAGAAATTCCAACAGTTCTCTCGTGTGTCCAGCAAACCAAGTGCCCTCAACTCTACACGGATAGAGGCAGCAATCATATCTACCTCCTCCTCACTAAACAGGTCTGGAATATCACCTAAACAAACACAAGTATAAATGCAAATGTACTTACCAAGAGCAATTGACAGGATTAAGAGGAAGGAGAAAAGAAGGTGAGAGGTGTTTGAGTTGTGTACCTGATGCCAACATGTCGTTTATAAGCACCAGGAATCTTTCATCAGGAATCTGAGTATCTGTGTGCAAGAAGACTGTGCCAATGTTCTTCACTCCCACCTTTATGTATAGAGCCGCTATATCACTCTATAGAAAGAGAGAGAGTGGAAGGTAATTAAAGTAAGAAAAATTTAAGAAAAAGTGAGAGATAAACAGATTGAAATAGGCTCCAGTATACTCTGTTGTTCTGCATTCTGAGCGCTAAGCCTTTCAAAGTATGCTCTTTTGACCACAAGCGAATACGATGTTAGAGGCACATGCACTACGACTACTTTGTGATACTGTTTTAGTACAGTCAATGGCAGGTTGGATGAGCAGACGATGTGCACAAATGCAGGCAGTTCGTGCAGACTGTGCTGATGACAAAATTTGCATCAATGCAGACAACCGAAGTATGCTTTTGCCTTAAGAGAGAAGAAGGAAAAGCTTTTAAACTTTTTGATATTTAGCAGGGCTTAAAATTAAGAATGGCCTTGGATCAGTATGAGAGAATTCCGGGCCAGTTGATCTGTCATTTCCCCTATATTTTCTTTTCTTGTTAGGATAACATTAGGCATCAATGAACTCAACCAGCATTATGTTCCATGGAAGGGTATATTTGCCGTTACATGGAAGGTTATATTATATGTTCAATGAATGTGAGATTGATCATATTCACGTGTCTTCCAAACTTAGTTTGACTTTCTGTGATGTACTAAACATTGTTGGATTCTGCTGATTTAAAAATGTCACAAAAGTTAACATTATCGAACTGGCTAATATACTGTAGATGAGGCTTTGTCAAAAATGTGAGAGGGATTTCTGATTGTACTGTAAGCATTATTTACACATCTGATGTACAAATCTACTGCCCAAGTGAACCAGAAAAAAACATTGTTTCTGTTAAGTCCTGTTTGCATCAAATAAAGAGATCATGTGAATACATATGTGTGTTACCCTCAGGTCACTGATGCCATAGCCCTTGCGCAGTGTGATCTGAAACACTTCCAGCATGCTGAGAAAAGCTGCCAGTCGACAGAGAGACTGTTTGCCACTTCCACCTACACCAATCAGCAGTGCATTCCCCACTGGAGACTCCAGAATACGACTGATCCTACAGCTACACACACACACACACACACACACACACATACATACACAAATATGCAATACTAAAATGGCTTAAAATGTGCTGTCCCATTGATTAGCAAAATGTTCTCTCACACATCACTTGTCATGGTTACAGCTGGTTAGGACAAAAACTGAGATTTACATGGAAGACAGCTTTTATCACATCAGTCTGTCAGAACTAAGACTCACATGTGTTGCATGGCTTCCTCAAAAAGCACCAGGTTCATGTCAGGATGCAGCTCATTGTAGTGCTCAAGTGCATCCGTCAGGGTCTTCTGAAGCTTCTCCAGATCAGTCACTTGTGCATACCGTGGCTCTCCCACACCATGAGCAAAATGAGAGTAGATCAATGGCTGGTTGATTAAGATAGATTCATCTATAACCTGCAGAAAGAGAGAGCAAAAGATTGAGGATTGGTCGTCTATTTAATGGGCGCCCCACTGGGGTGTCGAGAGAGGTTTTGCTCACCTCAAAGTATCTCTTGCCTGTGTCCAACAGGATCTTGTTGAACAGTTCCATGTCCTTCTCCTCCATCAGTTTGTCTGAATACACACGAGAGGACTCGTGCAACCACAGGTGCACCAGGTCTATAGGGTAACGCACATGTTCTGGTAGGGCAAAGAGGATGCCCTACACATGTAGTATTGGCACACAGAAAAGTGCCAGTCAACACTGATATGTATAGGCTACATGTATACATAAAAGTGGTTATGCTCACACAGTACACAAACCTGGAAGATGCTGGAGATGTCTCTGAGGTTGAAAATGTAGTGGAAGCGAATGGCAGTGGGCAGGAAGTTCTGGTTCATTTTCTGATGAAGGCAGATAGCAGCCTGAACCAGTGTACTAACCATGCGACTCACACCATAACTATAGCCACCCTGCTGGAAATGACCACTCAGAATACTACTGTATATAGTGCTCAGAGCATCTGCACCAGGGAAATGCACAGCAAACACTGAGAAATGCCTCTGCAGGGAGTTGGAAGAGAGAGATAAAAAAGTTAAATATATAACCGTGTGTACTTGATAGAGATTTACTTTTTTAATAAATACTAATTAATTTTATGTTAAGTGTTTTTCATGAAAAGGTATGCAAAAAAATGTCTAGCTCCCTGAGAGATATTACTGAAATAAGTGTTCTAAGATAGGTCACGTCTCTGTGACAACTCTAGACTGTAAACAGAAAACAAAAATGTGTCCATGGACCGCGGACAATGACGCTTTCTGCCTGTCAATCAGTTTTCGCGCTTCCTGTGAATTGTAGTTGCAGCAAATTATTGAGGGATAAAGCATTTTTCTGCTATGTTGTTCATAACTGTTGCAGCACTATTTTGCAGCTATTGTTTTTAACGTCCGTTTCTGCTCTCAATAAAGCTCATTTTGATGTCTTTGGAGTTTGGTGTTTTGGAAAGAGGTGGGTGTGGCTCAGTCTCGTGGAAGTAGAACGACTGAAATTGCTTACAGCACATTTAATTGTGCTCTATCCACACTCTAGCCTACTAAAAGCTGTAGGTAAACTCTGGTTATAGCCTTGAGATCTTGTTTTTTTGCTATAATATAAGGGGTCTTAAATATGCATTGGTTGTTATGATTATCTGTACAAAATAGTTGGATATGTTCAAGTTTTTATGGTTACTTGTAATCGAGGGTTTGATATGTATTTGTTTTTAGGGTTGCCTATAGTTGAGGTTTGGAAATGTCTACGTTCTTATGGTAAGCTGTAGTCTAGGGTAGGATATGTATTGTTTGTTAGGGTTACCTGTATTCAAGGGTTGGATATGTATTAGTTGTTATGGTTTCCTGTAGTCGAGGGTTGGATACGTATTGGCTTTTATTGTTGCATTTAGTAGCAGAATGGTCTTGTATTGTTTATTATGGTTACCTGTAGCCAAGAGTTGAATATTTTTATGCTGTTATGGTTACATCCATTCAGGGTTTAATATGTTTCAGTTGTTATTGGAACCTGTAGGTGAGGGTTTTATATGTAATGGTTGTTAGGGTTACCTGTGGTCGAGAGTTGGATATGTATAGGTTGTTATGGTTACCTATAGTTGGGGGTTGGAAATGTATTGGTTATTAGGGTTACCTATAATCGAGTGTTGGATATTTATTGCCTTTAAAGATTTCCTGTTTTGAGGGTTTGATATGTATTAGTTGTTAGGGTTACCTGTGGTTGAGGGTTGGATTTGTATAGGTTGTTATGGTTACCTGTAGTCGAGGGTTGGAAATATATTGGTTGTTAGGGTTATCTGTATTCGAGGATGGGATAAGTATTAGTTGTTATGGTTACCTTTAGTACAGGGTTGGATATGTATTGGTTGTTAGGGTTAACTGTAGTCGAGGATTGAATACTTATTGGCTTTTATTGTTGCATTTAGTTGCAGAATGGTCATGTATTGGTTGTTATGGTTACCTGTAGCCAAGAGTTGCATATGTATTTGCTGTTATGGTTACCTCCACTCAGGGTTGGATATGCATTGGTTGCTATTGGAACCTGTAGGCAAGGGTTTGATATGTAATGGCTGTTAGGGTTAACTGTAGTCGAGGGTTGGCTATGTATTTTTTGTTAGAGTTGCCTGTATTCGAGGGTTGGACATGTATCAGTTGTTATGGTTACCTGTAGTCGAGGGTTGAATACTGTACATATTTGTTGTTATGGTTACCTATAATCGAGTGTTGGATTTTATTGATTTTTAAGATTTCCTCTTTTGAGGGTTTGATATGTATTTGTTGTTAGGGTTACCTTTAGTACAGGTTTGGATACGTATTGGTAGTTATGGTTATCTGTATTCGAGGGTTGGATATGCATTAGATGTTATGGTTGTCTGTATTTGAGGATAGGATATGTATTAGTTGTTATGGTTACCTTTAGTCCACAGTTGGATATGTATTGGTTGTTAGGGTTATCTGTATTCGAGGGCTGGATATGTATTAGATGTTATGGTTACTTTTAGTACAGGGTTAGATACATATTAGTTGTTATGGTAACCAGTAATCGAGTGCTGAATATGTATTGATTTTTAAGATTACCTGTTTTTAGTGTTTGATATCTGTTAGTTGTTAGGGTTAATGTTCTCTGTAGTCGCGCCAAAGCTCTGGAACAATTTACCTTTAACCATCAGGACCTCTCCATCTCTGGTTGCTTTTAAATCTAGCTTAAAAACTTATTTTTACTCTCTTGCATTCGAGTAATGTTGTGTATGTATTTTAAATTAGTCGGTGTTTTACGGTATGTATGTTTTTACATACACTGAAATGATTTTGATATTTGATTTTTATCTTCTTTTTCCCACTATCTTTCTCTTTGTCCTCATTTGATTAATTTATTTTATTGTACTGGAAAGCACTTTGGATCAACTTCAGTTGTGTTAAACTTGTGCTCTATAAACTTGACTTGACTTGACCTCTAGATTTGTATAGGCTGTTATGGTTACCTGTAGTTGAGGTTTGGTTATATATTTGTTGTTAGGGTTATCTGTATTTGAGGGTTGGATATGTATTAGTTGTTATGGTTACCTTTAGTCCAGGGTTGGATATGCATTAGTTGTTATGGTTACCTTTAGTCCAGGGTTGGATACGTTTGGTTGTTGTGGTTAGCTATAATCGAGCATAGAATTTGTATTGATTTTTAAGATTTCCTGTAGTTGAGGGTATGATATGTATTAGTTGTTAGGGTTACCTGTAGAAGAGGGTTGAAAATATATTGGTTAGTGTTATCTGTATTCGAGGGTTGGATATTAATTATTTGTTATAGTTACCTTTAGTCCAGGGTTGGATACATATTGGTTGTTTTGGTTACCTATAAATGAGTGTTGAATATGTATTGATTGTTAAGGTCACCTCTAGCCGAGGGTTGAATATGTATTGACTTTTACTGTTGCATTTAGTTGCAGAATGGTCATGTGGTGGTTGTTATGGTTACCTGTAGCCAAGAGTTGTGTGTGTATTTGCTGTTATGGTTACCTCCATTTAGTGTTAAATATGTATTGCTTGTTATGCTTATCTGTAGTCGAAGGTTGGATATGTGTTGCTTGTTATGGTTACCTGTAGTTGAGGGATGTGCATGTATTAAGTGTTATGGTTACCTGTAGACGAGGGTTGACTGAGAAGCTTCCTGCTGTTGGATTCATGCAGGTTATGTACTGACAATTATGAATCTCCTTAAGGACCAGCCTCTGACGGTCATACCTAACAAACACACAAACAAATACATACACATACAGAAATGTAAGCATAAGCGTAGTTCTAGCATGAAGATCTCGGGATTCATTCTATCAGGCATCTCATCCAATCACAACTCAGCCTCTAATAGGAAACAGGTGTTTCTCATTGTTGCTTGTGTTTCAGCACACATTCACGTGGACAAGTTTTCTCTTACCAGTGGGAATAGTCCAGGTGTTGTCTGATCAGGGTATGAGGTTGAACTGTTCCATATGCATCTACCTCTGGCATGTTCAGATCATCCACAAAGTAAATTAGCTTTTTATTCCCAGGAGGAGCAAAGTTCCGTCCTGCCTTCTTCTCCAGTGGCTTCTCCAGCACACCTACAGCAAAACACCAGAACAGACAGTGTGTGTACAGTATCTGTGAGAATGTGTTTTTTATATTTGTATGATTATTTCCTCCTAAATTCCTGAAATCATATTTTGGTTTACCATGCAATTGTTTTAGAGTGTATGTATATATACTGTCCATAAGTTGTTTGTTTTATTTAGTTTGAGAAAACAAAAATGAGCAGGGAGGGAGACAAGTACAGAGTACTGTTGTATAAATATACATTATGAGCATCATCCATTTAAATTATCAAACCTTATGATTACAAATAGGCCTATTTTTTGTTTTCTTGGAACTGAAAGAGTTTACATGTTAACTCCGGAAAAAAGATGCAATTAATCACAATTAAATATTTTAATCAATTGACAACCCTAGTAAAAATGCAAATGCAAAACTTTCTTTGAGGGCTAGGGGACAGAAAATATAATTAGCTCAGTAAAAACGTGAAAAGAAGTCAATGGAAAGTCCCCTAAAAGAAAGGAAAAACAAACACTTGTGTGCATAAAACAAAAATCAGCACAGAGGGAGAGGGGATAAAAGCACTGTTGCTCTTTAAGTTGCACTGTTTCGCAATAACTCTTTATCGTCACCAAAATTAATTTCTTTTCTTTTTTTTGTGGTCCGAATTCTTTTTGAATCCTTCTTTTTATTCTCTTTTTTTTCTTGTTTTTTTTTCTTTATCTTTTTGATTTAAATGTTTCTTAATATCTTTATACAATAAGAATTTAATTATTTCATTAAAATTTTGATTCGTAGGAAAGTACTTTATACAAGCACTTGTGGGCTGTGTTTTTAAAGTCCCAGCACTAATACTGTTTTATTTTTAGCTTTCTTCAAATCTGCTTTAATTTCATTTTTGTGTGCAAATTTATAAGTAAAATAAAATGTATTAAAAAATATATTCTATCTAGAGAGTCACATGATGCCATGCAAGGAGCGGATGTGTGAAAGGCGAGCTCTGTGCACTTTGCTAGTTTTTAACTGGTGAGATTCAGTACACCCTGATTCTTAACTGTTTTATGAAGACAATGTCAATGAATTAAAAATCCTCGGGCTCTGGATACATTAAAAGTCACTTACATGCTCAAGCTCATACCGCAGACCAGGAACTCGGTTTCGACGATGCGGCGGGAGAAATTCAACAGCTACAAGATTGTCGGACGTCGAAAAACGGATAGATTATCTGGAGTCATCAGACAGGGAATTAGTTGCTATACGCTAGAGACCAAGACAGACTTGTAGTGCATTTGGGAAAAACTGGGAGGATTTGGAGAATCGTAATCGAAAAAAGAGGAAGTGTGGGATAGGATTATCAAAAACGTCATGTCTGCATCTAGAGATGCAAGAATTTGCCTTATGCAATTCAAGATTTTACATAGATTCTATTGGACCCCCTCTAGATTGTATAGGCTTGGTCTCAATGTCACACCCACCAGCTGGTAATGCCAATCAGAAGGTGAAGACACAACGTCTAGGTTATGGATTTAGCCTCCGTTCCCTGATGGAGGGAACGAGATGTTGTGTTGAAGAAGTGACACTCGGGGTCTCTCTTGAGAGCCTTTCGCATCACTGATCTATGAAAAAAGGCCAATGAGAAATTGGCAGACAGAATTTGCATGTCCTGCAAATGTCCTGCATGTCAGGATTTTTCTGAGGAGCCAACAATGAGGTTCGGCCGGGAGGACACAATGTCTCATTCCCGGACATTCCCCGTCTGTCGCACACTTCGACGTTGTGTCGAAGAAGCGACACTAGGGGTCCAATTTAAATCACGCCATGCACTGAGCCGCGTGCGTGTACTGCTGACACAGGAGCGGGCAGGTATTTTACGCACCAAAGCGACCGGCTGTGTCAGGCTACACGAACCCTTCCCCAGTGCCTCATAAAATCGTCAAAGACTTCTGGTTCTTTACCTCCAACAGGGGGGAACAAGGTGACGTGCCAAGCATGGGAGCAGGCCGTGCCAGCCACGCCTTTTCTCTCTCTATGTTTCTCGCATAGAGTTTCTGAAAATTCTATGCGAGTTTCTGGGGGGTCTCTGAAGGTCCGAGAGGACCACTGAGAGATCGCAGGAGGGGAACAGGCTTGGCCAGGAGGGATTCAACCTCCGACTGCCTCTTTAGGAACCTGATAATTAAGTCGTGCTTACCCAAAGACTTGCCGTCTACTGCGTCATGGTGGGCCGCGATAGCAGCTACATACACATTCTAGGTGGAGGGGGACAGCCTCCCCTCCAACCTCTCATGCAGGGATGAGAGCACTGACCCAGCTGCGCAACTCTGTGGGTCTTCAGCCTGGGAAGAACACCAATTTGCGAACAAGCGCCACTTCAGGGCATTAAGTTGCCTGGTAGAGGGAGCTCTGGCTTGGTTGATCATGTCTACGCAGCAGGTGGTAGGCCAACTAGATCTTCCGTATCCCATCCAGGGGCCAGACATGGAGGTTCCAGAAGTCTGGTTGCGGATGCCAGAGGGTGCCCCTCAGGGGAGTTCACCAGGGAGGGGCTGTCGCGAGGATCACGAGATCCGAGAACCAAGTCTGAGAGGGACCGCCAGGTACCCGGGACCGCTCCACCATCGAGGGTCATCCAATTCCGAGGGCTCAAGGAGAATGGGCGGGCGGGTGGTTCATGTGGATTTAACCAGCAAAACCGAGCCCATCATTATCCCCAAATCGCCATTCATCGCCAGCGGTGCCGGCCCCAATACTGTAGGAAGGAGGTGAGGCGTGGCTGAAGTGGCTTTCTCTCGTGAAGAAAGAAAGCCGCAACTCGCACTGAGAACATGAACCATTCAAAAAACACTGCATGCATGTGATCGCAGCCCAGGCACACGAGGCAGCTTTTATGACCGTCAGAAGTGGAGCGAAATCAACTGTATCCAGAAACTACACAGAGGCGGAAAGACGTCTTTAAAAAGACGTTCAACGCCAGCTGTGTATTGCTCTTATAGAGAAATAAACTCTTTTAGGAAAACATTCTCTTTTAAAAGCACTGTCGAAGCACCCAGGGGCAAAGTGGCACTGCTGTGCAGAGAAGGAGAATGCCGCTGATATGCGCCGTAGATCCAACAGCATACACTCTGAGAGATGAGAGGAACAGTTTTTGTGAATCGCTCCCTTTATACCCATATGTCCGGGGGCAGGACATGCAAATTCTGTCTGCCAATTTCTCATTGGCCTTTTCTCATAGATCAGAGATGCAAAAGGCTCTCAAGAGAGACCCCTAGTGTCGCTTCTTCGACACAACGTCACAAGTGAGCAACAGTCGGGGAACCCATGTTTTTTGGGTGTGTGTTAAGATCCAACAGTTTCAGCTGAAAGTTCAGAGTGTCATATGTGCTGTTTTGGGCACTCAAATTTCATTTTGCCCTAGACTCTGTATTCTGGGAGATGGGGCGGTTGTAAATTTGGGGGACAAACACATAAAGAATTGGGTCCTGACCAGTATTATGATTGGCAGGTAGATTATTTTAATGATTTGGAATTCAGATCCGCCTCCCTCATTTCCGGAGTGGTGTGCAGAGATGGGGAGGGTGGCAGCTTTTGAGGAGATATCGAGCAGAGGGCTGGGGGTTCAAAATTTGTTTGCTAGGAAGTGGGGCAGGTATTTGGTGTTTTTGGGGGACTCTCGGGGAGGGGCTGGGGAGAAAGAGGTTTAGTTTTAAATATATATAATTATTATATTTTTATATTCAATTTTGTGACCACAGGAGTGTTTGATGGGGGTTGGGGTGGGGCTGGTGATTGGGGAGGGGTAATATTGGGGGTTAAATGTTGTCTCAATGTATATATGCTGTGTTTTTTTCTTTCTTATATGTTTGTTTGTTGTTAATTGAAAAAAACCCATTATATTCAGCCTCTTACTTACGCTGTAACATGGCTGAAGTTGTGTAGTAATTGAACGGGATTTTAGCCACCATGAATTCCTCTTTGAGTTTGGAGATCTTGTCCCAGACCAGGATGGTTTTCCCCACACCAGCATTTCCCAACAGCATCACTGGCTTTCCCTTCTCCAGAAGCAACTCGATGAAGTATGTCAGACAGATCGTCTCTGCTGAATGCACCAAAACTGTCTGTACACATGGACAAGACATCCTCTTTTTACTGTTCAACAGCTGAGGAATGAGGGGAGTCTTTGTGACCCCAAGACTTTGCAAAAAGTGAAATGTGAAACAAAGCAGAATACAGGTTACATTTAATATATATATATATTTGTTTTTGACCTGCAAAGGGATGTCAGGTTCCAACTCAAAAGGAGGTGTGCGTTCACTCCAGGGTGTGAACCGTTTAGTGTTGGGGTCGATGTAGTAATCAAACACTGAACCCTGAGAGGGAAATTTCACAGCGCGCATCTCCTTACACCACCAACGACTGAACTCTAAACGATAATCTATGAGCTGAGAGAGAAACAGATAGACAGAGAGAGTGGGTGCCACAAAAAGATAGTCACAACAGCAGTGTGACTGATAAAAATCAGTTAACATGAATGTGTAGACTAACATGGTCCTGGAATAGAGCCCCTCCAAAGGCCCAAACACACGCAAACACAAAGTAGATCTCATAGAGCTCACGAGGAGAGTCTGGAGGAGTGTTTTCGTCAGTCAGCAAGCAGTCCAGAAGACAACACAGAGTCTGATACACACAAACATACAATATACACACAAATTTGAAATGTAAGCACATACAGTGGTCCCAAAAAGTATTTGGACATATTTTTCTCATTATATTAGAAAACAAAATATCATACTAAATATCATAAAAGTAATTTATTTTTTTAAAAAAGATAGCATAAGCACATTTTCAATCAAAACATTGTGTATGTGTGCCTCTAACCTGTACCATGCTCGTCTCAGGTATAGGTGTGATGGTCTTAAGGTTGCATCTGACCTGCTCCAGACAGTAGGGCACATACTTATCAAACAAGATAGTGAGATTCGCTCGCTCAGACTGGGCATGACGGGTGTCAATCCAGCTTGTGACATACCTGTCAATCAAAATGAAGACAAATCAAACACTCTCAATTATTCTTTTATCATACTATGAATCAGTTTGTTTCTGTGTGTTTTTGTGTTGTAGCATTTTGTTTCATAAGGATATAATGACAGTATTTGGCATTAAAAAAAATTAAGAAGTAGGTAATGAGTGTGAGAAATAGGTCAGTAATTTGAGTACTGGTACTCACGAACTCCAGCCTAGATCCTGAGGATTCACGTAAAGAATTCCCGCCCTAGATACGGTTGCTGGGGTGGCTGCCTTTAGGTGGCTGATCTCAAAGAGCAACCGCATGGAGGAAGTCAGTGATATCCGCTCGTTACTGGCCAGTGTAAGCACCTAATATACACACATTACACATATTACATAATACACATATTTAAACACCAAAAAATTAAACACATAACACACGCATATAAGCAACACACATACATGCAAACAAACTATTTTGAGGGCCTTGAAATAAAGCAAAAAAAATATTATTCTCTCAAAGTTTTTGTCATGTTTTCCAGTGAAAATATATAAAAAAATCCTTAACAAAATACATTTGTGAAGCAAAATTACACAAGATATTAAGTATTGTTTTGAGGGAAATCTAACAAAATTTTATGAGGTTTATGCTTAAAACAAGAAATAAAAATTGCCCATTGGTTATGCAAAATGTGTGGGGTTTTTTGTTTGCTTTTTCAGAAAACAACACATAACATCTTTAATTTTGCTTCTTAAGTAAATGTATCTCATTGTAAGGATGTTTATATATTTTCACTGGAAAACATGACAAAACACTGAGTAAGAACTATTTTTTGCTGTATTTTTTGAAAGCATTAACAGCAAAATCATTGGCTGGTGTCTTGATGACCAACCTTGTTATCATCCATTACAGTGTTTAAAGATTCAATCCACATAGGGTCAATGTCTCCATCTAGAACAATCCACTTTGGTCCGTCATGAGATATAGCAGAGAGTTCTCTCATAGTGGAAGAAAACAGACCTAAAACAAGGAGTTATGGCCACATAAATACACTTTCTTTAATATATGTACGTACACACACACACACACACACACACACACACACACACACACACATCATGGTGGGGACTTCCCTTTGACTGCTATTGCACCTTATCTTAACTAATACATAAGTCTCTTTGTAAACCAAGGCCCACACAATGTAGTTTATTTCAGGTTTTACTATGTTTGTAAGAACAAAGCATACAGTAGGAGCATAGAGAAATAAGCGCACACAGACAAACACACACACACACACACACACAACTGCAGATGTCTTGCAGCCACAGACAACAGAGTTGAACTTCGCACAAAGGAATTAAACACTCAACAAACTCATGCACAAAAACACAAAGAGGAAAGCAGATCCAAACCACACACTCACAAACAAAAACAGCACATACACACCATCTTTCCACTCCCGTGTGGCTGGGTGCAGGAAGCCAAACAGCTCATCAGTGGTGACAGCTTTAGGGTTGATGTCAGTCCAGGTGGGCTTCAGTTTCATGTTTGTGTAAGTCTTATGCAGTGTTTTCAGAATCTGACATATAAACAACCACAACATTCAACAAGAAATACTGAGCTTACTCAAACAGGAATAAGAATAATTTGGCACATTTGAGTTGGCTAACAAACTGTCTGAATATCATGTATAACGTACAGCATGTAGAACAATGAACAGCAAACATATAGAATAAATGTATAACCTCAAGCGACCCCACGTCCACGTGTATGGACTTTGTATTTTGGTGTTGCTATACGCAACACATCATTTAAATGAATTTAAACAGAAAATTTTATACTGTTCACAAGACTCTACACTGTAATTTAAGGGTTAAACTTCTGGTGCACCAAGTCACGTGACACAACAACATGCCGTTGATTTCCTTGAAGCCCTTCTACAGGCGCAGAGCCAACAAAAGTGCTTCTGGTAAGAAAGCTCTTTAAGTTTTTTCATTGAAACATGTTTGTGTATAATGAGTGGAGTCTCTAGTTTCCCGTCTGTCGCTCACTTTGACATAGTGTCGAAGAAGCGACACTAGGGGTCTCTCTTGAGCACCGAATATACCTCTGATCTATGAAAAAAGGACAATGAGAAGTTGGCAGACAGAATTTGCATGTCCTGCCCCCAGACATACGGGAATAAAGGCAGGGAAATACGTCTGTTTCATTCAGAAATTTTCTTCTGAGCCGATGGTCGTGTATGCAGCAGACACCTGTTCCTCTTACCTCTGAGCGATCTGCTGTTGGATCTATGGTGCACTTCAGCAGCGTTCTCCTTCTCTGCACGGAAGTGCAGTTAGCCCCTGGGCGCTTTGACAGCGCAACTAAAAGAGTGTTTGTTAAAAGAGTGATTGACGTTCACGTCACTCCAGAAGCGTCCACGTCCACGGGATTGAGGATGATGCAGCTGGCTATGGAGGTGATCTGGGGATGGCAGCTGGCTCGGTTTTGCCGGGAACACCCCCGCGAACCACCCGCCCCCCGGCACGCTCATTGGCTTCCGTCCGGGCTCGAGGCAACAGCGGCTCGCCTCACAGCCAACCTGCCAATCCTCTGGAGCTCCCCGAGCTGGATGAGCTTGCCGCTGCATTGGAGAGCAGCCCGGCATCTGACGTGGATGACTCGTCTGGGCTGCCACCTTCGGGCCAGCACGTTCAGGCTGAAGCTGATGCCCAGATGTCCGACATGCTTGCCCGGGCCGCCACAAGCATGGGGCTGGACTGGAACCCTCCATCTTCCCCACAGCCGTCGCGGCTGGATGATTGGTTCCTTGGGTCTGCACGCCGCTCACAGCCATGCCCCCCTCCCCGGTCCCTTTCTTCCCGGAGGTGAGGACTTTTCCCAGCAGTTCTCTGCAGTGAAAAAGAAAGAAGCCATTTCACACATCCTGCCCCGCCGCAAACCTGCCCCCATCTGCTGGCCGAGGGTGACCTCCTGCAGCTAAGAAACGTGAAGCTCCGCCCAACCCGGGCCCAGCTCTCAGCCCCAGCATCGAGTGCCTGGCAGGAAACGCACGCACCCCGTCTCACGGACCCCCTCGAGGACCCAGAAGGCTCCCAGACACTCCTGAGACGATCGACCCAGAGACCAAGAAGTTTGCTCTGGAGCTGTTAAGCAGACCACTCCGTTACCCGGTGGAGGGCTGGGAGGAGAATCCTTGTTTGAATTTATTTAATTTGCCCCACATTCTCAATAAAAGAGCTATTTCCTTTGTCTCTGGGTCACCTGGCCCGCAAATGCCGTTCTCACAGCACTCTGACGCCACACCTCAACAGTCCCGGCATGCTGGACGCGGACTTCCCGCCTTCTGCCCCATGACTGTTCCCCGGCCGGCCGGCTCTGACGAGTCTAGAGGACGCCTCCACCAGACCTCCTCCTCAGTCACTAACCCGCCCCCTGCCAGGTGTGCGGAGCAAGGTAAGTGCTTCGAGTCTTTTCTCAGCACCAGAGCCTTGGGACACACCTTTGCCTCCTGACGGAGTACTACCTGCTCCGCACCGCTGCGAAGCCCTGCCGGGTACGTCAAAATAATCGTCCCGTTAGTGCCCCTAGCACGGAGCATGGATGTGTGGCTTTCACTTCCCAACCCTTCATGCTGGCTGGCCAGGACCATCTGACTCGGTTACGCAATTCAGTTTGCCAGGTCCCCCCCACTTCGGGGGCGTCCGCTTTACCGCAGTACATGGCGAACATGCCAAATCCCTGCGCGCAGAAATCGCGACCCTCTTACTCAAATGCGATAGAGCCTGTCCCTCCAACAGAGATGAAGATGGGTTTCTACAGCCCTTAATTCATCGTACTCAAGAAAGGCGGCGGAATATGACCGATCTTGTGAGTTTTCAACCAGGCTTTGCACAAACTCCCATTCAAAATGCTCATGCAAAAACACATCTTAACTTGCATCCGGCATCTAGATTAGTTCACAGTGGTAGACCTGAAGGACGCGTACTTCCACATCTCATTATTGCCTCGACATCGACCCTTTCTTCGGTTCGCGTTCGACGGCCAGGCATATCAGTACAAGGTCCTCCCCTTCGGCATGTCCCTGTCCCCTCGCGTCTTTACGAAGGTCGCAGAAGCAGCCCTTGCCCCACTCCGAGAAGCTGGCATCCGCATACTCAACTACCTCGACGACTGGCTCATCCTGGCCTACTCAGAGTGTTACTATGCGCCCACAGGGACTAGGTGCTCAGGTACCTCAGCCGCTTAGGGCTTCAGGTCAACTGGGAAAAGAGCAAGCTTGCCCCGGTTCAGAGCATCTCTTTTCTCAGCATGGAGTTAGACTCAGTCTCAATGTCAGCGCGCCTCACCAACGAGCGCGTGCAGTCAGTGCTGGAATGCCTCGTCACCTTTAGGCCAGGCACTGCAGTCAATTTTAAACGTTTCCAGAGGCTCCTGGGGCATATGGTGTCCTCCACGGCAGTCGCGCCGCTGGGGTTGGTGCATATGAGACCACTTCAGCACTGACTCCAGACTCGAGACCTGAGACAAGCATGGCACCGCGGCACGTAGCGTGTGATGGTCACCCAGCCTGCTATTCAAACCCTGGAAAGACCTCTGCTTTCTGCAGGCAGGAGTCCCCTTGCAGCAGGTATTCCAACGTGTCCTGGTCACGACCGACGCCTCCAAATTGGGTTGGGGCAGCGTGTGCAATGGGCACGCAGCCACGGGCCGTTGGAAAGGGGCCCTGCTGCGCTGGCACATCAACTGCATAGAGTTATTGACTGTATTCTTTGCCCTGCAGAGGTTTCTCCCGCTTGTTCAGGGCAAACACATCTTGATCAGATCAGACAGCACCCCTAGTGTCGCTTCTTTGACACAACGTCTCGTTCCGACCATCAGGGAACGGAGGTTCCATCCGTAACCTAGACGTTTTGTTTGATATGCCATTTGAAAAAATGCATTAATTTTTTTGCACATCAACGCACTAATAAACATTATATCCACGTGGATTTTGGGACACTATTCCCTCAAAAGTTGAAAAACACGTTAGTTAATTTGAATAAATTACAACATTAACACATATGTGGGTCATTTCACTTCATTTGAATGTAAATTCTGTACATTTTATTTTGTTTTCACCATACAATACAGTTCTATTCATTAACATTAGTAAATGCATATATCTTTTCATATAACATAACTGCTTGGTGATTTATACTACAACTCTACAAAAAGGACAAAAAGCACCATAAACACATCATAAAAGTAACCTAATGCACTATATTCTCCTGCAGAGATGGCCCAAATGAAAAGTGTTTGTAACAATTAAAGACTTTGACTTTGAGATCCCAAGACTTCTTAAGCCATACAATAGCTTTGTAAGAGCAAAATGTAAGCTATTATTCACTGAAAATCTTCCGCTATACTGGAGCTCTTAAATCTCAATCGTGCTTATGCTTAATTAAAAACTGTCCCTTTTAAACTCATCATGCCAGGTTCACTGTCATTGACATCATTTCGATTTAAAAAATGAGATTTGAGAGTGTGGCAGCAGGGAACATAAGGTTAACATATGCTCACAGAAGACTTAGAACAGGGCTATACCACTTTATTGACAAGTGGGCCAGAGGGAAAAAATCTTTGATGCATGCTAGCCAAGAATATTTTAACATATATCTTCTATCAGATATTATAGTATGTCTATAATATTTCTTTACTATATAAATAAAACTTCTGTGTTCACAGCTTTAACATTTTTGTTTTCACAAGAACAATTTTCAAGCAGAAAATTCTGGGGGGAAAAAACAGATAACTAAAAAGTATTTTTAAAATTGGTCTATAACAAAGAGAGAGTAATTAAGACTGATAACACAAATTTTATTAAACAACAGAGAGGTTTGTAATTGTTGGTGAAGTTGTATCCAACGTTACCCAAATGTAAGTTTGTTATAAATGCAATGATTTAAACTTTTGACTTTTCAAATCAAATGTTTTCTTGGCCAAATGAATGAACAGAACTTTGCTGTTTCGTCGAACTCTTATAACATTAATTCTTTATTATTCCTATTTTGTCAAAATGACACAGATCAGAAATAATCTTTTTAGCCCATCAGCCAAGGTGGCTGGTAGATTAAAACATTTACCAGTCAGATACATTTTTTACCAGTCATTTTTATTATTTTAAATTTTTTGTGGATTTTACAGACATAAAGGAGACAAATAAGCAATACTGTAAGCATGTTTAAAAGTTAACTGCTTTTATAAATAATTGTACTCTTTTATTATTTATGAAATTCTTAATTGCCAGATAGTCAAATTAGAATTATTTTTCAGATTATTCACTTATTACAACAAAACTAAATTTGTATTTATTATTATTTATTAACTCATGAACTCTCATTATGTACACATTACAGTAAAAGATCTTGGTTTATTTTGAATGAGTCAATTAATTCAGTCAGCTCCAGCTGATACGTACAGTAAGTCTTTTTGATTCACTAAAAAGAGCCGGCTCATAGATTTACTGCTAACTAGGGATGTCCTCTTCCCTTTTATTTTTAGAATGAGTACCAATTCTTCCTTTTCAGTACTCACAGACACTGATACCTGTTTTTGTTTTATGAAATATGAAATCCATATCAACAGCTGATTTAAATGTTTTCATCAAAATTGTGTCTAAACAAGTTAATTTAATTAAAACTTTAATCAAATTAAAATAGAACAATTAATTTTCAACATAATACTGTGTTATTTTTATGAAATGAGTTGGTGTTATTCAGAACCTCACAGCACAATTCAAAATACAATATTTGAGTTATTTTTGTCAAATAAAGTGCTGCATAACAGGGCATCACAGGTGTGAGATAATGCTAATGGGACGGTTTGGACTCTTCCAGTAGCCATTTCATTTACACGCCTGATGTAGAGTGCAACTCGATCACTAAAAAGTGCAAAAAACTCAGACTGAATACTGGAAATGCCCAAAAAAATGCAATCTCCAACTGCCCGTTTTTAAAAGCGACTGAAAAAACAAGCCCAAAGTCGCTTATAAGCAGTCTCTTATGGCAACTATGAGCTAAAGTCACAGGGGCTACTTTTATGATACTTTTATGGTGCTTTTGTCCTTTTCTAAGCTTATAAATCATTGTACACTTCTCTGAATGGTAAACAGAGGCTCGGACATTCAGCCAAAGATCTCCTTTTGTATTTCACAGAAGAAAGAAAATAATACAGTGTTGAAATGACATTGGGGTAGGTAAATGATGACACAATCTTATTTTTTTATAAGTGAAATACAATGGCCAATCAGGTTTTACAGTAGCAAATTACATTATCCTATCTGTCTGCCACTCTCTTTATTTGTTCATTGGGCTGACCTGACTTTTTCCTGCTCCTGCTCCACCCACTACAAAAACAGAGTGTCTCACTGCCAACAGCTCTTCCAGCTGGGTCACCTGAAGGAGGTGGAAGAAAGGACAGAAATAAAGAAGAGAGATGATCTGTAAGTGAAGGGGATCTGTATAAAAACCCATTAAATGTCCTAACATTTTAACATTGCACTCATATACTGTATGGAGTGGACACTTTTGACATTTAATTGCCAAATGGTGTGACCTGATCATTAGAAGGGGGTGTCCACATACTCTTGTCATGGTAGTGTACAACACATGCACACACAGACACAAAGAAAGTCAAACCTTGAGTATGAAGTTCTCCTCAGGCTGCAGGTGAAGTTCAGTGACCGACTGGCGTACGTTCTGCTCAAGCTCATTGTCTCTCTTGCGTGGAATGTCCAGAAGTGGGAATAGATCACTGATCAGGCCAAGGAAGATCGGCACATCGCTCGTCACGACTTTCGGCAGGTTAAAGTCTCGCAGAGCACGCATGAGCACCTGAAAAACACACATATACTTCTTAAACATCTATGACAGTTAATAATTGTTGTTACAGGACAAACTGTATTTAATTCATTTTAATAACAAATCATTTTAAATACAAAGGAACCTTCTTTTCAACTACATATGCCATGAGCACCTGCTCTTCAGGGCGGCTCCTGTCCTCCCTCTTCAGTGACCCGGCTACAACCAAGACTGACTTAATGGCTCTCAAACCCCAATCATAATGATCCTACAAAAAACAATCATTTCAATGATAATTCAGTGCAGTGATCCAAAAACTCAATAAGCATTTCCAAGTCTGTTTGTTCATGTGCATATTTACCTGTTTGGAGAGCAGCTCTTTGCAGAGTGTATAGAGGCTGATGAACTTACGCGCAAGCAGACGAGCATCTAAAAAACCTTCAGCCACCAACATGATCTCACAGATTAGCTCATAATCAGGAATCACCATTGCACATGGCCTGGCACACACAGAGACATTGTTCATATTTTCTGGACAGAGCATCTACATACATTTTTCACATATATGTAAACACCTTGAAAATCCAATATTATTGGCCACTTTCATTCAGTTACATGATAACCAGATAATGAAAGGGGGCAGAAGACAGAGAAATCAATGCAACCTGAAGAGTGCTTTGAGGTTTTCTGGTAGTTCAGTTCTCCCTGCATATCCAGGGTTCAGAGTGATAAAGATCCCAACAGTTGGCCTCAAATCAATCTCCTCACCTAGGAAGTGAAATCTGATAAATGGAACACAAAAAAATTAAGTATAATAGAATATGATTGTACAAAATGGGAAAGGATGGAATGGTGTGAGATGGAATGGAATGGAATAGAATGGAATGGTGTGAGATTGAATGGAATTAAATAAAATAGAATGGAATGGTGTGAGATGAAATGGAATTGTGTGAGATGGTCTGGAATGGAATATAGTGGAATGGTGTGAGGGAAGGGAATGGAATAAAATGGAATAGTGTGAAATAGAATGGAATGAAACAGAATAGAATAATGTGATATTGAATGGAGTGAGATAAAGGAATAGAATGGTGTGGTGTGAGAGGATGGATGGATGGATGGATGGATGGATGGATGGATGGATGGATGGATGGATGGGACAGGATATGATGTGAAGATGTAAATGAAATGGTAAAAGGTTGCATGGCAATTGAATGGAACAAAATGGAATTAAATGAGATGAGAAAGGATGGTGTGAATTGGAGTTGGAATTTGATGGAATGGGATAAGATGGGATGGTATTGTGTTAAATGTGGTAGAATGAAATGGAACTGGATCTGTAAAAACTAATGGATGTAAGGACTGAATATCATGACCCACCATGACAACTAAAGACCATCAATCAGATAGACATTTTTTAATAATCTAAATACATTTATTTTTAGCTGTTTAAGACTGTGTAGACTCTGACCTCTGTTTCTTGTTGCGTACAGCATCCTGAATGGTTTTCACCTGCACAGCAACCACAGAAAGAACCTCCACAGAGATTCTGTTAAACTCATCAAAACAACCCCACACGCCTGTCTGGGCTAAACCTTTATAGATATTACCTATTGACTGAAAAATGGAGAGAGAGAGAACACGAGAAATACTAAAGCAGTCAATAAATCAATTAGTGTGCCTGTAAAATATATTATTTTCTTAAATTGCCAATGTTTTATCCTGTTATCTTATTGTGACCTGCACACCTTGTAGTCCATTTGTTCAGAGCAGTTGAACACATAGACCATAATGCCGAGTGAGCGGCCCAGGTCTTTGGTGGTTTCAGTCTTGCCGGTTCCAGCAGGACCAGAAGTGGCACCACTCATGGTGAGGTGCAGAGACTGAGTCAGAGTGATGTAGCAGCTGCAGGTAGAGTGATCAGCCCATTCAAAACATCAACAGTCACATGACATATATGTGACACTTGACTATCTGTGACACTTACCGGTCAGTGAGTGGTGTTATGACCAGTCTGTTAGTGTTGCCTAAATACTCGTATGAGAATTGAAACTGTGCGTCACATATGTTGATGTAACAGTGCTTCTGTTGCTCATCCCATCTGAGTCGTAACTGCGACAACCATGCAAATGCTTGCCCATTGGTCACCTACATGTATGTACAGTATATGTCATCATGCTGCATTTCCCATACCATTACTTTTACACTTTGGAATATATACTGTACTTATCAGCTTAATTACCTTCTGAGAGATGAGTTTAGCGACTACATCACGAGCATGGACGTCAATAGTGCAGATGGTCATGATCTTTTGTCGGTCACCAGGGGTGAGCTCACCCAGTAACATGTTTATCAGAAAGTTCAGCTGACTGATCTACAATCCATTACAAATAATTGTAATTTTTTCATCTAAAGTGAGTGAGAATATGTTTGTATTATCAGTTACCTGTTTTCGGTTGTAGTCTTTCAGGGCAGTCTCGAAACCCTCTTCCACCTTCTCGAAGGCAATTCCCACATCTGTCGCCCACCAAATTTGACTGCAGGTCAGTGCTACCTGAGAACCAAACACATGAGTAGTTGATGCATAATGTGTCCAGGGACTTTCTTTAAATTAAGTTTATCATTTTATGCGACCAGTAACTGAACAACAGTATTAAAAATCACTAGTGCAGTTTAAATGATCCTGCAGTGTGACAAAGTACAACTATTACATGTAGTTTCTCAAATAATATGTAGTCATAAAAGCTTCATACTGTAAGTAGAACATTATAAAAGAATTAGCAAAATGCTGTTTAAAATAGTTTTACATTTTATTTATTTATTTACTTTACATTTTTATTTTTAGTTTATTACTGCAGGGCCGGTGAACTTCCTATAAGAATTTCAAGTCAGATACCCACATACTGTACAACTGCATAATATTTGCAAGTATGCATAATTCCATTTGTAATTAACACAGACACACCTGAAAACTCAAAGAACTCTACATGTACACAAACACAGACCTGTGCTGGATAGTCAAACAGCCACTGATCTCGTTGCTTGTCTTCATATGCTGCCACGGCCTCAGAGATCTCCTGACGGACAGTAGAACGCATGGACTGCTCCAGAGCATTCAGCCAACATTCTGCCTATTACAGTACAGTACAGAAATAATTTATTTTCAAAGAAAGCAGCTAAAGGTTTGTGTGTGTTTTCACTATTGTTACCTGTCCTTCACACACACAAGGCTGTGAGAAGGGCACGTACTCCCTCTCTCTGCTGTACATTCCCAAGGCAACAGTTTTTGGTTCCACAGCTCCTTCCTCTTCTTCCTCACTGTTAAAGCTGAGATCAGCCAGATTATCAAAGAGCTTTAGAAGGTGCCGTGTCACCTGCACATATATATACACATATTCTTTATACATAGCATAAAATTTTTTTAAATGTATCATTTTTTATTTATTTTTCTAATTAGAAGCTGTGTAGCATACTAATATAACAGCAACCTGTCTGGGCTGAGTTCCCTTAGAAACAATATCCAGCAAGTCAGTAGCAGAGACAAAGTAGAATCTTGGAAACGTCAAACGCTTCGTCTCCAAATACTCAGCCAGAGCTTTTTCACACACTGACAATCTGCAATTCACACATAAATATAATATCGAACAACATCGAGCAGAGTTTAACTTTATGCAACCGCAGAGATGCGATGGAGCAAATTCATACACACAAAGTCACTGGGCATGGCCATGAAGTTTTGTTATTTACATGCAAGCATGCGCTAAGTCTAGGCACAAGGGGGTTTGGCGAAATAGCATGTGCAAAGTGCTAATGGGCTGGGTCAAGTGCAATTTAATTCTGAGGTTCTTCTCTGGCACTGGCTTTGTCACAGTTGTCTGTGTAACCACAGATATTTCTAAATTCAAATTACACTTCAAATGAATGAAAATATTATCAAATAATGAAGTGGTCAAAAAATCATACCAAATTAAAACATTTAACTCAATCCTAATTCCATGACACTAGGTGGAAAAATAACAATACAAATTAGATCTTAAATACAATTGTAAAATAAACATAATAATAATAATTGAAAAATAAGTCATGACCTAAAGATAGTTGAATAAAATTTCATAAAAATCCATTTCATAAAATGGCTACAACAGGGACATAAATTGATGTTCCAGTGTATTTTCAGAATTTGCGCATGTCGTGCTGCGCTTTGTGCGCTCATGAAGATAGAGCCCTCAGTCTCTAAACTACATTCTCTCTCTCTCTCTTACACACACATGCACACACACATACTACCTTTGCTGGAGAGTCTCAAGATGCTCCAAGAAGCCTGGTTGGTTGGTGACTATAATCACATTATCCATCTTCACAATAGTGACCATTAAACCCTAAAATGATATTCAGAGTGATGAAACATTTCTGATCTAACTGGCAAATTCTGCAAATACCCTGCTGTAGATACCTGGAAGTCTTGGTGGATGCCTTGAAAGCGCTCTGCGTCGTGGGCCAGCTGGTTTCGGATGTCCTCAGAATTGGTGAAGATGCTCTGGAGGTGAGCCCAAGTACGCTGGACCGCCAGCCAGGTGCCGATGACTAGATCGGCCACCATCAGTTTCCGCTGCCAGCCGCTCACCTCCACCATAAAATACTCCACATATTTACTCATCAGAATGTTCTGCAGCTGAACCTGAAAAACACAAGCACACACAATGGGAGTGAAGCGAAGAAACCTGAACTACACTGAATTCAATTAACTAATTTAATGGATTGAACTCAACTGAACTGAACTGACCTGCCCAGCTTAAAAGACCAGCATGGCTGGTCACCGGCTTATGTTGTGTTTTAGGTGCTGATCTTCCAGCATGGAATGCAGGTGGCACCACCATGCTTTTAAACAGGCTTTAAAAACTTCATCAGCAAGACCATGTTGGTCAACCAGCTTCACCAGCTAGGTTTTACTGGTAAAAAAGCATGACTATACTGGTCCAACAGCTAGGCCAGCACAAACCCAGCATGCTGGTTAAGCTGTTTTTTTTTATTTAATTTAATTGACTGGATCGGTGTGGCTGTGGCTCAGGTGGTAGAACGGGTAGTCCACTAATCGCAGGGTTGGAGGTTGGCGGTTCGATTCCTGGCCCACACGATTCCACATGCAAAAGTGAGCTTAGGCAAGACACTGAACCCCAAGTTGCTCCCAATGGCAGGCTAGCACCTTGCATGGCAGCTCTGCTGTCATTGGTGTGTGAGTGTTTGTGAATGAGTCACAGTGAAATCCACTGTTTAAAAAAACGCTATATAAGTGCAGACCATTTACTGAACTGAGCTAACCTGATGTGAAGCGAACTGAACTGAATTACATGAAATGTAATTGATTAAACTGAATAGAACTACACGGAAACTAACTGACCCAACATGAAGTTAAGTGAATGAAAAGGTAAACTGAATCCACTAGAACTGATTCCAACTAAATGCTATCGACCAATGCAGGAAGCTACCTGGTTGTCCTCCAGGGTTTCAATGAGGTTCTCATCAGCTTTCAGCAGAGGTGTTCCAGTACTGGTGTGTGTCTCATATGACAGAGACATCATGGACCATGTCTGCTGGATCTCACCAAGAATCTGAACACACGCACAGGATGAATTACAGTGAGGCCTGACATGCCTCAGTGTGTAACATTTGATCAAGAAAAAGATTCTAGATCTGCTGCCACACATATAACAAAATATACCATTGCAAATATTTTCTTAGAAGTGCTGATCTAGATTATTTCATTTTCTCTGTACCTTCTCAATGCCCATCTCTTTGACTGCTTTGTCCACAATGTTCTTCACCTCTTCCTCCACACGGTGGAGCTGCAGCTCCAACAGATCACCAAGTGTGGTGTTCTCATCCATCACAAAACTCACCTACAGAGAGAGAGAGATTATTTATTGATTTGCTTTCTTTTTTTGCTTTTCTAGTTATCACTCTGCTGATGTTTATTAGCCATAAACTCTCTCTCCTTCTAAATGGTATCTAAGGTTAGACTGTGTTTATGCTGTGCTAGTGTGTGTTTGTTACCCCTGTTGTGCGCATAAGCTGCTGCCAATGTCTCTCTCTGACAGCAGAGTTTTGAAGCTCATTAACAGCTCTCAGTGATGTCAACAAATTCTTAACGATTGATTCCAGACCATTGTACACATCCCACACACGTACTTCCTTGTCCAGAGTCTTCATCTCCTACACACACACATATCAAGTCGCTATCATTTTATGGCAGTTTATCCGGGTCCACAGTTAAACACATTTTTGGAAGATAAAGTTTGAGGTTTAGATTGAGGTTTGAGGCAATATACAGAGTTTTGATTTCGATATTTTGATATACAGAATGTACTGTATACAGTATATCCTGTATATATACAGTGAATGAAACTTGTCAATCATAGACTTTTACATTGTTTTTTATATGTTGAAGCTACAGAAAAGACAGAATATTGGATAAATATTATACCTTAGCAAACCTCCTGAGCTCCATGTCCATCTGTTCCACATTGATCTCCTTCCATGGTGTCTTTGTCCAGTCTGCGATACTGGACTAAATCCCATCATTCCCAGCGTTGACCAATCAGAAGAGATGATCATGCCAAAATTTTGTTAAGAATCAAATCTAAATATTTCTGTGCACTGTTGGAATTACAGGGCACTGTACATTTCAACAACATTAAAGGTGCACTTAGTAACTTTTTCCTCATTCAAAAATGTTTCCCCTAAAATAACTGAATAGTAATTTTGAAACACAAGAGATGAATACTCAGTATATCAGTAGCTTAATAAAAGTGGTTTTAGATAACATGGACATGGGCTGCATCATGGGGGGCGTCATGTTGTGATGACATGACCAGCTGAATACTAAGTAACCCCTTATTATTGGCCACTTTTGTTCACAGAATAAATTAATCATGGATAACTGTGAAAAGCACATTTCCGCAATGGTATCACTAGCCAAAAACTACTGTTTTTATCTGATGCTGCATCCACTCCATTAGGCGTCAGTACATGTATAAGTCACAGATGACTGGCAGCACAACATAATCAAAACATTACTGAGTGCATCTTTTAAAGATGGACCTGACCTTGTGTGCAGAATTAATAAAAAATATTTATGATCTGGAATTACCTTGACAAACATAACCATATCCCATACTGCTTTTACCAGGATTATGTCTGACCGACACTGTCGCAGTTGTTTGTAGTCTGGGAAACTGACCTCGAAAAGATTGGCTGTTTGCTGCAGCTTAGACATCTCACTTTCTAAATGAGCTACCGCACGATTACTCTACACACAAACACATAAATAGCCACACATATTCAAATATATAAACAGTTTATAGTATAAGAATACTTTCATAATAATGTACTATATGGCATTACATTATACACTTAATTTGAGAAATGGACTAGAACACCCAAAATTTCATCATTCATCATTCATGTCATCAATGTCATAATTTACTCATACGCATGTCATTCCAAACCTGTATAATTTTCTTTCCTTTGTGGAACACAAAAGAGTTGTTTTAAAGAATGTCAGAGCCACTGTTTTACATTCAGTGAAAGCAAACAGCTTGTCCAGCTCCAAAAGGACGAAACAGCACCATAAAAGTACATGTAAAACAGGCAATATGACTTGTGTGCCATATTTACATACTGTAGTTTTCTGAAACCATGTGATTTTCAGGGCAAACTATTGTATGGCTTTTAAAATTATATGGTGTTTTTTTTTTTTTTTTTTTTTTTTTTGGAACTCTCTGGTCACTGGATGCTTTCATTGTATGTAAAACAGCAGTATGAACTTTCTGCAAAACATCAGCTTTTCCAAAGAAGACAGACATTCATATGAGTTTGGAGTAAATTATGTCAGAAATGTCATTTTTGGATGCACTATTCCTAACAAAAGAAGACAAAAAAAAATGACATGTACGGTATTTTAAACATTTATAAACACACATAGACAAAGAAAAGTGTTTTGTGAGATCACCTTGTCTATGAGTTTGTATGGCTCCTCCAGTCTGATATAGAAGATGGACTCAGTGCGGAATTGTTCCCGAAAGTCATGCTGCTTAATCTAGAAAGCAGACCAGGGCAGCTTAGCAACATCCCCTGCATTTTCAACTCTCAAAAAATTAGCTAAATCACTATCACACCTTGAAAATTAATTACGCTTATGATGCTGATGAGCTATTTTCTATGTCAAATTTAACTGATGTCAACTCATCACCTCAAATCGAACACATTTCCTGCGGATGACTGAGACTTCATTGGACTGGAAAGGAGCAACCTCATGTTTTACTGTGAACGCCACCTTCTTAAGGTTTTTCCATTTCTCTGGCAGCGACTACAAAACAATGTGTGCATGTTATGTGTTAGTGTCGATACGAATAGGAGTGAATTCAAGTGGGCAAGATTTTACCTCCAGCTGTATGTAAACATGCTCTGGTAGCTGTTGGTTGTATGTTTTGAGCAGGTCTGCAGTGGCTTTTAGGGGTATGAAATGCTGCTCTGTAGTCAGCTGCCGGTCTCTGATGGCCATCAGATGACCCATGATGTCCACCAGTTTGCTGTAATCCCCATCAGTTACAGTCTTTGCCAAGCCAAACTCTGTATTCTCAATAAATGATGCCAATTCCTGCACACTAAAAAAAAAAAGTGATGTATTTGGTTGCTCTGCATGTTGTCATGTTATTAAGTTATGTTTTAAAACTGCATGATAATCCTTTACACTATGATTTCTTCAAAAAAAATATATTTGATGGTCCAAAGATCATTGTGAATTTGTTTAATGCAAAATGTTCAAAAGGTAATTTTTTAAAATTGTTTTATAATAATCTTATTACAATTATTAAAACTATTTCTATTTTTGTTTTGTGGTGTAATAAGACCCGGATGTCACGATTCACTGTTGTCTGCCCAGTGTTTTGCTTCCGTCATCTGTTCCCCATGGACTACACTTCCCATCATCCCCTGCTCTCATCTCTGCCAGCTGTCCTTCATTGTCCTCACCTGTGTTTCACTTAGTCATTATCCTTTGTGTATTTAAAGCTCTGTTGTTTAATCATTCGTTGTCAGTTGTTATATGTATTTAGACCATCCATGTTTCGTTCCTGTTCCTGTTCCTGTTCCTGTTCCTGTTTCTGTTTCTGTTTCTGTCCCTGATCTTGATCTTGATCCTGATTCTGATCCTGATCCTGTTTTTGTTTTCCCTTCATGGATGTTTTATTTGTTCCTGTGTCTACCCGTTATTTGTATTTGATTATCTTTTATTAAAATCCTTAGCCGCACCTAGATCCAGCTCTCTTGACTTCTTCCTAAACGTTACACCGAACACATTTTTGACAGGTTATATGAGATTCATCCTACAGGACAATTTCTGAATAAACTGAGTCACCTGGCATTGACATGGTTGAGCAGGTGCTCCTTGAACATCCAGCTCCATTTCTTGATGATGTTCATGAGAGATATCTTAAAAGGTTTGATGTCCACCTGACACCAGCCACTGAAAACTCTCTTCTCCTCTAACACACGCACTTTCTCATAAAGATCCTCAAACTCACTGATCTAATGAAAAACCAGACAGATAGAGAGAAAAAGAAAGGGAAACTTATTGATGCCATTTTAGTGTCATTTGCAAACATGTATAATTTACAAATTTACCAAAACAGTAGGTAATATTTCAATATATTTAAAGGAATAGTTCTTCCATAAATTAATAATTTTGTACAAAAATAAACCAGTCAGTCATCATTTACTCACCCTTCATTCATGGATCATAAAAGGGGAATTTTTCATATACTGTAATGTAAGTGAATTTGGGACAAGTCCTGTCAGGTTGCAAAAAGGCCAAAAAGCCTCATAAAACTCGTTAAAAATATTCGGACCTACATTTAAAATGTTATTTACTGAAAATCTTGTCGCCATAGCTCTTAAATCCTCTTCATGTGCGTGTGCATTCTAACATGATGTCAAACTTGATGCGACATATCTTGGAACGTCATTTTTGTTTATACTCTTTCAATATTTATTGAATGGAAAAGAGCAGCCAGGACATTCTAATGAACTTATTCTTTTGTGTATCATGGAAAAAATATTTTAAAAACATGAGGGTTTGGAACAACATTAGGGTATGTAAATGATGAAAAATATTATTTTAAATGACACAATATATTGTTTTAAATAATTCTCACTCTGTTGACTGACAGTTACCTGCTCTCTGAAGTTCTGCAGTTTGGGCGGGTTCTTGGGCAGCTCATAATCTGCATAAAGCTCCGCCTCCTCTGCAGAGAGAGCGTGTCCATAGAGCAAAAACTGCCTCATAAACTCTGCCCTGTCTCCAGTCCAGAGGTAGCGATAGGAATTAAAGGAATTTTGGAATTCTTTGACCTTAGTGATGGCCCCACGTGCACGGAAACGCACCAGCTGAGCCAACTCTGCCAGCTCCGGTATCTTATCTACATCTGCCTACAGAACAACAGACCTAGTCAGACATATGCTGCAAGTAATGTCAGATGAATCGTACTTATGAGATGAGCACACATAAACGTAACCTCAATGTCGGAGTTACCAGTGGGAAACTCTTTGAGCACCAACTTCTAAATTGGAGGTGTGTCAATTAAAGAATCATGGCGAAAGCTTATTGCTATTGCTAATTGCCATTGGATATCATTAAGATTTCATTGTCAATGTTGACTGTACAATCAGTTTGTATGCATTTTTAAAAAAATTGTTATAAAACCTGCCAGAATTAACTACTTATTTACTCATCACATAAAAATTATGACTTCCAAACACGCAAGAAGCAACTTCTAAGTAGGACTTGATGGCAGCAATCCAGACATTACCTCCACAATTAGACATTTCACTTCAAAAATACACAAGAACGATAATTTTTTTTCTCAAATAAACAAAAACTCAAGTCATCTATAGCAGTGGTTCTCAACTAGGGGGCCAGGACCCACTAGGGGTCCTCAGCACACTTCCAAGGGGGCCTCAAGTTGATTTCAAAATTATTTAAAATAAGATTTTTTTTTTTCTTCCCCTTTTTCTCCCCAAATTCAAAATGCACGCTAAGTCCCCGTGGTGGCATAGTGACTCACCTCAATCTGGGTGGCGGAGGACAAATCTCAGTTGCCTCTACATCTGAGACCATCAGTTCGCACATCTTATCACGTGGCTTGTTGAGCGCATTACCGTGGAGACGTAGCGCATGTGGAGGCTCACGCTATTCTCCACAGCATCCATGTCACCATGCTCCCCACCGAGAGTAAGAACCACATTATAGTGACCACGAGGAGGTTAACCGAAAGTGACTCTACCCACCCTAGCAACCGGGCCAATTGGTTGCTTAGGAAGCCTGACTAGAGTCACTATTCATTTGAACTTGCGACTCCAGTTGTGGTAGTCAGCGTCTTTACTTACCTACCCAGGCCACTAATATAAGAAATATTAAAACAATTAAAATAATTCAACTTCATTAAAATGCTAAAAAATACAAATTATAAACAGACTCTTTCTGAAACTTCTAGAATCAAAAATGTTCCATGATTAATCAGACACGTCTAGTTTCAGGCAAGGGGGCCTTCAAATATTGTCTTGGACATTGGGGGGCCTTGGAGTCAAAAAGGTTGAGAACCACTGATCTATAGTTCATTCGCAATGAACATGAAAGTACGAATGAGACATTCAGATACACACAAATATCACACCTGATACGTTTCAGATTGTTTGCTCTTGGCTACTCTTTTCATGAAAGAAGCCATTTTAAAAATATCTGCCACCATCTGGTCAATGACGTCATAAAAGTTGTCCTTTTTGGATAGGTCGAGAGAAGGGTGAAATGTCATGTCAGAGGTCAGCGTCAACTGAACTTCGAAGAGAGGAGTGATGTGGAGTGCTGGGTCTGTATTCTCGATTAAGTACTGCAGAGAGCATCGAACGGCACTGCAGAACCCGGCAAGAACAGTTTTGTCCACATGTTTTGTATAGGACTGCCAAGCCTCTGAGTCCAAATCAGCACCAAGCAGCTCAGCATTCTCCTGAAAAAGTAAGAAAGAGAGAGAGCGAGAGTGCGAGAAATTTAAAGGTGAAGTATGATTTATTTTTTTTTAAATACTCTATTGTATCCCAGTTTAGCAAAGACAACTATAAGTAAGATATCCATATGTTGATTTACCCCCCAAAAAGTCTAAACACTTTGAATCTGTGGCACTATGAAAATATTGCTTGGCTTGTTATGAGCATCCTGACCAGCCAAACATACTAATATTGGTTTAACCAATGGCATGAGTTTGGCCCACAAGGCGAGTGTTTGGGAAATCTGTTTAAAAATATAATTTTTGCAATTTTGTTTGGTGAAGCTAAATTTACACACTTCATCTTAAACATCTGCTGCCTCAGAATATTTAAGTTTGTCCCTTCTTCACCTGCACAAGCTCATGTATCTTCTCTCCTGTCTGTGCAATGAGAGTGTACTGCCTTTTGAAGTTCTCCTCATCGGTGAGATTGAGAAGGTTGCCACGGTGACTAGTCTTGCGTGTAATGAAGGCAGAGTGACTAAAACCTCCCATCAGCCCCTGTAGTTTGTCCAGGTTAGCCTTGCTCTTGTGCACACGTTCAGAGACACAACGCACCAGATCACATGTGCTACGAGAACAGAGAAAATGCCAATATGAGCAACTTTCCTAATTCAAAAAATCTTAAACCAGCTTAAGATGGTCTTAACTGTTCTCCCAGTCTGGTCAAGCTGGGTCTGTCAGGTCTGTTTCCTGGTTTTAGCAGTGTTATGGCCACTTCCCACGTGGTCAGGCTGGGAGGCCAGCTTAAGCTTGCCTATGTCTTGCTGGTCAAGCTGGTCTTAGCTGCTTTAAGCTGGTCTTCCAGCCTATTGCTCAGGTGTTTTAGCTGGTCAGCCAGCTTGTCTCATTATGTTTTGGCTTGGCTATATGCTATTCATAATTTAATTTAATTTAAACTGGCTGATCTCAGTTCAGGAGACAGGAAGCTGTAATTAAAGGGTTAAACTTTTCATGCATTGAATCAAGTATTGAATCATGTGACAAAACAACATGGTGCCAATCTCAGAGTTTGTCTTTGGGAGAAATGGCAACAAAACTACATCTGGTAAGAAACCTCATTAAGTTTTTACATTAAAAACTGTTTGAGTCAAAAGATTAAAGAGTCTAGTTTCATCTGATATACCATTTGAAACATTTCATCAATTTATCGCGAAGCGCCATGCAATTAAACACAATGACATGTACGTGGACTATGTGTTCATGTACTATAGGCTCATTTTCCTTAAAATATGCTATATTCACTGTGCATTATCATAATGAGAATCAATTAATGTACACAAAATCTGGAAAAAGTTGCTTTCAGAGCCAGTATATAGGATGAAAATATGGTGCATTTCAAACTGTTCTGAGACCAGTGCAGACAGACAGCACAATGGAGGTTAATTCATTCCCTAATTAGGGTGAAGGGGAGCAAGGGAGTATCCTATAGCTATCCTATGAAGTGCATTCACCCCTAACATCCAGTCAAAAGTTCAGTTTAGGCTGCAGATGATTTTTGGACCCCTCAACATGTTTGACAGACATGGGACAATGGTAATCAGTACATAGTTTAAGAATTTTTCATGCTAAATTTTATTTTAACATGGTTGGCAGTGATTGGATGATGCTGGCCATTACTTTATTCAATTTAATTTAAAAAATGACTTAGTCCCTCAATTGTTTTTTTTGTTTTTTTGTTGTTGTTTTTTTTGCATGTTTCTTAGGTGCTACTAGTTATAAATCGAAATGGGGAAAGGAAAATGCACACAGCATTCACGCTCAGTCTCAGGATGTTAAGATGTTATTTTCAGCAGCACTGGACTTTTTTTTTTAACTTTTTAGCAGACTAACTGATTAGAATGAGGAGGGGTATCACCTCTTAATGTAGTCTGCAAGGTCCTCGTCACTCCACCGTAGTTCCTTTAATGCTGGTCTTAATGAAGACCTCACTTCCTCCAGCTCAGACTCCACCAAACGCAGCTCAACAGCCAGAATTGTGCTGTATAGTTTATTATACCACTGAGTGATCTGGAAAAGTGTACTGGTATACTAAACACACACACACAGACAGTGGGACAAAAGAAGGATGGAGGGAATAAACAGAGAGGACATTTCTTGGCATGGCACAACATATTACCCAACCATAAAAAATCAGACGCCCACACAGCCTCACCATGTGAAGTGTTTCTCGTTTAGCGTACAGACTCACAGCAGCCTTGGGAATGTTGTGGTTCTTCAGAATTCGAAGATACTTAACTTCCCTCAAAACTGATGTCAACTAAAGCGCCCACAAACACATAAGTGTTATCCAGAATACATGACAAACATGAAAACAGTGTTTGTGTGTATGTGTGTCTTACAGCAGGGTTAAAGTTCATGCTGTACAGACTAGTCTCCTCATCCAAAAACAGCAGTGGTTCATTCAGATAGGTGTGGCACAGCTCGTCCAGTCCAGTGCTCCAATTACTGTAGATTTCCTCATCAAGCTGATCCAGAATTGCCAACACATACTCACACTCCTGCAGCACCTGCTTTGCCTCAGGACTGTCTAACGGCCTAACATACACATAGAATGGCATATATTACACTGTTAAATATGGCATCAGAAGCAAAAGTATGTGTGAGTGTGTGCATTTGTGTAGTGTGAGATTGTTTACATATGTGTAAGTTGGCTGAGGTGACTGCGGTTGGACAGGATTCGTTCTCTGAGTTCTTGAGACCATTTCAAGTTCCCAGCAATAGTTGGCATGTTTTTACCAAGGATGGGGCAGCCATTTTTCAACTGCACCAGATCACAGACAAACAATTGCACTGAAAGTGTATAAATAGTCAATACTTTTATTCAAAGCAATTTACAGTCTACTCATTACAAAGACAGTCCCACTAGAGCAACCTGAGTTTTTGCCCTAGGGTGCAACCTTTGAACCTACAACCTTTTGGTTACCAGTCAACATCCTTAAACACTATGCCACACCACCCAAAAAGTGATAAGTCTATAAGTCAATAAGTTCACAATATGGCTGGAGACACGGTAAACATAACTGTATTCATTTCACATAAGTGAGTCTAGACCCTTTATGGTTCCACACAGACCTTTTCTCTCTGGGTTTCCAGTATGTGTTGACAGATCTTGACCTCCTCCTGGAACATGACCAACAGCTGATTGTAGTTCGGAGAGAAAAGCTGGTGAACCCTCGGCCTCTCCAGAAGAGTACCGAAGATCTGCAGGAGCTGTGCGCACGCACACACACACACACATACACACACACACACACACACACACACACACACACACACACACACACACACACAAGAACAGGTTTTCAATATTGGAGAGACTTGAGATGATTTTTATAGACACACACTTATAAATGGAACAGTAAACTTAGACTTGAGTTGAAGGATAGAGATTTTCGTATTTGTATTTAGATTGCATTTCTGTTTGTTTGTCATGAGTGTTTGTGTGTGTTACCTTAAAAGCAGACTCTAAGCCTGGGGAATGTTGGAAGGCTAAGTTTATTACTGTTCCCAGTCTCTGGTCAAAATCTCTGATCTGTTCTATGAAACGATTGTAGTCAGACTCAAACTCCTAGAAAACACAAGGGAGAGAGAGTTTGTGCAGTGTGTACCAATATGAATGTGCGTATTTCTGAATGTATACTATATCTTAAACAAATGTAACTAGCAATTTGCTAATTATTTTATAATTAGGGGCCAAGCACCAAAGGTGTGAACCCCCTATTGTAGTGTTCTTATTAATATTCTTCTTCTGCCGAAACTCTGTGGCAGCCAATAGAACCATACAAATGAAAGTTATAAAATTTGGCACTCTGATAGTGGACACTCTCAAATGAAACACCCATATTTGGGGTCTTTCACTCAAACCCTTGTGCGCCACCATCAGTTTAAATTTTCAATTTTGTTTTGGTCCTAGAAACCAAAATATTTTTTTCCTCGGATTCCATGGGTCATGCCCCACATGAAAATATTGCATTGTTTTTCAACCCCGCCAACTCAATTTTCTTTTCTGAAAAAAACTACTTTTTGTAACTCCTCCTTGCACAAAATTTGGCACGTATAATCTGGAGACACAAAAAGTAATGGAATTCATGATGATAGACCTAACCCTTTTGTATACTGCATCAACAAATTCGACAGTGAGCATGCCAAAATGGACGTTAGGCTCTATCTTCACAAACGCTTTAGCATATTGACACAAAACTGGGTATGTCAACACAAGCATGAGCTGAGATTATTTGCACTGAGTTTCAGCACAGCACCACCTAGTTTTTTTGCTTAAATAACTTTTTGATAATTTGGCCTAAAATCAGGAGATAGTCTCTTTACAATTCTGGGGTCATATCAAGTCATACCAATTTTGATATGTCGACCATATTGGGAGTTGGACATTTTGAATTTTGTCTTAATTTGCTGTATATTACAAATACATTGGTGTATCATTATGAAATTTGGCATGTATCATTGGGGCCAAGCCCTGAAGGTACTTAAAAAAGTTTGGCGACAGAGCCACCTATTGGTTTAAAAATCATAAGTATTTGTATAACACATAAAAATAAAAACAAATGTATTTTTTCACCACTTTAAAATCATCACTGTAATTCAATTTTCAGTCTTAATGTTTGCATTTGGTGAGCTTGGCTACATAATTGCTGCTTGCAGCTATATTTGCGTATGCCGTTTTCATAACCTCCTATTAATTAAAAGACTACATATATTTGTACTTTTAAAAATAATTATTTTTCACACTCTGGTGACACGTTACAGAATCTAAAATATATAAATTTCATATATATTTTAACCTAAAATCTTGACATTTTAAAAAAAAAAGTCCATGGATATGTTAAGCCTCAACTACGCAGGTATTTGTGTATGTTTGGTACTACTTTGTTGTTGTAGTCGAGTGGGTCATATTTGCTCTCTCTTAGAGTTCTCCAGCTGTCCAGGAACTCATCATTCATGCTGTAAACCATCTCACTGAGAATCTTCCCTCTAGTGCCACCCAGCTCCACCCGTTCCAGCTTTAGAAAGTCCAAAGCTGAGGCAAACAACTCCTAATAAACACACAAACACACACACACACAGAGATGGAGCTGATTAATGCAATATGCATAAAACATCTGTTAACATTTTAAAGGCCTGAAGAAATCAAACTTTTTTTTTTCATTTATGTTAGCTTTGAAGCCAAAGCTGTATGCTAGTGTGCTCTTTCAAATGTACTAAATTAACTTCTAGCAGAAATACACATTTAAATTTTTGTTTTTCTCTTTCGGGAAAACAGACTGAAAATATCGATGACTGATTTTGCACTACAGTGATTATGTCCCAATTTTAATGTAAAATTCTATGAAAAACTTTCAGACACCTGAATTGTTTAGCATCTGATAGACCTAATCTCCAAATATAAAAACAACAGATCATCACAGAATAATATTTCAGTCTCTGTGTGAACAAATACATATAAATGCATTGTTTCATTTACATTGTTGTTGTACATGATTTTGTGCTGAACATTTTGATTTGTGAATAGGCCTCTTTAGTCCAGATTTCTCATCTTCACTTGGGATGTTAATGAGCCATCCCCCAACACCAACCTCGATCATTCGTAGTCTCTCCAAGATGCAGTCAGTACGGTGAAACACAAGTTCAGAGGGGAAGTCCCAGGGTTTGACCGAGTGTCCTGGGCGGCTATAGGGTCCAGTGGGTGTCAGCTTGTCTCTGTGCTGCTGGAAACTGCGCTTGAACACCCAAAATACCTGGATCGCCTTCCGAACCCGGTCCACACCCTCCTCTAATTCCATTTTGAAGAGCTCCTCGGGAATCAAATAAACAGAAGCCTGCTGATCCACAACATAACAAACATTATAGAAGATTCATTCTATAACCTCCTCCAATTAAAAACAACAATATGGCCCATGATTTAATAAATAACTATGCAGAACATATAAGCTAACAGTCAAAAGTTTGGATAGGCTACACTTAATGGAATTTCTCATGATTGTAGAAACCTTTTGATCTAATTATTTTTGTAGACAAATATATAGTGTGTTGCTATGCATGAATTTCTTTACAAAACTTTTTTTTTTACGCATGAGTTGGAAAATGAAGTGTTCAGCCTACAAGCAGAAAAATTTTAATACTGTTTAAAAAACATCTCAGGTGGCACCTAAAAAAAAAGGTGTTCTAAAGAAGCCCAGTGTGCTGTAAAGGCTGTAATCTACTGTAGGCAAAGAAAGAAGCTAATACTTAAGATAAGGTTTTCATTTGTTTAACTCAAGAGTATATCCCATACTTTTGTATTACTTCACACCTTCTCGATGAGCACGTTGCAGAACTCTGTGAGCAGTGTGACGATGCGTGGTGGGTGGCAGTAGAAGCGGGAGTGTGTCCAGATGAGAGCGAGTGTGTGAAACAGAGCAGGAATCAGAGGCTCCAGTTCAGTGAAACTCCGCTCCTCGAAAGCAGCTATGGGCCGCCGCAATGTCCGCAAGTACAGATCTATGTCCTCTGCCTCCATCACTGCTAAAAAGAGCAAATAAACAAGTAATAGTTGTCTCTTGTGGGATTCGAACGTACAACCTTGCAGTTGCGAGACATTATCTTAAAATGTTCTTCCTATTTATTTATTTTTAAATTAGAGAATAGACTTGATTCTGACCATATATAATTATTGACAGAGATGAAAATTAGGTTGTGTGGGATAGACCAGTCTCTTCAATGGCATGCATTGTATAAACTGTATAAAGGTCCTAATTCACATCACTTCGCAGCCTCTTTCATCAAAAATGCCGCCACTCTGAATAATGTCTAATAGCCCTAATTAGGGATGTCAAATGAACCGGTACTTTGTTCAATACCAAGTCGATAACGATGTTACGATACATGTCTGACTGACAGATTAGCGCAGTTTTCAATGTGCAGGAGTACTTTGTAAAGAACACTTGTAAATGCAGACATGCGCCTTAAAGGAGCAATATGTAACATTGACATCAAAAGTTTAAAATGGGTTCTGCAGTTTAAATTCAAAATATTGGAGAGAGTTGTCTTCCCTGCCCCCTCCTCACCAGACTCGAAGCTTATACGGGTTGCAGGGTGGAGGACACGCAACAGGAACGAGCAAACTGACAATGGCAAGTGAGAAGCCTTACACAGTAAGTTGATCAGCTAATGTATATGTTTGCAATGTTTTTATAGTTTGAAAAATATAAACCAGCTCATGTGGATTTTTTATAATGTATTGCTGGCTTCCATGGCTGTGTTTGCGCGCTAACTTGTTTCAAATCTGGCAACCCCGGTGTCGAAATACTATTGGGAAATGGGCAGTGGGCAAGATCTCACACAGGCCAAAACACAAACAGAAATTCCAGCCCGGATCGGACATTTCAAAGTAGAATATACTGGCTGTAGCATTGTTTTCGGAGAAGCCAGTATTTCAACTTAGCATGTTTCCTGTGGGGGCCTGGAGTAAAGACACTGCCTACCACCTCTGAAGTCACAAGTTCGAATCCAGGGTGTGCTGAGTGACTCCAGCCAGGTCTCCTAAGCAACCTAATTGGCCCGGTTGCTATGGAGTGTAGAGTCACATGCGGTTAAATGATCATATCATGTCATTTTTTTTATTATTTTTATTTTTTGGACTGGGGCCAGTGTAGGAAATTAGCACCAGCCAAATGCGTGTATATCATGCGCAGTGGCGGGTAATTTTGCTCATCCACCCGCCACTGTGGCAGGTGACATGTAGACATGTCAGAGTAACATATGACAAGAAGTGTAGTTTTACACAAAGGCGCGCGATGAAGAACCACATTTGATTAGATTTTGAAGAACAGATGACAGAAATGTTTTATTGGCGCTCACGCGCAGAGCGCGAGCTGTCTCGCCGACCACGCGCGTTACACGAGTTCTCACTAGTCACCTGAGAACACTTTGCGAGAATCGTGTCGTCTATGCCCACGTACACACTACAAAGTTTCGGGTGTGACAACCGCATTTAAATGCGGAAGTGAATCCCCTATTTTTTAATTCCATGTACCTTTCCGGAACACAGACTCCCGCAATTGCGACAATTATTAAGTAATAACCATAACAATGGTGCAGCGCCATGCGCCAGTAAACAAGACACATGAATGCCACCAGCTTAACCCGTTTTGTATTTGCAATTTTTGAGCAAAGATATTGCGCACCATATACAGTATGTATTATCATCCGGCAATGTTTAGTTAGCTGTCGTTAACGGAATCACCGTCTTTTATTCACGCGCTTCTAGGCGCCTGCAGTTGAAGTGAGCGCGCGCGCTCCTGCTGGACTGTAACCAAATCTGCTGTAATGTTCCGGTAATTCCGAGACACAGGGCTGATGAGAGAAATACAGAGGAGTGACAAACTGGAAAATATGGATGAGAGAAGACACGAACATAACCTTGTGAGTGTGATTTGCATCAGGAGAAGACGGACACGTGCCATTAATCATGCCATTTACATTAAAGAGTTCTTCAGTTCGGTATATATATATGGCTTGTGGACAAAAAAAGTTAATTTCATACCCTGATTAGGACTATTGAGTAGTTCCGTTTTAAGTTCCAAAGCAATCCTGTTTTTTGTGGTAAATGAATACCCCCTCTGATTTCTTGTTGTTCTACGTGCTTACTTGTCTCAAAAGTTTTACCCCCCTCCCCATTTATATATAGATTAAAAACAGACAAATATAATTTTTTAAAAATCAGGGTAAAAGAGGAGAAATGCACACAGTTTGTATTATTACCATGGTTGACTTTTTGAATGATGTCATAGAAAGAAGCATAGTAACTGCTGTTGATCCTTTGCAGAATTTCCAGCACCTGACCAACCTTTGGGTTCTGCAGCTACACACATAAATCAGAACTGGGTTATATGTAAATTCAAATGTAAATGTAATTTAAAGGAAAAAAATAAACATAAAACTGGGTTGTAAAATACATTTCAGAAAATAAAAAATTAACTATATTGGCATTTCTTGAGAGACTTGAACAGTAGCAGCAGCAGCAAAAAAAAAAAAAAGAAATACTCTGGTAAATTATTTGGTAAAATGACAGTTTGTAAAGTTGTAAACCCATGTCTAAATAGAGGGAGGGATAGATGTAGTGAGAGAGATTGAGAGACTGATAGAAATTCCCCAATTACAGATCACTCACCATTAATAAACATGTAACCCACATTTACAATGAAACCCAATCACAATTCAGTATGCAAATGTTACAATGACATCATTGCTGTCAGTTAGATTTTGAATGGTGAACATTTTATTAGTGACTATGGGAAATTTTAAAACTTTAATCTTGCTTTTCTTAATTTAAGACAAAAATACAGCACATCTCAGTCTGAAACATGAGCAGAGTTTGTATAACAAGTGATTAAATTTACATAAAAGCTTGTAGAATAAAATTAAAAAGAAGCATGAGCATTTTCGCCATTTAAAATATGCGGTATAATATTAAAAAACACACACAGAGAGAAATTAACTTTGTTTCCACCTGTTTCTGTATTCCTAATAAGTTTTCCTTTTGTTTAACCCAGAAACTGAGCTCCGTCGTGGGACCTGGGTGTTCCCCCTCATGCAGTAGCTTAGAAGAGTCCCGCTGCAGTACAGAGCCCATCAGTTGACACCACTCAATCACCATGGTCTCAATGGAGTACAAAAACACCCTGTCAATCAGGCAGGAATCCGAACTACACACATACACACACAGAGAAATGTTACCTGATATCACAAACTTGATTTAGGATAGATCAAAATATGGTTGTTTGACATTCACAAGTTCACACCTCAGCTGGTCCTGGTCTTTTCTTTCCACACACATTGGCAGGGGCAGAAGCGTTCGTCCTTGAGCTCGCCCTCTCAGTGTGACTGCTTGACTGCACAGATGCTCTAGGTGCCTGCAAATATCCTGACCAACCACCCGGGGCCAGGCGGACTGATTCTGCGGACTTCCAAGCACCGAAACAAAAGCCTACACAAACATACTGTCTTAAAGGGATAGTTCATCAAAAAATGAAAATTCTCTCATCATTTACTCACCCATATGTCATGTCAAACTCATTAGACTTTCTTTCATCCATGGAACACAAACAAAGATTTTTTATTGTAGATATGATATTTGTTTGTCCATACAATGCAAGTGAATGGTGACCAAATTTTAAAGCCCAAAAAAGGACATAAAGGCAGCATAAAAGTATTCCACAAGACTGAACTACTTTTTCACTATACATTGCCATTGCAGTCTCTTGGCAGAATCCTGATTTCAAGATCGATTACACTTCGGATGTGCTAGGAAATGTAATGGACCTTGAAATCATGATCTACAAGGAGACTGTTGATGTCAAGATTGTTGTGAAAAAGGAGTTACATTTTGGTCTGTTCTCACCCAAAACCTATTGGATCGCTTCAGAAGACATGGATTAAACCACTGGAGTTTTCTAGATTATTTTATGCTGCCTTGATGTGCTTTTTGGAGCTTCAAAATGTTTGTCACCATTCACTTGCATTGTATCGACAAACAGACATCATATCTCCATTAAAATATATTTGTTTGTGTTCCATGGTAGAAAGAAAGTCATACGAGTTTGAGATGGCATGAAGGTGAGTAAATGATGAATGATAATTAACTTTAAACTGAGGGTTTATTTTTCCTGCCTGCTCACAGGGCCAATAATGCTAAATGTTTTCACTTCTATCAGACTTTTTTTTTTTACTTGACATGGCTTTGATCAATAGTTATATTGGTCAACAACTGTGATCTTGCTGGATTAGGAGTTTCCAGGCTGGGGACCAGCATCCAAAATGCAACATATACTGGTGACCAATCTTTTGACTTTTTTTTCATATTATCCAACCCTCACTTCTTGTTTACCTGGGAGATGAGCACAGGAGCATGGTCCATGGGCTGAGCAGAAATCTCTCCAAGCCAGAGCTGGGATCTGAAGGCAGTTTTGGAGATGACACCCTTCTTTTTCTTAAGAACACACAGAAGCTTGGTCCTCCAGGAGGAGGAGCTCTTTTGGGAGGAAAAGACGGGTGTAGTGCTTTCAGAAGCGAAAGCACTCGAAACAAGTGATGACTTATTTCGAATACCAAAAGCCAATCAGTGAACAGAACACTGGAGAAACTTCCAGAATCTCATCTCATTGCCACAAATGGAATAAAACAAGAGAGTCTGTCACTTTTTCATAAGTGTGTGTGCTGGTGTATACTCACCTGTTCATCTCCTGCATGCAGAGTCCCTCCAGGACCCATGAACAAAATGAGATACTCTCGCCAGCTCTGGTCCAGGAAGTCAAGCAAAACTCTCTGATTCTCCTCCAATCCAATAAAACGGTTCCATTTGTCTGTTTTGAGTCGGAGAACAGTGAAGGCCTGTTCTCTTAAGAAGTCCACTCGCTCATCGGAGACTGCGCTCATCTTCACCTGCTCCAAAGGAACACGAACACCAGCCTCTGCCATGCTGAGTGACAGAGAAGAAGTTGGTGAAATATGTGTCAAACATCTCTTTTTTGCATCCGGTCAACAATTTTAAAACTGTTGAAATACCCTGTTGAAACCCAGCATCAAACCGAGCTGGACCAAAATGGAAATTCATGATGGCCTATGCTTGAAATTAACACTACTATATTTTGTATAAAAAACTATCACATCAACCAGACTTACATGTCTCTGAGTCTAATCCTCAGTCCTCAGTATTTTTTCATAACAAGAAGATGCTAAATACTATTTCATGAGTTCCCAAACACTGGGTCGTCCTTTTTAGTAGGGGAGAGAAACTGAACCCCTCGTGTAGATTCAGGTCACTATGACAACAGGGTCAATGGCTTTTGTGTACCTGCCCCTGTGTTGTGTGTGGGAGAAGCACACACCTGGCTGGTGCTGATGAAACCTGAGTGTTCACTTGAAAAGCCACCAAGGGTATCAGTCACATTGTATAACCTGATATCCACACATCTAATAGGATCTGATGTACCATAGTTTATGAAACACACATCTATTCCAAAACTTAATGCTGGCAAAATAATCATTAAATCATATTTTCAAAGGATATGTTAAAGGAGTTTAAATAACGGCAATCTAAAACTAGTCCTGGGTTTTAAGTGACACTCTAACTCGCTTAAAAATAATACTGTCACTAACTAAGAGTACCATACCATGCCCTATTGTTACTAGGGTTTTATAAACAGCATTAGTCCAGCACAATAAGTGGCAATACAGCATATTCATTTACATAATCAAGAAACAGAAAACAATATTTAATCTTAAAATAAGTATTTGAATAACTATTCAAAATGCATACTAACATACTATGCTTAGTTTGCATATTTTCAGCAAACATAGGATACCCAGATGACCTATGTGACCAACAATATATGTAGTGTAGGCTGCAACAGAGCACACTGCAGAGAACTATATCTATCTATCTATCTATCTATCTATCTATCTATCTATCTATCTATATATATATATATATATATATATATATATATATATATATGGAGCTAAAATCACGACTAAAGTCTTTGAAGTATAAAAGTATGTTGAATTGCTCTAATCTAAAAAATAATTGCATTGAATTATTAGTGCTTGCATTTAAATGTAATGAATTTACAGTGTTTGCATATTAATCTGTTGTATTTACAGTGTTTGCATTTTGGGAGACTGTATTTTTAAGCTTTAACTATCTTATTTGGAATCATTTGACAACTAATTTCATTATTACAAATTTCCAAAGTTAATTTCCAAAATATTCAGTTAATTTGAAAATGCAATCTACATTTTTCAACAGGTAAAATTCAGCCTATTTTATTTCGCTTAACAAAATAAGCTTCCTCAAATTCAGTGGTTGGGAATTCAACTTTCCACATCCGGGAACTGCAGAAAAAGCAGCAATGTACCGATGCACAATCTCCATCTGATGCTATTCGTTCTCACCGTTAGGTGGTGCAATGCAATCAGGCATTGACTGCTGAAGACCAATTCTACAGGTAGAGAGAACAGCCTTGTACGTTTTGATAGATTGTTTTTCAAAATTATTCGTGGGTAGAAATTTGATCATTATATGATTTGCACATGTTGGTGGGCATGAAACACACCTTTCCACTGATTGGTCAACACATGTCATCATCAGTTCCTCAATCCCACATATTTAGGTTTATGTGTAGTTCAATACTAATATCCGTCAATTTATATCCTGTTCTGTGTGCATTTGTTCAGTTTCCAGACAAAAAACTTTAGGCTACGTGAGAGCCCGTTATGATTCACATCGCGTAACCACACAACAAGCCACGTGACAACATGCATGGTTTGACTCTCAGACATGGTGGCAACTGAACGGATTGAGGCAAGTCACTACGCCACCTAGAGCGTATTGGGAATTGGGCATGCCAAACTGGGGAGAAAAAAAAATGCAAGCACTGTAAATTCAATGCAATTAAATGCAAGCACTGATAATACAATGCATTTTTCCAATTAGAGCAATTTAACATGCTTTTATGCTTCAAAGACTTTAGTCATGAATATACTTCCATATTTATACCACAATAAAAGGTGCCTAATCTTCCATTTCCAGTTTAACATCTATACCAGATGTAATTATACACACTATTTTTAACACCTCTTTTTTGACTTGTTTGATTGGACTGCCAAAAGTTGATATTTATCTAAAAAAATAATTAAGAATGCTGTTTTGTATCCCACTCATATGCATGTTGTCATGTGACACCAATGTAGAATACTGCTGTTTCACTTACTATTTTAAATTCACTTCCTATACTATACTGTCCAGGAAGCAGTGTAAAACTAGTTCCAGCATGGAATGCCAATATATTTGAAACAATATCCAGTATGTTATCATTTCAATAATGAAAACTATTATTTAGAATTGTTAATCAAATTTTGTGCAAAATGCCTTTTGTTAATTTGATCAAATAATGAGTCAAGAAGAGCTGTTGGATTGGAGGGTCAAGTTGAACACATTGCTTTTTGGGATAAAATTCTCAGCTATGTTCACACGGCACACTTTGTACAAAATAGAGCTCATGTATTCAGAATATATGCATGTGCACAGTATATACATACTACATACCACAGAAATAGGACAAGTAGTATGGCAGTATGTTATTTTCAATAGTGAGTTTTAAGATCTTAGGAGATATGTTTGCGCTAACACACAAGCATGCGTATAATCAGCACCAAAACTGAAGCATTCAGAAACAAACTTTTGGTTATGCAGAATCATAGGAAGGTTTCCGACTTTAATTGTGTTCCATTTGGAAAAAAAAAGAAAAGAAAGGGAAGTTGTACAAAAGTAACATCAAATTGTACACGTTTAGAAAGTAATCAAAACTAGTTTTTGATACAACAGAATCAGTATTAGACTACATAAATTGTGGCTATAAACAACTTGGGGCTGAAGAAAACAAAAATTAATTAGAGACATTATGAATTGTACAAAGATAATCTGGAGAGCAACAAGAACAATGATACAATAAAAATAAAGTTTATTACACGATTGTATGACTCTGCCGCCTGATGTCTTGTTCGAGTTGCAGGTGGGCGGCAGACTAGTGAAATCAAAAGATCCTCGAACATGATCCAGAGGACATGACACCAAGAGTGCTAAGACCACTAATATGAAATCAAATAAAAGAAAAGCAAAGACACATTTGTATGAAGGCCAGCCGAGAAGGAGGTGAATAAAAATGGACAGATCATGAGTAAATCTCCCTCACAGCAGACTGTGTCCTTATACCGCTGTCATTTTCACTATAATCACTCACTCGGAACACATACACTTCCTGCTTTCTGTGTACCACAACATCCATTTCTCAATCACACTCTCAAATGATCGTCTCCTGAACAAATATATGAGCAAAAGTAAAAACACATGCACCTCCAGCATTTTACACTACAGATTATGATACAAAATAAGGCATTTCTGTGTATGTATTTATGTGTATAGGAGTTCATATGAGCATGTAGGTGCTTGCGTGTATGTGTGTATGTATGTGCATGGAAACTGGAACCACATTTAATGTCATTTTTTGCCTTGTTTGTACAAAAGACTGCTATTGAACAAATGGATACATCATTCTTAAAATATATATATTTATAATATATATATATATATATATATATATTTATCATATATATAAAAATTGATAGTGAAAAGCAGACGAGCTGTGAAAGTGAGTGGGATTTTGGTCACTCCATGACCTCACTGGCAGACACAGTGACCAACTGGAGCGGGAGGTCAGAGTTTGAAAGGAGGTCCTGGCTGCCAGCCTGCTGCAGATTGGTCAGGATGAGAGTGGCTCCACCCCCGGTGATGATGGTGTCCGAAGGGGTGGCAGCTTCTGTCTGACCCGCCCCAGAAGTGGAGTTTAGCCCTTTTTTGTTCTGGTGAGTTTTAATATGTTTGGCCAAATGGTCGCTGCGCATAAAACGCTTTGAACACTCTGGACACACAAACTTCTTCTCTCCTGAAAAACAAAATGGAAGTGTGAAACGATACATCTGACATCATCTTGCAACTTTTAGATCTAGTCCTCATATCCAGTCCAAGAGCTCATATACTATATGATGCAATCTGGGAGCCTGAAAATTCAAAAAGCACACTGAAAGTTTACAACAACTGCATGAAATTATTTCAGACAATAAAGCACTTAATGCATAAATCACTCTTCCAGTGTGTTCATACCAGTGTGTGTTCTGCGGTGACGCTGGAGTTCATCGCTGCGGGTGAACCTCTTGCCACAATAACTCCATGAGCAAATGAAGGGTCTTTCTCCTGAGTGCCAGCGTAGGTGAGCTCGGAGGTGAGATGTCTTGCCATACACTTTACCACACCCAGGGATATGACAAATGTGTTGTTTCTTCTTTCCCATACCAGAACCCCTAAAATTGAACAGACACATACATATGTTGAAAATACATTTTTAAAGTTCAATACCAATTATTCAACTGTGGTTTGTCAGTTTTAAAATAATTTAACAGGCTTTTATGCAGATCATGAACAATGCTCAGGGGTGGACAGGACAAGAGTAATTGGCCTGGGATTTTACATAGAAACTGGCCCAAAATTTGTTGGGCCAGTTTATTTAGGTACTTTATTTAGTCTGTGTAGTCTCATGTGGTTCTGTGTTTGTCCTATGTTGTTTTATGTAGCACCATGGTCCTGGAGGAACGTTGTCTTGTTTCGATGTGTACTGTACTAACTGTATATGGTTGAAACGACAATAAAAACCACTTGACTTGACATGTCCTTTTCTGCATATCACTGCCCCCTTCAGCATATCACGGCGCCATTTCGTGGCCCATTCTGCATATCGCAGTGGCTCATTTCAGCTTATCGTGGCCAATTCTCACGATAGCCAGTCCACCCCTGATCAGCCCAAAGCGTGTAGGCCACCGGGAAAATGCCCGGTATTCCAGATTACCAATCCAGCCATGACTATGCCTTTACGTGAACAAGTGTGCATTACCTTCCTCCAGCCTCTTTGCAGTTGGGGCAAGTGCAGGCTACCCTACGCAGCCTTTTTCCCTCTTGCCCTGTCCCCTCTAAATCCTCCTCAACCAACCGCACATGAAGATGGGACAAATCATTGGTGTTCAGGGTGGAATTTGGCCAGTCATCTGAATCTGGCTCTTCTTTGATTTGAATATCTGCATACACACACAAAAACAGGGGATATTTGTTCAGAACAGAACAGGAAACTCGCAGATACAAAAGGCAAAAAAACGTTTATGAAACAGTACAAATATTATATGAGAAAGTTAAGATACATATTCTAAATAATGAAAAGCAAGCAATATAACCTAACAGGATTCTCACACTTTTTGACTAATTAAAATTTAACGTGAGATTACTAGATGAGGATTCTTAAGAAATATTTTATGGAGATTGTACTCACAAAGAGGAATTTCTGGCCAACGTTTCAGAGTCAAGCATAATATAAAATCAAATTCCTTTGTTGATTTTGATGACTTTTGAAGATGTTATTTCCAGGTATTCCCACCATGGGAACCCTGATTGTTGAGGTTTTAAGGATTTGTTTTTAAATATAACATTTAATGTGAATGTGTGTTTTCCTGCATACCTGAGTGGCCCTCCATGTTCTCATCTTGCTGGTACTGACCAATAGAATTGACTGTGACTGTCTGTAGGTTTGGGATCTGACCCAATGTTCCTGTGGTGCCAGACTGCCCGAGAGAAAGGGTCTGCACTGGGGCAAGGGTGATTTGTGGGGATGAGACCCCACCAGCAGCCGGGAGCTGCAGATTCTGCAGGTTCTGAACCCCCTGAACCTGGAAGGTCTGCCACTGGATCTGTCCGGTGGGCGAGACAGTTTGGGCTTGGATCAGAAATGTACCAGCATTCAACAGCTGCACGCTTTGTAGTGTCTGTGCCGCTCCATCTGCCGTCTGCGTTGGTAACAGCTGCATTACCTGTTCAGTGGTGTGATTCTGCTGTACGAACGACGGGTCCTGCTGCCCAGCAGACACGGCAGTGGCTTGGGTGAGAACTCCAGTCCCGTCTATCGTCTCGGGGAGCGATGTGGTTGTGGAAGAGATGGTGGTTGGCACAAAGACATTAGCATCGTTGGCATTAAGTGGCTCTGTGCATTTGCCACGGCTTTCACTCTGGTTCTCACTTGTTGTGGATGTGGGGCCGGCCATAATGAGCTGGCCATCTGCGGTAACGCTTGTTGCTATGGTCTGAGCCCCAGCTAATCCCAGAGACTCAAGATCCACATTACTCAAGCTATTTATAGGCACTAACGTGATGTTGCCTGGCAGCCCCATTGATACGTTAGCGACAACCTGGCCCTGTGTGCCAAACCCTGAGCTGGCCAATGAGACGGGAATTTGTTGCACATGCCCAGATTGACTCAGTAGGCCCTGGAGGTTGTTAGCACTGGTGGCTGTGGAAATGCTTTGTGTACCATCCGAAAGGAAAGCAATGTCAGTGCTCATCGTGGCTCCATCTGCAGTGGATGCTGCATAGCTTAATGATGCCCCATCCGTGCCCTGCAGCTGGGGGATGACTTGGTAGTGCACCCCATTGGCACTGGTGCCATCTACCCCTGCTGTCACAAAAACAGGCTGGGTTTGCCCTGACATAGTCTGTAGTGGCAGCACATATTGTCCATTGCTGCCCAGGAGTCCTCCACTGGATACCTGTACAACCGCAGACTCGTCTTTCACTGAGCTCACAGGCGTTAGAACCTCCCAGCGATCAGATGAGCCCGTCAACTGGATGGCCGTGAGGCCCGTGGTCTGCTGTGGGGTAAAGACATTACTATAATCTTAGTAACATGAGTCAGTATGTTTACATGCACTTCAAAGGTTCGAATACAGTTTGACTAAAATATTGTCTGACTAAAATCATACCAATCAAGAGTTTTGCCAAGTTGGTCTAACAGACCTAGACAATGCAATTGTAAAATGGCTTCTTCCAGCATACTCGTTAATTGGACCAAAATTGGCCTTGCCGTTATGCACCAAAAGACAGTTGAAATGTGACATGAATATTTAAAGGAAGGACGTTAGATACAATTACGCATTGTGTCATGCACAACTCGACTATGCAAAAACCAGCTGCAGCTCGATTATAACTGTGCAACATATAAACACACATTTGACAACAAATAGTGCAATAAACAAAAGTAAAAGTTATTTAATCACTAAAAATATCTAAAAACTCTTTGTTAACATCTCAAATTGAACCGTCATTTTGAAAAGCTTTAAGTGATTTCCCAATGTTATTAAGTTGTTATAAATCTATCACACAAGACCCAAATAATTACCTAATTGAGGACTAATTTGGCATTTTACTATTGATTTTAAGATAAAAAATAAAAGTGTATTAAATTTAATTTCTTAAATTCCTTAGATTTGTGATACATGATTTTGGTTCAGTTATCTATTTACTCGCAAACAATGGAGTCTTTCAATAGCCGTGCCCCTTGCGGAAAACTTTCAGAGATACTCTCAAATATTTCACAATTCTAATGTACAAGACAAAAAGGCCACAAAGAGCCTCTGTTTTCCAGGTCTGCGCATGTAGCCGCCCCAGGTGGAATGGTGGAGCTGTGAAAGATACATGACAGCCAGGGTAGGGGTGGAGGCTTTATCATCGTGGAGGGGTCCTCCCCTATCGTGGGGGTGACCCGGGATCACCGCAGGTAAAGCGGGCAAGGCGACGGTGGCGAGTCTGTCCGACCCACAATGGGCGGGTTTAAAAAGGGTAAGAAAGTGGGTGGCCGTACAAGCCGAAGGCTCACAGGAAGTGTTCGACTTTTCCCCTATATTTAAAACGTGTGAACTTTACCAAAACACCCCGCAAGACAGCGACGATTGAAGCGAGAACCCAACTGAAGGATTTAATACCTGGTCCTGGGCGCCGCTGGCCGGCTGCAAAAACTCGCTCTGACTGCTGTCCACGTCCAAGGCAGCCATTTCCTGCTGTTTCGCTGGCTGTTCTGGGGCTACAGAGACACAGCGAGAGAAAAAACTCAAAACACATTCATGCTCAACGAACTCCCACCTCGAAAAAGGCGGAGATTACCCGCCAAACCGCCTGGAATTCAAACGAATTCGGCGGTTCTTTTGGCTTTTCTGTTACCCGAGCAACAGTCTTTAGAAATATTTACTTTGTTAAAGTAAAAGCTAACTGGCTAATTGTTAGCGTCGCTGCTGAGAAAGATTAAACCCTGAGCTAGCTCCCTTGGCTAATAGCTCTCCAAACTCACCGGCGGTGCTGTGCTTCGATCGGGCTAAGTGTTACGTACCAGTCATAGCGTGAAAAGGTAAAAAATTGGAGGTTTATCTGTTCATTTAAACTCCAAACATGATTGTTTTAATCAAAGGCGGGCTGTGATCGGAGATTCGGGTCGATTTTTTTTTCTTATTTTTGATTGACGGTGCGGGGAAACACAAAAGGTGGGGCTTCGGAGATTACCAGTGAAATTTGCGTCACGTAAGCGGAAAACCCGCCTTTCTTCTACGACACGATTGGCTGTGTGATTCGACCCCTCGGGCTTGGAGTGGTCGAGCCGCACGTCTGTCAATTCACGACACAAGCGTTTCCTGCTTGTTGTTCGAAGATGCGGAGGGGCAATGTGGACATCGAGCTGGAATTGTTCACATATTGCAGGAAGTTAGCTGTAACTCGGAAAGCCATTAACGCACTAAAATAGACATATTGTGAAATATACGATATCATATGCACACTTGTTTTACGCACGCATCCAAGCATTTGATGGAATATATTTTATATTCCACACAAATTGACACAATGTATTTCGCCGTTGTCAGAAATGTCGATGTAAGTGTACAATTCTCTTGTAATTTCGGCTCGATCCACAGAGCACTACTCGACGCTGCTCACTTGTTTACGTGTCAGTTTAACCACCTGGGCAAACAAAGCTTTGCGGAAACAGCTGTGTCTCCGGATGTCCTCACGTTCTAATTTCTTTTTTTTTTTACTATTGAACAAAAGACCTACATGAGATACATATATCTCACACACACACAAGGCAATAAAATAAATTTTCAAAGACACAGTAAACAAGAGATAGTCTACTAAAAAAACATTCACAAAACAAAGCAATAGAAATTAAAATAAATGAATACAAAAATAATAATAATCAAATAAAACTAAATTCTATGAAAAATAATCATAATAATTGTCACCTTCAGGAAATCAGGAGGTAACTCTTATAATGAAACCATAATTTTTTATTAGCGGCTTTCTTGTTAAATGATAACCAGAGAGTTATAGAATAATTTTAGATCGATACCGGAAAGCCTAAAATTGGACTCATTCTCTTGGAGTCATTCTCTCACGTCCCAACTGTATTGCATTATTTTACGTCTCCTGTTGTGCGTACTAATCTCAGAATTACATTTGAGATTATTCTTTTTTTTTTTGTGGAATATGATACAGAGCTGGGTGGTGTAATTTCTTACCAAAAATTATAATTATAAAAAGTATGTTTACCCAGTTATACATGTTACAATCTATGTAAATAATACACACAAATACTGAGCTACATTGCATAAATACCATACATTTCTCCTTCAACCTAAAGTTGTCCACTGGAGTCCCCCTCTCCAGCAACCATGACTGAATCAATGTGCAGTTCCCCACATAAATGTACATCCAATAGATAAATTCAGTTTAAATCCCAATATGTAAAGGATATTTTAGTTACACATTTATTGCTCTACTACAATGCTATAAAATGATATGACATTTTCGTAGAGTACTATCAATCTATTATTTTTTTTTTTATATTTTTCTTCTAAAAGTACAATCTATTTTAGGGTTAATTGTAACAAATTGAATTGTTTTGTTATTTTTATATCATTTTTTTAATTACTTTCTGAAGAATATTTACTATTATCTAATGAACAGTTACAAGTTAAACTGAGGTACTAGTAACAACTGGAAGTTACTAGTCATAAGAAACTATTTGATAACAAAAATAAAAAATTAATTTTATCAGTAACAATGGAAAACTAGTCATTATTTAAGTAATTAATAGTACCTAAAAAGTGACATCATTAAACATGTTACTTGTATAATTTGCAACATAAATGTTAAAACATCCTGACACTACCAGATCTCTAATCTGCCTTTCTACAAAATATCACAACATGGATGGATAAACTACTAATTGACCTTATTCACAGCAGCACCATATTTGATTTTTGAAGGGAATTAAAACAAGGCTATGAGGGATAGATTTACAGTCTCTTTCATAGTTTGTGCTGTTTGTCCACAGACAAAACAAAAATGTTCCATAAATACTTCAATAAACAATCTCCATAAAACACAATGAGAATTAGATTTTGGACCTTTACATGACTTAATACAGCGTATGCCATTGAAGAGACTGTACGTCTATCACTGGCAGTACATAGCCATATTTAGTTTGACATCCAAAGCGTAAGGTGACAAACTAACTTAACAGTTTGATATTAGGCTCATTGTTAAGATTTTCATTGGCCCCATAACAAAATAATTTTTAGTAGCTAATAATTATTTGTTCTTATGTGCCAGGAAAAATATTTATATTTAATTAAATGTTAAGTTTTATTTGCAATAATTTAACATTACTGATTTTGAACTTTTGGCCAATTTTCACTAGCAAAAAGTCATTACCCATTCTTAATCAGATTAAGTCTGTTTTATTGAGCCAACATAATTTAGCTGGTAACCTCCAAAACTCCATCATAACAGACACTCTTTAAAAAAACTAAATAACAGAACATTAAACATAAACAAATCTCTTCCAGTTATCATCTTGCTCAAAAATGCATAAAATAGCACTTAACTTTAACACTTGTTCTCCCTATTCACTCCCATGTAAAGCATGCTGGAAAATGAAAATTCCCCTGCCCTGTTTCATTATGTTACATTAACACCACAAAAAGTATTCTTGTAGTCCCAACTCAAATGGATTAAGGAATATTTCACCCAAAAAAGAAAATTCTCTCATCATTAACTTATCCTCATGCATCACAAATGTGTATGATTTTCTTTCTTCTGCAGAACACAATGATTTTTAGAATAATGTTCAGTTCTGTAGGTCCATATAATGCAAGTGAATGGTGGCCAGAACTTTAAAGGCCCAAAAAGCACATAAAGGCAGCATAAAAGTAATCCATATAACTCCAGTGGATAAATCCATGTCTTGTAAAGTGACATGATAGGTGTGGGAAAGAAACAAATCAATATTTATGTCCTTTTTTTATTTTTTACTATAAATTCTCCTCAACGGTTGATATTTTACAACACAGTTCATCAGATATTTGTAGTGCAACCTCTGTATGTGACCTGTAAAGGTGGCGCTTGCGTTTTAATGGCAAAAAAGACAGAAAACACAATGAACAAATACACAGGTCAGGTCAGGTGAGAGGAGAAACAAATCTTGTATCCCTCCTTGAAAATATAAATATATAAATTTAAGATATACACATTTCTATTTCATTATTCAATTTGATGGAATTTTGTAATTTTTAACAAAATAAAGTCTTAATTAGGGCTGTCGATTTAACGCGTTAATTCAGTGCGATTAATTTTACAAAAAATAACGCATTTAATCACATGCCCACGGACCATAATAAGGAAGATTCCATATCTAGAGAAATGCCAGCTTGTAGTACCACCTGTTTACTCCAGAGGGCAGTAAGTGAAATTTCAGCTGTATGAGCAATGCGCAGTTTATAAGGTGAAGAAAAAACTTCAGTAGGTAGTTTTACTACAAACATGTGTTACATTCTTGCGTTCAAAACACTCGAAGGAGCGCAATTGCGATATAAGGGATCTCAAGATGTGTTTAAAGATTGAGTATTAAACTATATTTAACTTGACAGTGACCTAACATTTTATGTTTATGAGGCAACACCCCCGAGACATCTGATGCAGGTGTAAATTGACAGGCCCTTAAACAAGCCCTCATAATACATCCACCAACTGACTGACAAATTCACTTGTGAAATGGATTGCTGTGAACTGTATGCCAATGATTGTCTTATGTTCAATAATATGGTAGTAAACAATATTATAACAGTATTCTAAAGCCGCTTTTTGTATGGCCTTATGTTCAATAATATGGTAGTAAACAATATTATAACAGTATTCTAATGCCGCTTTTTGTATGGTCTTATCAATAATCAACTCTTATGCTACAGGAATGTAAAGCATTTTAATTATCTGAATATATATATATATATACACACACACACACACACACACACACACACACACAATAAACTCCAAACATAACTATGATATAATTATATATTGATAGAAATATGTATAATCATTATATATTGAGTTATTGTTATGTGAGGGGCTTTCTCAGCAAATATTTGTATATGCGATTAATAGCGATTAATTAATCGGGACACCATGTAATTAATTCAACTAAAAATGTTAATCGAGTGACAGCCCTAAAAATAATATAAAAATATTTAGGTTTTTATTAAGTTAAATATTGAAATATTTACAATATACACCAATCAGCCACAACATTAAAACCACCTGCCTAATATTGAGTATTTTGGGAGATGTTCTTCTCACCACAATTGTACAGTTATCAGAGTTACCGTAGACTTTGTCAGTTCAAACCAGTCTGGGCATTCTCTGTTTGCCTCTCTCATCAACAAGGCACTTCCATCCACAGAACTGCCGCTCAATGGATGTTTTTTGGTTTTGGCACCGGAGTAAATTCTAGAGACTGTTGTGTGTAAAAATCCCAGATCAGCAGTTACAGAAATACTCAAACCAGCCCATCTGACACCAACAATCAACCATGCAATTATCTAATCAACCAATAGTGTGGCAGCATTGCAGAGCATAGAATCATGCAGATATGGGTCAGGAGCTTCAGTTAATGTTCACATCAACCATCAGAATGTGGAAAAAAATTGATCTAAGTGATTTGGAGTGTGGCATGATTGTTGGTGCCAGACAGTCAATGTATATATAATGGACATTTTTTATGATATTGAAATGCCTTCGTCTTAAAAATAGGGTGTAATCACTAAAATATTACATGACAAGCACAAAACAGTAACCAAAGGAGACTTTGTAATAAAATTTGATCTTCAGGGAAGTACCTGGGTCCAGTAGGATAACTGAAAAGTGTGAGGTATAAAAATATTTTTAATGGCATCTGATCTTTTTTTTATTTTAGGATATATTTTATGGCCATTATTAAACGTATTAATGTATCAAATACATTTAAAACATTTTAATGTAACTGGTAAGAACTGACTTCTGAGGACTTGCTGAAGAAAAGTTTACCCAAAAATGAAAATGAAAATTTTTTTTCTAGTGGAACTCAAAAGGAGACGTTAGGTATTATGTTAGTTTCAGTCACCATTCACTTTCATTGAATGGAGAGAGAAAAAAAAAAAAAAGTGTCTTCTTGATGATGTTGGAGGTGTTGAGGGCCCAGAAGAGTTCCTCGAAGATATGGACACCCAGGAACTTGAAGTTGGACATGCTCAATGTCAACCCCATGACATTTACGCATTTGGCAGATGCTTTTATCCAAAGCAACTTACAGTGCACTTATTACTGGGACAATCCACTTGGAGCAACATGGAAATAAGTGCTTGCTCTAGGAAACAATTGTGGTGGGATTGAACTTGCAACCTCCTGCTTACCAGTTCTGTGCTTTAGCTCACTACGTCACCACCACGTTTGTAGAAAGGGTTGTGTGCATGGTTAATTTTGGTCCACCGGTAGTCCACAATGAGCTTCTTGATTTTATGGGTGTTGAGGACAATGTCATTATCAGCACACCATACCGCCAAATGCTGGACTTCATCCCTATAGGCATTGCTGATCAGGCCAACCATCAAGGTGTCATCAGTGAACTTGAAATTGGAGTTAGAGCAGTCGCCTAGTATATTGGCACAAGTATTTTTGTACTAGTAACACTGTAATTATTGATTCAGCGAATGGTGTCCAGTCATTACCTGGTAAATAACATTTGTTTTGCATTCGAATTGCAATCAAATATTAAAATTCTGTATAAAAAATGTCTTATGGCAGTCTACTCAAATAATGAGTTATGAAAAATGTCAAAAAACCTGACTGATGTTACTCCTAGTTCATCTATCACACCGAAAATGGCAGGTCAAGTTAAGTACATTGCATTGTGGGACACAGCAAGTACTATTGTATACTGCTCATTTTGGCAAATGTAGTAGGTAATTTAGGTATTCTATGCATACAGGAAATTCATATACTGTGCACAGTGTACTGTATGTACTATGTACTGCAGCAAAAATAGCAGTATGCAGTTCCAAACAAAGCCTTTGTTTCATGGCAAATTTCAGTTATCTGAATTAAAACTCTCCCATCCCCAGAGATGGACCATCAGCAACCCCTAGGTAGTAAGGACATATTTTTATATGGTAAACTTCTTATACTTTGATTAATTGAATTGCTCAAAATGTGAAAAACCACTGGGAAAGAACTTTCAAAAGAGCACACTTTGGTCTGAGGAAGTGTTTTATTAGAATAAACTGCCTGATGCTGTGCTGTGTAACATGCAGCTTTTGTAAACAGACCAGCCATTAGGTTCATCTCAGCCATAAGCTAAAATAAAAAATAAACTTTCAAACCATTAAGGTGTTATTGTGTTTGTACTTTGAATGTTCCAAAGCCAAAAATGAAGATGCTCAGTTGCCACACTATACCGCTCACAGGTCTAAGATAATGTCCATCCAACTCGCTTCATGATGACATCACTTCTTCTTGGGCTGATTAGGTGTGTTAAATTTGAAGAAGATGATGTCACCATCTTCCACAACGTAGTTGCGCCCCTGTTGTCTGTACTTTCCTGCAGCCTGCAAGTATTCAACAAAATTATCAATTTAATATTCAACATTATTAGTCAGTCTATAAAGCTGATGTGGGTAATTTTTTAAATTTTAAAATCTTTATATCCCAGCTTAATATGCAGTCAACTTTAAGTAATCTGTTGGTTGACTTCCCATAAAAGTGTAACATACTGTGCTATCAAAACATTCTTCTGTTTTGCCCATCAAGCCAGACAGCAACACTGGCTCGACCAATGGAATGAATTTGAGGTGGGACTATGTGTTTGTATAACCAATGGAAGACAGGGAGAATTTTCTGGACATTTCCAAGAAAAAACGCTTCAAAAACATCTTACCTTAGCTGCATTTTCACTGCCCTCTTCTTTAAAGTCTATATACTTCATGACTTCAGCCATAATGAAGCCTTTCTCAAAGTCTGTGTGGATCTTTCCAGCTGCTTGCGGCGCCTTGGTGCCTTTCTGTAAGGTGTTACAAAACTTACATAAAATGTTCACACACAATTTTAGAAGGTCCTAAAAAAACGGGATAGCATCCACATGTTTACTAATATGGACTGTGTGAAAGTGTCTCATGAATATATAACAGTATTAATTAATTTTTTCAAATTTGCTCACCCTAATGGTCCATGCACGGACTTCATCAGGTCCTGCTGTGAAGAAGTACTCCAACTGCAAGGCTGCATACCCACTCTTGATGATCTTAGTCAATATACTGAAACAAAATTGACTAATTCTGAGATCACCATTGAGAGCAAATGATATTTTCCAAAAACATTTAGATATAGATGATTTTTTTGGTATTATTATATTGTTTTTATTAGTATTAATAGAAAAACAGTATTTTTTCACACACAAAAAAGTGATGAGAATGCAGAAAATGAAAAAGGAAGGGAAAATTCTGACCTCTGTGTTTTGTTCTCCTCACAATATTTCTGTTTCTCATCATCAGTCATGTCCTGATGTTTGCTCTCAAATCCTCCACTGAACGGGATGACCAGTGCACCTGGATCATGAGCATCAACCCACTCCTTGATCTTCACCAACCTGAAAGAAAGATAGAAGACAACAAATGTTTTACATAGTCCACAAGATGTGAAATACCAACTTAGGAAGTATTTACTAATAGTGGATGAACAACTAAAATATTCTCAAACCATTTATTCTTTTTCCTGATATAATCTTTCTCTGAGAGGTTGACCAAGTAGATCATTGGCTTGGATGTCAGGAACAGATATTTATTCAAGACTTCAATCTGGAGGAGAAAAAAAATAAAACTTAAAATCAATAAACAGCTGCAATATGTTGTGGTCATTTTCAAGTCAATTTTAGAATAGAAAGATTAATATTCTTGCCTCTTTGTCATTCCATTCATGGTAGAAACGAACATGTTTCTTTTCATCAACCACCCAGGATTTTATTTTACACATGATGTCCTGCAAGAAGAGGAAATGGTTGAAAAAAAAATATCAGAATAAAATAAGACATTCAGTGCACGTTTCTTGCAGGCTTTCTATTATCAAATGCAGACTGGGATATGTTGCTAACTTACAAATTCAGGTTTGAGTTTTTTGTCTCCTCCCCTGACAGCAGTTTTCTCCAGCTTATCTATGATTGGCCCGATCATCTCTTCATCCTTCATCCTCAGCTCTTCATGAATGATTTCAATGTCCCTCACTGGGTCAACACAGCCCTCAACATGGATAATGTCTTCATCCTCGAAAGCTCCTACACACAGTTACAGTATAAATACATACAACCCTTTAGATAATCAAGTTTTTTTTTTTCAACACAAACAAATGTATGGAACAAACACACAATTTTTTAACATGTAATCCACATAAACATATTCATTCTCTTACTCTCACACACATTTATTACATTATTACATACATTTATTTATTAAAACAAAACCCCTATAAAATTGTAAGTTAAGGTTTTTTACTTAAAGAGCTATAATGAAATATTAAAAGGACACATGAGATATGAACCAATTCTAAAACGACATTTGAAGAAGTTAGACTTCATGGCATCCAATGACGGATCAAAAAAAAAAAATCTTTATTTTTATTTTATACTTTAAATACTTTATAAACAAATGGTCTCCCTTCTTTACTTTAAACAAATAGAATTGTGTTATGCATTGAGCATTAAGGAAATTACAGTTAAGGACGCTTCATAACAAATAAGTCCATCAATTGGCGACTCACAAACCTCCATGTCGACAACTCCTTTGCTTTGAGGTTCAAGTTTACTGCATTTATATCCAAAATTTCTGAAAGAAATACATTTTAAAGGAATATTCCTGGTTCAATACAATTTAAGTTCAATCGACAGCATTTGTGGCATAATGTTGATTACCTCAAAATTATTTCTACTTGTCATCCATGTTCTTTAAAAAGAGCAAATATCTAGTTACAATGAGGCACTACAAGGGAAGCAAATGGGGCCTATTTTGGGAGGGATTAAAGGCAGTAACATGAAGCTTATAATTTTACAAAAGCACATTATTTTTTCTGTTAAAACTTGCTCATTATTTGAGCTGTAAAGGTTTATAAAGATGAAGTATGTAACTTTTTCAATGTCAAAATACTTTCTTTTGTCGCAGCTTAATATGCAGAGACAACTATAAGTAAGCCATTCAAAGATTAATTTTCTCAAAACTGTAAACACTGTGTCTCTGTGGCACAATAAAATACCTGTGTTTGTTTTGAGTGACCTGCTTAGACCCGCCCAGACAACGTTAATCAACCAGTGGCGTGAGGTGGGGTGGGCCTATCTGACTCAATGAACAACTGCAGAAGAGGGATGTATTCGGAAATCTGTTTTTAAAGCATTGTTTATTTTTGCAATTCTGTGTGTAATTCTGTAAAACTTTCAATGGATAAATCATAATTTTATATTTGTTGTAATTTTTGTTGTAATCAGCTTTATGCCATAAATGTTTTTGATTGAGTTTAACTTGTACTGACCCTGAAATATTCCTTTGAGTAGCTAATTATTTAATTTCTATTTCTACATTAACTTATACTGTCCTACAAATTTGAGTCTAATGTGTGAAACAGTTCAACCTAATCATTACAAAACTGATTTAAAAGAAAGATTTATGCCTACACGGACATTTTTTTTTTTTAGGCATCATAAATTTTTGTATTTTATGTGCCAAGTTACATTTTAGGTTCTGAATTTAAATGACCATAAAACTGGAATTTTCTATTCTAAGTGCTTCATGGCAAACAGCATAGAAAAATTCCATAAAACCCAAAACACAGCAGTTTGAAATAGTGATCTACTCACGTGTCATGTGAAAGATGCTATCACAGGCACTGATGTGGGAAAGGAAGGCATTACCCAAACCCTGCCCAGCGTGAGCCCCCTTCACCAAGCCGGCAATATCCACCACGTTCAGAAATGCTGGAACCTTACTGGAGCGAAAGAAAAACAGAGTTAGGATGATAGAGCAGAAGATTTTTGACTGGCGTTATGTAGACATGATGTGGGCACCTGGCTGGTTTGTGGTACTGGCAGAGGAAGTCAAAGCGTTCATCTGGAATGGGCACACGGCTCTCATTTGGGTCAATGGTGCAAAAGGGAAAATTCTCAGCCGCTGCTTGACTCTTTGTCAGAACATTGAAGAACGTCGACTTTCTGAAATCACAATCAAATCAATTGAGACAGAGGACTGGAACATGTGCCGTTGACATTGGAAATTCATTTCTCAAGTAAAAAATACATATTTGTGAATTTCACTGTGTAGCCAGTCAAAATCCACTGCCCACCCTGTGGCTGGATGATGTAATTCTCATAATGGACCAAGATCGTGAGTTGTCATCCTTTTAATAATTCCCCACAGAGTAGCAGGACAGATTTGCATAAAACACGCACATTCTGTTCCATGCATTCACGCTAAATCAATCTGATACTATTCCTGTCGAGCCATCAAACTGACACCTAGACACATACCCTACATTTGGTAATCCAACAATTCCAATTTTCAAGGAAGTCCCAAAACGTCCAATCAGGGGTGGTGGCTTTGGTCCATCTCCCTTCTTTGGAGGCATCTGTGGGGTAAAACAAGCATAGTAAAACAAGCCTTTCAATTTAATGATACATTACATAACTAACCATGCAACGCAGCCAGCAATGCAGCTTGTACAGCTACCACACCTTTTTAGGAGCCATGATTATATGCAGTCAGTACCCTCAATATTATGTATGGAGTGTGTTTTGCATAATTAAGATAAGAAAAGAGCCAGACAACGTGTAGCTAGCAGCTAGTTGCCATTTCTAGAGTGTAATGTCTGTGCTGTGGACACCCCACCAGTATCCCAAAATAGCCTCCGCATGGAGTGTAAACTGACCGGCCTGATTCATTGAAAGAGGAGCTAAATATATGCCACTCCCTGGACAAGTAATAGAAGGCATATGCGGTGCATTTTACTGTATATGCATCCAGAGCATCAATACTTTCATCTTCAATTCATTGCTGTGTGGAGCATGTTAGCACATCGGTCATATGAATGGACCAAAAGGCCAAGTAAGTAGACAATTTGACCAGAAATAGCACGTCCTAGCGATGCACTTAGAAGTTATAGAGTTATATACGTATAAATCACCTTTATTTTACGCTATCTCTGCCAGCGGAGGAGGAATTTCGCAGTGCTCACGTGAACACACAGTGCTCCACACTTCGGCCGATGAAACGGAAAGAACGTGCATACCGGAAGAATCCAGAATCCCCACATTCGGATTGGTGCGAACGAGTTAAGACGTAATGACGTTAGAGGAAACGTTGACTAGATGACGTAGACCATCAAAGATAGAAGAGACGATAATTTCTAAAATTGCGGCCTTTTCTCATAAAACTCAAAATTTGTTGGATAAGGAATATCTTGAGTTACTCACACTTCAAAGCCAATTAGATGATATTTATAAAAGGAGGGCAGAGGGGGCCTTCATTAGATCTAGACAGAGATGGCTGGAAAGGGGTGAACAGAATTCGGCATATTTCTTTCAATTAGAAAAGTTCCATGCAAAAACAAATACAATTTTGCATTTGAATATTAATGGTTCGATAACACATGACTTAAAGGACATTGCAGATTACTGTTCAACCTTCTATAGCAATCTTTACAATTCAGGGTTTAATGAAAATAATTAATCTGCTTTTATAGACAATCTTACTAATTCGAAAACTATAAATGAAAATCAAAAAGAACATTGTGATAGTTCTATATGTATAAAGGAAGTCGTTCAAGCTATTACAGAGCTCAAGTTTAACAAATCCCCTGGTGTAGATGGTTTAAACGCTGAATTTTATAAAACCTTCTCAGAAGAACTTGCTCCTTTTCTTTTAAACCTTTTCCTACAATGTATTGAGTGTGGTAAACTCCCGCCTACACTGACTCAAGGCCTAATTATTTTAATTCCCAAACCAAAAAAAAGACACTTTAATTTTAGACAATTGGCGACCAATTTCCCTACTTAATAATGATTATAAAATTTTAGCCTCTGTATTAGCTTCTAGAATTAAGGATACTTTGGATTTTATTATAGATGACACACAGTCAGGTTTTATGCGTAATAGACACATTTCAAATAATATTAGCTTGGTATTAGACCTTATTGATTACCCACATCTATACCCAGACGAGAGTTTCATTCTTTTTTTAGACTTCCAAAAGGCCTTTGACACTGTTGAACATAATTTCATATATTCGGCCCTAAAAAAATTTGGTTTTGGTGATTTCTTTGTTAATTCCATTAAAACGTTATATTCTAATGCAAATTGCTCAATCAAGCTGCGTAATGGCACGTCATCCAGATTCAATCTCAGTCGTGGTATCAGACAAGGATGCCCTATTTCCCCATATTTATTTTTACTCTGTTCACAACTTCTTGCAGATCATATTAAACAGAGCCCTTTGAGAGGTATCACTGCTGCTGGCAGGGAAATTATCATTAGTCAACTGGCAGACGATACCACTCTTTTTTTTAAAAATGCAGGAGAAATACCCTTAGCCCTTAAGATTATCCATAAATTCTCTAAAGCTTCAGGGCTTTACCTGAATATAAATAAATGTGAATTAATGTCTCTTAAAAACAGTAATCTTCTGTCAATTTGTAATATTCCCATTAAAGACGAAATCACATATTTAGGTATTAAGATTGTAAAGAATGAAGAGGGACGATGTAAGCTTAATTTTTCTCCAGTCATTGACAAAACAAAGAGAAAATTAAATCAGTGGTTACTTAGAGACCTATCCTTGAGGGGGAGAGTACTGATCACAAAGGCAGAGGGCATCTCAAGACTTACATATGCAGCGCTTTCCTTAGCAGTTGATGATAGTACTTGCAAAATTATTGATAAAATACTGTTTAATTTCTTATGGAAAAATAAAATGCATTATATAAAGAAATCTGTGGTTATGAACTCAACTGAAAATGGAGGCCTGAACTTCTTAGATTTTACCACCCTTAATCACACCTTCAAAGTTAACTGGATTAAGCAATTTCTTAAAAAAAAACAACATCTATCTGGAATATTATACCTCACTTTATTTTTTCACAAGTTGGTGGTCTTCAATTTCTTTTACTTTGTGACTACAGTATCACCAAACTTCCTTTAAAACTATCTAATTTTCACAAACAGATGCTTCTTTTTTGGAATTTAATCTATAAACACAATTTCTCTCCAAACAGATGTTTTATCTGGAATAATAAGAACATTCTGTATAAATCTAAATCTTTATTTAATTTGAATTGGTTTAGTAACGATATAATTTTTGTTAACCAACTTTATAACAATGAAGGACTTATGATGACTTATTCTGAATTTCTTTCTAAATATAATATTCCAGTTACTCCTAAAGATTTTGCTGTGGTTATGGATGCTGTTCCCTCTGGCCTAAAAATGCTTCTTAAAAACACCTGTCCTTTGCTATCTCCATACTCGTTGGATCCTGCTGATACTGAAGTAGGCCGTATCTGTTTCTCTCGTTCCTATATTAAAAATAATAATCGTGGTGTACGGGCTTTGTTCCAAAGGGATATTGTCTCCAGACCTGCTGTTATTTCATTTTGGAATGGCTGTGCTGATAATTTGGTATGGAATAAAATCTGGAAACTTCCTCATAAATATTTAATCACAAACAAATTCAAAGAAATTTCCCTTAAACTCATTTATAAATATTACCCATGTAAGTATTACCTTGTAAATAGATATAATTGTGATATCGATACATTTTGTACATTTTATGATCTACATGATGAAACATTTTATCATTTATTTTGGAGTTGTCCTCATTCAGTTTCTTTTTGGTCAGATTTATGTTCCTTTATTAAGGCTCATATCATGCCTAGTTTTCAACTGTGCTTTAAAAATGTGTTATTTGGTTTTTTCCTCATATGACAAATCTTATCATAAGGAATATTATTTAATTAATCTGCTTCTTATGTTAGCCAAATTTAGTATTCATAAATGTAAATTTGGAGGAAACAAGCCTTTGTTCTTATTTTTAAGAATAGAAATTCAACAATACCTTAAAACAATACTGGGTTTGAAAAATAAGAAAGCTTCAAAATGCATATCTTTATGTAAACACTTTCACATCATCGTTTAACTTTTAAATTTACCTTTTTTTTTTTTTTCTGTTTGTTTATTTGTTTTACTCAATGTACCCCTCTAATTGTAACTGTATTTCTTCAATAAAAATAAATAAATAAATAAATAAAAAATAGACCATCAAGGACGGGTGCGTTTCAAATGGATTGAAAAAAATATTTAATTTTTTATGGAGAAACAGACATTTTATGTAAACAAAAGAGTAAAGGTGGGTTATCTGTGCTTACCTTTGAAACCTTGAATAATACATTTAAGGTTAATTGGTTAATTCAATTTATGAAAGAAAAGGATAGCATGTGGTACACATTTCCAAAATATGTGTTTGATATGTTGGGTGGCATAGATCTTTTGTTGAGATGTGATTACAAAATTGACAAACTACCTGTGAAATTAGCTAAATTTCACAAACAAGCTTTATTAGCTTGGATGCTGGTGTTTAAGCACAATTTTTCCCCAAATAAATATATTATTTGGAATTATAGAAGTATTCAATATAAAAATAGATCACTCTTTTATAAAAGTTGGTATGAAAATAATATTGTGTTAGTTAGACAACTTTTAAATTCCAACAGTAATTTGTTAACTTATAGTGAATTCTTGGATAAATTTGGGTTTCCAGTTACACCAAAAGAGTATGCTGTTGTGTTTGATGCCATACCTCAACAGGTTACACATTTTGTAAGAGCTTGTGGAAGTGATATTTCTGAGACAATATATTTTAAAGACAGAGATATTATAGGAGATATTAATATCCTTAAACAACACTACCAATAAACATATTAGAAATATTATAATAGGCGAAACAGCTTGCCAGAAAAGTTCATTATGGAACAATGTATTTAGAAATATAAATTGGACTAAAGCTTGGAATATTTGTGAAAAATAATAAAGTAAAAGAGGTTACATTCAAAATTTTACATGGTATATATCCAGCTAAAGGTGTATTAGAGAGATTTAATTTGGATATTGATTATTCCTGTGATTTTTGCTCAACAGAAAAATCTATTATCCATCTTTTTTGTAATTGTGTTTACTCTAAAATTTTTTGGGTGGATATGGAAAATTTTATCAGAAGGAAAACCAAAATTATATTCAAACTTAATAGTTTTGATATATGTATATATTATATATTTTATTTTTCTTGTGCAACTTTTTATTATTTTGGGGAAGTTCTACATACATAAGAAGAAATGGTCAGGGTCTAAGCCAAATTTCATTCATTTTCTCTAGGAGCACCGGTTTGGAGAATATTGTCAACAAAAAAGCAAAAAAGACTTGTAGTGTTTTTCATGGTTACCTTTTTTGATTAAGGAATATGTTTTGTACACTCTGGTATATTTTGTATATATCTGTATAATGTTGTTTATTATGTTCTGTAAATAAAAAAATAAAAAATAAAAAAAATGGATTGAAAAAAAGTCCTTCAGTATATTTACATAACCTTTAGTCTATGCCCACATCGTTGGAGTAGAGGGACAGGATATTGTGAAATTCCTGGATGGGCTTGTTCCGAATCTGCTCGACATAGGCCATAAGCTGGAAATCGAGCAAGCTCACAGGTTTCTACTCGGCAATCCACAGAGGGAGAGGCCCTGATCAATTCTGGCCAAATTTCAAGGGCAAGAGAAAGAGCAGAGGAGTCAATACGCTGATATTAAACATCTACAATTCAAATGTCTCAAACAGATTAAAGATAAATTAGGAAGAGTCATTATTGTTTTATCTGAAATTCAGGGGCAAAGTCTTATTTTGGCTAATATTCATGCACCTAACATTGATGATCAGGGCTTTTTTATAGATCTTGAAAGGATGTTGCAAGCCGATGGCAGCATGATATAATATTGGGACAGGAGACTTTTGATGGATTTTTGATGGATTCAGTCCTTGATCATACTGAAGGAAATGTGTGCAAGCCCCCTAGATCAACATTGACGCTCACAGGATGTGTATAAATCTTGGTATTACAGATATTTGGAGACGTTTGAACCCATCTGAGAGGGACTATAAAAAAAATTTCATCAGTACATAAGATTTGCTCTTGAATAGATGTATTTATTTTTTTTATTTATTTTTTTGATAACCAAGTACCTCATTCCATCTGTTGTTGATTGCTCAATTGGAAACATTTTAGTCTCAGATCATGCCTTGGTGTGTTTAGAGGTGTTGCCACATATGAAGAAAAGGAAATCATATAGTTGTCGCTTTAATGTATCCTTTTTGCAAAATCCTGAATTCCAACAAATGTTAAAGGCTGAAATCAGTGACTATATGGAGACCAACTGGTCCAAGTATCCTCTGTGGGCGTGGCTTGGGAGGCACTTAAGGCGGTTCTTAGGGGCCGGATAATACAGTATGCTGTATTCACCAAAAAAATCAATTTGTCTTCTAATGGCCTCAGAAAATTGACCCCATTGAAATCCAGATATTAAACTATTTTGTAGTAGAAGGTGGAGTTTAGGCTATTCAGGGCAAGACAGTCATACTTTGAGTCTGGGGATAAAGCAGGGAAGCTTCTGGCTAGATTTATAAAACAGAGAGAGTCTTTTTCTACTATTCCCTCAGTGAAATCTGCTGGTGGTGAAATATTTAACTCGATCACTGATATTAATAATGCTTTTAAAGCATTCTATCTTGATCTTTATAGTTCCACACCTTTGTTTAGTTAAGAGGATATTAGAAACTTTGTGGAACCATAAGAACTTCCTAAACTGTCAGCTGAGCAAAGAAATTATCTTGATTCTGAGATAAAATTAAGGCCTTTCCTACAGGTAATGAACATTTATCTATGAAAAGGAAGGTTAATGTTATTAAAATTAACTGTATTATAAAATTCAACCTCCTGTTACAATCTATCTCATATAGATGTCTCTTATTTCAAGCAATCTGATAACAGTGAAGTCCTTCATTTGGAATGGTAAGCATCCCAGATTACACTTCAGTAAATTACAAAGGACAATTGGCACAGGTGGGCTATAGGCCTACCCAAGATTTTGTTTTATTATTATGCATTCGGTCTTAGACATTTGGCTCATTGGTCGCTTCCACCTGAGAGAGCCCCTCCCTGGTTTTGTATTGAACAGGAAGTTCTTGCCCCTATTTCTCCATCGCAAAGCCATTCTATCAAACTAACCGGAGAAGTTGGGTTACACCCTGTTATCTCGCATTTGCATGCAGTATGGACAAAAGTGTCCAGAATGTTGCCTCAAGCATATGGCTGAACCCAAAATGATGTATTGACAAGTCCCCTTTCTGCTGGACAGAGTGGATTGTGAGGGAGATTATTATGTTCGGTGACCTATATGAGAGTGGAGTGTTGAGATCCTTTGAAAATATGGTTCAATATTTTGGGATTGCCAGGTCTCAATTCTTTAGATATTTACAACTGCACCACCTGCTCTGTACTATTTTTGGGAGTAGCATACACCACCCTAAAGCAGGGGTGTATGCTACTGTACTTTTTATGTTGACGTTTTTTAGAATCCTAGCTCACACTCCCTCATCCAATAACAAGTTTAAATCTTTCTCCCATAATCTCTTGAGTTGAAGCTCTGTCCCCCAGACTCTGAATTAGCAGGGAGTAATATATATAGTATATAATATACTGATGACCTTTTCCAAAGGCAATAATCACCACTCCCAGAGTATCTGCCACTTTAGGGAGGTGTATACTACCCCCAACGATAGTACAGAGCAGGTGGTGCAGCTGTAAATACCTAAAGAACTGAAATCTGGGAATCCTAAAATGTTGAACCATATTTTCAAAAGATCTCCACACTCCACTCTCATATAGGTCACCTAGTGTAGTAACCCCCCTCACAATCCACTCTGACAAGCAGAAAGGGGACTTATTAATACATAATTTTGTATTCTGCCATATGCTCAAGGCAACATTTATATAAATATCAGAATTAAACACTCTGGACACTTTTGTCCATACCCAGTGCAAATGTGAGATAACAGGGTGTAACTGAACTTCTCCGGTTAGTTTGATAGAAAGGCTTTGCAATGGCGAAATAGGGGCAAGAACTTCCTGTTGAAAACCAGGGAGGGGCTCTCTCATGTGGAAGTGACCAATGTACCAAATGTCTGAGACCGAATCCATAATAATAAAACAATCTTGGATTGGCCTAGCCCACCTTTGTCAGTCAGCATATGTAATTTACTGAAAAGGTAATCTAGGATGTTTAGCATTCCAAATGAAGGACTTCGTTATGTTATCAAATTGCTTGAAATAAGAGAGGGGGAAATCTTCAGGGAGAGACTGTAGCAGGTAGTTGAATTTTGGAATACAATTCATTTTAATAACATTAACTTTCAAATCATAGATAAATGTAATGAAGCCCACCTGTCCACATTGCTCGAAAACTTTTTTAATAAGGGGTCAAAATTAACTAACTAAATCACACAATGTTGCTGGGAATAAAATGCCCAAATTCTTAATGCTCTGTTTAGGCCACTGGAAGGCGTTGGCAGAAAAGCCATTACTGGGTAGTACGCTGTCAGAGACAAAGCTTTGGATTTTGACCAAATGACTCTGTATCCTGAGAATTAGAAAAGGAATTAATATTTCTGTGGGGTCGGAGATGAATAATAAAATATCATCTGCACAAACCAAAAGTTTACGCACCACACCTCCCGCCACCACCCCTGGAAAATCATCTTCCTTTCTTTTCGTGTCTGCTAATGGTTCCAGGACAAGACAGAACAATAATGGGGAAAAAGTAAAATAATCTGAAATGAATCAATTTGTTTGTACCAAAGCTACCAGGTGTCTGTAAAGTAACTTAATCCATCCAATATAAGTATTCCTGAACCCGTATATTCCCAAAATGTAAAAAAAATAATCCCATTCCACCATATCAAACACCTTTTCCACGTTAAGTGAGCTGGCAGCGACCAGAGTCTGATCATTCGCCACTGACCACATGATATTTATGAAACATCCATTGTTATCAGAAGAGCTACGACCCTGAATAAACCCCACCTGATCTATATGTATAAGAGAAGTTATAACTTTGCTTAATCGGTTAGCCAAAATTTTGTACAATATTTTTACATCTAGCTAGATCAGTGAAATTGGGCGGTAACTCTTACACTCGCTTGAATCATTGTCCTTTTTAAGAATCAGATTTACCCGGTCTTATGTCATGGTTGGTGAAAGCTATCCATTCTTTAATGATTCCGTTTAAACTTCTAACAAAAGTGGAGCCAGTTCTGTAGCATAAGATCTAAAAAATTCAGTGACAAAGCCATCTCAGTTTATCTCAGAATCAAGAGATTTTTTTTGCTTAGTCGTCAGTTTAGGGAGTTCAAATTTTCTAATATCTTTATCAGTAGACGAAGACATGGAACTTGCCAAATATTGTATATCTAGCCAAAAGCTTCCCTGCTGTGTCCCCAGACTTGAACGATTACTGTTTTGACCTGAACAGCCAAAACTTCACCTTCCATGACAAAATAGTATTATATCTGTATTTCAATCAGGTCAATTCTCTTAGGCCATTAAATAACATTCGGCGCTTCAGCTTTCCCTTAGCATTTTAATATTCCCTTCCAACTCCACGAGTTCTTGTGCTATGGATTTTTTGATGAATGAGGCATACTGTATGATCCTACCCCTAAGAACCACCTTATGTGCCTCCCAAGTCATGCCCACAGAGGATGCTGAGTACCAGTTGGTCTCCATATAAACATTGACTTCAGCCTTTAACATTTGTTGTAATTCAGAAAAAAAAAAAAAAACAGAAACAAAATGTGCGCATTAATGACAGCACCAACTGGCAACCATGTATGCCTACAAGAGCCCCCGTGACATTTTTGCCATTGGATTGCTCAAGTCTGGTGCTTCTATACAAATTTTGTAAGACAGAATTACACAGCAAAAAATTGTCTATAAAACAAACTCCAGCCAATAAACTGAATAAACACAAAAAACTTGTAGATTCATCCTAGTGGAACCAGCAAAAGAGGAAAAAAACGGGGCTGTTCAGTTCTTCGGGCAGTCAAAAGAATATTCAGTAAGCCGGCCCACTCGGCCGATACATGAGTACAACAAAAGACCCATTCAATCCACATTCCACAATTTCCTCTCACTTATTTTAAAAATTTTATAGTATAGCCAAATCTTTTATTTTGAATGGTAAATGTCCTCAGATGCATTTTAACAAGTTGCACAGGCCAGTTGACAAAGGTGGGTTAGGTTCCCTAAGATTTTATTTGACTATTATCCTTTTGATCTCAAACATTTGGCACATTGTTCGCTCCCACCGGAGAGGGCCCCGCCCTGGTTTTCACATACATGCCCCTACAGTCTTACATACACGGATAAATAACACTTACACATGTTGTCTTGTTTGATGTGATTGTCTTGTTGTTCATAATTTTTCCCCACGTTTTTCTTGAACATTCTCCCAGTAGGCCCGAGTGGACTCATTCATTGAGCCAATTTGTGAGAATTTGGGTCTGCAAAGGTCAACTGCAACATAGTTGGTGTCAGAAGTGGGATGGCCTTAAGAGAGCAGCAAAGGAGAGAAGGACCAGCCTGTGCTCTAAAACAAAGGCCGTAGTTAAGGAGGACTTGGTTTGAGACTCTTTGGAGACTTAGGAGGTGAATGGCAGATAGTATACCTCCCAAGGGATCTGAGAGAGTCAAGCCCTCCCCAAACCAGTTCAGTCAATCTGGCAACATCCAGTGAGGGTATGTGAACTCCCGACACCAGCACCACCACACAGAGCACCCGGCAATGTCCCACAAGCCAATGACTCATCTGTGGCTCCAGGTCCAAGACGTCAACCGACGGCCCAATCAGAGACAACGATGCCAGTTCTACAGCAGGGGAACGACATCGAAAGTTATGTGCAATGGTTTATTGACTGGTACATCTGTTGATGGGGCAAAAGCTGGAGGCTTACCTGGCGATGAACTAGGAGCACGCAGGTGTCTATGATGGCCAAAAAGAGGCAATTCTGGAAAAATTAAACATCTCACCGGAGACCTACCATCAGCAGTTCCGTGCGGTTTTGGTACCAGAAGTAAAGATGACTACAGGAACTAACCATCATCTACGGAATCTCTACCAGCACTGGGTGAGACCGGAACAGCACTCCAAAGAGGAAATCGGGGAGCTCATCATCGTGGAGCAGTTACATGGGTAAGGGAGCATGAGCCAAGGATAGGATTGGCAGAAGCAAAGTGGGCACAACAGTACATGAATGCTCATTGGGCTCCTCGTACTCAACCACAAGGTAAGGCATGCTACCCTCAGCAAAGTCTTGGGGTTGTAATTGATTTGGGACAACCAGAAGATACTGAATGTGTTCAAAAACCAAAGTTTACAGCTGGCCACAAGCTAGTGTGCTTTTTCTGTCAGCAACCGGAGCACAAGTCTTCGGTGTGTCCAGCATGGGTGGCTAAGCTGACAGGTTACTGTTATGTCTCCAGAGGCGAGGACAATGTTAATGACTCTACTGGGGAGAGTCAACACAATCAAATTATGATGGACATAACGCTTGATGGACATGCTGTTCAGACTTTACTTGACACTGGTAGGATCACCACCCTGATAAGGGAAAATCACACCAAGTTTTCCATGTCAACCTGCTTAAAGAGTGGAAGAAATCACCCAGTAAGTCCCCAGAGACATCACTGCTGATCAGAGAGGTAAAGGATGTAGAGGATGACAAGTCAACTCCAGAGGCAGAGCCATGGATGCCATTTTAGGCAGTGACCCTAGAACATCTGGCAGAAACCCAGGGGGCTGAATTACAAGAACTACTTGACCAGTTTCCTCCCTTGTTCTGTCAGAAGCCTGGATGAACTAAGCTGATCCACCACACCATCCATCTCACTGACACCACCCCTTAAATACACCAGCCTTACCAGGTGGTAGAGAGATTGGTGGCTCCATCGAAGGAAGAATTGAGGAGATGAAATGGCTGGGAGTGATAGAAGCCTCCATGAGTGGATGGATCAGTCCACTGGTCATAGTCCCAAAGAATGATGGATTGTTATGGGTCTGCATTGATTTCCGCAAGCTGAATGCCCAGTCCAAATTTGATGCCTACCCTATGACCAGGATTGACGATCTGCTGGAGAGGATAGGACAGGCCCAGTTCATTACCACACTGGACCTGTGTAAGGGGTACTGGCAGGTGCCCATTGATCCTGCCTTCAGAATGTACACTGCCTTTAGGATCTCACTAGGGCTATTTCTGTTTACAGTCCTACACTTTGGAATACATGGGGCACCAGCTAACTTCCAAAGGTTAATGAACTGAGTTCTCCAGGGCTGCAAAGAGTGTTCTGCTGCCTACCTTGATGATGTGATGATTTACAGCAATACCTAAGCAGACCACATGAAACATCTGTGCCAGACCCTGGAGAAGATCCAAACAGCGGGCCTGTCTTTAAATGTGATAAAATGCGAGGGGGCGCAATGGTAGACCAGCTATTAGGGTACCATCAAGGCAACAGTGAGCTATGACCCCAGTGGAGGCTATTTGACGCAGTCCTCGACCCAGGACAAAGAAGGAAGTGTGGTCCTTCCTGGGCCTAATGGTCTGGTTCCGCCGATTCATCCCTGACTGACAAGAACCCTGTTAGGTGGACCAATTACTGCGAGACGGCATTCAATTTACTGAAAGACAAAATATGCTCCAGCCCGGTTCTACAAAATCCAAATTACACACAAAGATTCCTGCTACAAGTGGACACCTCCAGGAAGGGAATTGGAGCGGGACTGGCCCAGGGGTCTGAAGGAACCGAGAAGCCAGTCGTCTACCTAAGTAGAAAGCCGTTGCCCAGAGAGACCATGTACTCAATGGTTGAGAAGGAATGTCTCATAATCAAGTGGTCCCTAGACAGTCTCCGTTACTATCTCCTAGGGAGCGATTTCGACCTGGAGATAAACCATCGGGCGTTGACTTGGATTCATTCCATGAAGGACCACAACACTCAGGGAGACTGAACCTGGTTGCAGACTACCTATCCATGGGGGTTTGTTAAAATGGTATATTGCTTATTGTTATGTTTGATGTCAGCATTTTATCTGATAATGAGGAAATGTGAAGTTTATTGTTTCTGTGTTTCTAAATAAGTTTATGCTGTACATAAGGTGATTGACTCTTACCTGATCAGTGGTATGCTCTTGAGGTGGAGGAGTCTGGGGCTATAAGAGGGGAGTCCAGACTGTGAGGATTTGGATCCACAAAGGCCAAAAAATAATAAGTTTTCAAATTTAGATTTGGTAGAGATTAATGTTGATGTAGCCTAAAACTTTGAAAACACCTGCATCAGACTATTAAGAGTGCAAATAGCCAAGCTGTGTGGCAGGTGCTACAGTATTTACACAACATGCAAATAGCCACTCTGTTTGTTTGTTCTTTACCAAAAGGACCACTTTTCTCATTCAAACAGCATTTTATATGCTGTATGAATTTCAGCATTTCACACATCACACAATTTTCAGACAGGCATTGGGTATCTGACCCAGACATATCTTGAGAATCATTTTTGTTCACAAAAACACACCACTGTATTGTTATTTATTGGCAAAAAGATTAACAAGAGACTAAAGAACATCTGATAACATAAGTGAATTGTATTGGCAAACATTCAGTATGAAAACAACATACTGTAAAATGGTGAAATTTGTTTTTTTCAATTTAACAATTCAATCCTATTTTTTGTGACATTTGTGTATCAGTTGTGTGCTCATTGTTTAGAACACCATCACTGCTCACAGGGACAGGATTGGCTCTCATGACACAATAAAGAATGGCAAATAGTAAGTGAAATAAAACAATATTAATAGGAAAGCTTAATCCAAAGGTTAATCAGTTTACATTTACACTCACTATAACAAAAATTTACATTTTAATCTCTTTCATTCATTTTTGTAATTGCAGATAGGTTTAACACATTAATGGGAACAGTTGTAACACTATTAAAATGGACCCCACCCTGTCAGCCGATGAAATTTGATTAGCTAGCTACAGCACTGACACATGTCAATCATGCTAACTGATAGCCAACTAGACATGGAAAAAACAAGGCTATTTATGTTTAATTTGCATAAAAACTGATGACTCAATCAGATATGTTGTGTATATTTAAAACTGACCCTCATACCCCAAAAACAAACCTTAAGGTGGGGTAAGGCTGCCAGTTCACTTAGAGAAAAAACAAGGGTGTGTCTCGCAAGATGGTTGGGGCACAGGGCGATTGTTATTTTTATTTTTTTTTATCTAATATTACTGTAAGAGGAAAAAGTGTCTGAAAACAAGCACATTGCTTTGGCATTTACCAGATATGTTTTTTGAAAAGTTAACTGATGAATTAATCTCATTTTTGATTTTCCACCGTAATTCTTTTGTCATTCACTTAACAGGTTAACTGTAAATCAGGCAAGGACTTCATGGGACAATAATGCCAAACCAAAAGGATTGTTGGGTGGCCATTATATATTCGCAGTGTTATGGCAACGTGTGATGAAATGAATCATCTCTATCACAAATTCAAATCTGGATTTTTTTATGCTTGTCTGAAACATGGTTGAGTGTCACCTCACCATCAGCAATTTGACATGTTCCTGGTTATAATATGTTTAGAAGAGATAGGTCGGTGGGTAGGGGTGGGGGAATTATGTTTTATGTTAAAGACAGTATCAGGTGTGTACAGTTACAGCTTATGATTTTTATATTGAATGTATAGCTTTAGATATTTTCCTATCACCACAAATGTCTTTTATAATAATTGCTATCTATTGACCACCTTCATTAAATAATACATTTTATGATAAATTACATACGTTTCGTAAAGTGAAGGTGCATCTCAAAAAAATTTAATATCGGTGAAAATTTTTTTTTACCGTAATTTAATTCAAAAATAGGAACTTTCATATATTCTAGATTAACACAAAGTGAAATATTTCAAGCCTTTTTTTTGTTGTAATCTTGATGATTACAGCTTACAGCTCATGGAAATCAAAAATCCAGTATCTAAATAAAGAATTTATAATACAGAAATGTCAACCTTCTGAAAATTATGTTAATTTATGCACTCAATACTAGGTCGGGGCTCCTTTTGCACAAATATTCTTTTCCACTATATTTGAATTTTTTGAGATGCACCTGTATGTGACTTTACTAAAGAAATAATTTTATTTGGTGATCTAAATATAAATTGGTCTTATAAAATTCATAGGAAAACATTTATGAAAATGTGGTTGCTGTCGAATCAAAATTGTGTAATGACAATTTTGTTTGTCTGTTTTTTATTTGGTTATTATAACATCATCCTGCCTAGGGACTACGGATAAAAATTAGCCAATTTGGCTAAATCTGCCACATTTGACATTTCTTTTGTATTATTAATGTGTATTGTCCCTGATTAAATAAATAAATAACCTTTTGCGACAACACACACCAATAGCATGGTATATTGTCACAGTAGGGGTAAGTTGTCACAGTGGATCCTGCCTTGCCTGAATGCATGCCAGTATGGTTTTATTATGTTCACTGGTTAACCCAACAGCTATTACAAAAAATATAACGCTAATTAAATTTTAAGTTTAAGAACGTGGAATTTTTTTTTTTAAACTAGTTGTTTGGATCCATTCTACAAAACCTGCTAGAGGAAACATACATTTGAGTAATGCACTTTAGACTTAAATGCTTTTAGTTAATGAGATGCAGCTCTTGTGACAACTTCCCCTGTAACTGTATAATGTAACTGTAACTGATGATAATGGGAATTTAGGGCTTGAGGGCTAGCATTAAACAAGAGGTCCTGAATTTGTCCTTACCTCACTCTTAAGATGTAACTGTGCAGTATAATTCATAATTCATCTATCACAGCAGAGGTTTGTAAACATGGCTTGTTTTGCTTTGCAACAAGGCCATATACTGTAGTCTTCTCATCAAGACTCAAAAGTAACACAAAGCATACAATTAATCATACAGTCAGAAGTATGTTTTTACAGCACTTGTAAAGACTGGTGATACCTTCATTATCAGATATAATAACTGCAACAATCAGTGCAGATGTGTAATTTAATGTGCAGAACAGTTTAAGGGCTGTTGAATGTGCGTGTATGAGATAAAGGGAGATTCTTGTGCCCTTTGATGCCATGCATATCAATTTAAGTAGTGCAAAACATACTGATGAAAGAACAGCTCAATTCATAGCTCAGTCCAGTCTTAATTCAAGTCTGTTTAGTCCTTGTTTGAGGTTGTGATGGTCAGTGTGTGACATCACCGCTTTCTGGAGCAATATTGCAGGGCATTGGAAACCATACAGATGTGTCACATGCTCTAAGACACCACACTTCTGCAGCTGTGTGCTGTGAAAGCATGCCACACCTTTCTATCCTTGGCCGCACCCATGCATAGGATCCAATGAGCTACCTGGTCAGACACCAGTGAGCACACCTGTCAATCAAAGAAAGGATTCACCCACTGGTCCGGTGAGAGATTCAGAAGACCCACTAAGACAAAAGAGAGAGAGAGAAACAGATAAGAAAGCAAGAAAAAGGACAGAAAAAGGAAGAGTATATGTGTTATGAAATGTGAAATATGTGTTTAAGCTGCACCAAGTAATGTTTTGTTTAAATTGGCTTGCCCACCATTAATCTTGGACTTTATACTGACACCTTCTGGCATGAATGCAAAATCACACAAAAACAGGTTTATGCTTACCACTGTATTATTTACCCTATTTGTTGATATATTTGTCATGATTAATTTATTCTGAAACCTAGAGTACTGATAATAGGGGGATAACCATGATGAAATTAGTACAGTTTCAAATATGACACCACCTTATTGTAGAATGTAATAGCTGTTTTTTGCCATGATATAACAGATATCTTGGTTCTGTGCTTGTATTTTAAACATATTTTCTCATGCAGGTGGCATGAGAATCTGGCTCTTTAAATTTTTAGACCCTACTCCCCAATCATTTCCTGCCCCTTCTCTACTATTCTATGAATAAACAATAATTAAACTAATAATAAGAATGAATGTGTTTATGATCAACAACTAAAAAACGTGGCAGATAGAAAGATAAACAGAAAGTGCAAAGTTGAAACCAAAAATGTGAAGCTCTATAGAGAAAAATATGATACCCCACACCATCACATGCCATTTTAATATAAATGTAAGCACATGGCATCTTACACACTTACCCTCTATTGCGAACTATATCCTGAACGCACTGATCTTTGTGGTATCGCACCAACTGTGTACAGGTGAGTCGAATCTCCTCTGGCACAGCAGTAGACTCCGGGGTTTCATCTTGAGTAATACCACACAGAGCAGCTAGCCTACACACACACACACACACACACACACACACAAACACACACAGTAGGTGCTGAAACTAGATCCAAAAACAGCAATGTTAGCATTCAGATCAAAATAAATTGCAGGTATATTTGCAAATATTCACCTCTTTTTGAATGGAAGAATAATAAGATGTTCATCCAGCCCAAAAATCCCAAAGGAAATAAAACCCTATGACAGAAGAAAAAGCTATTTTAAATATTTATAGCCACTCTTCAAATGAATCTCACTAACTGATCTTATATTGAACTGCATTACTGACACAGCGGTTAACTGCCAAGATTTCTGTAGTGTTCGAACGGTAGTGTTGGCATTCCCTGGCTGTGTTCCACTTCAAAATTTTACACCCTTCCATTGCTAAATTGACTTCTAATTGTCTCATGGACTCGGATGTATGTTATTGCTTATGCTAGGCGAGTGTCTACTACTGGTGGAACTCGTGCAATAGGTTTAACTGGAACACCCTAAGCCCTTGATAATTGATCCTGATGTCATTTAGTGGAATTATTTAGTGATAGAGAAGACAACGTATTCTTAATTTCAAAGGCTTATGTGCAAATCTTGTCTTTTAAGAATTTTTTATTTTTTTTTGGAATTGATTGTCCGAAAGGATTAATCGAATTTTACAAAAACGAAAATGGTAACATTACAATGAACACATAGGCTATGGCTTTGTAACCAGCAGTCAATATAAGGTTTACAAGCATTATGCTGCAAAATCTCAATATAACTCTTCTAAACTGCTTAATTGTCCTAACTTCACTTCCATCATAAAATAGAGGGTGGGGTAGGGGTAGGTTAAGCTTGATCTATGCTGTGACGTCACAATTGAGTTGCATTGTGGGAAATGGAGCTGTCTGAAGTATACATCTGAATAGGCAAGAACACTCAGTAAAAATCGAGAGGTTGAAGGTCTGTCAACAGAAACTTCCCTCACCTACTTAATGAAGTGGCACAGACTCCCAAAATGGTGACAGGGATTCTCCTGAGGGGAATTCTTAAGGAAGCTAGCCAGTGGATTTTTAGAGTGAAGTAGAATGCAGCTCCTAATGGCTATAGGGCCTCAACTGACAATTGATACTACCGCATTTTCTCTAGCTGTGTAACAAACGACACACTATCCACTATGCATTTACAAAATATACTATGCACTCAGCCATGTAGTGTACGAATTTTCAAAGTGTAGTATTGTCCCAAATGGAGCAGTTAATGTATTTTTACAACACAGAAGCATTCGCCATATAACAGCTGACGGAAGTGACATTTCAAGCACAAATGATGTGTTGCCTCTAGCTTTAGCCTGTTAGCCAACCTCAGTCGAACACTTGTATCTTAAACAACATACATATTCACACAGTTTGATGGTCAAGCATTCAACTTACATTTGTAAGGTGCTGCTTCCACCAAAGTTTTGCTAGCTGCTACATTTTTCATTATTTACAACTGTTTTGTCAGACCTGCAGCACAGCCAGGTAACTCCAAGCCTTCCGCTATCTAACTCAATTTTGATGGTTGTAAATGTGCATCATCTGGGTATTTAAAATACGCTTCTTTTTGTCTACTCGCCCTACAAAATGGCATAGAATATTGCAGAAGTGTGCAGTTTGGGAAGCAGGTTTTGTCTCTGAACTCCTGATATGGTTGTCGCCTTTCGACCCTAGTGACAGTCGTGATTAACCTTTCATTTGTTCGCTAAGGGTAATATCCATCGCAAGGGAGAAGGCACAAGTGAATCACTATGTCAGAGCATCCACCTGTACCGGTGTGCTGCGTATCAGTACAGCACAGCGTTCACCAAAAGATTTGGACAAACTGTCCAATTATCAGGTTGTAAATCAAGTAGGAAAAGCTGTATTATCTGCTTGTTTTAGGGGGACCTTGCATCCTTTCCCTGGACATCCTATTTTTCGGACCTTAAAAAAGTATGGTCAGGATTTCTAAATTGCTTAAAATGGCTGGGATTTGGCTGTGATTTCATATTTACATGCTCTCTATAGCTATACATACATGTCATTCTTTCCATGCGCGTGCGTGCGTGCATTTTTAAAAGCATTTAAACATAGAGCATTAGTTATTATTTTAACCATCTTTGCATGGCTTCATTCTTCCTCTCTGTGTGCCCGCTGTGTGTGTGTGTATGTGTTAGAGAGAGAGAGAGCTAGAGAAAATGCGCACTCTCAGGCATGTGGCATACATACATATGTCTAAAGATTTAAACAATTACATGCATAGAAAGTTTGCATTGTAAGGCTTTACAGGCATATTTCAGGTATAAAATCTGTGATTGAATGTGTAATGTTTACTTGGATAAGTTTTCCTATTAAGCCAGTTGGCACCCTCAAATGTTTAGGTATTCCAATATGGCGGCGCAGTGTCTTCAATGTTATGATGTCATCACCAATTCAGATCTATATTATAGACCAGTGAGAGTTGTGTGACTGTGTTCACCTGTCCATAATTGGCCACAGCACAAAAAAATTGCAGCTCTAGGTAAAGCCGCCCAGGATCTGCATTGAACAACCACCACAGGCAGCTGGACAGGTTCTGAAATACAGGTATAGATATAAAGACGATAAAGAGATTTGAAGAATAATGCTTTGAGTATATTTTGAGTTTATTTTCAGCAAAACACAGTAGATTCAGGCCTTTGCAAATCAGTTCAGATATGCAAAAGTAGCCTTAACAATGCTACAATGCTAGGGTGTTGAGTACGGTTGCCAGGGCATTTCTATGTGGTTGCTTTCCTGTTCAGAATGGTTTTAAGTGCATTGCTGTGTGGTTGCTTTTTGCAAATGGAACTGAACATATGAAAAACAAGGAAAACTGTAACAGATGGTATGACCCCCCCACAGAGTCATTGAGTCTCTGTGTGTCAGTTTTGTAAGAGAGTTTACGTACGGCCAGCATGCTGACGATGAGGAGCAGGCATAGAAGCACATGTCGAGCTATCTGTCTCTCCTCCTGCACACGTGTGGAGCTCGACGCCTCACTCAGCAAAACCCCTGGAACATAGACATGCACACCTAATGTGTTGGTCAATGCACAGGTTTTATAGATTTGGCAAGAACATTAATAAAATGAGTATTGTAACCTGCTGAAGAAACTGGTGAGTCATTAAGATGTCCAGCTATCATATCTGGAATGGGTTCACTACAACCAAAATCTGTCAACAACAAAGGAGAAGTAAGAATGCACATACAGTACACAAAAGATAATATATCCACATGTATACAACAAAACATTCACTTTCTATTCCTCTGTTGAGGCTACTGTTGGTTGGTGCTTGCTCAGATGGGTGTTGGTTCTCTGGTTGGGGGTGTCTGACATCTTCTGTTGTGCCTATCATGAAGTTGTGATCTAGGGCCTGATAGTTCTGCTCCTTCTGGGACCCTCGGCTCAAACCCATCAAAGACAGACCACCAAGTATAATGCTGGTGCCCAGGACCACCACAGTGCACACGATCTGAAAAGAGAGGAAGATAAAAAAATAGTTCAAGAAAAAGACAGTGAAACCTAAAACATAAGGAATTCCATTCAAGAATAGTAATAATTTGTCCTTATTAATATTTGTCCTTATTAATAATTTGCAGGTCCTTAATTAGTTTGATGATCCCAACCTACCTGCCCCTTGCCGTAAAAGAAGGTGGAGTCTATGTTGTTACTCATTCTTTGTCCTAGCATTAGCAACACACCCACAACCAGAAAAGGAACTCTACGATAATAAATTAAGAATACAAAAGATGTTTTTCAAGTTTCAAAGCATTTGTACATTTTTAAAATCTAAAATAATTAACACAAACACATATGCATATTCATACTCACCCCCAGCCAAAGATGATGAAAATAAAGGGCTTCACCTTAAGGTTTTCATTTCTCTTCAACAAAGTGAGCGCAAATGCCAAAAGACCTACAACACAATATCCACACGACCTCTAAACATTGCTACAACTGCACAACACAAAGATGATGCATAACAAAAAAAGATCACACAATGAAATCAGGCTTTACCCATCAGGTATTGTTAAGTAAGTAAAGTATTTGACTTGTTACCTGTCCACATGTAGGTACTGTAAAGAGACCCGTAGAGCAATGTGAAGGTAAGAATTTGACACCACACATTTCGTTGATGTGTCACAAACTTCCACAAGATCATCGACATACACACTAGGAGCTGCACAAGAGATGAAATAAATATATTAACACATAAAAAGGTAAATGAAAAGTAGATTTGCACATTTTGAGTGGTGCTTGCCCATGCAAAACTCGAAGACATGATGCTAAAGTAAGTTTCCAGGACATCGCTACATTATGCGGTTGCTAAGGTGTTTTGGGTGCTTGCAAGATTATGTACCTGTGCAAAAAACAGATTTGTGGCAAACAAATGTGGCAGCCTTCTAAACTTCTTGCTTAGCAGCATGACAACAAGGGTCCAAACCTATGCAACACACAAACACACACATTTTGCTAATAAAAGATATTTCCCTCTCTAATGTATCAAACAGAGCAGAATAGGATACAGTATATTAAGATTTTTTTTAAAAAAGAACATAACAAAATAAATAAGAATCAGAAGAGAACAGAATAGTAACAGAAGAAAATAGAATTAAAAAAAAATTGAACTGAACTAGAAGAGACTAATACAGAATATAATAGAAACAGAATATAATAGAATGAAATGGATTAGAATATAACTAGAATATAATAAAATAGAATAGAACCAGAAGGAAGTAGAATAGAAGCAGGATATAATAGAAACAGAAGAAAATGGAATAGAAACAAAAGATAATTTAATACAACTATAAGAAACTATAATAGAATAGAAACATAACAGAATGGATCATAATAGAATAGAACCAGAAGAAAGTAGAAAAGAAACAAAAGATAATTTAATTGAACAAGAAGAGACTACTACAGAATAGTATAGAAACAGAACAGAATGGAATAGAACACAATAGAATAGAACCAGAAGAGAACATAAGAAAACAAGAATAGAACACAATAGAATAGAACCAGAAGAGAACATAAGAAAACAAGAATAGAACCTGAAGAGAATTAAATAGAACTAAGAGAGTAGAATATAATAAAACCAGAACATAATAGAAAGGAACAGAATATAACAGAATAAAACCATAAAATTATTCATTTGAACTAGAATAAACACTAGAATAGAATAAAACAGAAACAGAACATAACAGAGGCCAAACAAAGTGAGCATCCCTATGCCCTACTCCCTTTGAAGGGCTGAGTCCTGGGTACTCTGGAGGGAGCAGGGCACTCGCGTCTCATGTGTGGCCATTTGGAACACCTTTGATGAAGGGAGTAATGAAAGACGTACGTCAATTCCACTTTCTCTTCGCCTGAACGTTACCATGACGATGCAGCGTAGCTGTTCTAACAACAAGTATCTCTTATTTATTGCTGTTAATTTGTTGTTGCAAATAAATATACTTTTTGTAATAGTTTTTTCACCAAACATTGCCTTATGTGTCTTATTTAAAATGGCTTACTGTTGCTGTTTAAATAATAATAATAATAATATTAATATATATATATATATATATATATATATATATATATATATATATATATATATTTTACACACACACACACACAGTAAATGTACTGTATGTAAAATACATGAATGAAAGTTTCCTGCCGAAAATTATTTTGTGCATGAGAGGACTTAATAATAAATAAATAATAATAATAAACCACTGGGTTCAGACTAGCCTACAGTAAAAAAAATGGGCCCTGTTTTTGGAGGAGGACGAACGTTAACTGCAGAGTAGAAGTATCTGTTATAAAAAGGCTATAGCGTTTGCCCGAGTGTTTGAACATGTAATATATGTTCTGATCAACAACCAAGCTTTAAAATATATCCTGAGGACAAACCACCCAGGGTCACGTGATCATAAAACGTAAATTGACATCTTAGATGTGACCATCGCATGTACCCTTCGCTAACGGCCTTGTGGAAGGGTCCTTCGCAGGGGGCTTGAGTTGCCCACTTGAGTTACCCCTTCATGTGGTGTCCCCTTCCCACAGTGCCCTTCAAGGGTGCTAAAACTCTGTTTGGAATTCGCCCATAAAAGAGTGGTGAATCGAACCATAAGAGAATAGAACAGAACTAGAATAGAGTAGAAACAGAATGGAACAGAAAACAATATATCCAGAATAGAATAGAATAGAACAGAGAAGAGTATGGAACAACAGAATAAAATAGAAACAGAAGAGAATTTAAAGCAACAATTACACACATCAACCCACACACACTCACCAGAGCTATTAGGCTGACACTGCTGACATTGAAGCTAACATCCTGTAGCTCTTTCACCAGGGACGTGGCCTCCATCCATGGAATAGTCAGTAACCATGCCGACACATACATGATGGGCGCAGACAGGAACGTGCTGATGACCATCCCTGTGGTCACCTGATATACACAAACACATGTTCTGATACGTCTAGACTCCACATTTAACGAGAATGCGTCTGTGTCCGTTTGAACACTCTCCAGTGATTTATTCTACATATCTATCAGTGAAAAACAATATACATTCTTTCAGCGCTCACCACTTCCAGCTCCATATTGTACTGGGCAGCATAGATGACCACGCTGGGAGCAGTGGGGAAGACTCCATACAGGAACGCATAGTCAGACATGCTGGAGTGATTCACAGCGCTGGAATTACCAGCATCCAACAGCTCCACCATGTCCTTACACATTATTGGCATAATTAGCCTGGAAACACACAAACATACACTTATCCAGAACCACATTGGCAACTCCTTACCACACCTGAAACACACATATGAATACCTAATCATTTATGCTGGTGGCAAGTTGGAACCTAAAGGCTAAGGATTTGGATTAACCTAGCATCAAGTGCCTTCATGATGGTAGCTCATAAACCATCAGTTGTTGCATGAGTCAAACCTACAACCTTTTTGGTTAATAGTACAGATCACACGGTTTGATCTCACTCACAGTTTGGCAGTGATAAGTAGAATGAGGGAAACTCCAGTGGTGTGAGTGAGTTTATGCATCTGTCCCACCATGTTCAGTCCCAGATAAAAGAGCGCCACCCCTCCAAAAGAGTTTGCCAGGCCATCTACAAACTCATCAAGCAACACGGGGACATGCCCACCAAACAGGAAATGGCAGAGAATTCCTACAATGACCATGAAGACAATTGGGTTCTTCAGAACCTGAAAAGAGTGAAAAGGAAAGAACAATACAAGCAGATGGAAAAAGCAATGCAGAATGCATATGAATGCAGAAATGTCTGCAAGGAGATAAATTCACACACCTGCAGTATAACAGTACAGATCACATGTAGCTTCCTGTAGCTGCGGTCGGTGTTGTGTCTCCATCGCTGGATCTCACACAGAGCAAAGCCCACAGGGTTCAACAGCATCAGAGATACAGGAGCCACCAGATATATATACTGCATATACTCTGGGTGTGAATTCCTGTACAGTGCATCAACTGGGTGGAGAATATGGATTTATGATTAATGTCTTGGAATCATGTGTTCTTTGTCATTTTTGTACACATAGACACATAGGTGTCTGCATGTGTACTTTTGATGTATTTATGAACACTGTATGGCCAAAAGTATGCAGACACCAACTTCTATTTACCGGCTTTGTTTATTTCAGCTAAATAAATTAGCTAACTAACTAACTAACAGGTACATAAAATCAAGCATACAGCCATGAGCAAATCCCTGAACTATGTTCCAACATCTAGTGGAAAGCCTTCCCAGAAGAGTGGAAGCTGTTATAGCAGTAAACGGAGTAACAACTCCACATACATTAGGACATGTAGTGTATATGTAGCGATCCTCACCTATAGGATATCCCAGTGCAAAGTCATTGCTCTGAGTTGTAAAGATAGCAAACAGCCCAGCTTTACTGAATTTGCTCTCAGGACTTGCCACCAACAGCGTCATCACACACACCAACAAGAACACACACACTTTTGCGATCAAGACACTCCAGAGGAAAGACCAGACGACGTGCTCGAACTGCAGCTGCACCATATTTTTGAAGAGCAAAGCAGGAAGTGCAAAACATGACAAGAAGCTGCCCAGCCCTTTGATTTGTGTTGCGCTGATGATGTCATTACGACCCGCCACATAGCCGCACAGGATAATGCCGAAGCACTCCAGCAGAGCTGGGAAGAGTTTGTCGATAGACATGGCTGGTGCCGCAAGAGGGCTGTGGGTGATGTTGAGGCCATGAATTGAGACATATTGGCCCTCCATGATGAGAGATGATCACTGAAAGATAATCTAACAGTGAAGATCAGAAAACTAGGGCTAAAAGAGACAAAACATAGAGATGTCAAAAAACAAACTTTACTGCAAAGACATGAGATGCAAATGAGATTGCTGCATAAAACTAAAAACCAAAGCTGAGCTACAAAAAACACATTTATAAGGTGTACTGACCAAATCAAACAACAGACTTTATAATATTATGTATAAAATACCACATGTATGAAGTGTATATAGTAAGATTAATAAGTATGAATAGTTTTATATGTAAATAAATGTGTTCTGAGAAAATACCAAGAATAAGAAAATATATTAATAGCAACATTGTTACAGTTAATTATATTAACTATAATAACAATAATAATAATTATTATTATTATCTCATCACATGCAAAAACATCAGAATACTGACAAATGTGTCTATGTCTAGTATGCTACCTACATTACATATAAAACATTCATAAGGGATACTGACCAAATTAAAAAACTAAATATATAAAATTCTGTCTAAAATACCACATAAAATACCATATGAATATAATAAGAACATTTCAACTAAAAAAAAATTAAAATAGTAAATATAAATACTGTTATAGTGAATAGAAAAGAAATGAATAGAATTGAATATAATAGAAAACCCCCCAGAACATAACAGAATGGAACACAATAGAATAGAGCCAGAAGAAATCTGTATGTATATGTACAGGGGTGTAAAGTAATTGAGTAAAAATACTTTTTACTTAAGTTTTATTTTTTGGGATTTACTCGAGTGCAGTTTAAAAAGAATACTTGTACTTTAACTTAATTACATTTCCAAAGAAAAAAATATTACTTTTTGTACTTGAAAAGTACTCACTATATTTTTGCAGATCATTTTCTTTCGTCTTACTGTACTGAAGCCGCTCTTTTCGCCGCAACCATCAAATGACAGATGGCAGACCAGAGGTCTTTAATTTCAAATAGAGTGTCGCACGGCGGCTGTGTGGAGTTCCGACCATCTGCAGAGGCGGAATTTCAGATCTGATTTGAGCTTCGGATACGTTTTATACGTTCAAAACTTGTGCAACTAGACCGTATGTGACCGCCCTGAATGTGATGTATTCATTTCAAACTTTGAGCATGAAGTGAGTAGCACTGACAGTTTTTGTCATAAACTTAATTCTAAGCACCTGCTACTCCAACAGATTGGACAGTTATGAAGTCAAGAATTATTAATCATGTTGCAAATATATATATAAAAACAAAAGGCTTTTGTAATTAAATGTGTACATGTCATTTATTTCTACACTTGCCTTCATATTTAAATCATATCTATGGATTTTTACTCCCTATATGCTGAATTATTGTTGCTGTTAGGCAACTATTAATTATAATAATAACTATAAAGCCAATAATGATCATGAGTATAATAATTATAATAAAAATTATGGAATCGGAGTAAATATTAATTATGAGTTTTATTTTGAATTTTAGAATTAATTCATCCATCTGCTACAACAGCAAATTTTGGTAGCAAACCTCAGAAAACAATTCACAAAACCAACAATATTACAAAATTTCTTCAAAGCTTCATTTCAATTTCTTTATGTCTTAAAGGGCTGGGTGCTCTGACATCGCAATTCGTTAGTGCCTTCTCCAATGCAACAAACACTGCCTGACTGTGGCAACGTTTTTGCAAAATAGAATTTTGAGGTTCATTACACTTTCTTAGGGCAGTTCTGAACTGAAATGTCCACTGTGTGGCGCTAAAAGCAAGTGAAATGTTCTCCCAAACAGATACGGGTTTTAAGGTTAATGTCATATCGAGATTTAAATCAGCAAAACTGACCTCCCTACCTTTAAATCTAAACCTAACTGATAGTGTCAAAAAAAATAAATTAATTAATTAATTCTGAAGCAACCACATCATTTTGTGGTGTTTCTATGACAATTTGAGCTCACAGGTGGACCCATGTGCTCTTCAGGACTTGTACCCCAGTCCTTTACCTCACGAATCTCCGGGCCAATTGGTTGCTTAGGATGCCTGACTGGTGTCAATCAGCACACCCTGGATTAAACTTGCAACTCCAGGTGTGGCAGTCAGTGTCTTTACTTTCTGAGCTACCCAGGCCCCCGCTAACGTGCATTTTGATCACACTTGAACAAGCTTGTAAATGTAGTTGGTTATGAAACACAAACATTAAAATTAGTCATGCACAATAGTAAAAGTGTGTATATGTCATAAAACAGAATTGTGTGAGGAACAGTGTGAAAGGTAAGTGTTTATGAACTGATAATCTACCGTTTTACTTGTGATTTGTGTGAAGGTGAATAAAAGTCATTGTTGTTTTACCGCCTCTAGTGTTCATTTCACCAGAAAATTGCTGGTTACCTACAACAGGCCACATAAAAATACATTTGGTATTTGGTATAAATAAATTTCTCCCCCAGGTTGTGAATCCCACTGGGGGAGAAATATGACAATCATCGGGGACAGTAAAAAGGCAACTTAACAAACCAATTGAATTTAACAACATCCTCTCTCACACAATCTCCTCTCTTGATTTCATTCTAGCTAGGGGAAAAAAGTTACTTTTTTTTAACACTACAGTACAATTTAATGTGAATACTTTCACTCAAGTGTGTTTTCAGATACATACTTGGACTTTTGAGTAAAATTTACAGTATTTTTACACCCCTGTATTTGTGTGTGTGTGTGTATGTGTGTGTGTATTAATATATATATAAACAATTTTATTATGATTACTATTATTATATAATAACAATAAACGAATACACTGATGTTTTATTATTATTGTTATTATTAATATATTTCTGTTTTTAAGTATTATTATTATTACTATTATTGTTGTATTTACGTACAAATAAATGTGTATACTGTCGAACTCTGTCGGCCTTGTATGCTACCTACGTTACAAATAACATATTTACAATGGATGCAGACTAAATTAAACAAAAAAATATATTCAATTATGTATAAAATACCACAAAGTATAAATGTATGTATGTGTAATACTAAAACAAGCAAAAAATAAGAAAGTTGTTAACAATAATAAAAAAATATATATTTATATACATTAGCTACTATTATTAACAACAACAATAATAATAGGCTTAATATTGTTCTTATTATTGTTGTTGTTGTAGCATATAACATCTAGATGACTAATTCGTCTACGTCTAGTAAAATAAACATGCTATGTGTTATGATACACAGGGCCATGGATGGAGAGCTAAATCAGCTACATTGGTCACTTACTGTAAACGTCTCAGCTTACAAAAAACAACTACACACAAATAAAGGTTGTAGATGACTTACCCTGTGTTCACGTGGCGAGCTGATCAATAAATTGATTGCATATGATTTTGTATAAAAAAACGCCTGAAACATCCATGTTTTCACTCTGAATTCAGCATCTCACGCGCTTCTGCACTCCGTTACTTTCCAATGTCAAATCACTGAATGACTGACGCTTGAGTCCGCCTATGGCGTAGTAGACAAACCCCGCCTTTTCTCGACTGGTCATGTCGATGATTGGTGAAATGTATACAGTATGCCGATGTTTATGGGTCATTCATATGTGATTGGTCACAGTCATGCGCGCTATTCACGTTGTAGATTTCTGATTGACCTAGCCAACCCGTTGCTTCATAGGAATAGGTTTCCTTTCATTTATTTATTTAGGAAAAACTACAATAAAATACAAATTCATTAAAATCACATAGAAGATTTATAAGGGATTCTGACCAAATAAAGTAACAATATATGTAAAATTCTATTTAAAATACAACATAAGTATGTTTATAAGAAAATTTCAAATAAAAACAGGTGAAATTGTAAATAATAAACAAAGATATATTCATTTATCAATGAGTAATAAAAAAATGCAATAAAATAAATAAAAATAATGATTTTTAAATAATTTAAATAAAATGACTAAAATATAATATATACAAAAATAATGATTATTAATTACATGATATACTATTCTATTATATCTATATTATAGTTTATATTATAATATAACATTATAGAATTTCATTATATTATGGTATTATATTAGTGTCATATACAGGGTTGGGAGGGTTACATTTAAAATGTATTCCACTACAGACTACAAAATACATGCTGAAAAATGTAATTTTATGTTTTCTGTTACATTACTCAAAGTCAGTAGCGTAATTTATATGCTTTAGACTATTTCTTCAGCACTGGCAGCTTTTTTAGCTTGTTTTGACTAATTGACTAAAGTTAATAAACAAGTGAAAAAAAAAAAAACAGTACAATAAGCAAATACACTTATATTAAAAATAAATTCTCTAAAAAAATAAAAAGAGAGCAGGTCAGTGAAGATGTCAATTTACACAAGGTTAACTAATTCTGCTTCTCCAAGAGTGTACACAACGGCATCATCATCTGAACATTTCACATCATATCCACCTTTTCACCCATAACAGTGTGAAAATGCCCTCTGTCTGCTTGTATGAATGTAACACATCTTCAGAAAGTGTTTCACTGCTGTTCAACCACTCTTTGGATTGCATCATTTATATGGATGTTTTCCAACTTAATAGACTAAACATAAAAAGGAACAAATTACAATAAAATGCAAAGTTATTTCTTCAGTAATCAAAATACTTTTTAAATGTAACTAATTACCAATTATTTAAATTGTAACTGTAACATTAAAGACTTCAATATAATGAAGTGCCATACAGTCCAGGATTTTAACCTGTAGGTTTAAAGGTTAAAGAAGGGTACAGTGGGGCAAAAGTTTCTAACTTAAAGGGATAGTTCACCCAAAAATGAAATTTCTCTCCTCATTTACTCACTCTCAAGCCATCACAGATGTGTTAGACTTTTTTTCCCAGCTGAACAGAAAGATAATTAGAAGATTTCAGCTCTGTAGGTTCTCACAATGCAAGTTAATGGGTACCAAAATTGTGAGGCTCCAAATGGGCATAAAAGGCAGCTTAAAAGTAATCCATATGACTCCAGTGGTTAAATATTTATCTTCAGAACCAAAATGATTGGTTTGGGTGAGAAACAGGTCAATATTCAAGTCCTTTTTTACTATTAATCTCCACTTTCACTTTCTTCATCATTTGTTTTTGGTGATTCGCATTCTTCGTGCATATCACCATCTACTGGGCAGGGAGGAGAATTTATGGTAAAAACGTACTTAAATATTGATTGAATGGTAACTGGTAAAATCACTATGGATTTATCCACTGGAGTCTTATGGATTACTTTTATGCTGTGTTTATGAGCATTTTGGAGCTTTAAAATGTTGGTATCCATTAACTTACATTGTAAGGACCTACAGAGCTGAGATATTCTTCTAAAATCTACGTTTGTGTTCTACAGAAGAAAAATCATACACATCCGGAATGGCATGAGGGTTTGAAAATGATGAGAGAATTTACATTTTTGGGTGAACTATCCTTTTAGGGAATTTTGTGGCCTTTTCTGGTCAAACAGTGTATGACAAGGCTACTGTCTTTTCACTTATGTAACGGTTACTGAAAAACTATTATACCCTACAGTACATAAAAGTAAAGCACTGTAAAAATCTTTATAAGAATATTTTTAAAAAGCTAAATATTTATTAAGAAAACATGTTTATGTTTATCAAATAACATATTTGGCAAAGGATTGGTTGTAATTAACTAATCAATGTAATTAAGTTTTTTTGGTTATTTAATAATCTTTCTTCAACTCTTTCACTTCTTATCTAATTTAAGACACTGCAGAAGTTATGTTAATTTGTATATATAATTGTAGTAACTTTTTTTACTCAATTTTTTTTTTCCATCAGAAAACCTAAAAATGCCATTCATCATTTTTAAGTGAACTATCCCTATAAAGGAATTTAGTGCCCTTTACTGGTCTCACAGTGTATGAGTGACAATAATATATATATATAAAAAAGGTTTTCTTGAATATTGGCCCAACAAATTTATGTGTGTTCTTGTTCCAGTGTTTTTGGTAGCCTTTTTCACCATGGTGGGACTTTTCAAAAGTTTTTTTTTTACCCCAAATAAACTACTATCTTTTCACTTATGTAACGGTTACTGAAAAACGATTGTACCCTAAAAGTAAAGCACTGTAAAAAGCTTTATAAGAACACATTTAAAAAGCCAAAATCCATCTTGAATGTTTATTTAGAAAACATTTTCATCAAATAATATTTTTGGCAAAAGATTGGCTGTAATTAACAAAGAAAATGTACAAATGAAACAAATATGTTGTATGAAACTTAAATGTGCTCATACAGGCAGATAAAAAAAGAACATAAAAAAATAGTACCGCATTAAGCATTTTTGGTTATTATCTTTCAACTTGTTCACTTCTTATCTATTTTAAGACACTGTAGAAGTTATGTTACTTTGCATATATCTTCTTAATCTGTAATTTTCCTTCTTTACTCACTACAATTTTATTTTCATGAGAAGACCTTTGCCAAATCTTTTTTTTTTTTTTTTTTAATGTGAACAAATATAAGGCATCATAACAGTCTAAACAAAGCCAGCTCACCACACCTGGGCTTCTTGATTCTTTCTAGAAGCACATTATGGAAGAGGCAACCTATAGTCAACAAAATAATCTCTCTAATTTAACTATAAGTAATTGTACTTTTAGAAAATCACAGTCTTTCTCTCTGACAGACATCATGCGTTTGTGATATATACATAAGGCACCGTAATACTGAACTAACAAAGAAAACAAGCAAGTGCATACATAGATAATAAAATATAAACTTCTTACACATTTCTTGGCTTTTTGTCTTGCATCATAAACATAGATATAATCCCATATTACATAAAAGCATTTACATGATAATGTAAAGCAAATCATCTTTCATTTAGATCAGCATGAGGTACTGAAAAAAGACTGATTCTGTTTACAGGAGAACATTCTGCATCACTTTTTGGCCCTCACCACCACAAAGGACCCACATGACAGCACTAATGCAAATACACATTCCATCAACATTTGAAGGCTTATTCATGATTTACTCTTACTCTGGTACTCAGCACAATGTGTTCTCCACATCTAAGCAGCTGATAATTTTCCATGCTATATAAATACAGTGTTGTTTGGCATGTGGAATGTAGGGGGCGCCAAACATCTTATCTTTTAAAAAAGTTCCCAAAATTACCTGTAACAGGACTCTGCACAGATGAGTTTTGCATTACTTTGTTTTTTTTACGTTTTTAAATGGCAGCACCTTAAAATATAATCTGCACTGATTCATAATTATAGATAATTTTTCAGACAAAATGGAAATAGGTGCACATGCAATAACAAGAATTGGTAGAAGTGGCAAACAGCTGATTTAACCATCACTTTCATCCAGGGCAACAACTCCCTACAATTTTTTCCTCACACAGAAAAAAGCTGAAAAAATAAAGTAAAACCTTGCTGTAGTATTTCTATATATCTCACCACTTGCCATCAAAGCAAACAGACAAACAAATCCTTTCATCAATCTTTCAAGCAAACAAAAGCTAAACATATTATTATAAGATAATTAGCACAAACTGGCAGTAGCATGATAACAATGTGGTCTATTACAGAACACCATTAGCTGTTTTTTATACTTCTTTTATACATCTTTAATAGTTCAATGGACTACTCTGGCAGAACAATATGAATACAGACAGTACCAGAGAAAATTGGTACTGGTAGATAACTGGGGAAGGGAATGTTATTCAAACCCAGAGAAAACAATCAGTTAATTTCACCTAGGAACAGGAGGCAGGGGAGGTGCACCTCTCTCTTTCCTTCCTGAACCTGAAACAGACAGAAATACACACATTCACACGCACACAGACACAGGCATCAAAACAGATGGTTAAGGCCATGATTGTGCTGAATGAAAGGAATGTTATTTAGAATAATTCAGTGGCATGTGGAAGAGACAGCTGTAGGTAAATTTTGCCTGTGTGCACAGCAACAGTGAGGGATAAGATCAGAAAACACAGCCCTGTTTGGTTACCTCGGCTTTCGTTCTTGGCTAGTTTACTAGGATAGGTCTTCTGACAGGGGATGTAGGGTTCAGGAGGTGGAAGGTCCGATAGAGGCCGGAACGTGAAGCGAGATTCCAAGTCATCTTGAAAAAATCAAATCAAATGCACACACAAGTGTAACAATCAATCTGCTATATGAGTATATTTATTTGAATGAACTACAGTGTTATTTACAGCTCAATGGGACTAAATAAATTGATGTAAAATAATGTTTTGGGGTCACTAGAACTTAAGAGTCATTGACAGCATATTAGACATGCTGTCTGTTAACACAAAAAATAATTTGAATCATTTTGTAAAAACAAACAAGTATCACGTTTACAATAATGCAATTATCATGGAAGTCAATGATGCAAGGCATTCTAGAGGGTTTAATAGCAAAAATGTGAAGCTTGTTTTTTTGTTAAAGCATTTATATTAATTCAACCAAACAAAAATGTGTATTATTTAGAGCTGTCAGAATTAACATGTTAATCGCATGCGATTAATTTAAAAAGTGAAGAGAAAGGACCACTTAGCTCTATTTTTTGATGAAAAAAACAAGCCCATATGGACCTGTGATAGAAATCAAGTATTTTCAGCCTATGTAAGGTGCATTTGAATTACCACAGAAGCATGTCAAGTCTTTACTATCACTGCTTTTCCCGTGGAGTTCATGGCGGTGCTGGATGCTGGCATTGACGCTCTGATGCGAATCATGAGTACAGCTTCACAATTGCTGTAGGAAAGCGGATAGTCCCAGTCTACCGGCAGATTAATATTGTGGAGAATGACAGTTTAAGAGATTTAATGCCCATATTTTTTTCCTATGGGGACTAAAGCCATCTATACACCGTAAAGTTGGCACAGAAGCTGCATCTGAAGTTGCAATTAGATTAATATATATAATAAGAGATTAATATTTTACATGTAAAATTATGAGATACTGTATATAGAGAATATAGAAATATGAAATTAATGAAAATATGAATAAGTACTCCACTTATGGGTACTAATTCTTTCAATAAATCAACCTCCCATTTAGACTTTGGGAAGAGTTTACATTTAGATTTACATTTAGCTATTTTAGAGCATGTCTATCTTTATACTGTGGAAGGCTTTGTTTGGAAAATATTCATAAAGCATTATATTGTTACATATTGTTTTTTTTTTCCTAAGATGGAAATAAATGCATTTTGACAGGAAAATAAGTATATATGGTGTCAAATTTGTGATTAAAAAAATGTAAATCGACTGACAGCCCTAGTATTATTTTATCTGTAAAAAGGTGGCTAAATCTTAATTTTAGTTGTTGGACTACTGTTCCATGCAGGTGAACTTATCTGAATACATGACCAACATACTTCCTGTGGATGGAGCTTGTGGCTATACCTTTGGAACAGTAAGCATTTTAATGTTTATTCTGATGCAATACCTTGCCTGATAGACTTCCATTGTAAAAGCATTACTGCAAACGTACTGTAAACTGTTTGTTTTCACAGAGTTGATGGAGCTTAACTTGTATTAAACCAAGATTTTTAAATTGTCCCCAAAGGGAGTAAAATTAGTATTTTGTAATATCCAGTCAATAAATTATCAATTGTTGAACCAAACAACTACTCTGTACACATACTGTAATTACTCCAACACGTCCTCATACCTATATGATGCCCCTGGTTGTGGTAACCATTGCCCATAGGTGGGGGAGGAGGGGGCAGAGGTCCAGAGTTGGGTCTATCGGGTGGGAGGGGTGGTCTACTTCCACCACGGTGAGGCTCCATCCCTGGTCTACTTGGCGGGGGAGGAGCTGGTGATGACCTTATGCTTCCTCCTCCTGGACGCCCTGAAGGAGGTGGAGGTGGAAGGGGACCTGTGCACACAAACACACACAGCAACAACTATAAATGTACAAACTAGTGAAAACTAGGAATAAGTAGTTCCAACTTGGTGGGTCATGACCCAAAAATGGGTTACAGATCTGTTCTGTCTCCAAGCGGCAGGAAAAAACCACGCAGAATGCAAATAATAAAAGTGCAACCAACCATATAAACCTGCACAATTAGGTTAGCAAAAATGTTTATAAAAATAGGCTTATCAAATTATAAAGAGGAATTGAAAATGCTTCCCATATTTTTTGACACCAACATCAAAGTCAAACTTAAAATATGCGGTCACTTGTCAGAAGTCAGTCAAATTAGAGAGATGCCAAAATGGACAAGTTATGTTACATGCCCTCGTGCTTGAAAACTATAAATAAAACTATGCAAGGTAAAAGAAGATTTAAATCCAGACAACATTAAACATGGATACATTAGCAATAAGGACAAACATTGTTTATGCTGGACACAATGTGCATGGAACATAAAACTAGGATGACTGATACTGGATTTTGGTGACATGGAAAACCAAGGTTGTGGAAAATGCCAATAACCGGTTAATCTGACAATATTTTTAAAAGCGATTTATAGAATGTTAAAAATGTAGGCAACAAAAGTCTAAAATAAATATAATCCTTGATGTAGTTTATGAGGTAGACCGATATCTCGGTTTTACCGTTTAATCTGTGCCAATAGTTGCTTTTTGGAACAAACGCATATCGGCAGAAATCTATGCAGAAAAATTATTATTCCTCCAAGTTCGTCTGTGGCCAGTGCTGGAGGACTTTACAATTAGAACAACTTGGTTCTATAGTACAACAGTGGAGTTGAGTAATGAAGCACCAGTCAACCATATCAAGAGCACTGCATAACGCTGGCCTGTATAGGAGGTTGGCAAGAAAGAAGCCGTTACTCAAAAAAGTTGCATCTGAAAGCACATCTGGAGTTTGCCAGAAGGCATGTGAGTGACCCAGCTGCAATGTGGTAGACGGTTTTGTGGTCAGATGAGACCAAGATAGAGCTTTTTGGCCAAAACTCAAAGTGCTATGTGTGGTGCAAACCTAACACTTCCTATGCCTCAAGACACACAATCCCTACAGTGACATATGGTGGTGGCAGCATCATGCTGTGTGGATGCTTCTCATCAGCGGGGACTGGGCACCTTGTTAGAATTGAAGGAAGAATGGATGGAGCAATATATAGGAAATACTACAAGAGAAGCTGCTTCAGTCTGCGAAAAAAATTAAGCTTGGGAGGAAATTCACATTTCAGCATGACAATGATCCCAAGCACAAGGCCAAAGCAATATTGGAGTGGCTCAAGAACAAAAAGATAAATGTCCTAGTCAAAGGCCTGATCTCAATCCTATTGAGAATCTGTGGTACTATTTGAAAATTGCAGTCCACAAGCATCACCCAACCAACCTGAACAACCTGGAGCAAATCTACCAAGAAGAATGGGCCAAAATCTATTTGTCGCTGTGTGAAAAGCCTGTACATATGTACCCCCAAAAGACTTAAACACAGTTATTGCAGCAAAAGGTGGCTCGACCAAATATTATTGTGTGGGGTTTCAATACTTATGCAAGTAAGATATTTCAGTTTTGTTATTTATCATAAAAATATTTCCCAACCATAAAATAATTTAAAAAAAAATATACTTTTGCAAGGCACTTTGTTTGTGTGTGTGTGTGTGTGTGTGTGTGTGTGTGTGTGTGTGTGTGTGTATATATATATATATATATATATATATATATATATATATCCCACCAGATGAGGTTTAAAGTGGAATAAGATTTACTACTATTCACATGATAGGAAGTTGGAGACAAGATGTATGTGCTGATAGGGCAGTTCAATATAGGTCAATGTTATTTAGCATGTCCTCGCTTCAATTTATAACACTTGATTATCTCAACAAAATATGCATTGAAGATGAATATTGTCAATGATTAATAAAAAAAATCCTGGCTCCTCCTAAGGTATTTTTCCTCATCTTCATCTTGGGAAGTTTTTTCTTTACCACTGTTGCCTTTGACTTTCTTACTTAGGGGTTTGTAAAGCACAACTCTTTATGAAGCTTCTCTGGAAGCTTTATACAGGAACAACATGTAATGAAAAGCGCTATACAAAATAAAGTGTTGGATCGTCACTTGAAGTCCAACATAAATTCTAGTCCTGAAGCAAAACCAATTGTCCGAATTTTTCCCTTACCTGTTCGTCCCGTTGCATTCTTACCCAATGCAGGTGGTCTCTCAGAAGGAGGTGGAGGAAGGGGACCGGATCGCCCAGGCGGAGGGGTAGGGGCATGCGAGCCCAGTGACAGGTTCCGTTCGGGAAGGCGTGGTGTAAGCTCCTCTGGAGTAGACAGGCCTGGACGTCCCGGTGGCAGAGGAGGAGCTGCGTTTACAGGTGTCCGCAATGAGGCGGGAGCAGGAGTTGGAGGAGGGGTTGGTTTACTACTTGCAGATGGAGGAGGTGGAGGGGGTGGGCTGTCCCTTGTGAGGGGCAAAGAAGAACGGTTTCCAGGGGGAACAGGGGGAGGACGGTCATCACCTCGACTGGGGGCAGGAGGAGGAGGAGGTCGCCCGGCATGGCTTACTGGAGGTGAAGGAATGGAAGGAGGACGACCAAATCCACCCGGTACAGGTGGAGGTGCAGGCTGTCGTCCAGGAGGGTTTGAAGATGAAGGGGTTGGTGCAGAACCAGGTCGGGGTGCCCCAGGAAGTGAGGGTGGTCCTCTGCTCTGTGGACCACTCTGAAAAGGCCGCGGGGCACTGGGGAGGGGGGGAGGTGGTCCTCCAGGTGTTTCAGGCCGGGGTGGAGTCATCCGTGGCCGTGGAGGGTCAACAGATTCATTGCGTTGCATAGGAAAACGAGGGGAGGAGACAGATCCTCCCCCAAAGGGCCGTGGACCTGAGCTACGAGCACCAGGTGGAAGAACTGGAGGCCTGACACTACAAGAGTCTAAAAAAAAAAGAGAGCAAGAGATAATCAAATAATCTAAATGAAAGGTTGTTGTTTTTGTTTTTTTTAATATATGGTCATTTTATGGTTACATGGTATATGGTTTTAAAGCAGAATGAATTAGGGTTATGGTTGGAATGCACAATATATAGGTCACCACACTGGTATTGGCCAATATTTTTGGGCCGATACTAAACAGATAATTTAAGCACAAATTTTTCCAATTCAAACAGTATACTTTTTCTGTGCTGAATACTACAATTATTAATCTTTTTGATACTTTCATTTAGCATGTTTCATTTAGCAAATTATAGATTAAAGAGGCCAATGATAAAAAAAAAAAACAACAAAAAAGACAAAACAGTATAAAAATGTTGTTTATCAGCCATAACATAACAATAATTAGCCAAGATTTTTAGAGACTGTAGGTCCAACCCTAGTGAGGTTAAAGTATAGTGTTTTAAAAAAATTAATTAGTGTGTTCTTACCATCTCGAGAGGAACGGAGCTTTGGCATCCCCCCCTGGAAGAGCCCACCCAGACCAGCTGGGGCTCCACCCCCAAACCCTCCACCCCCTCCACCACCACCCCCACCTCCAGGCCCACCTCCTCCTCCAACGCCACCTTTGGGTTCTATAAAAACAAACACAGCAGTAAATATTTCTGAATAAATATGGATGTGTAAAAGAGCCATGACCTGGAATGACTAAGGTAGAAAATTGCTACTATTGCTTAAATACACAAAGCACTTTAAATGATGAGCAAATTACAATATAATAAATCTACAAAAAAAAAAAAATTCTTCTAAACGTTGTGCAGGTCTAATCCACACTACTGGAAATGCTTTGTTGAGGTTATTGCTGCCAAAGGAAGATCGACCAGTTATTAAATCCAAGGGTTCACTTACATTTTCCACAGCACTCTGAATGCTTAGTGGGTGGTGCTCAATAAAGACATGAAAGATTATAATTGTTTGTGTGTTGTTAGCTTAAGCACATTGTGTTTGTCTGTACTTGTCACTTTGATGTAGATGAAATAACATTTTATGACCAATTACTGCAGAAAACCAGCTAATTCCAAAGGGTTCAAAAAACTTTTCTTGCCATTGTATTTAACAATCACGGTCTCATGACCACCCACATTTACACGTCAATGTCTATTCAGTTTTAAGCAACTTTGCGTATTTAGACCGTGAATAAAGAGGAAGTGGGATAGATACTGTACTTTAATTCCTTACACCAGTAGAACACACTATAATACCACTAGTATATAAATATCAATGTGTGTTGAATGTGGGCAACAAGTTTGCCAAACATTTTGCTATTGCTAGCTGATTGTAGCACCTGCAACTTTGCATATCCTCATGAAGAATCCCAAAGTTACTACTTGAGACTTGTTTCAGTCTGATCTTAAGTTTTGTGTAATACATTTGATCCTGTATTGTTTCATGCACAATGAAATGCAGACTTTGCAAAAAGGGAGCTGTTGAAGGATGGAGAAGTGCTAACTAAATCGTACTTGACAGCAAAAACACAAACCGCAAGCATTGTCACTCATTTCACATGCAAAGAGGTCATAAACACTAATAACTGAGGTCACTTACATAAAAGTATTAACAGTAGAGTAACAAGTAATTCTAAGCATCAAAGAGAGGGTGGAAAATGGTTAAGAAAATGTTTTGTTTTCTTCCAGAAAGAAACCAAGACTGCGCTTTACATGGACAACAAAAATGTGTTTATTGCAAGAAAGCTGCTTAAGGCTGGAAAGTGCCATTCTTGTTTACATGCAGTGTGTTAGCAGCTTTCTCTTTACTCCCGTATACATGCAGCTAGGTCAGTAAGCAGCATTCTCCACAGCAACGTATTTTCTCCACGATGCTTGTGAGAATAACAAACATGGGATCCTTGGGAAGATTTCCCAGTTTTATTCTCTTTCGCTTTGCTTAATTTCCAGGTATTTCACAGTTGTTGCTGTGATGGTTTCCTTAATTTTCCACCTGCAGTGGGATGCTGCAATAGTTGGGTTTCACTCTAACTTAAAACTTTGGGATTCCCCCAATGTACTTGAGCATAAATACGCAGAGTGAGGGACAGTTGTCAATCTTTTAAATTGGTGGGTAAAAATTGGTATATTTTATAGTGTATGTGCTTTTCCTTTTTCCCACTGTAATCCCAGAATTTTGAATTTTTTCTGCTGTGTTGGCATGTTGATTGATGTAGGGCTCAATCCTCCTATGACATTAGGTATCTGGTCTGTTCCACGTACATAAACACTACTCAAAAACCTGTAAGAACGCCACTAATGCGTTTCCATGGCCACACAAACTGTGTTCTCCGGGAGGTGTTAAACCGCTTTCAATAAGAAGGAAAGGAAAACGTAAGAAAAATGGCATCCTTGTTTAAATGAAATTCCAGAATGCCACTTTCTACAAAAACCCTGGAATACACCGTTTCTTAAGTGCATGTAAACTTGGTCATTCTGAGAGGGGAAAAAATTTAATAAAAATGTGATCATGTATATGGCCCCTTTAAATCTACACTATGTAACTTTTGGCACTCTAGTGGTTAAAAAATAAAACCGCATGTCTTGCAGAAAAACATTGTAATGGTAATGATGTAACTCGTGCTTCAGCTCTGCTCCTCTGCGTGGATGAATGTGGTTCGAGGCATAAGGATACAGGACATCTTATCAGAGCGAATGGACAAATAAATAACGAAAGAAAGGAAAAGACGGATTTCCGAAAACATCTGCGCTGGTAAGTGCCATATCATATGCTGTTGTTCTGAGTTTGAAACATTGAGGTTTGAAATAAATGACGTTACAAAAGTTAGGCAATGTTTGTTAACATTAGACATAATGATTGCTAGTCTGATAAGTTCAAAAGCTGTAAAGTTTTTATAACTGCAGGATATTCTGGTCAAATAGACCAAGGTAGTAACTGATTTATAGATTGTCATTGTTACCAACCAGAGGTCAACATCATTTCAAGACTCACATGTCATTGGCACGCCTAGGACTGAAGGATTTATTTATATAAATTATTGCCGTTATAAAGAAAAATATACATGTGTGCTAGCATGTTCTGCACTGATTACAGTATAATTATTGTATTTCACCACACACACACACACACACACAATATACATAAATCATATCAATAATATATCTTACCTGTTGAGTAAGAAAAAAGCCATCTCTGGGTCGTTTTTAAATACTTTCAGATCTCAGAGTTGTTGTCACCTCTGAAAAGTTAAGGAGATGTTGATTCGGGTTTTATTACGGACTCTATCACTTTCCCTTTTTGCTTGTAGACTCTGCTCTGTTCGGGGTTTCTTTGTTTATACAACCGGTGATACCCCGGAAGTTTTCTGTTTGGAATGATCCGTGGTAAATTTTTCTTGTTCGTTGTGACAACAAACTTTCAGCTTCAGCTACTCCCACACACGCGTTACAGTAGCCGCAGCTTATTTTCTCAGTGTACGACATGACGTGACAAGCACGGGCGAATGACGTATGTATGCAATTTCCTGTGAAATCCGTCCCGACAGCTCTAAAATATAAATCATTATTATAGGTTTATCAAAGTGTAATTGGGTAAAGTAAAGGCATGGTTTGGAAGATGGATTTTTGTTGCACTCTCTCAATAACATTTTATTATTTTTAACCAAAAAAGTTACATAGTGTAGCTTTAAATACATATTTGCGAATAAAAAGACACAACTCTTACTATCGAGTATAGGGGCGCTGCGGTCATTAGTAACAGCCTTCTTAAGCTTTGCTCCTTTGCTAATGTCAGAGAGAAGAGCATTCCGGCCCTGTTGCTCTGACTTTTTCAAGACAGGCTTCTCAGTGTTCGCCTGTGAGTGGATTCAAGCAAAGACAGCGTCAGTTAAAATCAGAAAACACTAATGATACATACCTATAATATATGTGGGAAAAGATCACTTAGTTTGTGTACTTATTTGTGTGTGTACCTGAGAGAAGGTGGGTGCTGGGGGTGGGGGAGGTGGAGGCGGCACTGGCATTTTTTTTCTTCAAATCACCACCTCTAACAGGGACCTGACAACAAAAAAAATGTGAAAAGATTTGTATGAGTTATCAAGAAAATGTGAGGGGAACTTGCCACCATGATACTAGGCAGTCCTCGGTGATTGCCAGGGCATTGATATGCGGTTGCTAGTGTGATCTGGATCACTCCTTCAATGTAAGTCTATGGGATTTTTCGCTATTAATCAGTATTTTAGCGTTCACCAGGCAGAATTCAAGAATCTGATAAAAATTTATAGCATACCTCTAGCCACATGATTCGTTTTACACATCACTGTAAAAAACATTAATCCTAAGTTTTAGTAATAAATCCTTAACATAAAACCCAAATGTAGCACAATTAGCAAGTGAAACACCACCACTCCGCTCAAGAGCAACAAAAAAACTGGCCTAAATCACAATCACTAAATTACAGTAGACTCCGCAAACCACTTCATATGACCATTCGCACTAACTCAGTGGTCTTACACAGCCTCAATGTTTTCAATGGGTACAGTGGTGAGTAGTAAGTCTCGCTTTCAGTTATATTAAATTATATTATAGTGTTATATTACAAGTTAATCTCCTATTGTGTCTTTAATCTCCTATTGCGTCAAAACATACTTTGAACATACAGAGACTAGTTACGTGAACACTCTCTCTCTCTCTTACACGTGTGCACGCGCGCACACGCACGACCGCACGCCACTGCACATAAGCTTTATGTTACAAAGCTGAATTAACTAATACATTTAGAAAGAAAAGTATATGTATTTAGCAACACATTCCATTCATAACACCCACAAATACATACTTTTTTCTTTCTCTCTCAATCTGTGAGCTCTATGAAGATCCCTCACTGGTAACTTCCAGAAGATAGCGTAAACAGGAAGAGCTTGAATATATACCTTTCACTTCTCATTCTCTCTATCATATACAGACACAAATAATCTGCACTTTCAGTGCTTGGGCCCTAAAAAGTGAGAGGAAAGAGGAATAGAGCATAGAGTGGAGGGGACAGGAGTAGAAGAGGAGCGTATGCACAGTAAACGTGCTTGGACAGGGACTTTATTTACATTCCAGTGTTTAGTGAGCACAGAGAAGATGGACTATGTAACATGAAATGCTGGAAATACAACCTAAAACAGCTGCACTGTCCTGATGCTGGTCTACAGACAACAGTCTGAAATGTCATCATGTCTCAAACAGGCACTTTGGCTGAACATTATGTTCATTTCAGGACTAGTCTATGCCAGGTCTGTGTTTTAGTGTGTCAGTGTCTACATATTGCATCTCACCTCAGTAGCAATCAAACCCTCTGGCCCAATTTGCATAGGCTAATATATCTATCCTAAACAGTATGCAAGATTAGAGTTATTACATCCGAAATCAGAGCAAAAGCAATGTTTGCAATTTGCAGTGCGACCCGCGGCACTGTTTTAAAACACATTGCAAACACTCCCCCACTGCCTCAAATTTATGCCATTGGTTTAGCCAACAGTTTTATGTCTGGTCCAGTGGTGTCACACAAACCAATAAGATCTATAGAGTTCGGAATGGCATACTACCCCATACTAATTTTCCTACTTCTGCCATATGTGTCTATGGCAGAAATAGTAAGAGTAGTATGATAGTATTCAATTTCAAACTCAGCATAGGCTGTTTGTAGACTACAGCTCAGCATTCAACACCATAGTGCCCTCCAAGCTTAATGTCTCTGGTCTTAAACAGCTTGCTGTGCAGCTGGATCTTGGACTTCCTGTCAAGCAGACACCAGGTGGATAGAATGGGCAGCAACATCTCATCACTGACCCTCAACACAGGAGCCCCGCAGAGCGGTGTTCTCAGCCCACTCCTGTATTCCCTATACACACACACATGACTGTGTGGCAACACATAGCTCCAATGCCATCATTAAGTTTGCTGACAATAGGACGGTGGTAGGTCTGATCACTGACAATGATGAAACAGCCTACAGAGTGGAGGTGCACACTCTGACACGTTGGAGTCAGGAGCACAACCTATCCCTCAACGTCAGCAAGACCAAGGAGCTTATGGTAGACTTCAGGAGAAAAGACAGAGAACACAGCCCCATCACCATCAAGGGTGCACCGGTGGAGAGAGTCAGCAGTTTCAAGTTCCTCTGTGTCCACATCACTGAGGAACTCACATGGTCCATTAACATAACTTATATTACTATTTCTTATATTAAGAACTTATATTAAAAAATTATATTTTTTTTATTCATGTTACATCCGCTGAACCTTATTTAGCAGGTCTCCTAAGCAACCAAATTGGCCCGGTTGCTAGGGAGAGTAGAGTCACATGGAGTAACCTACTCGTGGTCGCAATTAGTGGTTCTCACCCTCAATGGGGCACGTGGCAAGTTGTGCGTGGATCGTGGAGAGTAGAATGAGCCTCCACATGCAGAATCTCCATGGTGTTAATGTATGACAAGCAACGTGATAAGATGCACGGATTGACGGTCTCAGAAACAGAGACTTGTCCTCAGCCACCCAGATTGAGGTGAGTAACCATGCCACCAAGAGGACCTACCAAGAAATGTGAATTTCAAACTGGGATAAAATAATAAATAAAAATAATCGGTAGGGCTGGGTATCGAGTTCGACACATTTTAGGCACCGACCGAATTACCTCTAAACAATCAAGTATCGAAAAACATCTTGTCGTTCGGTACCAAATTTCGATAACTAAGGGGTTAATCTCGTCAACGTCAGTGATAAGCATGTAGCATGCTAGATGTTCCCAAATCTAAAAGTGCTGGTATCAGAAAATGGTTTGAGTTCCAGGGCTGAAAATGTTATCAATAACATTGCTAACACTGTTCTACATTACAGAGAAATACTAAACCTTATTAATGAGCCTTTAAAATATCATTTTTACAAGCGCATACATGAAGCGAGCTGCAGCAACACAGGGAGAAGCGGTAATGATTCTGAATGTGTTGGAAAAACCAGCAAGAGACTGTCTGAACATTTTGTTAATTTAAAGAGAGAAATGCACATTCGAGTTGAGCAAACATGATCTAGGGATCAATGATGGTCAGAGGGAATCGCCAATAGCTGATGCCTTTGACTATGTCATGATGATATTTGGCTCGTTTTCCCATGAATGTATTAAATTATTATTATCAAAATAATTTAACAAATAATTTGCCCGTAGACAAACACGCGTTTGAAGAAACACTCTGTAAAGGATTTAGAAGGGCAAGGAGGAGGCGAGAACCAGCTTGACAATATAAATAATAGTTTAATGAGAAACTTAAACAAAAGATACAAACACACATGATGGTCAGCTGACCATTTTTATTTTTTATGAGCACTGCAAAGGACCTCAGATATCTCAGCTCTGGAGGTGCTTTGAGTTCAGTTCTCCTTATATCCACAGAGCAGTTTATTGTGAATGCAACTGCAGCCTGCAAAATAATACAAACTATAAATAATACAAAAACACATTCACCTCGAACCATGATTTATATTTCAGTGATTATTATCATCATTATAATTATTTTTACATTTATAATTGTATTTAAGTCTTCATTTCTGTAAGTATTTTTCCACCTGCATGTTTAGACAGATACTTGCCTGACGGTAAATGGAAAGGTGTGTGTGTATATATATATATATATATATATACACACACACACACACACACACACACACACACACACACACACATGTATATACACTACCGTTCAAAAGTTTGGGGTCACCCAAACAATTTTGTGTTTTCCTGAAAAGTCACACTTATTCACCACCATACGTTGTGAAATGAATAGAAAATAGAGTCAAGACATTGACAAGGTTAGAAATAATGATTTGTATTTGAAATAAGATTTTTTTTACATCAAACTTTGCTTTCGTCAAAGAATCCTCCATTTGCAGCAATTACAGCATTGCAGACCTTTGGCATTCTAGCTGTTAATTTGTTGAGGTAATCTGGAGAAATTGCACCCCATGCTTCCAGAAGCAGCTCCCACAAGTTGGATTGGTTGGATGGGCACTTCTTGCGTACCATACGGTCAAGCTGCTCCCACAACAGCTCAATGGGGTTCAGATCTGGTGACTGCGCTGGCCACTCCATTACCGATAGAATACCAGCTGCCTGCTTCTGCTCTAAATAGTTCTTGCACAATTTGGAGGTGTGTTTAGGGTCATTGTCCTGTTGTAGGATGAAATTGGCTCCAATCAAGCGCTGTCCACTGGGTATGGCATGGCGTTGCAAAATGGAGTGATAGCCTTCCTTATTCAGAATCCCTTTTACCCTGTACAAATCTCCCACCTTACCAGCACCAAAGCAACCCCAGACCATTATATTACCTCCACCATGCTTAACAGATGGCGTCAGGCATTCTTCCAGCATCTTTTCATTTGTTCTGCGTCTCACAAACGTTCTTCTTTGTGATCCAAACACCTCAAACTTGGATTCATCTGTCCACAACACTTTTTTCCAGTCTTCCTCTGTCCAATGTCTGTGTTCTTTTGCCCATCTTAATCTTTTTCTTTTATTGGCCAGTCTCAGATATGGCTTTTTCTTTGCCACTCTGCCCTGAAGCCCAGAATCCCGCAGCCGCCTCTTCACTGTACATGTTGACACTGGTGTTTTGCGGGTACTATTTAATGAAGATGCCAGTTGGGGACCTGTGATGCGTCTGTTTCTCAAACTAGAGACTGTAATGTACTTATCTTCTTGCTCAGTTGTGCAATGCGGCCTCCCACTTCTTTTTCTACTCTGGTTAGAGCCTGTTTGTGCTGTCCTCTGAAGGGAGTAGTACACACCGTTGTAGGAAATCTTCAATTTCTTAGCAATGTCTCGCATGGAATAGCCTTCATTTCTAAGGACAAGAATAGACTGTCGACTTTCAGATGAAAGTTCTCTTTTTCTGGCCATTTTGAGCGTTTAATTGACCCCACAAATGTGATGCTCCAGAAACTCAATCTGCTCAAAGGAAGGTCAGTTTTGTAGCTTCTGTAACGACCTAAACTGTTTTCAGATGTGTGAACATGATTGCACAAGGGTTTTCTAATCATCAATTAGCCTTCTGAGCCAATGAGCAAACACATTGTACCATTAGAACACTGGAGTGATAGTTGCTGGAAATGGGCCTCTATACACCTATGTACATATTGCACCAAAAACCAGACATTTGCAGCTAGAATAGTCATTTACCACATTAGCAATGTATAGAGTGTATTTCTTCAAAGTTAAGACTAGTTTAAAGTTGTCTTCATTGAAAAGTACAGTGCTTTTCCTTCAAAAATAAGGACATTTCAATGTGACCCCAAACTTTTGAACGGTAGTATATATATATATATATATATATATATATCATAAAAGTGAGTACACCACTCACATTTTTGTAAATATTTGATTAACTTTTCATGTGACAACACTGAAGAAATGACACATTGTCATTAGTGAGTGTATAGCTTGTATAACAGTGTAAATTTGCTGTCCCCTCAAAATAACTAAACACACAGCCAATAGTGTCTAAACCTCTGGCAACAAAAGTGAGTACACCCCTAAGTGAAAATGTCCAAATTGGGCACTAAAGTGTCAATATTTTGTCTGACCACCATTATTTTCCAACACTGCTTTAACCCTCTTTGCATGGAGTTCACCAGAGCTTCACGGGTTGCCACTAGACTCCTCTTCCATTGACACCACCACGGAGCTGGTGGATGTTAGAGACCTTGTGCTCCTCCACCTTCCATTTGAGGATGCCCCACAGATGCTCAATAGGGTTTTGGTCTGGAGACATGCTTGGCCAGTCCATTACCTTCACCCTCAGCTTCTTTAGCCAGGCAGTTGTCATCTTGGAGGTGTGTTTGGGGTCGTTACCATGCTGGAATACTGCCCTGCGATCATGCTCTGCTTCAGTATGTCACAGTACATGTTGGCATTCATGGTTCCCTCAATGAACTGTAGCTCCCCAGTGCCGGCAGCACTCATGCAGCCCCAGACCATGACACTCCCACCACCATGCTTGACTGTAGGCAAGACACACTTGTAATTCATTGTAATTCTCACCTGGTTTCTGCCACACACGCTTGACACCATCTGAACCAAATAAGTTTGGTCTCTTGGTCTCGTCAGACCGCAGGACATGGTTCCAGTAATCCATGTCCTTAGTCTGCTTGTATTCAGCAAACTGTTTGTGGGCTTTCTTGTGCATCATCTTTAGAAGAGGCTTCCTTCTGGGACAACAGACATGCAGACCAATTTGATGCAGTGTGCGGCGTATGGTCTGAGCACTGACAGGCTGACCCTCCACCCCTTCAACCTCTGCAGCAATGCTGGCAGCACTCACACGTAAATTTCCCAAAGAAAACCTCTGGATATGACGCTGAGCATGTGCACTCAACTTCTTTGGTCGACCATGGCGAGGCCTGTTCTGAGTTGTACCTGTCCTGTTAAACCGCTGTATGGTCTTGACCACCATGCTGCAGCTCAGTGTCAGGGACTTGGCAATCTTCTTATAGCCTAGGCCATCTTTATGTAGAGCAACAATTCTTTTTTTTCAGATCCTCAGAGCGTTCTTTGCCATGAGGTGCAATGTTGAATTTCCAGTGACCAGTATGAGAGAGTGTGAGAGCGATGACACCAAATTTAACACACCTGCTCCCCATTCACACCTGAGACCTTGTAACACTAACGAGTCACATGACACCGGGGAGGGAAAATGGCTAATTGGGCCCAATTTGGACATTTTCACATAGGGGTGTATTCACTTTTGTTGCCAGCGGTTTAGACATTAATGGCTGTGTGTGGTGAGTTATTTTGAGGGGACAGCAACTTTACACTGTCATACAAGCTGTACACTCACTACTTTACATTGTAGCAAAGTGTCATTTCTTCAGAGTTGTCACATGAAAAGGTATAATCAAATATTTACAAAAATGTGAGGGGTGTACTCCCTTTTGTGAGATACTAATATATATATATATATATATATATATATATATATATATATATATATATATATATATATATATATATATATCACTTTATTATTTATTTGCGTTTTTGTTTAGTTTGGAGTGCAATTTTAATTTAGAAATGGATTTGATTTAAGTTTTTCGTTTTTTAATTAAATTACTTAATTTTCAATACAAAATCAATAAAGCAAGAATATTCACTAATCCCTCAGACCAGAGGTTTCCAATGTAATTGTATATTATATAAAAATGTAGTTCCCTCCTTCACAATATATATATATATATATATATATATATATATATATATATATATATATATATATATATATATATATATATATATATAGTGAAGGAGGGAACTCAAATTTATTCACACACTGGATAACGTAATACCTGATGGGTAGAGAATGCACGGATGAAGCTTCTTTGCCAGAGAGATGTTCACAACTGTTGTAAAGCCATCTTTCAAAAAGTTGAACACATTTTAAATGCACTTACTTTTTTCCAGTTTCATTTGAAAATTTTGTAAAAATACATAAAAAATAAAGTTCAAAGTTTGAAATCAAGGTGTCTTGATTTATTGTGTAAGCTTAACCCTAACCCTGCTTAATGAAAATGATCCATAGTACCACCTAGCGTCCAACCAGCGGTAATACTGGTGTTCGTCGTTTTCCTCCAAAGTTTTTTTTTTTTTAGGTACCGGTATCAAAGTCAAGGTATTGGTATTGAAATTTTTTAACGATACCCAGCCCTAGATATCGGTATCAGTATTGGCCACAATGAGCTACGAATTACCGATATTGGCACAGAAATTTCATATTGGTACATCCCTAACATAAAGGTTAAAGCTGAAGTGTATAATTTCTGTGCCACAAGCATGACTAATAGGAATTAAATGTTGGAATTAAAAATGTTCACTGTTTTCCAACAGATTCCAGAAAACTCCCTCTGTCATACAGCGGTTGGACAAGCAGATAGACCCACGACTCACACCCCATATTCAAACCATTGTTCAAGCCAATTAACCTTCACATTTTCATTTGGAACATGGAAGTAAACTATTGCAGGTTAAACTTCAATAGCTGTGAATGGAAGAGGGACACCACAGCAACTATTATTTTTGCATTCCCATTTTAGTCTACAACTAAAGAAAAAAAAAAATCCACTGTAACATGTACAAACCGAATTTTGGAAAAGTTGGGACGTTTTTTAAATTTGAATAAAATGAAAACTAAAAGACGTTCAAATCACATGAGCCAATATGTTATTCACAATAGAACATAGATAACATAAATGTTTAAACTGAGAAATTTTACACTTTTATCCACTAAATGAGCTTATTTCAAAGTTGATGCATGCTACAGGTCTCAAAAAAGTTGGCACGGGTGCAACAAATGGCTGAAAATGCAAGACATTTGGAAAAGATTCAGCAGGGAGAACGTCTAGCAACTAATTAAGTTAATTGATATCAGGTCTGTAACATGATTAGCTATAAAAGGGATGTCTTAGAGTGGCAGAGTCTCTCAGAAGTAAAGATGGGCAGAGGCTCTCCAATCTGTGAAAGAGTGCATAAAAAGATTGTGAAATACTTTAAAAACAATGTTCCTCAACGTCAAATTGCAAAGGTTTTGCAAATCTCATCATCTACAGTGCATAACATCATCAAAATATTCAGAGAATCTGGAGAAATCACCATGCGTAAGGGACAAGGCCGACAAACTTTATATATTATTGTTATCAGCGTTCAGTTCAAAAGCCAGCATCTCTGATGGTATGGGGGTGCATAAGTGCATACGGTATGGGCAGCGTGCATGTTTTGGAAGGCACTATGAATGCTGAAAGGTATATAAAGGTTTTAGAGCAACATATGCTCCCCTCCAGATGACATCTATTTTAGGGAAGGCCTTGTGTATTTCAGCAGGACAATGCAAAACCTCATACTGCAGCTATTACAACAGCATGGCTTCATCGTTGAAGAGTCCGGGTGCTGAATTGGCCTGCCTGCAGTCCGGATCTTTCACCTATAGAGAACATTTGGCGCATCATTAAACGAAAAATATGTCAAAGATGACCACGAACTCTTCAGCAGCTGGAAACCTATATGAGGCAAGAATGGGACCAAATTCCAACACCAAAACTCCAGACACTCATAACCTAGATGCCTAGACGTCTTCAAACTGTTTTGAAAAGAGATGTTACACCATGGTAAACATGCCCCTGTCCCAACTATTTTGAGACCTGTAGCAGGAATAAAATTGGAAATGAGTTCATTTTGTGCATAAAATTTTAAAATGTCTCCATTTAAACATTTGTTCTGTTATCCATGTTCTATTGTGAATAAAATATTGGCTCATGTGATTTGAAAGTCTTTTAGTTTTCATTTTATTCAGATTTAAAAAACGTCCCAACTTTTCAGAAAATCAGGGTTGTACATGTCTTTCCACAAGAGAAAAAAATCAAGTAGATGTTGACTTTACTTTTTAAGCTGGGATATGAGAAAGTACTTGATGAAGAAAAAATAATCATACATCAGCTTTCAACAAATCAAACTCTCTCTCTCTCTCTCTCTATATATATATATATATAAAATGTTAATTTAAGTAACAAATTGAGATGGGTGGAGTCCTTTGAAGAGGCTACAAACCTGCAACATCATACTGTATATGCAGAATCAGAAATGAAGGGGCCACCCACAGTGCACCATGCATTAAAAGCATCATAACGTTGTAAAGCAGAATTTCTATCATTTGTAGGCAGTCTTTATGCCAATTGTCAGAAAGAAAGTGGACAAAATTGCTCACACCTCTGGCTACATGGAAGCCTTTATCTAATGGGTGATCTCAAGTCTTATCACATGATTTCTGAATCGCTGCTCGAATAGATCACTGAGCCAGACAATAGAGAAGAAGTTGTTCTGACAGTGCTTCTCTCAAAGAGAGGAAGTTACTGCAGAGAGAAAGAGAGAACTCAATTTGTGTGGTTTATTGGAGCCTAAAATAATTGATCCTACTTCAGTTCTCACTAAATCGGCAAGCTTATACACTGTACATGATGAGAGCGCACTGTGATTTTAAAACAATCACAGTTGTTTGGTGTCACATTTCACACTTGCTGTAAACCACTTGAAAACAAAAATCACAGGACAAATAAGCGGTCATAAGATGAGTTCGAAATGGCATACTATCAGACTACTCTTACTATTTCTACCATATCTAGAGTATATAATGCAATAATTATTAAGAGTAGTATGCAAACCATTCCGAACTCCGAGGCATGATCTAATACAATTCTTTAATGCAAGAACGCCTAACAAGCTGTCAGTTTAAAGTATATTCAAAAGTTTTCATAGCAGTAATTTGTTAGATACACTGACATTAACTCCCAAGTGTCCTACTTGTTTGTTTTACAAGACATTACACATGAGTAAATGCACAGACCCACAAAACACCAAACCAACTCACACACAAACAAACACTTTGAGGAAACCTATTTATACAGGGAATGAATGAGAAAAACAATGAATGACAGTGTTTTGAATCATTTGTGACATGACTGCACATAAGTACTGTAGCCTTTTGTTCCCAAATATAAAAGGAAAGAAATGTTAGGAAAAAAGAAAAGCATATGACTTGCAATGGATCAGACTGTGAAGACCTCATGGCCTTTCAAATTAGAACCACATGCTCCTTCAGCAGCAACAATCAACCTTTAGAACTGGACCCTCTCAGCTAGTGTATCAGTCAGTATCACAATGTGCATTTGTTTAGTATGATTTGATAGCCAGACAAAAGCAACAAATGTTTTTCTTCTCTAAAAATACACAGAGATAAATATATTTTTAATACTCGTGTACCCTGCCACATACACAAACTGGCAACCCAGGAAGTGGGGGGAGTTTGCTTCCCCTCAAAGTTGGCAGCGCTCGCGCTTTTGTAGATGGAAAAAACGGCAACTAAGCAATGACACTTTATCAGAACAATAACGAAAAAAGCGAACGCTTTCAACAGTAAAACTCTCTCATAAAATTAGTTCCTTATGTTGCACGTTGTTTTAAAGGCTGACTGACGCAAACACTTACCGGCGTCGTGCGTCCTTTCCCCGCGTCTTGCAGAGCTGCTCACGAAACAAATGCAGCAACAATCAGCTTCATCATGAAGCATCTACACAAACATAGAGGAACACAAGCTTTGGGCCACTCCTTCATGGCAGAAATCACACACACACACACACACACACACACACACACATAACTTCTCCCCACTGTTTCCGCCCTAGCGCGCCCTGCTCTTGCTTACAGCCCCATCATCACATTTACTGGAAAAACGTTCAAATCGTATTAACATTGCATGGGAAAATCCAATTAATCCTTCAAGTATCACATCTCTTTAAATTAGGGAAGTAGAGCTACATTTTTCTTCTGAATAAGACGTGATCGGTCTCCTAATTCGTTCTTTACCAATGTTTTTCTTCCTCCACCAACACAGCAGACTCTTCGTTCCCTTTATCCGGGACATTAGTCTGTGATGCAACATTTCCAGATGCGCTAGACTGCCTCGAGTTGCGCTGAAACATCGGTCTGTCAAACTCTGAGGGGAGAGAGAGAGAGAGAGAGAGAGAGAGAGAGAGAGAGAGAGAGAGAGAGAGAGAGTGTGTGTGTGTGTGTGTTTTACCTTCCATTCTTTGTTGATTGGGTTGACTTGAATATTGCTGAATTTTAAAGAAAGATTTTGCTATATGAAATATATTTTCATGCATGGGTTTAAATATACACTCAAGAAGCACTTTATTAAGGACACTATGGTCCTAATAAAGTGCCAGGCATGGTCCTCTGCTGTTGTTGACCATCCGCCTCAAGGTTTGGCACCATTCTGAGTAAACAATATAGACTGTTGTGCGTTAAAATCCCAGGAGATCAGCAGTTACAGAAATACTCAAAACCAGCCCATCTGGCACCAACAATCATGCCATGGTCCAAATAATTTAGATAATTGTTTTCCCATTCTGATGGTTGATGTGAACATTAACTGATGCTCCTGACCGGTATCTGCATGATTTTATGCATTGCACTGCTGCCACACGATTGGTATATCTGAGTATGTATAAAGTAGTCCTTTTAATGTAATTCGTTAAAGAAAAAAAGCCTGCGTGGTTAATTATAAAAACTAAAACCATGAAATATTTGTAGTAATTGGGTGAAATACAAACACAGAGGACCAAACTGTCAAGGAAATGGTTTGTATTGTTTAGGTTTAGTTCTTGTTTAATATGCTGTTTTATAGAATCAAATACAGTTTATTAAATTTCTTATCTTTAATCATTTTGCCATATATTTCAAGCCATTCAAGTACATTGGCTACCAAGCATGGAAAACAGACCAAAAACAGTTGTATTCACAACAGCCAAAACCAAAACACATTGGACAAATCTAACATACAAAGTATACTGAATAAAACATAATCTAACCCTACATAAAGTAATGCCACACATTGTCATATTTCTGTGCATATGGTCAGATCCATTCTGTCAAGTTCTGCAGATACAAATGCATACACAATACTGACAATCATGAAGAAAGAAGAGAGCAGGGGGGTGTCTGTGAATGTGTGTGTCTTATTTTCCAGTTGTTGACTAATCTCTCTGTTCCATTTACATCTGGTCTGGGCAGGCCCTTTAGGACAGTTCGGCTGAGGCTGGAATTTCACTGCAGTCCCTGGCTTCTTTTAGGCCTTTGGGCTCTCACAGCATGCTGAGCTCGATCAGCCGTCCGGCAAACACCCCGAGTGTGCCAATAATACACACTGCCATGAACACACATAGAAGAATGTGATCCAGTACCATAGCAACAAACTTCCATTCCTCTGCAGCCTAGAAGAGAGAAAGGGGAAAAAAACAGAGGTAGTCAGATGTAGGAAGATGAGGAAGATAATAAAGGAGAGATACTTCAGAGTGCTTTAAGGCAGAGTTTCTAAGAGGTAGCAAACGTGTCAGACAACAAAGAAGCTGAAAAAGGTTTGAGAAATATGCAGATCAATAAAATATGAGAGGGCCAGAGATAAATGTTCTCACATTGTTGGACTCCTCGTCGCTTTTCATGGTGTCTGCGATGTATTTAACACCCTCGATGGCACTACGTACGTCTGGATTTTTGGTTATGGGAGAGTGGTAAGTGACAGAGGCTGGCATGGGTTTCCCAGAAATGTCAGAGATGTCAAAATCGGCAGGAAGGAGATGTTTGTCTTGCCGTTCCTGTGATGGTCGCTTCATTGTGGAGAAAAACATCAGGTTTGGAATGGTGTCTATGAAGATCTGTGAGACAGAGGAGAGTCAAAGTCAGTGTGCATCTCTGATTCAACTAGATAGCTGAAAATATCTAAAATACAATGTAGGTTTGGACACACTTGACTGAATATATGTCTTGCGTCATCTTAAAGGGGTCATGAAATGGAGAATCAAATTTTCCTTGATATTTAGATATACTGTATAAGAGGTAACCATACTATAAATACATACTCTAAATTTCAGAACTTAAAACTTCCTCCCCAGTTTAAAAAGAGTGTTTATAGTTGCCACCCTGCTGAAATGTCGCATTTTGAAATCTGTTTGTGACGTCATGAAACATTGCTCATTTGTATTTACAAATCCCACAACATGCGTCATTGAACCCTTGGCCTCGCCCACAGGCGTGCAATTCAAGTCAAGAAATCAGGCCTTCTGTCTAACTATTCCTAACACAACACCTAAGGGGACCAATCTGGACTATTTTGGATTATCTTTGAATGTATTCATACACTAGACATACATCTTAACTGCTTGATGCATATCCAGTGCCACTTTTAGAAGATGCGTTGTCAAGTTATAACACTGAAAGGGAGAAGCAGTTCTCTCATTCAGCTGCTGTCTGTGTCACTTTGAGCATAAACATGTCATGGACGTGTTCATTCACACATCTGCACTATTTTTAATGTGTACTTCTTGGACAATGGACATCTTGGACGATGGACAATGGATGTCTTCAACCTTTTTGGTGTGTTTTCACCTCAATGTGCCTTCAGTATGTGTGTGAGAGTAATTTAACAGCTCTTTGGACTATGTACAGTATGTGTGTTTTTTTCGGCTCATGTCAGCATGGATTACTTGTGAACAGACAAAATACGTATCAAACTTTGCAAAGGAACTGTTATTGAAGGAGGGGGCAGTTAAAAAAACACTTCAAAAAAATATGGAAACCATTTAATTCATGAATATTTCAAATGTATGGTGCCATGTGTTAATAATTGTGCTTGAGATGAACAGTTTAATATATACTAATGGAATGTGCATTATGTATAATCATGTGTAAATTCGTTTTAGAATGTTCTTCCAATTAAGTTTGCTGAATTTGAGGGGCTGCATGATGTTAGTCAATCAGAGCCGTGGGCATTTACGTTGAAGGTTTAAGGAAGTGCTTAGGCCAAAACCAAGCGTTTCAGACAAAGGACCAAAAACAGGGTGGAAAATTATCAATGTTTTGGTGCAAAAAAACTTTCATAACTTTATCAATGACCCCTTTAAAACGTTGGATCTAAAGGAGAATTTATGCTTAAAGGGAATATTCTGGGTTCGATACATGTTAAGTTCATTTGAAAGCATTTGTGGCATAGTGTTGATTACCACAAAAAATTATATGGACTTGTCCCTCCTTGCGGAGTTTACATTGAGGCACTTACAAGGGACGTGAACAGGACCCATTTTTAGACGGTTTAAAGGCAAACATGAGAACCTTATAATTTTATAAAAGCATTTACATTAATTATTCTATTAAAACTTGTATATTATTTGGTCTGTAAAGTTGTTTAAATCATTGTTTTTAATCCTCATTTTAGGGCTTACTTTGTTATGGCAATGAAGCTGTAAAATTTATAATAAATGCACACCAAAAAGGTTAGTAAGCAATTTTATCACACTAAAATCATGTTAACACACATATTGTTACCTCTTATGGCTATACTTTTGAAACTGTGAGTATTTCAACATTTTTACAGATTGGACCCAGATTTTTGCTCTTTTTTTTTCTTTCAATTGAGGATAACTTGTATTGAATCCAGAATATTCTTTTAAACCCTTGAAATCAGTTGTGTAGCTAAATTGTGCCTATGTATGAAAAAAATTGTAATTTTTATATATATATATGGGTTTGAATTGTTTATTTTTTTGGGGTATTGTTTTTTTACATACCTTGCGGACCCAGGCGGGCATTGTGTGTGTGCTAGGGGAGCGGTGGTGTGTGTTGATGACAATCACAGTGATGATGATGGATGCAATGACAAAGATCATGGTGAAGAGCATGTATTTGCCAATAAGGGGAACAGCGCTGGAAGTGGAGGGGATCAGCTCAACAATCACCAGCAAGAACACAGTCAGAGAGAGCAGGACAGAAATACTGAGGGTCATCTTTTCACCTGCACACACACATACACACAGATACAACATTATACAGAGACAAACCGAAGAACGTAATAGTTAAAGATAATTACTTTACATAAAGGAATAGTTTACCCAAAAATTATAATTCTCTCATCATTTACTCACTTTATGCCATCTTAAAATCATTTAACTTTCTTCTGCGGAACAGAGACTAAGATATTTTGATGAAGTTATGATATATATCCATACAATGCAAGTTAATACTTTCAAACTCTAAAAAACACATAAAGGCAATATAAAGGTAATCCATACAATTTGAATGGTTTAATCCATGTCTTCTGAAGCAATGCGATTGGTTTTGAGCAAGACACAGACAAAAATGTAACTCTTTTTTCACACTAAATCTGCAGATGTCAAGATATACAGGGAAAAATTTGTTACATTTTGGTCTGTTTCTCACTCGATTATAAGATGCGATAAAGGTGAGTAAATGATGAGAGAATTATAATTTTTGGGTGAACTATTCCTTTAAAATCACATTCATATTAGGGTTGGGTGGTCTGATGGTATACCACCCAACCCTGGGCAGGCCAGGAATGCTTTGTTATTTACACGTGAGAGCGACAAAGATACACGAAAGAAAGCAAAAATCCCAAACAACAAGAGGATGAATTTGCCATTACGGGGTGTTGTTAGGCACAACATGAAGCTGAGTTTACATTGAGTACAATTGCAAAGCAACATGACAAATTAATATAGAATTGAAATAATTTGTGTTAAAAAATGACATCCATTTAGAATTTAAGACAGAATTATTCATTTTTTTGTTTTCTAATATTTGTTTTAAAACTATCAATCATTTTTCATGAATAATTATCTTTTGGTTTGTGTCCAAGAAGTCCCAAATATAAAGAGAAAATAAACCATTATTAATATTAGTAAACCATTTTTAAACCATCTTTCAGTGAATTTGTTGAATTTTGTGATATAAGATTTTGTTCATACCTCTCACCCCTGCAAACACACACGGAAGCACGCACGCACGCACACACACTCTCTTTTACACAATCATACACAGTGGCTTACCAGAGTCTGTGGGCAAGTAGAACACAAGGCCAGTGAGGAAGGAGAACAGCATGCAAGGAATGATGACATTGACGATGAAGTAGAGTGGAAGTCGGAGCAGGAGGAAGTGATAGGTGATGTCCAGGTAGGGTGTATCCGGACAGCAAGCGTAATATACCCAATGCTTCCAGTTCCTATAATCCTTCATCACCCACTCTCCACTCTCCATGAAGTTACTGAGGTCTGGCCTGTCATTGTCCTATACAAACACAAAAACAGTAATTAATAGCCATACTAGCTAGCATTAATTCATAATAATTTAGCTTGTCTCAAACATCCAGATGTTTAAGTCTGGCTTTTTCTAGTTAGTGGTGCTTGCTAAGGCAATCATCCCTATTACTACTGCTCATACCCAGGGTTAGAGATTTGAACAAATATGAATAACTTGGTGCATTAGAGGGTCATTCACACAAACACGTTTTTGCATCTGTCTGCACTGTTTTTAATTGTTTTTCAATGTAAACATTCACTAGACGGACATCTTTGACCATTGCGGCGCATCTCGTTTCAGCATCTCGCACATGAGCGAGTTTTTAATTTAAAAAAAGCTTCTCAAGACATCTGCATTCTGTTCCATTTATTGTACAGTGTCTCGCTTTTTTTAAAAGCAAGAACGCTTTCGGTCTGTACGGTTACTAACTTGGTCCTTACCATTTGTACTAAGGACATGATTGATAACTCAAATCATGCGGCTTATTTAGGAGTGGTATGCTATTGCTTTTATAAGCAGTCAGGCTAACAATTTCCATCTAGCGGTGATAAAACGTCCAAAGAACCAAACGTCTTAGACACTTTAGGGTGGGATCTTTGAAATCAACCATGAGAACACCATAGAAATCACCTATCAATGCCAAAGCATAGCTTCACATTGGCAACCACCCATGACACACTAGCATTGTGGTGGCGAGTTTTACATAGGCAAACACCACTCACATTTTCTCCAGAAAGTTAATACATATGGTTGGGATTGCTGATATGTGTGTGTGTTTATGGTTACTGGGTTTATGATAACTAAGTTGCCATCATAGGTCCAAGTTCCAAGTTTCATGCTGCAGTTCTGCAGGTCGAAGGGGAAGTGAAGGACCACAATCTCACAGTAGCTCTTGAAGATGGCAGGAGGAGTCCATGTTATCATACCCGTGTACTCCAATAAGACCTTTGTCTCATGAACAATGGCAAAGTCTCCATCAGCACTGTGCATATACAAACATAAACATACATTAAGAAAGAAATCTGACCTGATACATGCATATCTATATTAAAATTCCCAAAAACATACACAGTAACAAATTCACATACTATTTAAGCATACAGATTTCATATACATAAACAAACATACAAAAGGCCAATTGAACACATTGATTCATACTTGTTGTAGAGTACTAAATCAGGTTTCCAGATGTCAGTGGAGGGAATTCTGATCTTTCTGATGCCACCATAGTCATCAGGATTCCAGAGGAGATTAACATCTTTCCATTGCTGAACATAAAAAGGAGATATACTGTATGTGTATAAATTGACCCCTTACTGTCTCTAAATACTTGACACATTAAAATTTACTTTTTGAACTAGGTGGGTGATTCTCACACTCTTTATTAGTACTTAGTTTATTCGTTTATTTAGTTGTAAAAATAATGGGAACATTTCATGTTGCATGTAAACACCTTTAAACGGCATTCTTATCTGCAGAGTATAACTCCACTATTTCAAATCATACAGTCAGCTTGTTATTATTGCAAAATAAATCCCAACTTGGTGTTTGGGACTCTTAGCAATAGAATGTCCTGACTGACCAATCAGAATCAAGTATTCCAGAAAATATCAAAGCGATACTGCTTCAGTCTAGGTTTTACTATTTATTAAGATTATCTGCCCATAACATCCTGATTCCCTGCACTATTACTGCTATGTAAGTTTACTCTGGTGATATCTACTTTGAAAGCATCACTCTGGAACAGAAAAAGCAGAAAGCCACACCTGCTTTAGACGTACATTACTGGTGACAATCTGATTAACTTCATCCTGTAAATAAAAAAGTAACAGAGGACATGAAGAGGTGAAAAGGGTGTCAGAGAGAGATAGGAGTAAAAGAGACAACAAAAATCATTGTAAACATTTGTGTACATAGCATAACACATATTTAAGCACAGTTTGTGACATTTTTGAAATTCTAGACGAGACAGGTAAAATTACTGGGGTCAGTTTTTCAGGAGTAACATCTTAAAAACAGGACACTTAAAGGTTAAAAATGCCCCCCCCCCCCCCCCCCAAGCAAGACATTCATAGGTTGATTCCCCCAAAATGTGAAACTTTGGTGCTTTCAAAACATTGCTCTGTTTGTTTGAGCATCCCAACCAACATAGCAATATTGTCTGAAAGCAATAATGGCTGCCCCAAAGCCATACCGTAAACCGAGAGTTTTTGAAAAAAGTTAATTATTTGTGTAATTTTGTTTGGTAGTGCAGAAATTAAACACTTCAGCTTTAAAGCTACACTATGTAACTTTTGGCACTCTAGTGGTTAAAAAATAAAACTGCATGTGTCTTGTGGAAGACCATTGTTTTGGTAATGTCGCAAGTTGTGCTTTGGCTCTACTCCTCAGCATGGATGAATGTGGTTTGAGGCACCGGTGTACACGTGGATACAGGACATTTTATCATATAATGGACGAAAAAATTACAAAAGAAAGGAAAAGATTTAGATTTTCTAAAACGTCATCTGAGCAGGTAAGTGCCATATCTTATGCTGTTGTTCTGACTTATTGGAAACACTGATGTTTGAAATAAATGACGTTACAAAAGTTAGGCAATGTTTGTTAACATTAGACATAATGATTGCTAGTCTGATAAGGTCAAACGTTGTAAAGTTTTTATAACTGCAGGACATTCTGGTCAAATAGACCAAGGTAGTAACTGATTTATAACAATTGTCATCGTTACCAACCAGAGGTCAACATCATTTCAAGACTCACATGTCCTTGGCAAGCCTAGAACTAAAGGATTTGTTTATATAAATGATTGCCATTATAAAGAACAATACACACGTGTGCTAGCAAGTGGAATGTTCTGCACTGATTACAGTATAATTATTGAATTTCACTACACACACAGACATGCAAAATCCGTCCCAACAGCTCTAAAATATGAATCCTTATTATAAGTTTATCAAAGTGTAATTGGGTAAAGACATGGTTTGGAAGATGGATTTTCGTTGCACTCAATCATTTATAGCTTTTTGTTATTTTTTTAACAAAAAATAAGTTACATAGTGTAGCTTTAAGTGAAAGTCTCTTTTTGTATCTCATTTGCAATTTTACTTTCCAAAGGGGGCCTAAAAAATACACCAAATAAATGTATTTTATATGCGTGTGTGCATATGATAATACCAAGGCAATGTTAACCATAATTAACGCTCAATAGCATAATTATAGCTTTTTGAAGCTGAATTGAAGAGAGAGAGAAATTTACCACACTGATAAGCTGAATGAGTTGTAGTCCTACAGTGACGACCACTGGATCTTTAAAATGGCTGACAGGACGGACCACTTTGTTGTATCCACTAAACAAAGTCTTTACTAATCTTGTCTCATCTTCCGAGCACAGTGCTGGTCCTGAAACATACACACACACACACACACACACACACACATAAACTTGTTTTTATATCATTATGGGGATTCTCCATAGACTTCCATGCATTTTATGGATTTTATACCAAACTAACGATAATTTCTATCCCCTAACCCTACCCCTAAACCTAACCCTCACAGAAACATTTTTTCATTTTCAAAAGCTTGGGCTTGGCCCCGCAAGGTAGGTGATCTCAGGTTGTACTATCCTTGTGGGTACATTTGGTCTCCAAAATGTAGGATAAACACGTACACACACACACACACACACACACACACACACACACACACACACACACACACGTTGGTTAGTTGCTCTATGAGAATGAGACATCACCCCACTCTTCTTACTCACACACAAACACACACATCCATTCAAAATGACACAGGATTAAAGTTGATGGAGACAAGCAACTGCATGACCCACACACAGACACGCATGGAACTCAAGGACACACATTAACACAAAGACATGCAAACTATGCTGCTGTGCCAACAAATCTGAGTTCAAGGAATTTGAATGTACTCTTTTCTTTTTTACTTTTTACTCTTTCTAACCAGGACTAACAGAAATAGTTGCAAATAACTGACTTTTCAGGTGAATGGGTAATCAGTATGTCATGGAATAATGGAATATATTAAGTTTCTTTTTCATTTCTGAACTATTGTGTGGAGAGAATGATGCAGGAGAAAAGGATTTCGGCCTTATTGCATATTTCTGATCCTTTTTTTTTTCAGGGTTGGCACAGGCCTTCTTCCTCTCTTTCCTTTTTTGAAAACACACAAAGCCATTTAAAAAAATTGAAGAAAAAAAAGCAAGTTATGAGAGAATTTTCAACACTTCCTCCTGGAAAAATGTCATTTAATTTCAAAACAATTCTTCCATAAATCTGAATATGCAGTCTGATGCTCATATAGGTGAGTGAGAGAATGAATCTCACCAGTACATCTATTTTTGTTAAACACACAAACGAAGTGCTATTTCCGGTTAAAGGTTGGCCACAACCAGTATCAGATATACCCACTGTATTAATTTACCCTACTTAATACATAGTTCAGCCTCAGAGGTTGGTTTTAAAAATAAAAGAAACACAGATATCAGAAAGCAAAAACGTAAAGCGAACAACAGTTGTAAGCAAATAGCAAATAAGCCTCACTCATAGTGGTCTCATATTAGCCACAAACCGCACTTGCGCCTGTCAATCAAACAGGACGCCTAACGCGCATTCCACATACAGTAGCCTACAGAACTTTAAAAAGCATCTAAAAATATTAGGATAATTTAAAAACATTCTCGTCAACGTTTCCGACTGGCTGAAAAGTAACTTGTGTCGGTTCGTCATAAAAAGATGTATAGAAAAGTAAGTTTAATAGCGCACTGCAGTAGTCATATAGATTATTTCTAAATAGACACCGTGTCCTTCTCCATATTAATCTAGTTATGAATCCGAAGCCTACTTCATCAACATATCACAATTTACAGTCAATTAAAGGGGTTTGTTGAATATGTGATATATAATCTGTATTACTATAAAACAAATCGTTTACTCACCAAACGAAGAAAGTGAAATGATTTGAATAAACAATATGAATTTATTCATTTCCATTAGTGATAAAGTCCGTGAAGTCTCTGAATAATTAAAAAGTTTATAAGAGCAAGCACAGCTTAAATGATCCTTGAGTCCTGGCTGTGGGTTGAACTGTGTTGCGGCACGAGCTAGCAGCTGTCAAGTCAAAGCGCGAGACAAACATTGCAACACGTGCTAGGCTTATAATCAAATCAGTATCTTAAGGGTAAAGTTGCATATACCTGCTGAATGCATTATATATTCATCCAATCTCTTGAATTGGATTAGCTAAACTTTTTGCGTGCCAGCGTGATCTTTTAGAGAAATATCCTCTCGAATTATTCCTACTTTCCCAAGGAAAAGTTACCAGGATCAGACAAGATGCATTCTAGTGTCGCCCCCTTGTAATTGCATCAACTTATTACATCAGTGGTTCTCAAAAGTGTGAGGTAATGCAAGGGGGCACGGAAGACTGACCCGTTCTGAAATCTCGTTCACTTTCACACATTCAACAAAAATAGTGAAAATACACATAATACACATTTTCTAAACTTTCGCCTGGCACCGCAGCGCATCCTGCGCGCGCAGCTCTTGACAGGCCAAAGTTGATGTCAGATACGCTCATGTAAACAAGGACATTCTGTCGTGCGCGCAAGTTTCAAATGAGGGACGAAGTACATTTCAGTTTGTTCCTCACACACTATCATATGGCTTCCGAAGAATTAGAATCAAAGGCACGAATGTTATGGGCGACTTTAATGACGCTTTCGGAGCTTGGACAGCCACAATTACGATTCTCTCGTATCTTAACCTTGTGTTTCACGGATGAAAAAAGTAAGCTTCACTTAGTAAAGTTTCAGTATCATTAATCAGGTGCATATTATTGTCTAGAGGTCCTGACCGCTACCAAAAGTGCGTAGACGGCGCTGTCACGCCATTTATTACCGGCTGAGGATTAAAAAAAAAAATTCCTTTAATAGAGACTGCTGAAGCTTATTTCCATTCAAAAGTATGAATCCTTGCAGTGATCAGTTATATATATATATATATATATATATATATATATATATATATATATATATATACACTACCGTTCAAAAGTTTGGGGTCACATTGAAATGTCCTTATTTTTGAAGGAAAAGCACTGTACTTTTCAATGAAGACAACTTTAAACTAGTCTTAACTTTGAAGAAATACACTCTATACATTGCTAATGTGGTAAATGACTATTCTAGCTGCAAATGTCTGGTTTTTGGTGCAATATGTACATAGGTGTATAGAGGCCCATTTCCAGCAACTATCACTCCAGTGTTCTAATGGTACAATGTGTTTGCTCATTGGCTCAGAAGGCTAATTGATGATTAGAAAACCCTTGTGCAATCATGTTCACACATCTGAAAACAGTTTAGGTCGTTACAGAAGCTACAAAACTGACCTTCCTTTGAGCAGATTGAGTTTCTGGAGCATCACATTTGTGGGGTCAATTAAACGCTCAAAATGGCCAGAAAAAGAGAACTTTCATCTGAAACTCGACAGTCTATTCTTGTCCTTAGAAATGAAGGCTATTCCATGCGAGACATTGCTAAGAAATTGAAGATTTCCTACAACGGTGTGTACTACTCCCTTCAGAGGACAGCACAAACAGGCTCTAACCAGAGTAGAAAAAGAAGTGGGAGGCCGCATTGCACAACTGAGCAAGAAGATAAGTACATTAGAGTCTCTAGTTTGAGAAACAGACGCCTCACAGGTCCCCAACTGGCATCTTCATTAAATAGTACCCGCAAAACACCAGTGTCAACATGTACAGTGAAGAGGCGGCTGCGGGATTCTGGGCTTCAGGGCAGAGTGGCAAAGAAAAAGCCATATCTGAGACTGGCCAATAAAAGAAAAAGATTAAGATGGGCAAAAGAACACAGACATTGGACAGAGGAAGACTGGAAAAAAGTGTTGTGGACAGATGAATCCAAGTTTGAGGTGTTTGGATCACAAAGAAGAACGTTTGTGAGACGCAGAACAAATGAAAAGATGCTGGAAGAATGCCTGACGCCATCTGTTAAGCATGGTGGAGGTAATATAATGGTCTGGGGTTGCTTTGGTGCTGGTAAGGTGGGAGATTTGTACAGGGTAAAAGGGATTCTGAATAAGGAAGGCTATCACTCCATTTTGCAACGCCATGCCATACCCAGTGGACAGCGCTTGATTGGAGCCAATTTCATCCTACAACAGGACAATGACCCTAAACACACCTCCAAATTGTGCAAGAACTATTTAGAGCAGAAGCAGGCAGCTGGTATTCTATCGGTAATGGAGTGGCCAGCGCAGTCACCAGATCTGAACCCCATTGAGCTGTTGTGGGAGCAGCTTGACCGTATGGTACGCAAGAAGTGCCCATCCAACCAATCCAACTTGTGGGAGCTGCTTCTGGAAGCGTGGGGTGCAATTTCTCCAGATTACCTCAACAAATTAACAGCTAGAATGCCAAAGGTCTGCAATGCTGTAATTGCTGCAAATGGAGGATTCTTTGACGAAAGCAAAGTTTGATGTAAAAAAAATCTTTCAAATACAAATCATTATTTCTAACCTTGTCAGTGTCTTGACTCTATTTTCTATTCATTTCACAACGTATGGTGGTGAATAAGTGTGACTTTTCAGGAAAACACAAAATTGTTTGGGTGACCCCAAACTTTTGAACGGTTGTGTGTGTATATATATATATATATACACACACACACAAAAAAAAACACTTCTAGAAGGGGGCAAAATTTCTTGTTTCAAAGGGCATCGCGACCCGAAAAAATTGAGAACCACTGTATTACATGATCAACTTAACCCATTAAGCTTCACTTATTGAATGTCTTGCTAATAATTGTCTCTGCATGTTAATCTGGAATATGAGGGAGGGAGGGAGGGAGGGAGGGGGGGCACATTTGACCTTTAAGTGTCCTGTTTTTAAGATGTTACTCCTGAAAAACTGACCCCAGTAATTTCACCTGTCTCGTCTAGAATTTCAAATATGTCACAAACTGTGCTTAAATATGTGTTATGCTATGTACACAAATGTTTACAATAAAATAAAACTCTTTACATTTTAAAACTTGTACGAAATACATTTGCCTCACAATACTTCACTTCAGTGAGCCATCAAGAACATTTATCTCCTATAGGTGACATTTACGAACATGTCAGTCCCAAAAACCGAGCATCTCGATTATTTTTGGTAGGTTTTTAGCACTAAAGCCATTAATCAAGATTACAATTCATGGTGATAGAGCTATTTTGTTAGACCACACAGTCTTTGTCCATTTTCAATGCACCATATGTGGTTTACTTGAGAAAAAACAAAAATAAAATAGCTGCAATGGGGCAAAGTATAACCATTTTCATTGGCTCAAGATCCCGACACAAAAAGTGAAACATTTTAAATAGTGAAATACATGTATTTATTCTGTAATTGGATACATTTTTACAATACATGTTTTTACCTTATCAGCCTTCAACAAAAACTTGGAAAATGTACAATTTTAATGACACCAACACAGAACTCTTTTGGTAGCCAGTGTAAAACACGTATCGTCACAGCTGTGGGAAGAGGTGGATGGAGCGGTGCTTACATGGCAAACAAAATGAGGAAAGCCACCATCAAACAGAAGAGACCCATAGCCTCAGACAGGGCAAATCCCAAGATAGCATATGAGAACAACTGCTGCTTCAGAGATGGGTTCCTGTTGAAAAGAACAGAGGTCATTTATGAACAAATATCTATAAGTAGCTTAGTCAAGTCATGGGTAGCTGCACGTAATATGGGTAAGGATGAGTTTGCTAAAGTTAAATTAGATAAATTCTGCAATATTACACAACACTACTTTCATGTTGCCATATTTTTCACAAGCAAAGTGTTTAAATGCCTTTGTTTCTAAAACATAATTCTCAAAATAAATAAACGGCTAATTTGAAGATATCAATGGTTTACATTGCATTGCAATATAGTCAGATTAGTAAAGTCATTAATTCAGAAGCAGTGTCACATCCTTCAGTTACAAGTAAAACTGCTAATGGCAACAATGGTCTGGGTAAACCATTTGTTGTTAGGTCAGCAGTTAGATAGTAAACATTCCTGGGGTCATAACAGTTTGTCAGCTAAATCTACCTGGCATATCCAATGATGAGACTGCCGAACACGGTTCCGATTCCAGCTCCTGATCCTGCCACTCCCACAGTGGCAGCGCCAGCACCGATGAACTTTGCAGCTGTGTCGATGTCACGGCTTATTGCGCTTGTCTGAAAACCCCGCACTGCAACCTGGGACATGCCAGTCTGTGGCAGGAAAGCTGGGCTGGCCTATAGCAAAAAGGAGTCAAGAGCAAAATGAATCACTGCACACCTATATGAAGGATGAACATGACAGCTATGCTGCAATCACTAATCAAAAATAGTATCTTTGAAATTTGAATAAAAACGTCATGCAACAGGTTTAAAAAGGACTGAGTCTTAAGATGACATATAAATTGAACTTGGCAGAGGGAGAAGACTTTATAAACAAATCAATTGCTACAAGCACATGAAAACATTTACAACAGCCCAAAACATATGAAGGTACATAAACCAGCTTTAACCACACAGAAAGCTCCAGGACTCATTCACCTCTGCAGAGTTGACATCTTGCCTGGATAGCACAGAGGCAGAAAGTGGTCTGTACAATGCCCTTGAGGCAGAGCGGACCTGAGAGAGAGACAGATCAAAGATGACAGATCAGCACCTGAGACATGGGTCACAAAATAAGTTCATTAAGAGTGTTGTAATTTGGACAAAAAAAAAAAGACCCAACTGTTGTCTCCACATTTGAATGAAGTGAGCAGTACCACATACAAACGTACACAAGTTTGTAAATTATGCTTGACATTTGTCAGTTATGTCAAATGTAATGGTTTGTAAAAATCTTAATGAATGAATCTCTCCAAGTGTGTAGCTACTCCAGTGCCACAGCACAAACAAGGACACCAACAAACCAGGACATGAACACTGTAGCCTTCATTTGTTAACCATCTTCGTCCTTTAGATCTAGCGTAGTAAGTACATTTCAGAATTGATCTGTTTGTTTAACATTTCATTAGTAGGGCTTGCTGTCATTAAGGTATAATGACCTTGACTTCAATGAATAGCTGTACAGATATTAGCATTAGCACAAGAACTGTTCAGAGTTCTCTTAAACTCAATGACATACTGAAAAACAGTTTACACCTCGGTCATGTTTGGTTTCAATGCAATATAATGCATATAATTCCAATGCATCAGCATGGAAATGCTACCAGGCCTTTTTGCGCCCCCACAGCTCGCAAAATAAAGCAGCAGAACACTTCAGCTGAGCATTACCATTTGCGTTTCAATTTTAAAAAATCCTCGTAAATACTCACAAGTGCGGGTGTGGACACGAACTTTGCACAGGCGTACATGTTTAATTGAGTTCGCTGACTGTGTTGAGGAATAAACCCGCGTCTGTCTCTATGGAAAAAGCCAACAGTTTAAGGTCAACGCAATATCAGGACGTTCAAAACTCAGCCTGACACTAAATAGCTACACTTGCTGCAAACATACAATCAGTAGAATATGAAATAGGCCAGGGAATTTCGGCAAATAAATCTAAAGCGTAATGATGGTACAAGATTGTGATAATTTAGCTTCCCCGGTTACCGTTTAGCTCTCCTTCACTTACCGGCTACAGAGGTCGAACCGCTGAGGAGCTACTGCGCATGTCAGACCCTCTATTTAATGAAGCGCCCGGATGCTCTTCTGACGCGTTTGAAGGTCATTTATAGAGCTTTATTTAAACCAAGATATACAGCAATGAAAAGTAAAGAACAAAATCTTTAGGTGCAGATAAAATAAATTGAATGTAGAAACACATAATACAACACTGATTTAATTTCTGTTCATTGGTGTGAAAGTTAATGCACTTGCAATGGAAGTCAGTGGGGGGCATTCTGTAAACATTAAAATAAATACTCACTGTTTCAAATTATAGCCAGAAGACTTAAACAATTTGCGTGTTAATATGATTTGAATGGGAACACACACAAAAAAGAGCCTGTAAATCAACTAGTTAAGCAACTTTACATCTCACATGTTATTTTTCTCTATAAGAGTTTTAACAGAAGAATTAATAGCCTATACAATTATTACCTTCACATTTCTGCCTCTAAACCCTCCAAAAAATGGCCCCACTGACTTATAGAAGGAATATTCCGGGTTCAATACCATTTAAGATCAATCGGCAGCATTTCAGGCATAAAATTAATTATTATGACTATACAAATTTTACAGCTCAAATAATATGATTTGTAACAGAATAATTAAAGATCTTAAATAAAACTAAAGGTTCACAATTCTGATTTTAAACCCTCCACAAATTGGCCCCATTCACTTCCATTGTGAGTGCCTCACTGTAACCTCCATTTTTGCTTTTTTTACAGAAAAGGAGGGATGAGTCGAAATGTATTTGTGTGGTAATCAACTTAATGCCACAAATGTTGTCAGTTCAGTTTAACTTGTATTGAAACCAGAATATTTCTTTAACCAATTCGTTGAATTGTGTTATCAAGAAAATTATATTTTTATGTCTGGCAGGAGCAAAAAAAAAAAAAAACCTTATTTGTTACAAAATTGTATACATTTATATCAATTAATAATGACCATATATGTTGGCCAAAACAAATAGTTTAATTGTTTTTGTGTTATATTTCTGCTTTCTGTTTTAAGTGTTCTGCTATTTCAATTCTCCCCTGAAACGCCTTTGATAATGGCAGGTTCCATTGTGTCAACATGCCCCAATAGCAATGTGTTCAATGAACTGTACATGTTTCCCTCTGAACAATAAAGTTGGAAATGACTTTAATGTATGTGTCTACAGAAACTAATGTTCAGGTACAATGCAGTCATTTGTCTTTTATGTACTATAAATGAAATATTTGCTTAGAAATGTGTATTTTTCATTAGTATGCACTTGGCCTATTACCGTATTAATGTAAACAAGACTGAAGACTACAGTATGACTTATTTTTATTCTTAAACCATTAATTAGGTACACTGAAGTTTGTATAGAGGGGGAAAAAACACTACATCATAATGCTTAGCACATTGGATTTATTGGATTTAACATGCACACACTCAAGTCTGTGAATGCAGCTGACATGTGCACAACATGTCAAGTTAATACAATAATTTTAATTTCAAGGCAAGAACTGTATGTCACTGTTGCAACAATCTATTTATGAACAACATGAAAATGAAATAAGAACTTGTGGAGAATACAAAGGAACAATACTTGATGAAGTCTAAAACTAACATTATCCTCAGACTATTTGTCATGAATAAATGCCAGTGTTTACTTCTGGCACCGTCTAACTTGTCAAGCATAAACTTCTAGTAGTGCAGAAAACATCCCAAGAATGAGAAACAACAAATTACTTAAGTCGTATTTAGTTATCTTGTAAACAGATAGTCCCAGCTATGTTCCGAACCAGAAAGGCACAAGACAGTCAACAAACAAAAAACCGTTGGCCAGAAAACTCGCATGCAATTAAAAAAATTCAAAACAAAACCAATAAATGTCTAAGATTCAAAACAGTGCATTTGGCAAAGAAAATAATAAAACACAACTAAAAGGACAACACTTTTAGCAAAGAGTGTATTTTTGTTCAGCAAAAAGTAATTTTCTGCTTGTACTTTCAAAGTCTTGAGTGAATCTGTAAACAAAGTTAACTAAACTTCAAAAATATCTAGCTGTTTTTGTCTCAAATTACTATGTAATATTGAAAGTTAACACTGTAAAATTATACTAGCTTTAAAAATTCTTACTTCACAGCAACAAAGTGTTGTGATATCGCCTTCATAACCAAACGACACAAAGATATCTTATTGGGTTACGCTGTCAATATGGGCCGCACCATACAATTAGTATTACAAAGTGTAATGGGATTTAACATTTAGCCCACTATAGTAAACAATGTGATGCACTTACAATATATATATAAATAAATTAGCAGTAAAAACACAAAGCAGCCTGTAGAATTACAAAGATGTAAATGCACATGCTCTAGAGTGAGAACATGGACTCATAAACTGAAAAACCAAAAGCTCTAATGAACAAACATTGATCTTAAACGTGATTTAGACAGAATTCAGTTAGACGACGACTCTGTCTGCGGTCCCTCCTGAGCTCCAGCCTCTTCCTGTTCTAGCTGGGCATCTTCTGAGGGGGAGGGGCTACGCCGAGGGTGTGAGTCATGTGCGACAGGGGGATCTTCAGTGGTAAGGTCTTGAGCTTCAGCAGATGTGGTCCTTTCCATGTCATCTGCAAAAAATAAAAATAAAAAGAATAAAATAACTGGCCATGGGAACATTAATTGCATTTTTGCCTGCACACAGGTCTTTCCTTGCTGAAAAGACAAGCATTAATTTTCATGCTGGACAAGACTGGCTATTGGTGGTTTGGTGCTGGTCTTGCTGGTGGACCAGCATCTCCAGTACTTCTAATGAAGCTGGTTCAAAGCCTTGCTAGTTAAGAAGCCTGGTGGGAACACTAGCAACCTATGATGGGGACACAAAATTTCCTCATGACAGGCAATGCTGGTCTTTCCAACTGGGTTGATAATGATCCCAGTCATGCTATTAAAACAATGGCACTGTTTATGAGTGTGTGTGTGTGTGTGTGTATGTATGAGAGAGAGAGAGAGAGAGAGAGAGAGAGAGAGAGAGAGAGTGTGTGTGCATGTGTGTGTGCATGTGTGTGTGTATTAGGCCTGTTAATACATTGGAATTTAAGAAGATTGCTGTATTATTCAGTTAATATAAAACATGTTTAAAATAAGCACAAAATGCATTATCAAAACTGTAAACAAGTAAATCATGAATCATAAATATAAATTGCCTAAAATGGAGAACTGAAAATAAAATCTGATCAGTAGATTAAGAATTATTCAGGAGAATTTCTAACCAAGCACCTGACTATTGTTGACAACATGTCATGTTAGAATTAAAGCAATATTCTGGGTTCAATACAAATTAAGCTCAATTGACAGCATTTGTTGCATAATGTTGATAACCACAAAATTGAATTTTGACCTGGCCCTCCTTTTCTTAAAAAAAGCAAAAATCTGTGTTACAGAGAGACATTTACAATGGAAGTGAATGGGACCAATGTGTAAACATTAAAATACTGTTTCAAAAGTATAGCCTCAAGACGTAAACAATATGCGTGTTAACATGAATTTAATGTGATTAAAATCACTTACCAACCTTTTCTGTGTAAAGTTATATCCAATTTTCCAACTTTGTTTCTACGAAGATGCAAACCCTAAAACGACTGCACAAATTATGATTTAGATTAAATAATAAAGAATTAATTTCTTCCTTTAAACCTTCCAAAAATTGTCCCCATTCACTTTCATTTAAGTGCCTCACTGTGACCTCGATTTTGGATTTTTTTAAAGAAAAGGAGGAATGAGTCTAAATTAACTATTGTGGTAATCAACATTAAGCCATGAATGCTGTAGATTGAGCTTAACTTGTTTTGAATCTGCATTATTCCTTTAATAATCGCAGATAATTGTGTTGCACAATTCACATTTCACAAAAAATCTTTTTGATTATACTTCTATGTTTAAACAGAGAAAAATAAGCTGAATGTCAAAATTCAGGATATTTCCTTTAAGACAGATACAAAACACAAGAGACATAACAGTTCAAATCAGATTTCTTAAGAGACATACGACTTTTGCTACCATAATAAGATTTACTGATGTTTACAAACAAACACACACAAAAAACACCTTCCCGCCTTGTAATGGTGATAGTTAACGTCATGTATGAAAGTGGTCTGTGAATGGGCAATGGCTGCATTTATGATTGTTACTTTAGGCATTTTTTTTAAAAAGTGCAGTATAGTTTGGCACCAAAGCATCATGCAGTGTGTGTGCATGAGTAAAATGTGTGTGCATGGCAGTAGTTTCTGGGACCTGAATTATTTCTGCTGAAACTATGAACTTTACTCCAGGGGGTGCCAGATTGTAAAACATCGGTGGAGCGGGAAGATACTATAAAAATAAAAAAAAAGATAATAAAAAAATAAATAAATAAATAAATAAACATAAATATGACATTTGTACACAACACACAATCTACCACACATACTGTCGGTTATGCAATACGGAAAAAAAAAAAACACTTTGTAAACTATTACGTAACTGTATAGCTCTGTTCCAAATCCTAGTAAGCTGCCTCACTGCCTACATAGGCCTACCTTCAAAGGCAGCTTCCTAAACGACTGATTTGGAATGCTCTACAAAGGCAGCAAAACTAGCGTGGGAGACACAATTCACAATTGTTTTCAATAGACATCTGACGCTCTAACGATGCAATATTTTAATGAGCATAAAATTAAAGCAAACACAAATGTTGGTTAAAATACATTTATTTAATTACACTGAACTACCTTTTTAAGCGCTAATTCAAAGTATTAATTGAAATTAGCTTTTTTTCTCTCACTTTGTCCAACATCTAAGATTAATTTTTTTCACTGAGATTGGTGCATATGCATTCTGGGATTGCCTTTTCCTTAAAGTATGCATATGATGCTGCCTTAGAATTTGGCAGAAACGAGGTATCTTAGGAGGCAGCATAAATAAGTTGCCTGACTTTTTGAACAACCTTCTAGTCAAGGGCGTTCCAATGATGCCAAAAAATGCTGCCCCCATATGAACTCACTAGGCTTTGACTTTACCTGTTTGTCTTGACTTTCAGGGTTGTTTGCTCTCATCTTGGGAGCTTTCCAACTAGTATTTTAAGGCTGATAAACAGATGCCATGACAAGATGACAATGAAAATGATTTTATAAGGTCTTGATTACAATGTCACAGGCTGTCAGTGGTATGAAATACCTTCAGGAGCATCACTGTCCTCTGGTGTCCCTGTTGCAGGAGAGGATTGTGCTTCAGGAGATTCAGAACGAAGTCTGCGCTCAAAGCTGAATTCTGGAAGTCTGGGTGCCTGGGGGCGTGTCTTTCTCGCCACGTTCATAAAGTAACAGTAGGCACAACGGAATGCTGAAATATAAAACATCACACTCAAAAGAAGTGTTTCTTCATGTAAAGAAATTTTACACTCCTGTTTTGACTATCCTCGAGTAAGGAAACTTAAAACTTCCGTACTGTGTTGTGACAAGCAATTACCTATATACTCAAATTCTTCCTTCAAAGCCATACCATTGTGGGAAAAACACTGCTGGCAAATCAATGCATATCTGAAAGTATGAGAGAGGGACACATCAAAACCATTTTCACAAGTACTGATATAATTCAGGCCGATATCTCTATTCAAACTGTTTCTCAGAGTACAACTTATGTTAAAGATGATGTGTGTAATTCTTCGCTATTACATTAGGGCTCTCAATCGCTTAAATTTTTCTTCGATCAAAGGAATTAAATGATATGTCAATGAATTAATCGCATATTAAAATATTTGCTGAGAATGGGCCTCAAATAACAATAATTCAATATATAATGATTAAATAATTATACTAAAATAAATTTAACAATAATGACTATTATAAATATAATAATTAATATAATTAAAATGCATGGTGGTAATTGACACAACGACGATTTAAAAATCAGATGACTTGTAGATTTTTCCTCCCACCTGAAATAAGTCTTTAAAATATAATCATTCAAATTTGAGTAATATTTCAGTGAAAAATTTAAATTTAGTCTCTCAGCCCTGTTGACAGCCCTAGTAGAGATGTCAGAAGGGCGCTTTTGTAGAGTAGACCTCATTTTGGTTGTGTCCTGTCATAAACACAGACATTTTTAGGTTGCGGTGTCAAGTTAAATGTAGTTACAAACTTAGTAAAAAGACATCTCGAGATCCTTGCATTCAAAATTGCGCACTCGTCAGCTGTGTTTGAATGCGTTCTCATTTTGTGCTGTGGTTGCCTAAACAGCTGGAGTTTTGCTTACTGCCCCCTGCTGAAAACAGGTGGTACTTCAAGCTTGAATTGCTCCAATAGAAGGAATATTCTTTATTATGTTCCAGGTATATGATTAATTCTGTAACATTTTTTAATGTGTTTTTTTTTATATAATTAATCGCACTAAACTAACACGTTAAATCGACAGCCCTCATTACATGACTTTCTATAATCCCAGATTTATATGCAGAGTCAAAAAAGTAAGTAAGCTATCTGTAGGATGATTCCCCGAAATTCGTAGGTTGATTCACCCAAAAAGTGTAAGCACTGACAATTTTAAAACATTGCTCTTTTTTAGCATCCTGATCAGCCCGACACAGCAAGATTGTCTCAACTAATGGTGCGAGTTTAGGGCAGGACTTTAGTTTAGTTTTTTTTTGCAATCCCATTTGGTGATGCTAGTTGTGCAGAAATGACAGACTTCAAATGTAAAAGAAACTGTTGTAATAGCAGTGTAATACCTGTTCTGAGGTCCATCTCCCACCAAATACTCAATGACTCGGTCCACAGCGCTGCGTTCTCGTGGGAGGATGGGCCGAGTGAGAGGTGGACCAGGGGGGCACATACCTGTTGTCAAAATAAAGCAAATTACTTTAAGCAATGCAAAGAACTTTGTATTTGAACCCCAGAAAACACTGTTTTTAATGTGTGCACACATTGTACATCCGCTGAGGAATGCACTAGTCATGGAGTAAGATGCTAGTGAAAAGTTTAATACTGGCTTATCTGCGTTCATCCACACTTAAGAACATAAGACCCTTTCAGCACACCTTCTCTACATGTGAAAGCTTATTAAATTAGAACAGAACCCCCTTAATCGTGGTAAAATCATTGTGGCCTCACTGTGCCAGTCACTTTTGTTACACTGAACATACATTTTCAAATTATTTGAAAACTTAAAAAATGAAACTAAAGTGGTACCGCATGTGACTTTCAGAAGTAAAAGTGAAATGAATATTTATAGTAGAAAACCAATTTTTTTTCTCATCCACATCTATCATATCACTTCTGAAGACATGGATTTAACCACTGGAGTCATATGGATTACCTTTATGTTTAATTTGTGATTTTTGGAGCCACAAAGTTCTAAAATCATAGACATCTGGGATGGCATAAGGGTGAGTAAATGATGAGAGAATTTTTATTTTTGGGTGAACTAATCCTTCAGTCCAATAAGCAGTCTTACGTGTGCCATTTCATAATGGTTCTGAATATCATCCAATTAGAATATAGATACAGAATTATCCTTCTTTAAATACTCCTTTAGAATGTTCACAAGTGGTTGTGTGTGTGTGTGTGTGTGTGTGTGTGTGTGTGTGTGTGCGCATGTTGAACCTGTTCCTGGTCCTGGTGAATAAGGATTCATGCTTCGTCTCATCATGTGTTGTGGTGTCTCGGCAGCGCTTGCTCCTGCTGTGCTGCCTCCAGCCCCAGCTGTCCCTTTATCTGGAGGCCCTCCTGGGGCCGCACGAAGGGGTGTGGCTCCTGGAGACATGGTATTGGGCATTGTTCCAGGAGTAGGCATGGCAACATGGCGCTGTCGTAGATCTGGACATAATGAGAGTGTAACACACATTATGTATAAAGAACGCACAAAAACACACAATCACATTCAAAAACACAAAAACAGTGACAAACCTTGTCCTGGTCTGGGGGTCATGAGGGGTCTGACCGGAGTGGCTTCTGCTTCCTGTTAAAACAAAACAAGCCAAGCATTCATCTACCAAAGCTCAAGCAAAACACACAAGTTGAAAAAATAACTCATTACATGTGTCTAAAAACAAAGTAGTCAAGCTTTAAAATGACATATGACTGTACTTACCGCTTTTTTCTTAGACTCTGGATCAAATCTCTCCAATATAATTTTTGCATTTTTATATGTCTCTGTTTCCATCACCTCATCAAGCTAACAAAAACACATTTTATTTGTTTTATGGAATGACGTACAGTCAAATATTATGGGCAATGTAATTCGCTTTTATATTTTGAACAAATAGCTTAAGAGTTTTTGTTTGAATGTGTCTGAAATCACACTTACTACTTTTCGTTTCTGAGTTTTTAAATCTTCTAATTTTTCATCTGAAAAAGAGGAAAAACATGCCGCGAACATCAACAAATCCGCTAAATCAATCAACCTATCATTTGGTCAATAAACAATCTATCAGTCAAAGTACAGACCCAATGAAATCATGTATTGACCTTAATTCATGACAAACTTATGAGCACAAACCAAAGTGAATTTCACAGTGAATAATATCATACCACCCAAAGACCTTACTGTTTCTCTCTGTGCGTTTAGAGAAGAGGAAGATGAGCAGCTTTCGTACTAACAACACTCTATGGAGAGAAAGAGAAAACGAGAGACCACTCTTAATTTAAATAAACAATACATTGAAACTACAGCAAATAGCTGAAAATGTAATAATGTAACTTTTGCAGAACACAAACTATGATTTTTAGAAGAGAATCTTAGCTCTGTAGGTACATACAATGCAATTGAACTTCAAAAAGGAGATAAAGTCAGAATAAAAGTAATCCATAAGGCTACAGTGTTTTTAATCCATGTCTTCTAAAGAAATCTAGTCAGTTTTGGATAACAATAGCCCAAATTATAACTCCTTTTTCACTGTACATCTTGACAGCAGTCTCCTTGGCGATCATGATTTCATGCTGGCTTACACTTCCTATAGTGCCATCCAGCATTCTGCGCAGTCGTCAAGCACAACAGGAAATATATTCAAGCTTGAAATCATGATCGTGCCTAAGTACTGCAATGACAAGATGTACAATTAAAAAAAATGGTTTTGGTCTGGTTTCTCAACCAAAACCAACTGGATCGCTTCTCAAGATATTGAGTCTTATAGATTACTTTTACGCTCACTTTATTTCCTTTTTTGAGATTTTGGAGTTCTGGAGACTATTCACTTGCATTGTATGAATCTACAGAGCTGAGATATACTTCTAAAAATCTTTTATTGTATTCAGCAGAAGAAAGTAAGTCAGTCACACACATCTGGAATGGCATGTGAGAATTAAAATGATGAGAGAATTTTTATTTTTGGGTGAACGATTCATTTAAAGGTGCAGTATGTAAGATTCAGAAACTCTTGCTATTAATGACACCTGTGGCCATTAAGTGAACTGCAGCCAGCTACCTGTTGCTCACCTTATAACACCATAATGTACAAAAGACAACGTGATTCACTGGCATCATGCTGACAGATGATTAAAACTACACAGTTTTTCTGCAAACTTTGAGACTGTATATTATATTTGACTCTTCAGTGCTGGAACAGGGCTAAAACATGTCTTTGCATGATACACTGACTGCATTTATACGATAGCCTATGTCTGCGTTAGCTAGCTAGTCAGCTTTATCAACAGCTGTTAGCTAAATTTGGTGGATGATGACAGTAGCTGTTTATAAAATAGACTGTACATTATAAATATGTTGACACAGTTCAGTGTTCATTGATGTGATTCCATCACAACTGTCATTTTAATATATTGATGCGCTATTGTTTTATAATAATTGAATGTATATATTTTCTGTATAACCAAGTTATGTTACACTAATGAATGAAGCTTTCTGCATTATCTTGAACATTGTCTAGCATTCATTTCATGAATTATTGTAGTATATCTAAAATTACACAGATCAATCCTTATGGCACTATATTTGACATGCTTTGCAGTTATGTAAGGTTACCTGTCCAATAAGAAGAATGCTAATACAGGGTCAGTTTTGATCCCCAAAACCGAACAAAGGTTCCTCCAGGAATCAAATGCCCTTTCAAATTTGGCTTACTCTGGGTTTGTGTAGAAGTCGGTGTTGTGCTGGCAGACTGATTGATGAATTCCTTCTCTAAGATAATGTTAGCTAGTATTGCAGTATATTGACGCTGTTGAATAGCGGAAGAGGAGCTATTACTGTCCGAGGCAGGGCTCTCGGGAGCGCGCGTAAACGTCACATCCTTTGGATTATCCCGGCAAAAGCGACCCGCTCCCTTAGCATGAAAATCAGTCTACAGGCTTTAATAGGTAACCTAGGAAGTCCGGGAAGGACTCATTTTTTAAGTAAATTTTTTTAACAAGCTGTTCACATATTGGCAAAAAAAAAAGGCGAATATTTCATGAAAATTGTTACATATTGCTCCTTTAAAAAATTTTTTAAACAGGTATGATGAAATTCACAACAAATGAACATACACTACCAGTTAAATGTTTGGACAAGCTTATCTACATTTATGTTTTTATGACTGCAGTTAAAAACATTTTGGTCTAAAGGCTAATGCTTAAAGCTGAAGTATGTAAATTTTTCAGTGTTATACTTTCTCCTTTCCCAACTTAGTATGATGAGACAACTACTAGTAAGCCATTAATTAGAGATGTCCCGATCGATCAAAATCGGCCGATATTCGTCTTAAATCCGTGATCAGCGATCGGCCGATCGTGCCTAGATTTAGGGCCGATCTTTTTTGCAGCATGCAGGGAATCACACATACTCCTCTAATGAATGAGTGCTTTCTCAGCCTTTGAAGCATGACAGAATGGCATTTGAAGGGTGAGTTGTTGGCAGTTCTAAGCATTCATGAATTTAAACTTTCAGACATGATGTAATTGAGATGCCGGTATGTTTATAAAAATGTGTAAGAATTACATGTGTATGAATATTAATTTGCCCATTTTCTAGAGTCATTACTAGTTATTCGGACTCGTTGCACAGTGAAAGGGAAGAGGATATAGATGCTAACAGGTTTAAAAACAAATTAAACAACAAATAAACATGCAAATACATGATACATGACGTGAGTTGTGACAACCAGACGTTGTGTTGAGTGATAGAGACTGAGCAATCATGAGCACGTTTAGCTTTACTCTCTTTAACATGAGCGCTCTCTGTGTCAATCAAAGATGTGCACTCTTCAGGTGCTCTCAATATCCCATCATCAGTCACTCATCCCAATATAAATCTGATTAATGTTGGTCATAATACCACTAATAATAAATATAACTGTTTAACCTTCAATAACGACACCGCATCTTCATGCATTTGCTTAATAATTAGTGATTTGTGTTACAGCAAAACTCAAAGACAGTAAACAGATCATAGATATTAATGATCTCTCACTGGAGCAGTTTTAGAGCTTGTTATGAATATATTTTTCTTATTTTTGAATGCATCTCTGCGGTGTGTGATGCTTTCATGGTTTTTACTAGTTGTCAGTATGTCACAATGGCATTTTGATATTGACAACAGAACTATTAATAACAGTTTTTTTTATTAATAACTATTGTTGAACTTGGGCCTGTTCGAGTGTAACCGTTTACGCCACTTTAAAGTGGAACTGCGAAATTTTGAATTAGTTTTTATAGAATACATTTTTGGTTGTGACTATTCAAGTCAAGCGGTTTACACCATTAGTGTATGTAAGATTTGTATTCATCCATACAGAACTCAGTGGATTTGTGATTTATTTTTGTACCTGAATATTAAAGTTATAATAAGCTATTAAACCATTCTAAGAAGTTGATTTTATATGTGAGTTTTATAAAAATGCTAGCTGCACTAAGTTAAATGCATTAAGCTGAAAACATATTTTAGTTACTTTGTTTACTTAGTTATTTTTGTAAACAAACAAAAACAAAACAGTCTGCAGCTCTATCATCTAGGCAAATACAAGTATCAGATCGGGACTTGGTATCAGCAGATATTTAATATTTAAATATAAAATCGGGATCGGGGGCCAAAAAAGCTAATCGGGACATCCCTACCATTAATAGATTGTTTTGGAAACATTGCTAATTTTTTCAATACCGTTTGGTGGCTCTAGTGTCGCAGAAATGACATACTTCCACTTTAAATTATATAAAGTAGTTCTAAGGACCAATAAAATTGTGCCAGTGTATGTGGCTACTTTGAAGAAGCTTAAAATTAAGACTTTTTGGTAACTGCATAATTGCCATACTTCCATTTGTGGTATTACAGATTTGATGACTTTACTTACAATTACCCTAAAAGATGGAAAATAGCTATAATAATGAATGAGTAGGTGTGTCCAAACTTTTACAGGTAGTGTATATGCATAATAAACCATGCACTATATAAGAACTATACAATACAGATGTAATAACTACATATTAACACAATATTAATGTCAATTTTTGCATGCAATAATATTTAAAACTCACAGTGCAGGAAAGGCCAGTAAAGGCAGGGCAGTGATGAGTCGAGCACCCCACTGCTCGGGGAAGTAAAGGTAATACACACACAGACAGATGATCAGGTACAGAGCAGATGAGTAGAAGAGGAGCCGGCCCACCCACAACTTCAGCAGACGCTGGTTCTTTGCTCGAAATTCCTCAAGATCCTTTATATCCTATGGATTAATGGCAAAGTGCAATATTTAACAAACATTTGTTAAATAATTTTTAAAGAGATAAAAGCTCTTTACTCAGCTCTTTTATTCAATGTCTTCTGAAGCAATCACGTTAGTTTTGGGAACGCCCAAATCTTTTAAGCTCCAAAAAACACACAAACACAGCATACCAATAATCTATATTACTCCAGGGGATTAATCCAAGTCTTTTAAAGCGATATAATACATTTTTGTGAGAACAGACCAAAATATAACTCATGTAAATGTAATCAGTCTTGAAATTATGATTGCAATGGAGACTACTGATGTGGAAGGTTTATTGTTAAAAAGTAATTATATTTTGGTCTGTTCTCCCCCAAAACCCATTGGATCGTTCAGAAGATATGGATTAAACCACTGGAGTCTTATGAATAACTTTTAGGCTCCCTTTATGTGCTTTTTGGAGCTTCAAAGTTCTGTCCAGCATTCAATATTCTGCCGATAAAGAAAGTCAAACACATCTGGGATGGCACGAGAGTGAGTAAATGATGAGAGAATTTAAAATTTAGGTTGGACTATCCCTTCACAAATCATGTAAAAACGGAATTGAAATGTGTTCTTAAATGGAGGCACAAGCAACAGATTGTATTATGTTGTTACAGCATGACGTTAAAAGACCTACACATAACATAAATCTGCAAGACTTTGACCATGCTAATGCAAAACATGTGAATACTGAATGCTGCACACTGGTCCTCTTGGTTACAGCTGAAAGTGCAAGTGAAATTAAATATAAAGCCCTCTGAGATGGCAAAGTGTATTCCTTCAGCTCTCTCTTAACCAAAGCAGTGACCACTACTGGACAGTTAAGGTCAACCGCAGCAACACAGCGAACAGATGGTGCTGTCAATACAGTCTCCAGATAGGCAGAGGCTTCGGGAAGAGAGCCAGGAATGAGTAAAGCAAGGAGAATCTCAGAGAGGAGGGGGAAATACAGCCAGGACAGGGTTCAGATTAATATACACAGCTCTGTGATGTGTGATAAGGTCACAATGTCTGAACGAGAGTCTGTGGGTTTGAAAGGGCAGAACATAAACTCACCTTATCCAGTGACTCTAGGAGGTCCACAGTGGAAGGCTTTGACTGTTGGGACATTAATATTACATTATTATTTATAGAAAGTGCAAAAACTTCATGGACAAACATAGTGAAAATACAAGTAATCCTCACCTTCCACCGCGAAATTATGGCTCCCATTGTCAGTACTGCAAAGCCACACCTCAAAACAAAAACCAAACCCATCTAATTACTCTCAGAATTGCATGATCTATCCACACACTTTGATGCAACTTCACTTGCACATTCTTATTAAGGAACACAATATTTCTTGGAACAGAACAACAAAATCCACATGAACACTACAAGTGAGAAAACACACAAGTGACTACGAAAATTCTGCTGAGAAACAAGAAATCTTTGCAACTCTCATTACTACAGAGGTTACCACGATAATAACATAACATCTGCCTTGCATTCTCAAAATTCCTAAAACTGCCCTGAATCAAAAACACTTGCAATACAGTCAAATGTGTTATTTAAACTCACGTGCATTGATTAATATGCACTGGGACACATTATACGCTAAACATTATTTGCAAGTGTTCACTCGTTACCTTGCCTGTCTACAGCGTTGTGTCAGAGGCTGTGCGACGTTGAGCGTGCGAAGCTGACGTAATCAGAGTTTTTCGGAAGTCAAATCGACCCTTCAAAATAAAAGCCCTGTAGAGACAGTTCACCCAAAATAACAATTCTCTAATCATTTGCTCACTTTCATGTCATTGCAGATGTGTATGACTTTCATTCTTCAGCTGAAAACAAATTAAGATTTTTAGAAGAATATTTCAGCTCTATGTGTCCTTTTAGGGCAAGTTAATGGTGGCCAGACCTTTGAAGCTCCAAACAAATGCAGCAAAAAAGTAGCCTAATCCACGTGACTCCAGTGGTTTAATATATGTCTTCTGAAGTGATGTGGTCATTTTGGGTGAAAAACAGATCAATATTTAAATAAATCTACTATAAATCTTCAGAATGTGAAAGAGTATTAAAGTGAAAGTGGAGATTTATAGTTAAAAAGGACTTCAAATATAACTCACCTCATATCGCTTCTGAAGACATATATTTCACCACTGGAGTCATGTGAATTACTTTTATGCTGCCTTGATTTGATTTTTGGAGCTTGAAAAGTCTGGTCACCATTCACTTGCATTGTAAAAAGCTGAAATATTTTTCTAAAAATATTTTTTTGTCTTCAGCAAAATATAAAAAAGTCATACACACCTGCAGAATTTGCCATGGGATGGCATGAGGGTGAATAAGTGAGTTTTCATTTTTGGGTGCAATATCCCTTAAAAAGCCTGACATCGAAGTATTAAATAATAATTTCATTGCATCCTGCATAAAAACTGCATCCTGTATTGCGAATCAATTTGACTGTTACTGAAATTAGATTAATATAGGCATATTTCATATATATTTTGGACTGAAAATGTGTATGAAAGAGTACTCTAGAAAGAACTTAGAAAGCAGACCGTATTTGTCACAAAAGAGCTGCATTTCGTCAACTATAAGCATCAATGCCCATTTCCCCTAACAGTGTTTTTTGTTGTTGCAGGTTTGAAACACAAGGTTAAAAATAACAACAACAACAACAACAATAATAACTGTGGACTATATTTGTATGACAATTGTAACAATACTGTATACTAGGCTAAAATTAGATTTCCACAGATCATGTCAAAATGTTTTATGAAACAATGGAAAGAAGGATTAAACCAAGCAAGGAACTGTTGCGTTAAGAAATATACTTCTAGAAGGTGCGTTAATTTTGTTTTTCTAGCTGTGAAAGTGAGAAGTAATATTTAGCTGAGTAAAAACGGCGTACATGGATTTTTTTTTTTAACAAATCTAAAGCGTGCAAATATTTGAGGTAAATAAGCATTCATAAGCAAGATACAATTTTGAGCAAACCCAAAATTTTGAACTAACAAGATCTGATGGCTCACGTCGTGTTCTTTGGCGTGTTGTGATCTCGAGTCGTTTAGAAATAAATTCATTTCAGACTACTGATTAAAACAGTCTGAAATTGTAATAGCGCCTGTTTTTTTTTTTTTAGCAAAGTATGAAAGAACCATCTCACTGTCTATTGTAATGGCTCTTGTTTTTTTTTTTTTTTTTTTTTTTTTTTTTTTTTTTCCCTTTGTTTTTGTTTTTTTTAGCAAAGAACGAACGAACCATCTCACTGAACCGACGAAGACAGATTCGAAGTCATTTAAAAAAGGAATTAATAAACTTATGTTATTTTGGGTTTTCCTTTTTCCTCTAATTATTTCTATTTCATTTGTTCTTTTTTATTAAGACTGTGGTTAGCTGGCAACGCCACTGAGGGGTAGACAATCTGCTGTTTCTAAGCTCTTCCCATCTCAAAAGGTGATTTACAGCTCAGGTTGTAAAACGGTTTTTACGAGCCTCGCGCGTCCGTCATTGGGTACCACAGATGAGACGCGCTACGGGCTCGCGGTAATATTGCCCCTTTCTTTCCTTCCCACGCGCTCTGTTGCATAGAAAGCTCAGTACGAGGATCGTCAGTCTAGATTATCATATTAACACCTCTGCAATTTCACTGATTTCTAAAAATGATTTGAATTACTTAGTATATCGTTGTTGTTTTTAATTGCTCGTTCTTTGCAACAAGTGGTAAGTGCAACCTCAATAAGTTTAATGCATTTAAACAATTTTGTTGGATTTTATTGATGAAGTAGTCTCTTTATGAACAAGATGAAGTGTGAATTTTAAAGTGAAAAGGTCTGATATTCTATGGTCATGGGCATCTTTATTTTCTGAATGTAAATTCAGCGAGATAAATATAAATTGTATTTTTAAGACACTCAAACTATAAGCTTTATTTGAAGTCAGAAAAGTCAAAGTGTGTTATAATTTTTTTTTACTTAGCCTAATCTTGAATTTATTATTTTGGATGCTTTGTTAACGAATCGTTAACATTTTAAAGCGTGAGTGGTCCCGTAATTTACTACCTTACTGCATTGCGGCGAGGAGAGAGAGAGAAAGAGAGAGAGAGAGAGAGAGAGAGAGAGAGAGAGAGGGCAAAGCGAGCGAGGAATTAGATTGTCTTCTAAGGTAGCAGGTCTCTCAAATAAAAAAAAAGTTTTGTTTTTATTATAGCTACTAGTTAGTCTATATGAGCTTTTGCACTTACGATTTAAAAATATTTCAAATAGGCATTTTTCAAAAATAAGATAAATTTAGCGAATAGATATTTCAAATAGGCTAGAGAATATACATTTTAAATTAACAAATAAATATATTAATTCAGTGCCAAAAAAATGCATTAATTAAGAGGTTTGAGTGTCATTTTATGTGTTTAAATGTGTTCGAAACGATTCAGAAAATTCTTTATCAGATAAATAATTAATTGTATTTTTTACCTTAACTAAAAATGTTTTACTAAACAAAATTTATATGTTATTTGTTTTACAGGGTTTATTCGATTTTCCACTTAAAAGAGCACTACACAACTGCATAAGGCAACGCCTTGTATTTTTCTGGACTGTGAAAATGGCGTGCTATTAATTTTTATTACATTTCGGATTCAAGCTGCAAGCTTTGTCCCGTCGTCTATATATACCCTGTAGAACCGAATGTGTGTTAACACACCACATTCACAGATTCGGTTTTAGGGGAGTATATGGACGATGCAAAATCGTCTGCTTTCAAGCTAAAACCACATTGCAGAAATTGAATAAATAACCTTTTAAAAATTATTTCTCGTTTATTTGAATCAGCAACTAAACAGACATTTTTTTCTACAGGTTTTAACAGAGAGATTTTGCCAATAATATCCAAAATAATTATAATATTACTTTAATATTATTACAATACGTCTTTAGTGTGTGTGTGTGTGTGTGTGTGAGTGCGTGTGGGGGGGGGGGGGGGGGGGTGATTTGGAATAATTAAGGGTATTATGCTATATATGTGGTTTATGAGGACATTTCTAGTGTCACCATAATTTCAATCGCTTAAAAACATTTTCATGTAAAAATGCAGAGTTTTTTCGTGAGGGTTAGGTGTAGGGTTAGGGGATAAAATCTATAATTCGTACAGTATAAAAATTATTATGTCTAGGGAGAGTCCTCATAGGGATAGCCGCACCAACGTGTGTGCGTGTGTGTGTGTATGTGTGTGTGTGTGTGTGTGTGTGTGTGTGTGTGTGTGTGTGTGTGTGTGTGTGTGTGTGGGTGGGTGGGGTGTGTGTGTGTGTGTGTGTGTGTGTGTGTGTGTGTGTGTAGGTTACTGTAGTAAATAATTCTTGAGCTGCCTGCCTATAGCTTTCATCCTTTGCAGAGAAGATATCACGACTGCAGATCGAACCTGGAAAAATTGTACAGCACCAGCTGTTCCTTTTAGAGCTGAAAGTGATTTGAAAATATTTGTTAAGAAATGTAATGAACTTGAAATAAAATAAATAAATAAATAAATAATTCGAGTGCAAATGTGTTCTTTTATTTTCTTTAATGTATATACAATACTACAATAATTAGTGATACATTTTAATATCTGTAAAGACATGATCATACACTATCTTTTTAATATTGTCAATAATATTAGGTATATTCTACTAATGTTATTCTACTAAATGTATGCATTTAAAAAAATATGATACACCTGCTGTGAATGTGATAATGCCTATTATATACATATATATTACATAGCCTATTGTTACACACACACACACACACACACACACACACAAACAATTTTATATTTAATGCACATTGAACATGTACTATTTTCCTTGTTTCACATAACTGTATGTAAGGGTGATCATAATAAGCCTTTATATATCAACATAGTTTGAACAACTGAAATGCGTCTCAAGGTGGAAAGCGCGTGCCTGCGCGCATATTGAACGCATGCAGACAACTGCTCCTCCGCTATAAAATGAATTATTTTATAACTGTATAAAATACCTAAACTCATATAAAGAGATTTTATTTTCATGCTTAAAACGAGCAAAAAATTAACAATGAGTTAAGATTTTATTGAATAATTTTGGTCAATCGCAGTGCTGTGAAAAGGCCACTTTCATATTACTCGACCGGAAGTGGGAGTACGTGATTGGCTAGGAATCAGAGCCCTCCTACAAATGTTTACAAAGTTAACAACATATTGCTCTAAAATTAGAGAGAGAGCTATCCGTTTGCTTCCACAAAATGCATAACGCAGCAGTCCCATAGACATTCCATGGGCTGTTCACTGGCAGAGACAAGAAGCTGTTTTTGTTTTGTTTTATGAATGTCTATGGGGGAGATGCTTCAGTGCGCTGAATAAACTGCTTTTGTAATGAAAAAGTTCATCACTTAATGATCTGATCGCCCCTTTTGGAATGTGTGGAGTTTACTGCGATAAAATTGCCGTTTAAGAGAAGACGCGGAAAATTGTGCGACAGGTTGTCAGTTTACGGCTCTGCCCATTAATTTGTATGGTATCCGCAAACGGCGACTTACTGTCGTAAAATACTTGTCGCCCGTAACGCTCTCACCTATGGTACAAACGCGGAGGGTATGAAATAAAGGAACCTCTGCTGGGAAACGGAAAAAATTTAATTCTGTGTGACGTCACTACACTGAGACAGGAGGTAGATTTGCCCTTCCCTGGAAAATTAAAACAATTTTGAGCTTCAATTAAGGTCGACTTTCTTCTCCGGTGACATGTCTCTTGCTGCAGAGGCTTTCGTCTCTCAGATTGCAGGTAATGTTTATACCGAGTGTACTGCGTTATAAAGTCCATAGGCGTGAAGTAGCTGGTGTTTTAGAGAGGGTCAGTATAGGATACATAATCAATGCTATTGTCATTTTAGTTATTTAATTTTTTGTTGCAGATCAGTTTGTTATTTTGGGTCTGTACCTCTTGGGTTATTTATAATATAAAATGTCCTAACAGCTGCTATGTTCAGGGGTCAAAGACACATAGGGCCATTAGATGTTTATCCGTGTAAGGTGCGCCAACATCTTAATTTCTGTAAAATGAAATTATTACGTTTGTGCCTTCCATTTTATCTTTAATTCCAGCTGCTGAGCCATGGCCAGAAAATGCCACTCTGTACCAGCCTCTTAAGGGTATATTATATTTAGAATAAGATCTTTAAAACCACACATTTACAAAAGATAATGAACACATATTATTATGCGTACCTGTGTTGTTTTGCAGATGATCAAATCCTGCTGTCCGATTCTGCATCCTCTCTGGCAGTTCAGGTAAAAGGTTTACACAAATCACAACTAACAGACACACAAGGACACTTGCAAATACAGTGTTATATTGCACACTTGACAGTTGTTTTAAAACTAAATTTTTTTTTAGATCTGTGCAAATTGTTTGTGTGTTGTAAAGTCGATCTTGTTTTACAGACATTCCTAAGGATGTGCGGTCTGCCAGTGCAGGTGTCATGCCGTTCCAATGCGGAATACATGTCACCATCAGGTAAGAGACCAAATCAATATTACTTTGCAGTCATTGTTTTTCAGGCAAATGTCTTTGTTTGTACCATGTATTATCTTAGTGTCTGTAAGTGTGTGGTTTGGTCTAAGTGCTTGTTCATATGTCTTCCCATTTTTCTCTTTGATCATTAGGCAAGGTTCCTTTCATCCATGTTGGTAATCAAGTTGTGTCAGAACTGGGGCCGATTGTGCAGTTCACAAAGGCAAAGGTATGGCCACCGACCATTACTTTAAAAAAAAAACAAAAAAAACAATACAAGAATACTAGAATATCTGACTGTAATCTATGTTATGCTGTCCATAGGGTCAGTCTCTGAGTGATGGGTTAGATGATGTTCAGAGGGCAGAGATGAAGGCTTACATGGAGTTGGTCAATAACATGCTGCTGACTGCAGAGGTAGAGGCCTGTACACACTAACTACCGATACAAATACACTAACATATACAAATATCGGATTCAAATATTTGTGTAATAATTACTCCCTTTTCTTTATATCATGTATCTTGGCTTGTGGATTCCTGTATAGTTATATTTTTTCACATTATATTCTTAAGGGCTGTCAAAGTTAATGCATGTGATTTATTAAGTTAAATTGCAAATGTTTTTTAAGGCAGAAGCTTTTAGTACTAAGTGTAAATAGCTATTAAAAGGCATCATCTTTGCACTAGTGGCAGATACTATTTACACCCCTAATTAAATACTACTATACAGTATAGTGGCATCAATGCAGCATGCTTATTGTGTTTATTTAGAGTCCCATAGACACACTACACCAACCCCTACCTATAAACCTAACCCTAACCTTCCTTTACAAATATTAACCATGGTTTTACTACAGTAACCATAGTATCACCATAGTATTTTTGTAGTTAAATCATAATAACCAAAACTTTAAACATGGTTACTATATTAACCCCATAGTGCTGTCGTAACACCATGGTTAATTGCATTCAAACTAAGGCTTTCGCCAAAAAACATGGTGTAAATAGTCACTGTGTTATTTTAATACAAGTGTAATTACTGTAACCAAAAAGTTAAAAATGCATGTAACTCCAAAAAAATATGAGAAGAATCGTGATTAAATACTTTACTCAATTGAGAGGTCTAATATTTGTATATGTATTTCTATAAAGTAATTAGAAATAATAACTAGAAAAGTAATATAAGTCGTGCAGATCAATGAAAAAAAAATTCTTCTTTCTAGTTATATATCCAGTGGTGTGATGACTATACTGCTACAGAGGTATGTTTAAGAGCACACACATTAGAGGTCGACCGATAGTGGAAGATGGTGGAAAAGGCAGATAACGTATTTATCTGCCGATAGTTTTTATTTTGGGACTCTTATTTTGAAATGGAGACGCTGCTCGGTTACAATGCTGTTTATTTAAGTATTTAACAAATTAAATATATATATATTTTCACTGGATTACGGAATTTGTATATACTGTATATAAAGTATATATGTTGGACACACAATGTATGTGCTGACAGGGCACTGTTCCATATAGTCACATGTTTCTTTTCATGCCCTTGCTTAAATTTAGAACACTTGATTCATCTAATCAAAACAACCAAATTTTCTTTGAAGTGATGAATATCGTTAGTCAGTGATTGTTTTTATTTTATCTCTAGAGGCCCCTGTTACACTGTAGAACTAAGTAGATCTAATTGCAGAATCCTCCAACGGCAGTTTTTTTTTTTTAACTATCGGTGTAGATTTTTGCCAATTATTCCAAAAACAAACTATCGGCACCAATTAATCGGTAAAACCGATATATCGGTCTACCTCTAGCACACACATTATTTTTTCCACAATGACAAGGTCATTTCACTTTTATGACTGCATACAGGGTCATGGTACACATTTTAAAATAGTGTGTGTGTTCAGATTTCTAGGCCACGATACAGTAATCCATACTCCTGGCCCCTCAATCACATACTGGCCTATCAGAAGCAGTGGGATGTCCGGAGGAAGATGAATGCCATTGGATGGTCGGGAAAGAGTCTGGAGCAGGTATTTTTGCATGTGTAAAAAAAAATTAAAAAAAATTGACACTATATATGCTTATTTTTTGGTCAAAATGTATTTATTTCCATCTTGTGATAGAAAACAAAACAATATGTAACAATATAAAGCTTTATTAACGTTTTCCAAACAAAGCTTTCCAAAGTATTACACAGTATGAAAGAACTAGTCCCCAATTAGGTTGCATATTCATTGCAATGGCCATTAAATCCCTTAAACTGTCATCCTCCATCATCAATAATCTGCTAGTAGACTGTGGCTATCTGCTTTCCTACAGCAATCGTGAAGCTGCGTTCATGATTTGCATCAAAGCAGCAATGGCAGCGTTAAGCGGCAATTTGAACACACCATGAACAGCGACTGCAAACAAAAACGCCTCATTCTGCATTTTGGGGATAGTTAAGATTTGGTGTGCTTCTGTGGTAATTAAAACGTGCCTTACATAGGCTGAGAAATACTTGATTTCTATGATAAGTCCCATCTGGGCTTGTTTTGTACATCAAATAGTGTTAAGAGGTCCTTTCTCCATCATGCTATCACTGACAGGGAAGCGTTTTCAGAGATTCTTTTATTTGCTGAGATAACAACCTCCGCAGCTCCATCATAGGAGAGAGCGTAACAGTCAACTAGTGTGTTAAGACAGTTCTGCCCATAGACCACCACGTAATACTGTTTTATGCTAAGCCATAGACTGTTTCTAAAGATGGACGATGCTTCTCCACTTCCTCCCACTACAAAAATTAAACCAAAATATCCCGGAAATGGGAGCTGCCATCTGATGCTTAAGACGTCATTTGGAGAGTCTGTGCATTAGTGATCGTGGGGTGGAGACGTGTTATCTTTAGACAGAGTATAATTCTGATTTTTACCATATTATTTTCTAAAAAAAACACAATTAGTAACTGCTAGCTACCAATCACATACTTTTTACCACAGAGCTAGCTAGCTAATAACACTGATTAGTTTACAAAGCACAAATTTAGCACCGAAAAAACGGCAATGATCCCTCAAATCCCTTAGGTCGGTTAGTACAGTTTATTGCTATAAACTGACAATCACTTTTAAAGTTATGTGAAATTTACAAGTTAATGTTAACGCTTCATCTCCTCCCGACGTTCCCGAAAAGAAGTCCACAGGTACCTCAACGGCTGTGTCTCATTTGGAAGGCTGTGTCCTCTGGAGGTCGCATTTGTCGATCACATACGTCATTGGAGCTGTCTCCTTTCAGAAAAGCAAGTAGGACACTTTGAATGCAGCCTTCAAAAGCGATTTTCTTTCACAGGAATTCGCAACCCACATGTTTAAACTGAAATGTCTTAAAGAAAATGATGGCAATTTGCTCATAAATATGTACAAATGCAAGGAATGTTAGTTCCCAAGTTGAAGTACCTCAGTAGATGGGTGCAGATTATTTAACATGTATAATTATATTAATATATAATTCAAATAAAGCATTGGACTAAAAGTACCCATGTAAAATCTATTTTCTTTTTACATCATTATAACTCCTAAAATGTACCTCCCGCATTCCCTTCCAGAGGGAATTTGTTCTCTTCTCGCTCAAAGCACTTGCGCTTGTTAAAGTGTGAAAATGCTGAAATAGCAACCATGATATGTTCCAGTTGTCCTACGAAGGCCATCACATTTAAACAAGGACACACTACCTTTTATGCAGCCTTCGAAACAAGACACAGCTAATGAGTACTTCAATCAGAGAAGCTGTCAATCATAACGTTGCACCCTCTTTTTTTATAGCATCAAATAACTAATTAAAGCCAAACTTACCAGAAAAATGAACACTTGAACTTACATCAAAGTGATAAGAGCTACTTAACCATATTTGGGAAAAGTTATTTGAGGTGTACTTTGAATTTTAGTTTGGCTCATGTCCCATCCACTAACATGGAGGGGGCGGGGTTTATGACCTATACTGCAGCAAGCCACCAGGGGGTGATCGAGATGTTTTGGCTTCACTTTTGGGGATCTGTCATGTTGTCCATCTTTATATACAGTCTATGTGCTATGCTTGTAGGGTCTCCTTGGTTGAAGGACTCTGTTGCTGTGGCGTGCGTCTGTAATGACTCTGGGCAGACACATTACAAAGGTTCCGCCATTCACATCAGTGTTTATGCTGTATTAACGGTAAATGCGTTAATCGCGATTAAGAAAAAATAAGGCGTTTTAAATAAATCGCGTGCCTTAACACATTAATTCTGACAGATCTACTTTTTTTTTTCTTGAAGCCAAAGTGTGTTATTTTTGTCTCCCTAGCTTCACCAGATTTAATTGCAAAAGTAATGACTCCTTTCAAGAAATGACTGCTTTCAAGTAGTTTACTGAACACTTCCCCAATCTGTCATTAGTTGGACAAACAGATCCCTGTCCCAACACATGCCATTGGTTGAGCCAATGTTGCTGTGTTGGACTTGTTGGGATGCTCAAACAAACAGAGTAATGTTTTGATGGCGCCACAAGGTAACTGCATTTCAGCAAAATCAATGTACGAATTGCCAACTTACAGTTGGAGTTAAAAAAAAAGTATCTTTAAATTTACCCAGTATTCACTACAAAAGGCAATTATATGTGTTTCTTCTTAGGTGTATGAAGATGTGAATCAGTGTTGTCAGGCCTTGTCACAGCGACTCGGAACACAGCCCTACTTTTTTAACAAGCAGTAAGTTTCACGCAGGCATACAAACTCACAATTCTGTTATCACACGCTATCTTTGCTAACTGTTGAATTGTAAATGTTGCAGGCCGACTGAACTGGATGCTCTGGTGTTCGGTCATATCTTCACCATACTCAGCACGCAGCTGACCAGTGATGAGCTTGCTGGAAAGGTTAAGGGTTACAGCAACCTGCTTTCTTTCTGCCATCGTATTGAACAGACTTACTTTAATGAGTACGACCGAGAGAGCCAGTCAGGGTCCTCGCGCCATTCCAAAGGCTCACTCCCCTGAGCTCCATGTATTTCCCAACTTTACTCCCTCCCCTGATCTGAAATAGTGAAATGATTGACCGCTTAGGTATCCTATTTTGATCAAAATACTTGATTTTATTGTATAGGAATACTACTGAGGTTAAAACATCATTACAAATCAATGGGAATGAGAAAAGGGCATTAAGTAAAGGTTTGTGATTTTTCAAAGTGTTCCCAATTAACCCTTTGCCTGGTTGGAATACCATAACAAAGAGTTTGCCTGCTGGAATTGTTGAATTAGGTTGATGTATAAGAATTCAGTTGATGTAAACTTTTCCACTGTGTGATTCCCTTATCTGATATCATCTATAAATTGAAAGTGCCTACAAAGGATAATAAAGTTGGACTGCTGTTTGTTCCCTATGTTCATGCAAAGTACAGTATATATTTGTGTTACTCTGTATTAATGTAATTTACAGGTGTAGAAATTAAAATGTTTGAATTTAAATCTGTGTGTTTTGTCAGTTTTGAGGCCTGGTTTAATTTAAATTTGTATGCTCTAGGACATTGTGCACAATGTTACTTGTCTAATTTATGTGAATTTACTTATAATAGTACAATGGATTTTGTATAAACCAGATCTCCCCCAAAGTTTTGAAACATGATCTGCATGGAAAACTAAACATAATATAACAATAATGTTGTGGCATGTTTTCTCCAACAGGGGGCAGTTATACCACACTAATGCCCCTAAAATATTTCGACACTCCAGCCATATCTAAAAAAAATGTATTAAGTGCATTGCATTGGTTAGGAAAGTATATTGCATTAATACTAACTGAGCCACAAGTGTTTGTATTGTATAGATTTTAAGAGGCTTTTAAATACTCGAACTACATGACAAGCATGCATTACTTAACAAGTACACCAATTTTGCAAAACGTTTATTAGGGCCAAAGTTGTTTCGTGTGATAAAAAAAATTACACAAACAGTAGGACAGTAATACTTTTTTGGAAATTTTTTTTTTACTCAAACATTGAAATGGTTTGTTTATTTCTCTCATAGTTTTAATCAAGTCATAATTTGTCTTTTTTAAATAGATTTTCATAGTTTAATATTAAACATCTGGGACTGGTACAAGGCTAAAACAATAAAAAAATATATTCATTAAAGCATTTGAACCAAAAATAAATTAAATTAAATTAAACCTGGTACAAAAGGTTCCAATTCAGTTTTTAAAAAGTTTTAATCTGTACTAAATATCTAACTAAAAATCAACTACCGGTACATGAAAGTGTGCGAAGTTTAAGAAACACCCATATATATTACATAACTCTCTGAAATACTTTATTCTGATTGATCAATCGCAGCATTCTGGGGATAACTACACTGATCAGCTACAAAATGTAGGCCACCTGCTTAATATTGTGTAGGTCCCCCTCGTGCCGCCAAAACAGCGCCAACCTGAATCTCAGAATGGCATTCTGAGATTATATTCTTCTCACCACAATTGTACAGAGCGGTTCTCTGAATTACTGTAGACTTTGTCAGTTCAAACTAGTCTGGCCATTCTCTGTTGACCTCTCTCAATCACAACGCATTTCCGTCCACAGAACTGCCCCTCACTGGATGTTTTTGACACTGGAGTAAATTCTAGAGACTGTTGTGTTTCAGTTACAGAAATACTCAAACCAGCCCGTCTGGCACCAAAAATCATCCATGCGCCAAAAATCAGCAAATCATGTGGCAACATTGCAGTGCATAAAATCAGGTAGATATGGGTCAGAAGCTTCAGTTAATGTTCACATGAACCATCAGAATGGGGAAAAAATTTGATCTCAGTGATTTTGGAACATGGCTGGTGACAGACAGGCTGGTTGGAGTATTTCTGTAACTGCTGATCTCCTGGGATTATCACACACAACATTCTCTAGAGTTTACTCAGAATGGTGCCAAAAACAAAAAATATACAGTGAGGGGCAGTGCTGCAGATGGAAACGCCTTGTTGATGAAAGAAATCAACAGAGAATGGCCAGACTGGTTTGAACTGACAAAGTCTACAGTAACTCAGATAACTGCTCTGTACAATTGTGGTGAGAAGAATAGCATCTCAGAATGCTGTTCTGAGATGCGGGTTGGCGCTGTTTTGATGGCACGAGGGGGAGCTACACAATATTAGGCAGGTGGTTTTAATGTTGTTGCTGATCGGTGTGTATAAAAATAAAATATTATATATTAAACTTTATAATAGACAATCGTCCTAGGCAAACACGTGCTAGTTTACTCTAACAGTCCCTTTCACCTCACATTAACCTCAAATTAATATTTATTGTGCATTTTTATTTCTTTATTCGGTAAGTAGCCGTGAAATAATTGTGATAATCTATAGTAAATTGGTCATTATCACAAAATAAACCACTTCAGGGTGATGCAACACCCTGAAAACTGTACATTATCCCATACATGTTCCCAACTGATATTAGTTCTGAATATGTATCTGAGACAGCCCTCAGAGAAGCTTGTGTATTCCAGCTAGAAATATGGTATGGATATTCAGTTTATGCAGTACTTCATATTTTTCACACTGTTAATAAACAATCTCTGCCTATATTTTGAAACTCTTGGAAACTAAAATTGAAATGCCACATTTTGGCCACCTCAGGTTAATCCAATGAAACAATTGCAGATTACCACATTTTTCAGTGTGTAGCATTTGTGTGTCAGTGCTGGGTAGATTCCTTCTGAATTGTAATCCGGCAAATTACAAATTACATGTCAAAAATTGCAATCAGTAACGTAATATCTTCAATTATAACTTTAGGTAATCTAATACGATTACTATTGGATTACTTTTGGATAACCTCTGACCTAACTCTAAATGCATTTAAGAACACAATCAAAATATTAAAATTTACATAAAAAAGGCACTTAAAAGGGCCATGAAGCACATTTTCACTGATATGTATGTTTTGTCTAAAAAAAAAAAAGATGGTGTGAATTATTCTTGTTAAGAAGAAGTTTACATTTTTCTTTTCCAGATTTCCAGAATCAATCATTTATTGTTGTATTTTACAGCTTTACATCAGCAATGTTTAGTTACTTGCATAATTTCTCTTCATGATAAGGCATGGTCTAATCGTTTGAGAGGTGTTTTAGTCCACAACTTTAGAAGCATAGATCGTAAAGTATGGTGTAAAAATATGAATAGAGTTGCATGTTTTCCCCTTGAATATGTTTGACGTTAACAGGATTGTCTTATTGGAGAGTTTCTAGAGTTATGGACAGGTACATCGGTGCATGTTATACAAATGTGGTCTTACTCCGGCAATTTCAGCATTACAAACACTATCCATGTGTGCTAACTGATCAAACCAATTAACGTCACAAAAATGGTCTCAAAAGTTATCATAAAAGCAAAAAAGTGCATTTATTAATATTTTTGAAGCAGATTACAAACACAATTTGTGGAACTGAAATCTAACTTTAATGCATTTCAATTCATTTTAATGCATTTGATGAACAAAACCCTTCCAAAAACATAGGGACACATGGTTTTACAAAAAAAAAGTCTTCCTAAGAGAGCTTTACTCTAGGTAGCTGTGTTACACAGCAATAGCTATATCCTGTGTCATTGTATTTTTCTTGTTGGCTGCGTTTCGTGGCAGTAGGTAAACTGTCCCATCAGTACTATGCTGTAGTTTGTACTCTTTAGGATGGTACGAGTTTCCATGTTCATCTCTCAGCTGTCTGAACACCTCATTGTAGAGTTTCCGGAGCTTCTCTTTCATCTCACGAAGATCTCTAGTGTTCTTTTCTTTTTCTTCTTTCCTTAGATCCTTCTCCTTCTTCAGACCCTCAATCTCTTCCTCGAGATCAACAAGACTATCCATCTTGCGTTTGCGACAGCTATGGGCAGCCATCTTGTTTTTGCCACGCCTTCGAATATCTCTGATAAGGGTAAGTTGGGTGTGGCTGAATTTACTGGAGTTGACGGTTTTGTTAAAAGCATCCACGGGCAGGTTGATGATGTCATGCACACTGAGCGGCAAACCCAGCGCTACAGCGCGCTGTTCGTCCCGGCATGCACGCCAGATACCTCCACTTGCCGTTGTGAGGTTTGACTGAGGTTGTTCTTTTGTGATATTTCTTGTTACATTTTGTAAATATTCATGCGTTGATTCATTTTGCATATAATGCTTAGCACTGTGTTGCGCATCGTATATTGTTGCCTCTACAGCCTCTGAGAGCAGCGATAAAGGAATTAGATCGGTGTAATCTGATTGGCTGGTCTCCATCTCCTCCTTATCTGATTGGCCATTAATTGAGTCAGCAGCATAGAGGGATGTCTCTAGATCCACTGAGCCAACAGAAGAAGAGTCATCAAAACCTAGCAGGACGGGGCTATCAGCAAATTGTAAAATTGATGTTACACTGTTTAACTGTTCAGGTTGACTGAGTGAGCTGGTATTGAGGGTGTATGTACTAGTAAGTGCAGGGCTAAACTCACTGAGGGTTGACTGGCTTGAGTTTTGCTGGCATTTAGTTAAACTCATTTGATTAAGATTCTCGGGGAGACTAGGGCTGAAGATTGTGTTGGAGGCTGAATCTGTAGGATTGTCTGTACGTGAGAATGTTTGTATGCATGTTTCCAGGATGTCTACTGGATCAGATGGTGTGCGTGACAGAGGTTGAGCAACCTCAAAAGAGTCAGTAATTGTCGGAATCTTGTCTGTTGAGTTCTTTCTCTGTGACTCGGACATGTTGTGGCTACAGATTTCAGTGATATCATCTAAAGGCAAGCTTGGACACTCAGACTCCAAGAGATCCAAATAATACTAAGAGAGAGAGAAAGAGAGAGAGAGAGAGAGAGAGAGAGAGAGAGAAAGAGAAAGAGAAAGAGAGAGAACACACAATTAAACAGCGTGTGTGTATAGCTCCAGTAACACAAAAAAGTAGGTGAGAATGAGGGCAATGTAAAATTTTAATTTTTAACATTTATTCATGACTTACAGGCTAAACTAATCCATTTGCTATTTATTGGTGTAAGGCCATAGATACATACAGCAAATGTTTCAACAGTAAAGGCCACTGCACACTTCATACAAAATCAAAGAACGAAAGGATGTCACGTCATTAAGAACAAAATCTGGCCAAATGGAAGGTGCTTTTGAGTTCAATTCCGTGGTTCGTAACAGTTTGCCAAGGTGAACTTTCAGGAAAACTTTCATCGGTAGGTGTGACCTGGAGCTCCAACTACTTTGAGGCTGACAGATTTTTCAGTTACATCGTTCAGTCAGTTAAGATTAGTCAACATAAGTTAAGTTATTAGCGAACTGGTGCAAACTTACCTACATCTGTATAATTGCTCGTGTAGAGCCATTTTCTAAGAACATGTCATGCAATTTTTTTTAATTAATCTATAAAATGAATCAAATCTACTCAAATACTCTTAAGTGCTCATTCACTCTGTTATTTGATAAGCTGCTTAACTCATGTGCTGTCAGCAGCAAAATTCATTCACTCATCTGCCTATAGTAAGGTGTGCCTCTCTTATATTCATTCTTTTGTCTGTTTCTACCCTCTTTTTACCTTAATACTCTTTTTTACACCCATCTTTGCAGCAGTATCAGTGTCATCATAATTTACAATAACCAAGTGTAATCAGCGCATATTATGGTCATGCATAGCTTCTTATCTCAATTGAGCCATGAATGTAGAATGTAAATGTGAAAAATTACACATTATCTACAGCATATTTATGGCTTTAAATCACATCGAGCTGTTAAAACAGCTTTTTTTACTGATCTTCTGTGAATTCATTGACATATTTTAGTGTCACATTAGTTAAGGTTTTACATGTGGTCTTGTCCTCATATTTTAATGCTCCTCTAAACTCCTCTCATAGTGGTTTGGCGGTTGTCTGAATGTTCGTGAACAGTATACCGTTGCTCAGCTGCTTCGCACTTCGCCGTGAGTATGCCTTGGCCTTAATAGTGCTATATAGTAGGGATATTCCGAGTTCAATACAAATTAAGCTCAATTACATGAATTGCTGATTACAACAAAAAATTAAAGTGTTAATTTAAATGATAATAATAGTAATAAAAAGGTGTCAGTTACATTGAGTTTACAATGGAAGTGAAAGTGGCCAGTCCATTACGTTTACATTTATGCATTTGGCAGACGCTTTTATCCAAAGCGACTTACAGAGCCCTTATTACAGGGACAATCCCCCCCGGAGCAACCTGGAGTTAAGTGCCTTGCTCAAGGGCACAATGGTGCTGGACGTGGGGTTCAAACCAGCGACCTTCTGATTAGCAGCCCTGTGCTCTAGCCACTACACCACCACCTCATAAACATTAAAATACATATTGTTTCAAAGTATAGCCACAAGACAGAAACATTATATGCGGTAACGTGGTTTTAGTGTGATAAAATTGTTTACTAATCTTATAATTGGAAAGTTATATCCAATATTACAACTTTGTTGTCACGACAACACTGCGGCGGTAAACCTTGTAAGTGATTTCATCGCACTAAAATATTTGTACAAATAAATAATATAGAACAGATATTTTATCGTACTAAAATCATGTACAATGTGCACTTTTGAAACAGTGTGAATTTAATGTATATAAACAGTAGACGTTAAATGTGCTGTAAGCAATGTTAGTCAAAGTGAAATTGTAAAGATGTACAATTGGCTTAGAGCAAAAAAAAGGACTTCGATTTTGATCGGTTTCTCACCTACACCTATCATATAGCTTCAGAAGATATTGATGTAACCACTGGAGTCATATGGATTACTTTTGTTTCTTTTATGTGATTCTTGGACCTTCAAAATTCTGACAACCCTTCACTTGCATTGTACGGACCTACAGAGCTGAAATATTCTTCTAAAAATCTTTGTTTGTGTTCTAAAGAAGAAAGAAAGTCATTCTCATCTAAGATGGCATGCAGGTGAGAGGGGATGAAAGAATTTTTATTTATGGGTGAACTATCCCATTAATGAAGATGAATGAATAAGCATTATTAATCATTGTTTATAGTTAATTCTTGATATCAAATGCATTAACTAATGTTAACAAATGCAACCTTATTGTAAAAATATGTTACAACTGCCCTGTGAAAATAAAATACATTTTGCAGTGGTTTTCAGGTTCAGTGGCTATGTGCTTTTACATGTACATGTTACAAGTACTACTATGTTACAACCTAATTTTAAATTAATGTACTGTATCTCTTTGTGTCTATCCTGTAAGTATACTGTAGGTACCTGTAGGTCTGGCAGTGGAAGTAGTTCACTGTAGGTATGCTCCTCAGAAGCGGGCTTCTGAGTCTTTGAGAATAGCAGGGTAGACAGCAGGGGATTCTGCATAACAGGTGTATGCTGAGTAGACTCTGTAGATGGTACCACTGCTGAGAAGGGCACAGCCTAAAATGAAGTAAAAAGAACTTTGTAGGCAACATTGTACTTTAAACATCAAATAGAGTGTGTGGGTGTGTGCAGGCATTAATCTTAGGGAGTTTAAGAATTATCTGCATTAGGTAAGGCAGGGCATTTTGACAGTAGATACTGTGCGACCATGAGTAGAAATGTGTCAACCAGTTGAGATTCTGTTAAACCACTTATACCATGGTATATAAACAGTGCAATTGAAAATACAGCACTGAGCAGAAAACTATAGCAATAAACAATAATGGTTACCTGGGAGTTCACTGGTGAAGGGCATGGCAAAAACTCTCCAGTCTCTTTGTCATGTTTCTGTAACCTCTGCATAATCCGTTCTAGCTCACTCGCTCTCTTCTGTTCTCTCTCTCTTGTTCTTCTGGCATCCTCCTCCCTCTGCTGAAGACATCCATCAAAGATCTCTCGCTCCACTCCCAAATCAACATCCTGCCTCCACAAAATATCAATCAAATCCTAAACAGGCAGACAAAATGCACAACAGATCATGTAACATGTCAACGTTTGTTTGTGGCCAGTGCGTGCGTGCGTGCAGGCACACACACACACACACACACACACACACACACACAATAAGAGTATATTTGCATACACCCACAATATCAATCAGTTTTTATGTTAGTCATGTGACGTTCTGCTTTTACATTCATTTGCTTGGCAGGTGTCTTCTTAACAGAGCCACCTTCAAAATGTTCATACAAGTACATCAGGTTAACATTCAAAAGTTTGAACACACCTGCTTATTCTTTATTATTACCCGTTTTCCACATTTACGAACAAACTCAAATGGATGTATGGAAATTATGTTTCCTTTATGTAAACAAAAATGATAAACAAATCAAAACTATTAGGTTTTTCAATGTGGACACCCCTTGCCAAGAACAAAGCTTTGCACACCCTCACAATTCTTGGTCCATCTCATCCATTTTATTTTTATTTATAAAAAGTTTTGTTTTTAATTGAAAAAAATGTGTATTAAAGAAATCCATACCATTTATATGTGTATACAAAATTTATTTCAAGTATTTATGTAAACCCGGGGATAAAAGTTTTTTTAAACAGAACTTTTGGCAAGTGTATACGAAATTTTGACTGGCTTGACTTGTGTTTATAAAAACAGTAACGCTACAATAATGTTCCCTTTGTTAAGGGATAAATAAGGGGTTCTTTAATGACTAATAATTCATTCACAAATGCATTTTAAATAATTTATATGCAGCAATCACAACTTTCACGTGAAAACTGCCAAATAGTGACCCTCAAATGTAATGTTTAATAATACATTTCCAACATTAGTAACCTATGAAACTGTACCTTAAATGTAAAGTGGACACATATGAAGCATTTATTAAGGAGTTGCCAACATTATAAACTTGTACATAAAAGTTCAGTATGGCTTAATAGTAATCAGGCTATATGGTATAATACCTGAAATTTGCAGAGGATTTAAGTGACTATGACTAGGTAAAATAATTAATTATTTCTAAATAATAGACTGGTGTGCAACACAGTGTCATTTAAACGGTTCGTATCAGAGCAGCAACAGATACGTTTGAGCTCAAAATGTTAAAGTGCTCGCTTGTTTCATTTTCCCTTTCTCTCTTCAACAGTTCAACTTGTAACATTTACCTGTCTTGTGTAATGATAAAAAGGCAAACATCAATAAAACTAATATCATTTACCATCTGCATATATGCGCATATCTCATTTAAACAGATGTAATTCACGAGCCTCACAAAAATCCAGCATTTTCTTCCTGTCGAGCACTCATATAATATCTTCCTTTGAAGCGCGTATTAGACAGAATCAAAAACTTCAGGATGAAAAGTTCCTCTGATTCACAAATCATGACAGTCAGTCTGTGACAATCCAAGAAGGTAATCCAGGCCGCTTATTCTGTCAGGAGATTGTTGCTTGCACTGGATCAGAGACTATTTACGGAGAAGGGGACCTATTATGCAAAATTATGTTTGTACATAAATGTGAGTCGGCAGTGTGTGTACACAACCACCCTACAATGTTAAAAGTCCACCGTGGGCTCCCACTCCTCTTTTTTATATTTCTATTAATCAGAAACAGTGTGTCAAAATGAATGGTATCGTTTCTGCTCTAACATGAGTCACATTAGAGCAGGCCTTGCCCACAATTGGTGACAGACCCTATTATCATAGATCCTCCCGAGTGACCTACAAACAGTCCGCCATTTTTGTCCACGCTGGAGCAGTTACAGTGAGAATAATGATCTACTCAAAATAATAATGTCTCATCTTCGTAAGCTTCATACTGTAACTGTTTTGTTGTTGGCTATAAAAGTAGAATGCAGTGGAGGAGTGTGGCACGGTGGAGGGCTGGACCGGGGCGTGATAACGCACGCCCGGTCCCGTATTAGGCTAATTAAGCCGTCAAGAGGGATAATGGCCACTCGCGGACGGCGGTGTCGTAGAGAGAGATCGTTCACGGACATATCCGTTGTCTTATGTGTTTGTATTTTGAGTTTTCCATTAAACCTATGATTTATATGTTAAGCCGGTTTCTCGCCCCTTCCTTTCCCGTGACCTTGATCTGTTTTACAACAAGTTTTGTTTTTGAAGGAAACGTGTCCCAAAACATACAAACATTTGTGTATGTTTGTGCAAATCATTTTACCCTGGACTGCTTTGTGAATGAGTGTCATTATAAAACAGGATGCTTGGAACTCGCCTTTCTAAATGTACTTGTTAGCTGATTCCACGGCTAATGCAGCTAAAGTTTCCATTGTCTCTGATTGTATTCACAGAGACCAGAGCTATGTCGGGGGAAGGGAGCAACAGCTCATTTGCTTTTAAAGAGACACACGAAAACGGCGTGCTTTTGATTCCAACCAAAAAGGGGCATTTACAACATTAATAAATGATTTAATAAATGATTTATAGGGTTGTAACGTAATTTAAGAAGGGAAAGGAAGAGGCGAGAACCGGCATGACAATATAAATAAGGCTTTAATAATAAACTTAAAACAAAGGACAAACACACATGACGGACAAGTCCGTAAATGATCTCTCTCTCGTTGTACCACTGTCTGCCATCGGCCGTTATCCCTCTCGGAGGCTTGATTAGCCTGATACGGGACCGGGTGTGTATCATCATGACCCGGCCCCGCCCTCCGCCCTGCCACAAAAGCTGAAACTTCACAGACACATTCTGGGGACACCTGAGACTTATATTACATCTTGTAAAAAGGGGCATAATAGGTCTCCTTTAAAATGAATGGGAGAAATTGGAACACTCAACCAAGAGGCTCTAGCGCCCAACGGTCAATGGATGTAGAAAGGAAGTCCCGCTTTACAGGTAAAAAAGCAATCACCATTTTTATGATTTCGGTGTTACCCCATTCAAGTAGATAGGTGCTGCACTGGCATGACTGGAAATAGTCTCCCAGGAGTGTTCCAAAGTTGGCCGGCAGTGGACTGACTTGCTAGAAAGACTTTGGCTGGATCCGAACTAGCGCGTGAGTGCATCTTCAAAGTAAAAGTGCTTGACGAGTCCTATGAGTAAATGTCTTATTCACTATGCACTGTATGTACAACTGGTTTGATTCTGTACTTTTTAAGAAATATAATATATAATTTTTTACAAAGTTAAAGTTTTGTGTGAAAATGAGTAAATATAGTGCTAAATAAGACTTTGTTAAAAAATTTTTTTAGCAACTTTATGTTTATGTTATTTACTATATTAAATTGTGTGACATATTGGCATTTTATCAGCAATTCGGACATCCTGCTCTATGGATATCGGCAGCAGCATCGGCCATTAAAATCCCCATACTGGTCGACTTTTATAACATGCAAGTTAAAATGCGCACTATTTGGCAAGTGGATAAAAGTTGCCCTTTTTATGCATTAAAGCGGACGCATATGAACCATTTATTAAGGATTTGCCAACATTAGAAACCAGACCATAAAAGTTCAGAATGTTTTAATGGTAATCAGGCTATATTATATGGTATATGCTTTAACTGGCATGAGGACCTAAATAGTTTTTTAGATCAGGTAGGATTAGGTAAGTCCATTCTTTTGACATCAATGTGACAAGGAAAGTAACAACACAATTGAATGTCTTGAATCAAGACATTACACAAATTAATATAAACACAATGCGGACTGTAGTAAAATGACATGGTCCCTACTTTTCTCCCCACAATAATAGTCTATTTCACTACATTTGCTACCTAAATCATGAATGTTATGTTTTTAATTAATATAATTATGAATAAGGGTATTAACTAAGCATTTATAACATGTAAGCTAAAATGCTCACTATTTTGCAAGTATTAGATGAAAGTTGCCCTTTTTATGCATGTTGCTATAAATGCATATAAATGATTTATAATGTATTTGTAAATTACTTATTCGTCATTGACACACACACACACATACATACATACATACACACACATACACATACACATATACATATATACATATATATATATATATATATATATATATATATATATATATATATATATATATATATATATATATATATATATATATATATATATGTATGTATGTATGTATATGTACTTTCTGCATGGCTACAGGGTCCCTTGCATGACCCATCACATTTCATTATATTTTATTGAAATAGTTGTTTTTTCTTATTTTAATATCAGTTATGTGCATTGGGAGTTCTGTGCTATATTTTATGTAGTTTAGTGAATGTTTATTTCATTATTTTAGTGTTGTGCAATGTGTTACCCTGAGGGTCAGTCCATCTCAAGTAGTCCAATACATGTTGCTTAATTTTTCCATTGCAGTGATTACCTCAATGTATTGGTATAGAAAAGCCACCAATTTTTTTTTTTATTTCACTTGTTTTAACCCTAATGCCCATCTATGTGTCATGACACATTTTGGTTATACAGCCGTTTATGGAAATCTCAATATCTCAGCGCAGGATGGTCCTAGCTCCTTGGAACAAAACTGATCTCTAGAGCACATTACAAGGTACATGTATAAATATTTTGCACATTCATGTTCCTTAGACTTAGTCCTATTGTAATGCTCAAGATTGCTCAAAGTTCCACTTTTATGGCAAATTTATAATGGTAAGGGTTCGAGTCGCAGTCTTAAATTTTTTTAGGATGTACGATGTAAGGCAAGTTTAGTGTGCATGCAGAACATTTCAGGTTTGAGACTTCTCTCTTTTTTTTATGGGGGCGCAAATTTGAAAAATTCCCCTCACTTTCGGGTTGAATATCTCTGGTGGTGGACCAGAAAAGTACCTGAACTTTTCACAGAAATAAGTCTATAATAGCATTCTGCTGTAACAAAATTTGAGTTTGATTCCACTGGTTACAGAGTTAGGGCTAGTAGAAATCGGGGGGAAAAGCCTACTTTATTTATGCATTTAGAGAAAAGAACAGATGTAATATAAGCATAACAAATAATAAAAATGAACAGTATTTTACAGAAATTATGATTGACATAATAGCTTATGCTTGTCTATGAGGTCTAAAATGTTACTACTTTTGATATTGGCAACAGTGAAGCATGATCTATCACAGGGTTAATCAAAAAGTTAATAAACAAAAGCATTTATTTTTAAGTAACATTAATTTACTGTATGTGGAGTAGGGTTGCAACGGTATGACATTTTCACGGTACGATAACTGTCTCAGAAAATATCACGGTATACACAGTTATTATTATCAGTTACAATGACCCTTAAAAGGAGGGTTTTTTTTTTTTTGGTTGAACAAATGCTTTATTATAATTGAAACCATTAAAAAAAAATGGAAATAAGTGTAAAAAAAAAAAAGTCTCCCTTTTGAAAAGAAATAAGAAAGCTAACAGAATTGTAATAATAAACATGATAAAAAAAAAAAACATGTTCTATAACAAAAGCATGCTAGTTTACATGTTAGCATAGCATGTTAAATTAACTACTAAAAGAAAAATAACATCAGCTGTGTGAGCTTTTAAAGTAATGTCCTATGATTATTAATAATTAACATATACTGCTCCTGTCTGTAGCTTTAACTCAGTGGTTCTCAACTGGTTTTACTGGTTATGCTTGTGACATTATTTTTTGTTGTTGACGTCGACAACAAAAGCGGCAGGAAGTTTACTCTGCCCCCCTTTTAAAAATTGAAGGGCATATTTACTTAAATGAGCCCATTATTATCCCGTTTGTTTCCTAATTCAAAAAATAATTCAAACAGAACATACATATTACACAGGAAGAAAGGCTCCTCATTACCATGGTTAGGTCAGTGTAGCTAGTCTTTAATAATAATAATAATAATAATAATATAAATAAATAATAGTATTTATTTATCAAAATCACAATCAAAAAGCTACTATAGAGGACTTATTTCTGTGCAACTTTCAGGTTCCTATCTGGTCGCCCACCAAAGATATTCAACCCGAAAGTAAGCGGAATTTACAAAAATTATACTTTCTCGCCCCCATAAAAAAAAGAAGTCTCAAACCTGAAAATGTTCTGCATTTACACTACACTTACTTAGGTACCTACTAAAACAAATGAAGACTGATACTCGAACCATTCCCAATATAAATTGACTCTACAAGTGGAACTTTGAGAATTACAATAGGACTTATGTTCTAAGTCTAAGGAACAAGAATGTGTAAAATGTTTAGATATGTACATGTACCTTGTAATGTGTCTAGAGATCAGTTTTTGTTCCAATGAGCTAGGACCATCCTGAGCCGAGGTTTCTGTAAAAAGCTGTATAACCAAAATTTGCCGTGTGTCATGACACAAGGATGGCCGTCGTGGTAAAACCAAGTGAAATAGAAATAAAAAACTGGTATTTTTGCAATACCACTCAAAATAAATGAGAAAAATTTAAAATGATCAAGCAACCAACTTAACAATTATTGGACCTCTTAAGATGGACTGACCCCTGATGTTTTTTTGTGTTTGTGTGAGTAACACTGTGCATTGTCTCTACATGTGTATTGGTCATTGCTCCTCCAATCTTGATACATTTTAAGTCATCATATTGCCTTTTGTAGTTGCTACGGTGATTAACAAAACATTTTAAAATTAAAAGCAGACTTTTATAGTTCCAGAAGGTTAGTGTATTAAGCTTATATTATTTAATAATATAAACGGTAGTGAACCGGACATATATACATTACAGTGTATATTTTTTAAACAGTACAGCAAGTGTTCATTTCACCTTATCAGAAAAAATACAAATGCACAAACACACACAATTCAACTGAGCAACATATAAAAACACTCTTTTAATCACTTCTTTTGATATGATAAAATGGTAATTGGAGACTGTATGGGCCCTGATTGTATGTGTGGTCAGAGGTTGTGCTGCCACTGAGGGAGCTTATCCCCAATGATATACGACACCAGGCCAATAAAGTGCTTTAGTGTATCTCTGCTGTGCTTTCTACTCAAAGTAAACTTCAATGACGTCACTAGTGCGGTTCAAATCTGATGCAAAAGCAGAATTTAGCCCTAAAAAATGGCTCCCTGCAAATACTGATGTCAAATGACTTGGTATAAAAATTCTGTCATCAACTAGAAGAATCTTAATCTAATCGTAACATGGCAACATTTTGTGAGAAGGCAGCTGAGGTCCATGTTCCTATCTTGTTATTTTCATGAGAGATACAAGCTGTACATTTGAAAATCAAAGCTTTTTTTCTCAATTAAATTCATTGTATCATTAATGTACATTACATATTGAAATTGTATTATTTGAGAGCTTATGTTCTTGGGACTCGTTTGATGTTATCATCCACAGCAGAAAAAAATAGATACGATATCTACACTGGTGATGTAAATTTTGAAGAAAAGATTAAATAAGCGTTTTCAAGTGTAACTTGAAAATATAAAAGTAAATTCTACATTCAAACATGTAAAAATGTAAGAAAATATTATTTATGATTGTTGGTTATCTTTACAGTGTGTCAAACACTGTCATATTTATTAGCTAATTTGAGTAAATTTCACAAGTAAATAAAATAAGTAAATTTTACTTTACATTTCAAAGCTGGTGTTCCCAGCATGCACTGGGCTTGAATAATTAATTAGCTTACATGTGTGTTTGCAAGTTTATTAAAAACATTTGTATTGTTTTTGTGCAGTCTGAAGTTCAAATTCTACTAAAAAATGGCCTGTTCATTATCAAAAAATGTATGTGTTGATTGCCACCGTCATCGTGTTTTGTGCACCAAGTGTGGAGGTATGTGTGCGCAACTTTATATCTTGTTTTTATCGCCAGTAACACAAGATTAAGTCTTATAGACTACATACTGTAGCATACATTAAGATTCCCTGTGGAAGGATTACATGTTTTATGTGATGCATGATTGAACATGTGTTTGCATGGAAAGTGACTTGTTCTAATAATATGTTCATTTACATTACATGTATATCATTTTGCAAATAAAAGTTACTGTATTTACTAAAATTTTTAAGTTAAATTTAATCAATATTATGTCATGAAGTTAAGTACATTTTACTTAATTTTATACTATAAAGATTTAATTAGAAAAGCTAAATCTTACTAGTATTTTTTTTCACTGTACATATCGCAGCACATCTCAAAACTTGGGTGGATGCATTCTAAGTCCTCCTGTCCTTTTGAGTTCATTCTTCCAAGGTAGCTAGGCAAGACCAGTCTTTATGAGAATGCAAGCCCTCTCTTTGAGAAACAGCTCTAATGTGTAGGCAAATAGCAATAAATACATTTTCTGAGGTATTTTTATGTTCCTGCCCTTTCAAGCATTAGACAGTGGAAGAAGAGGAAAATGAAAAAGAACAATATCATTTAATTCAATTCAAATTGAAAATTGTCCAAATGCAGCTCCAAAGGAGTTGCAAGGAAAATAAAAATCCACTTTTGTTACAGTATCTAGATAAATCATGACTTCATCTGTTTTAAGTCACACAGTATAGAACAACAGCAGTCAAGTAATATACAGTAGTTTTTTAAAGCTTAATTTGTAACCTATTTTTACCGCCATTTCAATTCAAACAAGCCCACTATCAGTGATGTGAAAGATACTACAAATAGTGTTTACAAGGAAAGTGATATTGAGAGCTGTGCACATGGTACACATCAGTGGTAGTAATAAAAAATGACCACTATTATTTACCCAAAGATTAGCCATAGTAAGTGTATGTCTTGTCCAGCTTCACTGTTTCTGGGTATGTCCATTAGCTACACCAAAGACCATGATGACACTATGGTGAGTGGAAGTTACATGTGCTGGGGCACAAACAAAAGCACAAAGCTTTTGTAATGGTGCCAGCCATAATGGCTTTGAACTAGCTGCCCTCATGTTGGAGTCACGCAACTAAATAAATTCTCCAGATTACGTATGATATTATGAATGGTTTAGAGAGATTTGTCACACTCGGCAACCTACAGAAAGCAATCCATCAGATAATAAGAAATAAAGTCAAATCAAGAAATACTGGGAGAAAGAAAGGTATAAAGGTGAGCTGAGTGAAAGGTGAACATACACGCCTACAGCTGGGTGGTGAATGTGATGATGCAACTGTGTTAAAGTGTACACAGGGTGATACAGCCTTGTGTGTATAAAGGACAACTGATATGAACTCTTCTCACTGGGGATACTGGTTTTACACCCTGAAACTTTCAGCAAGTGTGAGTGGCTGGCTCAAATACAGTTAAAATGTTTATTTAAACAGTCCAGTCACTTAAACTCGAGGCCCGGGACAACATTTTTTGTGAGGGGTCGCAAACCCTAGCCCAGAGCTTTTCTAATTGGGTTCCCTCTTCAACAGACAATTTCAAAATGGTGAAATATGCTCTAATTGAAGATTATTAAGTATAATTTGTGTATTTATTAGATCATATTGTCCCGTGTGTTGTGTTTTTTTTTTTTTTTTTTTTTTTTAAAAAGTGTCCTCAAAAAAGTGTTTGCATTGGATAGTTTTTATTATTAAATTATGCTAGTCCTTTTCTAAGAACAATCTTCATAAATTTTTGCTGTAACTGGTACCAAGGTCATTTCATTTGATGTATGAAGTCAGTTCCCTTTAGGTTCATGCAGGTGTCTTGGCAGAATCGTTCATTACACTAACTATGGACATGCTCCACTAACGTTTGACAACCAGAAAGTTTCCCAGAACCTTTTCTCTTTACTATTTTACTGCACTCTAAAAAAAAAAAAAATAAGGGTTCTGCTGCTTGTTCAGTTTACTTAATTAAAACTAAAGCAACACAAGTATATACATTTTTCTCAAAACTTGGTTTTATTGCATTTATCCATTTAAATTTGTAAAATTTAAGTTTAGCTAATCCATTTGAGTTGACATTACATGAATACTTTTTGTGGTGTTAATGTAGCATTGACAAAACTGGGCAGGGAATTTCAATTTCCCAGCATGAGTTGGATGGGACTGGATAGGGAGAACAAGTGTTAGGCTGGCATATACTAATTATAACTAAAATAAATTAAGTTGAGCCAACATAAAAAAATATTGAATAAAACCTTAGTAAATTGTTTGGCAAACCTAATGAAGTTGAGTTAAAACTACTATAGTACATTGATTTGACTTAATCCAACTAAATTATGTTGGCTCAATGAAACGGACTTAATCGGAATGAAAGACATTAAATTGCTTGCAAAAACTTCCTCAAATTCAATTAAGTTACGGTAATGACTTCATTTTAAACTGTATACCTTTTGTTTTTATAATTTAAAACCTTATATGTAAAATCCTCTTTTTGTGATTGTTCCACCTTTCTATGAAATAAATGCCACTTGGTTTCATATTTAGTTAATACAATGATACTCAAAAGTTTCTATGACGACTGCTGGTGGGATACATTCTCCCACAACTTTTAAAAAACATCAAATTGTCAATATTACAATAATTATTGTATAGAAAATTTCCTGTTTTTGCCCCTGCCTAACATGAATTGAGATCTACTGCATGATGATCCTTACACAAGCATTTTATATAATGATACGAACACGTTTTTTGTTTAATTAAGCATTAGGGTGAAATAAATCATGAGTAATTGTCGAAATTGAGACCAATTGAAAGATTGGATGTTGGGCTTTATCTTAAATTGTTACTCCCTGAAAGTCTGACAGACAAACATGCAACATCCCAACTATTATTATTATTATTATTATTGAAAGGATGGGGCAGTTTACAGTGCTGACGGAAAATGTGACCACAAACATAAATTTTGATAACATTTAGACACACACACACACACACACACACACACACACACACACAGAGAGAAAATAATTTCTTCTGTTGTTTTATTTTTAAACGGTCAAAATCTTGGACATTTTTTTTTTTATTATTATTATTATTATTATTATTCCAATAGGTTTGTTATAGTCTATCCCCCCCCCAATACGTTTTACATAATTTCCATTTGTTTTCCACTGTATTCTCTCTTAAGCTCAGCAACATCTTAACAGTATACATGCCATAACCTACTCACCACTAAACTACTTCAAAGATGTTACTTAACTGCATTTGTTCATGAAGGAGTCTTTAATCACACCATTTTGTAGCTTTTAACCCAATGTTTCTTTTAACAAGCTATATCACACCGGAGAAATGTAATCGTTAAGGCAACACAAAAAAAATGTATATTTAAAGCTATATTAGACTTACCGGCTCAAATTGAAACTTGGCTAATGGAGGTTCTTCCATGTTTTCTTTCAGTTGATGTTATTCGGGGATTCTTATATCTAACACTAATAAAAGTCCAAATCTGATAGCGCACATGCGACCGCAAAACATTTTCTGAATCAAACCTGACGACACGCGCATATAACAGAACCCAAATACAGACAGGGCAAGCCTACTATCACCATAAGCCAATCAAATAGCAGATAACATATTCAGACGTGCAAGAATCATCCAATAAAACAGAATAACCCAAATATTCGACGTAATCCAACTACTACAAAGCATTAGCCAATCACAACCGAAACGTAAAGAGACACGCCTTCATTACGTTACAACTTCCTTTTACAACCTTGTTTCCCAATAATAACACAGCTGATTAAACTGTTTTTTTTTTTCTTGAATCATGTAGTTCACGTGTTTGGTAGTACTAATAATTACAAACAAAAGAGCTCATGTTTGCCACGTTTAAACTTAAAATGGCATAATATGGTATAGGCCTACTGTAACTTGCTAGAACAAGATACAACCACATAAACAATTCTATTTAAGTTTATTTATTAAGGAGTTTATTGTTCAAGTAAGCTCTAATGAGGAATTTATTTGCTGAATTGCTATCAACACTAAACAACGCAAAGCATTCGATTTTAAATACAGCTCTGGTAAAATCATACATTGGATGTCTTTCAAGAACTTTCCCCACCTCCCGCTTTCAACGCGCCACGAAATGTGACAGGTAGCTGTGAGAAGCGCAACGCCGTACCCACTCTACCTATGCCAAGGGTACGAGCTCCGGGAAGAAAGTATGAAAAGTTTCTCCAACGAGCGCGTTCATGAGTACCCTACACGTTCACGTTTGGCAGCTCCACGTCGACATTCCTTTACCAAGAGAGAGAGGGGGGTCCAGCGATACATATACAGTCTGTTTCAAAGCACGGGCAGGACAGACACCGGCCGACCCATAAGGTAAGCAGACACTTAAATATTCAGATCTACTATTCAGCATTAAACTTTCATCATTTGGACCCTAGTTTATGTTTTTGGAGCTGATGCATTAAACTCAGCATAGCGTTTGCACACAACTGTACACTACATTAGGCTGCTCTAATCAGTGCTTAAAGTGATGCCTTATGGGATACACTCTGGACTGAGAACCTGTGCAAAAAAGCTTGAAAACTAGTGTTTTAATTGTCATTTTAAGAGCATAATTTTCTTCGCAAATTCATAAATAGGCCTTTTGTAGGACCTTAAACTTGCTTCTGAAAACTGAATTACAGCATTTTAACACTTAGATGGAGGAAATTATCTGCATAAACGTATTCATATTATATTCTTGACAAACATTTTTTTCATTCATGTTTTTCTTAGACCAACATGCCACAATTATAACTTTGCCATAACTTAGGCTACTTAAAGTAAGGCATCCATTACAGACTGTGCCAAAGTATTTTATGGATTTTGTTACATATAGTATCATTGCAGCAGATGTTAATCAGACACGTCATCTTATTCTAGAGAGTGGACATAAAGTCCCACATGTGTTTTGCTTCCCAGGAAACTCAGGAGCTGATTGGTCCTGAGTGTGCTACCGTCTCAACCAAGTCAACTGCAAGCAACAGACAAGACTAATGATGGGAGTACATTTTTGTAATTTAATTACAAAAATGAATTAATTATTGTAATTTAATCCTACTGATACATTTTTTTTATAGGCAACTGTTGATTAAAAAAAAACATTAATGCATGCATTGACATTCTGTCATAGTTGCAAACGGGTGTAGATTCAAAACAAGTAAGTGCCACACAACCCCCACCACCCCAATATTTATACCATGATAAATGGAAACAAGTAAAGGCTTCACGCTGCAAACACAATGTTTCAGCAAAAATCTATACGCCCTTGAATATACTTAAAGTATATACTCAAGTTAATATAATTTAGACTGAGTGTGTGACACACACTCAACCATGGCTCCTAAGGGAAAGTTCTGTGATCCACTCTGGCTGTGTGAGTGTGTGGTCAGTGCATTACAGAACTTTGCTTTAGAAGCTCTGCCCATCCAACCTGTATTGATTTCAGAGAAAATAGAAGTATTGTAACAAAGATTACTGTGCTTGTTGTTTACCTGTTATTGTTATATAGATTGACCACAAATTCAGTTTTGCAGATTTAACAGAATACTTCTACCCACAGTAGAAATGTATTTATATTCATATAAGCTTCATATAAGTTTTACCCTTAAATGCATTCCTTGGGTCTTTAGTGACCCGGGACCTCATTCCAACCCCTGTACCTTTTTTTTTGTATTCCTCAATATTTCTCTTATAAATAGTGTAACATATTAAGAGTATAGAGTCATTAGAGACCCTTGGTATGCAAGTTTTTTTTTTTTTTTTTTTTTTTTTTTTTTGCACTTGCATAAATTATATTTTTATGAATATTTAATATCTTTATAAGTTTACTGTCACAGGCTGTCACACACACACACACACACATATATATATATATATATATATATATATATATATATATATATATATATATATACACACAAATAAATGCTATTTCACATTGATTTTCTGTCCAACAGTGGTTAACTATCAGTATCCCATGTTCATGTACACATATAAAGACATGCTATTTCTTACTCAAAGTGGCAACGAAGGAACAACAGATCCTTATGGTGATGTCATAGTTGAAGTTACTTCCATGGTTAACTGCTTGCATATTTTGATTTGGCAACTTATTACATATTGTAATGTTTTGAATGGAGTGTTGTTTTTCTTTTGAAATAAGTTATATTTTTTTTAAAAACGTTTCAAACATGTTTCTCTTTCTTTTTAAAACATAATGTGAACATACTTTGCAACACATTTTTACCACATTCAAGCTATTGGGAAACTGTTAAAATTAGCCTTCTTAACAGAATCCTCCACAGTCAAAAAAATAAATAAACAAAACCACATCAGCTAGACAGCGCTGTTTTTGTCACAGTATCAAATGCCGTAAAAATCACTTCCATATAGGCCAAGGTTAAGCAAAAAAATTAAAATAAATAAAATCTGATTGCCGATTTTGCCTCATCATTTTCATCACCTCTACGTCAGTGGGAACAACGAGTCCGACATTTTGATGCACACAGGTGATCGAAGTGGAGCTGCACGGTAGAAAGGAATTCACGTAAATCGTCCTCCACCTGCAGCCTTGATCGGTATTTGCTTTTAAGCAGGGTCAAAGCGGAAAACCCGCATTCACATAAGTAAGTAGAGGTGAAGGGGGTGAGGACTTTCATAGCCTTTCGAGAGAGGTGGGGAAACTTAGTCCTATACGTAACGCAATGCGATAACAATGCTCCAGTCGCCTTAGTATTAACAGAGCTAAAAGTCTGGATTACTCTCTTTTGTGTTTGCAATACTACAAAGCGATCCATTTTGCAACACGCATGTGCATAACATGAAAGATTTGAAGCTTTATGGGTTTTTTCCCAGCGCTGCGCCTCCCCTAGGGCTCTCTGGCGCCCCCCAGTGGAGGCGCGTACGCTAACCAAATATTTGATTTGGAGTACTAAACTATCGGTTTTATTGTATTGACTCAAAGAGACTAATCTTTGTTGACTTTGCTAACTAATCTTTTCCTAATATGAATGTTATGAATGCAAGGCCAGTTAGGGAAAGTAAGTGCAGATATTACGCTGCACTTAATGATGTATGTAAACACGTATATATATATATATATATATATATATATATATATGTGTGTGTGTGTGTGTGTGTGAGAGAGAGAGCTGCACATGCTTTGGAAATGCAAATGTTTTTCATGCCAATAAAGCACAAAAAATGTATATATTGAAATGAAGACGCACATGCGAGAAGTCCATTTTTGTCACATACACTTATATAAAGTTTTAGTGAAATTTAGTTGATTTCTACTCAGCCTTAAATGTGCACTTACTAATTTTGTATCAGTGTACCAGTCCATGTCGTCATGGACTGGTACACTGATACCTAGCAGCCTGAATGCAGCATTATTTTAAAAAGCAAATGTTTTCAGTTACTGATGCCATTGTAGAAATGCACTTTTCACAGTCAGTCATGATTAATTTAATCCACGAGTGAAAGTGTTCAATAACAGGGCACCTACTGAGTTTAAGCAAATCATTTTCGGCTGGTCGTGGGATCCTGACATGGCAGCCCCCATGAGGGTACACTCCCCATGTAGAATAAAAAAAGGTTACATATATGACACTGAGTCTTCATCTCATATGAGTGCTCATGATTTTATATACATTTTTCATAATTACAATTAATTTCTTAATAAGTACAATTTTTTTAATGAGTAAAAAATTACTGTGTGCAACTTTAAGAAAGAAAGAGAGAAATAGCTTACTGCTGACCTCTAGTGGAGTCCTGTTGCATTGTTTAATCTTACTATATTGCTATTCTCAGAGTCCTCCCAGCTCATGTCTTATTCATGTTTCTTCTCATTTCCTGTATCAGACGCCTTCATATGGAGATGGAATTGGTGCATATTAACGTACAAATGGAAAGAGATACACAAATAGAAAGTTGGTTCACTAATAAATTGAATGAGATCCACAAATTAATGTCATGGTTTTCCTCTGTTGGTGTCCGTTTCTTGAAATGTTTGCTGCCTTGGAGCTTATCTGTATATGTGCTTGATTCCATACTCATGAGAGCTGTGACTCTGGTCCTGCCCTGATAAAAAAAATGATACGTGATTGATTGAAGATAGAACGTGCTACGATTGGTCCGATTAATGTGGCCGTTATCTGATTGGCTTGAGTAGAAGTTGGGTGGAGTCCACCTATTTGTAGATTTGTGTGCACATCTTGATGCTAGATTTGTTTCAAAATCAACAAATGCGTGTAGCGATCTGCAAATGCGAAGAATGTGATCTACAAATAAATGCGTGTGATTCACAAATAAATGCTGGACAGAGTTGTGTTTGTGAGTTAAAAAAATATATTTGTAGATTTTTTACAAAAATCATTTTATTTATTTTTGAATTCACTTTATTTTTATGAAATGCCATTTGTAAAACTCATTCTTTATATCTGTGGATCTCAATTTAGTTGTGAACCTACTTTCTATTTGTATGTTAATATGCAACAATTCTATCTCCATACTTTCACCTTGAGGATATTGCTGTTGTAACTCAAGTTACTTCCATGGTTAACTGCTAGATTTTGATTTGGGAAAATCTAATAATGTTCTGCATGCAGTGTTTGTTTTGTATTTTTCTGCATATTGTATTTTTCAAGAGATGCCGAACAAGAAGATCGTAAAACAAATTGTATTATAGACTGTAACCTGAAGGAGAAGCTCCTCTCCATTACACGTTGAGTGGTGTACGTGCTCTAGATATGTCAAAACCATAAATCAAGATCTCAGGTCTTAGCTGATTCTTTTATACGAATATACAACATATAGAACTTTTATGGCACGCTACACTGAAATTATATTAGTCAACCAAAATTCGGACTGATTTCATTGGTATACTCTAGTTATGTAAAACCAAAACCAGATGCATACATGTTTCCTGTTTTCCCTTAATGAATGGGTGTCAGATCTTACCCGTTACAACACAAATGCATGTTGATTGTGCAACCAGTTCCCCTGCTCCCTACACAGCTTGTATATGGAACCAACTCCCTAGGGGGCACCCCCCCTCCCCTCCATTATTTTTGTCAGGGCTGGTGTAAGGTGGCTGGTCATACTGGATCTGATCAGCTGTGAGTGGTGCACTCTGAGAGGAATTCAGACCTCTGTTATCTTTTTTTAGTGAGGTTCAATCAAAGATTATAATGACATAATATTTTTTCAAGTCTCATTTTCCTATGTTATGCAGCTTGCTAGTCGCACTTGAGTGTTTTTTTAAGGTTAAGTCAAATCTAGGGCTAAGTTATAGAAAACATAGTTTTCTATAACATTTCCAAGAGCATGGTTAAAATAAATAACTGACTTCAGGACTCAGGTCACAAGTACCCTCCATTAACAAATTGATGCTAAAAAGGAAATGAAGCTTTTATTCATGGATAATGTTAGCAAGTTCTATAAAGATAACATTATTTCTTTAACGTCTGGTTGTTCTAGAATTACAGTGCATCCAGAAAGTATTCACAGCGCTTCACTTTTTCCACATTTTATTATGTTACAGCCTTATTCCAAAATGTATTAAATTCATTATATTCCAAACAATACCCCATAATGAAAACATGAAAGTAGTTTGTTTGAAATCTTAGCAAATTGAAAAAAATAAAATACATGTACATAAGTATTCACAGCCTTTGCTCAATACTTTGTTGAAGCACTTATGGCACCAATTACAGCCTCAAGTCTTTTTGTGTATGATGCTACAAGCTTGGCACACCTTTCTTTGCAGGACCTCTCAAGCTCCTTCAGGTTGAATGGGGAGCGTCGGTGCACAGCCATTTTCAGATTTCTCCAGAGATGTTCAATCAGGTTTAAGTCTGGTCTCTGGCTGGGCCACTCAAGGACATTCACAGAGTTGTCCTGTAGCCACTCCTTTGTTATCTTGGTTGTGTGCTTGGTGTCGTTGGAAGATGAACCTTTGCCCCAGTCTGAGGTCCAGAGTGCTCTGGAGCAGGTTTTCATCAAGGATGTCTCTGTACATTGCTGCATTCATTTTTCCCTGGATCCTGACTAGTCTCCCAGTTCCTGCCGCTGAAAAACATCCCCACAGTATGATGATGCCACCACCATGCTTCACTTTAGGGATGGTATTGGCCAGGTGATGAGCAGTGCCATCATGGTGGTTTCCTCCAGACATGACGCTTGCCATTCAGGTCAAAGTGTCCAATATTTGTATCATCAGAAATTTGTTTCTCATGGTCTGAGAGTCCTTCAGGTGCCTTTTGGCAAACTCCAGGCGGACTATCATGAGCCTTTTACTGAGTGGCTTCCGTCTGGCCACTCTACCATACAGGCCTGATTGGTGGAGTGCTGCAGAGATGGTTGTTCTTCTGGAAAGTTCTCCTCTCTCCATAGAGAAATGCTGGAGCTCTGTCAGAGTGACCATCGGGTTCTAGGTCATCTCCCTGACTAAGGCCCTTCTCCCCCGATCACTCAGTTTGGCCGCGAGGCCAGCTCTAGGAAGAGTCCTGGGGGTTCCAAACTTCTTCCATTTACGGATAATGGAGGCCACTGTGCTCGTTGGGTCCTTCAATGCTGCAGATATTTTTCTGTACCCGTCCCCAGATCTGTGCCTCGATAGAATCCTGTCACGGAGGTCTACAGACAATTCCTTGGACTTCATGGCTTGTGCTCTGACATGCACTGTTAACTGTGGGACCTTATATAGACAGGTGTGTGCCTTTCCAAATCATGTCCAATCAACTGAATTTACCACAGGTGGACTCCAATCAAGTTGTAGAAACGGCTCAAGGATGATCAGTGGAAACAGGATGCACCTGAGCTCCATTTTGAGTGTCATGGCAAAGGCTGTGAATACTTATGTACATGTAACGTTTTTTTATTTTTAATACATTTGCCAAAATTTCTAGCAAACTTCTTTCACGTTGTCATTATGGGGTATTGTTTGTAGAATTTTTAGGAAAATAATGAATTTAATTCATTTTGGAATAAGGCTGTAACAACAAATTGTGGAAAAAGTGAAGAGCTGTGAATACTTTCCGGATGCACTGTACAATCATAATGTTGGCTTAATTAATATAAAAATCAGAGGCCACTAAATATCAAATTACATTTTAGAAGCTGATGCTCAATCATCAGAGTGATATCACGTTCATTAATAACCATTTTAAAATTTACAATGTCATAATATATATATATATTATTGCAGTACAATTGATCCCCCATTTTCTGAAAGGCTAAGTTTCATTATCAAACAAGAGTGGCACCATTTATGATTTTGAACTATGACTATAATTCAGATCAAATATTAATTTCCTCAACAGCAAATGTAACTTTCTATGAACTGGAATAAAAGCAATTACGACGAATTTAATGTTCACAGATTAGCTATGCATCAGATAAGCCAATGAGCATTTATTCGTACAAATGGATATCCATTAGGTACATCTTAATGGAATTTTCCAGCACATGCCTGAATTTTCATATCAGTGTTTGAAGGTCTTAAAGGGTTCACCCAAAAATATAATTCTTTTATCATTTCCTTACCCATGTTGGTCCAAATCCATTACTTTTCCCTTTCTTTCCATGGAACACAAATGAAGCCATTTGGCAGTGTTTGCCTTTCAAGTTACCATTCACTTTCATTGCATATTTTTCATAAACAATGAAAGTGAATGATGTCTGAAGCTAATATTCTCTGCTTATATCTCCTTTATTCATATGGGTTTGGAACATGAGGGTGAAAAACAAAACAGAATTCCCATTTTTTTGGGTGAGCCATTCACCAACGGACTCTCACTTCCACATATGGATCAGAGACTTGGTATTCCATCACTTTAAACTGCAGACAGATATATCAGCTTGCCAGTGCATTTGATTAGAACATAAAATGCTGAAAGAATATATGAGAAAAAAAGGACTTTTATTTGACAGTTCAAGTCTATCGAATAAATTGAATAGTCACCAATACGCATGCTGCTTTCTTAGTCACTCATTGCAATCCAAACACTTACAGGGTTTAGTACAGTTCAATAATTTAATGTACAACAGCTCCTGTGAACCAGGGGGCACATTTTTTTTTCATTCCCTCAGTGAAAACACTGGGAACCAGCAGTAACTTGACTCGATTCTACATTTTTGAACAGAAAAAGAAATGGAAATCATTGCAGCTGAAATGGATAGGCATTATGAGCATCCCATGTGTTATACCCAGAAGAAATAGTCCTGGCCACTTGATCTGTCACACCGTTTTGAATAGATATCGTTATAGACATTGCAAACCCAAATTACTAACATTACATTTAAATATTTTCCCCTTCTTTCAATCAGCATTATGATGTGGATGCCTTTAAGTATGCAATAAGGTCTGCTCTCTCGCCCTTCTTCTTGATGCCAGCGAAAATCATCTTTGTCCCTGGAATGTACTTCTTGGGGTTTTCCAAATATTCCATCAATGTATCTTCACCCCAAACGATGCCTGCAAAAGTGAGATATAAGAGTTATGTAATGTCAAATCATCTCCTTGTGAAATTCTGTACTACTTTAATAAACAGCATTACCTTTGCTCTTATTGGCATCCGTGTAGGAGAAACCAGGAGCCTGACCAGTCTTGCGGCCAAACAGACCCCACAGATTTGGCCCTACTTTGTGCTTGCCTCCGTTCTCAACTGTGTGGCACTGGGCGCACTTCTGGACGAAAACTTTCTTTCCCTTATCAACATCACCCATATTTACCTAGGAGTAAATGAGGTGTTAAAATCAGAAAGGTTATTTACAGGTATTGAGAACTGAATAATAGAAGGTCATTCAAGGGGAATGGAGCATCTGTCCTTCACACTTTATATGTGTACTTTATAAGCTTTAAGTCATAAATTACCAAATCAAACTGTAAAGTTTTATTCCCTTTTTATATGATCAGTGCACCATCACGGGACAGTTAGTGCTTACGCCGAGACTTTCGGTTTCTAATCTCTGGCTTTCAATTTTAAGACCGTGATTGGCTTCACTGTCCATTTTCCACTGTAACCATCGGATTATCATGTTATTCGTCCCTGGATAAACTTAAATGGATTTAATTAGAAGCAGCCTTAATTACAGATTGAAACCAGGTGTCTCGCCAGAAATCAAGCTAGCTAAGAGGATAAACCGGACAAGAATGTTTGCGACAAAATTCATAGTTAACATAACGAGGGACTCACAAATAATCAATATATTAATGAAAGCCCACATTTAAAGGGATAACCCGGGTCTGAGATCCACGTTGCTCGCTCGAGCGGAAGCTTGCAGTTAGCACACATCTGCTTAGCCTCTCATAGTCTAATATTGACTTTCTCAAGAGTAATTTAGCACTTATTACTGTCCAGTTATCAAAAACGTGTCTTTTCCCCGTCGTAATTACAAATACTGAGAAAACTATAAAACCCCTTGGACGTTTGCCTGACACAGAATTGTTCTGGAAGAAAACCGGCGAGCTTACGCAACCTTATGCCATTCTTCATTAGAACTGCTTAATTTCGTCTAAAATTTCACTGCTCTGATAGTTAACACGACAACAGTTTTTAAAATAGCGTGATTTGCTCAACGTTACCTTTCAGGCCGTGTTAGAGGGCTCCTTACCTCGCGTATTGCGGTACTCTTCTCGTGCCGGTTGGCGGACCGATTCGCTAATAGGGCGCGAGAGGAAGGTCACTTCATTTTAGAGGCGCGAGAGGGCACTAGTGTGTGACGTCACTACCATGCGCTGCGCCGTCACGTGCTTCATTTCGACGAATCTGCTCACGGTCGTGACGCGACGTGCAGCGGTTACCCTGAAGATCGATCCGTGAAGTTGGTAGGGATGACAGGACATTGAAAGAGATAATCGGTTTAGATAAAGCGGAGTTTCGACATGCTACCTGTAAATGTATCATAAATGTGCAGCGTATAGATAAATGGTAAGCCACGAAGATAAGAGTCTAACCTAATTTTTGTCAAACTGACATTTTCCAGGATTTTACTGGAAAACCTGGAAATATCAGGGAATTTTAAAATGAAGATTTTCATTTTTCAGTCTTGCAAATGTTTTTACTAAAATTAACCAATTAAAAGTAGCCTAATAAATTCATACAAAGTCACTTTTGTTTCCTATTTATGCTCAACTAAAGAAAGTTGCTCTTTATGAGTGACATGTCTTTAAATTAAGTTTTAAAATTGATCACGAACGAATGGAAAAGTCAGAAATTCATTAGTCAAAGTTTGTGGGAACCTTGAAATATCAAGATTAATGAACTTTGCTGGCTTGCATAGTAATGTAATGTTACGCAAGCTTCAGATCCACGCATTACCAAACCATGCCATAAGGTGCCTCTACTGAGCAGCTGTATAAAATGACATTGACGTTTTGTCACGAGGTTCTGACAGTGTGACAGGTGTTTCATTACAGTGCCGTACTGTATGTGACGCAGTATCATGTTCGCGGGAATATGAACACGAGAGGTGTTCAAAGGACAAAATGTTCAAGTTATTTGGTGTTTCCCCGTCAACAACAGAAGTCGACAGTGAGTAATAAATGAGAGATTTACCCTGACTGACAAGAATGACAAATTACAGGTTGTCAGATGTAGAACACTGTTGCCTAATAGTTTGTTCGTACATTATGGCAGAAAGACAAGTGATTTTGAAAATGACCGGTGTTGATACAGTGAGTCAAAAGCTATTTTTCTGGAGAAATGCTATGAAAGACATTTAACACATTTGTGGCGTAATGTTGTTGATTACTACAAAACAACAACAACAACAATAAAATTCGACACTTTCCTCATTTTCTTTCAAAAAGAAGCAAAAATTGAGCTTCCACTGAGGCATTTACAATGAAAGTGAATGGGGACCAATACTCACTTTTTCAAAAGTATAACCACAAGACATAAAGGATGTGTGTGTAAACAATTTTAGCGTGATAAAATCCTATATTCCTATATATCCTATATATATCCATAATAATTTTCTGTGTACATTTATAGCCGATTTTACATCTTTGTTACCATGACAATGTAATGTCAACAAACCTTAAACCCTAAAATAACTATAAAATGAAAATTTAAACAAATTTACAGCTCAAATAATATACAAGTTTTAACAGAAGAATTATTCAAGTGCTTTTTATAAAATTAAAAGCTTCACATTTCCATGTTTAAACCCTCCAAAAATGGGCCACATTCACTTTTATTGTCCCCATTCGCTTCCATTGTATGGACCTCACTTTTTTTTTAAAGAAAAGGAGGAACTAGTCAAAATTATTTTTTGTAGTCATTAACATTATGCCAGAAATGCTGTCAATTGAGTTTTAATTTGTATTGAATCCAGAATATTCTTTTAACATAGGGTCTACCATGAAAATGTAAACAAAACTAAACATTACAAATGACTCTTAAGGAATTCCTGTTAAATTCAGTAGGTCTTTCTTTATTGAATCTGTTCCCATATTCCATATTACATCCCCAATGTAACAGGTAGCTTAGTCCTGCCTTGAGCATAAACATTATAGAACACTAGGCTAGGCATACTTTATATAGATGATTAGATTATTAGTCATCGTTACATGTCACAATGTTGTTTTGCAAACCTAATGTGTCTTTACACTGCAGAATTAAAACTGAAGTATGTAACTTTGTCTGTATAAAAATACTTTATTCTATCCCAGTTCAATATGCAGAGACAACTATAAGTAAGGCTTTCAAATCAGTTTTCTTAAAAAACTGTAAACACTGTGTCTGTGGCACTATAATTTTTTTTTTCTTTTTCTTGAGTAATCATTTAGAACCTCTCTTTGTTTGACCAACAGCAAGTGAAAGCTGTTTTGATTTTTTTTTATTTTTGTAGTTTAATTGGGTGGCAGTAGTTTAGCAGAATTTATTTATTTCAGCTTTAAGGGGGCTCTGTGTTTTATTACAGATTTATGTGTAGACATGCAATAAGTCATAGGAGCCCTACTAAAATATGCTGGATCTGACCTACCTCACCACTTAGAATCAGAGCCAGCTTTGCATAATAATCAACATTTAACTTTTAAGTGTGTGATTTACTGTTACGTCCCACCCCAGTCTAGGGTTAGGGAGGAGTAACAAAATTAAAAAGGTTTGGGGTTCACCTTCTCTCGTCCCAGCACTCATTGATCACTCGAGTTTAAAATCCAAAACAAAAGTATTTATTTAATCAAAACAAGAAAAGTCAAAAAGGCTTCAGGAGGTGGCAAAGGCCAAAATAACAAATAAAACTGAAATATCTGTTGGGGATTCAAACTACCTTACCTAACAAAGAAATAGTGCAAATAAACAACATTAACTTCCCTACCTCCCTCACTAACCAAAACACAGGAGAAAAGATAAAAGGTTGAACAAAAATGTTAACATTAACATACTGTTGATGTCAGAAATTTACAAAGTCATCAAAGTCATTAAAACAAATGTTTTAACCATTCCACATATTGCATATTAGCAAACTATAGTTTTGGCAAGTCATTTAGGACATCTACTTTGAGCATTCTACTTTAAGCAATTAGCCAATTAGCTTCTGATAGGAGGTGTACTGATTTTGAGGTGTACCTGTGGATGTATTTTAAGGCCTACCTTCAAACTCATTGCCTCTTTGCTTGACATCATGGTAAAATCAAAAGAAATCAGCCAAGACCTCAGAAAAAAATTGTGTACCTCCACAAGTCTGGTTCATCCTTGGGAGCATTTTTCAAATGCCTCAAGGTACCACGTTCATCTGTACAAACAATAGTATGCAAGTATAAACACCATGGGACCACGCAGCTATCATACCGCTCAGGAATGAGACGCATTCTGTCTCCTGAAAGCGCAAATCAATCCCAGAACAACAGCAAAGATGCTTGAGAAAACAGGTAGACAAGTATCTATGTATATCCACAGTAAAACGAGTCCTATATCGACATAACCTAAAAGGCAGCTCAGCAAGTAAGAAGCTACTGCTCCAAAACCACCATAAAAAAGCCAGACTACAGTTTGCAAGTCCACATGGGGACAAAGATCTTACTTTTTCCTCTGATCTGATGAAACAAAAATCATGAAGCATGGGGGTGGCAGAATCATGTTGTTGGGATGCTTTGCTGCAAGAGGGTCTGGTGCACTTCACAAAATAGATGTTATCATGGGGAAGGAAAATTATGTGGATGTAACGCTGTTCAATGGAAAGGAGGAGGCGAGAACCCTCTTGACAATATAAAAATATTTTAATAAAAAACTAAACGAAAAGACACAAACACACACATAGGATGGACAGCTGCTCTCTCTCTGTCGCACCCCCGTCTGCAGTCAGCCTTTATCCGACTATGATGTACACCCCCCACTCTTTCCCTGGGGGAGGGCGTGCCTTATGCACCATCTGCCGGGAGGTCATCCCAGCCTTCCTGAATCTGGGAGGGGACAGGGGGAGGGAAACAATAATGAAAAATAGGGTGTACTCCCTGAAAAACAGTGCAGAGAGAGGAGAGAGAGAGAAAGAAAAAAAAAAGACTTACTCGCCAGTTCTTCGATATGTCGTAGCTTGGTCCTCGGCCACTACTTCACTCTCTAGTGGATGACAGCCATGCCTTCCCGGGCGGATCAGAGGATCTCCAGCCCCTGGCGGATGGAACGCCCCGCTGTGTTCTCGGGGAACAGAAGGGGTCTCCCCCGCCCATGGCAGTGGTTCTCTCGCTCTAGACGGTCGGCAGTGAGCCCCTCCCCGCTCGCGGTCAGTGGTCTCAGACCCCGCCACATTTCAGCGGTTGGTAGGGGTCTCCTCCACCCCTGGCAGCGGTCCTGACCACTCCAGGTGGTCGGCTAGGAGCCCCTTCTCCAGCAGAGTGAGGTTTACGTACTGCACAGCTACTTACCAGCTGGCTACCATTACAGTCACCCCCCTAAACCTCACTCCTATCCAGGTCACGGCACCACTGTAACCAGTCCTGTACGACCCGATCTGAATGAGATTCGAACCAGTGTCAGCCGGCATGGAAGGCATGCACACTAACAAAGAGGCTAAAGGCTACAGCCCCTAGCATCAGTCGCAAATGCGTCTCTTGAGGCCAGTGGGGTGAGGTTTACACTTACTGCACAGCTATCATGTACCAGCTGGCTCCTGTTACACTATCAAATACTAACAAAATGTATGTAAACTTCTGACCCACTGGGAATGTGATGAAAGAAATAAAAGCTGAAATAAATCATTCTCTCTACTATTATTCTGACATTTCACATTCTTAAAATAAAGTAGTGATCCTAACTGACCAAAGACAGTGAAGGTTTTCTACAATTAAATGTCAGGAATTGTGGAAAAACTAAGTTTAAATGTATTTGGCTAAGGCGTATGTATACTTCTGACTTCAAATGTATTTGCTGCTTTACATGCAGCTTCTGTGGTGTATAGACTGCTTTAATGAATTTGTGTGCATAAGGGACTAACAAAATAAGTTTAGAATTTATTTGAAATATTTTTTCCCACAATCTAAATGTGTAGAGTCAATCAGTTTATCATTTTTCAACTGATAGGATCTATCGCTTCAGAGATACTGAGGAGTAAATACGTGGATGTATGTTTGCTTTGACAGCTCGATTCACATTGCTGAGTTTTAAAAGTCCAATCATGCAAATACCTGGGGTACATTGAATTTGTTTAGGTATCTGATTCCTATCATTGTTAATTTTTTTAAATAATGCAAATAAAGACCTTTTAATTATTTCCCAGATGTCAGTAGATTAAGCATTGAAATTCTAATGTAGTTCACCGATTAGAAGTCCAGAGAGCCATGACATGCAAGAAATTTTGTTGTTGTTGTTGTTGTCTCATATACAGGGCCGGCCCATGGTTTAGGGGACATAGGTGGTTGCCTAAGGCGCAAAAAGACAGAGAGGTTTTTTTTTTTCCGGAAGTGTGTCCTGTTGTGAAGCACTGGCACTGTGCGCCCCTCTGCCCATATATTGATCACTAGCGCTACGTGATTATTTTAAAATCGGATCCATATATCATATGTGGACAAAATGAGTGAAAATTATCAGGTGCACAAGGCCAGAAGCGGCACAAAGAAGAGGGGCAGAAACAAAAAGAGCAATATAAAGGTAAGAATCACAAGTTAACAACTGTTCATGTCTGCCATTGATGTTTATTTACTTCCTTGAAAAAGCTTATTTAGAACCTCTTAACTGGCACGGACACTTAGGGCCGTTTTTGCTTGTTTTATTTAAGTTTAGTGCAAGCTAAGTGCAGTGTATTTTTTTTTCAAATAATCTTAAGCTTCTATAATGTTGTTTTAATTTCAGTTATATTGCTGCTTTCTTTCACTTCACTAAAAAACTCCTAAGTGTCTTCTTTTAAAAGAGACCATGATTAGGACTGTAGTCTAAAGCATTCATGCTAAGCACCCTCAAAAGATACTTAGAGCACCTTCAATTGCAGACCAGGGCAAACTACTGCCCGCTGGTCAATTTTATCATGAATGTTTTTTATTAGATCTTTCATTTATCTGGCTTTGGGACCTACCGCGCATCCACAAGCATTTAATATGCTCAGTGTTGCCAGATAATAAATGCAACACCCCAATCAGATATTTATACTTGCACAAATTGGAAATATTTCACCTTATGTCATACATAATTTATCCAATCTGGCAACCATGTATGCGAGTCCACACGCTTTCTCTCATCTTCGGAAAAATTTTTATAAAATACTTAGCGCTCAATAATGCAATATTATGCTAAAAGAAAAGTGTGATTTTGTAAGGCTGCATGTGATTGTTTAGTGCCAAATCTGCGAGCAAACATTTTCAGTGAGGAAATTTAGTATTTTCCCAGTAGATCTTCGCATCATTCGCACACAGAGGGGACATGAGAGCAAAACCAAGCGAGAGAGGAATATGTTTGTTCTTCAGATACTATACCAGAACAATCTTTTCCCTTTCAAGGAAAGTTAGTCCACTGTCGGCAATCTTTGAAATGCTCCAGGGCAGCTATTTTTTATAGATTCAAATGGCATAAAAGTACAGCTCCTATCTACTTGAATGAAGAAAGGACCAAAATCTCCAAAACAGTTGGTCAAAATTATGATCAAAGAAAACATTTCAAATAAGCAATCAAATCTGACAACAATTTTTATCATAAATTGTACTTGTTGTAAATTCCCCTTGCTGTTTTAGAGGCCACTGTGTCCTTCCCATATTATTCCCCTATGTTCCTTTCTCCACCTCCACCACATTTCACCACTGTCTCCTGTCCCTTGAAATGTTGCTATATTTGCAGACGGATGGCGACATCTGCTGCTCATATGCAGAACTGCGCTGCAGTGTGCTCAAATGGTTCTCAGTTTTTTGAAAGGGTGCGCTCTAGTGGCTCTTGGAAGGTTCAACTGAGTTCATTTACATCTGGATCACATGGTATGGGGCGTCGGCAAGTGCATTCATTCTTGCACAATTGAACACTTTCAGTGTCAGCTGAGGTGAGGAAGTCTCTGGTAAGGTAGAGTTCAGGCAGTCCATACATCACACTGGGCCGTCCACTGGGGTTGTGGATGTTCTTTGATGGCCTAATGGTGAGTGCTTTCCAAACCTGTGCAGTGTCATCCAGCTCATCTTGCAAAATGTAACAATAAAATTACGCAAAACTTTTAATAAATTCAAAGGAATAGTTTACTTAAAAATGAAATCCTGTCGTCATTTCTCAATGCCTTGTTGATCTAAACATCCAGACATCTTGAACAAAAAAGATGTTAATGTCTCCTTTAAATATAATTTTGTGTTCCACAGAAAAACAGTCATATGTCTTTGAAACAATGGGAAGTTATGAGGACAGAACTCACTTGGATGAGTCCCATGCAGCAGAATTGTAGCAGACTTTTGTCCAAGAATCTGCCATCAAAGAATCTGTTGTCCTTGAGGTCAGTAAACAGGGAAATCCAAAATTCCATGCATTCCTTGTGCAGAAACCCCCACCAGTATTCTATCCTTTGGTTGGCAGTACTTGCACCTTCCAAATAGCTGTGATTTATGTGAAGAAAACACTGAAAGTCTCATTTTCAGTTCCAAGATCCCCCTAACAACTCTAGGGCATCCCCCCAAACGCTGCACCGATTCAATATAGTAACTTCCTATCAGCTTCGGATCGCTACTAGTTGTGTAAGCTACTAGTTGTGTATGCTACTAGTTGTGTAAGCTACTAGTTGTGTACGCTACTAGTTGTGTAGGCATTACGCCAGATAATTTCCCTCGAAAAGCCATCAATGCAACCATTAATACAAATACCATATGGTTTTCATTTATCATAGGAGCCCAAGTGCCAAATAAAGTTGGGTCCTTTAGCAAAGTAGTTGCGGCATCTGAGACGTCTGGTTCTCCTCACGAAAACTCCTCTTGGGTCCAATTTCTTCAGCACCAAGTGCACATGCTCTTTTCTCACACGCAGACCTCTACAAGATCTCTACAATTGGCGTACATCCATCGGTACCCATAAAGTTGGCCAGAATTCTGCAGCTGATTACGGATGAACGCAACAAGGTCCACTAAATCTGAGTAATTTTTAAATTGACATAATCCTCTATCCTGTAATATCCTTTTTAGGTGTCTTTCACTTAAGTGAAAACTATGCCTTGAATTTAGCACTGACCTTATTTCTTTATACTTGAGTCCAAGCTCAAAGTAAAACTCTATGAACCGCTCCATTGTGAACATGTGATCTCTGAACCACTGCTCTGCTGCAAGCGCGAAATTAAACCGGAAGTACTGTTTGTTCGAATTCACAACAGGTTTTGCGAGAGAACACAAATATCTTTGCAAGCGAACGCAAACATTTTGCGAGAGAACGCAAATATCTTTGCGAGGGAACGCAAAAGTTTTGCAAGGGAACGCAAAGTTTCTTGGGGGAACGCAAAAGTTTTGCAAGGGAACGCAAAAGATTTGAATTTTTTTTTTTCCTCCCATCTCATAATTTTTGCACCACCATGTCCCTTTAGGGGCTTCGTAGATATTTAAAATATCTAGAAAAAAATTTTTTGGAAGAGAGAAAAAAAAAATGTTTTGGAGAGAGAAAAAAAGTAAGACTTAGGATCAGGAAGGAACTGAGACACAATAAAAAAAATTTAAAAAAATTCGCTGTTTCCTTGTGGTTCAGAGCTTCCGTACAGAGCAGATGATAGCCTAACCTCAAGTAACCTGGAGTTAAAGTGGTTGGCTAATACTGTTCTCTCAGATACTTAAATTTTAGCTCCAGATTCACTAATCAAGGAATAATGCAGGTCAGGTAACTGCGCATATATGCCCAAAACTTACTACTGAACAGATTTTACATGCCGCGATTTTCCCTTCTCCTTGTGGGTTCCAGGTTGTGGAGGATGCAGCACTACTTCAAACTGGCACAATTAACTGGGACTGTAAAGCGCATCACTCCACCATGGTCCTGGTACCTGAAAATGACTCTTCAAAATACCAAAAGTGTGCACAAATGGAAGGCTCATCTTGATGAATGCAGAGTTATTACGTGAAGAGAAGATTAAATACCATGCACAAAAGAGCTGTTGTGAATTCATCCCAGAACACAAAAGAGAATGTTAGCTTGAACTGAGAATTTTGGTAACCAAACTGAGCTCCACCAGCAATATGAATGATTTGAAACAATGTGTGCTACCACCAAGTAATTAAATAAATTGATCAATTGTCACACAATATACATACATTTCTGCATATATACAGTGAAATTATTTATTTTTCACATATCCCAGCTAAGCTGGGGTCAGAGCACAGGGTCAGCCATGACTCGGCACCCCTGGAGCAGATAGGATCAAGGGCCTTGCTCAAGGGGTCACACAGTGGTGTCTTGGCAGTGCTGGGGCTTGAACCCCCAACCTGCTGGTCAGTAACCCAGAGCCTTAACCGCTGAGCCACCATGGTGAATGTCTTAAAATTGAATGAAGGAATGAGATAATTAATCCATCTGTATTTTTCTTTTCTATTCACAGGGCATTTAAGTGTAATAGAGACTCCGCACAACAACATACACATTACCTTCTCCAATGGTGTGACCACAGGATTTGAGTGCCTTTGTCCATATCACACATTGGATGGCAGTGTGGGGTAAATGTTTCTATAAAGCAACTTGAGTCAAATATTTCAAAAAAAATTTATTTATTAAGATTTACGTATATCATTTTAGAAAAGTGAATAGAGGAAGGATATTTCAAAGTGCCATACCATAATTATGTTGGTAATTGATTTACTGTTAATTGACCACATCTTTGTGAACAACTAGCAATTCAGTGTAATTCTGTGGAATTATGCATGTAATGAAATAAGGCTATATCATATAACAAAGTTATAAGCGATTTTACTCTTTGAAAAGGGCAATCAAAATCAAGTCAAAAGCTCTTTGTTAAAAAGCAGGAACAGGTTTTTGCTCAACTTTGTACAATAAAATACAATTAACAATCTATAGAAAATAATTAACAGTATATATTTGTCCTCTTCAGGCAGTATTCTCTAAATAGAGCTAATTAAGGATTTAGTAGGCCTACTGTATTACTAAAGTGAGTTACATGAATGACAAAAAAGTTTTGGAATCTGATCTCTCAAGTGGATGGGAACATTCAGGGAGAAAATGACGTGGTAGTTTCGGTCTCCAGACCAACTGAGGATCTTCGTTTACCACAGTGGGTGTACAGGAGATGGCTTTTCCTGATACAGCCCAAGTCTTTGAATAGCTTCAGAAGATCATTGCGAAACTTTATTCCAATGAAGGCATACAGGAATGGGTTCACACAGCAGCGCAAGAAGGCCACAGCCCGCGTCACATCCATAGCGTAAAGACGACTGTTGTCATTCTGGCAATCCATTGTTACTTGGGTGGTCACCCCCATGACTACATTGTAAGGTAGTTGGGTGAACACAAAGACTGCTACCACAGCAATGATTACCTTGAAGGCTTTATTCCTCTCAAAGTTCTTGGCTTGGATGAGAGTCTTGATTATGCAGATGTAACAGAACACCATGACAAGTGCAGGAAGTATGAAACCCAGGACCATCTGACTAACCAGCATTCTAACATGATAGTTTTCATAGTCTTTACCATTTGCTACACAGGTGCCATTGATGTTGACTTCAGAGAACACCAAGTCAGGTACAGAGAAGATCACTGCCATCACCCAGGTAACCAGAGAAGACACCTGCCCGTAATATACAGCATTGGAGCGGCAGCGATGAGCAGAGACAGCCTTCGTTATGGAGAAGTACCGATCTACACTGATACAGGTGAGCAGGAACATGCCACTAAAGAAGCTGATCTTGTAGATGGTAAACATGGCCTTGCATGAATACTGACCCAGATGCCACTTGCTCATTAAACTAGCTGCCCAGAAGGGGAGAGAAATTGCAAACAGTAGGTCAGCCATTGCTAGATTGAGCAGGTAGACGTCGGTCATCGTCTTCAGCCTCTTGAAGTAAAGATAAGTTAGGATGACCAGAAAGTTTCCCATAAGAGCCAGGAGGCAGATGATGGTATAGATGGTGGGTAGGAACCAGGCACGAAATTTGCGGTTGGCCGTTTTTTCACACATCATATCAAGCCCGTTGTAGTCCACTACCTCTGTGGAATACTCATACTCAGTTGTCAACTTTTCTTCTACTTGGTATCCAGTAGTGTCATCAGACCAACTTTTCTAAAATAAAGGTAAAGCAGAAGCTTCACATAAACTCTTATAGAGGTTGGAATAAATTAGTCACTTAGCAAAAATAGTGACATCACAGTATAGTCTCAAATCAATAAATGCCTTGTGCTTGCCTTAAATTGAAAAGTGATTGAGATTCTCTTTCTGTTATTTTCTGAGAAATGGGTTGTCCACCAGACGTTTTAAAGGGATAGTTCACCCAAAAAGGAAAATTTGATGATTCTTTACTTAACCTATGGCAATGTATGGACAAAAGATACAATGTACGCGAATGGTGACTGAGACAAAAATTCTGCCTAACATCTTCTTTTGTGTTCCATGGACAAAAGAACGTTTTTGAACATCTGAGAGGGTGAGAAAACGTAATTTTCCTTTTTGGGTGAAATAAGATCTTAAAGTTTAAAATTAAAGGTTGTAAAATGAAGGCATGTGTCTGATGTGAGTGAAGTCTGTCTTGTTTTACTCCATGTAATTACCTTTATGTGGCACGACCAGATCAGCAAAGCAGGACAAAAAACTGTCAATGAAAGACACAGTGTGTCAGTAAATGAAATAATAGATTTAATTTATAGATGTTTAAAAGTTTTAAGAAGAAATTATGAGAACTTAACTAATTCATCCAGCAGTTTCTCCTATTTGACCACATCCTACATATTTTTATACTATTTGGTAAAAGCAACTTGATATCAGTAGTTTATTTTTAAGCTTTAATGCTTACCAGTCAATGCATTCATGGTTGCAGATTATTTTCTCTTCTCTTCGAATCACTCACAGTTATTATGAGAGCTCTGTATGCACTGTGAAGTAAAACAGTGAAGCACGGCTTTTAGCTTTGAAGCCAAGTCCAGAGGAAAGGGTTTTCACCACAACCTGTTCTGTGTTTCAAGAAAAACAGGAGCTTTACTTACGTTTGCACAACCACAAAAATGGGTACTATTAAAGTCTTGAATTGTAAATTTTCCATTTTTTCTGCCATGTTCATTCAATTAAATACTACAGTAATATTGATGATAATAATTACATTTTCTTAAACACGGTGTCAATGTATGGTGTCTGAGATAACATTTAAGAAAAGCTGATCTGTGATATTTTAAAATGAGTATTAGACACTTAACACACTTTTATCCAAAGTTGCTCCAGTACACTGCAGTACAGTGGAGTTAAATTGGAGTTCCTTTGCTTTAATTTGATGTTTCCACTTCCCTTCTATTGCACAAAAAGATTATTTTATTTGAGAGACGTGTGTAATTACAGCACCACTAGCCTCACCACACCAATTTTTTTCTCTGTATCTGTTATGTAAAACAATTCCTCTCAGTATCTTCTCACTTACTGTGGGTTGGTAGAAAACAAAGTTCAGTCTGTCAACAACATGAAAAATTATTTCAACCTGTTCTTTTAAGTCCTGTTCCCCAACCACTGGCACTCCCCTCACCCAGGTTCACCTCTGCACAGTTACACACACTGTTGCACGTGTGCAGTTGTGGCTTTGTGTGTACATTACTGCCAAGAAAAGAGGACTAAGCAGGAAGACTTATTTCGGCTTGATTTGTGTGGTACAGTTCACTCACATAAAGTGTGAATAATCCTCCATTTGTATAATCACCTGTACACTTACAGTAAATTTTATACGAGAAAGATTTGTTTTTGCCGTTTATGATTGAGACAAGACTGTGAGGTGGAGCGGAATCTTTTAAATAGTTATGGAATATTCCGAAAAATATTTTTTTTTTGTTGTAAAATATGCTTTTGCTTTTTGTCCTCCAACAACAGAATTAGATGGAACAGAATTTGTCCACAGCATATACAGCACATACAGTGGATGCTAAAAAGTACACAGACAGAAAAAATGTGTTACATCAGAACAAATAAACACTTTTACTTCAAATGAATAATGGATACGCACACATTCTATCATTAATATTACAATATCTATTAAAAAAACAAGGTGAATGAACATAAAATAAATATTTGACATAGATGAGCTTGGCAAAGGCAAGAAACAGATTTGCATATTTAAAATGCAGGTCATAAATTCTTTGCAGCTTTCCAGCTATGAAACACTTGATCAGAGAGATCAAAGAGAGAAAAGGAACACACAACCCCCACCTAAAAATCAAAATAGAATGCACTGATGCATGTTCTCTTTTTTCAAACCACCTGTTTTTTAAAAAAAAACTATGCTTGTATTTGGAAAGTTTGTCAAAGTGCACGCAAGCATGAGCAGTTCAAGACATTGGTCTAGTGCCACTGTTTGGCTTTTACTGAATTTGTCACAAAATTGCTGGTTGTCTGCCTGTCACTCATATGCTTTTGTAAATCATAGGAGTTGAGCAAAATATTTGACAGTGGTTTTAATATAAAGAGGAAGAGGAGTGTATATGAGTCTGTGAGAGATGGAAGGGGGAACTGTTTGAATAATAAGACTAAACAAGAATATAATCAAATATTCTAGATTGGGGGAACCAAAGGTACACTTTAAGGAAACGGTCATTGAAAAAATCCCTTATTGATTGACTAGTAATGTGAATATTGGTTAATTGCCAGAATGTTGACTCTCAAATTAGCCAACTCAGCATCCGTTTTAAAATATATCTAAGCTTTAAGCTGTCTCAAACTTCAAAATGCATCTCCAAAATGTATTCTTTTATTACTACGCCTCTGGTCATGGTGGTATTTAGATGGATGGCAAGGCTTTTTAGGTTGGGTGGAATGTGTTCTCTCTGATACAGTTTGTTTGCTGGCTTCCATGGCTACAGCACACAGTGTTGTTTGCCTGCAAACTTGTTCATATCTGGCAACCCGGAGGTGTTTAAATACTATTGGTGAGTGGACAGTGGGTGGGATCACACAGGCCAAACATAAATTCCGGCCCAGAAAGAAAACTTCAAAGTAGAATATTCTGGCTGTAGCATTGTTATCGGAGAAGCCAGTATTTCAACTTAGCATGTTTCATAATTCTCTAATGACATATTATGGTAATTTTATGATTTAGTACTGTAAAAATATTACGTATAGCACTTTTAAAGGACAAAGAATATGTACTATAGTCATCACTAGATGATATCTTTCATATAGCTACACATTGTATTTTCAGTTATAAGTATGTCGTTTTGTGGTTTGACAGCTACATACAGAGAAACTTGTTAATAAACGTTGGCATTTTTAATCGTTCAGTTTGCGCAGTTACACCAGTTTCATACACAAACCTGCAAAGTCATCAACGTCACTTGGTTTATTCTTGAAGAAGTACAAAATCCTTCATAACTTTGGACTGCCTTCTGCTGTGCCACATCAGCCCATCCTTATTGTGATACCTGTGAATTTCCTACCCGCGACTGGCTTCAGAAAATGTTATTTCACTCTCTTGGGGTCTCTCAATGCTACTACACCAGAATGTTAAACAGAACTAGGTGAATTGGAAAACACAAAAATTATGCTTCTAATTTAAATGCAGACTAATTTTAATATATCGATGCCTCAAAAATATATAGATAAAATAATGTGCTGATCAATAATCGATATAACGATATTTTATGACATCCCTAGTAAATGATACACTCATTGAGCACTTTATTAGGAACACTATGGTCCCAATTAAATGGACCAACGTGGTCTTCTGCTGTTGTAGCCCATCAGTCTCAAAATTCGACATTTTGTGCATTCTGAGATGCTATTCTGCTCACTGCAATTGTACAGAGAGGTTATCGGAGTCACCGTAGCCTTTCTGTCAGCTCGAATCAGTCTGGCCATTCTCCTTTGACCTCTCTCATCAATAAGGGATTTCTGTCCACAAATCTGCTGCTCACTGGATGTTTTATTGTTTTCTGCACCATTCTGAGTGAACTCAAGAGACTGTTGTGCATGAAAATCCCAAGAGATCAGCAGTTATAGAAACACTCAAATCAGCCTGACTGGCACCAACAATCATGCCACAGTCGAAATGACTGAGCTCACATTTTTTTCCACATTCTGATGGTTGAAATGAATTTTAACTGAAGCTCCTGACCCGTATCTGCTTGGTTTTATGTATTGCGCTGCTATTGCGCATGATTGGCTGATTAGATAATCGCATGAATATGTAGGTGTACAGGTGTTCCTAATAAAGTGCTTAGTCAGTGTAAACCTTTTATAAAATATTATGCCTGAATAGGACCATCCCCATTACCAAGGTCAGTTTTACTGCTTAGTAAAGAATCGTCACCCACTCATTATGAGTTGTTTCCATGCATGGGTATAATTGTAAAATTGCCCTCTAGACATATTGTTTGAATCTGGCTGAGAAGTGTATTAGTCACATCTTTGCTTAATCACTTGATTATTTTTACACTTGAAACTCCCACTCAAAGTTAGTGCAGGCTAGGGTACCCCTAGATACGGCCCTAGTTCCTAGTACTCTTGAAAATGTGTCTAGATATTTTTGGAAACTTACAGAGGTGGCCAAAAATATTGGCACCCTTGGTAAATATGAGCAAAGAAGGCTGTGAAAAATATGGATATCAAACAATTTCAAACACAACACAAGTTTTAATCAAAAAACTAATATTTTTGTCAAATATATGTGTGGCACAATTATTGGCACCCCTAGAAATTCTTATGAGTAAAATATATCTGAAGTATATTCCATTCATATTTTACATTTTTAGTACATCTTGTTGACCTTAAATATGAAGTAACACACAAGTCAAATTCCCTTAGTCATTATCACAATGAGTAAGACCAAAGAATAAAGTTGTGACGTGCAGCAAAATGTTGTTGAGCTTCGCAAAATGGAAAATGGTTGTAAAAAATAGCTAAAGCATTGAAAATATTCATTTCCACCATCAGGGCAATAAGTAAAAAGTTCCAATCAACTGGTTATGTTAAGAATCGACCTGGAAGAGGACATGTGTCTATATTGTCTCCAAGCATGGTGAGGATGGTTCAAGTGGCCAAAAATTCTCCAAGGATCACAGCTGGAGAATTGCAAAAATTAGTGAGGTCTTGGGTTCAAAAAGTCTCCAAAACTACAATCAGACTTCACCTAATTCACAACAAGTTGTTTGGGAGGGTTTCAAGAAAAAGCCTCTGCTCTCATCCAATAACAAATTCAAGCATCTTCAGTTTGCCAGACACTACTGGAACTTCAAATGGGGCTGGTTTCTATGGTCAGATAAAACAAAGCTTTTTGTTAGCAAACGCCAGAGATGGGTTTGGCGCACACAGAGAGGAAGGCATATGGAAAAGTACCTCATGGCCACAGTTAAATATGGTGGTGACTCTTTAACATTGTGGGGCTGTTTTTATGCCAAAGGTCCTGGAAATATTGTTCGGATGCATGGCATCATGGACTCTATCAAATACCAACATAAAAAAAAAAAAAACCTGACCGCCAAAGCTTAAAATGGGCTGTGGTTGGATCTTCCAGCAACACATATCAAAATCAACACAAAAACGTTTCACTGACCATAAAATTAAGGTTCTGCCATGGCCATCACAGTCTCCTGACCTGAACCGAATAGAAAACATGTGGGGTGAAATGAAGAGGAGAGTCCACCATGTGGATCTCAGAATTTGAAAGGATTTGGAGAGATTCTGTATGGAGGAATGGTCTCAAATACCTTGCCATGTGTTCTCCAACTCCATTATGCATTATAGGAGAAGACTCAGAGCTGTTATATTGGCAAATGGCTGCACAAAGTATTGAATAAAAGGGTGCCAATAATTGTGCCACACATATATTTGACAAAAATATTTGTTTTTGTAAAACTTATGTGTTTGCAATTTTTTGACGGCCATTATAGGATATATTTTTGTGAATATTTTGAACGAAAGATCAAAAGGATAAAAAATAAAGACACAGTGTCGCACACAACTTTCTCCTTATAATTAACAAAACTTTCAACAGCATATGGTATTTTTGACAATATAGCACACGTCAACACTAGACTGACTCATGCGCGTAGCTCTCTCTTCTCACTGGAGGTTCTGTGGCCACTTTTATGCCGCTCTCCCCATGCTCACTGAAATCAGAGACAGGTGTTAAGACATAATTTGGCTCAGGTGCAAGCGCCCTTACCGCTTTCTCCCCCGGACGGACGCTTGACCATGCCCCCGCTGCCACATACCCCCACCGCCCAACTCAGGCTGGGGCATCATCTGGCCTGCCTACCCCCCCCCACCATTTCTGGAAAGGAAGTCAGCGACAGCCATCTGCACCCCGGTCTGTGGATCACCTCGAATTTAAAGGGCTGTAGAGCCAGATACCAACGGGTGATCTGGGCATTAGTATCCTTCATGTGGTGGAGCCACTAGAGTGGGGCGTGATCCGAGCAGAGAGTGAAGGCCCGCCCCAGCAGGTAGTATCGGAGGGTGAGGACGGCCCCCTTGATGGGCAGGCACTCCTTCTCTACCGTGCTGTATTTTGTCTCCCTTAAGGAGAGCTTCCTGCTGATGTACAGCACTGGACGCTCCTCCCCCTCCACCACCTGTGAGAGTACGGCCCCCAGCCCTCTGTCTGAAGCGTCCGTCTGCAATAGAAAGGGGAGAGAGAAGTTAGGTGCATGTATAAGCGGCCCCCCACAAAGTGCTGCTTTAACCTGCATGAATGCCTGTTGGCACTGCTCCGACCATTGGACCGGATCTGGAGCCCCCTTTTTAGTGAAGTCAGTCAGCGGGCTGGTGTCGTCCGAATAATTAGGCACGAACCTCCTATAATAGCCAGCCAGCCCCAGGTACTGCCTCACCCACTTTTTGGTCTTGGGTTTTGGGCAGGTCGCTCAGGACCGCCCTCAGATGTTGTTTGTGCCGCAGCCAATCGTTACTGTAGATGATAATGTCATCCAAATAGGCAGAGGCATAAGCCAAATGCGGCCGGAGGATATGGTCCATGAGGCGCTGGAACGTGGAAGCGTCACAATTTGGTGCAATCCAAACGGCGTGGTGAAGGCTGTTTTTTCAAGGGAAATTGGTGTCAAGGGGATCTGCCAATAACTCTTTGTTAAATCCAATGTCGAATAAAAGCGAGCCGTACCTAACCGATCGAGCAACTCATCAACACGGGGCATCGGGTACGCGTCAAATTTAGACACCGCTTTTCTATAGTGTACGAACCATCACTCTTGGGAACAAGAATGACCGGGCTGGACCAATCACTGTGGGATTCATCTATTACGCCCATATCAAGCATCGCATCCAATTCTTCCCGAACTATTTTGTTTTTGTGTTCGGGTAGGCGATGGGGCGGCTACGTACTACCACACCCGGCTCAGTCTCGATATGGTGTTGCATGAGGTTCGTACGGCCCGGTAGAGGGAGAAAACACATCTGCAAACTCTTTTTTGCAACTCGGTAACCTCTGCCAGTCGGGACAGTGAGAGGTGGTCTCCGCAAGTGACCGGGGTGTTGTGATTGAAGGTTTTGTTTACCTCCGGTACGAGCTCCACCCTCTCTGGGACTACCTTAGCCAACATTACAGGGGCCACCTCCCTCCACAATTTCAGGAGATTGAGGTGGTAAATCTGACGTGCGCCCCTTCTATCGGTTCGTTTTACCTCATAATCGAGATCTCCCACTCGTCGTGTGACCTCAAAGAGTCCTTGCCACTTGGCGAGTAATTTAGAACTCGATGTTGGGAGTAATACAAGCACTTTATCTCCCGGTGTAAATTCCCTGAGCTGAGTACCCCTGTCATACAGCCAGTATTGTCGTTCTTGAGCTCGGAGCAAATTCTCCTGTGTTAGTTTTCCCAAAGTGTGGAGTTTTGCTCTGAGATCAAGGACGTATTGAATTTCATTCTTACTGTCTGAAGGTCCCTCCTCCAAGGCTTCACGTATAACATCCAGTACACTGCGCGGGCGCCACCCATATAGCAGCTCAAAAGGAGAGAAGCCAGTGGAGGCTTGTGGGACCTCTTGAACTGCAAATAAAAGGGGGTCGAGCCATTTATCCCAGTTTCTAGCATCCTCGTGCACGAATTTACGAATCATATTCTTCAGGTTTTTATTAAATCTCTCCACTAGGCCATCTGACTGCGGATGGTACACGCTAGTGCGAATCGATTTAATGCCCAGCAATTCGTAAAGTTCGCGAAGTGTTCGTGACATAAATGTTGTGCCCTGATCGGTGAGGATTTCTTTCGGAATCCCCACCCGGGAGATTACTTTGAAGAGTGCCCCCGCAACACTACGTGCTGAGATGTTGCTCAGAGGCACTGCTTCCGGATAACGCGTTGCATAATCCACCAGGACTAATACAAAGCGATGTCCGCGTGCTGTCCGCACTAATGGCACGACAAGGTCCATTCCAATCCTCTCAAAGGGGACCTCGATTAGTGGAAGGGGGCGCAATGGCGCTTTTGGGGTGGTTTACCAGCTGACATTCACGGCACGCCGCACACCACCTGTGGACGTCGCCGCCAATGCCCGGCCAATAAAAACGGGCTATGAGACGAAGTAGTGTCTTTCTTTCCCCTAGGTGACCTGCCATGGGATTATAATGAGCAGCGTGGAAAAGCATTTCCCGGCGGTTCTGTGGAATCAAAAGATGGGTTGCTTCCTCTTTTGTATGAGCGTCCTGGGTCACTATACAACCGCTCGTTTATAATCGCAAAGTAGGGATATGAAAGTGCGACACCCGGGCGGAGTTGTTGACCATCAATTACTCTCACTTGGTCCAAGGCGTGCTTGAGGGTATCGTCTCGTGACTGCTCCAGAGGGAAATCCCCTTTGGGAAATGCTCTGAGGAGGGGAGGGGCTGTCACCTCCCCCTCACTCGTGTCATCCCGGAATGAAGCAGACGTAGACGGCCCCGGGTCCTTTCATGCAGGACCCATCCGCACATATTCCCCTTAATATTTTCCTAAACCCAGGCCAATTAGTTCCCAAAATCAGCGGATGGGTGAGAACAGAGTGAGGGGAAGAGGGGGAACACACAGGGGGAGGGGAGGGAGAGGGAGAGAGAGAGAGAGAGAGAGCAGGGCTCTTCCGCCCTCGGGTAAGCTGCCAAGTGGTCCTCCGCAAGCCGGACAGCTTCCTCCAGCGACGACGGGCGGTGGCACTGGACTCATTCCGCTGTCCCTTTCGGCAGTGCACGGACTAGCTGCTCCAGAACCACCTGATCGATCACTCGCTCGACGTCGGAACTCCCTGCCAGCAGCACGCGTCTCGGAGCTGCTGAGAAAAAGCAAACAGGCGATCGTCTTTCCCCAGTTCCAATGAGCGGAACAGCTGGCGATGTTGCTCCGGACTGCGAGCCACACGCTGTAGGACCGCTTTCTTTAAGTCCTCAAAAGACAGTAACGTAGCCGCCGGCAACTGTTGAGCCACAAGTTGTGCTTCACCAGAAAGCAGAGAAAGGAACCTCGCCGCCCATTGTTCTTGCGGCCAGCCCCAGATCTCCGCCGTTTTCTCAAACAGATTGATGAAGGCTTCAGCCTCATCTTCCGTCTCCATTTTCAGAAGCGTGGGGAGGCAGCTGGGAGCCGGTGACGGAGGTCGCAGCCGGGGCTCTTTCCTGGGCAAGGAGGCTCCAGATTGCATGCCGGTCCTCTGATTGAGCCCGCAGGATTTCAAAGAACCGCCGGTCCTGGTCTTGGCGTAGCTCAACCAGGGATTGCTGGTGGGTCTGATGCAAGCTGGCAAGGGACTGGAGGTTCTGTGGCCACTTTTATGCTGCTCTCCCCATGCTCACTGAAATAAGAGACAGGTGTTAGACATAATTTGGCTCAGGTGCAAGCGTCCTTACTGCTTTCTCCCCTGGACGGACGCTTGACCATGCCCCCGCCACCACAGTATTGATAAGGTGAACACCCATTAACCCTTTAGCCACCATTGCTGATCGTGCCAGGTGAAATATCACCTCTTCCATCCAAGCCAAGCTTTTGCAGATCCAAGCCCATACTGGCCAGCACCTGGAGCAGAGTCATCTCCTGTTGTGTGGCCGGGACACATAGGGCCTGACAGGTTGGATTGCACTGTGGCCATTGGCATTTATCTACGAGATGTTATCTAAGGGATAGCCCTTTATGGCTGTTTTGCTGTTCATATTGGCCTCCTGAATACTTCTGTGACTACTTCATCCCCTTGACCTGGAAGTCCATACAGTTACTGAAAGACAGACAAATTAATAATTACAAATATTGTGGTGGAGTTTAGAAAACAATGAAGACGTACAATCTGATCACACTGTGAATTCGATGAGAAGAGGTTGAAAGTTCTGTTGCTTAAATCGATCTGAGCTAACTAAAATTAGAACCACTGCCCTTTGGCTGTTTCTAGGACAAATTTCCAAAGGGTGGCGCCAAAAGCGAGTTAAATTTTTAGTTGTAAACTATGTAATACAGTCAACAGTAATGCATATTTACTCCACTCCCTAACCCAAACCCTAATCCTAAACCTAACCTCAAGTGGAGTAAAAATATAATTTTAGAGCGAAAATTTAACCTCTGAATGTCGCTCAGAAGATTTTTGGTAATAATTTAACAAATTGCAGTTATTAATTGAATACATAAAAACTCCTTACCAATGTCCTTACCTTACCCTGATCACTATGGTAAGCCAAAAAATGTATTTGTATTTTGAGCTGTCGGGTCAGATTGGCATTAATCGCTGGCTTATGTCGTTCATCCTTGCGTCATAATGCCATGTCTGTAAACACAGGAAAGAAGATCCGGCTGTCTCATGTTCTGGCTGGATAAACTACATTACGTTCAGTTCACTCCACTCAGTCAAACTCACACAGTTCACAGCATCCCTGCAGTCTGCTTGAATGTTTATCTGTTATCCATTTGGTGAAGTTACCTGCGATGATGCTTGGATACGTTTATTGGTAGGGTTGTGAAGCTTATATAAATCAAACATTACTCGTGTATTAACCGATCGTGATGTATTTGTGTTGGCAGGGGAAGTAATTGTGACATGTTTACTAATATTCATGACTTCTTAAATTGACAGTGTAATTGTTATATTGCATATTTAAGCATAATATTTTTATGTTTAATAAAGTATGTTTTATTGAATCCTTGTTTTATGTTTTTAGGTGATATTGTTATTTTGTGCAGTGCATAGGCATACTATTGTAGTATTATGGTTCACTTCCATTATCAACTGAAGCTATACAATATTATTTAAAAATAACAAACTTGAACTCGTATCAGCCATATCATGAGATTCTCCTCTAAAATTGTTAAGTGTAGTACAATACAAACATTATAAGTAGATAAAACACTTAAATAATACTATTTAAATATACTGGTAACAGGTGGTTGAGGAGAGTCCCCTGTTATTTATGTAAAAGCGCTTTGAGTGTAGTGTCAGAAAAGCACTACTGGGTAGCTCAGCGAATATTGATGCTGAATACCACCCCTGGAGTCGTGAGTTTGAATCCAGGGCATGCTGAGTGACTCCAGCCAAGTCTCCTAAACAACCAAATTGGCCCGGTTGCTAGGGAGGGTATATTCACATGGGTAACCTCCTCATGGTCACGATGAGGGGTTCTTGAAAATTAGCATGAGTCTTCGCATGCTGCGAGTCTCCGTGGTGTCATGCACAGTGAGCCACTTGATAAGATGCAGGGATTGACAGTCTCAGAATCTGAGGCAACTGGGACGTGTCCTCCACCACCCGAACTTAGGTGAGTAACCGCGGCACCACGAGGACTTACTAAGTAGTGGGAATTGGACATTCCAAATAGGGAGAAAAGGGGATCAAATAAAATAAAAAAAATTCATTCATTCAAAATATATAAATGCAAGTGTTGTTTATCTTCATCAAGGCAAGTAATATTTCTGTTTTAAATGTTTAATCAAATAACATTATATCAACATAAAAATAGAATATTATGAATCCGGCAATGATCTCACACACAGGCGATGTCCAGGTAAGCTCAAATCATGACAATTATCTGTTGAAACACGACTCATGTATAATGTTCTTCAGCAAGTTCTTATTGCAATTTTAAGTTTCAACCACAGATGTTGCTAGAGAGCAAAAAGTTCCATTGCAAGAAAACACGATTACTTCCTGATTTCAATGGGACCAGAACCTGTTTCTTGGAGATTGTTAGCATAACGTGCTATCAGTAGTAGTATTCCCTGCAACAGGGAATAATGAACATGTTTGAATTAATGAAAAGATGTCTTATGGTGTATGGTGCTTGACAGTAATTTTGGTAGAATGTTTATTTTTTTTGGTAGAATTTGGTAGAAACATTTTCTGTTATTCTAAAGGAAGTGAGCAGTCAAAGTTTAACCTTTTTATTAAATTATTAACCTTTAATATTTAAGTTTATTTTATACTATTCTTAATGATGGTTTTGTTCTGACTGTTTGATTTGTTCCATTTGGGCTGGGTTGGGATGGGTTTGGGGCATTTATACTGTTGTTGTAGTATATTGATGGTGCATTGATGGTGCCTTGCCGAACCATTCCCAAATCAGCTGGACTGACTAGGGGTGAAGACTCCACTCTCCACTGGGCAAGTGTTGTCGTAATAGCACGTCCGCCACCACGTTGAGGTTGCCCGGGATGCGAGTGGCACGCAGCGACTTGAGTCATAGAAGTCGTAGAAAGCAGAGGTCTGTCCAGGGTTTGAACGTTTGGCAGCAGGCGGGGGTGATGATCACACAGTGCGTGCCGCGGCGCCATGCTCGTCTCGAGACTCAAGTCTAAAGCCAGTGCTGAAGCGGTCTCATATGCATCAACCCCAGCGGCGCGACTGGCGCGGAGGATGCCATATGCCCCAGGAGCCTCTGGAAAAGTTTGAAAAGGACTGCTGTGCCTGGCCTGAAGGCGGAGAGGTATTTCAGCACTGACTGCGTGCGCTCGTTGGTGAGACGTGCTGACATTGAGACTGAGTCTAACTCCATGCCGAGAAAAGAGATGCTCTGAACCGGGGTGCTCTTTTCCCAGTTGACCTGAAGCCCTAAACGGCTGAGGTGTCTGAGCACCTGGTCCCTGTGGGCGCATAGTAACTTTCGGGAGTGGGCCAGGATGAGCTAGTCGTCGAGGTAGTTGAGTATGCTGACGCCCGCTTTCCGAAGTGGGGCAAGGGTTGCCTCTGCGACCTTCGTAAAAACACGAGGGGACAGGGACATGCCTAAAGGGAGGACCTTGTACTGATACGCCTGGCCATCGAACGCGAACCATAAGAAGGGTCAATGTCGAGGCAATATTGTGACGTGGAAGTACGCGTCCTTCAGGTCTACCGCTGCAAACCAATCTAGTTTTGCTGAACGTAAATTAAAATGTGTCTTTACTTGAGCATTTTGAACAGGAGATTGTGCAAGGCCTGGTTGAAAACTAACAAGTCCAAGATCGGTCGTAAGCCGCCGCCTTTCTTGGGTACGATGAAGAAAGGACTGTAGAAACCCTTCTTCATCTCGGTTGGAGGGACAGTCTCTATCGCGTCTTTGAGTAAGAGGGTCGCGATTTCCACGGGGTGGGGGGGGGTGTGGGGTTGGCAAACTGAATTGCATAACCGAGTCGAATGGTCCTGGCCAGCCAGCGTGATGGATTGGGAAGTGAAAGCCACGCGTCCAAACTCCGAGCTAGGGGCACTAAGTGGACAGTTATTTTTTTACATACCCGGTGGGGCTTCGTAGCGGGGCGGAGCAGGTAATGTGGCGTCAGGAGGCAAGGGTGTGTCCTGAGGCTCTGGTGCTGAGAGAAGACTCGAAGCACTTACCTTGCTCAACGCAACCGGCAGGGGGCGGGTTAGTGACTGAGGAGGAGGTCCCGTGGAGGCGTCCTCTGGACTCATCAGACACGGCGAGAAGTCTGCGTAACAGGACTGTTGAGGTGTGGCGGCAGAGTGCCGTGAGAACGGCATTTGCGGGCCAGGTGACCCAGAGACAAGGGAAATAGCTCTTTTATTGAGAAAATGTAAATCAATTGTAATCAATTCAACAAAGAATTCTCCTCCCGGCCCTCCACCATGGGACGGAGTGGTCTTCTTACAAGCTCTGGAGCGAACGTCTTGGTCTCTGGGTCGGGCGTCTCAGGACCCCTGGTCAACGAGCGTGCAGGGGGCGGGTGGTTCACAGTGAGAACATGAACCATCCACAAACGCTGCCTCATTGCGATCACAGCCCAGACACACGAAACAGCGCCTGTGGCCGTCAGAAGCAGAGAGCACTCTACCGCATCCAGGAACTACACAGGGGTGGAAGGGCATCTTTATAAAGACGCGTCCTGAAAAGGATGTTCAACGCCAGCTGTGTATTTGCTCTTTTAGAAAAAATAACTCTTTAACTGCGCTGTTAAAGCGCCCAGAGACAAGCTGCACTGCCGTGCAGAGAAGGGAGAAAGCCGCTGATATGCAGCATAGATCCAACAGCAATCGCTCAGAGATGAGAGAGATGAGAGGAACAGTGTGTGACTCGCAGCTCGCTGCATACACAACCATCGGCTCCAAAGAAAATTTCTGAATGAAACAGATGCATGTCTATTGTATGTCCGGGGGCGGGACATGCAAATTCTGTCTGCCAATTTCTCATTGGCCTTTTCTCATAGATCAGAGATGCAAAAGGTGCTCAAGAGAGACCCCTAGTGTCGCATCTTCGACACAACGTCGAAGTGAGCGACAGAAGGGGAACTACACAACTTACAATGAATCAATGGTAGACATCTAGCTAGCACAGATACCGTATACTGTAGCTTGTTCACTATATTATAAAAACGTATGCTGTACCAGTAGGTATGCTAGTCGCTTAACCTCCATTTATAGTTCACTTCCTCATGGTGAGGCTTTCCAAGTAAAGATACGTGGCACAATATTTGTGCTCTCACCTACTTTTTCCTGTATTGTATAAATTTGATATTGCTAATTCAACAACATAGCAACTTTTCTTGCCCATTGACACCATACTTTCTCTAAGTACTGGTGAACCAACATGGTGACATGCTCAGAAAAGAAAGAAAAAGTACATCTCGAAGAAGATTACCAGCAGTCAAAATAACACTGACAAATACATTTAAGCCTGTTGACCTCTCTTAAAAAAATTAACTTCATTTTAAAAACTTACCTTCCAAAAATATCATCCATCTATTGCTTCCTTTGAACTCCTTAAGGTAAAACCTATGGGTGTAAATAAATATAGTCTAGAGAACAAAGTCTAGAGATTGCCTTATGAGGGCATTTTTTAAACTGTTTTGGTCATAAGTCAAAGGAAAATTAAATGTGACATTGCAACGCTGCAACAATTTTGAATATATGTCACAGTGAAATTGGCCATCACTTAGCCAAATGGCATGTTTTTCAAAATACAACTCTTTTCAACTTGATCAAACAATAATTACAGTAAACCAAAAACAGATTAGCTACGTCATTCAGCCGGTTGATCAAACAACATGAGTAGCATTGTTATTCTTCTTGGAGGCATGATACTATAGCTGATATCATACTGTAAGACATACAGTTGCTGTCAGGTTCCCTGTCTGAACTATCTTTGTTTCGGTTACGTTGTGGTCCCCCAGAGGCACCAGAGTTTGCTGCAACACTCTCAGAGGCTCTCCGACCTGTACACATGAGGAAGATGAGAAAGGGATCTACCTCTTGTCTGAGCGCTCTTTTCTCAGAACTGCCACCTCCATGGTCCCCTGCTCCCACCACGAAGCCGCCACTGTTTTTTGTGTTTATGGGTTTCTGTTATGGTTGTTCTTTGCCATGTGTTTTTCTCTGCCCCACCTTTCTCCTGCCTTCCCTCTTGTTAGTTCTTGATTGTGTTAATTAGCTTCACATGTTCCCAGGGGTTAAATCTCCGATGCAGTTTTTGTTTGATACATTTGACACATTCCGCCTCTATTTACCGAGTGTACATGTATGGTCAAAAGTATTTCAAGCTCATTGTGCCTCGTTCTAGTCAGTTGCGTTCTCTGGTAGAGGTAGAATACTAGAGCAGCATGAGGCAACGCGTACCTGCATTCAGACGCGCGTTCCGTTCTCCGTTCCAAAGAAATTGCGTAATATTCAATCCTCAGTTCACTATGGAAAGCCAAATGGTTCAGAATTCGCGTGTTTTTGACCGCCGTATCAATATTAAAACGCCGTCTTCATAACGCCGCCAGGCGTTAAATAAGCGCCGTCAGGCGATAAGTTAACGGCACACGCCGCCACGCGTTAAAATAACGCCACTCGCCGATAGATGTTAAATTGACGCCACACGCCACTCAAAATGCAGATTTGTGAGCTCATCTACATGGCCCCTCCTCTTCTGAGTTTGAGGACTCTACGGCAAGTCGGAGAGGACAATCCAGTTCAGAAGAGCGCGAAAATGGCAAGGAGAGGATTTGTTTTGCGGTGTAAACACACTGTAAATGACTGTGAAGTGTAAATGTAAATTAATTTTGTTCAAGAAAAAAATAATAAAATAAAAAAAAGGTCTAGTTTAAGATCCGGCACAGCACCGGATGTAGTCTGGCTCGTACCCCCGTTATCTGAGACCAGAAAAATGTCTGTTGACTCAAATCATTTCAGAAGACGTCTAACTGCGATTAGGGATCGCATAAATGCCCAGCTTGACAGTTTGTTCGAAACATCACCACAAGGGCATGGGGAACAAAGACTCGTAGACAGGTAAGTTAGGTAAGCAACAGAGGGTCCTGCAGAACCTTCTTTTGAACATTGGGATAGATGGTTGCCATTAAAGTCCATTCTGTGTAGAAAAAGCCTGGAATGTTTTCCTCAAAAACCTTAATTTCTTTTCGACTGAAGAAAGAAAGACATGGATATCTTGGATGACATCAGGGTGAGTAAATTATCAGCAAACATTTTTTTTAATATTTCCAGCAATAAGCACAAAAAAAAAAAAAAACATGGTGGTAAGGTCTCAATTTGTGAGTAATTTTTCTAAATGTTTTTAGGGTAGAAAACATGAAATGAGGTGGGCCAAAGTTTCCACACTTTACCGACATCGGCCTCACTCACAAATTGAGACCGTACCACCATGTTTTGCTTATTGCTGGAAATATTTCATGCCAATAACAAGTGGATGGGATCTTCTTCACCCTCACATGAAGACATATCTTATGTCAACAGAGAAGAGAATTGTTGAGGGCGGTTCATAGAAGTTACTGTTGTGAACTTTCATTTCATGGTGACTTTAACAATTTTAAATGGCTTTAGCTTGTCAAGTTTCCATTTATTTCCTTTCAGTGTTTCAAAATAAAATATTTTATTCTGGTGTTATTGTATTACAATACAGAACAAATCAATGCTTATGTTCATTAAATAAAAACTTGACTAATGTTTTGCAAACATCTGCATCTTTAAAAAAAAAAAAGATAAGTTCTGAAAAGTAGAGGCGAGAAACAGATGTGAACATGACACATGCCATGAGCAACACTTCCAAGATTCAGACACTATTTTAACGCTATTAAAGAATTTGTTCACTTCAAAATGAAAATTCTGTCATAATTTACTTAATTTTTTTCATACTATGGAAGTCAATGGGGTCTATCAACTGTCTGCTTACCAACATTCTTCCAAATATCTTCCTTTGTGTTGTGAGAAGAAAGAAATTCATAAAGATTTGAAATAACTTGAGGGTGAGTAAATGATAACAGAATTTTTAATTTGAAGTGAACTATTCCTTTTAATGTCATTTTAAGGTCTTAGATTTTCCACAAAAGAAAGAACATCTTTAAGGACATTTACTCCAAGGTTTTCCCGGGAGCCTCCAAGTGGATCAATTTGTTCAGTGAGTTGTTGCATCTCAGCATCAGTCACAGTGAACTGGTTTGGAGGTAATGTAACCCATTCAGGCCAAAGCACATGAGGTATATCTGATACAGAGTGACCCTCACCACCAACTTGTTCTGCTGGATTACTCTCTCCTCCACTGGAGCCTGAGGGTCTTGCTGTAAATATCTCCCGCACTGCAGTACTCGGCTGCCTCTGTTGTGCCAGGCAACTCCGGACAAAAATTTGCAGGGGCGACTGGTGTCTCTCGGTTCGCAAACTATGATTGTTCCATTGGCGTGAGAAATTTGTCAAGTCTTTATTAATTCTTGGGATGTAGACATGATGCAGAGCCCAAATGTGCATTTCATTATCTACATCTATAATGCCCTCACTCTCAAGAAAATTGAAAAGGTCATAGTACACATTTGACACGCCACGCCACAGATCGACCCAAAGTCTTTCAATCCTTTGATTGTGTGTACTCCTTCCTCTAATAGCACTACCTCGGTCAGTGCCTCTGAACAAGTTCATGAACAGGCACACAGCGTTGTTCTCTCCACCATGGTCAGTCCTTACTCTGGAAGGGACTCCATATTTGGAAATGGCATCCAAGAAACAATCTATGACAGTGCTACTACGATTGTTGTTGGCAGCACGGAGAAAGGTGATGAGACGACTATAGCCATCAATGGCACCATGAATTACTATCCTCCATCTAATCAACACAAATACATAATTACTTGAACATAACAACTGCTGTAGACAACAACAAAATATACTATATTAGTATATACACTATACTATACTATATACTGCATTTAAGGAAATCTAAACAACCTGTTTTAGCAATCATATACATTTACATTTATGAATTGCTCAATTCTTAAGTTTAAACTTTTAAAACTTATTTACTAAATTTTTTTTTATTAAAAGTGTAGCAAAAAATTGGTTATCTAAAAAGACAAAAGAATAAAGTGGTTTAGGCATAATGAAATATTTAAGATAAAGTAACATAAAAAAAAACTACCTTATTAGTTTGTGGTTTCCATCCAGATGCCATAAAGAATTAGGTCCTTCTACGTAGTCGCTGACACATTCCTCTGAGAGCTGCAGCCCTTGGGTTGACGCGATGCATACTGCTCCTCATTCTGCATCTCTGAACCAGAATTCCCTGTGCCCTCAGTTGTGCTCGAACTGCCTCTGATCCAAGTTGGTCATTTCCAGCCACTAGGTCCCTGATCTTTTCGTCCAAGTCTACATCAGATATGTCCGAGTATGAAGCAGATTGAAGCACCTGAAAAGATATATCCAAGTATTTTAACATGACTAGGAGTTCTAAAATAAATCAAAAGATGCACTCAGCATTTTTCTCCACTTATTATGATCAAATAAGATGAGGTCACCAGTCATATCAGTGACCAAACAGATGACATTTTATTCACTGTGGGTCATGTATAATGTGTGTAGTCAATTGATATATTTATTATGTGATTAAAATTTACCTTAAACGTCGTTTAACTGTGGAAACGGAGGTGTGTAAAACATCTGCAATCTGTGTTACAGTGAAGCCACAAGACAACAGAAATGACAGTTGATCCTGAGTAATGACATAAGACGGTGCGCCTCTGGATCCATTACTATTCAGTGGAGGTCGATATCCAGTACTTTCTGTAGAAAAATTATAATATACTGCTTTTACAAAAGACCTGATTAGGAAAACGGTTGACTATATAATAATTTTCCTATAGTTCAATAGGCTCAAACAATTCCTAGAGGGCCACTGCCCTGCAGAGTTTAGCTCCAACCCTAATTAAACACACCTGATCCAGCTAATCAAAGGTTGTGTATGAAATCGCCCCCTATACCCTCATTCACTATTCCCTACACTACTCCACTAATATAGTCCACTAGAAGGAGTGAATGAAAATGAGTGAGTGAATTCAGACAATGAGTGCGCCGGAAGGGCTGGCGAGACCCAGGAATTCATTCAACACGACCCTCACATTGCATTATGGGTATTCTCTAGCCGTTGAGCATACATCCGTTGTACACATGTTATTGCGGTGCATTATAGGATTGAATGTGTGCACTTGATAACGTCCACTATGGTTTTGGACACCACTACAAATAGTGCCCCATTTAATTCTTTATTTTTGTTTGCAAAACAGTTTGATGGCATTTACCTTCCTGCGCTCTCGGTTCAGAAGTTTGAATCTCCTGAATAAAATCGAATAATTCATGGATTATCTCATCTGCTGCCTGGGCATTTAGAAGCCTCCCCTTTGCCCATTCCAGGCTCCTCAGCATGGTTTGAAGTCTGAAAAGTAAAAAAATATATATTATTAAATAAATATATAGTGTAAAATGTGTTTTTGTATTTTTATTTTTTTTACTACAAAGACAGCAAGGTGGCCCAACACCCATATTAGAGACAACATTAACATTATGTAACCATGGCCCAGTTTCACAGACAGGGCTTATCTTAAACCAGGAGAAGATTAATACGTAAGTTACATATTATGTAACGTTACAGTAAGTTACCAGTCACAAGTACAATTGGTCATAGAATTGCATTGCACATACATTTTCTACAATTTATACCCACCAGCCGTATACGCTAATGCTAATATCTCGTCCTTACATAAATCCTTACCTATTTAATGATGACTGAAAAAATCAGGCCCTGGATTATCAGAGAGTAAAAGGCGAGTGCAGTCGTTTACAGTGTGTTTACACCGCAAAACAAATCCTCTCCTTGCCATTTTCGCGCTCTTCTGAACTGGATTGTCCTCCCGACTTGCCGTAGAGTCCTCAAACTCAGAAGAGGAGGGGCCATGTAGATGAGCTCACAAATCTGCATTTTGAGTGGCGTGTGGCGTCAATTTAACATCTATCGGCGAGTGGCGTTATTTTAACGCGTGGCGGCGTGTGACGTTAACTTATCGCCTGGCGGCGTTATGAAGACGGCGTTTTAATATTGATTCGGCGGTCAAAAACACGCGAATTCTGAACCATTTGGCTTTCCACTTTTTCTTTTTTTCCCCACTTTTTCTTTTTCACTGATATGCAGTAGCGATTTTCCTTAGTTTTACTAATAAGCTGTATACACGAAGGGGGTTTGAATATGGAATCTGTCGCATTCAAAGCGACAACAGCGCAGATCAAAACACTGTAAAAGTTTTCACTGTTATTTGCATATTTATGTGTGTCCTCGATTTTGATTGATCCAGCATTTATTTTATTTAGTTTTTCTCTTGAAAAAAATAAAATAAAAATATTTCTAGCAAATATACGGTGGGATTCACTTATGAAAATACTTGTTCATTCACGCCACAGTGAGGAATTTTACACTCTTTTATAATTTAATGAAAATGTTTTCATTGGACATTATATTATCAGAAAAACAATTTGAGTAAAATGTAGTTGTCTTCTTTTAAATTGTAACATAATTAGATTTAACTGAGTGGTTCTCAACCTTTTTGACTCCAAGGCCCCCCACTGTCCAAGACAATCTTTGAAGGCCCCCCCTCGCCCGAAACTAGACATGTCTGATTAAAATAATTGATCATGGATCATTTTTGATTCTAGAAGTTTCAGAAAGAGTCTGTTTATAATTTGTTGGCATACATCTTCTATCTATATATCCCCAGCCTTCTATATGACACCTCCTCAAAAACAGCCACCCTCCCCATCTCCATGCACCACTCCTGAAATGAGGGCACTCGCAGCCGACTTCCATCCCCTTAAAACAATCTGCCTACCTGTCATCACACTGGTCACAGCCCAGTTTTTTTATGTGTTTATCCCCTATTTTGATGACCGCCCCATCACCTAAAATACAGAGTCTGTGGCAAAACAAACCCCAAATATGCTATTACCAAAAATAGTACAGAGCATATGGCACAGCTGTAAATAGCTAAAGAACTGAGTTCTGGACACTTTTGTCCATACCAAGTGCAAATGCAAGATAACGGGGTGTAACTTTTGAAAGAAAGGCTTTGCAATGGCAAAATAGGGCAAGAACTTCCTGTTCAACACAAAACCTGGGAGGGGCTCTCTCAGGTGGAAGTGACCAATGTTCCAAATGTCTGTGAAAGAATGCATATTAATAAAACGAAATCTTGGGTAGGCCTACCCCACCTTTGTCAATCGGCTCATGTAATTTATTGAAATGTAATCTGGGACATTTACCAGATAAAAATTATTATTATTAAATACTATCAAATTGCTTGAAATAAGAGAGAGGGACATCACAAGGAGAAATTGTAGAAGGTAGTTGAAATTTGCAATTCATTTTAATAACATTAATCTTCCCAATCATACATGTAATGAAGCCCACCTGCCCACATCACTCGAAAATCTTTTTATTAAGGGGTCAAAATTAACTCTAAAGTAATCACACAAATTTGCTGGGAATAAAATGCTCAAATTCTTAATTCCCTGTTTGGGCCACTGGAAGACACCTGGCTGAAAAGCCATCGCTGGGCAGTACACTGTCAGAGCCAAAGCTTCAGATTTAAACCAATTAACTCTGTATCCTGAGAAATTAGAAAAGGAATGAATAATTCTGTGGAGGCAAGGTATAGATCTAGTGGGATTGGAGACAAATAAAATCGCAGCTGCTTATGGTTCCAGGGCAAGACAGAACAATAATGGGGAAAGAGGGTAACCCTGTAATCTGAAATTAATAATTTTTTTGTACCACCAATACAGGGTGTCTATAAAGTAACTTAAAACACCCAATAAAAGTATTCCAAAACCCGTATATTTCCAAATCTTAAAAAGATTATCCCATTCTACCATAGCAAATGCCTTTTCTGTGTCAAGTGAGATGGCAGTGACCGGAGTCTGATCATTTGTCACTGATCACATGAAATTGATTAAGCGCCTAATGTTATCAGAAGAACTACGGCCTCAAATAAACCCCACCTGATCTATATGTATAAGAGATGTTATAACTTTATTTAATCAGTTAGCCAGAATTTTTGGCAATATTTTTACGTCTAGTTGGATCAAGGAAATTGGATATTAACTCTTACACTCAATTGGATTTTTGTCCTTTTTAAGAATCAGACTGATATAGGCTTGTGTCATGGTTGGTGGAAGCTTTACATTCTTTAATGATTCTGTATAAATTTCTAACAAAAGTGGAGCCAATTCTGTAGCATAAGATCTAAAAATTCAGCAGCAAAACCATCTGTCCCCAGAGCCTTGCCTGTAGACACAGCCTTAATTTCCTCTCCAAGCTCTTCCAAGGTTATCTCAGAATCAAGAAAATTATTTTGATATTAGAAATTATTAAGTTTATATTATCGTCATCAGTAGACGAAGACGTGGAACTATAGAGATCAAGATAGAATCCTTTAAAAACATCTCAAAGTATGACTGTCTTGCCCTGAATAGCCAAAACTCCCCCTTCCGTGACAAAATAGTATTGTATCTCTATTTCTATTGGGTCAATTCTCTGAGGCCATCAGATGACATTCGGCGCTTCAACTCTACCTCGGCACTTTTAATATTCCCTTCCAGTTCCACTAGTTCTCGTGCTTTGGATTTTTGGTGAATGAGGGATACTAAGATCCACCTTAAGTGCCTCCCAAGCCATGCCCACAGAGGATACTGAGGACCAGTTGGTCTCCATATAAACACTGATTTTAACCTTTAACATTTGTTGGCATTCAGGATTTTGCAAAAGGATACATTAAAGTGCCAACTGTATGATTTCTTCAACTCTGTGTGTGGCAACACCTGTAAACTCACCAGGGTGTAATCTGAGATTTGAGCAATCCACAACAGATGAAATGAGGGACTTATATAGATATATATAGATAGATAGATAGATATAGATATATTGTAGAATAAATCTTATGGACTGATGAAAAGAATGTATAGGCCCTACCAGATGGGTTCAAAAGTCTCCAAATATCTGTAAGACCAAGCTTTTTTACACATCCTGTGTAGCGTCAATGTTGCTCTAACGGGCTTACACACTTTTGCTTCACTATGATCAAGGTCCATCAATAGATTAGTCTCCTCCCAACATTATATCATGAGGAGTGCCAGTGGTTTGCAACATCTCTTCAAGATCTATAAAAAAGCCCTGATCAAAATCAACCTTTGCCCCTGAGTTTCTGCTAAAACAGTGATGACTCTTCCTAATTTATCTTTAATCTGTTTGAGACATTTGAATTGTAGATGTTTACTTATTAATGTAATGACTCCTCTGCTCTTACTTGAGCCACACTAAAGAAAACATGTCCACACCATATCTTCCCAAATGTTTCTGCTTCCTGCAGGGAAATATGTGTTTCTTGAAGAAACACTATATCATATTTCTTATATTTAATAAAATAAATAACCTGGGGCCCCAACTCATTCACATTCCACAAGGACAATGGGGTTCCCAATTATAAAAATAATGGAAAGCTACTGAGAAACCCCCCCCCAAAATTGTGCCATTACATCCAAAATAACATTGTATGAAAAGCGTCCACAAAAAGGTAAGTAACTAAAAGATAAATAAGAAAAATATATTTTTAACAGAGCTGTGTGAACACATAACAATAATACATTTATGGTCCAGGACAAATGTTTTAGGATTGTAAAAAAATACTTTAATTCTTCCTTCTAGGAAAAATAAAGGTAAAACTATATTGTTTACTTTTAACGTACTCTCTTTTTTATTATGTACATTTTTTTTTGTTGAACGCATCTCTGCATTTAAGCGTTTTGGTACTTGGATGGCTCTGCCCTCCAAAAAAGCGTGTTAATAAAGATGTCGGTTTTATGGTTTACTGTTATTAACACCGGCAGCTTGACTGGGCTCATCATTCATGTTTTTATGTTATGGTAATTTTGTCATCCAATATGGATGCCAAATATGCCGTTAAATTCTTGTTTCTTTATTTAACATTTTACATCATGCTTTGAAGCTGTCAGCACTATTAATCTAAAACAGAAATAATCCTTTGACTCAGTTTGACTTTTAGATGTGCAAATTCTGCTGTTGTCCAGAGAATAAATGGGGAGCAAAGAATATTCACTTATGTCAGAACTTGACCAGTGATTTTGTTTTACATTCCATTACACAATGAAAGAGACTTTAAACACTGGGGTTGAAAAAAAAAAAAAAAACTGATGTCAAAAGTTTGTGTGAGAACAATAATCTAATATAAGACAATTGCTTTTATTCATTATGGGTTTATGATATGTATTTATGCCATTATTATCCCTTAAGGTTACATAAACATGATGTAGTTATAAACACTGTATAACAGTATGAGCCAAAAGATTAACTAATGTCTGTATACACTGAAATCTGACCATAGCTGAGGTTTGTAGAAACAAACACATCTCATATCTTACAGTTACATATCTGCCAATTGTGACAGATGTTAATGTGGTATGTGTATGACGGAAATTACCAGTTTCATCACCATGTTGAACAAATGTTGTGATAAAAGTATCAATTTCATTTAAAGAGAACAGCGATTCAGAATTATGGGAAAGGGTTAGATGTAATAATCCATAGTGGTTTGGGTTTAACATCACATCCAGAATGGTTTAAGGGCTTTATCTGTACACTGAACCAAAGGGTTAAATCTATAGTTTGAATGCACTGTAAATCGCTTTAGATAAAAGCAGCTGCTAAAGGCATACACATAAATGTTCTCCGGTCATCAACAATAATAATAATAAAAAAAAAACAACACACATTTAAAGGGCACCTATTATGCCCCTTTTCACAAGATGTAATTTAAATCTTTGTTGTCCCCAGAATGTGTCTGTTAATTTTCAGCTCAAAATACCATACAGATAATTTATTATACCATGTTGAAAATGCCAATTTTTGGGTGGGAATAAAAACGAGATGCTTTTATGAGTGTGTCAGTGTGCCGTATCCAGAATAGGGTGGAGTTTTGACATCTCTGCTTCGGATAAAGAGACATCATAAGCAATATGACTGACAGTGAAAATAGTGGTGTTCAGCCCTATATATTTGAACCGGAGTCAGACACTGATGAGGGAGAGACTCCGTCAGAAGCAACAACTTTGAGAATGAACCAGGAAGTTTCTGAATGGTTATTTGATAAAGGTATTTATTTTTCAGCAGTTTTGCAAAAATGGATGAGCACCACACACACAAATACTGTTCCTACTTCACCATGCGCTATAACGAAACAACACACACAAACAAACATGTCCGTCGGCAGTGACCGTCAAGAGTTGTGGGCAGGGCTTGTACAAATTGAATTCACTTTATACAGAATCTGCGAACGTCTTGTTCTGAGACAGTGCTTATGATAAACGGGTATTAAAAAAAAAGGACTGGGTGGATTTATATAATTATAGGGTGGTTGTGTACACACACTGCCAACACACATTTATGTTCAAAGCATATAAAAGTGAATTTTGCAAAATAGGTCCCCTTTAAAAAGGGTTCTATGACATCACCAGGAGAAAAAAAGCTGTCCTCTGTTGGTTTGACAGTTTAACATTTCAAAGCATTTACAGTCATCTTGCATAAACTGACCACCAGGTGGAGCCATACAGACACGGTTATGACGTATCTCTCATTACAGGATTGGCTTTTTCATGTGAAGTCAATTGACTTAAAGGTATAGTCCACTTAAAAATGAAAATTCTCATAATTTATTCACCCTCATGCATCCCAAAAGTGTATGACTTTCTTTATTCTGCTTTACACAAAAGAAGATTTTTTTAAATTCAATTCAACTTTCTTACTATAAAATCTCCTCTCTGCCCAGTATGCACAAATAATGTGCATTGTAAAAACCAAAAGGATAATGTGAAAGTGAAAGTGGAGATTTATAATAAAAAGGACTTAAATATTGATGTTTCCAAGTCATATGGATTACTTTTATGATGCCATTATGTGCTTTTTGGAGATTAAAAGTTTTGGTCACCATTCATTTGCATTGCAAAGACCTAAAGAGATAAAATAGTCTTCTAAAAATCTTTTGTGTTTAACAGAAGAAAGAAAGTCATACACAACCGGGATGGCATGAGGGTGAGTAAATGACGAGGGAATTTTAATTTTTGGTAAACTATACCTTTAACTCAATGTCTAATTAGCGAAACCTTGTCTGTGATTATGCAGCAATTTATTTGTATGTTTCTGTTATATTCTCTCTGTTAAGGATGACAATGTCAAATAAAATATGAACATAACTGAAGATTAATCTTTTTTGAACACTTTGTGACTCAACGGGATATCATTTTGTTTGTATCTTTTAATTGTAAAATTGTTCAAATGTTGCAGAACACTCAATCTTACTTTTAGCATCATTTAAACTGATCAAAGCTTCAAAAAGTGCCGTTCTGACATTAGCTATTTAATGTACATTTATGATGACTAACAATATTTAAACATAAATGCATTGCTAAAATGACACTAAATACGCTGAGAAATGTAGATTGCAGCTTTACAGCCAACCTGTATTAATGTTTTCAAAACCAAATATCCGGGCACCTACAGAGAGGAAAAACAGAATTAAGAAAAAAGTTTAGATAAACATTGCAAATTATCAAACAAACAAGTTAATTGACATGTTATACTCACCGATTCAGCATCATGCTCCAATCCAGTGTCATGGTGTTCGATTTCATCATCACGAAATTCTTTAATAATCTAATTAAAAACATTAAGCCTTTATGTTGGTATGTATTTATTTATCCATTTCCTGACTTTTGCTCAGAGAAACAGTCACAAAGAAAAAGTTAGTGGTAGAGGCAATTATTATTATTATTATTTGAACACAGTGGTGATAAAACTGCACTGCATGCTATAGTAAGATATGTGTGAATACACAGCACAATTAGAAGCACACACTTTACCTGTAATAACTCTGTATATCTCTCTGGGTCAGCTTCCATAAGTGTTCGGATTTGGCTGTTGTAGTGCTCTGAGATACTCTCCTCTACTGCAACAGTGCAGGCCATAGCCCCTTCCTTACCCAGAAGAGCAGTACAAGCCCCTGCAAACACAGAGGAAGAGAGTATATTATGCTAAACTACAAAATTACTCAATAGAACCCCTAAATAAGAATTCTTTATTAAAAACATACCTAGTGCAAACCCTGTGATATTCCATAATGGCAACATTAACGTTGGCCGAACCCGATGCTCGCCCAAGATCTCATTAAATTTTTCCAAATGTATTTTCTCTTGGTCCCACATATGCTGCAGATTATGTAAAGAACATATTCACATTAGTTTAGTGTTCCAATATGTGAATTTAAAGACATGAGACTGATGTCAGTACCTGGATTAGAGGCCCTGTCGGAGTTCTTCCAAGAATGGCCATCTGCCCAGCATAGATACGATTGGCTCCATATTCTCCTGCATGGTCAACCCTCAACATACTGTCCAACATGGCCTTCTCTTCTTTGTCCCGTGGCAGAGGAAGGACACTGTATCTTCTACATAACAGGGAGCCATTACCTACAAACACAAAAACAATCACTTTTTATGAAAAAAAATTTAAAAAAAACTGGCCTCAGCTAAATATGTGATTTTCTTATAGTACTGAAGCTATATTCGTACTCACATGCAATTGCACTTGTACTTTAAATATTCTTAATTGCACTGTTTATTAGACAAGTTTAGTCCTTGTGCTTTTGTCATTTTCCTTCTACTTGTTACTTTAAATATTTGTATTATATAATACTTGATACTTTTATAAACTACTACTACTTTTATAAGTTTGAAATACTGAAATATTAAAAATAATATTAAAAACGTATATGTACTTTTCTAGCCAATTTTGGAACTTTGCAGCTCTCCTAATGATACTAAGATAAGCCGATTGTGTCCTATGCCTTATTTGTAAGTCACTTTGGGTAAAAGCATCTACAGCATCATAATTAAAATCCCTGCATTACAAACGAATGCAGTTATATGTATATGCATATATATATATATATATATATATATATATATATATATATATATATATATATATATGTGTGTGTGTACCATATCTCGCATGCATACACACATACACACACTATATTATAGTGTATATATGACATAAAATTAACCCTAGGACCTTTATCATTTCAGTTTGTTTTTCACACTGCATTTAATACAAAGTCAGGATTTTTGACAAAAGACATCATTCAAACGGTTATATCGTTGAGGTTCAACTTGTTTTCTTGACATCAGTGTATGAACACGCACACACATGCAAGTGTTTACCTCTGTTCAGGGCAGGACAGTTCCTTAAGTTTGACGGACACAAAACACACGTAAAGTCATGTTTCACTGCATATCTCGCTGCTCTCTGCATATCTATAAACAAATAAAATGAACTGAGAATTAAGCGACAAACTTGATATTAGCACTATAGTAAAGGTTGTGGCGCTTCAGAATGACGTCACGCGGCGCTGAATAATCACGCTCGTGCAAGTGTAGTGTTATGTATTGGGTCTTTTAAATATCTTTTACAAAAACAACTCTTTGGAAAGACAAACGTAAAATTTCTTCTCTATCACAAAAGATAACGTTTACTTTTGGTGTATTACAAGCCATTTCACCTAATGGCCCATAGGGGGCACAAATTGGTCAAAGTGGAAAAATTAAATGGACTAAAAAAAATGAAAACATATTTGTAAACGATATCTTAAGGTAAAAAGCAATAAGAACTATGTAACTGTTGACTATGTACAATATTTTTCTATAATGTAATTTGTGCTGCTTCACTTTCATCTAATTTTTTCCCATACCCTCGGACATGTTTATTTTATAACAATGTTTTTAAAAAATATTGTATGTACTTTTTTTGTACAATTTGAATGGTTCTAAATAATAATGAAAACGTTTACATACGCAATCATTAAAAAAAGAAAAAAAGTTTTTATTCTAATTAATTAATAATTTAAAAAAATAAAAAAAATCGAATAAAAATCTAATTAATCATCATTTACTCACCCTAATACCATCCCAGCTGTGAATTAATTTTTTTCTTCTGCTGAACACAAATTAAGATTATCTCAGCTCTGTTGGTCCTTTCAATGCAAGTGAATGGAGGCCAGAAATCTGAAGGTCCAAATATAAGATAAAAGCAGCATTAAAGTAATCCATAAGATTATATATCTTCAAAAGCGATATGTTAAGTGTGGATGAGAAACAGATCAATATTCAAGTCCCTTTTTACTATAAATCTCCATGTTCACTTTCACTTTCAGATCTGAAAGTCACGCTTGTGGAGCCTGTTTATTTTCACTTTCACATCTGCTTCTGGGTTCTACATAGTGCGGCTCAGGCGTTTCAAGTTGCAGCTTTCAGAGCACCTACATACAGAGGTTTATTCATGGGGAGGCAGATTATTTCTACTTTTTATGGCTGTCAGTTGATTAAAACAATAAATAATCTTTTTGACGTTAACGTGACTGATCTCAAATGTATAATCTGATGAAATTTGACTCTAAATATAAGTGTAGCTACGTTCCTTTCCAAATGTAACAACATGTACACGTAGCTCCTGAATAATAAATCAAGCATATATACAAGAAGTCTGGCCATCTCAATTATGCGTGTTTCATTGATTGATGATACTTTATTGATGTTGAGCTTCAATGATAAATTCCAGCAAATAACAACTGCAAATGACTTTACTTTGGTTAAGTGTCCCAGATGGATTGATTTATAAACAAATAAGCCATTCTCTTATAGGCTTTAAATATCACTCGGAACAGAATGAAGCATTTTAATGCCAAATTTAATAAATACAGTTACTGCGCTAAAATATATTTCATGCCACTACACATATTTAATCAATTTTAAAAATATATATTTATCATTATCTCTGGCAGCTCTTCTACTTATGCATTAACATTTCAACATACTGTATATCAATGTACTTATAAATGACACAATGACACAAAATAGAAATGAAAACATAATAAAATAGTTGATGCATGAGTTCATCTGGTCTCTCTCTTCTCTTTCACACATGGATCATTTCAGTGTTTGAAGCATGTAGTTGTTTCATTCAAAAAGTCCTGGTACTGACACACTTTACTCCTTCAACCTTCTGTCATTTGCGGGTCAAGCTGTGGTTAAATTTCTGCAACAGACCGCCGTGTGAAGAGAAACTGTGAAATGTGTTTGTATTCCAGCAATTGCTTTCTCAGATTGGCTTGGGCTGAATTAAAGATTTAAAAACAGTTTTTCCATTGAATTTTGAAGACACTGTACTGTACACTCTGAGTAATGTTTCTTCTCCTGTCTCTGAAAATATCTCTACTTTAAAATCTTCTTCCAGCACATTGCAAACACATTTAACCGGAAACTAGCAAGCTGCTTTATTTCAAAGCCAGAAGAACATCACAATGCTCAGTTGCAGTAGTCAATATACTTACAATGGGCTGGTAATGCAGAAAACAATTGTCAACAAGACATATGAACTAAACCTGTGATTTGTTCTGTGTGTTTCCAGTAACAGCTATTTTCCCAACTGATTATGGTATTATGCATCGTCAGACTAATATTTTCCCATACTTATTATTCAATTCTTTCCCAATTGTTCTCAATGGTGCATTTTAGTAGCATAGACATAGACAATTGTCCCCTGTTTCTTTCAACTTCAGGCCTTTGTTATTAGTGGAATAGTCTAGCAAATCAGTACATGAATTTTCCAAAGGCATTTTCATGGTGTGTAAACTGCAGGACCTCAGTGAGTTAACACAGCACTTTTGGTAATGTGTAGAATGTGGTTTTGCATCCAAGTCGGCTGGTAAATTCCATGGATACTGTAACTATGTCTAAGATTAAGGCACACTGCACATATTTCACTGCAGTGATAAAATGGAGCTTGACCATTTGAAGAACGAATGTGCTGACTGCTATGGAACTGCGACTGGCATTAGGTAAACATTGAGCTGTAGGTAGAAGTTGCCCAGTACAGTCAATGCAGTGAATTAGTTATGGGAATCGGATACTAGATCAACATGACAGGACAACTTCAGCTTTAAACAAGCTATTAAATATGATGTAATGTAGAATGTATGATATGAGATCTAATGTAACCAAGATGTAATTGTGTCATACTGGAGAAATGCACGAGCAAGCATTTGTGGTTAGAGCTAATGTTTAATTTAAGCACCACGACTTTGTATTTCATGTTTCGTATTAGACATCTTCTTCATTCATAACAGGTTCAATTTTACACCAATAGAAGGACATGTTGACGTTATTGCCAATGTAAATAGTTGGTCAAAGCATGTCAGGAGCACTTCATAATTATTTTTTATGTTATGCAGGTAGTTGTCCTGGAGTTCTCAGGCAAAAGTTAGTTAATTTGTTTGCACTTAAAAAGGGAGATGTGAACTCTTTCCTTGATGTATGCAGATGTGATGTACTCAACCTAAACTTATTGGATATACTGGCACATCAAGAGTGTATTTATTCATTAATTGTTTGATTAGCTATCTTCATAATGCAATCAGATGCAGTCTGTTTATATTTTGCAGAATTTGCACATTCTTATAACTTCGACAAATACATTTCAAGCACAAGGTGACAAATAAAAGAGCCTGCTGTGTGAAATTTCACCGCTTTTACTGACTAATAAAATTAGGTTTTTAACTCAATATGTGATCATGTATGGTAGTTGATTAAAGTCAGTGTGCACAACAATTAAATGTACACTGAATGCCTTTGGAAGATTTAGATGACTTAATTGCTCAATACGTTATAAGGTATAACCTCTGGAATTTTCTTGATGTTTTTGAGGAAAGAATGTGTGCAATTGTTTTCACCAGATATTTATACCCTGGAAGACTTTTTTAACAGACACCATTTCAGCATCACCCTGTGTTGTATCACTTTGTCACAGATGGAACCCAGAGGTTGTGCTGTGTCTGTGTGCAAGCATGTGAATGTATTCATTCGCTCAACAAGCCACGTGATAAGATACGCGGATTGACTGTCTCGGATGCGGAGGCAACTGAAATTCGTACTCCGGCTCCCGAATTGAGGCAAGTCACTACGCCAACATGAGGACTTAGAGCGCATTGGGAAATGGGGATGCCAAAATGTGGCGAAAAGGGGAGCAACATTTTGTGTTGGATAAGAGAATGTGTTTTAATATTGAAACAAATGATACACTTCAGCTTTAAAATCACCTGCATAGCACTGCAGACTTAGAAAAACTTGTGTATAAAATAGCCTGTGGTCAGGAACTGGGTTACTTGCTTGCAGCTGTTATGCAACACTGGTTAAAGTTTAAAAATGGGCTCAACAAGACAAACGGACTCATAAAAGCTACAACAACAGCACAATAATCAAATTCAGATTTAAATCTACATTGTCTCCCTGTAGACGCACACCTCTTTTTATAGTCTATATAAGAAGGGAGAGAGTGAAGCTTTACAACCAGTACTGAAGAGTTTACCCTCAGAAATGTCTCCTCTCATCTGCAGACCTTGTTAAACCGCTCAAAAACAGGCTACTCTAGCAGACTGTGGGAACAGCAGACCGATGTATGCTAATGCATGCCACTGTGCCTGTCTGTGCTCGTTTAACAAGTCGACTACTGAAGGTGAAGACAAGTTGTCAGGGGCTTGTCCAGCATGTTTTGCATCAGCACCTGGCTGTGGGTCGCATGCTTTCATGTCCAGACAAACTTCCCTGTGGCTGGCTGGGATGAATCAGATTTCACAATGAACCGGCAAATAAGCAATCGTCTGCATATCACAGACAAAATGATAAACAATTGCTTATTATTAATGTTTGATTTCCAGGGAACACTGTCATGTGATGTGACAAGCTTACTGTGGATCATTTTAAGCTATCAATCATTAATTAGGTAGCTTATTTCTTTTTTGTTTTCATACTATATTGTGGGCTCAGGCATTTCGAAAGTGCAGGCAGTCAGCCGGTAACATGTTTAAAAGGTGCAATTAAGCTGTGGTTAGTCCTTTATTTATGAAAACCTAAAGCTTTATCCACAGTGAAATGTGCCGTGACACCTGGGGTGTGTCTGTGATGCCTGGCATCAGTGCCATAACAGAAAACTCTTACAAAGTATCTTTTGATGGGCCATTAATCCCAGTACAAGTGGAAGACACATAACAGGGAGCACATTGAACTGTGACTTTACTCAATAACATCTTATTTTTAAATCATGACCTAATGTTTTATGGTGTTCAGAAATTCATACCAGAGGAAAAATATGATTTGTGAAGACACTGAAAGATTGCCCGGTAAAGGGTTTTGCCCTGTTTTACTGGTCCCTCTTCTACAATACAGACTGCGGTGCGGCCCATCTGGATGACAGCTGTGCCATTAGTTATAAACACAACCCTGAAAAAAAAAAGACAGTAAAAATAGCATTTTGGTAAATACCATTTGAAACCTTTCATGTTTAATTGAACAAAGTATACAATTGGTTAAAATGACCTTTTTGATATATTCATACCAGATTAGCCTTTTATGTGTGGAGATATATATGCATTACATATCAGAGCCCATGTAAAGAGTCTCAGTACCATTGACAGTATAACATATAAAAACACAAAATGGTTTAATAATATGAAATTCTTTTAGACCTCCATCTGATCCCAACTAGCTGTGGAAAGTAAGAAAATAACACTACAAATCAATTTTGATTTTCGTCCCTGGCCACGTTTCGTTAAACAATCTCATTCTTTGTGGAGAAACACTCATAAAAGACTCAGCGTTCCCACTTACTCACACAGTACAGCAAAAATATTTTTAGCCAAAATACACCAATAAACATTAAGTCGTGTTTGTGTTGCATGAGTCCGTACCACGAATTATGTCATAAATGAATGGATGTACGTCACTGAGCAGGGTGAGTAGGTGGTATACTCCATTAGATTAGAGGACAGGCTCCAGTGAACTGTCTGCGGGCCGATTCCACGGATTTCCACAAGCTTCTATTTTGGAGCAAGAGGGCCTGCTTTTAGTTTGGAAAAAGCCACAGTATCCTATTAAGGAAGGTTTAAGTAATTACACTTTGTTTACTCAAAGACAAAGTCTTGCCACAGCATAGTGCTTCCTTTAGTTGGCATGGGTAGTGATCAGGGTTTCTGTATGCTGTATGGACGCATGTACAGGTCTGTGCGAAGAGTATGGCAGCGAGTCTCATGTCTTCAATCAAGGAGTCTTGACCATGTTTTTGTGCTTGGCCTTTGATCTACAGTTTGAGAATAATAGGAGACACTAGTCTAAATGGCACAGTGGTGCATAATCCTGGTGGCCCACACATACTGCCTAACTTTGTGTTCCTCTTATTGCAATGCAATGCTACTTGAAAAAAAAATATTTGGGGGTGAATTAAATATAGTAAATAAATATATTGGAAATGAATAAGACAGAATTCAATTACCAAATTAAGGTATGGAAGGCTACAGTAGATGATATTTACACTTGCTGTAAATAGTGGCATATGCTATTTGCACACTGATGTATAACAAAATAGTATATATTCTAAAAACATCAGTGTATAGTATAAGTATTTTGACTGAACTTAACTACATCGCTGACAGTGGGAAGAAACACACATTATGGTACCTCAACGCTGCTCTCTTTAAGCCCTGTACACACATGCAGAGACTTTATCACTTGATGTTGCTAGTCTCTGTACTGTGAAGTCGCTAGTGGGTGTGCCTACTTCTGTAGCTCAAACGTTATTGGTGGACAGCCTGTTTGGCCATGTCATTTGAAAATATGATCACAGATGAGGCATTTTGCTAGTAAAACTAAGATTTTCTTCTAATTTGACAAGGAATCTGTTTTCTTTTCCCAAAAACTCTAAATACTGCAGGGGAGAGTGTTTTTATATGAACTGCAGCAGTGCTCATTGCATCCTGCCCAACGTTTAGTGAGCCCCTGATCATGACGAGAACAATGCTTTCAGTGATATCATACTGCCCTTAGACGCTTCTTTTTACAACACCTTTTGTGTTCATTTTTATTTCAAATAAATAACTTTCAGATTTGTTTCAGATTTTGTCTTCACTTGCATGGATTGTTATGGGAGAATAGTGAGGGGAGAACCCGGATTGCACACACAACTAACCAACTGTCTTACTAATGATGTCATAACAAATCTTAGACGGAGGATGGTCAAATGCACATAATTATCTCTCCATGTCTTTTCTTCAAAGCGTTTGGAATAATTTTAATAGTTTTGATAGGTTCAAATGGATTATTGACATGCATATAGCCTAGCTGTGTCTCCAGTGATATTTACACTTATTTCAAATAATTATTTGAACCCCTGGTGGCAGTGGGGGCCCTATGCAGCCACAAATGTCACATAATAGGCAGGGCCGGCACTGATTTTAGTAACCATACACCCTAACCCAAACCCCAACCCTAAACCTAAATGTCAGAGGAATAAAATTTTTATCTTAGCCATTGATTATGTGAGTGTGATTGCTGTGAGGCTGCTTTAGCGCCACAAGACAAATTTAACAGATTTGAACTGATACAAAGATGTCTGATGGGAAATGTCAGTAACTTGGTAGAATAGACCTTTTTCACATTGCCACGTTTTGGTATGTGGAAGTAAACTATCGCTATTAACTTTAGCCGTGAATGGGAGACCACAGCAAATATTATTTTTGCTCAAACATCAAAAGAAAATGTTTCCATGACTTTCCACAAGAGGAATAAAATAGAGAGTGGATTACAGCATTCAGATGAGAGAAGATGCCACATTTACTGATAAAGATTAGCCATGAATTATTAAATGAAGCATTGTTTCATAATGGTAGTGGTGGGTACAGTATTGAAACCCCAATGCAGCTGTTTTTTTTTCTTCTTTTTTTTTTGTTTTTTTTTACTAATTCCAGGGTAATAAAACATGAAGCATAATGTAATAAATTTACACCTAATAATAATTATTTTAAAAATTATTAAAAAATGTCTATATTTACGTAACTAAATAAGGCAGAAATGCATCACAGAATGACTTGAGGGCATGAATTATTTGTCAATATTAGGATGTTACAACAGTTGATAGGCCTGCCATGCAGATGTAATTATACGGCTGAACAAAGACTGCAGAAGCATAAAATTAAGACACATTTTCATTTTACCGTCCTGTAATTAGGAGAGTGACTGCCGAGATGAAAGACCTTGACGTACACATTTCCGGTAAGAGCAAACTACTGTATCATCTCATCCAGAGGAATCCAGACACAAGTTCCCTCCATTTATGGCGTCTGCAATTTAGCAGGTGATTATTCTTCCTCCTGTGGTTTTCCTTTTGTGTACCATGGAATTCCATCCGTTTTACCAGCAAAATCTTTTATGTGATATAATGTTCTCTGACACCTCAGTGTATTATATTTAACTAAGATGGGATTTAGTTGAAAATGGTCTAAAATGGTCTGATTAAAAACATTCAAAAAAGTACATCTGTCAGTGGGTTTACTGTGTCGCCCCCTTAATCTAGCAAACTGTACGTAATTTCTGTCACACAACCATGTATTTAGAAACGGCACACTGACTTATGTCAGAGCAAACTTGTGCAGGTCTAAAAATATATACCATGCAACTGCCAATATATAAAACCAAGTGCATTGTTTGGATAAAGATTAGCCATGAATTATTAAATGAAGCATTGTTCCATAATGGTAGTGGTGGTACAGTGCAAGTGTCGGTGTAAGTGATGGTAATAATAAGCTTTGCCTCCAAATGTAGAAATGAATATTCCGAAAATGAAAACTTTTCCTGGCTGGTTCGTGAAAATGCTATCATGCATGTTGCATGTTTCATGTTTATTTTTCTTACCTGTGGAACTGAGAAGCCCTCATGCTCCATCTCTGATTACAATGGTGTCCACTTTCGTATGTGTCTGTCTCTACTGTTCTGTAAATAATGTCTAAGAAAGTGGGACATTAATGGGACAGGACGCTGAAGTCAATTCAGTCTGTAGTTGGATTGTGCCCACTCACTACCAAAGAGACAGAGTCTTTTGAGCTGGCATATAGGTAACCAGAAAGTCTGATTGTGTGCCAGTCTAGCAGAAATGAGCATTGGTTCACCAGTAAACTCACATCCATTTCTTCTAGCCCCCCTCCCTCTCTATCTCTCTTTCTTTCATTTACTCTGGAGGGAAAACAGTCTAGAGAAAATATTGTGTAATTTTCTACCTACTCTCTCAGACAAATATAGCACTGGCTGCAGAGGTGCCAATCCCATTAAGACACAGCTTTTGGTAGGAAGTAAGAAAATATGTTTCTTTTTTTAAAGAACCATATAAAGTCTGTGGCAAAAGGCCAAGTAGTGGTGAATCCAGATGTGTCAGCCTACGCATGCAATTATGACTTGTGTTGTTTTCTGCCACGCTCTTTCACCCCTCCCTCCCTCCATCTTGCTGTGTCGTCTGCCCCTTTTCATGATTCAGGGGGATTGAAAGTCTGGCTATGTACTGTCAAGATCGTCTGAGCTGATTTTGATGAGTTTGTCGTCTACAGACATTAGACATATCTCACAGGTTTCTGCCAGTCCTTCAATTCCTGAGGCATTTGCCACAAGGCTTTTCTGAGAACAGTTTTGAGTGTTAACATTAATAAAACTGAATTTTAATCATTCATATATCATATGAATGAAATCATTAATAAAAAATATACCTGATTCTGATTAGTAAAGGGAAGAGTAGTGTAATCTCTGCCACTTTTTACTTAAATTATACTCAAATAGTAATAAGTTATGCCTAACTTGTTACATTAGTTAGAAATTATTTCGAAAATATTATATTTCAGGATGTCTGCGATTAACTGAAATTAGGCAAAAGTGTCTATAACAAGAAAAATGGTCCCACAAAAGGGGTAAGCTGTGCCATGTAAAAAATGTATTATTGATAACCTAACAGTTAACTACCTTAGTCATCAGTTCGCTATTACTTACTGATTAGCTAATCATATTTCCATATTAGTTAATAGTAGTAACTAAAGTGTTAATGAAGTAGTACTCATTAATCCTGCATTAATTCCTGCATTTTTACCTATAAAGAAAGGACCATTATTATAAATTGTTACTGAGATATTTACCCTATACATTATAGATATACCAGGAATACTGTTTGGCTAAACTAAATATAGTAGCCTGGATCATGCAATACCACTGAATGTTTTTTTTTTTTTTTTTTTTTTTTTTTGGTACTTTTTGCAGTACTGTACATTTAATTTACCCCAAACTAAGACAAGTGACATAATTTGCCTTTTCCTTTTCTGCTGTTTCTTCTCATTAATCTATTTTACCCTAAGGGTTGTGGTAGAATGCATAAACTTTATAAAACTGAATACAGGACATTTTATGATACCTCACAGCTTGAATTGTAAACAAAAGCATCTTTTCTAAATTTATATCAAGAATAGAATAGAATCTTATATGTTAATTTCGACAATTTTATAATAATATGAATGTTTATAAATGCAAATCTGTCGTCACACCTGACATATACGCCATGACAAAATTGGAGAGGACACACTAAAGTAGGTGGACAAATAAAATGTTTAAAGAAAAGAAAATAAGAAAATTATAGTTAATAATAATAATAATCATAATCATAAGAAGAAGAAGAAGAAGAAGAAGAACAAGAAGAAGAACAAGAACAAGAACAAGTAATCTGACTGTAATCTGGTCACATTAATTAAATAGAATGCTCTCTCAGAATATCCTGTGGAATAGATAGAAGTCAAATTAAGTTCACCCAAAACTACACTATTGCATTCGTCTTAAAGCATTTTAAACATTGGGAGATGAATGTGGTAGCTAAAGTGGCCAAGCTAGTTGCTATGCAAGTGTAACTTGATAACCTAGATAGCTAGCAGAGAACCAAATACTAATATAGACCATACTAAGAGAGCTAGTCATATAGTTAAATATCTAGTAAGCCTATTGGTAGAATACAGACTTAAAAATATTTAATAAATGTTAAATAAAAACAGTTAGGTCAACAAAAGAGCTACTTATGTGAGGTATTATGTGTTACAGGTTTCCGCTCTTGAAAACAAACTATTCCCTTCTTTTCTACCTCCTGTTTTGATTAGCAGTGTGATTGGTGAAAAGACAGCCAATCAAAATGCACCCCCTCATCTCTGATTGGCTGAAATTCTGGCACAATGTATTGCTGTGACAATTTGGGCAAGCAATCAGTCAAATCTATGAGCGGATGCAGAGTGGGAATGAGGAGAGAGTGACTGATATCTTGCACACGCAAAAACAGTAGAATTACGTAAATTTCAGAATTCTGTGCAAATAAACTTTGTTTGAGCGTAACATGTATTTTCCTTTGCTCAAAATTAAGCATTGCTTCACAAAACAGTTCATGAGTTTGCAAAACACCTTTTTGTGCTCTAAAAATATTATTTTGTGGCAAAGATATAATTTAACAGAAAATGGCATTAAAATGTCTTAGGACATGAGGAAAAATGTTTGATTTTGTACAAATCCGACGCAGTTTGGAGACATTTTCATGTTCAGTGACACAAATATTCTGACAAAATGTTCCCAATGAAAATATTCCATTTGAAAAACAGTATTCATTTTAAATGAATCACATTCATTAAGGAGACATTTGTCACCCCTAAATTTCTTTGGCAAGTATCGGAAGTGTAGTCTATGTTTAATCCTTACTGGTGTCCTGACTATTTTTAGCTTCGCTCTTCAATACCACTGGCTTGGTATTCAACATACAGTCAAAATGTACTTTACGTTCTAGTGGCAAGGACAGGATGTGATGCACAGCGCTATATGTAGTGTACACACAGTTAAGCTATGGGAAACTGTTTGGCCTCACCCCATCACATAAAAATATAATGGCACTTTGACTATTTGGTTGTAAGACTGTTATTTAGCTGTCTAGTCTTGATTAACAAAAACAAAAGTGGGCATCCATGATTATTTGAGTTTCTTTAAATGAGAAGCACAGACAGATGTTTGTTCTCTCAGAAGCCTGAGCTACTATCAGATGTATTTAACATCTTCAGCAATGATCCAAAAGGTTTACTGTTATCGTGAAATAGTGCAAAGTGGCTTTCTTCGTAGTTCACGTTTTGTCACATTAAATGCCTTAAGCGGTGTCCTCAAAACTATAGACAGAATGAGACGGTCATTGTTGTTTGGAGTCCGTTTGCCAAACCCCTGGTGGATTCATGGTTGACCAGGAGGAATGCATCTATTCATCTCTCTGTTTAGTTGATCTGACAGTATAATGTTATGTTTCTGTAATTTGGGCTTTTCTGTAGGTGGTCTGACCACAGTGAGCTTGAGTGAGAGTCGATAATACGATTAAAAATTTAGCATATTATTTTTTAAAAGTGAGATAAATAAACAAACTGATCATATGCTGTTTTGCTACAAACAACATGCAAGCTTTAGATTTTGGAGCAGGGCCACCATGCACTACATCGTATCCAATATTCATAAGAGTGCAAAAGCTAAGTTAAATTTTCATGCTAGGGGAACACACAATGGACACAATGAGTGTACTGTATGTGTGTTCATGAAAAGATAGGGGAGGTCCATTTTCTCAGTTTTAATTAGGTACCGTAAAACTTAATTCAATATTTTTGTGAGAAATAATTAATTGCTATTAAGACGCCTGCGAACCATGACTATTCTCGTGCAAAATCTTAACAAGTTTGGGGATTTCACCAGCAGTTGCTATTAAAGTGCATGTCCAAACTCTGGAGTTACAGTGGCACATACAATTATGTCCCTGAGAACTACAGTTAATACTAGCCATGATGTATGTCAGTATATCATTATGATTAATTATACTTGCATTCTTTGACTCACCACAACTTCCATGGGTATATAAAGCATGTCATAGAGGTATACTTGCAGATAAAACATAATGCAAGACACAAATGGTGTCTTACATGGCTATATTTCTGTTGTCTTCTAATATATTGCATACAGTCAATTTACACTACTTCTTTTTAAAAGGCTGCCTTCATTTATATTGTTTGCATTTTACATGCAATTTCACCAACCAACTTATGCCTAAAGGCCAAAACATTCTCAAAGCAAGTACAAGAATACAGACGCTTCTAAAAAGTTTGATTTTGTGTGTTGTTGAGTTCCAAAATGTGTCAGACCACAATTCATTACACAACGTAAATACGCGTTGCATTCTCAGCTTTGCCGCATGTGGTGATTTAGCAGACATTGGAGTGAGTTTGCTTCTACAGTGAGTCTTTTCAGACTATTGTTGAGCAAGTAAGTTAGTCAAGATATTTAAAATAACACAGTATAATAAGCATCTGAAGGTAACTCTGCTGACCCCTTAAGTACTGACGGTACCGTAATGGAAAACACATGCACGTCTATGCGTTGGTGAAGCGATTGCATCTTCGTACAAGAACGCATGTAAAGTAGGTTTATGGCCTAAGAGTTAGCACACAGGGAGAGCTTGCAGGGACATTCAAAAGCTCCTTGGCCATGGCCAAAGGCTTGCACGTATGACATATCACTGCACTTAAGATGTAGTGCTCTTCAGAAAGGGCTGTGAGACTTTTTGAATACTTAAGCCAGAAATACTGTATACTTTTGCATGTTTTTTAAGCTCAAATTAGTATATGTGAGCAGTCGACCACTCTAGCCTTTTTTAAGTGAACTCCATGCGATACTGGACTTTCTCTTCTAGAGTTTAAACAAATAAAGATGTCTTTGGAGTCTTTCAGACCTGAATTATACAAATGTATGTTGAGTTCTCGAAAGCAATGGCCCAATTGTGAGTGTTGCCACCTTGTGGACCCACTAGTGCAAGCGATTCCAGGCGCAAGCGCAGACCATGAGTACTCATGTTTAGCAAAAATTAAACAAGTACAGTGCTCACGTACCCTGCTGATGATGGAAGTTAGGTCTTATGCCCTGTATGCATATGCTAGAATATGCAGAAAAAAAGAAGTATACTTTGGGCTTTAATTTCTTTGACATTCCTAAGAATCATAGCTTTAGGAGTCTTCCAATTTAAATTCTCATCATCAATATCAGATTCATTCACAATGACTTTGAAGTCATTTTAAAATCAGTCAGGATTTGGTCATATTGCACCAGTTGTTGCTTGATTTGTGAGTTTCACTAAAAGCAATGAAAAGTGGCAACCAGAAAAGCAGGACAAACTATATCTGTGTCTCCTCTGGGTCTCCCACCAATTGATTATCTGCATGAGCATTGTGTGTGTTTGTGTGTTTTTAGTTTTAGTATTTTTTGCTGCTATTTAATCACTTCTCTTCTAACTCCTTTTAGAGGCATAGTAGTCATGGATTACTTTGAGCAATTTACAGAGCATTCAGGTTAGAAATTATTCTTGGGGATCCTAGACTTGGTCAAGTCAAGTCAAGTCAAGTGGTTTTTATTAATCAATGTATGCGAGTGGACTAGGAATTAGAGATGTAATTATCAACTGCTTTTTATATGGTGTTTACAGTAAGATAATTGGAAGCAGAGTTATGATTTAATTGTGATTTACAGATATATAAATATGTTCTCTCCTTAAAGAGAGCACATGACTGCCTAAATGGAGTGTTTGTGGGTAGGTTTGTCCATCCATCGTTTTTTCCATGTCTTTGCTGAAGCTTCTTGGTTGAGGTCTACCTAAAACTTTCCACCAGTGTACAGGCCTTTTCCAGGGTTTCTTTTGGACTGATGTTACCTCATAACAGACTACTGAGAGCTTCAAAAGAGACAGACATAATATCAGTCTGACCACCTGTTTAACTTGTCGGTCAGTGCCATACAAATGTGTCTGTGTGTTGGTGTGTGTGATAATGTCTACATCTTTATGCCTTTGAGTGAATGTGAGTTTTTTTCTGTGTTGAATGTATGTTTAATTAGTGCATCTTTCTGTATAATTACAACAAAATGCTTGAGCACTTCTCTTTTAAATATTCTTGACCTGTCTGGCATGACAGCCAACTGATGACCCGCAGATTTTGCATTTGAGACTAATCAGTTTGAGACCAAATACAGCAATTCAAATTTTCTGCATTTTATAATACAACACATTTCTGTATAGATTATCAAAACTTTATACTTAATGTCAAAGTAGTAAAGTTGCAAGCTGCTTCTGATCCTGAAGGTTCTGACATACCTGATGGTGGAGAGTGTGGTAGTTTTGTCGTGTCAGATCTTATTAAGTCTTTCTCAGGTACATGCAAGAAATGTCAAAAATAGTACTTGCACTAGGACAAACAAATAGCACCGAATTGCTACTAGCAGCATTTTCTGCATTTGGGATGAGTTGAATGCTTGGGGGAGAATGAGATTGATAGAGTTTATAGGGTGGAGAGTAGGGAGAGCATTAAGGGTGGGGATTTTTTCAAATGTTGTCACAGAGCTTTGCTCAAACCACAGTGCTGCTTTGATAAAAAACCTATACGTGGGAGTCTGGGAAAGAGAGACAGATAAATAGAGAAGGAGTGAGACAGAGAGAGAGTTTAAGAAAGAGAGCTGGGAGGAGAGAGTGAATATAACCACCCACCTAAGCAGCTGTCAGACCAGTGGTCAAAAAGAAGATATTTACACACGTTCTCAGGGACAAGGAGTGACAAAAGTGAAAGAGAGAGTGAAGGAGATTGAAGGAGAGTTTGACTCAGATATTGCACTGTGTTATAGAACAGTTTAAAGAACAAGGATACACAGCAGAAAAGATACAGCTTCAGGACCAGACGAGTGAATGGATGCCTTTTGTAGTCTAAGTGGACTTGATCCTCTGTGGGTGAGCATCTAATGTTAGGCCTTGAATCATGAATAATATATAATCTTATATATTCATTTTATTTGTTTGTTGGAGCCAAATTTATAACTATTCTTATTTTTTATGTTTTAAAATAATGTTTAAAAATGTTTTAATTTTATAATAATATTTTATAATATATAATAATAATTTATAATAATAAAAAATATTTTTTAGAAACATTTTATTTTTTAATTTTATAACTGTACAATGCATTAAAATTGTATTTAAATTTGTAATTTATTTATTTATTTACAAATATATATATAATATATAAAATTATTTGGAAATATATGTATATGATGCAAAGACTTGCCCTGACCAAGAACCAGAAAATAACTGTATTTTACTGTGCTGTTTAATTGTTATGACTTTCCATAGAGATTTAATATTTAATATATGTGTCACCTTAAGTTATTAAGAAGTTATACTATGGTCATATTTTAGAATATGATTCATTTTACATGACATTTGATATTTTGAATGAGCTTGCAGATGGTAATAATCAAGAGTTTAAAATTGTAATACACTGCTTTCATTTGCTCCACTTGTCAGAATTCTTGGCAGGCCTGGGTGAGATCTGAAGGGAAAATACTTCAGACTGTTTCCTAATTAATTGTATTGACTGAGTCCAATCACAGGACTTAAATAATGAAACATAACAGAATAGAAAAAACAAGAAAAAGAAGCAGGCCCATATATTCTGTGCCACTGATGATCTAGCTAAGCCAAGACAAGCATTTGGTAAACTAGAAAAATGTGACTGTAACACAATACATATTCTAGACATTTGCTAGTTCGGTGCCCAACTACCAGTCCAATATAAAATGCACCCGCATGCTATCAAAAGCATAAAAAGTACAACATTTTAACCTATTTTTGGATGTTCTGGAACATTCAGATCATAACTGGTCTGTGTGTGGACATGGTTTGGATTAATATAGTGTTGCGTATGGCCATTGTATCTATTCTTTAATTCAGAAGGAATTTAGTTAGTCTAATATCATATAACTGGTCAAAAATCACCAAATCCACACCCTTCTCTTCATCTCTAGGACTGGAACCAGACATGGTACACGCATAACCCTGAATTGAGCGACTGCTTCCAGAACACAGTACTGGTGTGGGCTCCATGCATCTACCTGTGGGTCTTCTCTCCATTCTACTGCCTTCGTCTGTACTGCCATGGCCGAGGTCGGCTGCCCCTCTCTTCGCTCTGCAGTGCCAAGCTGGTGAGACAGACCACTAAAACTTGTTAATGTTATACAAGCCTGTCCTGTGCTCATAAGTACCAGCTATGTGGGCTGTAAAACCCAAACCAGAGAGTGTCAAAACAAAGTGAACGTGGTGGTCTGGGTAGACTCAGGGGTCGAGTTTAGTGGTCAAGGAAGACAGAAAAAGAAAGTGGTGTGTGTAACCTCAGTTTGTTGTATAAGTGTGGTTAGCACTCTAGTGAGCTGTGATTTCGATTTTCACTCTTCCATTCGAAAACCCCTTTTGTTTGAAATATAGTTGTTTCTCCATTTGTTTAGAGTCAAGCAGATTCCCAACTAGCCTAATCATAATGTAAATCGCACCTCTCCTCTACATATCAGTGCTCACCGGAGCTTCCGGAAGGGTGACTCAGTTCTTACCCTGATATGAATTGTCTTTGCTCTTTCACAGTTGTTGGGGTTCTTCTTGGCATCCTTTGGTTTTGTGGAATTTTTCTACATCCTGTTGGAAAGAAGACAGCAAATTGAGCAACACCTTGTCTTCTTGCTCAGTCCCATCTTACGCAGTCTTACCGTGGTAACGTAAACCTTAGGTTCTATCTTTATTATGAATTTTTAAGTCTTTATTATTGCAATTACATTTGGTGTGGCTAGAGGGACAGAACTTCCAAAAATAGTCTTTTGACAACTCGTAATAATTACTACAAGAGTGCAAAGAAGATATAAGATTTAGGATGTAAGATATAGTACGACTTTGCTCGTACAATAAGATGCAACTTTCTTCCCCATAGAAACCAACCAATCAACAAAAAAATTCAAATCAATACAATACAGGCATCAAATGTAACGCTAGCCTCCTGCCCAACACTTTATTTCAAGAAAGAAAACATTTGGTTACTTATTCCATATTTATTTTTGTATTACAAATGGCTAATGTATGTCAAACCTGTGTTTCTCTCATCTTGTTCCAAAGCCCAATGTTTTCTTTCTTCATGATACACAAATGTTATTTTCCTAATGAAATAATGGTTAGATTTAGGATTTGGGAAAAGGGTTAGACTATATGGGTAGGTTTAGCTTTGGGTTAGGGGTTAAACGTTAATCATTGGTTCATCATACAACTATTATTACAACTTTTCATGAGACCGAGTTGGAAATTGCATACTTTACTATGAAGATAACTTAATTAAGATAACTGAACTTAATTTGCTGATCAGGCAATTACATCAGTTTGGAACATGGTGTGCAGGCTAAAGCATCCAAGAAATATAAGCCTAAATGACTAATGCATTACTCCCATACACAAATATACACTAAAGGTTAAAGCTTCATTCTTCAACACCTACAACCATTCCTGACCATCATTCATTTCTCAGCACACCTGCTTGTGTCTGTAATGTGGCTTCTAAACCCTTACACAGCAGGAACTGTTTTCATCTAATAGACTGTGACATTTCGATGTGAGCTTGGTTAGTGGCACACCTATGCGCAAGCTAGTGAACACAATCTTACCATCTCTTTCTGTCTGCATATTCCATTTGCATTCTGCAAAGACGGCCTCCAGACCAGACTCCTGACCCATCTGTGGTCTCCTCAGACACCTAAGTAAACATTGGCTGGTTTCAAGGACAAAACACTTAAGAGTTAAACAGTGCCTTTTTGTCCCTTAACACCCTAATCAGCAGAAGATTGTGATCTTAATTGGACACATAGAAAATACAAAATAAGCACTGTAATTACTTAGCCAAGCTCAGAGATGCAGGTCAATAAAACCCCAGAAACCATCTAGGGTGCATAAAAGTAGCTTTTAAATTGCGAAAATATTGTTTTGTTTACCACCTAAGGTTTCTCTTCTGGGCTTGTGTAATCAACAGTTTAGATTAAGTGAAAGCAAAAACAACCACACATTGAGTCCTACTCATGGAGTTAACCATTCTCAATGATCTCAATTCAGCTTTCACAACCTAAATGCTAACTTTTACCAATTTGAGACATACCACAAAACAGGACACAGACCTGTTAAAAGGGGCAATTTGGAGCTGAAGTCTGCCATAATTCTTAGCTACTCTTTTATGCTGCTGCTGATTTCACTGCGTGCTAGTGTTTGGAGCCACAGGATGCAGATCTGTCTCTGTCTTCTATTGCTCTTAACACTCCAATATAATTACTAGCTGTGTACCAAGTCTATGGTTGGAAAGCAGCTTTAGCTTCCTCCCACTGTCCAGATGAAGAGTCATGGTGTACTATTATGAAACATATCAAGCCAAAACACAACATCAACAATGCAGATGTTCCATTTACGTGCTTTGTTTCAAGGTTTTGCAAAACCTCTGCGGCTATTTTTCATTAGCAGGTAATTAAGAGTACCTTTTAAAAGTTTCACCTCATTTTTCTGAGGTTATAAGGCTTTGGTTTGGAGGAGTCGTCCATGGAGCTTTTCCAAATACCTCATCTGTACCACACCAGGAGGTTCTTGGTTACATAATAAAATGTTGTGCTACCTAGGAGATACTGCAACAAATTATGTTACCTCCAATAAAATTAGAATTGAATTGATCAAAACAACACATTAACCCAGGCATTGGGTAAGAGCCACTGTGTGACAGACTGGTTTGGATAAATGGAGAATGTTGAATGCTTTTTGGAGCAAGAAAAGTCACAGTAATTCATAGAGATGTAGGATCAACAGAGGCCACATTTTACTGTTTTATTAGAGGAGGCAGCTGTGGTGGTAGACAGGGAAATCCCAGTATAACCTCAAAACACAAAACTGCTGAGGCAAAAAAAAACAAGGTTTATTTATGGATGGATTAGTCAGGTCAAATAAAAGCAGAGCACAATTTTAAAAGTAGGGTTTCCCAAACATACCACAGCTACTATCAAAGTTTGGGTATATTTTGTATTCATTTGTTTTGTAGTAACTCAAATTAAATTCTTAATTGATCCATCCCTGCTAAAACAACAGAGTAGACCAGTTTAAGCTGGTCTCCCAGCCTGACAAGGCTGGTCTTTCGGCTGGTTTTAAAGTGGTTTGAGAACTTGTCAGCTCTGCCCAGCTAAACCAGCTGAACACCAGCTTGGTCAGACTGGTAGACCAGCTTAAATCAACTAAGACCAGCATAAACCATCAAACTATTTAGGCTGGTTTCAGCAGGGATATGTATTGAACCTATAGTAACCTACAATGTTTCAATTTGCATAATTCAGAACATATTCATAAGGTTGAGTTTAGATCCAGGGTCATTTTGTAAGTCAATTTGTATCTTGAACTGTATTGATTCCAGTTGATAACAATGTCATTAAAAGCTCTATGTTTGACAGGTGTTAGCTGTGTGTGTGATTCATTGGGAGAGAGTATGGGGATGTCGTTCCTCTGTCTTCCTGTTCTTCTTCTGGCTGTTGGGCGTTGTCTGCTCCCTGATTCCGCTTCATGCAAAGATCCAGCTGGCTCTAGAGCAGGTGAGAGAAATGACACTGACACAGACACCTCCATTCCGAGGAAGTTCAATTTCACGCTTCATTCTGAAAACCCTGGACAAACCATTACATACAGTAACATACGGCCGCTTATGGGCATATGTACACACATTCACATATGGATGACTGCAGCAAACACAGATGCACATGTGGAAACATACACGTGCTCAAACACAAACACATTTACATGCTCAAACAAACATGTTCACACTTAGAGTACAGAGGCATATGAAAAAACATAAAAGCACACCCACACAAACACACATCCTCATACAGCAGCATAACAGTGTCTACTTTTAGTACACTTGTTGATTCACTCAAGGTTAGGATTTGGTTTGTCACATTCATATTATAAGTTCAAGTGAAGTCCAAGTAAGTGTTAGTTTGAAACATATGTTTGATAGAGAGATATGAAATCTGACATTTGCCCATATTGGATCTGATGTGGAAGTATGAGTGCCATTTCTAAATTTCATTTTTTCCTTTCAATATCCATAAAAGAGATCCTGCTTTACATTTGAACACACTGACTTGTCTTAATAACAAGTGCTTTAAAAATGACATTCAGTACGGCAGTTATGTCAAAAGCCATGTACAATTACATCTTTCCAAGACAATTCATATCCATTCATTTTCAGCCCAAGGAAAATATCACAGCTAGCATGAAAGATAATTTAACTTTAGAGACCAGACTGGGCAATTCTGACAATTCTTATCGCCCTACCCCAATAAACTGGGTCAAAACATAAAGACAGATAAGCATATTTCTCACTGCCATGCTGAGTTTATAATTGAATAAGAATAGAATACATTTTGACTGCCCTACATTTTGACCACCAAAACTACTCTGTCCTTGTTTTTTTATTTTATGGTGTGGTCAAGAATATAGCCTCTATCTTGGCAAGGGACTCCACAGCCAAGCGGATGTTTGCTACAGATTTGTCTCAGACGAAACTTGTACTTTAATAGAGTAGCCAGGAATTCAGATAGAGTGCTATATACAGTACACCAGGAAGACAAATTTAGAATCCACTATGTTTTTTAAAAAATGCTTGCGCAGCACATGAACAGCACATGTGAAAAACTTAAATGGCTGCAATCTATGAGTTTCCAGATTGTAGCGTGTCTGGAGGCCCTTTACAGCTCTTATCATATGTAACTCATTTATATAAAGCAGGCCATTAAAGAGTTTGTTTTTTTTACCATGATTTGCCTTAAACCTACACTATGAAATCTTTTTTTGTTAAAAAATAAAAAAAATGTATTGAGAGAGGGCAACAAAAATTCTTAACAGGCAAGATATTTTATTGATATGGTTTATGTATAGTTGTGTAATCACACACACACACACACACGCGTAATCAGTGCAGAACTTTTCACTTGCTTTTATTTATATAAATAATGAACATTGCCTAACTTTTGTAACATAATTTATTTCAAAACATCTATGTTCCTAATAAGTCAAAACAACAGTGTAAGATATGGCACTTACCTGCTCAGATTGCATGTTTTCGGATATCCGTTGTTTCCTTTTTTTTAAAGTTTCTTCCTGTATCCATGTGACAAACAACCGGTTCCTTGAACCACATTCATCCATGCAGAGGAGCAGAGCCGAAGCACAACCAAAACAATGTTATTCCGTAAGATGTATGCAGTTCTATTTTTTAACCACTAGAGGTCCAAAAGTTACATAGTGTAGCTTTAACTGTTCAAAAGAAGCTTTACTGTGTTGTTAATGTCCATGCACAGCCACATCATCTGACATTAGGCAAAGTCACAGCAAGAAGGGGCAAGCCCACATGGCACAATTTCTTATAGAATAAACAGCAGATCATATTTTTACATCAGTCCTTAGTTTGGGACATGACATCACTCGATTAACAACATGTCTCCAGCTTTCTTAATCATCAAGCTCTTCAATGCATGGTCCGAGAAATCTTTCATGATATTTTTATTGACCTTATGTGAAATGCCCTCACAATATGGCCCTTGAGCTACAAGGTACTTTAGATGTTGTCTTGGGTTTAATGTTCATCAACAAGATGTGGTTTAGAGAGTTCCCCTGCATGAAGTTCTCATGCTGGTCTTTGTTTGTTAGTGCTGGTTTGGTGCTGATCTAGCTGGTGGAACAGCAGAGCCATAGTGTTTACCAGTATAAGTTTGTGAAGGTGGTCCCTGGTACAGATATTTAACCAAGGAAATTTCATTTACATTTATGCATTTGGCAGACGCTTTTATCCAAAGCAACTTACAGAGCCCTTATTACAGGGACAATCCCTCCAGAGCAACCTGGAGTTAAGTGCCTTGCTCAAGGGCACAATGGTGGTGGCCGTGGGGTTTGACCCAGTGACCTTCTGATTAGCAGCCCTGTGCTCTAGCCACTACTCCACCACCATCACCAATCAATTGTCTTTGTAATTCATCTTAGTCTCAGACGAAGTTCTGGAAGTGTCTGAACGTGTCTGAAATGTTGTGCTGCAGTTGTGCAGTGTGACTGTTCCTACAACACCCAGTCAACGCTGTCAAGGGCTGCGATTAAGACCAAAGTCTGAGCTACAAAGTGTACCGGACAGTACTGACATAATGTTGCAGTGTGCCATGCTTTTACCCCAAGATCTCTCTGGGATCATATTGTAGTCTGCCAAGCAACCATAAAAATCATACAGTGTGCACCCAGCTTTATCCAAAGGTAATTCTAGATAACCATGGAAGTCTTGCTGGTTAAGCTAGACTTGTTGGTACACCGGCAACATATAAACAATGGGAAGTCTTTGGATGGTGAAAAGAATAACCTCACTTTACGTTTATGGGAAATCCTTGGTTGTGGTACTCATTTAAAATGGACAGTCTGCCTGAAATCTCTCTTTCTCTAAACTCATTCTGTTTTCTTTGCTTTCAAGGGTTTCTCTCCGGATATTGTGCGGTATCTGGCCTTTTTCTCTCACTTTGCCCTGCAGTTGGCGCAGCTCTTCCTTAGCTGTTTTGCAGACCGGGCACCCTCAGGCAAAGCTGTCCTCAAGGTATGAAAAGAATAAACTCTGCAGCTTGAAAAGCCATCCCCCAAAATAATACATCTCAAACAATCCTGTGGTGAACTGCTGTTGTCTACTCTCAGTTTTATGTAATAGAGTAAACAACCCCTCCCTTTTGTAGTGAATTATGGTAATGGCTGTAGGAAATCCTACAACCATCTCCTGCAACTATGTGGTGCCTAGATTTAAACTACACTCACGACTCTGGAAGTTTTTCAGAATTTAGCTTGTCTCATCTACATATACACTCAGGTTTTATGTGGTCTTACTGCCCAGATAATGATATATGCTTATTTTAAAGAAAAGTATTGACTCATTCCACCTACAGTTTGGTTGTATGCAAATTACACACATAGCTCAAAGCAAAAAACCAATTTCACAGAATGTAATCTGCAGTCATATGTTTAAATCCCCTCGTGAGATAATGATCCATCTCACTGTCCTGCTCCAGAGAAAAACAAGGAAACAAGCTCAAAGAGGAATTAGTGTGTTTCTGATGAGGTTGAAGCCACAGACGTCAGTACCACACCCCTTGATCCCCTCCTGGCTCAGTCACTTCCTGTGCTGGGTTATTCACAATGTCCTGAAGATTGAGACCTCCGGTGAGGAGGAGTGTGGGAGATAGAGAGAGAGAGAGAGAGAGAGAGAGAGAGAGAGAGAGAGAGAGAGAGAGAGAGAGAGAGAGCATGAAACTGTGGGAGGTAGTGTGTTACTGTGGCACATAAGGCACACACAAACACACACATACAGTACACATAGAGGTCTAACTCTTACTCACAAAGTTTCTCTGTTTACTCTTAATTCACTGTTGCCAAATATGATTTCTAGCGACTTGGTTTCTCCTTCCAAGAAAAAAAACTGAGAATCTTCTTTGTCCAAAAAGGACTGTTGACAGTTTCACACCTGGCTACATCTTTTGTGCATAATGTTAGAACAAATTTCAACAGGTCTTGATATAGTTTATGATATATTTGAATCCCTAGTATATTTTGTTAAGATTTTGACTGTTTGATCATTCTGACAACCAATCTGTTTGTGTTTTTTTCTCTCAGAACTCATGTCCTGTTCAAGATGCATCATTTTTGTCCAAGATCCTCTTTTGGTGGTTTAGCGGGTAGGAAATGAAATATGTTTCTTAATCCCATGTGAAAATACTCATGTTTTAAATACTTTTTGGTCCAGTTCAAGTACTTCAAAGGTTTGTGTGGGGTTGTGGTTCCAGGTTAGTTTTTAAAGGATACCGTTCTCCACTACAAGCAGAGGATCTGTGGAGTCTGAGAGAAGAGGATACATCTGAGAGAATCATATCGGACCTAGAGGAAGAATGGACAGTGGAGTGCACCAAGTTACAGCAGTAAGTGCTCTAAGAGGCCGTTCAGACCAAATACATTCTTGCACTAGAAAATATCTAGATACAGCACAATGAATATAACAAAACGCAGGTGTCTTGAGATGCATCTTTAAAAATGTAAGTTCTTTTTTAACTTGACCCAGTTTCTAAAAAAGCAGTGCACAATGAAAGGAAAACAGCAAGAAGTGGCATAACGGTCAAAGACCTCCATCTAGTGCATGTGTACATAGAACAAATTGCAGACAGATGCAAAAACATGTTTGGAACAGCTCCAAAGGCCATTGAAACATCAAATGTACTTGTACTGAGTTGGAATGTCTAATAAAAAAATCCTAAAGTCATCAGACATGTGCCGCAAAATTGGTTTTTGATGCTGTTGTGGATACTCCTTATGCTTTAATCACATTTTCATCTGAAAGACGCCCACAAAAGGAACAGGCCTAAATTATGTCAAGAGGAACACTACTGCATCCATGTTGGAAACAGGTCAATTGGCTGGCTTGTTAACACATTTCAGCTTTGAACATCCAGTATGTTTAAGTCCTCTGAAATGCTCTTTTAAGCCCTTGCTTGTTAAATTTTACAATTTGTGAAAACTTGTCTTGCTTTGTGGTGCAGGATCTTTTAATGTCATTCTGTTTTCAATTAGAAAAACTATGTTTAAGCTTTAGCACCAATTCCTTATGCACATTTGCCTCTTCTCCATCTACAGGCAACAGAACTACCTAAGCAACAGTATTGCCTTGGGATCTCGACTACCAGACCAGGCTCAACTCCTCAGGAAGATCCAGAAAGAGCAGAGTTCAGGATTCTGTCTCTTACGAACATTAGCACGTAGCTTTGGACCCTACTTCCTTACTGGGACAATGTGCCTGATGTTCCATGATGCTTTCATGTTTGCAGTTCCACAGGTTCTAAGGTGAGAAAGCCTTATGTGAGAGAAATGAGTCACCCTGGCCTGGTGTTCAGTTTGAGTTCATAAACCTTGGGCTTTTAGAGTATTGGGCTGTGTTTATGAAAAGTTCTGCCTTCAAATAAACACAGATGGTCCCTCTGTGCTTTTCAAGAAAGCTTGCGAGGTAATCAAAATATTTTTAGAAGAGACATCTTACGGTTCACAATATCTTGGGATGAAAACAGGAAGTGGCAATGTGCGGCAGGTGCTTGAGTCAGAGACGCAATACCAGTCAGACAGAGATCATACTGTTTCTGCCCACAGAGATGCAATTATGACTTCAAGTCTGAAAGCTTGAGAGAGTGAGAGATGACCACAGCCGTAGACATGCTAGCTTCAGGGAGGATAGAAAGCAAAATCAGTCAGTTACTAGTGAACTTCAGCAGGGATATCGAAACTATAGCAAGTAGATCTATTGTACTGGGATCTATTGTCGGAAAGATATGGGCATTGGTGAAAACTGTGGAAACATTCAAGGTCTTCTGCCCTCAGAATAACTGATGTGGGTTTTGCAGCATTTGGATTGGATTAAGAAAAAATTGTTTTCCAGTGGAACATGCAACTTATTGTTAGGCTCAACAAATCTACTATTCTTAATTTTTAAAATATTTTCAAAGAAAACGGTGGGTTTAAGCGCTACAGTAAACATGTGCTTGATCACATGTGGTCTCTTTGACAGTAATCAAGCCAAATGCTTAGGTACACCAGCAAATTAGGAAATTTATTTATAAAGTTCCTTCATTCACTTCTGTCTTCTCTTTCTTTTTTGAAGTCTGTTGTTAGGCTTTATGAAGGACGAAGAAGCTCCACTGTGGAAGGGCTATTTCTATGCCTCTCTTATATTCCTACTCTCTTGTCTTCAGTCAGTCTTCAACCACCAATACACATACACCTGCTTTACTGTGGGCATGCGGGTTAAAACAGCTGTCATGGGCCTGGTTTACAGAAAGGTAGGCAATCTCCCCAACATAAGACGTTGCTATACAGTATGAAAACATGTGAGATGATTGGTCAATTCAAAGGGGAATTTCCCAAAACTTTATCATGTTGTCAACCAGGGGCCTAACAGTTTTTCTTTCTTTTCTCTTTCTTTCTTTCATTTCTCTTTCTTTCTTTCTTTCTTTCTTATGGAAGTCTCTTGTCATGAATAGTGGAGCACGCAGAACATGCACAGTGGGGGAAATAGTGAATCTAGTCTCTGCTGATACCCAAAAGTTGATGGATTTTGTAGTGTATTTCAATGCAGTGTGGCTGGCACCCATTGAGGTCACACTCTGTCTCTTCTTTCTTTGGCAGGTAAGGGCACTATGACCACATATAGTTCCTTATTTTAATTACTCTCAGTCTCCTCAATTATTGTCTCCCTGGTCCAATTAGAAATACAATTATTAAATATATTCTAGCATTTAGATATTTTGGTTGAATGGTTATTTTTTCAGCTTCTGCATTGCACAAAGAAAAATGTGTGTCAATCAAATATAACTTCTTTCAGCATTTAGGGCCATCGGCTCTTGCAGGCATTGCCACAGTGATCCTTATTTTCCCTTTGAATGGATTCATTGCAAGGAAGAGAAGCAAACTCCAGGTACTGTACTGTTGTAAAACATGATTCATATTCTCCAATTATCTTCCATCTGAGGCCCTGATTCCTTAGCTTGAATCATTTCAAAGAAAGATGGATAATTTTGAATAAGATTCTCATTACAGGAGACAGAGATGAATATTAGTTTAGATCCTCAATCAGCTCATCCACTAAGATGCTTTTTAAGACAGCAGACTGTAGAGGATGGCTCAGTTTCCTTCCAGTGAGTGCTAAAGTAAGTTAGCGTGAAGGGTCCACAGCTGGTTTAGATAGTGAAGTTAGCACAGTATGGGTGTGCATGTTGGATTCAAGCTTCTCTCGCTGCTTTGAAGTTCTCCACATTTCCTCCGAAGCAAAGCCACCACAGTGCTGGCAAATTGCAATAAAAGCTAAAAGTTTAATTTCTTAAAAGTTAAAAGAAAACAACAGACATTTGGCATTACACTGCTTGGGTCAATCTCTCAGCTAAGATCCATAGTATTCTAGGAATGACAGTTAGTACATTTTTGCCTTCTTGAATTTTATCAATCATTCTTTTTGAAACTGACAAAAACAGTATATGGTGTAAGGTTTTTCTAAGTTGTGTCCTCTCAAGAGCTCTTGATATTCTGACTGTTGGCTGTTGTATGTCCATTCCGCAGGAAATCCAAATGAAGTACATGGATGGACGGGTCAAGTTAATGAACGAGATTCTAAATGGTATTAAAATCTTGAAGTTCTATGCTTGGGAAAAGGCCTTTCTGGAGCAGGTCCTGGGATTCAGAGAGAAGGAGCTTAAAACTCTGAAGAAATCTCAGATCTTATACTCTGTGTCCATTGCTTCCTTCAATTCCTCAACCTTCTTGGTGAGAAAAGAGAGTGATTCATAAATTACAGTCTCAGGGCTATCACTTTTAATGTGGACAAACTTGTGAGAAGGACCTAAATCAAAATGTTCCAATGTGCCTTATACAGTTATTTCCATATTTTGCCAGATTGCTTTTGCTATGTTTGGAGTTTATGTGCTCATTGATGATAAGAATGTTCTGGATGCTCAGAAAATCTTTGTGTCGATGGCTCTCATCAACATCCTGAAAACTCCACTCAGCCAGCTTCCTTTTGCAATGAGTACAACCATGCAGGTAATGATTACATGAACTATCACAATTTACCTTATGCCCCGATTATTTAAGGGTGCAGTTTCTGATTAGTTTGCCTATTTCTTAATATCAGGATTTTGGTCGACTACTAATCTTGATTTAAATGTACAAATGATTCCTGTGTTCCAGGCTGTCGTCTCTCTTAAGCGTCTGGGGAAATTTCTCTGTCAAGATGAGCTTAAACTAGACAATGTGTCCAGAGACCCATTTAAATCTGGTGAGCGGTCACTTGATGACACATATTACATTTCAACAGATCAGCAAGGCTAAAAACAGACTCAATAATATCTGTACACAGTCAGACTTTCCCTCTGTCCCTCTCTTGAAAAAATATGAATGGAAGTGAGACAAACAATAGTTTGGTAATAGCCTCAAAATTTCACAGTTGGACGTTAATACTGTCTCACTTACTCTCACTGGCAATAGCTAGAGTGAGAACAATTAGAGATCTCCGAAAACCTATTGGATCAGCCTATATAGGAGTGTGGTATCAGTGCAGTGCTGTCTGCTAGATTATTTAAAGGTAAATAACTATTTTTAATTAATAAAAGGTGTGCTTGTTTAAGCTAGTGAAAACTGTTATTTTAAAGATGACGCTAATTAGATTATGTAATTAAAGTGAGTCTACGATTTCACAAGATGCTGGAGAAGTCTATATAGGCAGAAGAACTCACCATAATTGTAAGTGTTCTGTCTCTCCAGAACATGTTGTGCTTGCAACACAGTTGTGCACTAGTCTGTCTCCAGAAATTACATGTTATGGCAAGAGATTAAGGCATAATATGTTATATGCATTATTTTCTTTTCCACTTTCATTGTTACACATTTTATTTCAGGTGAGGATGGTTTAGTGTTTGAGAATGGAACTTTCAGCTGGTCTAAAGATGGCCCTCCATGTCTAAAAAGGTATAATAATTCTGAACGTTTCCACAAAGCACTTAAAAACACAATAAAGCATCTAGCATAGAAGCTTCTGCAACTCTACACTCAGTTTGTCTTCTGTGTGTGTGTGTATGTGTGTGTGTGTGTGCGCGCACGCACAGGATCAGTGTTAAAGTTCCCTGTGGTTCACTCGTTGCTGTCGTCGGCCATGTTGGCAGTGGAAAATCATCGCTGCTTTCTGCCATGCTCGGAGAGACTGAAAAAAGAAGCGGGACCGTCTCTGTCAAGGTAAATACACTAATAAACTATAGCTATCTGTCATATATAGATTAAAAAAATCATGGTAGTTATAACGGCATGTTATGACACCATAATGATATTTAAATGACAGTCCTGTCTTTAAAGAACATAAAGAGCAGATTCATATATTGTAATATATATATATATATATATATATATATATATATATATATATATATATATATATATATATATATATATATACTGTATATAGCCATACAGTTGGTTCTCTGCATTGTCTCACTTCTTTCTATTTAGGGCTCCATTGCCTACATTCCCCAGCAAGCATGGATCCAGAATGCCAGCCTGCAGGACAACATTCTGTTTGGAAGGGAAAAGAAAGAAAGCTGGTACCAGCGAGTGCTGGAGGCATGTGCCCTGCTACCTGATCTAGACAACCTGCCTACAGGAGATGCCACTGAGATCGGTGAGAAGGTGAGAAACCACAAACCTTACCCCAAGTTGGGAACTGAAACTGTAGGAGCTGAAGTTATAGATCCAATTGTCATATCATTCAATAAGATCATAAGCTCTGTTGAAAAGACCAGCACTGCTTATCATAAGGATATGTTGTGTTTTGGATGCTGGTCACCAGCATGGGTTGTCCCAACAAGCTTTTCAACTTAGCTTAGCCAGGAAGATGTCCTTGGTCATCCATCTTCATCAGAAAGACCACGCTGGCTGACCAACATTTTTTGTTGGTTATGAACATTGCTATTCTGGTCCACAAGCTAGACCAGCACTAATCAGTATGGAAATGCATGCTTTTCAGCAATGAGAACAATTGAGAAAGCGTCAGTATATATCATATTTTTTTATTAGGGTATAAATTTGTCTGGAGGGCAGAAACAGAGGGTGAGTCTTGCACGTGCTGTTTACCGAAAAGCTGATGTCTATCTACTTGATGACCCTTTATCTGCTGTGGATGCACATGTTGGTCAGCACATCTTTAACAAAGTCATTGGACCCAAGGGCATACTAAGAGACAAGGTGATTATCACTGTCTGGTTTAGACTGCAGTTGGAGTGTGTAATTTTCTTGCTAATGCTCACAAAATATTCCAAAAGCTAACATCAAGTTTTGTTCTTTTCTTTTTTACAGACACGAGTTTTGGTGACCCATGGAATGAGCTTCTTGCCTCAGGCGGATTTGATCCTGGTTCTGGTAGATGGGGAGATCTCAGAAAGAGGCTCATATAAGGAGCTTTTGAACAGGAATGGTGCTTTTGCTGATTTCATTCATACCTTTGCATGCTCTGAAAGGAAAGAGTGCCTTTCAGAGGACTTTAAAAGAGGTAAGGTTCCTGTGCCGAGAGGTCCAGTATTTTGCTATAATTCATTTTCTTTCAATAACACCACAAAGCTAACTGTCATATCCAAATGATATGACTGAATAAACCTTTTATTTTTTGTTAAACCTTGGTTTTATGTTAAAATAATTTACTTGCAGGCTCCAGAAAGTCCTTAAGATTGAGTGTTGCAGACTTCATGCCATTCTCCAGGGATCTGTCCCAAGAGCAGCTCATTGGGTATGTGATTTCAGTGCTAATGCATATAAATGTATGTGATTTCAAATGACATTCAGTAAAGGAAAACTAATATTGGTGCTGAATGGCTGTAGTTAAAGTTGGCTGAACTAGATAGTTTGTTAAAGCTGAAGTGAATAATTTCTGCTCCACTAGCTTTACCAAATGGAATTTCAAAAATAATCACTACTTTCAGATTCCAGAAAAATCCCTCATCTGCCATTGTCTGTGAAGGGATTTAGTGACTTTTTTGAAAGGGTATATTTACAACTGTCAGCATTCATCATCAATTATTTGTAGGGAATTTGCATAATGGTTAGCTTATGGCTGTATGCTTATGCCTAGATAATTTTCCAACAACTAATGCAAGGAATTTTGCACAATAAGAGGGTTAACGATTGATTTGTGGAATATTAAAATAATTAATGTTTACGTCTGATCAGAGTCTTAGGACAGCGATGAGTTGATTGGAATGAAAGATTAATTCTTACATTAATACTACTTTCATAGCCATTGAAAATAATATCACAAATAGATTTTAAAAAAACGGTTTATGGGCAATGAAGCTTTTCAGGATCAACAGATTTTTAGGCACCAACATGATTTGATCAAATTCACCAGGGTTCCTCAGTACGTTGCATGTGAGCCGGATGTGAGAGACAAATTTTTGGCCCTCGCTAAAAGCCTGTCTGCACCAAATCCGTGACGAGTTTGCAGAACAAACTACTGATAATATATCTATACAACAAATAAAAACAAAAAACGATTTCACCCCTGTACAGTAGGTGGCGATGATGCTGTTGTACACACATTTATACCAGTCTCCTGCTCTGCCCAGCTGTTAATGCTAGAGACTAATATATTAAATGTCGTAAAAGCATTTATTTACCTAATTTGGTGTAATGTTATCTAGAACAGAACTTTATATTTGCACATTTATTTTACTATGAGTATATTCCAAAGAGACTCTCAAAGCCCACTAATCTTCTTATAATGTCTGGATTAATGCCTGGATATTATAACACAAGGTAGCAAAGTTTGTTCGTTGCAGGTGTTTTTTGTTGAGTTGAGGTTGGCCGCACCCCCCAAGGTGGCTTGAGCCAATCAGAAGTGTATTTCACTTTCACATGGTCATTTCTGTCCTACCCTCATGATTATTAATTTATGACCAATTGTTCTAAGGTTTGTGAGTTTTCTGCTCAAAAAGCCAACATTTTAATCATGACTTTCATAAGAGAAATATAATTGCAAATAACCCAAAACTACTTCACACCATCACTCTGGAATTTAAAAAAACAATGAATTTCATACTAAACACTTGTACTTTCTTATTAAATGACAGATATAATTCAGTTATAATACGTGATAAAGCATCCTAATATTTAGTTTGTTCATTTTAAACATGGATAATACCTTACACGTTATGAGAAACATTATTGTCTGGGTTATCATCTGCATTAGATGCATTTGTCAATATTTGGAAAAATCCTACATATGGCTGTGTATTTGGATAGTAGTGAAATAAGTGAAATAAGTAGTGAAATAAGTACAAATGTTCCTGAATTAAGCTTCATATGAGTTGGTAAGCCACAATGGATAGTGTGTTAAGGTTTGCCAGATGCGACAATCTCAGACTTGTTGGCACTAGTCCGAATTCGTTTATAGCTCAGGAGAAAGTCAGTTTAGATTCTGTATTCAAGTCATTCTGTGTAGGATTGTTCAATTTCTCTTCTGCTTCGAAGTCCTGTAACAGATGGTCCCGTCCCAAACTCACACCATTGGTTGCTGTGTTGGGCTTGACAGGTTGCTCAAATAAACAAAATTATATTTTTATAGTGCCACAGAGTTACACTTTAGGTGAAATCACACACACACACGCACACACACACACGCACACACACACACACAATCAAAACATCTTGCGACTCACTCTCAGCTGTAAAGTTTATTCTGAAATTCTAGAAACAACAATTATCTGATTACAACATGATTGATTTTTATCTCACTTCTCTTTCAGTGGTGACACAAACAGCATTACAATGCAGAGTGTTGAGCCGCTAAACGATTCTGATGAGGACCAAATCCCAGAAGACCTGGGGAAACTGACTAAGGTTGATAAAGCAAGGATAGGCAGAGTAAGATAATTCGTTTTAAATCTTACTTTTGAAACATTACAAATTCCCATTTTTATTAACCACAGATGTATGACTTTTTGACTGTCTCCATTTTATAGGTCAAACTTGAGTTGTACATTGAATACTTCCGCACCATTGGTTTGCCTTTGATTGTTTCCATTGTATTCCTTTATGCCTTCCAACAAGCTGCGTCTCTGGCTTATAATTACTGGTTAAGCTTGTGGGCTGATCAGCCTATCATCAATGGGACTCAGTTAAACACAGATTTGAAACTTGGAGTCTATGGAGCTCTTGGTTTTGCTCAAGGTCAGTAGCATCAAAAGCTGTGCCTCAAATGATGCATTATACACTGTGCACTTACACTATGCATTCAGCAATCTATTGTTTGAAATTTTAATGTGTAGTTTTGCTACACGGACGCATTCAGCGTATTTCTGCTGATGGGAGTGATGTTTCAAATGCATGCGATATGTTGCCGCTATCCTCAATCCAACACAGATATCTCAAATAACATATTCACAACATGGGGTGATGGTAAAGCATTCACATTACATTAGCAAGGTGCTGTCTTCAAAGAAGTTTCAGTTGTTGCCATATTCACCATTAATTACAATTGTTTTGTCAGGCCAGTATTGTGGCCATATAACCCTGCCCCTTCCACTATTTTTGTGAAGGAATAATTTGGGTACTAATTGTACTCTTCATCTCATAGCATTTTTCACTGATAATACACTACTCACACGTCTTACAATACAAAATGGAGTAGAGTAGTGCAGAAGTATGTGATTTGAGACAGCTCTTGTGTTTTCCTCCAATGGTTTCAGTTTTGATTCATGTTTACATATTTGTTCACAAAGTTGCTGTTATTTCCGAATGTAACTTTTCTTCATGACAATTCATTTTTTTTGCATTTTAGGAATCGCCATATTTGGTACTACTGTGGCCATCTCCTTGGGGTGCATCATCGCCTCCCGTCACCTTCACCTGGAGCTTCTTAATAATGTACTTCACTCCCCCATGTCGTTCTTTGAGTCCACCCCCAGTGGCAACCTCCTCAATCGTTTTGCTAAAGAGATAGATGCCATAGACAATATGATCCCAGATGGGCTAAAAATGATGCTGAGTTACTTCTTTAAACTAATGGAAGTCTGTATCATCGTGCTGATGGCCACTCCTTTTGCTGCTGTTATCATCCTCCCTATGGCATTCCTCTATGCTTTTATACAGGTAGGACTGAATATTCATTTATGGGGTTAAGGAAATTAGGTTAATTTGCTAACCACAAATGCTGGCATTCTAGAAGATTCTTCACACCTGCTGACACCAACAACACCTGAATCCACCAGGAATGTTGGAAATCATCAAAAGTCCTGACTGGGTTTTCACTGTAATCTCTCTCTTGCTCTTTTCACTCTTGAAGAGTTTCTATGTGGCCACATCCTGCCAGCTGCGGAGGTTGGAGTCAGTGAGTCGCTCTCCCATCTACACACACTTAAACGAGACTGTGCAGGGTGCCAGTGTCATCCGGGCATTCAATGAACAGTCACGCTTCATCATGGGTGCCAATCATAAGGTGGATCAGAACCAAACTGCTTACTTCCCCCGTTTTGTAGCCACAAGGTGAGGCACAATCTTTACAAGCATTCCCCATTAAGTTCAACAACTACAATAATAATGTTAATCTTGCTCAAAATAAATGTTTGGTCCCATTCATCCTTGCACAGCGAAATTCCACAGGCGAAATACAGTCATCTCAATTGGAATCAGCGGGATCAGGAATTTTGTATGATGGACTTCCGGTGGCAAAGAAATTTCCCTACAGGAATTTCACATAGGGTTCAAATTAGGTGATCTTTATCAGTTTTGACCAATAGCAAGCAGTTTTATTAGGCGGTGACCTCTGAGTGGGATGGTCCTTCTTGCATAGCACATGCAGGTTTCACACTCACTTCTCATTCACCCAAGCCTTCTTGGCCTGTGAATTTTCGTCATGCAAGGGTGAATATGACCAAGTCTTTAGGAGGCGTTCAAACAGAATGAATTCTTGCATTCAAATGTAGATGGAGTACAATGGAATGGCCAAAAGAGGTAAATCTGTCACATGTGTACATAGACCAACAGATAGAATGCAAGAATGCATCCTGATTGAATGCCCCCCTTACAAGGAACTTCACTATGTACTGTTTTGAGCATCCAATGAAGTACATTTGTATGTATTGGCATTGTGCTGACATTTAACCTCATTCTGTTGTCTTTCGGTGCAGGTGGCTGGGTGTAAATCTAGAGTTTCTGGGTAATGGTATTGTTCTTGCTGCTTCGATTCTTTCTGTGATGGCAAAAGGAACCCTGAGTCCTGGGATGGTTGGTCTGGCCGTGTCACATTCACTTCAGGTGGGAACCATTACAAATATTTAATTGCAGAATTCAACATTACAAACACAAATATGATGAAAGCTACTATTAAAGAGTAATTATCATCCTCAAACCTCAACTTCAAAATAGACTTTCCCCCTTGCACAAGAGCCGCTGTAGAGTATTTTTTCATTTGTGGTCAGCCTTTTTTTTACTATAATGCAGACATGAAAATACAGCCAATAATAGTTAAGCTGTTACACAAGGACCAAGAAAAACATATCCTCCAATGTGATCCTTTTATTTTCAACTCCTGAAATGCAAGATTTCCTGTCTCTCAGGTGACGGGATTCCTGAGCTGGATTGTAAGGTCATGGACAGATGTAGAGAACAACATTGTGTCAGTTGAGAGAGTGAAAGAGTACGCCGACACACCGAAAGAGGTGAGTGTGGCTGTGCACATGTACACATTGCAGAAGAATAAAACCTTAAAGACAAATTTTTTAGGTCACCATTTCTTAAGAACCATATTTTTCATTGTCAGTCCACAGTAAAGATGCATAATACCACTATAATATCTGGTCAGCAGTCAAAGCAAGCATTTTTCACTTTGAATTACATTATTTACAGGCAGCTTGGACCATAGAAGGAAGTTCTTTGCCACCATCTTGGCCTCAAACAGGGACCATAGAGTTTCATGATTATGGTCTTCAATACCGCAAAGGCCTTGAGTTGGCCTTGAAAGGCATCTCTGTTCGAATCCAAGAGCGAGAGAAGGTACAAGCAGAGAATGTGTCAAAATAAACTAAGACTAATAAAATAAACGTCTCTATATTTATTACTACTCTTTTAAAACAATCCGTACCATGTGGCATTTAAAGGGATAGTTCACACAAAAATTTCACTTCTGTCATCATTTACTCACCATCATGTCGTTATTAACCCCTATGACTTTCTTCTTTGGAAAACAAGGAGATGTTTATAGATACAAAATATTGCATATTTCTGGAAAAATGCACCATAACATGACATATATAAACGCACTATATTCTAATTCTTTTGAATGAAGCTCAAACTGAAGTTGTTGAATCGAAGTTGTTATTCCTTTATAATCTTCTCCACCATAGCTCTCAAATCTCATTTGTGAATGCGCATATTCAAACTTTGAGATTTTGAGAGCTGCAGAAGAGGGGATGTTTTTTATAAATCAATTAAAATTCAGAAAGATCATCACACAAATGTATGGAAAAGAGCAGTTTGGACCCTCTACATAATTATTTTATGTGTCATGGAAGAAAGAAACTCATATGCATTGGAACAGCATGAAGGTGTGTAAATGATGACAATTGTAATTTTGTTATTAGGTGAAATATACCTTTCAGTTGAAAAGAGGACAGAGATGAAAAAATATTTAACTACGAAATTATGATGTAAATAGGATGTTTAAGTGAAAAGCACATTTCGGTAATTATACTTCTCAAATATTTTGTGGGATTGTGGTGATGGAAAGTGTAACTGATCATACCTTCAGTAATTTATTTGTCTGGAGGTTAAGCAATGTTAAAAAACAAAACAAAAAAAACCAATCTCACTCCTTGGATCCTTTTATCCTCACAGATTGGTATTGTGGGAAGAACTGGCGCTGGAAAGTCATCTTTGGCTCTTGGAATTTTCCGGATCTTGGAAGCAGCAAAAGGAGAGATCTACATTGACGGAATCAATATCGCAGAAATCGGGCTTCACGACCTAAGATCCCGGATCACCATCATTCCACAGGTAGGTAGAACTAAGTCTTACCATTACTCTTGGTCACTTCTTCCCAGTCTAAATATTTCATTTTTCTCCTTTTAGTGACTCACCATCAAACTCTGCTCTTAAGTCCACTCAGTGTAACACAAATTACTCAATAGTTGCATCTAATTTTCTTATTGTGGCAGTATTTCAAATAATTATGGAACTATCCATTCATCGCTAATGTATTTAGCTATTTTTATATTCTCACAGGATCCAGTGCTGTTCTCTGGATCTCTCCGAATGAACCTTGATCCATTTGATGACTACTCTGATGAGGAGGTGTGGAATGCCCTGGAACTGGCTCACCTTAAAAACTTTGTGTCTAAACTTCCAGAAAAACTCAATCATGAGTGCTCAGAGGGAGGAGAAAACCTCAGGTATGAGAATCCAAGCTTTCGTGTTGCAGCCATAGCATTTTAATCAACAAATACCTGAGTCACTAAATTAATCAAGCAGAATGGTCAAAGGACCAACTTGTCAATTACAAAAATATGTAGATTTGTGCATCTCTAGGCTGGTGACGATGTTCTCCTTTAATCCTACAGTCTTGGTCAGAGACAGTTGGTATGCCTAGCAAGAGCTCTTCTCCGAAAGACAAAACTTTTGGTGCTGGATGAGGCAACAGCTGCATTGGATCTGGAGACAGACACCCTGATCCAGTCTACCATCCGCAGCCAGTTCGAGGATTGTGCTGTTCTAACCATAGCACACCGCCTCAATACCATTATGGACTACACAAAGTATGTCATGATTAAAAACCATAAAACAGTGGTTCCCAAACCAGATAGCACATGAACTGTACATCTCTGAGATATCTGTTTTAGATTTTCTTAATCTGGAATGCATCACAATTTAATTAACATCAGCTAAACATCTTAAAAAGATCAGATTTACAAAAATGTTAAATCATAAATGTCTCAAAGACATGCTAAATGTCTTAAAGACATCAGAGAGGAAAGATCTTATAGACATATTGGGGATGAGCAAACGACCTAAAAATAGAGTCTTCCAGATGTAAACACAAACATAAAATAGAGGTCTGGGTGGTATTCGAGTGCTATAAGGGAAACTTTTTTTAGACCTTTTTTATCTTTGATTACTTTCAGTGACCCATCAACCTGTCTCACATGCAGGCATGCTCACATTTTTGTAACTGTAGTAACTAAATCCAATTTGCACATACAAATACATTTAATACTGAAAATATGAACACTTGTAAAACAAATAGTGATTGAAGTTGCTTACCTTCTCTTATTAGATGACCTTCGTCTCATGTGGCACACAATTTGGTAAAACTGAGACTCACCTTTAGATTAACCTGCGTCAAAATTCCTGTACTTTTAGAGTATGCACTGTTTAATAAAGAACTTGATTCTTAACCATTAATACAGTACATTCTTTAGGTACGCATGTATGTATGTAGTACACATTTCCAGACATATTTTATATGGGAAAGTGGACAGTGTCCTCTGACCTGACTGTATGACATATTAACAACAACATTGGCAAAAATAATTTACAATTGTGTTGTTAAACAAGTTAAATTGATCCACGACTATCAACTTTCTTTGTACCCATGCACTTAGGTAACACTTGAAAAGCCCACCCTTTTTTAATTCAACATTTTAAATCTGACTTCTTAGGCCTTAAAGGATAGTAAATGTGTAAATAGGCACAGCTATTTGATGACATAAGTTTTTTAATCACAAGATTAATGGATTGACAAATTGAAGCTTCACACCGAATGCATTTTTGCGTCCGTTCGCGCTGTTTTTCCACCGTTTACCTATGTAAACACACGTTATCCACCTATTTCCTGTGGGGTCTTACTGGTGAAACAAATGTGGGTGGGACTTCTGCCAGAAGTTGTTCTACAGGATTCCCTAGCTCTGGCTGCAGTCATTTTAAGACCCTGTATACAGCTGGTAATAAGACGCTTTTCGGATGATCCGTTTGCAAAGGTCGGTGCTAAATTTAGTTGTAAAAGTGGTGCAAAATATTTTGTGATTGAATCACGAAAACACATACAGAGGTAGTCAAATGCCACATTGCATTTGAGATTTAAATTGGTATCCGGATGCGTCCCGGACAGCAGCGAAGCACCACCACTCACCAGTCAATCACCCTCCGAACAAAAGTTTAATCTAACGTGTGGATTAAAAAGGAAATAACTGTCCGATTGGAAAACTTGAAAAAGTAATTACAGACCCATGTATGAGAACTTCACAGCTCTTCCTTAGTGTGTCTGTCTGATTTAAACATACAAGCGACAAGATGACAAGCACACACATCTTAAGCTGAGCTAACACAGGTACTCCGCTAAAACAACTGATAATTAAAAAAAAAAAAAAAGTTTAAAAGAACTTTGAAAGATAAAAACTCATCTGGGGAAACCTGCGTTCTTCTCTATTTGTAGTGCAGCGTCTTTTTGCGCAAGGTCGCTTTCAGTGTCAGAGTGAGCGACACGGATACATTTATAACGAGATACATTAAAAAGATACATTTTCCAGCATTAAACAAAGTTGCACCACAGTTTGAGAACCACTGCTTAGAAGAACCACAGGAATGCATATTGCATGTTACCAAAGACTTTCTAGAAAGTCAGTCCACTGACGGCCATCTTTGGAACGGTCGCAGGCAGCTATTTTTCACTCTAAATATTGAAAAATATTTGAATAGTTGAATGAGTAAAGCCAGAAATTTCCAAAACAGTTGATGAAGATTACGATCAAAGAACATATTTCAAATAAGCAGTAAAACTGACAACACTGGAATAATAAATTGTGTTTGTTTACCTCAGATAACGCAAAAAACAACGCAATTTTCATGTCTCGTCTATCTAATGCGCATGCGCGTTCTAAGTTCATTGACCGGCGATGTCTGTATGGCGGGACATCTATTACTTCCGTTAGCCGCTGGGTGTTCCAATTTCTCCCCGTTGTTTTAAGAGAAGTGGTCTGTATCTGATAAATTGTCTCTGATATTAAAGATGTGAACTTGCAATCTTTTTCTTTTTTCAGGGTAATTGTTATGGATAAGGGACATATCGTGGAGATGGATTCTCCCACTAACCTGATTGCGAAGAGAGGCCAGTTTTACTACATGTGCAGAGAAGCTGGGATCTTGTGACCTTTTGTACAGACGCTGACATCAGACACCAACTGTCTTCTTGCGCCTCCTTGTGGTGAAAGCAAAGAACCTGTAGCCTCTCTGTAATCCACGCGGAACGCAAAAAGGAACCCGAATTACACACAGTGGTTTCATAAAGGGAAATTACCGGAGACTTGAATTCCCAATTATTTTTTTACAAATAAAAGTGGTTAGCTTGATAAATCTTTACTAAAGCTAAGATGTAACCGTCTACTCAGGTTGATTTCCTTCTCCATGGGCACAGTAACTCAATGCTAGAGAAGACAAGGAATGTTATTTCCATTCCTGCTCAGATTTAAGACTCTTCAGTCAGAAATTAAAGATGGGTGCTTGTAACTTTGTCCGTAGGGTTACACAATAAATATATGTAGTTGATTAATACCTGTAAATATTTCGATTGATATGAAAGAAAATCGTATTTTCCACCTTAGCATCCATGGTGAAAGAACATAAAAGAATGTGAATAGAGCTAACATGCAGAATATTTTGTTGGTAACTTTGGAAAAAATAAACGAAGACAATGATATAAGCTCTAGTAGTTCCATATAGTTCTCGTGAAGAACCACAAAAGAGGACACATACGTTTACAAACATGTTGCCATATATACTTGACCTGAAAAAAACTAGACCCCAATAATTAATGCTTTTACGAGAGCTTAAAGGGAGAATAAATACATAAAAGTATGGGCGCACAAGTAGGACGTAGTGTTTGCGTGTTTCGGCCAAAGTAATCATATAAAATGGCCAATAACGACTGGATGAATGAACATGCAATCTGTACACAGAATAAGAATGGAATAATATAACTACTTACATCATTAACTGCTGTATGATAAGAAAAAGGTTCTCTCACAAAATTGTTTACCGCATTTCTGAAGGAAAGGGGATTTTATTGAGCAGTGTTGCACTTCGGTTTGAGAAATCCCAATGTTATACAATTTCTTGTTACTGTAGATTTTTTTTTAGAAATATACATTAATCGTAAAACTGGACATAAGACACTGCATCTCGTCTTATGACATGTACTTTCAATTGCCTTTGAGACGCTTCAATTTTATTTATACATTATATATTTAATCTTTGAGACTTTATCTCATGTTTTGTACGTTTACACATGTAAATAAAGAATTGTTGACATATTGTTAAAGGATGCATCATTGTGCCTCTATAAGCTTTTCTACAGTAAACAGCCTCTTGGACATGAAGCTTTAGCAAGGAATGAGTACCAAACTATATTTATTGTTTACAGTAGTAAAGGACAACATTTTTTGTTTTTACAAATCAGTACAGAAAGATGCCAACATATGGAAATCTTTGAGTCAACCCTTAAAACCCGTTCTCCATTTCAGCCATATTTAATAAAGGGGTAAGGCTGGCACGGTTAAAAGAGATTAAACGCAAGTGATATAGAATATATCTCTGCGAGGAAGCCTGAATTGATTTCCTTTTGTGTAGCTTCAAGATGTAGTTATAGATTTGGGATTAAAAAAAAAAGAGAGAGAGAGAAAAAAAAGGGTGGTGGTTGGGTATTGGTCTTTTTTTTAGGACATGCCAACCTCCTCAACCAAGATAGTAGAGGAAATGGGAACATTAAATGGATACATTTCTACAGACATTTAAAAGTATAAACTTAAGAAACAGTTGGCTAAATCCTGCCCCTATCAGACTGCCATCTTTAGGATTTGGTCCAGAAGGTTTCTCAGCAAATTGTGTCTTGTAGCGAATCTCTTCACTTTTAAATTACAATCACAACAGTCCATAGTCCCACTCTTGTAGTGAGCTCATATTAGAAGCAGCTCCATTAAAAAAAAAAAAAAAGAAGAAAAAAAAAAAGGGGGGGGGGGGGGGGGGGGGGGGTAGATGAATACAACACTGGTTGAACTTATTTCTACAACACACACAGGCAAATCGAATCTGAAACAGACCTACTTAAAGCTCTTTAGAATTTGGGGTGAACCCCCCCCCCCCCAAAAAAAAATTATGCTTAACCCAGCTGGCTAACAGGACAATTTGAACATCTACGCCTCAGGCAGCCATGTTGAGTATGTTTGCACACCACAGTAGCTGTCTAACCAATGTGTATAAATATTGATTACTGGAAACACATTTTGATGCCCACTCTAGGAAAGCTAGAGACAACAAAGGATAGACAAAAGAGATAGATGAAATAATGTGAATGAAAACAATTAATTTAAATTGAAAACATCATGTGGGATAAAATAGATAAGTGTGGGGGTCCATGTGTTGTGGGGTTTTAGCAAGAGCCGCCAGTTTGTTGCTGAAATACATCAATTGTGTCCTCGTCCTCCATCTCCAACTATCAAAAACAAATGAGAAAAATTTAAATAAAGATTAGGTACAGTCCACATGTTTAATTCCAGTGCTAGATTGTCAATTTATAGATGGCAACATTTATCATCCAATCTTCAATTTAAACATAAAATGCACTCTCACCTAGGATTAGTAAAGCTCAAGTTTGAAATCAAAAGAAAATGATCACAGATTTTATTGTGATTTACCTGCGCAGGTGTGTCCGTCTCATTTATTGGCTGCCCATCAAACCTAAATCTAATCTGTCTTATTGACAAACCCTGAAAAAAAAAAAATAGTAGTATTTGTGTTAGGGCTGAAGAGAATGGAGAATCTGCTGAATTTTCGGAGATGGATCAAGATGTACACCTATCAGCTACAACATTAAAACCACCTGCCTAATGTTGTGTAGATCCCCCTCGTGCCACCAAAATGCACCAACCTGCATCTCATAAAAGCATTCTGAGATGATATTCTTCTCACCACAATTGTAGAGCAGTTATCTGAACTGCCCTAGACTTTGTCAGTTCGAACCAGTCTGGGCATTCTCTGTTGACCACTTTCATCAACAAGACATTTCTGTCCACAGGATTTTTTTTGCAATTCGGAGTAAATTCTAGAGACTGTCGTGTGAAAATCCCAGGAGATCAACAGTTACAGAAATACTCAAACCAGCACATCTGGCATCAGCAATCGTGCCATGATCAATTTTTTTCCCCAATTCTGATGGTTGATGTGAACATTAACTGAAACTCCTGACACGAAGCTGCATGACTTTATCCAGCACTGCAACACGATTGGCTGATTAGAAAATCACATGGATGATTGTTGGTGCCAGATGGGCTGGTTTGCTGATCTCCTGGGATTTTCATGCAAAACAGTCTCTAGATTTTACTCTTGAATGGTGCCAAAAACAAAAAAAACATCCAATGAGCAGCAGTTCTGCGGATGAAAATGATGGTGAGAGAGGTCAACAGAGACTGGCCAGATTGGTTAGAACAAAGTCTACAGTAACTCAGATAACCGCCATGTACAATTGTGAGGAGAAGAATATAATCTCAGAATGCCATTCTCAGATGCAGGTTGTTTTAATATTGTGGCTGAAAGGTGTATGTATGTGTGTGTGTGTGTGTGTGTGTGTGTGTAATTAATATATATCAAACATCTTAAGAGGTAAAAATCCAGAGTCAAGAATTATATTTTTTCATTAAGCGACAATTTTTGCCCCTTGGTTTTGATTTTCAGGGTCAGATTATTATTTATTTTTTTACCTTTGAGGGATTTTTATTTTAGTTTTTATAATAATTGAAATCAAATCGTGTCTCCTCTGTTTGTTAAATACATCCATTTATTACCACAGATTCTCAAGATTAAGAACCAATTAATCGACATCAGTTCATACTTTAGTCTAAAATGTATAAATTGAACTATAATAGAACAAAGAACTATATCAAATATTGCAAATAACAAACAGAAGTATTCATTATGAGGGCTTTTTTTTGTCGTCACATTTTGAAATTTATCGGCATATTTGCCCCAAGCCCCCCTAAATATCTGACCCTGCTTTATACTCAAGACATATCACTTAGAATACACTTACTTAAATGTTTCTGCTTGTAGTGAGCTTGAAGTTTTTGTATATTATTTTGTGATATGACTGAATGTAATGGGTCTTATCTAGATGAACGCCTACACAGATGTGGTTCCTACCAAATACAGGGGAGACTAATAATCTAGTACAGAAAGAGCCTTACCTGTCTCTCACAGTACGCTTTCATTAATTTACTGAGCGGCGTATGCCTTTTAATTTTGAACTGGACCACTGAGCCATCCTGGCCAGCCACTTTCAGATTAATGTGGTCGTTCTCAGTTTTTACTCCCTCCTGAAATCATAAATACATAGTGCATGTATGAGAAAGCTGGAAAGATCAATGTTTTACACAATTTATTTCATGCATATTAAAGTTTACTTTCATTTTAGATAAAGCAACATGGTTTAGAATAGGGTGGGAGGCATTTTCTGTGGAAATTTTGAATAGCAATTACAAAGTATTACAAATACTGAAAAACAAGGCCTAGTGGATGCTAAAACTTTCTTTTATTCAAGGAACCGCTAATTTTCAACCCATCTTGGACACAAGGTCATCCACATGTGCAGTGAATACAACGTGATGTGTACTCCACAAACAAGAAAGAACGAAGCATAACCAAATTAGTTAGGTTCGCCTGTCCACTTGTACTGAAAATTAGCCGCCTTATCAAACATTGTTGCAGCTTGTGCGCCATTTTTAAGCATCTGGCGCAGCGAGGTGCAACTCGGAGCCCAATATCCATAACTCAAATGAATGAAATAAAATGTGTGGGTGACCGCGTTAATGTAAAAATGCATTCAATCTGTAGTATTTATCGCCCAAATGGCGGATGATCATTATGTACTACGGAGCTCTTTTATATTCCGTTCCGCTGTTCTTGGAGCACTTCCTTACGCCAATGGCGTAACGTGGCCGGTCAGCGCCACTCCGTTCTCACAAAGAAAAAGCCGCAAACGCCGAATTACACCGGGAGGAAAAAATGCGCGGTACTTCCAACACAATGGCGCACTTAAATGAACATCTACTCGATGCGCCCAAGAAAACATTCGCTAATTAAACCATAGACCTCAGAATTGAAAACGGATGGGGTTTAAAGGAAAAGGAGACAACGATTCCGTTCTGACCGCCTTTTATCCCGCATAAATGCGCAATCTAACTATCAAAACAAGGTTGCACAAAAATGAAACTGGAACTCAGCCACACGCAGCTCGTTTTAAGCCACGCTTTAAAGATACAGTAAGATTACAAATCGGATGCTTACCTTAGGTTTGTCTTCGGACATTTTTGCAGGTGTCTATTGGTCTGTATTATGGCGATATAGTGAACACAACATGCGCTCTTCACACTGTAGTAGTGCAACACAGCTGTCGACGGTGACGCGCTTTCCTTTACCAACTTATTTAATGATTGGATGTTCCGGGTCACATGATAGTCCACTCATTCACGAGAGCGCGCACAACTCACTGCGATTTTTTTTTCTGCTCCGTTTACAGACCGCCCAGGTAATGGCAGAGTCGTTGAGCCTCTCAATTTTCTTTAAATTTGTTATTGTTGTATCACTATGGGATAAGGCCATACATTTTCTAATCTGAGTACAGTGGTGGTCTGTATATTATGTTTACACTTGTTATGTGATGGTCATGGATCGAACATGGTCAGGTTTCCCAGTCAACTTATTACTGGCACCTTTTAAAAATAGACGTGCAATTATTCGGGTAAAAAACAGTTTGAAAGTAGATGGTCCAGACCCCATATACTATGGTTAGCGACCAATGCAATTTGGCTAAAATTATTTTGCTAGGCTAACCTTACATGACTAGATAATAACAGCCTAGAAATCTTTATCATTGGAAGACTGATTATTGCTTTAAAGGAATATTCCAGGCTCAATACAAGTTGAGCTCAATCGACAACATTTGTGGTATAAGGTTGGTCACCACAAAAATTTAGGCGTCTCTTTTTCTTGAAAAACTTGAATAAAATAAAAAATCGAGGTTACAGTGAGGCACTTACAATGGAAGCGAATGGGACCAATTTTGAAGGGTTTGAAGGCAGAAATTTGATGATAATTTTATAATTATATTAATTCTTCTGTTAAATCTCATGTATTATTTGAACTGTAAAGTAGTTAAAATCGTAATTGTTAGTCATTTTAGAGTTTGTTGACATTACATTTTTGTGGCTGCAAAGTTGTAAAATTGAATATAACTTTACACAGAAAAGGTTATAAACGAGTTTATCACACTAAAATCATGTTGACATGTATATTGTTTACGTCTTGTGGCTATACTTTTGAAACTGAGTATTTTAACGTTTACAGACTGTCCCCATTCACTTCCATTGTAAATGTCTCACTGTAACACAGATTTTTTTTAAAGAAAAAGGGGGGAAAGTTTAAATAATGTTTTTTAGTAATCAACATTATGCCACATATCAACTTCGTTCTTGCACTGATTTGATATTAAAAGTAAAACATGACTTCTTACAAAGTAAAAAGTGAATTTGAAATATTTTATTGAAAATATGAATACATGGCATGAAAAGCAGTTACACAAAAGTGGTCTAGTCTGTGGAAAACAGTCATGGACTAATGAGTCATCTTTTTGTGCTGTTCAAAACTAGTGGAAGATGCTACAGATGACTGACAGAGTGAGCTACATTTTCCTAGAATAGTTTAGGTTTCAGTGTACCCCTTACAAAGACTTATTTAGCAACTACTTTTATAATATGATGGGCAATTATTTTATTCCATTCTTCTTAGAATGACATTGTGATCATTCATAGGTCATTAATGGCTACTGAACAGTCTAATCAGAATGATAATGTAAATGCTGTTACCATATCAGTCCCCAGATCCTGACCCTATTCAGTATGGGCCATGTCCTGTGTCAGCATATAATTCTTATCAGTATATGACTAAATTGCTCTTCTTACAACTTTAAAACATACATTTAATGAACAAAAATAAATACAAACAGGCAGTTTTTCAGTAAGTGAAGTGAAAAATGTAAAAATCATTCTAGAAGGTACCTCAACAAATATACTGGACAGTGGAAATAATCTTTTATATATATATATATATATATATATATATATATATATATACACTAAATAGAAGAGGTTGCAACTGAAAAAAAATCACTAATTTGATTCACGTTGGTGTTTATTTATCGTTTTTAATTTCTGTTGGTATGGAAACCATATTGTCAAAGGATTAATCTATAATACAAGGCATGCATAATTTTAGTTGGGATTCTCAAATCTGGCATAAGGGCTTGCCCTGCTGAGACCTGGTAAAGAGAGAGATGGACACAGAAAGAGAACCAAATTAAAACTAAATCAGCAAACAAATAAATACATCAAGTATACCTGCTAAATTATCTTTGCGATCCCTTTTGATCTTTTAATGAATCCTATCTAAGTGTGGTGAGAATTTGTAAGACCCCTCAAAGTGAGTTATTTTATCAGTAAAACAGGTCTAAGGATAAAAGCTTTCAATATATATTCATATAATATATTATTAACATATAATCACACATCTGAATGTACAGATGCACTTCAACTGAAATCAACTGAAAAGTGTTCCTTAAATTTGCTTTACCGCATAAACTCCAGAGGACAATTTGCATTATTACCACTAGAGGGAGCACAATGACACAGTAAAGATCTGTGAGAATGGCTATAGAGCATTGTCAGAGCATATCAGTGTAATATGTTGATATAAAAAGTATTGGCTTGGCAGACTGAGTGATTTTGCAACAATAAATGTGTTCACACAATTACTTACCCACTGTATTCCATTATTATGTGGCCATACAGTAAAAAAAATTGTACAAGCCCTTTAATATTGGTGACTATATGGTTTAAAAAAAAACACAAATTGTTTTTTTTATTATTATTATTTGATTTGGTTTCAGTATTTATTTCCAATACATAAAAGAGGGTTGAGGAGGAGTATTGACTTCAAGGGTTTAGGAGTTCAAAGCATGATAACCAATTGAAATTCACTGATTTATACTGTTTCTGAATAAGGGGGGTTGTTGATAAAACTCACCATATTTTTGCCGAATCTCATCATGTCTGATCTTCAACTCTGCTTTTCTGAGGCACAAGAAAACAAGGACATAAATTCCTGCTGAAATTATACACACGCACACCCTTGAGGAAGGCTAACAATCAGTTCCCATTACAGTTGTAAAACAGGTTTCTAATGGGACATCTTTTATCACAAGTTTTCCGCAACACTCTATCTTTTGTCTGCTTAGAAAATAAATCTAGAGGTCATCTGCATTGTCTGTATACGGAATGTATAGGTTTAGAAACCAGACATAACTGCTCAATAAAAATGTTGTATTATTCCTTATCCCTTTTACAAACATGTAGTCTAATATATCTGTTTGTATGAAGTATTAGAGGAAAAATTTGTTGCACTTTCACAAAGGATCCTTCCATATTATGTGATACATGATACAACATTTAGTTCTGGTCTTCAAATCTCCAAAAGTGCAGATATACAGTCCAACAACACTAGGGATGCTTCACTTTTTGCATCACTTCATTTCTCTGTCTTTGTGGCTTTCTAAATGGTGGTGATTTTGATTCATTGTTTTGTTTTGATTTCATTCACTGACTCATTTGGTGACCATTTCTGGAGATTGCATATTTACTCCAGTAGGTGGCCACAAATGAGCTATTTTTATGCTATGAGTGAGTCATTCAATCATTAGTCTCAGCCTCAAATGGACCGCCCACAGTCCGTGCACTAACCATTTGATGCTTTTAGCACACAAAACATGAACTTGAAGGAGACGCAGGGAAGTTCTGACATGTTTAGTGGTGGAGCACCCCCTTTCTGAACAATCGCCATGAGAGGCTGAGCTGGCCTGGTGCCTTGAGGACAACTTGGCCGACTAAAACGTAACAAGGCTGGCTCAGTGTCCCGGAGTGAGATAAGATCACTGTCCCTCAGATTCACACACACACAAAGAAAAAACTGACGACCACGTTAATCGCAAACACTTATTTATGAATGAGACTAGCGGTAGCATATGGACCCCTAGACAAACGATAGTCAGGTAGGTGGAATATAACTTTTACCTGTTTGAGCTTACCACAAGCCCCGGTTCATAACACGCTTTCTCAATCTAATCAGCGCAAATCGGATTGACTGGTTTGATGGAACTTCAAAGTGGCAGATGGACACAATATGTTTCATCAGTATGCCTAGAAGCAGAATTGTGTTCACAAGGTTTTTCGTTGATAGAATAAATGCTTTTGAGGAAGAAATAATAACAGAATTTGCCCGTTTGCCAGATTAGAGACATCAAATTTTTTAAAGATATTCAAGAGTTTCATTTGAGGTTGCATGTTCTCCCTGTGTTTGCATGGGTTTCCTCCCAGTGCTCCGGTTTCCTCCACAAGTCCAAAAACATGCAGGTTAAGTGAATTGGAGACTCTAAATTGCCCGTATGTGTGTGAGTGAGAGTCCTCCAGCCACTGGGGGTTGCGTCAGGAAGGGCATCCGACTTAAAACTTGTGCCAAATCAAATATATATATGCGGACTATCACAAAGCAGACCCTGAACCTACTATTTTGTCTGAAAAGTAATTTATTTAATATTTGTTACTTTAATTTGTTGAACTGTTGTATAAAAACAATATCATATTCACAATATAAGTCTTGCTTGTATGATATTGCTTAAATATTTCCCTTTCACCAACCGAATATTTTATAACTGTAACTACATGACAGAACTTTTATGTTTGGTTGATCAGTCAACAGCTGTACATATACATGATTCTTGTAGTCCCAGTGTTCATATACAGATGATCAGCTGTTTCTAACATGATAAACTTGAACAATGATCCGTAACAAATTAGTCATATGTAGTACATAAAAAAGGGCCTCATGCCACCAGCAAGTAATTCCAGTGTATGAATACAAATCTCAAACACGAAACACAGCAACCTTCAGATTACTAGTGTAGATCTTTACCCACAAGCAAAAATGGAGGTTATTACAATGCAGTGGTCTCCATTTTGAGTATTCCTTTCAATAACTCTCACCTTTCCTCTTGTTTTGTTTTCCTTTTGTCTTTCTGCCGGTTCATCCTGTTCTCAAATCGACTGGATCTGTGAAAGACAAAGTTTCCCAGATTGAGAACCAACAACCAATACCTTTAACGGTAGATTTGTATATGTTTATGTTGCATGTTTTCTCCTTTTAATAATGTATTGATCTTGAGGTCTCTTTCTTGGTTCTCTAAAACTATTTTACAGAGAAGAAGAGAGTTTGTATGAAGGTTCACATTTCGAATGAAAGGTACACTATGGAATTTGGGGCTCTCTATCCTCATCTGTGATTAAATGTATTTTTTTCTGATGGTTATAGGTGTGCCCAGGGATGAACTGGCCATTGGGAGTACCTGGGCATTTCCCGGGTTCAGTTGAGTAGTGGGCCACTCATAATACTGAAAGTGTGAGTAAATGCTACCCGATTAATCTGCAATGGGAGAGTAGAGCAGGACCAGTCTCTGATGCCCCCCCCCCCCCCCCCCCCAAACCAGAGTAAATTAGGAATTCTGGTCACAGGATAATGCCTACATTCCCATTTGAAGTATGTCCGAGTATGTATTCACACTACTTACATGCATTCCTTGAACATACTTCATTAATTACTGAGAAGTATGTTCTTCAACAAATCTAGAACAGATGGATAGTAAGAAGCCTTACAAGACATAATTCTCAATAATTTTAAGTATCATATTGATTTCTAACAAAAGATTAAATGAGAAATCCTCCATAATGTATACCGTTAAATAATCTGAATAAACAAAGAGAGTCTTGGTTTAGTTATGTTGGCTCTATCTGATTTCTAAACAGGTAAAGGTGAGTACAAACTTGGTGACACCCTGTAGTATTCAGAACAGCCAAATGGAGGGTGCAACTCATTTGTCGATCAACAATGCACTGCTATGCTATAAAAGGTCAACTTATTTCAAACTTACCCAATGTTCTCACACTTGCAGCAACAGAAGATACACAGCAAAAGACCAATGATTAGGAGTGCACCAGCCACTGACAATGTAATGATCAAAATCTGGAAGTTCACTGAATTTCACAAAAGAAAAAAAAGGGTGTCAAATCTCAACAACAATCTAAAGGTGGTGTAGTACTTGCTCATGTATTTTGTAATTGGGGTGATTCTGGTATCGATTCTGATTACTCTTAGCGATTCAGAATCCTTAACAGTTCCATTAACTATTCTTTTAGTATTCTTTTGAGGACGAAATATTTAGAAATAAGAAATGCCATTCCTATTGGATTTTCTGCCCTCAACAGCCTGTTAACCAAATTATGATAATAGTGTGGATTACTTAGATGCTGACTTAGTGTGCTTTTTGGACCATCACATATTGGTGTCCATTCACTTGCATTGGATGAAGCTAAAAAACCTGGGATACGTTCCTAAAAACCTGATGGTAGATATATCTATCCATCTATCTATCTATCTATCTATCTATCTATCTATCTATCTATCTATCTATCTATCTATCTATCTATCTATCTATCTATCTATCTATCTATCTATCTATCTATCTATCTATCCATCTATCCATCTATATATAATTTTTAAATATTTAAAGATAACTATGTATAATTATTTCATAGTTATATATTGAATTATTGTTATATGAGGGGCTTTCTCATCAAATATTTGTATATGCGATTAATTAATCGGGACAACATGTAATTAATTAGGTTAAAAATGTTAATCGATTGACAGCCCTAATATATATATATATATATATATATATATATATATATATATATATATATATATATATATATATATATATATATATATATATAAATATTATTATTATTTGTCTTTCAATCAAACCCGTAAGATACAGAATGAGAGGCTGGAAGAGATGAAAATAAAAGAAAACTGAGTGAATTCTTAAAATCATAAAAACTTTCTTACTTGAGCAAAGGCCCCAGCGAGCTTCACTCAGTGGGCAGAGGGATTGTGGGGGCAAGATGGTTTTGGAAGGGTATGTTATACATCGCTTAGTTGTGATGCACCACAGACACTAAAAACAGATTGAAAACAAAGATTAATATAGCTGGAAGCAGTGATGACAGGCCCAAGCACCATGTGTCCATAACCACCTGGTGGCTTTCATAAAACAATGCATGATGGACACATGCATTTAGTCGAGTAAACAAGTAAGACGCAGTGTCTTACCTTCTGCACATACATAATAGTTAACAACTTTGATGTGTGTGGCAAATGTAATAAATATGTAATTATGCTATGAAAATATCATGTAAGATATCAAGAATCCCCTTACCTTATCAAATTTGACTTTAGTCTGAGTAAATTTGATGTGACAGGGGTGAAAATAAGAGGGGTTGTTTTTTTTCAGTATTTTCGAAGGGTCATATCTATTGTTGTCAGCTGGACGCCCTATGACCATGATCCACCATATCCACATTATTGTCATAAGTGTGATTAAACATATGGAGTGTGTCAAATACACCCGAATACACGACAACAGTGGTTCACAAACATTTTCAGTCAACTCCCTCTTTATTAATCCAAATACTTTCAACCCCCTCGTCTAACTCAGCATGATAAGCAAAATAAAAAAAAATACAAAATAAATAAAAAAAATCATGAAATGTCCCTCTACCAATAACAATCTCTTGCACAACTGCATGAGGATGACATGTACCAAAAATGTACAGTATTCTGTTTCTAATGCAGGTGCGATAGCAGTCGTGTAGACAAGTGTTTAAGGGTTTCTTCTTTTCAGTAGTCATGAAAAGTCTATAACATCAATACCACACACTGTAAGACTGTAAAAACCTTTTACAATGACATACCTCGTTGATGCTTTATAACAAGACCATCAAGCAGCTGCATGGCTCTGCGTCAATGTATAATAGACCAGAAGAAATGTCAACCGCTAGAAATGTAACAAGTACCATGTCTGTCGCAGTTATGCAAAATCCGTGGCAATGCACGTTCCCAAAAATCATTATATTATAATCATAATTTTGCATTTCTCACGGCCATCGATGATAGTGCTCTCTCACACGCTCACACAAGCAAACACATAGAGCGCAAGGAGAGAGAGCGCGCATCCATGGTGGTGATATATTGTATTATGTAGACTTACATATAAGTAAAGGGGGCTTCAAGTTAAAAAGGTTGGGAACCACTGGTCTGGTACAAATTTTCATAGAAAAAAAAAAAAAAAAAAACATATATAAAAATATACAGATGCAGAAATGCATCTTTGTTGTAGTTTATGTCATATAAAATATACTAATATATGAATAACCCATTAAGCATTGTATTATAAAACGTTTTATAGACAGTTAAAACTACATTAAAAAGACATTAATGTACAGCAGTTATGAATGTCATGAAAGTTTGATTTCAAAGATTTTAATGTTGATGAACTAGATACTAATCTGTTAAGAATTAAGCCTACCTACAGTATATGTTTGTAATGGCAAATGGAAGTATAAAGTGTCATCAATATATTATTAGTTTATTAGTGGCTTAAGGAGATCCGTCAGGACTGATGTAGTTTTGTGCTGCCTGCAATAAAAAATAAAATCAAAATTCAATCCAAAATGGCTGACTTCCTGTTGGATAGAGCTAAAGACTGTAATTTGTCCGGCTTGATGAGAACAATATATGTTAAAGTCTGGTGACTGTAGTTGAAACTGACCCCACCACTTTAGTCAAAAAGCAGGGTAACAGAGCCTGCCTCATACGCCCATGTGTGACCTATTACCCAGGCCTAATGGCCGACAATTCTGATGTGTGTGCAAAATTTCATTAAACAGTTATTAAAACATGTTAAGTGTAATAATAATTCTTAGAAAAACAATAGGGCCTCTGCACTTTCAGTGCTTGGGTCCTAATTATATGCATTTATCCAGTGTAGGAAGATTCAAAGCTCAAGATTTTCCCCCCAATATTAGGCAAATTGCAGATGGCAGCAGTAACAATGATGTTGACGATAATGACGTCTGTAGTGATGAGTCAATACAGAGTTGGAAAGGGTAACTCAATGGACTGAAACACGACAGTAACTTGTGAACACCAGTATGTGTGTGTGTGTGTGTGTGTGTGTGTGTGTGAGGTATGCAAGCATCTCAACAAATGGAATGTTACTGTCCCACAACAACGTCATCCTGCATTCTATAGAACACATCAGTCTGTTTCCGAAAGTAAAAATCCCATAAATGTTTTCCATAGATTTATTGATTTTTAACAATAACTTATAAACCTTTAAAGACAGAATTACCATGTGCTCTGAGTTTAATCATCGATTGTATATTCTTCTGTTGAAGCCATCCAACATCATTGCTTAAAAAATGTGTTTAATAACAGAATTCCTGGTGAAACCCTACACTACCCATGATCCAGCAGAGAAAGATCCACCAATCAGAGAACCACGGCCATCAAAGCCCACCAAACGAGATCAGCAGCAACCTCGTATACTTCCATGACACACTGTGAATGATACAATGGAGTCGTTCTCCATACACCTTCAAATTACATCTATACTTGAATATATCAGAATATTTTGCAGTAAACATAAAATATATTGGTTTTATATTCACGATCAACAAAAATCAATAGTTCTCATTACTGAACAGCATATGGAAAAACGAATGGGAAAAATACTTCTGGAACCCAGATGGCTGAAAAGGTGGGAGGGCACTGTTTTGGGCTATAGCTAAAAAATATTTATTTCTTACAAACAAAGAAAATTTTTTATACTTAATGTTAAAGTTTTGATCAGTTCCCTAATAGTAGTAGTGATGATTGCTTTAGCAAGCACCACTATTTTAAGGGATAACTTGAGACTTTCTTTTAGAGATAAATGGCTGATGAAAGTGTTTATAAGTGAAGGCACAGGCTGTCTAATAACTCTGACCTCCAGGAAAGCATGTAAAGAGCTGTTCACATTCAGAACACCCTAAACCAGTTCCACGGGTGAGGTAGGAGATAATAAGATAAGTAAAAAATAAATAAAAATCCAGGCAATCCAGCTTCCTGATGAGTACGTTTCTTCTAAATCGGAATGTGTTTTTTTTTCTTCTCATGTCTTATGTTTCCTCATGTTTTAGGTCTTAGCTCTCAGGTCAACACTGTTACTTTTTCATGCCACCTTTCTTAACTGACAGGTGAGTGAACACATGGCGTGAATAAAACGGGCCAGTTTGCTTTCTGTTAGTGGCTAAAAATATAGATTATGACAATAATGATCTCCAAAACCACAGTGAGAGAGAGAGACTGACTCACATCCACAGTTGACAAGCAATCTTCACAGCTTGAGCTATTCTTGCTTTCACAGGCTAGAGAGTTAAGAAGAGAGAGAAAGCATTAGTTAAGGTACTTTCTTAATGTGCATTTCATCTTAAAACAGGCATTTGTCTGACTTAATATATTAGGCAACAATTAAACCTTATGAGACATGGTTGTCTTGGCCATCTCTGTGAAGCCAAAGAAAAGCACCATGGGAAATTAGAGAAAGTACAACATACTAGTCTCCCTGGGGAATTAAATGTTTCAACAATAAACAGCAGGGAAGCGCTTAAGTATGAGCCCTACAAACAGTACATAGCCTATATGAATACTTATATAACACAATCAACAATCTTTTCTTTTTTGTATATCTATCTATCTATCTATCTATCTATCTATCTATCTATCTATCTATCTATCTATCTATCTATCTATACACTAGTGGCCAAAAGTTTGGAGTAATGTACAGATTTTGCTCTTATAGAAATTAATTGGTACTTTTATTCACCAAAGTGTCATTCAACTGATCACAATGTACAGTCTGGACATTAATAACATGAAAAATTACTATTACAATTTAAAAAAAAATTAAACTACTTCAAAGAGTTCTAATCAAAAAATCCTCTATGTGCATCAATAACAACTTTGCAGATTCTTGGCATTCTAGCTGTCAGGTTGTCCAGATCCTCAGGTGACATTTCACCCAATGTGGCTGTCTTGTCGGGCACTTCTCACTCACTTTTACATCCCACAAAAGCTCAACGCCGTTAAGATCCATAACACTCTTTCCAATTATCTGTTGTCCGATGTCTGTGTTTCTTTGCCCTCTCTAAACTTTTATTTTTGTTTTTCTGTTTCAAAAGTGGCTTTTCTTTGCAATTCTTCCCATAAGGCCTGCACCCCTGAGTCTTCTCTTTACTGTTGTACATGAAACTGGTGTTGAGCGGGTAGAAATCAATGAAGCTGTCAGCTGAGCACATGTGAGGTATCTAATTCTCAAACTAGAGAATTTAATTGTCTTTGAATGTAGTGTACACCTTTGTATGAAATCTTAAGTTTTTGGGGAATTTCAAGCATTGCATAGCCTTCTTATCTTAATATTGATCTTGAGACATGCCAGTCTATTGCATACTGTGGTAACTCAAAAACAAACACAAAGACAATGTTAAGCTTCATTCAGCAAACCAAATAGCTTTCAACTTTGATATAATGGCAAGTGATTTTCTAGTACCAAAACAGCAATTTAGCATGATTATTCAAGGATAAGGTGTTGGAGTAATGGCTGTTGGAAAAGGGGCCTGTCTACATTTGATCTTTTTTTTTTAAATTGTGATGGTGTTTTTTTTTTTTTTACATCAGTAATGTACATATACTATACTTTGTGATCAGTTGAATGCCACTTTGTTGAATTAAAGCACCAATTTCCTTTCAAAACAGCAAAATCTATACACTAGCTCAAACTTTTGGTTGCCTGTGTGTGTGTGTGTGTGTGTGTGTGTGTCATATATATATATATATATATATATATATGTTTGGCAATTTAGTGTCAATAGTAATAGTAATAAGAATAAGTCTTATATCAGACCAAATTTGAGGCAACTTTTTGACTCAGAGCAAATTATTTATGCAATTATGAAATCTCATAATAATATATTGTTGGTATCAGAAATTGACTGAGGTTACAGTAAGTAAAATCTGTATTAAATGTGTGCCAGTCATATATAAAAAAAAAAGAAAAAAAAAAAAAGAACTTAACAAATATAATCAATATAGTGATTATAACTGTAACAAAACACTGACTTGAATGTTTTTAAGGGTTAGGCCATAAAATGCATCCTTTAGAACAATAATTGTGAATTTAACGAGTTTATATTTGTCTTACTTGGAGGTGGTGTTGTAGTCTGTGCCAGCGTTGAGCTCAATCCAAACAAAAGTAGGACGAGAGAAATAAAACTCATTTTTTTTTTTTTTTAATTTTTATAAGAATTAATAGTCAGGTCCGATTCTCTTGCCTCGTAAATACAAACTCAAAGACCAATAATTTATGTAATTATTGTTATAATTTTTTAAGTACAAATGTCTTCCTTTTAAAAGTTAGCGAAGGTGAGACTTAATCTGACCAAGCAGATGAAAACAGGTTTTGTAGTTTCCCATTCAACCCGCAAAACTGGATTTACTAGGCTAAATGACATCTATACTATGGCGAAAGCGTGTCTCATAAATATTAATACATTTGAGTTGACGTTGTGTCGATATCTTCCTAATGAATATAAATTAGTTAATGCTGACGTTATGTTGACAGCTTCCAATGGCAAGTTTTGCTTATGATTATTAAGCACTAAATCTTAACCTTTGTACAATTCGCGTTATTTCAGAAAACTGGGAACACTGTATCACATGATTTGAGTAGGCACGAGATTAAACTTTTCTTGAACCTTTTTAGTTTTAATTCATCATCGACGAATTGTTAGTTATTTAAAAGTGTTATTTATGAATCAATAAAAATGTTAATCGCAATAAGAATATGACCGATATTTTGTCAAATCCAAAAGTAATTTCTGAGTACAATTGTTCATATATGGCGCACTCTGGTGGATGGCTGGTATTACACATTCAATCACAAGAAATCTTCAACATTTTTAAATGGTCTCACACAAATCAAGGCCAACTGTGATCAATTGACATCCAGTTTATAATACATTCTTTTAAAAAATGAAACCACTAATTGCGATACATTATAATAATTTATTAAAGCATTTTGTAAAGCCAGTTACAAAAGAAACATTTTTACCCCTCTTTCAATATTTTAACAAGCAGAATTATTATTATTTTTATCATAATTTATTGTATTATAATGAGGAAATTACATTCAGGCCTTGTTCTGGCTGCCCGCAGCTGAGCAAGGACCCAATTGTGAATGTGTGAGAGAGACAGAACCAACCATGCTGTGTGTGTGTGTGTGTGTGTGTGTGTGTGTGTGTGTGTTAGTTTGTGTTTAATATGGATGTGTGTATGTGTGTGTGTGTGTGTGTGGATGTCTATGAACATACATGTGTAAGTATGTGTGTATGAGGCAGAGTGGAAACTAGCACCTGAGTCTTCTCGACTGCTCTGTTCTCAATTGAAAGCGATTGAGTGACAGTCTGCTGGCTTGCTTAAAAGGTGCTTTTACAGTTGAATGTGAGTTGACAGACAACTGTGGCAGAAATTGACATGCCAACTCCTAACACACACACATATGCACAAAAATCAGTTTTTTGTTACACTGTTTCAACACAACATCACATGAAACATGTCCCTCTTCTTATAGTGCTCACAATAATAATAATAAAAAAGTGTTATCAGAGGCTGCTTTAATGCTGATCTGAAAGCAGTTTTGTGGTTTTTCCTTTAATGGTTACGAAAAGGATGGAAGAAGGGATAATAATTTGATATCAGCATGAAAGTGTGACTCCTGCCTCTTCCTTTCTCCAAATATCATCTCTAACATATAAATACACCACACCCTCACCTTCCCCCTTCCCACACATATTTATATTTCATAAATATAATCATAACAATACTGTAATAGAAATACCCATACACATAAACTTTGTATCCATAATATCCATAATATTCATCATGACCCCCCCCCCCCCCATCTGCTTGGATTCAAATCATTGTTAAATTCAGACACACACACACGTTCACAAAATAACTTGCATTACACTGACAAATATACAGTAGTTGCATATCAAACAGCAAAATTACACATACTGTTGCAGGATTATACTCACATTAAATAAAAAACAACAGGCGTACTTGAACGTATTAGTGGATTTTTCTTTTGGTTATGGCCTTGATTAAATCACTGTTTGTCTTCTGTTCTCTCTGGCAACATTTTGAAATTATTTGAACCATGATAAAAATTCCAACGGAGCTCTAAAATTTAGTCACTTGACAAAATAAATATTCAAAAAGCCTGGTTTGACCTTGTTGAGACATAGAGATAAAATGCAAGAAAGCTAACATATAAAAATGCCAAAAGGCAAAATAAAGAAAATTACGATAAGAGCAAAGATTGTAACTTTCTGAATATTGTGTCTTCATCTCTGTTGTAATATGAGATGTTATGAGAGGTTTATGGTGATGTTTGTTGGACAGTTGGACTGGTGAATTTGTATAAGGCAGATGATTTGAGCTATGTAAGATCAGCCTCTTGTTGGTCAAGATGCACTTTAAAGAACTTTATGATTTCAAAGTCCAGTAAACAGATCTAATATCAATGCCTGCACACTCTGTATAAGATTGATATGCTCCTAAAGCACTTAAAACCCTTTCTTAGGCTTCAAAATCCTGCTTGACTCGTTATAATATCTGCAAAGAGTGTAAATGTAAATAAGATCTCTGGCTTTGCATTCAATACAATTTTTAATTTGCCCATTGTTTTTGCATCAATACTGACAAAGATAAGAGGAACAAGCTCTAAACAAATGAGCTGCTTTTATAATTTGACAACAGTGTAGTGATACACAGTTAATGTCACACACACAAGTAGTGAATCAGTACAAATACAGTACATGCCTATTGAATCTTGACAGCTGCAAGATTAATAATCATTGTTAAGTGGCGTGCCTCTTTTCATTACTTGTATTGGGCAGGCAGACCTGGCACTACTTTCATTAATACTCAATAACCATTTGATCTCTGTAATAGGGCACAAAGGTGCCTAGAATCTGTTTTTGCTCTAACACAGCAAGTCAGTCACTCTGGCTGGATTTGCCTTTGTGCAATGGAAAAGACAACGTTACACAAGCATTTTATCACCAGCAAAATAAAAAAAAGAAAATGTATATACTGTATAGATTCTGCCATTTAATACAAAATAGGATGTTGGTTCCATTGATAATGTGAAAAGTCTCAAATATAAGCGGATGTGTGAACAGTCACACTATCACTGCTGCAGTGGCTTTGTTGCTGATATCTACATACCGCTGCTTGCCAACGTACTCCATATATGCTGGGATCTGATTGGCTGGCTGACTGACTCTAATCCAGGAGCATTCAGAACAGCCTCCAGCAGTCATGGCTTTGCAAAATGGCTCTGTATGTGAACTGAAAGAATGTTTGCTCGAGTTCCCACACTCCAGAAAGGTTCAAATGGAGCATAAAATTCAGTAAAATGGTAAATAGATTTGTATTACTAGTTGTTAGGAACATATTGTTTAAGAAATGGTAACCATCACCAACCAGACTAATCACACTGTGAATTCGGCGACAGGAGGTTGAAAGTTATGCTTCTGAAATTAGTCTGTGCTTACCGCAATGCGACTACCCCAGTAGCCAAAGCTGGAAGTGTTGTTGAACGTATCGGTATGTTTGAGCTCCAGTTTGCGGTGGGTAAAATGTCCAAAGGGTGGTGCCAAAAGTAAGTTGTGTTTTTAGTTGTAAATGATCTAATACAGTCAAGAGGAATGCATATTTTATAAACTCTAGCCCCCAAGCTAAACCTCAACAATAAAACTTTGGTGTATAAATCAGTGGTGTAAAATTGACATTTTAGAGCAAAAATGCAGCCGATGAATATGCGCTCACCATTGTTTGTTTAAACACGATTTCTTCCTGGTTTCCATGGGACCAGAGCCCGTGTTTCTGAGGTTTCCTAGCAAAACACGCTATCAGTGGCACCACAGGAAAAGGTAAACACATTTGAATAGATGCAAAAATGTCTGATGTTGGATACAACTCGGCAGTATTTTAGCAAAATGGGGTAGATTTCAGGGTATAAGAAGCAACATGTTGATTTCCTCTGTGATCATGATGCACTGACTGAATACTGAGGATAGAGGAAGCTAAATGGAGAAAAACAGACAAGAAAATAAATAGGTTTGGCAAATCAGTCAAGATGCTGGCAGTAAGGGCAGGGAACAGTGAGTAGTATTGTTGTGCTTTGAAAAGGTGAACTTGGTTTAAATAAATCCTAAAAAAATGGAATGAGCTGTTGTATATGGGACAGGTAAGATGGAGCTTTTCAGTAGTTAAATTGTCGGAGAGATGACGTCTCTAGTTCTCTGCTCTCTCACTCTCTCTCTCTCTCTCTCTCTCTCTCTCTCTCTCTCTAATCTTCCGGATCAGCAGTTTACTCCACTTTCATTACACTCATCTTGCTGTATACTTTGATCTCATAGGTTGGTGTTGATCACCTCATCCAGGTGCTGCTGTTGCTGGTGATGGACATGATACTGCAGCGCTTTTTGACGATCATGTTGATGTACGCCTTCATGATTTTTGTGATTTCACCCACCTTAAAGCACACAACAAAACACATCGGTTAACCCCTAGTTTGAAGGTGATGTGTATAATTTCTGTGCAACTAGCAACACCAAATGGAATAGCAAAAATAACTAGCCAAGTAAAGTTAATTTAGACAAACTTTGATGTTGGCTTGACAAAGCCTGGCTTGAAAGGTGAAATAGTTTTAAAAGCCTGAAGGTTGAAAGTTTTACAGGCCCAACAGTCAGACAGAGACAGAAAATATAGACAGTCATACAGACAGACAGATAGATACACTAATAGTTGGATGGATTACGGCCTTGCGCATATTTTTATGTACCAGTGACAGTTGAGGTTTGAAATCACTAATATCCATGGCAGAGTCTCTGCCCGTATGAACAGTCCATCAATGTAATTCTGTAGAATTTTTTTATGCCATTTTCAGCATCTGTTACGGGAAAACCATAAGACCGACCAGATAGAAATAATTTAGCATACTAAGTTAGAACAGTCTAATGATCATTGCCAAGTTTGGTGGATGTAGCTTGAAAGCTCTAGGAGAAGTTAGAAATTTTGGTCTTGGTTTAGGAATTCTGGAAAAATGCTTAAAAGTTTGTAGAATAAGAGTATATTGGCTTTGTCGAGCTAACGTAATGACTAGTTTCTAACAGGTTTCCCCTAACCCTAACCCACTGGTCAGTCCAGCCCAAACACAAATAATTAAGTTGAGCCAATGTAGCTGTGTCGGGTTGCTCAGACAAACAGAATGCAAACGAGTCACTGTTTTTACACTTTTTGGGGAAATCAGCCTACAGATTGCTCACTTATAGCTTTCTCTGCTTATTTAGCTGGAATACGGGAAAGAATTTTAACATTGAAAAAAATTACACATTTCATCTCATGTGAACCTTTTAAAAAACTGCTTCACTGAAGGGAATAGCAACCATTGTGATTGTAATAAAATTATAGTGATGTGTCAACTTCGCCAAAGATTCAAGATCAACTAGCATTGATAACAGAGGAATAAAGGCATGTTTTCTCAATGGATATTTCACAATTACCTGAGGCGTCTCAAAGTACATCTCCCTTTCGTCAACAATGATTTTGTATGTGCTGGGCTGAGGTGCTCCGAAGAAAACTATGTGCTCATACTGGAAAGTCTCGAGTGGTTTGGGCTCGCCCCGTTTATAAACAGAGACATTTTCAGCACTGACACTCAACCACAGGTCATGAGGGAAACCACCCTCTTTACACTGCAGACAAAAACACACATAATTAGAAACATTGAGACCAAACTCCAATCCTCCTTAATGAGCATGAAAATACAAATTGTATATGCAATACGAAAATACATTATTAACCATTACATTTTAATGGGTTTTTATAGAATAAAGAAATTCTAATTCTACCTTAATTTAGCTTGTATTGAATGCTTTAAACTTTTAGGCAGTTTCTAAAATGTTTTATGCATTTTTTGAGAAAATGCCGATTTTTCTTTGCCCTGTGCCTTGAAATCATCCTGTTATGCTTTGACATTTCCCCCTTTTAAAAATAACGATATGACCTTTCTGATAACAAAATGAGGGGAGTAGCATTTGTTTTTTTACCATTTCTTATTTATATTGGACTTGACAAGCTTAATACAGCAGCTCTGTTAAGGAAAAATCATTGTGATAATTTCTTTACAGAAAAACATTTTTCTTGGCACAAAGCATAAGTATATTTACAGTAAATTCTGTTTGGTGGTGTGAAATTTGCAAGCTAATGATTCTTACCTCCACATCAAACAGTGTAGACCCATAACCGGGCCACTCTTTGATGACAGTCATATAATTAAGCATGGCCTGGTGCTGAGGCATCCCCTGCAGACGGCTCCATTTCTCCAGCACACTGGTCAGTGTGGCCGACATCTCCTCCTTCACAAACATCTCCAGCATATGTTCCTCTTCCACACGCTGTTTCTTCAGTGATCCTGTCTTGAAGCTGCGTCTCAGGGTCCCATCAAGGAAGTTGGCTTTTCGGCGCTCTAAAGTGTGACCCCCTGGCCCAACTATACCCACCCCGGGTACCCCGGCGCCCCCTGCCTTAGTAGACTGGAAGATGCGCGTGCGGAGTCGCCCTACGGGGTATACGCTGCTCAGGCTCCAGGGCGTACGGGCCACATCACCGTGGATGTACTGCAAGCGCAAGGCTGCTAAATGCTGGAGGGTTTCCTCAGGGGCTGGGAAATGACCACTGATTAGACTCTCATGAGCCTAAGAGAAAAGTGAACAAACAGTAGAGAGAAAGTGAGAAAAAGGCAATGAAATAAAAAAAGAGACTATCACTTTATAAGAAATTTAAGTGCAGCGTAGTTCTAGTGGGAAGACTAGCAGCTGTACATCATCGCACTAGCTGGGTAATTCCCAGCCAATCACATGTAAGCCGTTGCTTTATAAGTCTGCTCACAATCTATCACATTGCTGTTTCAGTATACTAACACGGCAACCTAGTTGAGAGAAGAAGTTTTATCGATGCCCATGACAGACAAAGGCACACAGAAAATTGTAATGCAATATTCAAGTAGAGTTTTTACTATTCGAATATTTAAAACTGAACGAGTACACGATTAACCGATTACTCACACACATCCCTAATTAAAAAAGGACTATTTTGAGTATAAAGTGAAAATAACGAGAATAAAGCCATAGCATTATGAGATTAAAGTCGTAATATTATGAAAATAATGTCTTAAAACTATGAGATTATAACAGTAATGTTTTAAGAGTAGAGCTATAATATTATGAGAATAAAGTTGTAAAATTACAAGATAAATTAGGAACAATTTTGTATATTTGCTGTTCTCCACTACATCACTTTAATGTTACCTCCCTTTTGACTTCATTCTCATGATACTAGGACTTTAATCTTGTAATGCTATGGCTTTGATCTCAAAACGCATATACAACATATTCTCCTAATTTTCACTTTATTCTCAAAATATTACTACTTTAAACTCATAATGCTACTTTGTAGTAATTAATCATTTAATTACTTAATAATTATTAATTTGATATATATTATACTGTATACCTACTGTACATATATTACATATATGAACAACCAATCTCCTAAATGCTTTGTTAATAACTTACAGTATGTAAGTGAGCAGTATGTGTGAGGGGCTAAATCTTAAAAATGTCAAATCATTTTTGGTCAAATTTGATTAAAAGATTTATAAACAACTATTTAAATCTTCATAACATCTTGTAAGGTTGGCATGTTGTATTTCTAACATACTCTTTAGTGGAAATGGCAATAGAAGCGTTAAATAAGGTGAGGTAACAGCAGGAATGCCATTACCTCACCTTATTCAATGCTATCCTATAGTAGTTGAAAATAGAAATACTTCTGTAATTCACCTGCTCAAACATAAAGGCAAATTCCACTCCCTCTTTGGGCATGCTTTCAACATCAAGGAAACAATAGAGCTTGAAATAGAGCCTCCAGGGGCCTTCTTCCTCCTCATCTTCACCGCCTGCCAACCTAACAGAGAGATAATTTTTTATTTTTTTTTAATATTATGATCAGAAATGTTGAACAGGATTTATGGATGCTTAAGGTGTATTAAATAAGGAAATGGAGCAACACATCACTCAAAATCTCTAAGTCAACTCTATAACATTAAATACAGCATAACTGTCACTATATCAATACCTCTCAAACTTGGCGAGCATATCTGCCACGATAACACGGCTCTCGATGGCCCTGCTCTCCACTTTATTGTGTTCAAAGAGAGAGAACATGTTCCTGCTGTTTTCCATCGCCAGGCCACGAATAAGCTTCTCCACCACCTTAACATAGTCAAACAATTAAAAAAAATTATAATGTTAAATCAACGCAGGGTAAGCTCATCTAAATATGCAATAATTTTATTATAACGACCTAAGCAAAGAGATTTGATTGATTTTAGAGTTAGTTAGTAATAAAGTGTCCACCTCTCTCTGCCTCTCACCTCTCCAGCTGTGGTGTGTGAATTGATGGATATCTTGCAAGACCCTCCTCCATGGCAGTACACAGTCGTTGTCATTTCCTGTCTGTTCAGCAGGGCGGTGATCTCCTCCTGTGAGGGCACATACTCCCTGGCCTTCGTCTTCTTCAGGGACTCCCCAATGAAGTGGGAGTACTTCTCAATCTCTGTGCCGGAGTAACGCTCCCGAACTCTGGAAGGTTATTTATAGAAAGGGGTCAAAAATTATTGTTTGAAAATATTCAAGGGATCACTGATTAACTCAAATATGCTAATTGAGTCTGGCTTTTTAGAGACAATAATACTATGGACCGCATTCACAGTAGCGCCATCTTTAATTTTTGACAGGAATGACAACGTGGCTGTGAAGGATAGACGTAAATTCTCATCAATGGGTTGTATGGTTGTCTGAAGTGTTTTGGAATGTTCATTGTTTTTGGAAACATTTCTTTAAACAAATAAAGCTACACCTGTACTTTGTCTGTTAATAAATGACCACAAACAGCAAAGCAGGTGGCCCTACTTGATCAGAATAGGTGGGTTAAGATATTCTGTCAGCTGGTGTTTTAATGGTAATTCTCTGTCACATAATATCCACTGTAACAACATTTTCATTTAAATCTTCACATATCCAATCGAAAATAATTATGTGCTACAAGATAACGAAGAAATACATTTTTGGAGCAAGGAGGAGACAGAGAGACAAATTTAGTGTCAGATACTTCTCAGTTACCTTTTCAGATGGAATCGCAGGTACCGAAGGATGGCACGGCTGGGCAGAAATGTGCAGCTCATGCAGGTGAGCAGGTGCCAATGGGCTCGGTTTGCAGGGCTGTTGGGTTGGGGCACGTAATTAGTCTGTTTGATCAGCTGACAGTACACCTCATCTCTCAGCGGTCGCAAGTCGTGGCAGGTCTGCAGGATGCCCTGAATGATGGCGAGGGGGTCTGAGATTATCTCCATCTCCTGGAGTGAGTTAAAGATCTTCACTGCCTCATCCTGCAGGCTTCCGTAACCCTTCTCCTTTTGCACTGCAGAGAAAGATTTTAGTAATGTATTTCTGTAATATATGTTTGTTTGGAAGGTGGATAAAAAGAGAAATGATAGAAAAAGAATGATAAAATAAAGAATAGTAAAACATAAAACTAAAAAACAAAACTGTTTTTGTGAGTAAACAATATTCTGATGGAAGATACTCACAGCTTTCGCTAACCTCTCCGTAGGGCAGGGGCAGTAGAGGTGAATGCAAAGGATGTTGTGTATATCTGAGAATAGGGTTCCTGCGGTACATTTGTTCCACGGCCTCAGAGTTCACACTGCTCTCCTACACATGGGTCAAAAGTCAGGTATGGTAAAAGTTCATTTATTTTTCATTGATGATGCAGATAAAAGAGTAATATGATGACAGAAATTGAGCCAGAAATCTCCAAAATGTATGTACCCAATATACAAACAGGGTCCCAACACAATTCATTTCCAGAATCTTTCCAGTTGTTCTCATTACTGAATAAAGATTTTTAAACACCAATTAACAGAGATCACACTCATGTTATAGTACTGTATGAATTTTTTTTTTTTCATATAAGCACTTAATTTACATTTAGCCTCTTTCCCATACTCTCTCACACATTCTTGTCCAAAACAGATGTAACAAACATAACAAATAAACTCAATCAAAGGTATTATGGCCTAAAGGGGGTGTGGTAAAATTCTGTCCATGCACACATTTGTCTAAATAGAGCTTTAGATTAAAGAGGAAATTGTCCACATTTTTCTCTGCAGCCATATGATGCCGAACCAGCTTGCAGCATACTCATACATCAACATTTGGCAGTTCATGCAAGTAAAAAGAATAGATTTAGCTTGAAAACATTGTAAAGAAGTATAAATGTTGTATTGAGCAGTAATGAGTAATTGGAAATGAATTCAAATTACTAGTAATTCTCACATTAGATGTAAATATAAATGGTATATTATGTTATATTAATATAAAATTTCACAGAAATGTTGATAAAAAATATGTCTTCACATGCATCATATTTTACTGTAGTCAAAGAAATTCAACATTTTATTATTTAAAAAAAATATAAGTGAATAACTTTTATATTTGCCAGTTATCATGCCAAAAATATAAATCTTTTGACATGTATGAACAGTTAAGGACATATTTATGACTTAAAATATGGTTTTACATGAAAACCATCGGGTTATGAACAAAATTTACCAACGAATGCAAAGGTGGTATGCAGATTCTGAACGCAATAGGAGGGTTAAAAGTGATTAAAGGCATACAGAGTTTATTAGAGTAAAACGAGCTTTTTACCTTTATGTCTCTAATGAGTTGCTGGGTGGGTGTTTCAATGGGCACCTTGTTGTCAATGACGCCCTGAATTGCGGACACCCAGCGCATCGCCTCATTCATTATCTTGGTGTACAGACGGTATGAGTGTTTACGCCCATGAACTATAATGATCCAGTAGCCTGCAGTAACCACATATCAGCATCACCGTGTTACTCAGTTTGTAGAGCAACGCAAAGAATACATTTTTACAGTAAACACAGAATTATTGACAAATGGTGACTCAAATATGTGACATGAAATTGTTCTAAAACACAAGACAAAGCAAGCGATGATAACTGCAAACTTTTTTTTTACTTTTCTGATTAACACTTTTTATTGATTCTAACAAATGAAATAGAAAAGAAAAAGATATAGTCACAGAATCAACTTTTAACCCCCATTATACCCTTCCCCCCTCCCAATCCCCAACCCCACCCTGACCCTCAACAAATATCCCTGTGGTCAAAGCCAAAGTATACAAAAAAAAAAATACAAATAAATATATATCTCTCTCCACTGCCCCTCCCTGAGAGCCTTACAAAAAGGCAAAATAGCTGCAAAATTTCTTATGAATTAAATCACAGTTGCTTAGCCTTCTATGTGACATTTCCTCAAATGCCGCTACCCAGCCCATCTCTGTGCACCACTCCTGAAATGAGGGTGCTCGTTTTACCTTGTTTTTCGCCCCATCATCTGTTTCCCCCGGACTACACTTCCCATAATTCCCTGCCCTCATCACTGCCAGCTGTTCCCTATTGTTCTCACCTGTATTTCATTTCCTCATTTGCCCCTGTGTATATAATGCCCTGATTTCTACCTAGTCTTTGTGAGTTGTTGTGTTTTCTCCTGTTCATGTATCAGATCCCATTGTGGATGTAACGGTTATTTTATTTCCTAGTTTTGCCTTGTTCCAGTGTTTACCAAGTTTTTGTACAATGCTTCATTTTCTATTAAACTTTAGATGAATCTAGATCCAGCTCTCGTGACTTCCTTCCAAACGTTACACTATCCCTTAAGGGTGGCCTCTCTGCTGATCATAAAACTGGATAGGACACAATTTTTTATGCATTTATCTTCTAAATTAATGACCGCCCCATCACCTAAAATTGAGTATGGGGCAAAATTTAATTTTAGTGCCCAGTATGTCACACATATAACTCTGAACCCTCAACCAAAATTCTTGGATCTTAAGACCACCAAAAAACATGGATTGTGTCCCCATCTTCTGATTGGTATCGTCAGCAGGTGGGTGTGTCTTTAAGACCGAGCCTATATAATCTAGACGGGGCCCAATAGAATCAATGTAAAATCTTAAATTGCATAAGGCACACCCTTGTATCTCTAGATGTAGACTTGATATTTTTTAGAATCCTAGCCAACACTCCCTCCTCCAATACTAAGTTTAGATCTTTCTCCCATAATCTCTTGTGACTCAGAATTAGCAGGGAGTAATACACTGATGCCTCATGACCTTTTCCAAAGGCAGTAATCACCACTTCCAGAGTATCTGCCGCTTTAGGGGGGTGAATGCTACTTCCAAAAATAGTACATAATTAAACATTCTGGACACTTTGATCCATACCGCATGCAAATGCTAGATAACGGGATGTAACTTCTCCTGTTAGTATGATAGAAAGGCTTTGCAATGGTGAAATAGGGGCAATAACTCCCTGTTCAATACAAAACAAGGGAGGTGTTCTCTCAGGTGGAAGTGTCCAATGAGCCAAATGTCTGTGTCCGAATGCATAATAATAAAACAAAACCTTGGGTAGGCCTAGCCCACCTTTGTCAATCGGCCTACGCATGTAACTTATTGAAGTGTAATCTGGGATGTTAGCCATTACAAATGAAGGACTTCACTATGCTATCAAATTGTTTGAAATGAGAGAGGGGGACAACTATAGGGAGAGACAGTAGCAGGTAGTTGAATTTTGGAATACAATTCATTTTAATAACATTAACCTTCTCAATAGATACATAGATAAATGTAATGAAGCCCACCTGCCCACATCGCTTGAAAACCTTTTTATTAAAGGGTCAAAATGAACTAAATTACACAAATTTACTGGGAATAAAATACCCAAATACTTGATGCCCTGTTTGGGCCACTGGAAGGTTCCCATCTGTTACCGGGCAACACACTGTCAGAGCCAATGTTTATAGTATTAAAGTAACAAAATTGTATTATATCTGTATTTCAATCGGGTCAATTCCCACAGGTCATTAGACAACATTTGGCGCTTCAGCTCTGCCTCAGCACTTCATGTAATAATAATATTTCCTTTCAAGTTCTTGTGCTTTGGATTTTTTGGTGAATGAGGCACACTGTATGATCCGGCCCCCAAGAACCGCCATAAGTGCCTCTTAAGCCACTCCCACAGCGGATACTGAGGACCAGTTGGTCTCCATATAGACATTGATTCCAGCCTTTAGCATTTGTTGGAGTTCAGGATTTTGCAACAGGGTTACATTAAAGCACCAACTATATGATTTCTTTTTCTCCATGTGTGGCAACACCTCTAAACACACCAGGGCGTGATCTGAGAATAAAATGTTTCCAATTGAGCAATCAACATCAGCTGAAATGAGGGACTTAGATAAAAAAAAAAATCTATTCCAGAGTAAATCTTATGGACTCGTGAAAATTTTTTATAGTCCCTACCAGATGGGTTCAAAAGTCTCCAAATATCTGTACGACCAAGATTTTTACACATCCTGTGAAGCGTCAATGTTGCTCTAGGGGGCTTACACACTTTTGCTTCACTATGATCAATGACTGTGTTATCAAAAGATTAAAGTCTCCTACCAGTATTATATCATGAGGTGTGCCAGCGGCTTGCAACATCCCTTCAAAAAATAAAAAATAAGACTTTGTCCCTGAATTTCAGCTAAAACAATAATGACTCTTCCTAATTTATCTTTACTCTGTTTGAGACATTTGAATTGTAGATGTTAACTTATCAGTATTATGACTACGCTGCTCTTACTCAAGCCAGCACTATAAAAAAAATGCCCACCCCATATCTTTCCAAATTTTGAAAGGTGCGTTTCTTGAAGAAACAGTATATCATATTTCTAACGCTTAAGAAGAGAGACAACTTCCTTTCTTTTTATGGGGTGCCACAACCCATTCACATCCCACATGGAGAGAGAGAGACAATCCGCTTATATTAACATTTTACATTTTGACATATAAGAACAAATAAATTGTTTGTCAAAAACAAGATTATTAAGACAACATTAGTGCAACCATTAAAACCCGAACATCCCACAGAACCAAACAAACAGAAAAAAGAAAAACATGTGCATTAACCCCACACACGACAGTGCCAACTGGCGTCCATCCCTCTCATCTCAAACAGTCTATGCATCCCCACGAGAGCCCCCGCGACAACCTTGCTGTTGGATTGCTTAAGTCCGGTGTTTCTATTAAAATTTTGTGAGACAGAATTACACAGCAAAAGATCACCTATAAAACAAACTCCAGCCAATAGGTGGAATAAACACAAAGAGCACATAGATTCATGCATAAAACTGTCCTGAATGTGTGTTACTCTACAAAATAAACTCCAGCCGACAGGCGGATGTCCGATACTCGCTTGGCGTCACATGATGTTCTATTCAATTATTTATTTTTAACAGGCTTTAACTGGTCACACTCACCTGTCTCTTTAAACTTTTTCTCTTCAGGCTGGACCACAGAGCACAGGCTGTTTAGAACAAGAGTGCCCATCTTGGATGCATTTCGTTCAGAAGACTTGTAGTAGTCCAGAGAGTTGTTGGTCAACACAAACCAGCGCTTTTTCAGTTTGAGAGCAGAACTCTTGGCCCCCGCCTTCATCTCCTTGTGTAGCCAACCTGGATAACACACACACACATGCGCACACACAAACACACGCGCACACACACACACACACACACACACACACACACACACACACACACACACACATAGAGGTTCTTAAGTTTTGTTATTTTATTTTATTTTAATAAAAAATCCCCAGGTTTTTGCTACCTAAATTCAGGTTATAACACTGTTAAAGATAAACACACCTTGGACAAGGAACTCCTGCCCATCACTCTTAGAGTCTCCTTTGGGTTTCTGCAGCAGACTGATCCAGTGATGCATCTCCTCTGGTAGATCTGTGTTACAGTGAATCACGCGATTGGCTGTGATAATCACAAATGAATTGGGCCTATTGGGAATGAAAGAGAAGTTGTTTTAGCCACAGACATATAATTGAAACAGTATCATTTATTATATCTTCATTATTAAGCTGTATAATTTAGCAGTACAAATTCAAAGGTTAAAGGTGCTGTAAGGGTTTTCCACCATTATATTAACTTCAACGATACACTCTCCCTCCAAAACACCAACCTCCAAAGACAAGTGCAAAATTATTGACAGGCAGATTTCTATATTTCTATATAGATAGTTCCCTGTCTGTCGCTTACTTCGACGTTGTGTCCAAGAAGCGACACTAGGGTTCTCTCTTGCACGCTGAATATGCCTCTGATCTATGAAAAAAGGCCAATGAGAAGTTGGCAGACAGTATTTGCATACACCACCCCCGGACATACGGGTATAAAAGCAGGGATATACACGTACGTCGAATTCATTCAGAAATTTTCTTCAGAGCCGATGGTTGTGCATGCAGTCAGCTGTGAGTCACACACCCTTTTTCTCTGACGCTTCTCTGCTGTTGGATCTATGGCGCACTTCAGTGTCTTTCTCCTTTTCTGCATGGCAGTGCAGTCTGCCCCTTGGTGCTTCGACAGTGCAGAACTTGAAAGAGTTTATTAAAAGAGTGATTTTTTCTTGTAAAAGTGTAATATCCTCTAAAGAGCAATACACTGCGGCTTTGAATGTACTTTTCAGGACCTGTCTTTTTAAAGATGCCTTTCTTCCCCTGTGTAGTTCCTGGATAAGGTAGAGTGCTCTCCACTTCAGACGGCCACAGGCGTTGTCTCGTGTGTCTGGGCAGCGATCACACTGAGGCAGCGTTTGTGGATGGTTCATGCTCTCACTGCGAGAGCATGACCATGGCAACATTGCGGTCGCGGCTCGCATTCAACAGAAAGCACGGCACTCCTTCCCACGGGATTGAGGACGATGCGGCTGGCGATGGAGGCGATCTGGGGATGGCAGCGGGTGCAGCGCCGTCGGGTACATCCCCTCGGACCACCCGCCCCCCAGCACGCTTGTTGACTCCCATCCGTGCTCGAGGCAACAGCTGCTCGCCTTACAGCCAGCCTGCCTATCCTTTAGAGCTCGGGGTGGATGAGCTCGCCGCTGCATCAGAGAGCGTGGCATCTGACGTGGATGACTACCCTGGGCTGCCGCCTTCGGGCCAGCACGCCCAGGCCGAGATTGACGCGCAGATGTCTGACATGCTTTCCCGGGCCTCCGCCAGCGTGGGGCTGGACTGGAACCCTCCGTCCTCCCCACAGCCATCGCGGTTGGATGACTAGTTCCTGGGGTCTGCGTGCCGCTCACAGCCTCGCCCCCCCAGTTCCTGTTTTTCCCAGAAGTGCATGATGAGCTTATATATTTGTGGAGAGCACCAACCCTCGTCACAAACCTCATCCGCCCATGGGTACACGGCAATTCCCCAGGTGGACAGGGCTATTGCGCTCCACCTGTGCCCCGGGAACATTACCACCTGGCGGGGTCGGCCTGTGCTCCCCTCCAAGGCCTGTAGGACAACAACTTCACTGACCGCCAAAGCCTACAGCACCACCAGACATGCCGCCTCTGCCCTGCATGCCATAGCCCTCCTGCAGGTCCACCAGGCCAAGGCACTTGCAAAGATCTGCATGGGGGTAGCCCTGATCCCGACGTGTTGCAGGAACTGTGCTCAGCGACTGACCCCGCCCTCAGAGCCACGAAGGTCACAGTGCATTCACTCGGGCAGGCGATGGCCACACTCGTGGTCCAGGAACGTCACGTGTGGCTGATCTTGGTCGAGATGCGTGAGACCGACAAATTTCGCTTCCTCAATGCCCGTCTCCCAGTTCAGCCTCTTCGGTGATACCGTTGAGGACTTTGCCCAGCAGTTCACCGCGGTGAAGAAACAGACGGAGGCCATCTCACACATCCTGCCCCGCCGCAAGCCTGCCGCCATGGGCCATGCCCCATCTGTTCGCCGAGGGTGTACTCCTGCGACGAAGAAACACCCTGCTTTGCCTCAACCCGGGCCCAGCTCTCAGCCCCCACGTCGAGCACCCCGCAGGAAGCAGCCCCCCCCATCTCACGGACCCCCTCGACGACCCAGATGGCTCCCAGGCGCTCCTGAGACGTTCGACCCAGGGACCAAGATGTTAGCTCCGGAGCTGGCAAGCAGACCACTCCGTCCCCCAGTGGGATCTAGCTGGTCTACCACCTGCCGCGATCAACCAAGCCAGAGCCCCCTCTACCAGGCAACTTTACACCCTGAAGTGGCGCTTGTTCGCAAATTGGTGTTCTTCCCGGGCTGAAGACCTACAGAGGTGTGCAGTTAGGTCAGTGCTCTTATTTCTGCAGGAGAGGCTGTCCCCCTCTACCTTGAAGGTGTATGTTGCTGCTATAGTGGCCCACCACGATGCAGTAGATGGCAAGTCTTTGGGTAAGCACGACTTAATCATCAGGTTCCTAAGAGGCACCCGGAGGTTAAATCATTCCCGGCCAAGCTTGTTCCACTCCTGGGATCTCTCAGTGGTCCTCAAGGGCCTCCAAAGACCCCCCTTTGAGCCGCTATAATCAGTTGGACCCAGGGCCCTCTCTCTAAAGATGGCCCTGCTGATTATGCTCGCCTCCATCAAGAGGGTCGGGGACCTGCAAGCGTTCTCTGTCAGCGACACTTGCCTGTAGTGCGGTCCGGCAGACACATATGTGATCCTAAGACCGTGACCGGGCTATGTGCACAAGGTTCCTACCACACCCTTTAGAGACCAGGTAGTGAACCTGGAAGCACTGCCCCGGGAGGAGGCAGACCAAGCTCCTTTGTTGCTGTGTCCGGTACGTGCTTTGCGTACCTACTTGGACTGCACGCAGAGCTTTAGAGGTTCTGAGCAGCTCTTTATCTGCTTTGGTGGACAGCGGAAAGGGAACGCTGTCTCCAAGCAGAGGCTTTCCAACTGGGTGGTGGACGCCATTTCACTGGCCTATCACACCCAGGCTGTGCCCCCCCCTTGCGGGTCTGAGCACACTCAACAAGGAGTGTTTCATCCTCGTGGGCACTGGCCAGGGGCACCTCCCTGGCAGACATATGAAGAGCAGCAGGTTGGGCAACACCTAACACAGATTTGCGAGATTCTACAATCTCCGGGTTGAGTCAGTATCGTCCCGTGTTTTCTCAGGTCCGAGCCGGTAGAACACGGTACACTCTGACGGACTACCTGGGTGGATCGCATGCACCTAGCGCCTTTTCCCTCGGCCGAGGTAAAACTGTGCACTTTCTCTCCCAGGAGATCCCACTCATTTGGATCCCTGGATGACTTCTCCCTAGCCCTTTGGGTCTGCAGTTCAGCAGAGGAACTCGCCAACCCAATCCACTGCGGGTACTTATTCTACCCTGCACTGGAATAGGTGCTCCACAGGTCAGGACTCTTCCTGTGTGTATTTTCCGCGGTACAATCCCCTTACGAGTGGACCCTTAGGCAGTCCCAGCTGCCCCCCGGTCGCCATGTTGTAGCAACTTCCCCCTCCTTGAGGCTGGATCTACCACCACGCCACTTTCCACATGTATCCTAAAAACCCATGTGATGTATTCGCCACCCTTACCTTCCCCTTTCGGGCAGGTGTGGCCCGACACGTTATACTGTATTATGTGTCATGTAAATTTAGATCTATCTTTAGACCTCATTTACACCTATCATGTCACATGCACAGACTGCAGAGACTGTCTATTGATTTCAGTGCGATTTTATCAACACTTTTTTATCCTCTGAAACCGTGTACAATGGCTTTCCAATGATCAAAAAATATTAATAGAATCTATTAAATGTCCCTTTGTATCTAATAAACTGTGAAAGATGTGAGAACAATATGTGTAGTAATTTATGGACTTAAGAGCGGTTCATAGCTCTAGTTCATTTACGAGCATTTTTACGTGCTACTTAATGCTAGATAACTATGCTTTTGGGAAACGTGCTGTAGTAAGTACAATTTTAGTGCTACTAACTTTCAACTTTGGGAAACGCAAACCAAGCATCACCCATGCCAAGCGGGACAGCGTGAACATCTTTCTGGTTCTTTCTTCTGTATAAATTAAATTCCTGCATGTCCGCTGCAGTGTTCGGATCCCAATAATAACTATGTGTTGATGTGCCAAAAGATGACAAAGGATTTCTTTGTTGCTAAATCCTAAACTAAAGTATGATTGAACAAAATCATCCACATCCATTTCTTGCATTGATGAAGCTGCTGGCTATCAATGTATAATGACGCATTGTGATGATGACATACTGTTTCTGGTCATTGTGACTTTATTCTCAAAATATTCTGACTTTAATCTCATAATGCTATGACTTTATTCTCATAATTTTGACTTTATTCTCAAAATATTCTGACTTTAATCTCGTAGTGCTGTGACTTTATTCTAGACATTTTGACTTTATTCTCAATATATTACGACTTTACTCACAAAATCTTCGATCATAACCACCGTCATAGAAATCTGATATATGGCCACATATAAAAAAAATTGACAACAGTAAAAAAAAAACATACATTAAAGGAATAGTACACCCAAACATTTTAATTATCTCATCATTTATTCACCCTCATGCCATTCCTGATGTGTATGAATTTCTTTCTTTCTACTAAACACAAACAAATATTTTTAGAAATATATCTCAGCTCCGTAGGTCCATATAATGCAACTTTGAAGCTCAAAAAGCACAAGACAGAATAAAAGTAATCCATATGACTAAAGTAGTTAAATCCATATCTGCAGAAGCGATATGATAAGTGTGGGTGAGAAACAGATCAATATTTAAGTCCTTTATTACTATAAATCTCCACTTTCACATTCTTCTTCTTTTGTTTTTGGCAATCCTTATTCTTCGTGCATATTGCCACCTACTGGGCAGGGAGGAGAATTTATAGTGAAAAAGGACTTAACTATAGATCCACACTTAATCATATCACTTCTGAAGACATGTATTTAACCAGTGGAGTCTTGATTACTTCTATGCTGCCTTTGTATGCTTTTTGAGCTTTAAAGTTTTGGACCATGTTGACTTGTATTGTATGGACCTAACAAATTCTTCTAAAAATCTTCGTTTGTGTTTAGCAGAAGAAAGACATACACATCTTGGATGGTATGAGTAAATGATGAGAGAATTTTCATTTTTGGGTGGACTATTCCTTTAACATATACAGTATGTTTTCCATGTATTGCCATATGTCAGATTTCTGTATGGGTCAGCATAACCTGTTGGAAATTTTTTGCTCAACCATTTGAGTGTATATTGCAAACCCAAACTACAAAGAAATTTTAAGAAATGTAATTTAGACGTCTCGTGAAACGGCTTGTGTTTTAGATGTAATTCTGTAACAAAGGCAACACTCACCTGTCAGGATTGTCTGAAGCGCATACTGAGTCAATCAATCCAACATCCAGTGTGCCCTGAGAGATGAACATGAAACAGATGAAAATTTGTTGAAATTTAAAAGGTTTTCTGCGCAACTATGGCATGCAAGAAGATGTGTAATGACACCACACCACAGCGTTCTTTGGGTTGGCCTGCTCATGAGTCATCTCCAACAGCTGATCTGGTGAGGCAATATGGACCCGACTCAGCACATTAAACCAACCACTGTGAAATTGAGGACACACAAAGTGAAAAGAGCAAACAGATACTGAAAAAAAAATATCAATGTAAAAGTAAAAAGATAATGATGTGATCATACCTTGCATCCTCTGGTGACTCTGCAAACACCTGGTACGTTCTCTCATCTGTTACAATGTTCAGAGCGTTCTCCTTTTCATGATTATCAACAATCTCCCTGGAAAAAGATCAGAAAACAGATTCTCTTTGTGTCCCCTGATTTTATTATAAGTCTTTGCTTTATATAAAGTCTAAGATTGGCTGCTAAAAATGGATTGCATACCAAACAATTTAAATACAACAAACATCGATTGATAACACTGTCTACTATTCCACTTATTCTTACTTGGCTGTGCGGATGTCGATGGTCCCTTTTAGCTTCTCCTCGCTGTCATTCTCAAAATACATGAGTTTAGAGTCACGTAGGACGAACCAGCGCATCTTCCAATTCCTGCGGGAGAGTGTGGACAGACCCCCACCCTTCTTATACAGCCAGCCCGACTTTAATGACTCCTGCTTGGAGCGAAACCACATGAAGGTTTCATCCTTGAGAACACACCAACGTCTGCGCCATGGAATCATCAACCCCGCTGTGAAACGAATAAGAACATTTTAATGTACAAATAGAGTTATACTATCATTAAATTCATGTACAGTATGTCTTTGTCACAAGGGCTGTGATTGGGTTTTGGTTGCCTGGAAACACGTAAAGGGCTGAGGGGAAGGCTTAGAGTGAGGACTGCTTAATTTGCTTTTGAGTGGACTGAATTACTTTATTTTGTAGAAGAAACAGAGTTTTATGACTTATGGTGGTTTCCTTTTTTGTTGTTGTAATAAATGACACAAGGAGGAATTCACTTAGAATGAATTGCAAAAAATGTAGCAGTTATTTGAACATGCTGTCTGCACTAAAGGAATTATGCAGATCAAGCAACGGCACAAACGTAGCCAAAAAATCTGTGCTGATCTGGGCAGGTTCTGAGCTAGGATATATATGAAATTACTGTTTACAAACAAACACTCCACCCGACCCTTCTGTGTTCTTTTTTTGTTAGCCAGAAAAGAACTGCTCTCTATGGGCGATTCGCTCAAATTACGCTGATTCTGGGGTTGAAACACCCTATTTCCCACAGATTATTGGAGATTAGGGCTTCTTTAAATTTCCACCAGAAAAAAAAGATTTTACATAAATGATAATATTCCATGGGTCTCTGTCATTGTTGTCACATCTGCTCTATTAGGCACAGTTGACCCGCAGCTGCTGTTGGTGGATATTAACTTTTTTTATGAAGAAATTGTGCAAACGCCCAAAGTGCTGTTGCTGTAACAGATACTTGGTCAAATATGATCTAACGAGAATCAAGAACACTTATACGATATAACGGGAGGAACGGGACCCGTCTTCACCATAGCGCTTGGACTAGTGTTTGTGAAAGGATAAGTGAATAAAAATAATGCCATTCAGCTAAAATGCTGTGTTTGCATTTCTTTTAAATCATACAGATCAAGCAAAAAAGGCTGTTATTAAGTTTTGGTATGGAATGTTATCATTTTGGTGTAAAATATTATTTGTTATTTGGGTTAGTAATTTAAGCAGTTAAGACATATATTGTATGTCTGATTGTAGTTTTAATTTCTAAATACCCAAATTCTAAGGCTGTAGAAGTGTCTTAAACGTGAGAGGATGTGTATCCATCAACCTGTTACATGTCCGCCATAATCACACATGCTAATTTAACCAAGTTTAAACTTGTTTTGCTGATATTTAAAAAAAGAACCCACATAATTTCCTCACTGTAAACTATAGATATTCCTATATAAGAACTTTTCTTAACATAAACAGACATTACACTCTATAAAGCTTAAAAGATGATTAAAACTGTAGCGCTGCCTATACACCATTGAAATCTGCTGCTCGAAAGAACCCGGAGGCGTGGTGTCCTGCAGTCTGATATCAGAGTAATTTCATCTATTGCGGAGGTTGCAGCTGACCACCGCAATTTGATACAGTTTGCTGGGATTGGACAGCATCACTCCACTATACTAACATGACGAAAGAGAGCTTGAATACACCACACATCTTAATATATATGTCAGGTTATTACACTCTTCTCCATCATCGTAATTTAATGAATTAAAACTGCCATGATCAATACAAAATGTACACAATAATCTTCTGCCTGCTTTCATCGGCAAGTTACGTGGAAAGGAATGACTCTAACTTAATTTAAATACTGAAGACGCCATGCTGTTTCAGTGCTAATTGCGCCTGCTTACACTAGATTGTGGGTGGTTAGTAAATATACAGTAAGACGCTGCTTTTTGTGAACAAATACTACATGGAAAAATGGCGCAAATGTTTAGTGAGTTCGCCCCACAATTGGCAACTTTGATTTTGTACATCAAGCATATTGCAATAAATTTTTCTTTTGTTAGTCGTAACAATCATAGCAATACCTAAAATGGCTAAGATGTTTTGCTGTACTGGATCAGAGAGACTTTCGAACAAACTTCTGTCAACTTGGGGAGTTAATTAAGTGTAAATATGATGATCATTTCATTATTTGATTTCTTACCCTTCATATAAAGGTAACTGTGGAAATATGGAGGTCCGTTCCCATTTAAGATGCTGACTCTACAATTGGACACCTCCTCATCTGTGTCCACGTACCCATCGTGTTCATCGTCACTATCTGCATACTGAGTAAAAGAAACAGATAGAATGAACAAATAGTGTGGATACATGTTTATGAACATACTGTATGTGTGTGTGCATATGTTTGTGAGAGGGTGTGTTTCTGTAAATGTTTGTGGTAGTGTGTATGTGTGTATATTATCATTAGAGCTGTTGAGGGTTAACATGTTAACATATGCATTAAATTAAATATCATTAACACTGATCAACTCATTTATATAGAGCCCAAATCAAATATAATGAAACAACAATAATATCAAACCTCATTGGATATCTACACTGCCAGGCCAAAACAAAGTTGCCGTTTGGATTTAATAAAGCAGATACTTAAGAGCCTATGATTAGATCATTATTGCAGTGATTAATATGTTTCAGCTGGCAACAATTTTTTTAACCCTAACTGATGCAGTGTGTAGCTTCTCATTTCTTAAACAACCATGTCAGAGGACGTATCCTGTGGCCGTGGAAAATGTGTTACTTTGTTTCAGAAGGGGCAAATTATTGGCCTGCATCAAACAAAGAAAACAACTTTGAGATTGCTGAAATCACTGGAATTAGATTAAGAACTGTCCAAAGCATTATTTATGGAAGAAATGTGGTTGGAAAAAATCTTGAATGATCATGATCGGAGGCCACTAAAATGCTTGAAGTAAAATCGGAAAAAATTGACAGTAGAACTCACGGCTATGTTTAATAGTGAAAGTAAGAGCATTTCCACACGCACAATGCAACAAGAACTTACAGGATTGGGACTAAACAGCTATGTGGCCACAAGAATGCCACATGTTAGTGAGGCTTCAGTTTGCAAGGGGGCATAAAGACTGGAAAAAAGAATGGAAAAAGGCCATGTGGTCTGATAAATTCAGATTTACCCTATTCCAAAGCGATAAGCACGTCAGGGTAAGGGAAGCGCATGAAGCGATACACCTGTCATGCACAGTGCCCACTGTACAAGCCTCTGGAGGCAGTGTTATGATCTGGGGTTACTTCAATTGGTCAGGTCTAGGCTCAACAATGTTATGAGGCAATAAAATGAAGTCAGCTGACTACTTGAATGAATGACCAGGATATCCCATCAATGGATTTTTTTTTCTTCCATGATGGCACGGGCATATTCAAGAATGAAAATTCCAATTCCAAGATTCATCGGGTTCAAATTGTGAAAGAGTGGTTCAGGGAGCATAAGGTATGATTTTCACACATGAATTGGCCACCACAGAGTCCTGACGTTGACCTAACTCAAAGTCTTTGGGATGAGCTGGAGAAGAGTGGTTTGACTCTCCTGTCCACAATAAATGATCTCAGCCAAAAAATTAACGCAACTCTGGATGGACAAAAATGCTGTGATGTTGCATAAGGTTGTCGAAACAATAACATGATGAATGCATGCTGTAATCAAAGCTAAAGGTAGTTCAACAAAATATGTGTATTCGACAAATACAAAAGTATACGACTTTTTTTGACCAGGCAGTGTATATATATATATATATATATATATATATATATATATATATATATATATATAGGATTACTTTTGAAGACTATCCAACATTTTTCCTAAAAAATAAAACTTTAGCACAAAAATGCCTAAAACTTTAGCACAGTACTGTATATATATATATATATATATACATATATAGTATATATATATATATATATATATATATATATATATATATATATATATATATATTAGTGCTGTTGAAATTGAACATGTTAATAACGTGTTAACAGTGAAATTGGTTAACGGCACAAATTTTTTTAACGCCGTTAACGTGTAATATGACCTTTTTAATAAACCGTATTTCATGAGAAGCGAGTCAATTTGTGCAAATGCCGCTAATGTCACATGCACTGATCTTCAGGAAACCTTCAGATGGTGGGAGACATTATGCTGATACCTACGCCAAGCATTTTATTAATGTAGCACAGCAGTAGAACATGCCTGCAAAGCACAGATAGAGCTCAGAACTTTGTAACATGATTACAGTGGCAAGACAGCTGCCATTTGAACACCTGCCTTGCACTTCGAGGCGCGGTAAGAAAGTTGCAAGGCGCGGCGCGAGCGTAAAGTGTGAGCACGAGGCAATCATCTATGTTCTTTGACTGCTACCGAGTCCTTAAATTACATATAACATGCCAATAAAGGCAGCCAGTGGGGTTTCTGGTCCCACCCTAGGGAGTGCGTAACATAACATGCGTATTGGGAGCGGCGGTACTGATTACTGGATAACGGAAACCCTGCTGATGTCTCCAAGATTCTGTCACAACATGTCTGTTTGATAGTGCACTAGCCAATGCAGAAGATGAAGACATTGCTGGAACCCTGCAGGTAATCCACACTGTCATAATCCCACCAGTCACAAATGTCACATGACCAGAGCTATTTAATAAGATATATAAGATATTCCGATTAATCGCGATTAACTACAAAAAAATAATGCAATTAATCGCAATTATTAATCGCAAATATTTTAATAATTTGACAGCCCTAATATATATATATATAGTTGTGGCCAAAAATATTGGCACCCTTGGTAAATATGAGCAAAGAAGTCTGTGAAAAGAAATCTGAATTGTTTATCCTTTTGATCTTTCATTAAAAAAATCACATAAATCTAACCTTTGATTGAAGTAAAACAATTAAAATAGAGGAAATATCTAATTTTTAAAATACATTTTCCTCCAAAAAGCATTGACCTTTATTGGCACCCTTTTATTCAATACATTTTGCAACCTCCCTTTGCCAAGATTGCAGCTCTGAGTCTTCTACTACAATGCCTAATGAGGTTGGAGAACACCTGGAAATGGATCCGAGACCCTTCCTCCATACAGAATCTCTCCAAATCCTTCAAATTCAGAGGACCATGTTGATGGACTCTCCTCTTTAGTTCACCCCACAGGTTTTCTAAGGGGTTCAGGTCAGGGGACTGGGATGGCCATGGCAGAACCTTGATTTTGTGGTCAGTGAACCATTTCTGTTTTGGATCATTGTCCTGCTGGATGATCCAACTACGGCCCATTGTAAGCTTTCTGGCAGAGGCAGCCAGGTTTAGATTTTCTATCTGTTGGTATTTGAGATAGTCTGTGATGCCATGTATGCAAACAAGATGCCCAGGACCTCTGACTGAAAAACAGCCCCACAACATTAAAGATCCACAGTTAACCGTGGGCATTGGGTACTTCATCATCTCTGTGTGTGCCAAACCCATTTATGGTGTTTGCTGCCAAAAAGCTTTTTTGTTTTTCTTTCATCTAACCAATGAACCTGGTCGCATTTGAAGTTCCAGTAGTGTCTGGCAAACTGAAGATGCTCAAGTTTGTTGTTGGATGAGAGCAGAGGCTTTTTTTCTTGAAATCCTCTCAAACAACTTGTGGTGATGTCTGATATTTTTTATGAGACTTTCTGACCCCAAGACCCAACAAATTTCTGTAATTCTCCAGCTGGATCCTTGGAGATTCTTTGGCCACATGAACCATCCTCCTCACTGTTCATGGAGACAATATAGACACATCCTTTTCCAGGCCAATTCTTAATATCTCCAGTTGATTGGAACATGTTAATTATTGCCCTGATGGTGGAAATGGGTATTTTCAATGCTTTGGCGATTTTCTTTTAGTCACTTCCCATTTTGTGAAGCTCAACAACATGTTGCCTCACATCAGTACCATATTGTTTAGTCTAACTCACTGTGATTGATGATTAAGGGAATTTGGCCTGCGTGTTACCTCATATTTATACCCCTTTGAAACAGGAAGTCATGGCTTAACAATTTCACATTCTTAGTCACCCAGTTGCAATAAAAAATTACAAATAGGAATGGGAATATACTTCAGATATATTTTACTCATAATAATTTCTAGGGGTGCCAGTAATTGTGGCCAACGTATTTTGGAGAAAAATATTTATTTAATAATGAGATATATATATATATATATATATTAGTGCTGTCAGTCGAGCTGGTGCAAATGTAAATATATAATGCTTTATTAAAATTTTCCAAACAAAGCCTTCCACAGTATAAAGATTCACTAAAATAGCACCAATTCAAGTAACATTAAACGTTCCCCTAAGTCTAATTGGGAGTTTGACTAATTGAATGAACTAGTCTCCCCATATATTACATTTTCATTGCAATGGGCATTACATTTCTTAAACTCTCCTTCTTTATAATATTGATATGCCATTATACTGTGGCTATCCAGTGTTACAGCAAACATGAAGCCACATTTATGATTTGCGTCAGGGCGTCAACGGCAGAATCACTTTAAACTCCACATGAAAAGCGCTTGCATACAAAAATGTCTTATTCTGTGTTTTGGTGATAGTTAAGACTTGACTTTCTTCAGTGATGATTAAAAAGTGCATTACATAGGCTGAAAAACATCAGGGCTACAGTGTCTGTATAGTGTAATAGGTCTTTTCTTCAATTTATCACTGACATGGCACTGTTGTGTGTGTGTGTTGTGAAACGTGCATCAGTTTAACGACTCAGGGTGGACTGTCCTTCCAATAAGTTTCGAATAGTTTATGCTGGTTTATGCTTTATTAATGGTAAATCCATTAATCGTGATTAAGACAAAATTATGCTTTAAACTTTTTTAATTAATCTTATGCATTAATGCATTAATTCTGACAGCTCTAATATAAACATGAATTTTGATGTTGTTGACGTGTTAGCATATTTGATTTATACTCTATATACAGGAGTTGATAAATTATTTGATTTAATTTGAGAATGAATAATGACTTACATTTTGATCTGTTCATCATACAAGGTGGTTGTTTGGCTTCAGAAGACTTACGAATATGATGCACGAGTCACATGTACTACTTTTATGACACATTTGGGTGCTTTTTTAAGCTTTAAAATTAGTCACTATAAACTAACATTGTATTAAAATCAGCAATTGTGACATTCTTTGAAATATACACTGACAAAATGTGAACCTAAATATGTGCTTCATGTAGTAATTGAAGTATTGACGCTGACTACCACCCCTGGAGTCGCGAGATCGAATCCAGGGTGTGCTGAGTTACTCCAGCCAGGTCTCCTAAGCAACCAAATTGGCCCGGTTGTAGGGAGGGTAGTGTCACATAGAGTAACTTCCTTGTGGTCGTGATTAGTGGTTCTTGCTCTCAATGGGAAGCGTGGTAAGTTGTGCGTGGATCGCGGAGAATAGCATAAGCCTCCATATGCTGTGGTATCATGCACAGGGAGCCACGTGATAAGATGCACGGATTGACTATCTCAGAAGTGAAGGCAACTGAGACTTGTACTCCACCACCTGAATTGAGTTGAGTAACCATGCCACCATGAGGACCTAGTAAGTAGTGGGAACTGGGCATGCCAAATTGGGTAGAGAAGGGGATAAAATTAATAAAAATAAATAAATAATAATAAAAAAAACATTACTGATTCATCCCTAACCAAAAAAAAAATACTGTATATATTTTAAGGGTTAGAACAGGTAGAAATAGCTCCTTAAGGTCACCACTTTTTAAAGTGTGTCCATTTGTATTCTGCAGAAGAAATAAAAAAGTCATATGGGATTGGAACGCATGAGGGTGAGTAACTAATGACAGAATTTTAATTTGAGAGTGAACTATTCCTCAAAGACACGTGTGTGTGCATATATTTTGTATGTAACTCACTGAATCTGAGCTGCGGTTGTAGGACTCCTGGCTTGCGTTAGTGCAGGTAGACTTGCGCGCATGCTCTACGTCCGTTGCTGCAGTGCTGCTCTGTCCATCCTCCAGGTCATCCTGGTCATAGTCCGACTCACCGTCCCCTGGAACACTGTAGATGGGTTCCTCTGAGTCAAGCAGAGACTCCACTGCGGTCAGCCTGCTGGTGCGTTCCACGTCCTCTCCTTCTTTCTTCCCATCAATCTCTGTAGCTGATTTAGCTTCCTCTGGCTTTCCATCTTCCTTTTTGGTTTCACCAGGGAGAGGGGGAGGAGGTGGAGGAGGAGGTGGCGGAGGAGCCCCAGGTGGAGCGTTGGGTGCGGACGAGGCCACCATGCCTTCAGCAAAAGCAGGTGGTGGAGGAGGCAGTGTGGCAAGGATCTCCTGATCTACAGGGCCTTCTGCAGGAGGAGGGAACTCTTGAAGTGGTATGCACTCTTCATCTGCATGGAAGCCTTCATCTATCTCTTCCTCAGTGGTGGTGGTGGTGGTGGTGGTTGTCGGTCTGGAGGTGGATTGCTTAGGATCACCAGGGATGACATCTGGGCCTCCGGTGTCAAGCAGGTCGAGGAACTCAGTGGCAGCGCGAGATGCCTGTTTTTTCTGACGCAGGATCTCAGCGTCACGGCGTAAACGGAGTTCCTGTTTGGAGCTCTCACACAGCATTGACACTCCGTCCTCTCTCTGCTTCTGAAGACGCTCGATCTCTCGTTCCAAACGCAGGATCTCCTCCATCTGACGGTTCTCCTCAGCAGACCGTGGAGACTGAGGGAGAGAGATGGAGGAAGAGAGGGAGAGACATTAGATAAAAAACAAACATTAGGAATCCTATGTGAGTCCCATGTGAATGGTGACTGAGGCTAACAATCTAATTTTGTGCTCCATAGTGTAAATGATGACAGGATTTTTATATTTTGGTGACCTAGCCCTGTAAAGTCACTCACCTCTTTCTCTCCTTCCTTTTCCTCTTCATCTTTCTTATTTTGCTCTCCCACTGTCGTTTTCCCCACCTCTTCTTTCTTTCTCCTCTCCTCATCCTCTTTCTTCCACTTTTGCTTTCGTAGTTTGCGGAAGATTCCTCGAACCACTTGCCCTCGTCTGTGTTTTTGGAGGACCAGCACAGCTGAACGTTTTCGCAGATATCGTTGTTTATAGAGATGAGCACGGTAGTTCTTCTGGATGGTAACAATGCTGGCCAGAGCCTTCTTGAAGTTCTTTCTGTGGTGGGAATATAGTTCATACTCCCTTAGAAAAAGCTATTTAGCATCCTTTGGTAGAGGACAGTAGTCGAAAGCTAAAAGACACTTGGCACAAAAAACTAAAATCTAAAGGTCTCATATTGATCATTTGTGTCATGTCAAGCTGCGAATTAACATTCAGAGATTAGGCAGTCATACATACATGTATGAATATGCTGGCAGCATTGGTTAAAAGTATTTTCCGAGAGTGACATGAAAGAAAACCTAATCTCTGCAGAACTGCCCAGGCATTTTAGTCACTTTAAGCCTACTTCAGGAAAGTAAAGAAACAAAACATATAATTACTGAAATATATATATTTTTTTCAAGAGCTGTCAAAATTAACATGTTAACACATGAGAGTAATGAAACAAATGTGTGTGTTAATTTTTCTGAATCATGATTAATGCATTTACTGTTTACACAGCATTAACCAGCATGAACACCGGTTGGAAGGGCAAAACCTTTGCGATGTGTCCACCTGGAGTCATTAAACTGACGGAAACACCACAAATACACACAGCAGTGATTCAGCGTCAGTGATAAAGTGATAGGGAAATTCTCTTAATGCTATTTGTTGTACAAAACAAAATGGAACTTGTGACAGAAATCAAGTATTTTTAAGCCTCTGTAAGGCACATTTTAACTACTACAGTAGAACACCAAGTCTTAAATATCAACAAAATGCATGAAACATTTTTGTCTGCAAGCGCTTTGCAGAGTTCACAGATGCCCTGGTGCGAATCAATGTGGTTGATTCAGTGTGGATAGCCACAGTCTGCTGGGTGATTAGTATTGTGGAGGATGAGAGTTTAAGAGATTTAATGCCCATTGCAATGAATATGCAACCTATGGGCAGACTAGTTCTTTCAGGCCAATGAGAAGTTGGCAGACAGTTTTTGCATACCCCGCCCCCGGACATACGGGTATAAAGGCGAGGAAATACTATGAGTTCATTCAGAAATTTTCTTCGGAGCCTTGGTCGTGTCAGCAGTCAGCTGCGAGTTACACACCTGTTCCTGTTCCTCTGACGCTTTGCTTGCTGTTGGATCTATGGCGCACATCTCTGCACAGCAGTGCACGGCAGTGCAGTTTGCCCCTGGGTGCTTCGACAGCACAAAATTAAAAGAGTTTTAATTCTTAAAAGAGTGATTTTCTCTGTAAAAGAGTATTTTCCTCTAAAAGAGCAATACACAGCGGCGTTGAATGTCCTTTTCAGGACGCGTCTTTATAAAGATGCCATTCCACCCCTGTGTAGTTCCTGTATGCGGTAGAGTGCTCTCCGCTTCAGATGGCCACAGGCATTGTCTCGTGTGTCTGGGTTGCGATCACACCGAGGCAGCGTTTGTGGATGGTTCATGCTCTCACTGCGAGAGCATGACCATCGCAACGTTGCGGTCGCGGCTCGCATTCAACAGAAAGCACACCACTCCAGCCGCCCCCGCATCGCTCCTTCTTCCCACGGGATGATGCCGCTGGCACTGGAGGCGATCTGGGGATGGCAGCGGGTGCAGATCCGCCAGGTACGCCCACTCGGACCACCCGCCCCCCGGCACGCTCGTTGACTCCCGTCCGTGCTCGAGGCAACAGCAGCTCACCTCACGGCCAGCCTGCCTATCCTCTAGAGCTAGAAGTGGATGAGCTCGCCGCTGCATCAAAGAGCCCACGGGTACACGGTGATTCCCCAGGTGGATAGGGCTGTTGCGCTCCACCTGTGCCCCGGAAACCCGACCACCTGGCGGGGTCGCCCTGTGTTCCCCTCCAAGGCCTGTAGGACGACATCTACACTAACTGTAGATGTGAGAAGTTCCTTTAAAACTTTTCCAGTGGCTCCTGGGGCATATGGTATCCTCCGCGGCGGTCGCGCCACTGGGGTTTATGCATATGAGACCGCTTCAGCACTGGCTTCAGTCTCGAGTCCCAAGACAAGCATGGCGCCGCGGCACGCACCGCGTGAAAGTCACCCCCGCCTGCCGCCGAACACCCCAGACATCTGCTTTCTTCGGGAAGGAGTACCCTTGCAGCAGGTGTCCCGACACGTCCTGGTCATGACCGACGCCTCCAAAATGGGTTGGGGCGGCGTGTGCAACGGACACGCAGCTGCGGGCCGTTGGAAAGGGGCCCCGCTGCGCTGGCATATCAATTACCTAGAGTTGCTGACTGTTTTCTTTGCCCTGCAGAAGTTTCTCCCATTAATTCGGGACAAATATGTCTTAATCAGGTCAGAGAGCACCACTGCGGTAGTGTACATAAATCGCCAAGGTGGCGTACGCTCCCGCCACATGTCACGACTCGCCCGTCGTCTCCTCCTTCGGAGTCAGCACTTACTCAGGTCGCTGCGCGCCACTCACATCCCCGGCAACCTCGATGTGGTTGTCACGACAACGCTTGCCTGGCGGAGAGTGGAGGCTCCACCCCCAGGCGATACAGCTGATTTGGGATCGGTTCGGCAAGGCCCAGGTAGACCTGTTTGCCTCCCGAGAGACCTCCCACTGCCCGCTCTGGTATGCCCGAACAGAGGCTCCCCTCGGGGCAGATGCACTGGCACACAGCTGGCCCTCGGGGCTGCACAAGTATGCATTTCCCTCAGTGAGCCTTCTTGCACAGGTGCTGTGCAAGGCCAGGGAGGACGAGGAACAAGTCACCCTAGCGGCTCCTTACTGGCCCACCTGGGCCTGGTTCTTGGACCTCGTACCGCGGAGGAGAGAAACATATATGAGAGAAACATGGGGTGAAACGAGGCCCGGCTAGGCTCGGCCCACCCCCTGTTGGCAAGCGTCGCCTTGTTCCCCTGCTTGGGTAACTAGAAGGATTCCGACATCTTTTATGGGGCATTGGGGAAGGGTACATGCAGTCTGACACAGCTGGTCGTCCTGGCACGTGAAATACCTGCCCACTCCTGTGTCAGCAGTATACGTACACGGCTTAGCGCATGCCATGATTTGAAGTGGACCCCTAGTGTCGCTTCTTCGACACGACGTCGAAGTGAGCGACAGACGGGGAATGTCTAGGTTACGTATGTAATCTCTGTTCCCTGATGGAGGGAACAAGACGTTGTGTCCTCCCGGCCACGTTGCTGAGCGAGCCACTGAGGTGGCCGGACACTCCCGGCTCCTCAGAAAAATCCTGAATGAACTCACAGTATTTCCTCGCCTTTATACCCGTATGTCCGGGGACGTGGTATGCCAATACTTCTCATTGGCCTTTTTTCCATGCATCATTTACTACATCTGATTTCTATTATGTTTGAGAAATATGTTTGACATCACTGGAAACCTGAGCAAATGCTAAATTTAATATAAGTGCTGCAAATGAATCAGCATCCAAATAATTAAGTGCAAAAGCCAAGAAATGCACACACACCTTGCTATATATCTCAGAAGATAGGCTCGTATGATCAGTCCAGCTTTGCTTCGGATATCATCTCGCTCCTTCTCCAGCTTCTGTTCAAGAGGCTCCTTTAGAAACACCTAGAGGTGAAAGATTATCATAGGTCAGTAGTGTTAATTTCGTCAGACGAGACGAGACTAAATATGTTCGTCAACGACCTTTTTTTCCATGACTAAGACGAGACGATAACGAGACTGCACCAATGTCCAAAAACGCTGACTAAGACTAAATTAACATGCATTATTGTTGACGAAAAAAGACGAGACTAAAATGTTTTGCATAAAATAAAAACTAAGATAAAATCTCTCTTCATTTTCGTATACAATCGTCTCTACTTTTTCATCATGAGATTGAATATTCAGCTGTTATGCCTTCAAAATATTCCGAATGAGTTCGCGCTGTTGCTCTAGTAACGGTTACAGGTCTCATACTCCTGTGGCTGCAACACGAAACTACACGGAGTAAATACACAACAATCATAGACAGTGGCGAACACGCGACGAGCGCCAACAACATGCTAGGTAGAAGGAAGAGGCTCGATATTTGGTCGCATTTTAGGTACAATGATATTGACAAAAAGTCAGAATGTGTCATTATAACTGACAGGAAGCACTGCGGACAAAAAATATCGGGGAAAAACACCACCAACCTTAAGCGACATCTAAAGGCTAACCACCCACACATTCAGGGAAGTTAACTTAAATATACGTCTCATAAGCTAATGCTGATTTTAGGCATCTACGCTGTAAATTAACCAGTTAGCTATGGTGTTGTGGCACATACATTATGCAGGTTATATATTTTATGTAACTTATTTGCTTAATAAAATACTCTTCAGAACAAGTTCATCATTTGTGAATGTGTCTCTTAAATCAGAAAACCAGACACGTTTAACAAAGTGAATTCAACATATCATTCAACAAGTGTATTTTGTCAGGTAATTATGACATTTAACCAATATTTGAGATGTGTGAAACATTATTTGACTGAAATGGTTATCTCAGAATTAATCTCAGAAATAATTTATTTAAAAAAAGACTAAAATGTTTTGAAACTTGACTAAGATATATTGAGTTTTCTTTTGACTAAAACTAGACTAAAATGACGAGACTTTTAGTTGACTAAAACTTGACTAAGATACCTTAAATTCTCTTTTGACTAAAACTAGACTAAAATGACGAGACTTTTAGTTGACTAAAACTTGACTAAGATACCTTAAATTCTCTTTTGACTAAAACTAGACTAAAATGACGAGACTTTTAGTTGACTAAAACTTGACTAAGATACCTTAAATTCTCTTTTGACTAAAACTAGACTAAAATGACGAGACTTTTAGTCGACTAAAACTTGACTAACAAAAAAAGATATGTGAATGACTAAATATGACTAAAACTAACAAGGACATTTGGCATAAGACTAAGACTAAGACTAAATTAAAAATAGGTGACAAAATTAACACTATAGGTCAGTGCCATCGGACATAACACATGCATGTGTGCCTACCTTTAATACCTCAAAGCAGTGAAAAGAGAGCCAATAGAGGAAGAGAGGGAAGAGACATAAGGACAGTTATCAAAAAAAAAGGTCACTCACCTTGGTCTTTCCAATCTGCCACTCTTTCTTGGTGCGGTCATAGATGGTCAGTAGATCTATGCTCTTCTTCTTTTCATCTCCATTTGAAGCCACAGCTGCCTTTTCTTTATCCTTCAGGATAATCTTATATCTTATGTACACACAAAATACAATAAATGCCCCCTGATAAACATGAGTCCATAAAAACTCATGCAAATCTGTGTAGCATTTACCTGCTAAAGAAGTCTTTAAATGTGCGTCGGACAGGAAATCCAGCTCTGCGGATCTTCACTGTCTCTAACATACCCGAGTAACTCAACTGATTCAGAACAACTTCTGGGTCAAACTTGTTTGGATTCTATAGCAGAGAAAAAACAAAATAGGTGAACGGCATTTATAACCCTGTGTGAAGAAGAAGATGCCATTATTTATGTTAAACAAGAATTGAGTGGTTTTGAAAGAGCACAGAAATCTAATTGATGATGTCATCACATCTTGCATTCTCATTGATTAATTAATTTGACGGCTCTCACCTTGTCCATATTTGGTTTGATGCAACGCACAAAGAAGGGGTTGGACACACTGAGAGTGGCCATTAGAGAATGAAGAGAGTCCTGAGTAACAGGAGAGGCACAGCCAATTAAATGTCTTAAATCATTGAGAAATCTGAAGTTATTATTTTGGAAATTAATGGTCAGGACAGAACACTGCTTTGGAGAATTTAGTTCTAATACATATAAAAAATTATTAATTTTGAAGGGAGTTGTAACTCACTCTGAACTGTGAGCTGACAGTGGGCTTTTTTCTCGCTGTGCCCATCTTCAGAGTCTCCTCATTATTCCTGCTGCTCACTTGCTCAAACAGGTCATAGATGAAATCCAGTCTGCACACACATTCACACACGCACGCACACAATAACCCATAGGTTAACTGAGAATACAATGTCAGTGTTTTTTTGTGTGTGTGTGTGGGGGGGGGGGGGGGGGGGGAGACAATGTAAACAAAATTATAAAAGCCTCAGAATGTTGTGTTTGTGTACTGTAAGTGTCTGTGTCTTACCTACTATCCTTTAGCATGTTCAGGATATCATCTCTAAATGTGTCTCTGTTCTTTTCTAAAATCCCTCTCACATCATATAAAACCTACAAAGAGACAAAGTATAAAGATAAAAAGGTGAACTAGAAAAATAAGAGAGAGCAACGATGGCTGGATGGATGGATGTAGCAGTTGTAAAGCCAACAAATAATACACAAACACACTTTCACTTACCTCTCCAGCATAGTGTTTTATACCAAACTGATGGTCCGCCAGTCTGGGTTTCACATAGTAGGGATTGGTCTATGGAGAAATGAAAATATATTTGTTTTAATAGAGCATGTTTGTGTTATCATGCAAAAAGCACTGGTGAACAACTGGGACAAATGTATTATGTAAGATGAGGATTTAACTCACAGAGTGTCTGCTGTGTAGTTTTTCTAGTAGGGTGAAATCAGTGCCTTTGGGAAATCGGCTCTCCTCATTAACCAGAGCTAACATGCCCAGTTTCTGCACAAACACATCATAAAATAAAACATGTTAACCAATACATATATGATACAAGTGGAATATTCAAACTGAACTGAACTGAACTGAATGAATGAATGAATGAATGAATGAATGATGTAAGGAATTAGTGACTGAGACCAACCAAAACAATCTAAAAGAATACAGTCAGGCTAAATAAAACTGAAAAGTTCCCTAATGATGACATTGATTTGTTTACCTTCTCTATCAGATCCAGACATTCTGCATTGTCCATCCAGTCAATCGCTTCCCAATGAATGGCTTCCCTGTAAGAAACAGTCCATTAGTCTTTGCACAATTTATTAAAGTTTAAAAAATTAAGCTAATTAATTAAATTAGCTTTACAACTGATGTTGAAATGTTTAAGACATAAAAGTTACAATAATTTGCAAGAATAGATGTATTAGCAGCCTGAATTAGGTTATAACATGTTAATAATCATGTTATAGCATGCAACCATCATTTAAAATTGCTATAACATCAGATCATTTTACCTGTTGTACTCCAGTTGCTCTAGAGAGAAAATGTGCTTGTTGAAATATTCTTGCAGTTTCTCATTGGCATAATTAATGTTGAACTGCTCAAAACGGTTCACCTAAAGAACACAGAATTTGGGTTAGATTTCAATAAAAATATGAGCATGTGTGTCTATGACCCTGTTTACACCAGGTATTAAGTTGTGCTTCGGGTAATCGATCACATGTGATCGGTGCTAAATATAGGTCTAAACGAGGTCTAAAATATTTTGTGATCAGGTCACAGAAACCACATACAAATGTGGTCCATCCTGTATAGCGTCCCAGCAGTGTTTAAACAAGAGTTTAAACTTGGGGTCATTTTGGGAGCATCTTTAAAAGTAAATAACTGTCCGATCGCAAACTTTTCACTAAAATAATGGATAATTCTGCTTGACATGTTGCGTTTGTGCTTAGATAAAATTTTATCCGCATCTATGAGAAACACACCTCATTTTTGCACTTTCTTTGTCTTTTCAGACATTGTTGTACTTTAATATCATGCAGTAACACAGTGACATAGTGACTGATGTACTGTATGTTGCATGAACCAGAGAACTTCCCCTGCAAATCTGAACACAAATGGTCACAGGAAATGCATTTAGGAACCAGGAGTAAACAGCGATGTGTCTCGCCTGACCACGTGTGATCAGATCAACCAAGATGCATCTTAATACCAGGTGGAAACGGGGTCTATATGTGTAAATGTGCATGTAATTTGTGTGGTGTATGTAGTGGGGGGCTTCACACCTCAAAGTTCTCAAATCCAAAGATGTCAAGGATTCCAATGGATTTGAAGTTGTCTTTGCCCTTTATCTTTTGGTTAATTCTCATGATGATCCATGAGAAACATTGAGAGTATAGCGCCATGGCAACTGAATCCCGGGAATCTATCGCCTGCAAATCAGAATTAAGAAAAGCAAACAGGATTGATCAGGAGCAGACTATAAGAAGAGTTTTTCTATGTGTCTTCTTACGTGTCACTATTTGATACAGTGGGCATGAGCAGAAATATGTGAAATTATGGGTTTGTACCTGTTCCACTGTGAGTGGTGAGCAGATCTCCTCTCCTCTGAGGATCATGGAACGCTGGGTCAGAACCTCAGACAACTGGAAACAGTCCAGACCCAGCAACTCACTCACATTTGTTACAACTGCGGGAAATGTAGAAAGAGAGATTTATTAACACACACACACACACACACATAAGTGTTTGTAAAATGACAAGGTTATGGGTTTGATTCCCAGGGAGGGAACTGATGGAGTAATAAAATGGGCCAAATGCATAATTTTATATGAGGAATGACATTTCTCACCCTGTTTGGTGGTGATCTGTGCTCCACCTGCTGTCATGAACTCCACATTGCCAAGCTGCAGAACACCAGACAACAGTTTGAACATATCTGTGATCTCCTCCTCTGTGAACTCCATGACTTTCAGAGCCTCCTACAGAGAGGGAGAGAGACTGAATCATTATGCAATTCTTTATTTCGTTTTTTGACCAGCTCAAGAATATGTTTCATCAGATAAACTTAAAACACGTTTGTACCATAACATTGTCGAAAAGCTGCTTGTCATCAAGATTGTGGTCCTTTACACAGCCTGACTGACTCAGGTAGTGAAATGACTCAGGGGGGTCTGCCAGAAAATATGTCTCTAAAAAAAGACAGAGGTCAAATACTTAGGTAGGCTATGACTACTCATTTTCTTTGTGTTGATACATGGAGGAGTGCATGAAACATCTTGAGAGTGTGTGAATGTATGTGTGTTTATGAGTATTGTGTATTAGTTCACCATCTTGACTTTTGTTGGCCCCGGCCAGCAAAGCGTAAAAGATGTGGTAGTTTCTCTCCCCTGGGTTCTGCCTTACCACCCGATTCTGGAACAGATCAGACCACAGATGCTGAGTGAGTGAGAATATCACTTTGGCAAACACTGTTCTTATACAAATGGCAGTGTAATTCTTCCTTTGACAAGCTATTTGGTGCCAAAACATATGAACAGAACAATGGCCTGTTCTACACTATGCACAGTTTCATAATGTCAACAAAAATGATATGAGATGATCTCTGATAGCCGGGTGAGCCATGCAGCAGATTGCAAGGTTTACCTTTTCCAGTAAATCTGGAAGAAAAATATTAAGGAAAATGCAGACACGTGAGATGGTCGGTTGTAATATCTTACACTGTTATTCCTTTTGTTGTTTTGACCCAAATAAATTAAGTACAATAAACATAAATCATAACATATTATATTAATAACGTAATTAGGTTTTCATGATTTTAATGATGATTTTAATCATTTGTCTCATTCCACTGGAATTTTTTAGTTTAATCAATTTATCTGAGCTTGTTTTAGTCCATTCTCATTGAATCAATTTGTATACTTAAGTTAAATTAACAAGACTTTTCACCAAATCAACTCAAAAACATATGTTATATCAACTTAAATCTCCATCATTTACTGAGTGATGGAAATTACTTTGAATCTAAACACATGTTAGACAAACAATATCACCCTAAATGTTGTCCCAACTGGCTTAACAATATGTCTTAACTAACTATTTTATATAGAAAAATGCTGCTGATTTGTCGGTATGAATATATTTGTATTGTTAGAGTAATAGGCTTATTGTTTGTTGTTTGCAGACTTTACCTGTGCTGCTGTTGTTGTTGTTGTTTTTCTCATCACTGTTAGTTAATATTTGAGTGATGATGTTCAGGGCTCATCTTTTTCCTTAATGATGTTTGTTGATTGTCACCATTACTGAGGTGTATGTGTCAAGTGTTGAGGTCTATGTGCCTCCCTCACTAGTTTCCACATGCTGTTTTTTCTTTGCAATTTACTAATGCCTTAAAAGGCAAAGATTGTACTATGTACTTTGCATAAGTAAGTAGATAAAGTGCAAGAGTGTTTAAATAAAAATAAGTTAAATGATTTATATTGAACAAAACAGGTCAAGTATACATTACTTAAATCAAAAGGTTTTTCAATAGTTTTACTTGTTTAATTTGTTTGTATTTGATATCAATAACTTGAGTCAAAGCAAAGATAACACAACTAAAGGCGGGTGCACACTGTATGATTTATAATAGTCCTAAACGATTGCTACTTGACAGACTGTACGATATGAACGCATTGATATCGCCATGGCACACTGTGCGACGTTATGTCAGACTGCACGATATACATCATAGCTAACTGTGGTCCCAATCGTTCCGATCAGTGAATGTGACTCTCGTTACGGGAGCGTTGCGGAACAGAAGCGAAATGGCGAAATTTGCCCACCACGGAGGAGCATTATTTTTCTCTCTCTGAAAGTCAGGACATCAGCATTTCTATTGCTCCAATACCTCTCCATCACAAGCATAGGCTAACATTTACAAGAAAGATGGATTTTGTCACATAGGCCTATAATAAGATTGATCACAAATACAGAAAATTACAGATGAGAGAATGAACTAGAGTGCGGGAGGTAGCCTACAGTAATAATTAGCTACCACAAGCAAATATTCATTGTGGAAATAAAAAGACTAGTGGACGGAAAAATTACAAACTCAAAAACTAAAAACAAGGTGGGTAATAGTACGTCTTTCTCCTCTTGGCCACAGAAAATTTTGAAAATTCATAAAGGCTGATAATATATCAAGCTTGCAATTCCCTATGGATGATGCACAAACATATGTAGATTTCAATAATTCTATCCAACTGTATTTGTTGATTTGGATTAAAACGTCCCATACTTACCAGTATAAATTGTTAAATCTTTCTGTGGAGTGGAGGGGGCGGGGCCAGGCTGGAATGTTGCACGCCCGGTCCCCAATCAGCCTGATGGGGCGCGCGAGGGATAAAGGCGGCCGGTGACGACAGTTCGAAAGAGAGAGATCAATCCCGGACATGTCCGTTGTGTGTTTGTTTTTGTGCTTCTGTTTAAGTTCTCATTAAAATATTATTTATATTGACAAGCCGGTTCTCGCCTCCTCCTTGCCCATCACAACCCCGTGTTACCCTTTCTATATTATTTTATTTATTTATTTATAAATAAAATTGGAGTGGTGTGAATTTTAACTAAAGAAGTTTACAGATGTTTAAAGTAAATTTATTACAAGTAAAATAGTAATTAATTATAACGTTGTAAAAGAAAATGGTTGATAAATGTAAAGAAAAAAAAAACGAGAAAACGCAATCATTTATTTATTTTAATTTTGTAGCCTAACCTCTGTATTTATTTAATTCAGAGAACAATGCATTCATATTGCTGACATGTTACACTTTTCTAAAAGAATTTTCTGCTTATTTATTTATTAAAACTTTTGATATAAAATGAAAAGAAGAAAAAACATTGAAAGAGCTTGAGTAAAGTGATAACTGGGAACAAATGTTGCTATGGTAGTGCAAACGTGGAGCAGGTTTCTTTCAGGTGCGAGAGAGGAGAGGAATATCTTATGTGGCCGTCGTAATAACAGTCACACTATACAGCTGCGATGTTAAATTTCAGACACTGCCCAAATTTCATCAGGAGGCTGGAGATCATCGCAAAGGCTATTAATTGGCCATCTGTGAACATATCACACTGAACATTGTAAGATTGAAGATTTTGCCCTGGGACGAGAGAAATCCTTTAGGATTCCCGAAATTTGTCTCAGACAGCAGAATCGTGGCCAAAATCGTAGTGTGCACCCGACTTAAGTTAAGTTGGGTCAACCCAAATTTTTTACCACAGAAAAATTCACTCCACCTTGCTATACTGTCTCAACTAATGTCCATAGAAGAAAAATGACTAAACTGTTGTTCTGATTGGTTACTGTGGTTGCTATGCAATTTGTATTGGTCAAGGGTCAACGTTTTATCATTTAATGATTTTAGAATTGGTCAGTGTTTAATCCAATGCACTGTGATTGACTGGATGAATGATTCAAATACACTATAAATCCGAATAAGTTACCAGATCTAAACTTAGCAGAACTAAAATTTTTGGTCATCAATTTTTTTTAGCAATTTTTTAAGTTAATAAATGACAAGTTTATGTAAGCAGAACTGTCAGATTTTGATTCTGATTTTGTACTACTCATGCATGTTGATTTTTTTCTTAACTTGAAATATTGAATAAGCTAACTCATGCATTTTAATGGTACTTGCTTTAAATTTAAAGAGACAAGTTCATTAAGCAATTAATAACCTAACAATGAACCTAACAATTCATGTTAGTTGTAAGTTTTGTGAACTCAAAAGAAAGAGAAAGTTGTAAATACTCATCAAGGTTAATTTATTTGAACTAATTTGTATTATTAACTTTTTCCCTACTCAAAACAAGTAATTATTTTGAGCATTAGGGTTTACGGAGTACACTGAAACCGCTTATTCAGTGACACTGAATCAACCTGAATACATTAGGTTACACCAACAAAATACATTTTAAGATTTAAATCATCTAGAAATAGCTCCTTAAGGTAACAACTGCAGGTTACCACTTTTTACAGCATACAGTGGTCTCACTCATAAACAATAAGTGAGTGTAAATGTTTGTGTACAATGAGAAGGATACAGTCGACGATGCATCCTCCCTGGATGTTCCCACTTTGAGAGAAATGAAGCTGGATGAATTTCCCAAAGCGACTGGAGTTGTTGTTATAGACTGTTTTGGCATTTCCAAATGCCTCCATAATGGGGCTGCACAAGAGAGAGGTAAAAATGTAAAGGATTTTCTGTGTATGTAAGTGTGTACATGTATGTGGGTTGTAGAATATGGACAAATCCCAAATGAGATTTCAATGGTATCTATTACATTGAAAAAACTTTAAAAACTTTGTAACTTTAAAAATGTTATTCATGTGGTAACATCTACATTAACTGGTTTATTTCAAGAATCAACCTGAATACATTAGGTTACCCAAATAAAACTAATTGTAATGATTAGACCAAGTAGAAATAAGTCTCACTTGTCTGATGTGTCTATTTTTATTTCTCCTAAGAAATTGTAGGAAAAACATCTGAGGCAAAGTTGATGCTCAAATGAATCATAAATGAGAGCTACATCTCCAGTCTACGAACAGTCTACTCAGCTATTATAAGGGCAACCTCTGTGCAATTAAGTTTTCTTCTGGCTTTTACCTGCTCTGTACGATGGCTTGCTCCACACGTGTGCTCTTCTCTGCAGGTGCTGTCCCAGCAGAGTTCTGGCTCATGACAGACAGGAACTGCAGCAGTAGTTTGGTGCTTTCTGTTTTCCCTGCTCCACTTTCACCACTGTTACACACACACATACACAGTAAACACACATGTTTACTCTAAATAAGGACATATAAAGCTTTATATATATATATATATATATATATATATATATATATATATATATATATATATATATATATAGAGAGAGAGAGAATTTATATATATAGAATTTATATATATATATATATATATATATATATATATATATATATATATATATATTATTTATAAATACGTACTATAAACTAACCCTAACAGAAAACTTTAAATTTAATTTAACTGAAAAATTACATTATTGTATTGTATTAAGACATCCCAAAATGTCCCAAAAGAGAGTTTTTGTCTGATTGTGGTCTGAGTTTGTCCACTAATTATAGCCACACACACACACACACACACACACACACGTGCATTTAAATGTTCTTTGTCTGACATTTCTGGTATTTAACTTCTTTGTCTATAATGAATTTGCAATTCTGTGAAAGCTGATATCAGTTTATGGCAAAAAGTCTAAGCCAGCATTTTGGTTGAAAACAAATGAGATGAGGAAGCTGAGATCATATCTAACAATGATATAGCAATAGATATGCCAATATCTAACATTTCTAAATCTCTTTAGTTATCAGTCAGTAAAGCTAAAAGCATTTCAAACCTACAAATGCTTTAAAACTAGATAAAACAGATTCTGAGACTCAAAACAATGCTACATTGGTCTAGAAACAGTGACAGAGAGATATCTCTTGAAAACACAAAAGTAAATGCTTGATATATTTATTTATTGATTGTCTATTTGTTTATGCTTGATGTCCATTTCCATGATATCAGAAAAGCTTTTGTTCTTTTATAAAATAAGTCTATGGAATTCTTGTGTTTGGATAGTTTTAAACTGAATTAAATTAACCAAATATATGTTAAAACTTTGTTGTCCATTTATAATAGTGACATAAGGTAGCCACATAGGACACATGCAGAATTATTTTTTTTAGTTTGTAACAATAATAACACTGTGTGGATACTTTTCCTTTGTGTTTTGCATTATGTCTTAACCCCTAGGTTGGATAACAATCCATTTTTATTTGAATTATATTTAGACAAACAGATTTTGTCTTTGTAACAAGGCACTATCAGATCAGGAAGTCCACAGTCAAAGAATGTAGAGTTTGGAGCATTTACATTACCTGATCAGTACACATTGACTGTCATGTCTCTTCCATAAGCAGCGGTAACACTCATTGGCAACCGCAAAGATATGTGGCGGCAGCTCGCCCAAATGATGCTGACTGTACAGCTCCACTGCCGAGAGATCATATAGCCCTGTGATCTGCTTATAAGGGTTCACAGCTGCCAGGATAGAACCTATGTTAGTCTGTGAGAAAGAGAAAAATAGACAAAGAGAGAATGTGGAGAAGCAACTTTGTATAAAAACATTAGATACAGAAAGAAATCTAATTGGGGACATACCATAGACATCTATTGCTTTTATATAAAGCTAACTTGAATTACTATAGACTAACCCTAATCCACATTCCACAATTTAACCATCTCTAACCATTTTTACAATCCGAAACAAAAATATATTTTCTTATAAATTGTTTTTCAAAACAAGAATGTCCCCAAATGTCCCCAAAGGCAGGTCATGTGAGATTTAGCCCATTTGTGGGGACATACACAATCACAAGCATGGTATTTTAAAGCACAGGTCTCTTTGAGCAAAACCTCTGATAAGGGAAATGTAATAATCAGCATGCGATTAGGTCATTTCTTTTCGAATCAGTGGCTGGTTGTTTCGGGGTCAGTGGGCCACAAGAGGATTGTGGGTGATGTTTGTCCTTATCTATGAGAACTGTGACATCACAAATCCATCCTAATCCACCCAATCCATCCACAATTAAATTGAATGCATCAGCAGATACTAATATTATTCATGTGTTTAGGTGTAGTTGTGTGGTTGTATGTCCTTTTCATATATCAAGGGCTAACAACACAAATACTGGTCACCAGCAGCAGTAATATGATTTACTGATCTTAGCAACAGCACAGTGATGAGATTATATAGAGACTTTCCTGGAAGCCTAGCGAGGCGCCAGACACAACCAGACATATTCCACTATAACAGTGAAGGCAGGTATTAATGCATCTATGACAGGCTTAACATAATTACTGATGGAACAGGAGAGATTTACTGCCTATACTGTAATTGTTTACTAGGTACAAAATCATAAACCTGTTAAATAGTAAAACTAATTATTGAGAAAGTATAGATTAATATATTGTGGAAAATCACCCCTCTAGAAAGTGTGTCAATGGTTTTATTTCCTTTTTAAATTTCCCACTACAGCCCCAAGAGGACGTTAGAGAGAACAGCAATTCTCATTCAGGTCAGCTGTATTTCTGTCTCCAAGATAAACACTGCTATCAGTCGTCAGTCCCAGACACTGGCAGTGGGAAAGGTAAATTACAGAATCTGTTTACCATGATGGAATAAGTGGGCCCCTTCACATTCACTCCATTGAGCACAACATGGCAAATATATGCAGTCCAAAGGAAGATAAACAATACTGCTGACAAATGAAGCCTCACCTGTTGTGTTATATACTTTATTCAAATGAACCGGAAGCTATTTTACAACACTGATGATGAATTCTACTCAAGATCTGCTAATATGTGGTATTACACAGAACTTTACTAGTCATATAAACAGCCATGCATAATTTCCGGTCTTATTGTATCATAGAACTAGAGCTGCACATCATACTGAGTTTCATAAACCCTGGTATTTTATTACCAGCACTTACTGAGACAACCCAACCTCCCAGTTATTATATACAGAACTTCTTAGAGTGAGATAATGGATCATACAATGAAATGGGATTGGGTTGCTTAAAGGGAAAGAGTTCACCCAAAAATTACAATTCTGTCATATTTTAATAAGTCGTTCCAAACCAGTATAAATTTCTTTCTTATGCGAAACACAAAAGTAGGTGTTTTAATTAAGAGAGCCAACAAACCAAACCATGTCTTTTCAATACAATGCCAGTTGATAGTGCCTAATTTTAAAGCTTAAAAAACCCTAAACATATCATAACAATTTAGGGAAAAACATAATATTATATTCTTGCCATTGTTTTGTGTGAATTGCATTTTTTAAATGCATTTTTTAATAACTTAAAAAAAATTGCATCACATCATTGACCCATATGTGGCCCATATGTGGCCCATATTCCAAGTCTTCTGAAAGCAATACGATAGGTTTTGTTGAGAAACAATTTAGAATATAAGTCTTTCTTGTGTGTAAAAAATCTTAACATCAGTTGCTCATTCATGAGCGCTATGAGAGAAGCTCATCCACAGTGGCACGTGTGTTAACGCAAGAACTTGTTTTTAGCACTACTCAACACAAGTGGAGCAACTTAATCTCCAGAGCTGCTAAACAATATGAAGGGCCAACAGAGATTTTGCTTAAAACAAATACTGCACTTGGACAAGTCTAATATCACTTTGTTCTGGGTCAGTTAAAACACACATACTTTGGGTTTAAAAGTTTCTGACAAATCTAACAAAGTAGTTTATTGAAAAAAGATGTCTAAAGATGCTGAAAATTGTCAGTATTTGAGTTTTTGACCCAGCTGATCCTTTTGAATCATTTCATTTTTATTTGGATTTTAAAAAGTAGAGGTTGAATGTTTGTACCATAATGCAGACAGTGAGTCATACCCATACCTCCAGGTTAAAACTCTAAACCAGCTGTCTGGGATGTACAGCTTTGTTTGGACCACAGAGTTTATAGCCATCTGCCCTAATCACCCTATCACGTGGCCCATATACAGTTGAAGTCAGAAGTTTACATACACTTAGGTTGAAGTCATTAAAAAAAATGTTTACCACTCCAGTTTTCATATTAGCATAAATTCGTTTTGGCAAGTCATTTAGGACATCTTGTGCATGACATTATTTATGAAATTTTTCAAACAATTGTTTACAGACAGATTGTTTCACTTTTAATTGACTATTTCACTATAACTTATGTCAAGCCTTTAGGCAATTGATTAGCCAATTAGCCTATAAGAAGCTAATTGTCTAATTGGAGTCAATTGGAGGTGTACCTGTGGATGTATTTTAAGGCCAACCTTTAAACTCAGTGCCTCTTTGCTTCACATCATGGGAAAATCAAAAGAAATCAGACAAGACCTCAGAAAAAAATTGTGGACCTCCACAAGTCTGGTTAAACCTTGGGAGCAATTTTCAAATGTCTGAATGTACCACGATCATCTGTACAAACAATAGTACGCAAACATGAATACCATGGGACAACGCAGCCATCATACCACTCAGGAAGAAGATGCATTCTGTTTCCTAGAGATGAACTGAGTTTGATGTGAAAATGCAAATCAATCCCAGAACACCATCATAGGATCTTGTGAAGATGCTGGAGGAAACAGGTAGACAAGTATCTATATCCATAGTAAAGCAAGTCCTATATCAACATAATCTGAAAAGCTGCTCAGCAAAGAAGTAGCCAGTGCTCGAAAACTAAAAAGCCAGACTACAGTTTGCAAGTGCACACAGGGACAATGATTATACATTTTGGAGAAATGTCCTCTGGTCTGATGAAATAAAAATTAAACTGTTTGGCCAAAATGACCATCGTTATGTTTGGAGGAAAGAAGGTGAGGCTTCCAAGCCGATGAACACCATCCCAACCGTGAAGCATGGGGGTGGCAGAATCATGTCGTGGGGGTGATTTGCTGCAGGAGGGACTGGTGCACTTCACAAAATAGATGGCATCATAAGTAAGGAATATTATGTGGATATATTAAAGCAACATCTCAAGACATCAGACAGGAATTTAAAGCTCAGTCGCAAATGGGTCTTCCAAATGGACAATGACCCCAAGCATATCCCCAAAGTTGTGGCAAAATGGCTTAAGGACAACAGAGTCAAGGTATTGGAGTGACCATCACAAAGCCCTGACCCCAACATGATAAAAAAAGAAAATAGAAAATCTATGGGCAGAACTGAAAAAGCATGTATGAGCAAGGAGGCCTACAAACCTGACTAAATTACACCAGTTCTGTCTGGAGGAATGGGCCAAAATTCCAGCAATTGTGAGAAGCTTGTGGAAGGCTACCCAAAATGTTTGACCCAAGTTTAAAAATTTAAAGGCAATGCTACCAAATACAAACTAAGTGTATGTAAACTTCTGACCCACTGGGAATGTGATGAAAGAAATATAAGCTGAAATAAATAATTCTCTCTACTATTATTCTGACATTTCACATTCTTAAAATAAAGTAGTGATCCTTACTGACCTAAAACAGGGATTTTTTTCTACGATAAAATTTCAGGAATTGTGAAAAACTGAGTTTAAATGTATTCGGTTAAGGTGTATGGAAACATCTGACTTCAACTGCATGTCCCTCTCTGTGGCAGTTGCAGCATCATCAGTAAAATCCAACAGCGGCACACACTTATTTGCACATGTCCAGATGTGTGTGTGTCTCTCTCTCTCTCTCTCTCTCTCTCTCTCTCTCTCTCTCTCTCTCTCTCTCTCTCTCTCTCACACACACACACACACACAAACACATGATGGCTAACACATACTGTAATAGCATCATCTCAACAATTAGGTCAATTATTTATAACATGTGTTTGTCTCTGTCATTCAGATGTGACGTTAAACCAAGGTCCTGTCCAGGCCTGTGGGTTTGTGGGGCCCTAGGTGAAATCATGTTAACGGCACTCTGGTGTGAAAATGGTCATAACTTTAAAACATTCTAGAACCGCTGCAAACTTGATGAGCAGATTTTTTAAATAGAAAGCACTAAAAAAAAGCACTAAACTGTATAGCTCACTAGATGACAAATAAAGTGTCCAATAGCTTTTTTTCCCAACATGAAGATGTTAGTTTAAAATGTACATGCATGCATATGTGTATTTAAGGTGCTGTGACAACTCACCATTTCATCGCCTTATTTTGAGCACCTTTCAATTTTTTTCTAGGAGTACAAATAAACTAGTGTCTCAGTTAAAATGAGGTCATGGAAACTGCAAGTGTAATAAAATTTCTGGGTAACATTTTACAATAAGGTTTGCATTAGGTATCATTAATAATGTATATTCCAATTTTCCAGCACTTATTAATCTTGGCTAATGTCAATTTATAATAATACAATTGTTTATTGTTTATTCATGTTAGTTCATATTGTATTAACTACTGATAACTAATGTACAGTACTGTGCAAAAGTATTAGGCAATTGGGAAAAATGTTGCATTGTGAGGATGTCTTAAAAGTAATGCCATAAATTGTTTCATTTATCAATTAACATCATACAAAGTTGAGTAAACATAAAAAAGCTACATCACTATTTGGTGTGACCACCTTTACCTTCAAAACCACACCAATTCTCCTAGCTACACATGAACACAATTTTTCTTGGTTGTTGGCAGATTGGATGTTCCAAGCTTCTTGGAGAATTTTGTCACAGTTCTTCTATCTATTTCGGCTGTCTCAATCGATCTATCTCTTCTTGTAATCCCAGACTGACTCAATATTCAGAGGGGACCATGCTATCTGTTGCAGGGCTCCCTGTTCTTCTATTCTATTTGCAAAATAATTGTTTGGGAGTCTAAAATGTATATTTCTTAATGACACACTAAAGCTGAAAATATAAATAACCATCTTAAGACAAATGTTTTTGCACAGTACTTTAGTTAACAAATGTTAACACATAGAACCATAAGTGTTACTCATTCAAAGTAATACAAAATAAGAAAAAGCTGTTTAAAATAGTTTTAGATAGTTTTAATAGTATATGACATGGCTGACAATGCTTCAAATTCCATTTCGACAACCCACAAACTACAGTATGTGTAAATGTTTATTTAGAGCAACAAAATCAATGAGGTCAAAAAGTTGGATTTGGATGCTTCCATCCATCATGCACAACTCACCATGTACCCCACCGAGTGCGACCCACATTATAGAGACCACAATGGGGTAACCCCATGTGACTCTAAACTCCCTAGCACCTGGTCCAATTTGGTTGCTTAGGAAACCTGACTGGAGTCACTCAGCAAGCCCTGGGATTCAAACTCAAAAACTCCAGGGGTGCTAGTAAGCTTCTTTACTCGCTGAGCTACCCAGGCCCCCTGTTTTGGTTATTTTCCAGATTAACTGCTCATATTTTCACTCTATGTGAGTTTTTTCTTTATATCGACAGTGTCTGAATTCCTTCCCCAGCAGATTATTCTTGAGATAATGTGAAAAGCCCTAATGATGTCAAGTGTTGTTTCTGCTATCCTTTACACAAAACAAGCCTCAAAGACTCAGATAGCTACAAAGTAATATTTAAAATCATTTATTTCCTGTGCTTCTGTCATCGTGAGCATTATTAAGCAAGGTGTGTGATCTGTGTCTAATAGCCACGCTCCAGTTCCGAGCAACGCATTGTGTCATGAATAAATTATGGAGATTAGTGTGCACTGCTTAGCTTTACTTCTTGCTGATTTTAGATACACTGCTGTTATTTTATTTGCTGTAACTTTCAGTTATTTGTCTTTTAGTGATTATTCACAGGCGGCTGCCTGTATTGCCTGTAGGATGGGCCGGCCCTGGTCCTGTCTCTCTGTTGTAATTAAAAATCCCAGGATACTCCTTGAAAAGAGTTTGACCGGTGTCCTGGCCAAATTCCCCACATTGGCTCTTATCAATCATGGCCTCTGAATAGTCCCCATTCATTAATTGGCTCTATAACTTTATTATCTCCTTTCCACCAATAGCTGGTGTGTGGTGAGCGTTCTGGTGCACTATGGCTGCCATTGCATCATCCAGGTGGATGCTGCACACTGGTTGAGGAAAGTCCAATGTTCATTATGTAAAGCACTAATTCATTCATTCATTCATTTTTGGCAGTTAGGCTAATTTAAGAGATAGTTCACCCCAAAATAGAAAATAATTTACTTACCTTCATGTTGTTTCAAAACCTATGACATTCTTTCTTCTGTGGAATACTAATGTTAGGAACACTGAATGTTAGTCTCAGTCACCATTCCCTTTTATTGCATCTTTTTTCCATACAATAAAAGTGAATGGTGACCGGAACTGTTATTTTGTTTAACATCTCCTTTTTGTGTTCCATGGAGGAAAGAAAGTCGTTCTACAATAACATGAGTGTTGCAGTGACAACCCTGCAAAATACTGCAATGATGACTTTTTTTTCCTTTTATTAATTTAAAACATTTAAATTTTGGGGTGAACTATCCCTTAAATAACAGATGTTTTATAGACTGCACTTAAATTTAGTTATTCACCTTTTCAATCAAACTCAGAGGTATTATATTTTATTCCTTAATTATGTAAATCTGGCTACTACACAGCAGTAGTTTGCCTTTGACAGTCCCCAATGGATATTTAGTCTAAATTGTTTGTTAAAGTGACATGAAACCACTTCAGTATGGAACAGTTCTGTCATGTTCACTGTTGTCTTTTGTTTTTGTGCTTTTATGTTGAAGTTTAGTTTAGTTCCTGTTTTGTTCCTGTTTCCTTTTTGGGTTTTGTAGTCCTTTGTAGTTTCTTTTTCTTATTGGTCTTCCCCTTATTGATTCCCTTTCTCTGATTGTTTTCCCAGGTGTTCCTTGTTTCCCCTTGTCTATTTAAGCCCTTATTTAAGCCCTTGTTTCCCCCTGTCTTTTTGTCTGTTATTTTATGTTTTGCATGTTTGGCGCTAAGTTCCCCGTGGTTTTCTTTATTTCTTGTTTTGGATTAAATAAAGCTGCACATAGATCCTCTCTTGTTGCCTGTCGTTACAAGTTCTCCCGAGCTTTGAGACTGTTATATCATTTATATGTTACTGTTATATCTTATATGTTGATCCACAATTGTTTGTGGTCTGATCTGTTAACTCGCTCGTAGTAAGAATGGATGGCGTCTGTGATTCAGAGTCTGCAATTTATACTGGGTCTGTATAAAGCAAAACAGTCTCCACCTTTCCATAAATCTAAACTCTTAAATGGATTTTCTGGGTTCAATACATGCTAAGCTCAATCAACAGCATTTGTGGTACAATGTTGATTACCACCAAAAAATATTTTGACTAATTTCTCCTTTTCTTTAAAAAAAAGCAAACGTCAAAATTGCAGTGAGGCACTTACAATGGAAGTGAATGGGTCCATTTTTTTTTTTTTTTTTTTTTTTAAGGGTTTAAAGGCAGAAATGTGAAGCTTATAATTTTATAAAAGCACTTGCATTAATTCTTCTGGTAAAACTGTATTTTTGTTGCTGTAAAGTTGTTTAAAACAATTTTCTACAGTCATTTTAGGGTTTGTTGACATTGCAACTTAACATAAAATGGCAAACATTTTACACCGAAAAGGTTAGCAAGCAATGCTATCACACTAAAATCATGTTAACACAAATATATATTGTTTATGTCTTATGGCTATACTTTTGAAATAGTGATTATTTTAATGTTCAAAAATTGGCCCCATTCACTTCCATTGTATGTGCCTAACAGTCACCCAGATTTGTGCTTTTTTTTTTTTTTTTTTAGAACAGGAGGGATGAATCAAAATTAATTTTAGTGGTAAAGGAAGTCTAAGTGGTAATTTCTTGCAGATGAATCGTAGTAGCATCACGTCATTAATTCATTAATTTCTGGCATCTAATCCAGTCATTATCTAGCCTATGCCTTATAAGGTCACAGCTGTGTAAGATTGCTTGTTACGCCACATTGCTTTCACCCACTGCCTCCCAAACGCCACTAGTTTAGGTCCCATCCTGCTGTGGGGGGTCAGCTACTCTCCCCTGCCACCATCACCTTCTGGCAGGTTCTGATGTTTCGAAAGAGAAACCTGACGCTGAACCGTATAGGAAGGGGCTTATGCCAAAGGAAACTAATCTATCACTAACTCATGTTATTCCATATTATCGATTTCTCTGAGAGAAATTCACAAATGCTTTTGATTGAGCTTAACTTGTACTAAATCTGGAGAATTCCTTTTACATCTTTAACTCTACTGTTAAAGAAAGCATGTTGCATCATTGTCCTCCATCATGTGCAACACATAGGCCTACAGTACATATATCTTAACGTTTCAAAATTGCAACTTACTGTAAATAAATATATATATATGAAAAAATAACAATTAGTGTTTCATGACCGATTAAATGTAAGCTAAATTAGATGTATATTGCTCACAAATCCAATTTGAGATCTAATTATCTAAATTTAAAAACAAACTTCAAATGTAAACAGTCTAGCTTGATCTATTTTTTATATAAATATCTGGGCTGAGGATAAACTCAGCTTTAAACAATGGAAATTAAACAGTGCTCCAACAGTAGCTGGAACATTTGGGCTGTCATTGCATTGTTTCAATAAATCCTGTATTGTATCAGTTTCTTCGGAAATTCCAGTTTGTGTTACATTAGCTTTCTGATGTTTATCATGAAGTTCTAAGGAACACACTTTAATCAAACAGGGTTTCCTTTCAGCCTCTGCCTGAGATGATTTGTGTTAATATCACTCTGCTACAATAAGGCAGGAAACTCCAGTCCCTCTCACAACCAATCAGAGAGCTGTCCACTTTCAAACTCAGTATCAAAAACAACACAGGATTGATTACACAGGAAAGACAGAGAGAACTCTTATGTGCTAACTGCCACCCTGACCAACTTTACAGAAAATACATACATGAAGCATAGAGAAGATCCCTGGTGACAAATGTGAAAACCTAAAATCACTTATATTGACAATAATCATTAATAGTAACAGAAGAACCCATGTAAATAACAGGAGGATATCAGGGGGAACAGGGATTTCAATTTTTTTGGGGTGATGTTCAGGGTTGCCATGTCTGTATTACAAAGAAAACTGCTCTTGGTTTCAACTTCACCTCACTTTAAGAGTCTTATATAACATGAAATGTCACAAGCTGGACTCACGCATTAGTATTACTGCTCAATGTGTCGGAGTGGATGTCCACTCGGCCACGGCTCTCTGACTAATCTATCCTTTGTAATCTGCTCTTGTTGACACACTGAAGACAAATCCTATTCCAGCACAATAACATTATGATGTGTATATCACAAATCTGAGATGCATAAAGGTCTCCAGGAGCATTAGGAGGTCAAGTGTCTGTAAGATGCTTACATAGATATTGTCTTTCTGGTATCGCTGATGAAGGTTGTGCATGATGGCAGCCTCATGGAGCTCTGCCAATGTGGACATGTCCTCCACACCATCAATGCTGCTCTGGTGCATGGGAGACACCTTTTCCCTGTTGACCTCCACCTGCTGCAGGTACACCACCTGAAACAGAGAAACAGATAGAAAATGGGCTTTTTTGGCTTTTTTTTTTTTAACACAGGAATCTTCATAGTTTTCTGGGACTCAGGCTCAGAAAAGCATATTGGATTGGCTCTTACAGGCCCCATAGACCCCTGTTAAAGACATGATTTAACAAAATAAACCTGCACAGACACACATATATACAAACACACACACATGCATGAGTAGTATATCCAAAAAAGTCTAGGGATTCATTACTGGGTCATTTTTAAGGGAATGCCTGCAGTTGAATAATACATTAGTCAGGCAGAGTGGTTCCTTCTGGATTGAGATTTTCTGTTCCTTAGAATTTCACAGTGTAGAGACCTTTTCTATACCATTTATACCTATGTATAAATGTGTCTGACTTCCTGACAAAAACACCAGACATTTTGACAACCAGAGTACAGTGTGGCCTAGTTAAAACACAGCAAAGGAAGTAAGGGAACTCTTAATAATTAAAATCCCTGTAAATGTATAGCTATGTTCATGGGTGGAGGGGATCACGTTAAATGTGGTTTGAAATATGTAATGTGTCCTTGCCACTGTTTGAGATAGAGCAGTATGTTTATTACCGTGAAAATGAAATGGACTTTGCAGTGATTCAACGTTTACACCTACAGTAGCTTTACACCTACATATTCGTGAGACAATCTAATTAGCCAATCGTGTGGCAGAAGTGCAATGCATAACATCATGCAGATACAGGTCACAGTTCACAAGTTAATGTTCAAATCGAACATCAGAATTGGAAAAAAATGTGATCTCAGTGATTTCAACAGTGGCATGATTATGACTGTCAAACGGGCTGGTTTGAGTATTTCTGTAACTGCTGATCTCCTGGGATTTTCACGCACAACAGTCCCTAGAGCAATGGTTCCTATCCCTGTTCGTGGAGGCCCCCCAACACTGCACATTTTGTATACCTCCTTTTCTGACACACCCAATTCAGGTCTTGGAGTCTCCACTGATGAGCTGATGAGTTGAATCAGGTGTGTTTGATTTGGGAGATATCCAAAATGTGTAGTGTTGAGAGGCCTTCAGGAACAGGGTTTGGAACCACTGCTCTAAAGTTTACTAAGAATGGTGCAAAAAACAAAAAAAGGCTACGGTATCTCAGATAACCACTCTGTACAATTGAGTGATTACGCACGCCCGGTCCCGTATTAGGCTGATCAAGCCGCCAAGAGGGATAAAGGCCAATCGCGGAGAGCGGTGTGTCAGAGAGAGATCATTACGGACATGTCCGTTGTCTTATGTGTTTGTATTTTGAGTTCTCCATTAAACTATGATTTCATGTGTTCAGCCGGTTTCTTGCCTCTTCCTTGCCCATGAACATGAACTGCTTTACAGATAGTAAAACATGAGGTCACCTACCTTGTGGGGCCCAGCCAGCGGTCCCCATGAGGGAAATGGCTTATTAAATTTTTTATTTTTTTTTAAAAGACCACACATTTTCTATCAGATTGAGGTCAGGGCTTTGTGATGGCCGCTCCAATACCTTGACTTAGTTGTCCTTAAGCCATTTTGCTAATTTTGGAAGCATTCTTGGGGTTAGGGCTGCAACTAATTATTATTTTGATAATCGACTAATCTAATGATTATTAGAATGATTACTAGACTATTCGGTTGATTATTGCAATGATTAATCATCAGTGGGAATCCGTCTCCTTCCTGAGCGGTATGATGGCTGCTTGGTCCTATGGTGTTTATACTTGCGTACTATTGTTTGTACAGATGAACGTGGTACCTTCAGGTGTTTGGAAATTACTCCAAAAGATGAACCAGACTTGTGGAGTTCTATAATTTGCAAAGAGGCACTGAGTTTGAAGGTAGGCCTTAAAATACATCCACAGGTACACCTCCAATTCAGTACACCTCCAATCAGAAGCTAACTGGCTAATTGTCTGAAGGCTTGACATCATTTTCTGGAATTTTCCAAGCTGCTTAAAGGCACAGTTAACTAAGTGTATGTAAACTTCTGACCCACTGGAATTGTGATATAGTCAATTCAAAGTGAAACAATCTGTCTGTAAACTATTGTTGGAAAGATTACTCGTGTCATGCGCAAAGTAGATATCCTAAACCACTTTCCAAAACTATATTTTGCTAATATGAAATCTGTGGAGTTGTTAAAAAATTTATTTTAATGACTTCAGCCTAAGTGTATGTAAATTTCTGACTTCACTGTACTTTTTGGGGCCAAGCCAGCAGTCCCCACGAGGGAAATGGCTTAGTAAACATAACAATGTTTTTTTGAAAATGTAAAAATGCAAAAAAGGTTTCTGTGAGGGTTAGGTTTAGGGGTAGGGTTAGGGTTAGGGAATAGAAATTATAATTTGATATGTATAAAATCCATAAAATGCATGGGAGTCTATGGAGAGTCCCCACAATGATATAAAAACAAGTTTGTGTGTGTGTGTGTGTGTGTGTGTGTGTGTGTTGTTTAACACATGTATGGATTTATATGCCGTTCCTTTTCAACCCCATTAAATCAGCCGCAATCTTTTAAAGTGCACACACACACACACACACACACACACACACACACACACACACACACACACACACATGTACAGCCAAGCACAAGACAGAAGGAGAGAGTGATGTTTGTCTTTAGTTACATGTACATACTGTTAAATTGGAGCTGGCAGCCGCCATGCTTAGGATGTAAAGGTCAAAGTTTATGAGCTGAGACAAGTTACTGCAAATCAATATGACTGACGGTAATACCACTGACCTTTCGGAATCCTGATCACAATCAAACATTAGAGAGAACTGCAAAGGAACCTGCTATATAAAGGAGCTTAATCTAGATTGAAATAACTGAATGTATTTATTATGCTCTGTTTGAAAAACAGCATCCCTCTTTCTGGGCTCTTATCAAATCATCACTGTTATATAATATTGAACCACTATGCTTTAAGTTTCAACAGTAAAGCATTTTAGCACCATGCCAGACACTAAATTAATAAAAGTAGATTGGTAATTTCATTTCCATGATTTTGTCCTTATTTAAATCCATATTACAATAATGTAAAGTGCTGAAACCACTTAAGAGCCACAAAGACACATGGCAAATCTCTGAATTCTGTCTTTCGTTCATCTTTGTGCTTGTGTGATGTACTCTCAATAACATCATCTCTTTCTCAGTGTCAGATGGATTCTGGGGGGGTCTGATTACTGTAAACAGGGTGCTGATAGCTGTTGACTGAGCAGTTTAAATAGCTCTCTTTATCTCAAACCTGTATTTAGGGTTCTCTTACGACTCAGAACACTTGACACTGCATTTGCTAACATATATGGGGAGTGTCCTTCCACTCGACCAAGTTGAAACCTCTCTACAATAATGGCAATATTCTAATATTGGCTATGGTGTTTGAGCCCCACCCTTTTAGGCTGCTATAAAAGCAGGCTCGCAAACACCATTCCTCAGAATTTTCTTCTTTCACGACAGTGATTCATCTCTTGTCCAGAAGCCCTCTACTACTTTGCCGTCGACATACTCAGCGGACGGGATATTTACGGCAATGAGAAGACTCTCTGCTCCCCTACAGAGTTCCGGTGAACATTTACTCCACCTTGACGCTTCAGCTTCCTGATTTCATGCAGCGCTTTGGCAGGATTTTTGTATCTTTATAAGTGTGCACGTGCCACTGAGAAGGAGTTGATTCACGTCCTTTCGATGGCAATCTCCAATCTCCAGAGAAACCTGAAAAACCTCACCTTGATGAATAGTTTGTGCAGTCCTGGTGTGGTCCAGTGACCGTGTTCCGCAGATCTTCCCCGCTCTTCCCGGAAAAATCCTACCATGCACCCTATTTAGCTCGCTCGTCTGGCAAGTAGCATGGCGTGGAACTCATGCCCCATTTATCTTTCTAGGCCGTGTCGACTAACGTCCACACTGGCTGGAAAAGCATACTCAGTGGCGGGCCAGAGTGGTTCAGCACTCCATGTGATGACAGCACTCCAAGTTTTCCAAGCTAAGCTCCTCAATAAAATTAACGAGCAAGGCTACGATCCTGAGACATTCAAAGAACTCTGCACCGCTACAGACTTAGCGCTGCAAGCCACAAGACAATGAGCAACCTGGTGTTTTTCGATTGTCACATCTGGCTGACCCTCACGGAAATGCGTGACATGGGAAAAGCCGCCCTATTTGCTGCTCCGGTGTCTCCAGCCGGCCTTTTCGGAAGCTCTTTGAACAGAATTGCTGAACGCTATGTCACGACTATTACAGGCTATGAGACATTTTATAACAAAACGGAGCAGTACTTCATCACAAATGGATCGCTTCCACTCTGTCTCGGTCCAGTGGCCAACTAAAAACCCCACAGCAGCTACTTCAGCACCACCAAATGTTGCTGCCAAGCTGCTGGTAAAGCCACTCAAGCCGTGGCCCAAACGAAGGCAGCCACTTCAGCGCAAGCCCCGTGCTGACGAGAAACCATGCAGCAAAGCTCTCCTGTGTCAGGATACTGTTCCCCTCTTCCCCACTGCTGTTTGTTGGGAAAGGAATATTGTTGTTTAAAATGTTGTTCAATATGTTGTTTTCTGTGTCTCACATTAATTACATGCAATATTGTTTGCACATTATGCACATCCACTTGCAAATGGTGAGCGGCACATTATATCATGTATGAACATACAAAGATTGTAAAAAGAGTACAGCGCTTGCACAAGACACTTTTTCAATAAAGAGCTTTCCCTCTTCAAAGCCTCATATTATGCGCAACTGCTTCCCAATGGTGAGAGGCACATTACATCATGTTATGAACATACCAAATTGCCCTCTGTCCCATTACGTGGACATGTGGCCAATCAGAGGCAATACTGAGTGAACACAGAGACATGCTGCTTTGCCATTTGGAAAATCTGGTCTAATGTCAACTGGGCGAAAAGCACACTTTTCACCAGCCAGTAAATTTCCTTTTTAGGAGTTCATGCATGCGCACCTCATGAACAAGCGTATATAGACCATTCTTCGGTGTCTGTTTAAGTAAAAACTGAAAAAAACATTACCACTGAAGTCATTTTCATGTCCATCGCGGTAACTCGCCACTGTTTGTCTGCTCTAGCACCATGGACAGTGCCAGCCTTCTACCAACAGGGTGTTATGCTGGGTCAAGTTTCAGAAAAAAGTGCTGATCACAAATGCATCCATCATGTGTTGGGGCGAGGTGTGTAATGGATGCTCGACTTTCGACACCTGGAAACAGGTGCGAAACGGCCATGACATGTCAACCGCCCAGAGCTACTGGCTGTCTTTCTAGCTTTGAGAGATTTTCATTCCAGTATTGTTAATCACCACATCCTAATTCGTTCGGACAACACAACAGTAGTGCCGTATATATGTCACCATGTTGCGCTGGCTCACATATGGTCAGCGAAATGAAAGTATACATTTCCCCTGGTGTGCCTCCTTTATTCTGTCATCAGCAAAGACAGAGTGGACATGGAAACAGTTCTGTTAATAGTGCCGAAATGGCCAAACCATTCCTGGTTTCTGGAGATGGTAGAAATACTGGACGGGCCTCCATGGGAAATACAGCTGAAGAAAGATTTTCTCTCTCAAACACAAGACACGGTCTCAGCCAGAGCTGCGAAGTCTACACGTGTGGCCTTTGAACAGAGCACTCTAAATGCGCCAGAGTTGACACTAAAATAGTCATAAACACTATTTTACAGGCCAGAATGCCATCCACGAGATGCCTCTACATGCTAAAATGGCATGTGTTCACTGATTGGTGTCTTTCACATGACAAACTGCCCAAGACATTAAATTCTCACATTTCTTCAAGAGCAATTAGATGCAGGACTCACTTTGTCAATGTCAAAGTTTATGTTGCGATTATATCTGCGCATCACGCACCTGAAGCCAGCACCACTCTAGACAAACATGATTTAATCGTAAAGTTCCTTAGAGGAGCAAGATGATTAAATCCACTTCGGACGGCTACAGTCCCGACTTGGGACCAAACTTTGGTCATAAAAATGCTCACAGGGCCCACCTTCGAGCCTTTGGACTTTGCTGATTTGCGCATGCTCTCAACATATGAACTTTCTCACAATTAGCAACTCTTCCTGAGGCACCACACCCCACTGAGCGAACATTTAAAATTCACACCTCACTTTTGCCCTTCCACATCTGTCCCATTCTCTCCCCTCTCCTCCTCATCCGTTCCCCTTCAGCTCAGAATCTGATCTGTATGTAACAAAATATCATATATGATGTATACAAATAATGTAACTAGTGTAACATGTTTGGTATCATTTCTAATGTCTCAGTGTGACTGGTACAGTGTTCTTTTTTTCCCCAGGATTGCAAACCTTCATGACAACAAAGTTATAATGTCTTTGCCAAATACTGAATAATTCTGGAGGTCTATCCCCCTCCTTGAAGGTTAACCACCAGGAAGCCAAGAACCCATTCACCCTTTAGTGTAGGAGGAAGCCACTTAAAGACTATCAGTTTGAATCTCACTAGAAACTGATCAAAGGTTAAATGAATAGAAGAGGATTCAGAGTAATCAATAACTTAAAAGATTAAAATAAAAGAATTATCAGAAAGTAATTAGAGCCTTAATCTAAATTAGAGGTCAACTTAAAATTGGAGTCAGATTAATATAAAATTGGAGTCAGATAAAATTAATAACGAAACAACAGAACAACGCAGAGACCTTCAAGGAGCAAATCTATCTATTTTTAGCAGTTTGCCTGCCTTTTTACAGACGTCTCTCTCTCCTCTCTGTTTAGAGCACTTGCTACTTCATTTGCTAAACATATATTTATGCCCCTCTCTTTAAGTATGGGCTCCCCATAATTTTACACATCCGCCTGCATTCAGGCCATTGTAATTTACCACAAAGTCACAAGTACTTTCATTATAAATAACTGCCTTCCCAACTGGGCAATTTTTAGCACATTTTTAGCAAATGCAATGTCTCGTGGCCTTCTTCTCAGGGAACGAGGTTACGTACATAACTAAGACGTTTTCACTAATACTGTGTCCTGCACACTCAGAAAGTCACTTCCAAAAACCATAATTTCTTATTTGTCACTACCCCTCTAATCACTGCAAAAAATGTCCGTAATTTTAATGGAATTTTTTTTTTGAAATGCTACAAAAAAAAAAAAAACAAAAAAAAAAAAACGTATTTGGATATCCTTGACATATATATGGTAAAATATGATAGAATATATTTAACAAGACAATACATGTCTGTAAGTTGTTTTTTAGATGTAAAAATTATGATTTTTACTGTATAATTAATCGTAAAAAATTATATTACGAATAACAAGACAATACATGTACTGTTATGGTAAACTATTGTTAAAATTAAGGTGAAAAACAATAATCTGGCATTCCCAGAAGTCCCTGCATGAAATAGTTATGTTTCTTCTAATTTTGATATAAGTTATGTATATTGGGTTATGTTATATTTTATGTAGTTTAGCTCATTTTTATTGAATTATTTTAGTCACATGTGTTACACTGATGGTGCTTTGTGTGGGTAACACTTTGCATAAATCTATTGGTCATTGCTCTTGGATGGGCCACTCTTGAGTTTTTATGTGGTCTTTTGTTGTTACTACGGTGTTTAACAATAGATTTAAAATGAAAATGTTTCACTTAAAAATAGTAGGTTCTTGTAGTTCCAAATGTTGGTTGGTACATTGTCAGTACAGCCATATCTGACATGTGCATTTACATATACAGTGCCATTCAAAAGTTTGTAACCACAGCATGTAGATATTAAAGCAATGTCATACAAGCAGGAGTGTTGTTTTGTTTGAAGATCAGCATGGCTGTGATAACCTGCGTCCTCCTGCCTATGGCCAAATCACAGCCCTGCTGATATACATCCATAACAGCACTTGTGTCACATTGATTTAATACAACAGTTTCAATGAACAAGTCAATAATTTCATATGTAAAAACTAAGGACTGTCCCAAAAACACACTTTGCCTGGAACTACTTTCTTACACAAGGGATCTGGATCTGCTGTTGCTAGTTCAAAAGATGCATCCAAGCCACCATTACTCTTTCAAAAGCATCACTTTAGAACAAGTAATGATGGCTTGGGTTGTTTCTAACATGTTATTTGAGTAACAAGGGTGTTTGTGTGTGTGTGAGAGAGGGAGAGTGAGAGAGAGCAAGAAAGCAAAAGTATGTCACTTGTTTTTTTTTTTGTTGTCTGAGAGAAAATATGGAAGACCAAAGGTTAATTCTTGCTTATTTCTTGGGAAATTCTTATTTTGACACCATAACATTTGTTAGTCAGCTTGCTGAAGATAAAGGATTTTTGGTCAAATACATCCTATATCCTCTGTGTAAAAAATTGCTGTCTGCGGAATGTGGCGCATTGACTTGCAGCGCGGACTCTCAATGTCAACTTAACTTACTCATAATACATAAAAGGCGGCCTTTTTTTTTGCCACCTGCAGGAAGACATTTTTAATGTCTCTAACGCCAACACATCGGCACTGCTCTTACACTTTGGAATGCCACAATAACGTGCAGAGTGATACAAACTGGAAACATCCCAGTGGTGATGTCTCCTTTATCAGCACTCTTGGAACGCCTCTCATCCAATCAGATTCCAGAACTGGAAACTGTTGTATAAATACTGATCGTCATGTAATTAAGATGAATAGAAAAGGCAGAAAAACTTCTGTTAGATTGAAAGTGTGTGTGTGTGTGAGTGTCTGTGTGTGTGTTGTAAGTGTGGATGTTGTAAGAGATGAAGACATCTTTATGCTCCATTTCTCCACCCACCCACGCACACACACACACACACACACACACACACCGTCCATCTCTTTCCCCTCAGTGCATGGATATTCCTGCAAAGCCGTTTGATATTTGAAGCTGCTTTGCATGATTTAGAGGAAAGCAGAAAAAAGAGTGCAGGAGAGAGAGGGAGATGAGTACCAGTGACCTACATATACACCTACAGAGAAACACACAAATTTAAAACTCACAAAAAAAAAAAAACTGAAAGATGAACAGAAGAAAAAGAGAAAAAATTAAGCAAGCAAATATTTTAAAGGCAGTTTCATTTTTGATATATTTGAAATGAGTGAAAAGTGAAATGTGAAATGAGCCACTCAATTATAAATAGCTCTCGCATTCATGAAAGCACACAGAAAAGGAAAGGGGGTGGGGTTTGACTGAGAAGCCTTCGAGCGCTGTAGACTACAGTTGCGTGAGAACTCTTTTGTTCATGTTAACGTCTCAAATTTAGGTCATGGATTCTATATTTGTGTATAAAAGTTCATTTTAAATTTAGTAACAAACCTATGATTGCTTTAGTTGAGTATGTATACACAAACATACACACACAAAATCGCTCACTGAAGCAGAAGACTCACCTTAACGTAAATGGTAGGATGGAAAAACTCACTGACAAAAACTCCAGAGGGCACACAGCCAAACAAACATACACACAAAACCACATACACACTGAAAAAATGGTAAACTAAAAAATGGTTTTCATATGTAACATCTAAATAAACTAGCTTCATTCAAGTCAAAAATATAATTGAAACAACCAGACTACATTAGTTGACACCAACTAAAGTCATTTTTAAGTGTCAGATCAAGTAGAAATGGAACCTGAAGGTAACAATTGCAGGTCCTCTCTTTTTACAGTTATACGGATATAATGTTATAACTGAAAACATACAAGATATACTGACAAAACATACAAAAACTTGGGCTGTTGATGTACGCAATTAATCAAGTCCCCGGACTGTAATAAGACATATTACTACCAGTGGTGTAGTCTGGGCCATACACACTTTTTTCCCCATGGCTCTTTGGGTATAACAAACTTCTAAGGATCAATATTTGCATATACCCTTGGTATATCCACTTGTTTTGCTGCATCAGAAGTCCATAATCTACCGTCATTTTAGTTTCCCTTTAACTGTATTAAATGCTGTTTTGTGAAGTGGCGATTCTTCATTATAACTGGTGCATTATCACTTAAATTCTAACATTCCCCACCCCTGACAACCATTGTCTCTGCCGTCAGTTAGTGGACAGAGAGAGAGAGAGAGAGAGAGAGAGAGAGAGAGAGAGAGAGAGATACTGTAGATAGATATCAATGGATAGAGAGACACCCTCACGTTGAAGCAGTATCAGGTACTTAATTGGCTAAATATATGTTGCCAGACGTCCTGTAAAATAAGGAATCATCCCCTAATTGAGAGGAAAAAATGTGTTCTGTATGAAACCCATAAGCGACACACCCAAATTATTAAAGTGTTTTCTTTTAAAGTTTAGCAGGGGACGTTGGCACTGAATGTGTTTTGTTCATCTGCCTGTGCTGTTTTTCAATGTGAAGGAGCGCCTGAATATAATGGGTCATTTTCACAATTTGGTGACATTTAAGTCCCCAGTACAAGTGTGTATTTATAATGTTAAACACTTCTGTGGGCTTAAAAGCTATATTTTAAATAATTGAAATCCTTTTCAACTGTTCCACTGTGTCATTTCCTCATGTCCCCAAAACTGTACATCAAATGTAATCAAATGATGTAATTTTAAAACTTAAATATACGTTCAATACAAGTATTTATGCTAACAGAAATAAAATAATTAATATTAGTTTGTTAGATAACAATCACAGACCTTGAAGTGGTACATGTATCCACTGAATGTCCGCTCATGGATATCCACTTCAATTTCTGCTTCATGCCTCAAATGATATCTTTAAAACTTTTGATGTCACTAACCTGGTAAACTTGGACAAAACTGGTGATTATTTTGTCCTCAAAAGCGCTCATTGCATCCTAAAGATGGATGGTAATCCAGTCCAGAGGAGCTCTCTACAAAACATATGTGGCAAAGGTTTAAAGTAAATGTTGCTCTTTATGACACTATTGGTTAGGTTTAGGCGATGTCCACACTGATCCGTTAAGTTTAAAAACTCTGTTATTAGTTTCCTAGCATTATCGATCACGTTTACTTGCACTTAAAGGAATAGTTCACCCAAAAATGAAAATTTGCTGATAATTTACTTCCCCTCAGGCCATCCAAGATGTATCAGAGTTTCTTTCTTCATCAAAATGGAATTTAAGATTTCTGGCCTCCTCCTTTAAACAATGCAAGTGAATGTACTCCATTTTTCGACAGTCTAAAAAGCATATTTAGGGTGCATCAAATTAATCCACACAACTCCAGTCGACAAATAAAGTTCTTCTGAACCCAAACGATTGATTATTTTTAGAAACAATACTTTTTAACTACAAATGTTCGCTTCCGTACATCTCTGTGACGTGCGCTCATGAGAGGGATGGCGTAAGCTCATTGGTAAGGTCACGCATAACTTGGAGGAGGACGTAGGAAGCGTTTCATTGTTTACAAGAGAAACTTGCACAGACCAAGCACCGTTCACAATCCAAAACAGTCCAAAACTATTTCAAAACAATCTAAAAAAAAATTAAAATTCTAAAAATAATAATAAAAAAACATTACTGCAGTAAATAACCATCCTTTATTTCGGAGCAATGCCATTGCATTATCTACTTGTGCTTTTTCTTTAGCAGAACTACAGTATATAGGCTATATGACTGTCAGGAATTCAAGCCACACAAGTTGTAGTTAGTGAAACCAAGTGCAAGAGCGTTTACTGAGATTCACAGGGTTTACACAGTGAAATCAATGGTACAGGTGATATCACACAGAAGAGACTTCACAATCTTATTTATGCAGACAGTGATGAGCGAGTGAATTGAGTGCAGGTGTATTAAATTAGAAATCAAGCGATGAGGAACGGAGCGCTGAGGGAGGTGCAGAGCCAGAGGGAGGCGTGAGTGACAATGACAAATTTTCACACATACCTGAGTTCGCTGGAAAAACAGCACGGGCACAGCTGATGAATTCAGATATTGACCCATTGTTTCTTTCGATGGTCTGCACACTCTCCAATATTTGAGAGAATGTAAGGGTGTACTGATATCCAGGTTCAGCACGATAAGCCAGAGCTTGAATTGCTCATGATAATGTATAGGTCGATGAAAAGTTAAGATTTTTCCTGGTGTGCATTTTCTTTGGAGTTTCTGAAGGATCCAGGATACACTCACCAAACGACCATTTTGAACAATACACTTATACAAATACAAATCTACAGCAAAGACAAACTTTTGTATAGCGCTGCTCCACTTGTAAACAATGACACGCTTCCTGCCTCCTCCTCCACGTAACGCGTGACCAAGCTTACGTCATCCCTCTCAAAAGCGCAGGTCACAGAGTTGTACAAAAGTGAACATTTGTAGTTAAAAAGTATATAATTATTGTTTTGTTTCTAAATATAATCAATCGTTTAGGTTCAGAAGAACTTTATTTGCCGACTGGAGTCGTGTTGATTATTTTGATGCACCCTAAATATGCATTTTGGATCGTCAAAAATACATCAGATACATCTCGGATGGCCTGAGGGTGAGTAAATTATCAGCAAATTTACATTTTGGGATGAACTATTCCTTTAAGAAGGAATGAATGAGGGGGTTCAGCATGAAGCATCAAAAGTATGCCATAATATAGATGTATTATTATTAATGAAGCAATTCAAGAGCAAGCATACAGCAAATGCCTGATTTATTTCTAATGATGCAGACACACCAACATAGAACTATAAATGCAAACCACCATGTTTGCCACTACACAGAGCCTACGAAGTATGTTCGATGCAGAAGAATTCGGCCTTTAGTGTGAACACCCATTTACATTTGAGTAATTAATAAAACATTTAATCAGTTTGATTGAGTCATTTAAAACGAACATATCAAAAGATTTTCTTTTTTTTTCGTAAATCACTATTCAGGTGTAATTTACTTTGTATGACTATAACCAAAACACTTTTCTCAATCTCTGCTTGAATGCACACCACTATCAGAGAGACATTAACATTTAATGACAGAATCACATTTATGAGTCATTCTAAATGACAGATTCAGTACAGTCCACTACTGGTCACATCGACCTACAAACACCCGCCCAAACAATGACAGAGACATGTGAATAAACATGCATACACAAACAGATGCAGATAAACACAAACACAAACAAGCTTCTCCTCTATGCATCCGTATACACATAACCCCTCCATGCTGTGCAGTCTTTCTCTGTGAGCTGAATCCAGGCCAATCTGTTATTATTAGCCTGAAATCACAGCTCTGCCAACAACCCGTGGCCATCACAAACCACTTACCTCCCTAAGCATAGTGTGTGTGTGTTTGGTTGTGTGGGAGTTTAACTGCTGATACAACTGTTCGATTAAATCTTGAAACAGAGGCAGAGTTCTGCACACTGACCTGTACAGAATTGTAATTGATATCTTTGCTGTCAGTTAAAGGAATGCTGCACAAACTACATAACACATCAAAACGCTGCTTAAAACTGTTTAAACTCTTTCAAATGTGAGTTTTAAATGAGAACAATGAATCCGAGGTAAGGTGCTCACAGCTACATAATAGAAGCAAAACAGACATGTTACCACAACCAAAATAATATTAGTAGAACTAAAGAAGAGGTGGAGATTTTGATTCATTCCAGTAACTTGAGTCCTTTGAATCCTTCCACTAAAAAGATTTGTTCAAATTCTTATAAATGATTTGTTCACTGATTCTTTCAGTGACCATTTCTTCAGATTTCATATTTACGGCAGAAGGTGGCGACAAATTAGTGTATTTTAAGTGTTATGATGAGTGAGTCATTGAAACATTAATTCAATTAAATCGTTAAAAAAACACTATGAGTCATTCTATTATATTCAAGTTTTATCATGCATTATTTAAATTTGCGTGGCTTTAAATCTACAGAGACTTCAGCAGCAACATGTAAATAACAAACAGTTATGTTACTACTACCAAAAACATACAATATGATGGATGACTAAAGTAGTAATGGGGATTTTGAATCATCCCAGTGACTCGAGTCTTTTGAATCCATCCACCAAAAGGTTTCGTACAGATTCCTTCACTGATTCGCTCAGTGACTGTTTCTTCAGATAGCTGTTTACGGCAGTAGGTGGCAACAAATGAGCATCTTTTATGTGTTATGAGTGAGCCATTGAATCATCGACTACGTTTACATGGACACTAGAAAACGGCTTATTGCTAGAAAGTGGCGTATTGCAAGAAAGTAGTGTTCAGGTTTACATGCACTGTATAAGTGGTGTACACCTTACTTCCGTATACATGCGGCTCAGTCAGTTAGCAGCTTTCTCCACAGCAATGGAATTTCAAAGCACTTGTGTACATAACATACATGGCATCCGAGGAAGACATCACCTTTTTATTCTCCATTCCAGATATTCCAGAGTTGTTTCTGTGTTTGTTCCTTAACTTTCTTTTACAACCTGCAGCCGAATTGCACTGCAATGGTGGGGTTTCCCTCTTATGTAAAACTCCGGGTTCCCCCAATGTATGAGCGCATATATGCAAACGAGAGGGACAGTTGATATTTTAGGCTGGTATGCATAAATGAGTGTAGTTTATAAAGTACTGTATATGCTTTTCCCAATGTACCCCCAGAAAAATTAAATTCTTTCCACTGTGTTGACTTGTTGTTGGGCTCCATCCTATGACATTTGTCTACAACATTGCATATGCGTTTACATGACAACGTAAGCCACGTTCTCCAGGGGAAACATGGGGGTGTTAAACAGCTTTCTCTTAATCTCTTAAACAGTGTAAGCAAATCTGCATTCTTGTTTACATGGCGTTTCAGAATGTCCATTACTGCAAAAATCCTGGAATATAATGTTTTCTTAAGTGCAGGTAAACGTGGACATTGATTCAATTGATTTGTTTAAAATCAATAATGCACCAAAGCACTACCATTCATAATTAACAATTTTAATGGCGTCTTCTTCAGTTATTTTTACTGTTTAAATTAAATTAATATTAAAATAGTGCTACATTATTTTAATTTCCCCGTGCTTTCTCTCCTTGTTGAACAAGACTGAATCACATGCCGAACTGAAAGTAGGATATCTCCTTTCTCCTCATTCACGAACGAGATGACTGATTTTGCTAATTTGGTTCATGATCATAGACGACTCTAATCATTGACTTGTTCAGTTAAGGGGTGTATTCGTTCAGTAGGTCTAACCCAATAATATGCTCTTTCACAGCCTGCACTCAAATGCTGTTGGTTTGTTATTGGCAGTCTTTACACTCCACAGTCATAGCAGCTGGTGATAAACATTTATTTGTTTTTGGACACCCTGTTACCGTAACAACATGTATTAGTGGATAACTCTGGAATAGTAAGGCTTTAAAAGCAGTGTTCTCTCTCTTTCATGTTCTGTCTCTGTGCTAATTTCTCTGAATATTTCACATTGCACCAGAACAGGTCAGAGCAGCTCATGTAAAGTGGAAGAGTGCTCAATGGGTAGCACCGTCGCCTCACAGCAGGGAGGTCCCCAGATCGAGTCCCGAGTCAACTCCACACCTTTCTGTGTGGAGTTTGCATGTTTTCCCTGTGTTTGCGTGGGCTTCGCCCACATTCCAAAAACTTGCAGGTCAAATTGCCCATAGGTGAGAGTGAATGTGTGTGTTAGCCCTGAGATGGATTTGCCACCTGCCTTTGGCCCGAGAATGCTGGGTTAGACTCCAGTGCTACCCACAACCCTACATAGGAAAAGCAGCTACAGAAGATGGATGTATGCAGTGACCTAACACACTCTTTCACATGAACATTCATGGGTGGGTGCCTGTATTGATTTAGGGCACTAAGAAGATCAGTTGGCACACATGCACATACAGTCTTCAGCTCTGTTATGATGACATTAAGCACAATGCTACACCAGTGTAATCTCTGAGTCACACAACATGCATTCAGCCATAAAGGGCAACATCTGTGTGCTTGCATATGTGTGTGTGTTTATGAGAGAAGGTCAAATTACTCAGAGTCTTACCTCCCCATAATCAGTGGTGAGGACCAGTGTTCCATCTCCACAGGAGTTCACCGTAGACGGAACTAGCTGATCTTTATGATTCACCCACACCCGAGCACCCTGCAAAACACACATAAAAAGTCACACACAAATCATCACAATCCCATATAATATGCTCCAGCAGTTAATGAGAATCGGTTCAACTGAAACACAAAACAAGACACACATGAATTTCACAACTTTCAGGGTGGCCTGTGGGTGGCTTCTCAATCGCAGACACTCACGGTTGCCCACCCACCCACACATACACACACACTGACGCACAAAGCCCAAGAACTGAACAGTCTGATTCAAGCCTAAAAATGACTTTTTAGCCTGTCATTGTTCCAAAAGAGGTGGATTGAAGGCCAAGTTGTTGTTTTCAGAGCACATTATTAGGTTAGAGAAATAAACTCAGTTTCTTTCAAATGTTTTTTGTCATGCTACATTAAACAAGCAATCTTACAAAATGAGCATGAAAGATTCAGGGACTAACCATAATTTTTACAGTGTACATTACTGAATGTTCTCACATTTGTGTTTTTATATCATGGTAGGGACTTTCCATTGACATCTATTATTTTTATACTGAGCTCATGATCTTTAATTCCCTGAAAGGAAGATTTCACCCAAAAATTTTAATATTCTTTCATTGTTTATTCACCCAAATTCTGTTCCAAGTCCGTATTTCTTTCTTTCTTCAGTGGAACAGAAAAGTCGTCACAGTGTGACATTATGACTCAATACTTGATACAACTTATGTGCTATTATCCGAGTGCAATGACCAGAACAAATTTTAAGCCATTATACAATATCAAATCATATTAATAAAGTGCTTCAATCAAATATGGCATAGTGACATCCAAACTATTGGTACTTTGGTACCATGTCAATGCTAAAATAAAAAAGATACACTCACCTAAAGGATTATTAGGGACACCATACTAATACTGTGTTTGACCCCCTTTCACCTTCAGAACTGCCTTAATTCTACGTGGCATTGATTCAACAAGGTGCTGAAAGCATTCTTTAGAAATGTTGGCCCATATTGATAGGATAGCATCTTGCAGTTGATGGAGATTTGTGGGATGCACATCCAGGGCACGAAGCTCCCATTCCACCACATCCCAAAGATGCTCTGTTGGGTTGAGATCTGGTGACTGTGGGGTCCATTTTAGTACAGTGAACTCATTGTCATGTTCAAGAAACAATTTGAAATGATTCGAGCTTTGTGACATGGTGCATTATCCTGCTGGAAATATGGTGGCCATAAAGGGATGGACATGGTCAGAAACAATGCTCAGGTAGGCCGTGGCATTTAAACGATGCCCAATTGGCACTAAGGGGCCTAAAGTGTGCCAAGAAATCATCCCCCACACCATTACACCACCACCACCAGCCTGCACAGTGGTAACAAGGCATGATGGATCCATGTTCTCATTCTGTTTACGCCAAATTCTGACTCTACCATCTGAATGTCTCAACAGAAATCGAGACTCGTCAGACCAGGCAACATTTTTCCAGTCTTCAACTGTCCAATTTTGGTGAGCTCTTGCAAATTGTAGCCTCTTTTTCCTATTTGTAGTGGAGATGAGTGGTACCCGGTGGGGTCTTCTGCTGTTGTAGCCCATCCGCCTCAAGGTTGTGCATGTTGTGGCTTCACAAATGCTTTGCTGCATACCTCGGTTGTAACAAGTGGTTATTTCAGTCAAAGTTGCTCTTCTATCAGCTTGAATCAGTCGGCCCATTCTCCTCTGACCTCTAGCATCAACAAGGCATTTTCGCCCACAGGACTGCCGCATACTGGATGTTTTTCCCTTTTCACACCATTCTTTGTAAACCCTAGAAATGGTTGTGCATGAAAATCCCAGTAACTGAGCAGATTGTGAAATACTCAGACCGGCCCGTCTGGCACCAACAACCATGCCACGCTCAAAATTGCTTAAATCACCTTTCTTTCCCATTCTGACATTCAGTTTGGAGTTCAGGAGATTGTCTTGACCAGGACCACACCCCTAAATGCATTGAAGCAACTGCCATGTGATTGGTTGATTAGATAATTGCATTAATGAGAAATTGAACAGGTGTTCCTAATAATCCTTTAGGTGAGTGTATAATGATACTAGTGTTTCTACAGTACCGTTAGTACAGATCACCGACTCAATTCTGTCCCGGCGCAGTCTGACTGACAGACCGCTGCTTAATGCTCACAATTTCATTTAATGGCGTGTTCTGTGACTCCTTTATAATAAAATAGACAATTAATCTAATAAAAATTGTGATATGTTTGAGTTTGATTATTAAACCGCAAGTGAATGTGATATAATTATGTAAATAAATATGCATTCTGCATGTCCTGCATGTTGCAAAGTGAGTGTGTGAAGCCATTCATATGCTCAAAACACCACAATTTATGAGCATCACATGCATTGCTTATTGTAGTAAATGACAGAGTGCTCGCTGAGATGCATGCAGCATCTGAATACTATATATTTATATAATTAAACAGCAGTTTGTGCTTCAATAACTGGTAAAATAACCAACATCTATCCGGAAGTGTGAAACTGCCAATGTTTTAGATTATGTTGATTTAAATAAACTTTTCATTTGATTAAAGTTTGGATTCATTGGAGTAGACACAATTTGGATGATGACATTTTATTCAACTTGAAATCATGTTATTCAGAAAAAAAAATGAAAACATGGAATTTGGGGGAAAATAAAACACTTTTATAGAGTCCTACTTAAAAAAAGTGTTTTATTTATTTAAGAAACACTCAAAGGAAACATGCTATTGTTTACATTTATTTTTTACATTTGAATGTATAATTTTAATAGGCTAAAGGACTGTGTTCAATAGCATATTACATATTGTTTCTGCGGTATCGAAATTGGTATCGAGAATCGTGAAATTTTACTGGTGTTAGTACCGACTACTGAAATTTTGGTATCGTGACAACATCATGTCGCACGTTTGGACAATGAGGTTTTATGATGTTTTTTGTCCTTTTCTGAGTATGAAAGATAGGAGTGCCTATTCACACACTTTATGGTAATTACTGTAAGGGCCCCGATATACCTCTTTAGAAGTTTTTCTTCATTCTTCTTTCAGGGGTAAAAAGAAGTTTGAAGCAGCCGGGCAATGGTATACTGTTTGCGAACATTCAGACACCCGCCACACAACTGTGGGAGTTGTTGAGATGTACATTTAAATACGAGGACATTCAGTAAAATCTTAATGTGACATTAAAATGTGTTATCAATGACGTTATGCCACATTCTTTGAGTAGAATTCACACTAGATCAGTAAAATATGTTGTTTTTTTAACCACTCGATGATGATTTAAATTAATATACATGCAGTAAACAAATTTGGAATTTGTCTGTCTACATTCTTAATTAATGACGCTAATGCACTAACACGCTATACGCAGCCATAATATGCACTGATTACACTTTGTTATTGTAATTTATGATGACACTGACATGACTGCAAAGATTGGTGTATAAAAGAGTGTTAATGGGAAGAATACAGACAAAAGAATGATGATAAGCATACCTTACTATGGGCAGATGTGTGATTGGCTTTCACTACAGAAGGCATATGAGTGAAGCTGCATATAAAACTAAAGAGTACATGGGCACTTCTGAGTATTTGAGTACATTTAATTCCTTCTGTAGACTGACTGAAAATAGCCTGGTCCAATGGCAGTAAGATGATTAGCAGAAAGGTAAGAAGTTGTCCTAATAACACCTTTTTGGCCAGATAAACTTATAAAGACTTTTTTGTTTTAAAATCACATTTTGTGTTCCATGGAATAAAGGAAGTAATTTGGTTTTGCAGTGAGATTAGGTACACATAAGGTTTTAGAGCAAATAGTGAAATTGTTTAATTTTAGGGTAAAAAATTAATGGTACCCCCAATGTAGGCTAAATCTGACCCACACACACACACATACACAAAGCACAGAGAAGAAAGGCAGGGCTCCAGACTGCGAATAAATGGTTGCATATTTCACCCATTTTTACTAACAGTGTGATGTTCAATTTGGCAAGAGGTTGCACTGGTGCAACTACAAAGTCATTTTTTGATGCGCAAGGGAAATATCAAATGGCAAACATTCAAAACGCGAAAGGAAACAGCTCTACCCGGATCAGTCAGCGAGGCTAAATTAACATATCAGCACAGAGATGTGCATTTACACACAGACCGGTTTCGATTGCTCAGCTGCGCAGATACTCATTAACAGCGCTGCGAGAAGCGCAGGCTGGGTCGCAGATTTGGCATTGATTATTTGTTTAAAACCTCTATGAAAACCCATGATGTTTCAATGATTAAACTAGTTGAAAATCGTATAAAATGGCCCCAATGTTCTAAACAGCACTGAAAAGGAATAAATGAGAATAAAGTATCTGAACCATGAACAGACAGAAATTGTAGCTATGGATTTAAATTCATACATCACAGATATTAAAAAATATTTACCATGAACATAAATCAATATATCGTGGTAATGAGGGAATACAATTTAATTTTGGGATATATTTTTCTTAGGAAAGATGGCATGAATTGTTTTATGGTTACTGTCCATGTTATCATGGTTTTACTTTTACCTTTGGTTACTATGATCTTAATGTAAATACCATATCCTGATGAAAAGAAACCGTGAAAGAAAACGAATTCCCAGTGTCACCGTGTCCAGACATGATGCGATGCTGCAACACGTGAGCCTTCTCATAACACATAACAGTATATTAAAGCCGGGTTGACACTCGCCGGTTCAAAACAACTTTATTTTCGCAGAGGATGTCACAGATCTTCTGAATGTTGTGTTTCAGGTCTCGTTCTCTTCAAGCGGAGCTCTATAGACACACATAAAGACTCAAACACACCAGCAGCTCATTTTGACTTACTCTCCACTTCCTTGTCACATGGACATTGTCGAAATAACAACAGAGTACTGCGTGAGTGTGTGAACACAAAAAATGGTAATAGATCATAGATTTTTTATGCGATTCGTAAACTAACTTTGCCCTTTGTATGTGTGTGAATGTGTACTATTCCCTTGAGATTTGTTGTAGAAAGTGTATGTCCATATGCACCTTCAGTGAGAAAATGAGTTCAATAAACAGACTGTTTCATTTGACTGTTGTAACATCTGCTTTTATTGTCATTTATAATCATTTTAGTGTATGAATATCGCAGTATCACGTCACGTGTGGTTAGGAACTGCTACCCCCCCACCCCCCATGACCAACTCAGGTGCTGGTGTGACCATCTGTAGAACTTGGTGGCACCAGTGCTACTGCTCTCAAATTTTAGTCTGGAGCCCTGAAAGATGTGATTTCAGATGTGTCCTCCTGTTCTTCTCAGGAGGCAATTCTAAGAATTGCAGTTCTATGAGAGGGCTGGACTGAATTATGTCCGGCTGTATGAAGTTGAGTAATAACAATTGGGAAATGAATCGATCAGGCCTCAGCTGCACAGAGGAAACTCAATACAACAGCATCAGAACCAACATACTATAATCACATATTACTACGAAAGCACTAAATGACTTGGAAGAAACCCCTCAGCATATTTGCTATCCACCTTTTACACACGCGCACACACACACACACACACACACACACACACACACACACACACACACACACAACATTATTCGATTTTTAAAGATCATTATTTTTATTTATGTATGGATCTTTTTTTTTTTTTAAATAGGACATCCAAGATTTAGCTCACTTTTCAGTGCAAATTTGACCCCAAACTTTGTCCCCAAACACACACAAACACACACATGTTGTCCTTATGAAGACTCTCCATAGACATAATGATTTTTATACTGTACGAACTATAGATTCTATCCCCTAACCCTACCCCTAAACCTAACCCTCACAAAAAACTTTCAGATTTTTTACATTTTCAAAATAACATTCATTTGTATGTTTTTTTATGGGAACACTTGAAATGTCCTCATAAGCCACATTTATAGCATAATATCCTTGTAATTACCAGTTTGTAACCTAAAAAAAAATTCCTCGTAAATCACCCAAACCTGCCCACACACGCACACACACGCGCACACACACACTTACACAACGTACCAAGACAGGGTGCAGTTTATTCAAAGTGAATTCCCATTGTATGTCAATGGTTTTGGCTAGCGTTATCTTCGCATTATGATAAAACTATCAAAATTACCTCTAGTTCACATTGTATTTCATGGCGTCCTCTTTTACCCAGCCATGACTTATTCTAGACACTACATCTTTTTATTTTCTTTCATTTTTTGTCCAGGTAAAATTTTGTAAAAAAGAGCACTATAGCTTGTTTTTGCTTGTGCAGCACCATTTTTAATTAATTTAATTTTGCACATCTATGCTGATGAGACAACGGTGACACAGGCTGATGGCTATTGCTAAGACAGTTGATGTCGCACAGTCTATCTTAGCATCTTACTGGGGTCATATCGTACAGATGCAGCAATCATAAAGGACAAAAAAAATCGTACATTGTTAACTGGGTTTTAGTCAATGTAGTAGACGAATTCCAATCAAAGCAAATGTTTTTGATCTTATCAATAAAATTTAAGTTTACATTTTTTTTTCTTAAGTGCCTCTTCAGGTGTTTCTCTCTCTCTCTCTCTCTCTCTCTCTCTCTCTCTCTCTCTCTCTCTCTCTCTCTCTCTCTCTGTCTGTGTGTGTGTGGACTGTTTTTATATAATTGTCAGGACTCTCCGTAGACTTCCTGCATTTTATGGATTTTATACAGATTCAAAGATCATTTATATCCCCTAACCCTAACCCTACCCCTAAACCTATCCCTCACAGAAAACTTTTTGCATTTTTACATTTTCAAAAAAACATAATTTAGTATGTTTACTAAGCCATATCCCTCGTGGGGTCCACTGGCTGGGCCCCACAAGGTAGATGATCTCAGGTTTTACTATCCTTGTGGGGACATTTGGTCCCCACAATATAGTATAAACCTACACATTCTCACACCCAACTCGTCACATATTGACAGGACCCCTTGGCATCACATTTTAACGCCCTGTGTATACCTTTGGCGTCATTTTTCGACGCGTTGGGTAGTCTTAACCAAAACAGCATTCAAAGGTGAGTTTAACAACGCTCCACGGCATGTGCAAGTAAGCAGTTTAAGCGTTTTCTTTGAGAGCATGCTGGATAACGTATTTTTATCGGAGGTTTGTTGATGTTAATAAATATACTGTATATAATATGCTACGATTGTGTTCAATTAATCAAAGTTTTTTATATTTTTATTTTTAAAATTTTGTTCAATTAATCAAAGTTTTTTTTTATTTTTATTTTTAAAATCCTCTATAGAAATCTATCGGACTACCCAACGCGTCGAAAAATGACACCAAAGGTATACCCAGGGCGTTAAAATGCGACGCCAAGGGGTCCTGTCAAAAGCGTCAATATGTGACGAGTTGGGTGTGAGAATGTGTTGTATAAACATGTACACACACACACCCACACACACACACCCACACACACACATACATTATACTCACACTCATGCCGACAAACAGATATAGAAAAACATGAAAATAAACCTATTAATATACACAATGGAAGACACACAGACAAAACGATAGATACATAAACAGACAGACAGAGACATCATGGTGAGAAACTTCAGTGTTTTTGTCAACAGATGATTTGACCATGACGAGTCGTCCTACCTCAAGTCAGAGGAACTAGTAGTAATGCAGACAAAAAAGGAAAGGCTGATCTGCCCCTTGGTAAAAAAACAAGCTAGCCAGAAAACCCCATACAACAGACAGCTGGGCAAAATGTACACACATTTCCATGAGAAGACGCTAAAGAGGGCATACAATTGACAACAGGAAATTTCTTGGTATTCTGGTAGGCAAAAACAAAGCAAATGGGTCATTTAGAAATATGTAGAAATCTTATCTTCACAAAGACAATCAATACAAGTCAAGTCATTTATATGAAGATATATTAAATGGATAGTTCACCCTAAAATGAAAATTCTGCCATCCATATTGTCATTACAATAAAAATGTTAAAAATTTGTCACGTCTGTTTTGGGTGTAAGAAAACATGACTAACATTATAAGTGGACCAGCAGGAAAAAATTAAACACATGCATCAATATGTGTATGAGTATTAGAAGAAGTAAAGAAATTGAAAATGACTTGACTTGTCTTCAATCCACCCCCACCTTCCCTTTTTTTCTCCAGTGATTTCATTCTTCTATCAGGAACCCTTACATTACACAGCTGCAGATAGTATCTCTAACAGGGATCAAGTGTGCACTAATTAGCACAGATGCAAAGGCCTGATCTGAACGAATCATTAATGAGAGCTCTTTTTTGTTCAGCCCTATGGAGAGCAGGAGAGTGTAATCATGCATGCACAGAACAGATATGAAGGAATTTGACGTCTTCATCAACAGATATTTCTGCTGTTGCTGTCACAGAGCTGCCAGTATACAACTGTCACTTCAACTGGAAAAGAAAAAAGAAAACGGTGTTGCTAGGATGTTGTTGGTCGTTTCCAGGGCATTGATGAAGTGTGTTTTTTAGCTCATTGCTATGCAGTTGCTATGGTGTTCTGGGTGGTTGCTTCATATATTTTTTCAACCACTGGGCAATAGCTTAAGCCACATCAAAACTAATAGAATTTCAATTTAAAAAAGCATTGATTTTGCTTTCGTTTAGGCCTCATCCACACTGAAACGGCACGATTTGAAGTAAAATTCACATCCATTGCCCAAAAAATATGGGATGAATTACATGCTAATGTAATACTTTGGGTTAAGGGGTCATTCAAATCCCTAACTCATGGTATGAGCAACAGTAAAGATGCTTGCCTTAGCAAACAGCACAAATAAACACCCAATCACGTAGGCTATATATACACATAATCCCTCTTTGAGGGAATGATTGATCGTGCTCTCATTTGGGGAGGGCAACATGGTTGGTCTAAAAGATGCAGCCCAAGAGGAACTGACCACCTTTCCATTCAGCTTTCTACTTCAGTCAGACCACCATCCTCCACCCTGAGTCTTCTTCCATTACTATGAAAAACGCAGCTAGGAGACTCACACACATTTAGTATGATCCATTATGCAAATGTAATGAAACATATACACAACCTTGACACAACATGTTCAGTCCCTGCACAGATACTTGCTTTTTTAAAATCCTCAGCTAATGAATGATCTAATTAAAATAAGCTCTCATCCTCACAACAATGTCCTCTACACCTCTAATCAATGTTCAGTGGGGGGTTACCAATCTCACGAGAAGAGAAAATATTGTTCACATTGAGGGACACAGTGAAAAATGTTACTAATTTCATATGAAATAATTTAAAGGTAGAATCTATTAGACCTCATTTTATATCAACAGTGGCAGTTGTAGATACAGTTTCAAGATGTGTTTCAGCTAGTATTTATTTTTCATAAGCCTTTCTTCCTGTTTAATTTGTATGTTCGGTTTGAATTATGTTGGAAATTAGGAAACAAACAGGATAATAATGGGCTCAATTAAGTAAATATGATCTTCATTTTTTAAAAGGGGGAGAGAAAACTTCCTGTAGATTTGATGCATGTCCTTGTACTGGAAAACCATGAACAAATACACTACCGTTCAAAAGTTTGGGGTCACTTACTCATTCTTTATTTATTTATTTATTTCACATTTTAGAATAATAGTAGTCAGCAAAACTATGGAATAATAGAAATGGAAATATGGGAATTATTTTGTGACCAAAAAATCCAAAATAAATCCAAAACTATGTAATATTTTAGCATCTTCAAAGTAGTCACCCTTTGCCTAGATTTTGCAGACATGTACTCGTGACATTTTCTCAACCAACTTCTTGAGGAATCACCCCGGGATGCTTTTTAAACAGTATTGAAGGAGTTCCCATCTATGTTGGGCACTTATTGGCTTCTTTTCTTCATATTTTGATCCAAGTCATCCATTTCAAAAACTTTTTTTTTTTTTTAGGAAATTTTAGATTTGTAATTAAATAAATGTATATGTTTTGGCAGAATAATATTTTGTCTACAAAGTTAATTTCAAACTTTTAAGCATACACCTTCAGATCAAAAGATTTTTAAGATCATGAGAAACATTTCAGACAAGTGACCCCAAACTTTTGAACGGTAGTGTATATGCAACATAAAAGGAAATGCGACCCAGGATACATTAAATACAGGTTACGTTTTTACTATGGTAGGTCGCCACTTGATTTCCAATGTAAAATCTGTCCTGAAGTAAAACCAGTTGAGAAGCACTGAGTTAAAGGTACAGACAGGAGCAGTCTGGCCTCATGGTCGTGCACCTACAGTATATGTTAATAATCATAGGACATTACTTTAATAGCTCACACAGCTGATGTTATTTTTCATTTACTGTAGTAGTTAATTTATCATGCTATGCTATCATGTAAAATAACATTCTTTTGTTATATAACATGTTATAGTTACATGCTATTTTTTTTATCGTGTTTATAATTCAGTTTATTATTAGAAATTTGTTAGCTTTCTTATTTTTTCTATTTATTTTATTTCTTTTCAAAAGTCTTTTTTTTACACATACTTCAATAAAAAAAAATGGATTCAAGTTTCAATTATAATAAAGTGTTTGCTCAAAAGAATACATAAATAAATAAAATAACCCTTCTGTTTTCACTGATAATAGTAATTGTGTAATACCGTATACCGTGATACCGTAAAACCATGATATTTGACCATGAGACGGTTCTCATACCGTGAAAATCTCTTACCTTTGCAACCCTACTTCTAACTAACTGGTCTTGAGGTTTTAAGTGGATGTATGAAGAAGTCAGTTTCCCTCAAGTTCACACAGGTGAATGAACATGGACATGTTCCACTAAGACAACTAGAAAGTATCCAAATGTCCCTGAATGTGCACCAAGCTCAGTGAAAAAATAAATCCAACATGGTGGACAAAGCGATATAAATATTAAATGTTTATATTTAATTTATTGCTTAAACATTATCAGTAAAAATAGTTCACTCTAATTAAAGATAAGCTATTTTACCCAATATTTGTGTTTGCTATATATTTTTATGCTAATCGTAATGTTAGCTTAGACACATTCTAACAATAAACTATATAGGAATCAATTGGGTGTCGAGAAAGTGTCCAAGTATGAGACTTTATTGAGATTTTATAATCCACAATTGGCTAGACCATAAAACAAAACTCTGAAGCCAGTTTTCCTGGTTTCAGTGTTGTAGTGGGGTTTTTATAGGGAAGTATTGTTTTATGACTTTAAATCTTACAACCTTCTTTTTGTGAAATGCTTAGCTTGAGTGTGCTCGCTACCTTTATTTTAAATAAATATCATTTGGTTCAATATTTTGAAATCAAATGCAATGACATTTATACATTTCTGTGTGTGTCTTTTGGGGGAAAAATTATTTTGGGGGAGCCACTGTACTTAAAGGTTTCCTCAATTTTTGGTTTCAAGCGTGATACAGCTAGACCAGGAGACAAGAGGAGAGGAAGAGAGAGCGAGAGAAATGGCAAAAGAAAATAGGAGAGTATTGACCATAAAGGCAAAATAAACCCACAAACCCAAGGAGAGAGCTGCTTCCCATCACCCACCTCTTCAGTATTAAACATGCTGACATTTCAGTGTTCATCAGTGGTGTCTCAGTTACCGTAAAGCAACCATTCGAGATATTTCTGCTTCATATCAGACATCCTTCAGTTATAATGCCATCACTCTGTGGAGAACTTTAGCTGCACAGGTGATCTGAAGGGCAGCTCCTGTTCTTACTGTAGGCATATTGTCCTAAAGACAGTGCTCTAAAGTGACAACGTATGGTTCATCCTGTGAGATACTTATTTACTTAATTTACTTATACTTAATTACTTATTTACTTATTTACTTATACTTAATTTCTGCAGCTCTGCACACTAAAATGATACCTGAACGAGTACAGCGAAAAGCTATAGTAGTTGAATAATCTAAATGCAACTGGAGTTACCAAGTATCTATATTCTATTCCTTTCTTTTTCTAGTCTATTTCAGAGTTACTTTAGAAAAAAAATTGTCTGCAGGAATATCAAACTTCTAGTATTTAGGATTATGTTGCATGATTATACCTATCAATTTTTTGTCATATAGCATCTGAAAAAGCTTCCTTTTTAGGGTCAGATCTGGTCACATAGAATAAGATTACTATACCTACACTTTTGCAGAATTATTTTATGTGGCTTTTTGTACGTATCGCGGCACTTTCCTGGTGAAATGAACACTAGGGGCGTTACAACAACAATTAATTTTCTTCCCTTTCACACAAATCACCAGTAAAACACTTACTTTTCTCCCTTGTTGCTCACATAATGATATCTTATGACATCAAACATTTTTTAATGTAGCGCATGACATGTCATCAAATTGCATGGTAGCTCAACAGATAAAGCATTGCAATTGCAATGCAAAGGACTGGAGTATGATTCTCGTAGAGCAAGACACAACGACATGTGAGAAAACAATGTCATAGAAGAACCACAAAATTATGTGGTTGCTTCAGTAATTGTGTTTCCCTGTCTGTCCCTCATTTCAACGTTGTATCAAATGAAGAGACACTAGGGGACTTCTTTGAAGGCCTTGGTTATCTCTGAACTTGAGAAAAGGCCAATGAGAAATTAGCAGACAGAATTTGCATGTGCCTCCCCCGGAGGAGGGAATCATGCATCTGTCCATTCAGATTTTTTTCTTCAGAGTCGAGCGGTTGTGCGATCAGCGAGCTCAGATCACTTACTGTTCCACTCACCTCTGCAGAGCTTACGCTGTTGGATCTATGGCGCATATCAGCGGCTTTCTCCTTCTGACAGTTTGCCTCTGGACGCTTTGACAGCGCTGCTGAAAGAGTTATTTTCTCTAAAAGAGCAAAACACAGCTGAGACGTGTGATGCGTCTTTATAAAGATGCCCTTCCGCCCCTGTGTAGTTCCTGGATGCGGTCGATTTTTCTCCACTTCTGACAGTCATAAGAGATGCCTCGCTCCTGCACTGTGATTACACGCAGGCAGTGTTTTATGAATGGTTCATGTTCTCAGTGCGAGAGCATAACCATGGCAACGTTGTGGTCGTGGCTTTCTTTCCTTCAAGAAAAAGCCACTTCAGCAGCCCCCCGCACTGCGCCTCCTTCCTATGGGATTGGGGCCGGTGCGGCTGGCGATGAAGGGGATTTGGGGCATACAGCGGGCTCGGTTTCGTCGGGTAAATCCCCACGAACACTTGAACCAGCACACTTGTTTGCATCCGTTCGGACTCGAGGTGAGAGTGGCTCGCCTCACGGCCAGTCTGTTTACTCCCTCTGACCCCGCGAGCTGGATGAAGATTTCGCCGCTGCAGCGGAAAGCACCACAGCGGCGTCTGATGATGATGGCTCGACTGGGCTGCCACCTCCAGGTCTGTTCGTCAAGTCTGAGCCTGATGTGCAGATGTCCACTATGCTTGCCCGTGCCGGCGTGAGCACTGGGTGGGACTGGAACCCTCTGTCCTCCCCTCGCCCCTCACGGCTAGACACGGCTTGGTTCCCCGGGTCAGGGTGCCCCTGTTCCTTTCAACCTGGCGGTGCATGACGAGTTGATGAAGCCATAGAGGGCACCTTTTACTGCCTGAAACCGGCTTCCTCGCTGTTAGATAGTTTGGTGAAGGAATAAAGGCGGTATACTAAGGAGGTTCCTAATTATCCATTCGCCTCCTGGCGTGTCGGTCAGAACACAGGATAAGATCCAAGCAGCCAGGTTCCACTCAAATGGGGTTTATTTACTTAGAAGAAGTCACAATTTACAGGCACATGACAGGTTGCATATTCAGGTAGTTGATATGAGGGTAGAGGAGGGTATTTTAACAGGTTATACTTGTATGTGTGTGTGTGTGTGTGTGTGTGTGTGTGGTTCTACAACAGAAACAGAAAGAAAGAAATAGATTAACATACCATCTCTGTACTGTTAAACCTCTAACAAATAACAGGATATTATGCAATCCTCAATAGCAATATACATAACGTAACATAGGATAGGAATATCAGCTTGTAATGCAATAATGCTCACCACTACATGCTGATATGGCGTTAATATGTAAACACATAGAAAATGGCAAACGAAAGTAAACCGCCGATCGGCAATGAACATAATCTAGGTGAATCACACCTCATACATATGAACATAACAAATTAATTCTAGTCATCATCAAACACAGTGACATGTATAATGACATAATCTGCAATATTATTGCATCAGGAGTCAGATATAATTAAACATGAAACATAGCGCTGATGATACTAAATTAACGGGTAACATTAGATCCCAATACGCTCAATATCGGCGGATAAACATCACATTAACAGTCATGAAAGGATATGTGGATTAATCATAACATATACAAGGGAAATAACGACTTACAGTCACTCATGGACGCACACTTTAGCACCCACAACAAGTTATATAGCACATATCACGGGCATGTTTTTCGTCTGCCCTGCTCCGCTGTATAACGCCGTTGATTGACAGGCGCTCTAAGCTCCGCCTTTCCAACACTCGCTCCTCCACTCTCACAACCCTCGACGGCTGAGCGGGTACAAGCTGTCTCCGCCCTGCATGCCATGACCCTCCTGCAAATCCACCAGGCCAAGGCACTTAAAGATCTGCACTTGGGAAGTCCTGATCCTGATGTGCTACACGAACTGCGCTCAACGGCCAATCACGCCCCCCGGGCCCACAAAGGTCACATTGCCGGCAATCGGATGGGCGATGGCCACCCTCGTGGTCCAGGAGCATCATCTATGGCTGGACCTGGTTGAGATACGGGAAGTAGACAAAGCACGCTTTCTCAATGCCCCCGTCTCCCAGCTTGGTCTATTCGGCAACACCGTTGATGACTTCACCCATCAGTTCTCAGCGGTGAATAAACAGACAGAGGCTATTTCCCTCCATCTGCTTGCTGAGGGCGTCCTCCTGTGGCTTTCAAACATCAGGCAGCTCCGCCTCAACCTGGGCCCAGCTCTCAGCCCCAGCGTCGAGCACCCCACAGGAAGCGCACGCCCCCCCGTCTCCCGAATGTCCTCGAGGACCCGGAAGGCTCCCAAGCGTTCCTGAGACGGACGACCCAGGAAAAGAGACATTTGCTCCGGAGCTGGTAAGCAGACCACTCCGTCCCCCGGTGGAGGGCCGGGAGGAGCACCTTCAGTTAAAGGTATTTTCTTTGCCACACCCCCTTCGGGCTGCGGTTCCCGCATTCTCAATAATAGAGCAATTTCCTCTTTCCCTGGGTCACCTGGCCCACAAATGCCATTCTCACGGCAACCCGGTGCCACACTCCGGACGAGGAACTCTCGCCTCCGGATCCACGACTACTGCCCCCCGGCTGGCCAGTTCTGACGAGTCCAGAGGACGCCTACACGGGACCTCCTCCTCAGTCACTAACCCGCCCCCTGCCTTGTGTGCAGAGCAAGGTAAGTGCTTCGCGTCTTCTCTCAGCACCAAATCCTCGGGACGTGCTTTTTGCCTCCCGATGACACACTACCTACTTTGTCCCCTTAGTGCCCCTAGCACAGAGTTTTGATGCATGCTCTCACTTCCCAACCCGTCATGCTGGCTGGCCAGGACCATCCGACTCGGCTACACGATTCTGTTTGCCAGGCCACCACCCTTTAGGCGGCACATGCTTTACCTCGGTGCACGCCGAAGATGCCAACACCCTGCTTACGGAGATTGCGACCTTTTTACTAACAAAGACATGATAGAGCCTGTCCCTCCAGCCGAGTTGAAGAAGGGTTTCTAAAGCCCTTACTTCATCGTACCCAAGAAAGGCGGCAGCTTACGACCGATCTTGGACTTACGAGTTTTCAACCGGGCCTTACACAAACTCGCATTCAAAATGCTCATGCAAAGACACATTCTAACTTGCGTCTGGCATCAAGGTTGGTTCGCAGCTGTAGACCTGAAAGACGCATACTTCCCCATCTCCATTCTCCCACAGCTGCTTACTCCTGGAGAGGGCCCCCGCTGCTATGGCACATCAGCTGCCTAGAGTTGCTGGCTATATTCCTTGCCCTGCGGAGGTTTCTCTCCCATTGATTCGGGGCTTGATCCATCTTGATCCGCTCAGACAGCACCGCAATGGTAGCGTACATAAATCGCCAAGGCGGCGTGCGCTCTCGTCATATGTCACAACTTGCCCGCCATCTCCTCCTTTGAAGAGCGCACGCCACTCATATCCAGGCAACCTCAACACGACAGCGGATGCGCTGTCGCGACAGGTCTCGCTCAGTGGAGAGTGGACCCCAGGCAGCCCAGCTGATTTGGGACCGGTGCAGTATGGCACAGATAGATCTCTTTGCCTCCCAATACAACTCCCACTGCCCTCTCTGGTACTCCCTAACGGGGGCCCCCCTCAGAAAAGATGCGCTGGCACACAGCTGGCCATGGGGGCTGTGCAAGTATGCATTACCCCCAGTGAGCCTTCTTGCACTGGTGCTGTGCAAGGTCAGGGAGGACGGGGAACAAGTCAACTTAGTGGCTCCTTACTGGGCCACTCGGACTTGGCTCTTGGATCTCATGCTCCTCACGACAGCACAACCCTTGCAAATTTCCCTGAGGAAGGACCTGCTTTCTCAGGGACGGGGCACCATCTGGCGTCCACGCCCAGACCTCTGGAACCTCCATGTCTGGCCCCTGGACGGGATGCAGAATATCTGAGTGATCTACCACCTGCGGTCATACACGATCAACCAAGCCAGAGCTCCATCTACCAGGCAGCTTTATGCCCTAAAGTGGCGCTTGTAGACAGCAAGCTATCATCCCTGCAAGAGAGGTTGAAGGGGAGGCTGTCCCCCTCCACCTTGAAGGTGTATGTGGCCGATATCGCAGCCCACCACGACGCAGTGGACGGCAAGTCCTTGGGTAAGCACGACTTGATTATCAGGTTCCTTAGAGGCGCCAGGAGGCTGAATCCTCCTCGGTCAAGCCTGTTCCCCTCCTGGGATCTTTCAGTTGTCCTCTTGGGCCTTCAGAGACCCCCAATCGAGCCGCTTGACTCAGTTCAAGACCCTCTTCTTCCCTGATAGCGCTAACTTCTAACAAGAGGGTTGGGGACCTGCAAGCGTTCTCTGTCAGCGACACTTGCCTGGAGTTCGGTCCAGCAGATACTCACATCATCCTAAGATGTGACCGGGCTACGTGTCCAAGGTTCCTACGACCCCCTTCAGGGACCAGGTCGTGAACCTGCAAGCGCTTCCCCGGGAGGAGGCAGACCCAGTCTTTTTGTTGCTGTGTTTGGTACGTGCTTTGCTTATCTATTTGGACTGCACGCAGAGCTTTAGATGTTCTGAGCAGCTCATTGTCTGCTTTGGCAGATGGCAGATCACTGGGTCGTCTCCCTAGCCTTCCAGACCCAGGCCATGCCTGCCCCTTGCAGGTTCGAGCACACTCGACGAGAAGTGTGGCATCCTCATGGGCACTGGCCAACCGCACCTCCCTAGCAGACATCTGCAGAGCAGCGGGCTGGGCAACACCCAATACCTTTGCAAGATTCTACAATCTCAGGGTTGAGTCGGTCTCATCCCATGTTTTGTCAGGTCCAACCCAGTAGAACGGAACAGCCGACCGTGTGTTACGCTTGCACCTAGCGCCCTTCACCAAAGTGATCCAGTGCGCTCTCTCTCCTAGGTTAGCCACTATGCTCTCGATTCCTGGATGTTCTTCCTCCTTAGTCTTCTGGCCTGCGAAATCAGCAGAGGAATTTGCGGCCAGCCCCACTACGAGTTTCAAGTACTCTGTACTGTGGTAGGGCTCCACAGGCCAAATTCCCTTTTCAGGCAACTCCCTGTGATGTATTTTCCACAGTACGGTCCCCCTGTCTGCAGACCCGCATCTCCCTTTGGCAGTCCCCGCTGTCCCCCGGTTGCCGTGTTTGTAGCAACTCCTCCCTCGCATCAGATAGGATCTACCACCGCGCCATTCCTACATTTGGCCTGAAAACCCATGTGACGTATTCCGGCACCTTTACCTCCTCCCAGCCTGGGCAGGTGGTGGTCTCTGCAGGGTAATTTCCCCCTGAAAGAATAGGAGTTGGAAAAGAACGCCTTCCCCGATGTGTGTGATAGCGTTAAGATGGCCCCAGCTGCTTTGACTTATGCGAGAAACATAGAGAGAGAAAAGGCGCGGCTGGCGTGGCCTGCTCCCATTCTTTGCACGTTGCTTTGTTCCCCCCTTCGGGATGCAGGGAACCTAAAAAGTTTATGATGATTTTTATGGGGCATTGGGGAAGTGTACATGCAGTCTGACACAGCCTGTCGCCTTAGTACGCAACTGTCTGCCCGCACCTGCATCAGCAGCACACGTACAAGGTTCAGCGCATGGCATGATTGAATAGGGACGCTTAGTGTCTCTTCATTCGACAACATCGAAGTGGGCGACAGACGGGGAATGTCTAGGTTACTGTTGTAACCTCCGTTCCCTGATGGAGGGAAAGAGACGTTGTGTCCCCCCGGCCACAATGCTGAACCGAGCCACTGTTATGGCCGCAACGTATTCTCGGCTCCTCAGTGCAAAAACCTGAATGGACAGACGCATGATTCCCTCTTTCATATTATCCCTCCAATTTCTCATTGACCTTTTCTAAAGTTCAGAGGTAACCGAGGCTTTCAAAGAGGTCCCCTTGTGTCGCTTCATTCAACACGTCTCGCTCCCTCCATCAGGGAATGGAGGTTACAACAGTAGCATAGATGTTTTCATGTCAAATTTGCTTTTTATGACACTTTTGTTTAGGTTTATGTTTAAGGTTTAGTGTAGGGTGGTTGGTTTTGATTACTTAAAACTTGATAGAGCATTAGCCTTAAAAACCTCATCTGTTTTTCATCTCAAATTTGCTATCAGTTAGGTTTACAGGGTTTATCCTTGGTCAAAAATGGTCATTGGTGGTGGTTGACGTATACAGTCCATACACGTGAAGTTGGTTTATTCCATAATTTCAGTTAATTAATATTTAACTTAATTATGTAGTTGCATGTCATTTAGGCCTTTACACTGGATAACTTAGTTATTTTTGATCATCTAAGCATCTGGAACATTTTGAATGGGAAATCGAACTAAATAGTGATCTCCTGCTTTCCTGTCACTAGAGCACAAATATAGGTAAGCCTGCTGGACTGATTGATTTAAAACTCAATGGAGCATTAAACTTAAAATCTGTTTGGGAGACAATTTTAATTTGCAAGAAATTTGAAGAATTCTGGGATTTTAAACAAAAATTTAGTTTGAAGGAATATAATGTTTTTGAAGGAGGTAGAAAAACCTGAGATGTATCAAATATGACAGCAACAGGAATACATAGAGTAAGCAGATCTACATCATTAATTTAATCTTCCTCCTCACCTATTCTCTCATCTATCATTTCTCCTCCCCTATTTTTCCTTTATTTCACTCTCATCTTCTAACCTCAAGTATGTTCACACACAGCATAGGGAGAGAGAAAGAGTAAAAAAAATAAATGATAGATGAAGCTGTTAGACTGAAAGCTGTGCTAGAGAGGAGAGATTCCCACCACACAGAGGAAAACAGAGAGAGAGAGATGATGAGGAGGTCAGCAGTCTTACATTTCAAAGCATCTCCCATCCTCCTTTAATGTATGGCCTTCAAACTAACGTTCACTAAAGACACATGCAAACACACACGTGCACACACACACACTACTTTTATGCGGCATTTTATTCTCAGCTTGAGCAAGGTATTTTATGTTTAAAAGGTAGCTGTCTATGGAGGTGGTAGACAGTGAGGCAGCTCACTACATTTTGGGCAACATGATCACACAAAAATTTTACATTGTTCTTCCAAATGTTCATGTAACCTGAAATAGAACCCATTCTTTCAAATTATACATTTTGCATCGACTCAAATGTAATTCCCTTTCCCTCTGGTGCTCCTGATAGTTTCATGTTGTGCAAGGAACCTCCAATACTTGGGTTCTGGTCCCATGTATACCAGACCGATATCAGCAGCAGATCTTTCAACCTCCTTTTGCCAAATTTGCAGCGTGATCAGTCTAGTTTTGAGCTGAGCCTTCATCAGGGGGGAAATAACCTTGAATGTTGTCCTGTGCCCTGTGATGAGGGGGGCCTATTAAGGTCCACTGTGGTATTCCCTACTCATTGGGCCTGAGGGAAAAGGGGCCCACCCATTAAAATATTCTCTTGGGCCCTATGAATTTTAGGGGTATCACTGACAGAGCCTACAAGTCCAAGTTAAACTACAGCACTCTGACCCTTTCTTTCTCACACACACTTTTCCCCCCTCTTCATCACTCCCTCTCTCTTTGCTTTTCACCATGTTCATAGTCTCTGTTACTCCGTGTCCTTCACTCTGTCTCTCTCACCCCTTCACTGGTCTCAGCACTTTGGTTTAAAATCAGAACCACTTATTAACACAGGAGACAGCGAAATGAGGCATCTGTCTGGTGGAGCAGCCTCTCCTCCCGCCATGCCAGTATGTCTTCTATAAATGTATTGTAGTATGTCTTTTGTATGTCTATTGTATCTCTTGCCGACAGATTTATGAATCTGCAAGAGGAGTGAGATTTCTCTAAATGGTCAAATGATAATATATATTTGCTGGGTTGGAAAAGGTGGTATTATGTGTTTGTGGATGACAAGTTCTTATCAGGACTCATGAGCGCACCCTTACAAATAAGTACTGGATAAAAGAATAATACAATGGTACTTTGATATAACATTGTCCTGTATAATTATCATATTCATATACCAAGGTTTTTATGGTATGAACTCCAACAGCTAATAACATCCAATAAACTAAAGATGCATCTGAGTGTGTTATTCTCCTCAGTTTCAATCTGGAATTCAGGATCCACATCACTAGACCATTATCTGATAACTTTGGATTATTATGAATGAACTGAAAAAGTAGTTCAAAAATGCCCAAAAATGCTATTTGACCGCATAAAAAAGATAATATATATATTATCTTTATTTAATATATAAAAAATATATATATATATATATATATATTTTTTTTTTTACATCATGATAGTTTTTGTTGAAAATTTATGCAAAATGTATCATATATTATATTTTTAGATAAAAAAAACATATTAAAGTATTTTCTTTACAGCATTTAAATAAAATATTACTGTATTGCCATAATACAAATCTAAGAATCACCATTGATCATAATGGGAATTACAAAAATAACTCTTGATTTTGGGGGGGAAATGCCACTTTTTTCATCAGATTCACCCTTAGAAGTATAAAAATGTCTCATTAGAAAAAGTGACCAAAAAGTGGTGAAGGATGCTTTAAGCAGTGTCAGAGACATCTACACAAGAGCGATTTCCCATGAAATTTTCCTAACAATATTCAGACAAATGACCCTAGCCTCCATGAGAGTTACATAGGCTATTATCACTATAAAAACCTGCTGCGTTACAGTAATCCCATAAAGCTGTCACCTCTTCATCAAAGGGTTTAGCACAAGCACAGGACTGCCATGGTAACAGAGGGGCAGGGTCGAGGCAGCAGGTGTTGGGTGTGAACTAGGGCAATGGTGGAGTGGACAGTGCAGTAGGCAAAATATTACAGTTGAGATATTACATAGGGGAATTGGATTGATTTCTGACACAGATGGATATACTGTAGACTAAAGATGAACTGATTTTTGAATGTCGATACAGAGGACAAAGAAAAATAATGCTAGCGCAGGTTGCAGGGAAAGGTCACATGCAGCAAGGGTGTATATTTTTAGCCTGCTTATATGAGTGTGCATGTTTAAATGTGTAAGATGTGTCATCTCATCTCATTTCAGATGGGTACATCTCAGTCTCTTTCTCTCTCTGTCACACACACATTCCTCTGCATGTCCACACAAATACACACCTGCACACATGCATACAATGTGCTGTTCAATCTGGAAGCATACAAACATGCATTTAATGCATTCTTAAATACAGTAAATGCATAAAGCTCTTTCCACTCACCTAACTAACAATGGTCCCTTTGTATTTCGTATCTGGATAGGATCTGGATATTCTTTGGTTTTTATTCTGTAGCTTTTGAATAGACCATTGAATAGTTTGAAATGGAAAAATACATGATGTTGTATTTTAAATTTGTATTTATTTTATTATGTTTTATATTTAACTTTAAATCAATGTAATGAAACGGGCGCTGAGGCAGACTCCATGTGCAGATGTTTATTAAAAATCTACAGCAGACAGGTTGGAATCGTGAGGCAGATGTCGTAGTCGTTAAGGCAGGCAGTGGTTCTATACAAAAGAGCAGTCAAATCCGTGGCAGCAAAACAAAGGGGTAAATCCAAAAGAGTCAAAAGTGGTAAAGGCAGGCAAAAGGTCATTCACAAGGTAACAAGACAATGGCAATGGAAAAACGCTTGGTAAGGCAGGTTAACTGGCAATACTTCGCGATGGCCTGTTAGACAGGCCATGCTTAAATATTACACAAACAGGAAATGAACAGAGAAGCAGAGGGAGCAGCACACAGTCAATACTCGGGAGAGGGCTCCCTCTGCTGGCGTGACGTTACAGAATCCCCCCCCCTAGGAGCGACTCCTGGCGCTCGACGAGGACGTCCCCGTGGTCGTGGTGCTGGACGATCGGGTCTGGCTCGATGGAAGTCCCTGATGAGGGTCGGGTCCAATATATCATGGGCGGCTACCCAAGACCTCTCCTCTGGGCCGTACCCCTCCCAGTCCACCAAATACTGGAGCTGACCACCTCTCCTTCTCGAGTCCAATAACTCCCTAACCGCGTAAGCAGGGGACCCATCAATGTCCAGCGGAGGAGGTGGTTCCTGACTCTCAGAATTGGGGTCAGCCCCCGGGTGGACCGGTTTAAGGAGGGAAACATGGAAAGAAGGAGAGACACGATAATTAATAGGCAGCTCCAACTGATACGTAACCGCATTTATCTGTCTTAGAATTTTAAATGGGCCTACGTACCTTGGGCTTAGTTTTCTGCTTGGTAGCCGCAACCTGAGATCCCGTGTGGAGAGCCAGACCCTTTGTCCAACTTGGTAGGGAGGGTGTGGGCGACGTCGTCTATTGGCCTGGATTTCCTGACTCCTGATAGCTCTTTGCAGGTGCACATGAGCGGAATCCCACACCCTCTCACTACGACGAATCCAATCGTCAACTGCTGGTACTGAAGAGGGTTCGCCTGACCACGGGAACATAGGGGGTTGATAACCGAGCACACATTGGAATGGGGTGACACCAGTGGAGGAGTGCTTCAGGGAATTTTGGGCATATTCAGCCCATGGTAGAAACTCTACCCAACGATGCTGTTCACGACTGCAGTAAGAGCGAAGATACCGGCCGATCTCTTGATTTAGCCTCTCCACCTGACCGTTTGACTGCGGGTGATAACCTGAAGTCAGGCTGACGTTGATGTCCAGCTGCTTGCAAAAGGCTTTCCAGACTTGGGAAGTGAACTGAGTTCCTCTGTCAGAAATGATATCCTCAGGAATGCCAAAGACTCTGAAGACGTGGTGGAAGAGTGCAAGAGCTGTTTCCATGGCTGTGGGGAGTCCCTTCAAGGGTACCAAACGGCAGGATTTTGAGAATCGGTCGATGATAACCAGGATAGTTGTGAATCCAGTGGACGGAGGTAAATCTGTGACAAAATCTATGGACAGATGGGACCAGGGTCGTTGTGGGATGGGTAGAGGCTGTAGTAGACCAGAGGGTAAGTGCTTAGGAGTTTTAGACTGGGCACAGACGGAGCAAGACTTGACAAAATCGGTTATGTCTTTAACCATTGATGGCCACCAAAACGAATTCTGAGTGAGGTTGAGTGTTCGTGAGATGCCTGGATGACCTGAGCTGAGTGAAGTATGAACCCATTGGATGACTCTAGCACGAAGGTTCGTCGGAACATATTGTTTGTTGATTGGGCAGTTGGGTGGCGCGGGTTCTCTCTGTTGACCTTGTTGGATTTCCTCCATCAGATCCCAAGTGACTGGTGCAACAATTATTGAGGGTGGCAGGATGGGCTCAGGCTTGAACTCTGTTAGCTGATGGCTATGCAGTCTAGACAAGGCATCTGCCTTACTATTCTTACTCCCTGGTCTATAGGTAACAGTAAACTGGAATCTGGTAAAGAAAAGAGACCAACGTGCTTGTCGGGGATTAAGTCTCTTTGCACTCTTGACATACTCTAAGTTTTTATGATCTGTGATGATCATGAAAGGATGAGTGGAACCTTCCAGCCAGTGTCTCCATTCCTCGATTGCTGCCTTCATGGATAGGAGTTCTTTATTCCCGACATCATAATTTCGTTCAGCATCCGTTAATTTCCTAGAGAAGTAAGCACAAGGAAATAACTTGCCTGGTTGTTCATGACGTTGGGAGAGTACAGCTCCAATTCCATTGTCCGATGCGTCCACCTCAACTACAAACGGCAAACTGGGGTCTGGATGCTTGAGGATGGGGGCCGTGGTAAAACTGGACTTTAGCTTAGAGAAGGCTTGTGTGGCATTTTCATTCCACTTTAATTTCGATGGTTTACCCTTCAGTAGAGATGTTAGGGGGGCAGCAATAGTGCTGTAATTGCGGATAAAGCGTCGATAGAAATTAGCAAATCCCAGAAAACGCTGTAGTTCCTTGATTGTGTTGGGTTGGGGCCATTCAGTGACTGCTGTTATTTTTGAGTTGTCCATTTCGACCCCCTTTTGGCTGATGTTGTAACCCAAGAAAGAGGTTTGATTTACGTGGAATTCGCATTTTTCTGCCTTTACGTAGAGTTTGTGAGCAAGAAGTCTTGAGAGCACAGACTTGACATGAACTTGGTGTTCTGATTCAGACTTTGAGTAGATAAGGATATCATCGATGTAAGCGATAACATACTTGTTTAGAATATCCCGGAAGATCTCGTTGATGAATGATTGAAAGACTGCTGGTGCGTTGGCAAGTCCGTATGGCATGACCTGGTACTCATAATGCCCCCTAGCGGTTAGAAAAGCTGTTTTCCATTCATCTCCCTCTTTAATTCTGATTAGGTTGTATGCACTCCTGAGATCTAGCTTGGTGTAAATAGTGGCTTCACGAAGTTGTTCTAGAGCTGAGGGTACCAAGGGTAAGGGGTAACTAAATTTGACAGTGACATTGTTTAAACCTCTGTAGTCAATACAAGGCCGGAGTCCTCCATCTTTTTTTTCAACAAAGAAAAAACCCGCGGCTGCTGGAGAAGTGGAAGGACGGATGAAGCCAGAACTGAGCGCCTCTTCAATATATTCCTCCATGGCCTGTGTTTCTGGATGTGATAGAGGGTAAATTTTGCTTTTGGGGGGCATAGCATTAGGCAAGAGATCAATAGCGCAGTCCCAGGGACGATGTGGCGGGAGAAGTGTAGCTTTAGTCTTGCTGAAGACTTCTTGATAATCATGGTAACAAGAGGGAATGGTGACTGGCTTGGTGTCAGGACTTTCAATGCTCGTGGTTAAACATGACTTGATTTCAGGGGTATTGATGCAGTGTGTGTTACAAGACGAAGACCACTGTGTGATTTCACCGAGCTGCCAAGAGATGACCGGATCGTGAGTTAATAACCATGGATGACCCAGGATTATTTCGTGGCGGGGGGAATCAATCACATAAAAAGAGATGTCCTCAGAATGAAACAGACCAATTTGAAGTCTGACAGGTAAGGTTTGTTGTGTGATGCCTTCTCCGATGGGTTTATTGTCAATGGCGTTGATTTTGAGAGGTGGGTCACATGGTTGTATGGGGATGTTGAATTTAGAAACGATCTTTTGGTGAATCAAATTGAGTGCTGAACCGGAGTCGATCAGCGCTGTGAGGTCAGTGGATTGGTTATTAACAGAAATCTTGGCTTTGACTGTGAAAAACTTGGTAGAAAGATGGGGATGGTCAACACTCACCCGAGTTGAAGATTTGGAGGTTTTCTGATTCTTAAGAGGGCAAATAGCATTAACATGACCTGGATTTCCACAGTAGAAACATAAACTGTTGGTTAGACGACGAAGTTTCTCCTCCTTAGTAAGTTTAGTGACTCCTAACTGCATGGGTTCTGGGTCAGGTTGAGTAGTGGGCAGGAATGAATGGGATGTCGAAGCTGGTGGAATAACTGAAGCATTCCTCAATGACGGTGTCCTGGATTTAGCTGGGCTGTTACGCATAAGGTTATCAATTTTAATAGCTAGAGTCACGAACTCAGAGAAGGAGCAATTTTCACCTTTGCACACAAGCTCTGCCTGTAGTTCTACGTTCAAACTTCTTTGAAACATAGCTTTAAGTGCGACGTCGTTCCAACCACTTTGTGCTGCGATCGTCCTGAATTCTATAGCGTATTCAGCGGCGGATCGACGGCCTTGATTCAGTTGCACCAGTTGGGAAGAGATATCCATGCCCCCTGCTGGGTATTCAAAAACTTCTCTAATCTGTTGGATGAAATATGCAGACGAGGTTTGAATTAAATGGTCAGTCTCCCAGACGGCTGCAGCCCAATCAATAGCTTTACCAGTTAGAAGAGTCAGTAGAAAAGCGCATTTTTTCTCGTCAGACTCGAAATCATCCTTTTGATGTTTGAAAAAGATTTCCACTTGTCGTAGAAAACCTTTACAATGCTCTGCAGAGCCGTCAAATTTGTCAGGGAAAGCAAAGCTTACCTTCTTAGGCATGGGTGGCGGTAAGGAATGGAGATATTGAGTGAGGTAAGCGTTAGAAGCCTGTAGTTTACTCAGCTGCTCTTGATATTCCTTGATGAGGTCATTTTGGTAAGCGAACGCTTTCTGCAGATTGGAAACTTCTGCTGGAGTCATCGGTGGCGAAGTATTCTGTAATGAAACGGGCGCTGAGGCAGACTCCATGTGCAGATGTTTATTAAAAATCTACAGCAGACAGGTTGGAATCGTGAGGCAGATGTCGTAGTCGTTAAGGCAGGCAGTGGTTCTATACAAAAGAGCAGTCAAATCCGTGGCAGAGGGGATTTGCCACGGATTTACCCCTTTGTTTTGGATTTACCCCAAAACAAAGGGGTAAATCCAAAAGAGTCAAAAGTGGTAAAGGCAGGCAAAAGGTCATTCACAAGGTAACAAGACAATGGCAATGGAAAAACGCTTGGTAAGGCAGGTTAACTGGCAATACTTCGCGATGGCCTGTTAGACAGGCCATGCTTAAATATTACACAAACAGGAAATGAACAGAGAAGCAGAGGGAGCAGCACACAGTCAATACTCGGGAGAGGGCTCCCTCTGCTGGCGTGACGTTACAATCAATCTGTTTTTATATCACTCCGTCATTTAGTTTATTTGATCCGTAAAGCATTTTGGGACAACTTCTGTTTTTAAATGTGCTCTATAAATAAAGGTTGGCTTGACTTGACTAGTTGAATTGCAAGTACACTGGAATGCGTCTCCAGAGTGATCAGATGTTAGTATGTAATATAAGTGGAGAAAATGCCACTAGTATTACTTACATTGTTTTATATGCGAAAAACTAAAATGTATTAGCTGTAACCACTTCATTGAATGTGGTCAGAATTCGCCCCTGACTACCAACGAATTTGGTTTCATTGATTGGCTGCATTAACAGACAATCAATGGGGGTGGGGGCAGAGTATGTGAGTGGAGTGGAGCGGCAACAATTTCTCCTCCAAGCTCAAAGCATTCTTCAATCACTCCGCTCCAGCTCCACTCCAGGTTGTCCATTTCCCACTCCTCGCTCGCTCCGCGCTCCTGGGTTAGAGAAACCCTGCTCCGTGTTCACTCCATGGCAGAATTATTAACTACCTCTCCACTGTAAAGTTATTTCAGTATGCTTTTTAATATCACAACCTTCCATGCAGAAGGTATATTAAATGAAAAATAAATACACGTCGTTAAAAGTTCAATTCTATTTAATGTGGGACACAAATCCTACAGTTAGATTAGAATGTAGATTTGATGCGGCATGTCTATGTCACTTATAGATGGGACACATAAAACTATGACTTTAAGACTTAGGCAGCGAACTGAACGAGTATGCAAGCAGTTGTGCACCTCTGCAAATGACACAAAGTGAGCTATAAGCACAATAAGACTTATAAATAAGTGGTTATAGATACGTTATTGTAACATTACATTCCCTAATTAATAATCATGATCCAAGATGATAAGATTTAGAATAACTTTTCAGATCTTTCCTATGCCCCTGGATCCAATCACCAAAAACATGTTAATGCTAGGTGTAAAGGGGACATTGAAATAACTGCGTGTGCTGTATAAATGGTATATTATTGCATTTATTACAAAACTAACCATAAATAGTTACAATAATAGCAATAAGATATTTTTATAATTAAATAACTTAGCAGGGTTAGTAGTTTGCAGTTAGCAACCAAAGACATAAATTCATCCTATTGTTCAAAAAAAGCATTTATTACAAATTTCAGGCCATCATAGAGTTTAAACGGTTAACTGTAACGGTACTCAATGCTACCCCTAATATGCCTCCAACAGTTTCTTTAATGTTTATTTCAGCCATGCAATGCTCACTCTTTTATGTCAATGTGACGAGGAGGGTAATGTTGCATGGCCGGTGCAGAATCAGTTGATCAGCGGGAGAGCGAGATAAAGGAGAGACGGAGGCGCCAGTTCGATCGAGAGAGAGAGAGAGAGAGAGAGAGAGAGAGAGAGAGAGAGAGAGAGTCCTCCCACAACCGCATCTGTTTATTTCCTGCTTTATGGCACTTTTTCACTCTTGTCTTAGTATGAACAGATGGTGATGAGCCTGAGGTGAAGACTGCTTTAAAAGTCCACAGATATATACACCTGCACACATACATACAAAGTGCTGTTCAGTCTGTAAGCATACACACATGCATTCAATGCGTTGTTTACCTGTTGAATAAATGCATAAAACTGTTGGATTTCAATATTTCAACAACTAAAACTGCCAATAATTATGTTGTGTATTGGTGAAAAACAGAGAAGCTGTATTGCATTTTCTGCCCAGATTTGAGGGTTCTACTCACTTTTCAGTGGATACAAGTATAATCAAATTAGTCAAAATATTTAATTAACACAAAAAGCAGAGGATGTGCAAAAATGTGTGCAATGTGTTGCTTATTCAAAAGATGCAGCTTTCAGCTTGCATCACCAATTCCACTTCCCCTCTATTTCCCCAGGTTTTTCTTTCATCTCTCTGCTTTATCTGCATTAAAAAAATAGCAAAAGCTAAAAGATTTAAACCGCATCTCATTTCTCAACCAGCCCTTCATTCTTAAATGAGCCCTGTAATGTCCTGAAATCCTGATATGATCAGAGAACTTGTGTTTGGGACTAAGGCACCCTGGTCTCTCTCTGAATGGGGTATAGTACATTTTTACTCAGAAACAGCATGTCCTGCAAAATTATGACTTGAATAAAAGCAGAAGCTTTCACTCCAGACAAGTGTAACAGTATGAGAGGCATTTTAATTATACACAAGGTAACTGACAATGATTAGACCTGATAATGATGTCGTCGATATACAAAGAAAGAGAAAAAGAAGGACTGGAAACAGTAAAGGGAACAAATACTTTACATCAGCTGTGGTGGAAAGACATTTGCACTTTTTCCTGCAGTGGTTTGTCAGATCTGCTCTTCACAAGCAGGGGGAGGTGGCTGATCTGGGTCAGGAAAGAGAACTTTTGCTCAGTGCTTCTCTCTGCTGGTCTCTCTAGCTGAAAACACAAGCACACACACACACACACATACATATATGCACACACGTACACACTCAGTCGGATCTCAGTCTTCCCTGCATCCTGATTTCGATGAGCTAGCAAATCACTGCATACACTGCTTGTGTTTTTGTGTCATACTAAGGGTATGTAGGGGAATTAGAATGATGCACAGATGTGTGCACACTGGTGTTTGTACATCTGTGTGATAATATGTTAGTGGATCAGGCTATATATATATATATATATATATATGTTCCAGTATATACTGACTACAATATGTGACCTGCTCAATCACTTTGAGTCACCTTGACCCAGAAACACATTCTGAGCTTTATGCAGTAAATTAAAAGGGAAACATTGAAATAATAATATCCCGGCAACGTTTTGGAGCAAAGGATAAGAGGGTGACCTGTCATGCTTTGGCGTGGGCAGGAAGGAGGAGGGGCACAATTAATAAGCCTCGAGTAGCATACAAGGGCTAGGAAGTCGAGGCGCCTTCCACTCACACTCATCGCTGGCCCGCTGAGAATATAGGCCAAGGAAGCCACCACCCTTGGACCTCACATCCTGGAACATAACATTGGCCCACTCCAAACAATACTAAGTCACTGTTTCACTGCAAGGATGCCAGATTCACCCTTTCTTTTGGACACTATCCCCCAAGGACACTTTATTTTCCCTGTTTTGGACTTTTATGTTGATTATAATTTAAAATAAACGCCTATCCGATGCCTGAAGCCACACCCACATTTCAGTCATTTTGCTCACCCCGCCACAAAGGGTAAACACATCTACACAATGTAACTCTTATGCACATAGTACAAGAATCATACCTCATTTAGGCTATTCAACAGTATCTAAAGAAGTGCAGGGAGAAAATCCTTATCTGTGAGAGCTTTTTTCAATACTATGAGAACGTAAACAGAAATAGGAGGGAAACATGCCTTTAAAACAAGAAGTGGGGGGGATTGGAGCCCAAACGGTAACTACTAATGTACAAAACTACATATTTTCAGAATCAACTAGTCATTGAATGGTCTGAATGTCAACCTGTGCCTTGGGAGACTTTCAGTCCTCATTTCAACCTGAGGATGAGGGCACCCCCACACAGAAGTAGACACCTCGGCCGAGCCCAATGCTGCCGACCGCCAGGAGGTGGCGGATGTACATCTCATTCTAACAGAATGGAACAGAACCCAGGGGTCTCAAGATGTTTATTTAACAGTTGAACTATGTTAACACAACACTTGCATAGGGCCCTGTGAAATCAGTTTTTCAGATTTTTTCCAAATTCCATTTAATTTTTTTTATCATCAAATGTTTTACATTTATTTTCTCCGAATTCTGGGTTTTAAAGTTTGACAACATTTTATCATTTTAAAAAAAAACCTGTCTAATCAAATTAATTCATAAAATCTTTTAATTTTTTTATGAATTGATCAAATATAGTGCTGCACAGTAGAGAATTAGGTATTAATGAAAGCAGTGATGAAACTCTTGCTTGAGATATTGTTTAAATATAATGTAATTAGTATTGATATACTATAATTATTATTATTATTACTGCTACTTCTACATTGAATATTAAATTATACTATACAGAAGCAATATATTCATTTTGTATTTTTGGTGGAAAACCGGATGTATTTGATGACATGTGATGTTATTTATGCGGTTAGTATATAAGCAGGGGCTTCCCACATTTGTTGAATAGTTAATTCCGTTTTTATGATTGGATTCCGTCCGTGTTTTCCACAGTGCAGAACTCATAGGGCCCTACTCGCAAGAATTTTGAAAAAGACAGCAAGATGCAATTTCAAGATCTCAGTCGACCATCCCAGGCTGATTGCACTGTGAATTCAGTGACAGGAGGTCGAAAGTTCTGCTGTTGAAATTGGTACAGAGAGGCCCCAAAAGTGAGTTTTTAGTGTAAAAGAGTTTTTAGTTGTATAAACAGTCAACAGGAATGCATATTTTATAACCCCTCATCTTAACCCAAGCCCCAACCCTAAACTTAACCGTCAGTGTAGTAAAAATGTAATTTTAGAGCAAATATTGCACTCAATATTGTTTTACAAGAACATTATTACTTCCTGGTCTCCATCGGACCAGACCCCATGATTGAGAAATACTGCTCAAGTTCGACACATAATTTTTCCAAGCCCTACACAATATCAAGAGATCCCTTAAAGTAAAGGCAATGCTAGCACTCCCTACTTCGAGCAAATCTGTGAAATCAGTGCATTGCAGCAAATGACAAATCAAAGAGAAGAGAGATTGTAGCAAAGGAATGATGAATACAGAGAAAGGATAAAGGAGAGATTCACACTGGAACTAATCAAGGCACTCGCTCTGAAGCTGCAAATGAAGCTGCAGAGAAAATATAGGTCACACATCTCCAGTGGCTGCTGTCCTCAGAACCAGAGGGAGAGAGAGAGAGAGAGAGAGAGAGACCTGGAAGAACCTTCTCATAGGAGACAAATGAGCCAGTGCCTCCTCAAATCAGATGAGAAAATAAAACAAAACAATACAATATAGCAGATAAAACAACAAATATTGCGAATTATGTGATCTAGGGCTGGGAAATATGGCTTCAAACATTATATCACAATATTTTTCATCAAATTTACAATATTCTATATATATATATATATATATATATATATATATATATATATATATATATATATATATGTCGATAATTATATATTTGCTCTGAAATGGCTCAAAAGTAATTTTCATGTGAAGAATATATTTCTTTCCAATTTACTTTCACCTGGAACTTTTATTTTAACACTTCACATGGAGCTTTTATTTTGATACTGAAAGTGCAGCATGTAGTTTACAATGCACCAGATCTGGTGATGTGCTGTTGCCCACTGCTTTTCTGTTATATTGTGCCACCTTTGTAGATTTGTATAATCATTTGTAGTGGTTACTAAAGTTTGGAATTGCCCGAATGTACATTTATTACTTTATTTATTTAACAATCATTTCACACATTTATTTCATATGATCTTCTTTAAGTCCCGCACGTGCACAGGACAGCCTGTCGCCCATTCTAAAGCGCACACAGACCATGTTTATCTGTGTCTGATCTTTATCTGATTGGAGCCCAAACGGTAACTACTAACGTGCAAAACTACATATTTTCAGAATCGACTAGTCATTGAATGGTCTGAATGTCAACCTGTCCCTTGGGAGACTTCCAGTCCTCATCTCAACCTGAGGATGAGTGCCGCCCGGAAGAAGAGGAGGAAGAGAAGGGCACCTACTCCTCAGTCACTGCCAGCATATGTGGCCGTGGAGGCTGTTCCCCTGCCAGCATGCCCCTGCCCCTGCCCCTGCCCCTAGTTCCTAATTTGTCTTTTCTATTGTTTGATGTTCCCTTTTTGGGACACCAGGAGCCAACCCTGTTACTTTGTCTGTCTAGGTTTTTGTGTGACAGGACCATGGCATTATCATCCTGTGTCTGTCTTTGTGTGAGCGAATGGTTTCGGTTGATTTCCCTGCCGTGCACTCTTCGATCTCGTTTCATGTCCTGTCTCATGTCTTATGTGGGGTGTCTGACCCTTCTATCTGGATTCGGGCACTCATGTTCTATGTCTCAGTGCATTGTGCTTGTCACCTTGCCAGGATGCTCTCGCATCAATAATCTGTTCTGTCTCTCACGACCGCACGTTGCACTCGATTTGAGCTGTCTTCATGTTGTGCTTAGGTTCGGTCACTTCGGTCTGAGGTGTCGGATGTGTATATCGCCGCGTGTCTCTCTGTCTGGCATCATAACCCACCACCTTGTTTGTCCATTATTAGTTTATCTGTTTCACCTTCCCTGGTTGTTAACCTGTTGATTCGTCTCCCTATTTAAGTCTCCTCAAGTGTGCTGTCTAGTGCCAATTCGTCTTGTATGTTTCAGTCGGTCTTGTCTGTTGGTTGGTTCCAGTTTGTTCATGTCTATGTACATTCTCTGGTTCCTGTTTCGGTCTGGTCGGTCCTGTTCCCCGTTTCCTCTGCCCCAGCCTGGAAGACCTTTTTCCCCTATGGGGTAGTTTATGTTTGTTTTCCCCCTTGTGGGAGTTTATGTTGGATTTTGCCTTTATTTTGTATATAAATAAATTCCCTGTTTTCAACTCTGCACTTGGACCCTGAGCCTCTGTCATTCTCTGCTGTGTGAAAACAGGGACTTTAAAAATAGAAATTACTTTAGAATTTAGGTCTTTACATCTAGTTAAAAACTGAACAATGCTGTTACATGGCAGGTAGTTAAAGGGATAGCTCATCCACAAATGACAATTTTGTTAAGGAGATGTTAGACAGAATGCAGAATTTTCATTTTTGGGTATACTATCCCTTTAATCTATGGCTCATAACACATTGACTATATCTATAACAGAACTGTCAGTAATATCAACTGTAGAGCGGAGGAGGGTGGGGCCGGGCTGGAATGACACACGCCTGGTCCCCAATCAGCCTGATGTGGCACACAAGGGATAAATGCGGCCGGTGATGACAGTTCGAGAGAGAGAGAGAATTATGGGCAGCTGCCCTGTATGTGTTTGTGTGTGACTTTTTATTTGATTAAATATTATTTATATTGTTAAGCCGGTTCTCGCCTCCTCCTTTCCCTTTAACCCCCTTACATCAACATAATGGCACACTTTATCCTCATCATCACATTTCTATTGACAGGTAAATTTCAATCCTCTCTTATAGTGGAAATCTACGTAATCCAACACACTCTGCACTAGATTCCACCATAAATTAACACTTGCATTAGGACCAAGGTATGACCCAGTAAAAAAGGCCAATCTTCCAATGTTGCTATAGGGACTCGTGGTGTGGAGTGCTGAGCCACTGGTATGATAACCTGAACTGCCACTACAGAGTAGATGGCAGAAAAAGGGGTGTAGAAAAACGAGGGATAATGGAAATGAAAAAGAGAGCAATTTGTTTGTTGTTGTGCTTAAAGGGTCACTAAGCTTCTTTAAAGAAACCGAAGATGCTTTGGGCAATGACACGTTAGGATGTTGGACAGAGATAAGGATATTAGTGGGCTGGTCAGGTCTGTATTGGGGGGGTGGGGGGGGCGCTTACTTACTCAACTGCATCTAACATATTTTATCCCATTTAAAACCTGACCTTCACACTAACACTGGCAAGCATCACTATTACTATAGACCTTTTTCACACTTTTGGAACGCGGAAGTAAAGTTTGCAGGGTAAAATTCGACAGCACTGAATAGGAGTGAAAGGGAGATCACAGCAAATGTTATTTTTATTTAGCCATTTGCTCCAAGACCAAAAAGAAAAATCGTCATGGTTACTGTTGTTCTTTCCCAGATGGAGGGAACGAGACGTGTGTTGAATGAAGTGACACAAGGGGTCTTTCTGGGATGCCAAACGTACCTCTGAACCTAACAAAAGGCCAATGTCAAGTTGGCAGACAGAATTTGCATTCCCCGCCCCGGACATACCGGTATAAAGGGAAGCGGGAAAGCGAGTGCCAGTCAGGATTTTGCACTGAGGAGCCGAAAATAAGGTACGGCCGTTTACAGTGGTAGGTCTAGTGCTGTGGCAGGAGGGACACAACGTCTCATTCCCTACCTCAGGGAACGGAGTTTACAACAACAACCATGACGTTCCCCTTCTGTCACTCACTCTACGTTGTGTTGAATGAAGTAAAACAAGGGGTCCCATATAAAAACGCCATGCACTGACCATGTTACGTGAACTGCCGAGACAGATGCAAACAGGCTACTGCATGCTAGAGGCAACTGTGTCGGCTGCACGTAGCCTTCCCCAATGCCCCCAAAGAGGTGTCACATACAGACCTTAGGTTACCCGCACCCCTGAGAGGGGGAACAGGCACTACATGACTAGCATGGAAGCAAGCCCGGTAGCCGTGCCTTTTCTCTCACTATGTCTCTCACATAGAAAGTGAAGCGGCTGAGGCTAGCTTAACGCTATGAAATGCGTCGGGGAAGGCAGTCTTCCCCGGTCCTATTCTTTCAAGAGGAAAAGACCCTGCGGTGGCCACATCCTGCCCAGTCTAGGGGAAGGTAACATGTGGCTAATACACCACAAGGGTTGTGAAGCTGTACGTGGGAAATGGCACTGGATCAACTTGGTGAAGGGCACTGTGTGCAAGCGGAACACACGGTCGTTTGTGCCGCATTACTGAGTTCTACCGGCTCGGACCTGACAAAACACTGGACAAGATTGTAAAATCTGGCAAAGGTATTGGGTCTTGCCCAGCACACTGCTCTGCAGATGTCTGCTAAGGAAGTGCCATGGGCCAAGTGCGATGCCACACTTCTTGTAGAGTGTGCTCGAACCCACAAGGGGGCGGGCACGGCCTGGATGTGATAAGCTAAGGAAATAGCATCAACGACCTAGTGAGCTAACCTCTGTTTGGAGACAGTGTTCACTTTCCACTGTCTGCCGAAGCAGACAAAGAGCTGCTCAGAACATCTAGAGCTCTGCGTGCGGTCCAAATAGATACGCAAAGCACATGCCGGACACAGCAATGAGAAGGCTGGGTCTGCCTCCTCCCAGGGCAGCTTGCTTACAGGTTCACTACCTGGTCCCTGAAGGGGGACCTCTGCGGGTCTTCGGCTCGAGAAGAACACCAATTTGCAAATAAGAGGTCACTTGAGGGTGTAAATTTGCCTGGTGGAGGGAGCTCTGGCTTGGTTGATTGTGTCTACGACTGCAGGTGGTAGATCCACTAGATCTTCTGCATCCCGTGCAGGGGCCAGACGTGGAGATTCCAGAGGTCTGGGTGCGAATGCTAGAGGGTGCCCCGTCCCCGAGAAAGAAGGTCCTTCCTCAGGGGAATTTTCCAGGGAGGTACTGTCGCGAGGAGCGTAAGATCCGAGACCCAGGCCCAGGTGGGCCAGCAAGGGGCCACCAGGATGACCTGTTCCTCATCCTCCCTGATCTTGCACAGCACTGGCGCAAGAAGGTTGAGGGAAATGTGAACTTGCGCAGCCCCTGAGGCCAGCTGTATGTCAGCACGTCCGTCCCGAGAAGAGCTCCTGTCAGAGAGTACCAGAGCAGGCATTGGGAGTTGTCTTGGGAGGCAAAGAGATCTAACTGTGCCTTGCCGAATTGGTCCCAAATCAGCTGGACCACCTGGGGGTGGAGCCACCACTCTCCGCCTGGTGAAACCTGCCGCGATCCACCATCGTTTTGTGATTGCCAGGGATGTGAGTGGCGTGCAGCGATCTAAGTCACAGCTGACTCCAAATGAGGAGATAGCGGTTGGCGGTTTATGTACACTACCGTCGCAGTGCTGTCTGAACGGATCAAGATGTGCTTGCCCCAGATTAGTGTGAGAAACCTCCGTAGGGCAAGAGATACAGCCAACAACTGTAGGCAGTTGATGTGCCAACGCTGCCGCGGTCCTGTCCAGAGGCCAGCGGCAGCATGCACATTGCACACCGCGCCCCAACCCTGTTGAGAGCCGTCTGTGGTCACCACGACACGTCTGGACACCTGCTGCAAGGGGACTCCGGTCCAGAAGGCAGAGGTCTGTCCAAGGGTTGAAAGTCTGATGGCAAGAAGGGGTGATTGTCACATGGTATGTGCCGTGGCGCCATGCCCATCTCGGCACTCGAGTCTGTAGCCAGTGCTGAAGCGGTCTCATATGCATCAACCCGAGTGGCGCGGCCACGGCAGAGGATGCCATATGCCCCAGGAGCCTCTGGAATTGTTTTATAGGAACCACTGTGCTGGGCTCAAAGAGAGCGAGGCACCTGAGCACTGACAGAGCACGCTCGTTGGTGAGTCTAACTCCATGCCGAGAAAAGAGATGCTCTGAACCGGGACAAGCTTGCTCTTTTCCCAGTTGACCTGAAGTTCTAGACGGCTGAGGTGCCTGAGCACCTGGTCCCTGTGAGCGCATAGTAACTCTCGAGTGTGAGCCAGGATGAGCCAGTTGTCGAGGTAGTTGAGTATACGGATGCCCACTTCCCTTAGCGGGGCATGGGCTGCCTCTGCGATCTTTGTGAAGACGCGAGGGGACAGGGACAGGCCGAAGGGGAGGATACACCTGGCCGGTGAAAGCGAACCGTAAGAAGGGTCTGTGTCGAGGCAGAATGGAAACGTGGAAGTACGCGTCCTTCAGATCTACCGCCGCGAACCAATCTAGCTGTCAAACGCAGGTAAGAATCTGTTTCTGCATGAGCATTTTGAACGGGAGTCTGTGTAAGGCCCGGATGAGTACTTGCAGGTCCAAGATTGGTCGCAACCCACCGTTTTTTTTGGGTACATTGAAGTAAGGGCAGTAGAAACCCTTCTCCATCTCGACTGGAGTGACAGGCTCTATCACATCTTTGAGGAGCAGGGTCGTGATCTCTGCTCATAAAGCGCAGGCTTTGTCGCCAAGCACGGAAGTGGAGCAAACACTGCTGAAACGGCAGGAGCCGGGCGAGCTGAATCACCTAGCCGAGTCGGATGGTCCTGGCCAGCCAGCGCAACGGATTGGGAAGTGAAAGCCATGCATCCAAACTCTGTGCAAGGGGCACTAACAGGATGATCACTTTTGACGTATCGGGTGGCGCTTCATGGTGGGTGGGGGGGGGGGGGGGGGGGCAGGTAATAGCGCGTCGGGAGGAAGTAGAGCTTCCCGAGGCTTGGGTGCTGAGCAAAGACTCAAAGCATTTACCTTGCTCCACGCACCGGCAGGGTTAGAGACTGAGGAAGAAGTCCTAGAGAGGCGTCTTCAGAACTCGTCAGCTCTGGCCTGCAGTCGCGGGGTCGGCGGTGAGGGAACTGCATCCGGGGAGCCGGGACTGTAGAGTTTTGGGGCTGGGGTGCCATGAGAATGGTGCGCACTGGCTGGATGACCCAGGGAGTGAGGAAAACACTCTTTATTGAGAATGTGGGTGCCGCAGCCAGAAGGCGGTGTGGCAAATGAAACAAAGATTCTCCTCCATGACCTCCACCGGGGGACGTAATGGTCTTGGTAACGAACGTCTGACTGCCTTGGTCGCCCATCTCAGGAGCGCTTCGGAGCTTTCCTGGTCCTGGAGACGGAGGGCATACGCTGCCTGCCAGATGCTCAACACTGGGGCTGAGAGCTGGGCCCGGGTTCAGGCGGAGCTACCTGTTGTTTAGCCGCAGATTGATGCCCTTGGCGAGCAGGCGGGGAGCGCTCATCCAATGCTGGGGGCTCAAGGGAGAATGCCGGCTGGCCGCGAGGCAAGCCGCACACGTCCCGAGCTCGGACGGAAGCAAGCAAACGTGCCGGGGGGCGGGTGGTTTGTGGGGATTTACGAAAAAACAGAGCCTGTCATCATCCCCAGATTGCCTTCATCGCCAGCCTGGTCGTCCTCAATCCCGTGGGAAGAAGGAACGATGCGGGGGGGCGGCTGAATTGGCTTTCTCTCGTGAGAAAATAAAGTCGCGACCGCACTGTTGCCATGGCTATGTTCTCGCGCTGAGAACATGAACCATTCATAAAATGCTGCCTACGTGTGATCGCAGCCCAGGCACGCGAGGCAGCTTTTATGACTGTCAGAAGTGGAGAGAAATCAACCACATCCAGGAACTACACAGAGGCGGAAATACATCTTTAAAAAGACGTGTCCTGAAAAGGACGTTCAAGGCCTGCTGTGTATTGCTCTTTTATGAAAAGGAAATAGGAAATAAACTCTTTTTAGGAGGAGAAACACTCTATCAGGCAAAGAAAGCACTGTCGAAGTGCCCAGGGACGTGGACTGCACAGCGTGCACAGAGAGAGAAAGCCAGCAGGAAACGCGCCGTAGATCCAACAGCAGTGCTTATCGCCAGTAGAGGTGAGTGGAACAGTGGTGAACTCAGCTTGCTGTTGCCCAATCGTTCGGCTCCGAAGAAAAATTCTGACTGGCACTCGCTGCCCCGCTTCGCTTTATACCCATATGTCCGGGGCGGGCATGCAAATTCTGTCTGCCAACTTGACATTGGCCTTTTCTCAGATTCAGAGGTATGTTTGGCATCCCAGGAAGACCCCTTATGTCACTTCATTCGACACAACGTCGAGTGAGTGACAGAAGGGGAACCACTATTACATTTGAATAGCTTTCCAGAAGAGGGAAAAATAGAGAGCAGTGGATTAAGTCAGATGGGAGAAGATGCCAAATTTACTGTCACTCTCTCAGCAGTTGTAATCGAAACCCCCTCGCAGCTGTGGTCGTTTGTTTTTTAAAACTAATTCCAGGGTAATATATCAATAAGCATAATGTTATAAATTTACCCTCCAAATTAAAAAAAATATATACATATATTTTTTTAAAAAGAGTGATATTTACTGTGCTAAATAAGTCGGAAACATGTCAACACAGTCTGTGAAAAGGTCTATTGCTCATACTTAAGGGCATTTTTTTTAAAGCCACGAGCCACAAGCATCTTAGTTATCAGTAGCAACTTGGAATGACCAGCAAATACAACCCTAATAGGAGACGATTCCACTATATATGCCCTATAAATGTAAATATTATTAATGGCCCTTCCACATAATAGTCAGTGAAGGATGCAAGGATCAAGCTCTCCTGCTCTGTTCCTTATAGGCAATCACATGGTCTATTTTTGCCTTTTTACAGTATTTCAGTGGTAAACAGAATATACACTGATTACCTTTCTCTACCTGGTAAATAAAATAAGCAGAGTATGTGCATTACCATTTAATGCCATTTACTATGTCTTGTGTTGGTTTGCTGTCCACTCTGACACAGAGTAAATGCTGACCACTTAAACTCATTTGAGACACATAGCATGTGCTCAAGAGGATAAATGGCTTAATGGGGATGCAGTAATTCCGTATTAGATAGAAGATAGAATGCAGGGGTGTGTGTGTGTGTGTGTGTGTGTGTGTGTGTGTGTGTGTGTGTGTGTGTGTGCGTGTGTGTGTGTGTGTGTGTGTGTGTACTTGACAGATAGAAGGAGAGGGGTAGACTGTGGTAGGCCTTACAATAAAATAATTTAAGCAGGTAAGCTCAAGGCATTTCTTACACATCTATTTTGACTGTAAATGAAAGAGGCAGAGTGAGTGAAAGCAACAGTAGAAACAAATGTACCGTTGAAAATGCAGTTCTGAGGCCTTTTTCTGCAGAACATAGATCAGGTAAACAAAACCACCATCCACGAATCAGGCCAGGTTCAATACCAAGCCTTGCATATATGTTTCAGAACAATTCCTGCAATGAAGCTCAAGGTGAATGCTAGAATTGAATTTGGAAATCATCTTAAATATGTCAAGGCAGCCTTCACAACACAGCCACGCGCTGGTTTGCAATCTAAGACGTCATATCGACAAATAAAAAGATGCATGAAAATGTAAACGAGAAAATGTGCAAGATTTTTAGAAAACCTTGCACAGACATATTAGATAGGGACCCTGCCTCTGCTTCAATGCGCGAAACCCCTTCCCCCTTCACGCGCGCCACAGCCCAGCCGAGCGCTAGACACCAATGCACGCGACAACACCACACCATCAACTGCAGTCACTCACTGTGTTAAATAACGCACCGGTTCCCTGTAAGTAATCGATTGAAATTGTCAATCAGTTAAAAAGTCAGGTGTTCGACAGCTGATTGAGATTGTATGTGAACGGTATGGCACTGTTAAAGGTGGCACATCATGAAAGTAGGTGTGAACCCGCACAGCCTACGAGAATGATGTGCCGGTCTGTACATCATCACACACTACTACACTAAGTAAACATTTATTTCATAAATACTGTGTACCATAGTCTATTGCTGTTATAATGCACACAAATGAGCCTACCTCTGCGAAGAAGGTCTCCATCTTCACTCAGGAGATGCAAGAAGACGCTATCACAGTGTCCAGCTAATCAATTACAAAAATATAAGTGATTTGAGAAGCGTCAGAATAGATGTAGTCTCTTCTGCAGGAGCTTTCCATTCACGAATGTTTATAAAGAGAAGGTCGCTGCAGTTCTGTCTGTCAATGCTGTCAACCGTCGGCGAGGGAAACGACTGTTGTCAAATATCACAGCTGATAGAATAAAAAAATGGTCAGGTGTTTCGTTTCTGTATGGATATTTTACTAGTATTTCAAATGCCGCTGTCCACACACATGCCTCGTTGACTCCGGTGTCCGCACCAGAGCGAATGAGCCTGTGTCCGCTCGCGCATCTCCGGTGGGGCGGCGCACCGCGCGCAAAGACAGCCCCTCGAGTTCGCCCCTTTTACCGTGCATACCGGTAGTGAAGACATAAACAGTATGGAAGACATAAACAGTATAGAGTCCATTTAACCACTTTAACTCTAATAAGTATATATTGCTGCTATACTCAAATCCGAATTCATAATAAAGAACATAGCGTCTTATGACGTTTTGCATTCACGCTTTATTAATACCCTTTGTGAAATACTGGGAACCAATGAACTATGGCTTAACATACAGTGTAAAAGCAAGATTCGAACATATTAATGATCTGAAATACTATGTGTTGCTTAGTGGGATCTAATATGATTTAGTGTTGGTTTTTGGTATGGATGCCCTTCAGATGCGTTTCCATGGTAGTACTACTGACACATATTTGTGCATGAGCCATGCACATCTGAAGTGAGACTAATACAGTGCGTGGGTCTGAGCTGATCCCCATTTGCAAAAATGTCACACTAAATATGCTGTTTTGGTCAAACTGGTAATGAAAGTCAAATAAAGCAGATGGTAGACTAGATGTATTAAATCATTAAACTCTTAGCCTATCTATCGCAGCTTGAGAAAAAGACAACTGTAATCCTGAACTAACAGGTACTAAAGAGATCTCTTAATTTGCAAACGTATATTAGACCAGGTGTTTCCAAACTTTTTAATGTCGAGAAAGCCTTTACTATGTAGTTGACAGCATGTATTTTTTTCTATAAACAATTGGTGTTCGATGTATAAACCTAAATAAAAACATTTATTTATCTATTTGTACAGGTTTACACTCATATACTGTATAGCATACAGTTTTTATTATACATTGATGAGCCAAAACATTATGACAACCTGCCTAATATGCTGTTGGTCCTCAGCGTGCCACCAAAACAGCACTGACCCACCGAGGCATGGACTCTACAAGACCACTGAAGGTGTCCTGTAGTATCTGGCACCAAGACATTAGCAGCAGATTCTTCAAATCCTGTAAAATGCAAATTAGATCCCCGTGGATCGGACTTGTTGGTCCAGCACATCCCACAGATGAATTTGGTGGCCAGGGCAATGGCTTGAACTCTTTATCATGTCCCTCAAACCATTCCCGAACAATGTGTGCAGTGTAACAGGGCACATTATCCTGGTGAAAAAGGCCACTGCCATCAGGAAATACCATTGTCATGAAGGGGTGTACCTGGTCTGCAATGAAGTTTAGGTAGTTGGCACATGTCATATTGACGTCCATGTGAATGGCTGGGCCCAGGGTTTCCCAGCAGAACATGCCCAGAGTATCACACTCCCTCCAATGGCTTGTCGTCTTCGATGGTACATCCTGGTGTCATCACTTCCTCAGGTAAACGGCACACACGTACAAGGCATTCCATGCGAGGCGACCTTCTTCCACTGGTCAGTGGTCCAGATCCAATGCTCACATGCCCATTGTAGGTGCTTTCAATGGTGGGCAAGGGTCATCATGGTCACTCTGACCAGTCTGTGGCGACAATAGCTCAGCAGGTGCACTGTGCGTTGTGATATATTCCTCCTGTAACCATCATTAAAATTTTCTGTGACTTGTGCCATAGTAGACCTTCTGTCAGTTCGGACCAGAATGGAATTGCCCTTGTGTATCAAGGAGCCTTGGGCACCCAACACCCTGTCGCTGGTTTGTGGTTTGAATGGAAAGCAATAATAAACTTTATAATAATAAACTTTATTTTTATAGCACATTTCATACATCAAGTGCGACTCAAAGAGCTTCTTCACATGTTAGAAATTAAAAGTCAAAGAAAGTGGCTGCATTAAAATAAATACAAATATGTAAAAATGCAATAAATGTATATATTAAAATAAAAACAATAATAAAAAGTCAAATCTAAAAATCAGCCTCTAACACACACACAAACAAACTTGTTTTTATGTCAATGTGGGGACTCTCCATGACTTCCTTTCTTTTTATGGATTTTATAAAGGTCTAACGATAATTTCTATCCCATAAACCTAACCATCACAGAAACCTTTTTTGCATTTTTACATTTTCATAAAACATGGTTTAGTGTGTTTACTAAGCCATTTTCTTCATGGGGACTGCTGGCTGTGCCCCACAAGGTGGGTGATCTCAGGTTTTACTATCCTTGTGGTGACATTTGGTTTCCACAATGTAGTATAAGCTTAGTACACACACGCACACACACACACACAATCACCAATAAGTTGCAGCATGGGTTTGAAATGTGCCTGTGCATGTTGTCAGACTTACAGTATATGGAAGATTGATGTCAGTATCATCTGGCAAACAGGAGCTGTGATGACAACATTGTCAAATTCCCCATGGTCACTTACATCATTATTATTGAAAGCCATGCTCACTTTACACCCTAAGGCACACACATGCCTTAAAAACACATCTTTTAATCTTTTAATTTCTGTCAAAACATATATAATCTATGCTCTCCTTAGCGATAGCTCCTGATGTTCTGATTACAACTATGGTTTTTAACCTACTGTAATTTGGTAATAAATATTTTTTTGAGACTTTATTTCAGGCATTCAGATAGCTTTAGTATTGATACTTACAGAGCTTCTTGGCAACAAAGAACCTACAGTTCAGTGGTAACACTTTACAATTATTTACTGTATAAACAAATGTTAACATGTACACCTTTTATTTTAAAACTTTTCGGAATTGGTGTTGAAGTAGCATTAACCAAGATTAATAGTGCTGTAAAAGTATTGTTCATTGTTAGTGTTAACTAATGAACTAATGTAAACGGATACAAACTTATTGTAAAGTGTGTTACCAGTAAAATGTATTATCATCCATTTATGCTTGCCAAAACTATCCAGTCATTTGATGGCAAGAGGCATGTTGTTCTGTGCTCCAGACGGTCAGACTACACAGTCCCAGCTGCAGCTTACTCAACCCAAGAATAAGTCTCCCTTCCCTGGGCCTCTCTATTGTGTGCCCCTGCCTGTCACTGGAAGCCCTGGAGGTTTTAGGGGCCTCAGCATTGTAGCCTGCAGCACACCACCAAAATTGCAGTCGACTCTTTGTCTTCTCCAGACTTTCATCTCTTGCCACTCGTTATGGGACACGAGCCGGTGTCACACCAGTGTAACAGAGCCTCATGTTCACATCTCTTTTGTTATTTCCTGCTGAATGGAACTGCTTTATATTTAAGTGTTAGGGGCAGTTCCACAAGTTTCCCCCTTCACTGCCATCACTGTTCTACTGTGACAACTCAATACAAGTTGATTTTGATTCTTAATCAGTCACCTGATGCTCTGCATTCTACCAGCCTATGTAGCATGATGCTCATGAAGTTCCCTAAAACAGTGTAATGGGATTCAGGAAGGGCAAGGAGGAGGCAGGAACCGGCAGAACAGTGAACATCATTTTAATGACATAACTGAACTTAAACAAACATAAACATGAAGACACACAAACACAGCGGCCAAGTGTCTCTCTCTCTCTCTTGAACTTCTTTATCCCCCTCCCGGCTGATTAGGACAATTCAGCGACAAGTGTGGCCAGGCCGTGAGGACACACGCCCGGCTCCTTCTTCTGGGAAGGGAGGGAAGGAAGAGGGGAGAGGGAAAGAGTGAGGGGAGAGACAGAGAGAGGAGAGAGAGAAAAAAACGTGCTCGCCGGTCCCCAGACACGTCGTCGCCTGGTCCTCAGCATCTCCTCCACCATCTTGCGGACGACAGCCACTCATCCCTTGGCAGATGGCAGTGAGTCCTCCAACCCCTAGTGGAAAGTAATGGCGCCTCATCTTCCTGGCAGACAGCAGTGACTCCTCCATCCCCTGGCGGACAGCAGTGGCGAGGACTCCGCAGTGTAACAGGGTTCAGGATAGGCAAGGAAGAGGCAGGAACCTGCAGAACAGTCAACATAAATTTAATGATATAACTAAATTTAAACTCACACAGTGGCTTCATTTCTCTCTCTCTCTCTCTCTCTCTCTCTCTCTCTTTCTCTCTCTCTCTCTCTCTCTCTCTCTCTCAAACTGGTGCCTCCAACTCATCTTTATCCCCCTCCTGGCTGATTAGGACAATTCAGCACTGGGCTTGCGTCCTCACATCCCGGCCCCAGCCTCCACCTTGTCACAAACAGTAAAAAAAACAAACCCACACATTGGCACTCCTGTCACAAATGTATAGTTCATCTCAAAATGAAAGTTCTGTCATCATTTACTCATCCTCATGTGTTTTCTGCAGAACATAAAAGGAGAATTTTGAACAATCTTTACTAACCTCTTTTCCATATATTGACAGTTCAAAGTGGCCGCACCTGTCAAATTCTAAAAAAGGCTTAAAACGCCAAAAAAACAGAAAGTGCTATAAAGGTAGTCCATATGATTCAAGCACTATATTCCAAGTCTTCTGAAGCCATGCAATAGCTTTTAATTACAAATAGATCAATTTTAAGCCATTTTCAAATTTTAATCTTGCCCTCTGCTGCAGCACTCAAATGAATTATGGTTTGATGTTATGATGTTTCATAACGACCAACGAGACATACAAGAACTTTTTATGTAATTAACATTCAACATGCGCCATCGGCACCACATTTTATTTGAGAGCAAAATTCTCCATTTATGTTCTGCAGAAAAAATAACAGTATCCACGATGTGGAATGACATGAGAGTGAGTAAATAATGACAGCATTTTTTTTTTTTTTTTTTTTTTTTGTTGAACTCTACCTTTAACAGGTGTCAATAACTGAGAAAAGTGAGCCACATCGAAACAAGAGTCATATGTCAAGTGGAATCAAATTTCATTTTCATGTGCCATCAATCGCATTCTCAGGGTGATGTCATTGTGTGTGGATAGCCAGATGAAAAGAATGTGATATGCTCTATAACAAGCCCTGCGGTAGGACCATCATAGATGTTCAACTGGTTTGAGCAATCCGCCATGAGACTTTTGCACTGTGTGGGTACACAGGCTTGAAATAAATCTTGTCCGCACCTCTAAATGGGAAGAAAACGGAGAGAGAAAAATATGACAAAAAAAAAACAAAAAAACAATCATAGCAAATTTTCCACATTGATAAGTGATGTAACCATGCTTACAACCATGTTGTCATGCAAAGATGTTGATGATGTTTAAGTGAATTTGTGACCTCAGTCTCATTAAAAAGACTGAAGAAAAGAGAAATGGTTTGGAAATTTTAGGTTAATTAGCCCTGTAAGTTGTGTTGTAATGGTGGTTATTTTAAAACCATCCATAGTAAATCATTGATTACCCCACAGTTGGACACTGACAGGCCTGAGGGTCTGAGGCTTGGCTCTGTCTGTTATTTAACTGCACATACATTCCTTTGGTAAACACTTTTTTCAAAGCATTTTATGATGCATTCAAGCTACAGTATACTGTACGTTTCATCAGTTTGTGTTTTTTCCCCTGGGAATCAAAACCATGACTATGGCATTGCACTCAACTCTTCTTTTACTCTCTCTGAAATCTGATGTTTTAGTGCTGAATCAGAAAGTATCTGTGCCAGTAGCTCATCGATACTCTTGTTATTCATTGGGTGAGAAACAAATAGATTACTGTCAATCAAAGGCACTAGCCAATAGCCATCCCAATAAATCCCTCTGATTCATTGAATCTACAGAGGCCTTAGCCTAATGGGATTTTCCATTAATTGCCTAAAGATGAATAGGAACAGATTAAAATCTCTCATAATCTCACAATATGGTATCTCTCTCCCAGTTGTGTCCAGCCAATTCAGTGACAAATAATGGATGTAATGAAGCAACCATGTTTATAGTTGCTGAACAAACATCCCAGAGAATCAATTACTTCTGTGATTGTAATTGGGGGATCATATAGGATGCAAATCTGTTTGAGCGGTGCCCCCAAGTGTCAATTATATTCTTTGCCATAGATATGGATATTTTAGCACATTTTGTCTTCCGCTTGGTGTAAGTCTGATCACTTATAAAAGTAAAAGCTCACCTTTCTTCAACAAGCAGATAATTTGTGGTAGAGTAGGCTATCATTTATGTCTAAGATTAAGGGGTTTGTTCAAATCCCTTGCTGAGCACTATACAGTATAAGCAATTATACATTTGGATTTTGATGGACGTTTAGGCATTTTAGAGAGTTTGTTCACTTCTTTTGTATTGATCTCGGATGAATCAATAGCCATTATTGGGCCAGACAGCCATGAGACTCATAATGCTGAAGTCAAGTGCTAGATGTTGTGTCTGGAGGTTTAAAATCCTGGGATAGACATAGAGTGGGTGTGTTTTATGGTCTCAGAGATCATTTTTATTGATCACCATACTGAGTCTGTATAAAAAGTGCAATTATATTTGGGATGTTGAGATTAAATTCTTTTGGAAAAGTTGACATGTCATGTGGTGTGAAATGCTGTACACCATCTTAATGGTTTTAAAGTATTTATCTAACTCTTTTATAATTATTATGCATATAGTTTTAGATCCCAAATGAATTGAGAGACTATAAGGAATATTTTTTACTCTTTTATCTTTTAATGAGATTTACCCTTTTTCACTTATTGAGATTTTACAATTCAAGACAACATAATACCACACAAATTTCATATATGTTTCATAAAAAAAAAAAATATTTGTCTCACCACCGCGGGATCATTTAAAATTAACTAGTGAAGTAAACAAAGTGATTAAAAATAATGAAATACTGAAAATTTTCAGCTAAGATATAATTTTTCATTATACAATCATATAAATCCATCCATTCATCCATTTTCTATACTCGCTTATCCTATGTTGTGCCGAGGGAGGTGCTGGAGCCCATCCCAGCAACCTTGGGCTGAAGGGCCGACAACCTTAACATATGGCCCACCATTCATATACATTGAATCCCATTTATCCCATTCAAATGAAATAAATGTTAACCAAATAAAAAGGCTCATATACATGTTGTGTGTAAACAACCCATTTGTTTACTTTTATCTTTGTTTTCTTGGCATAGGCTGTACTTATACCAAACTGACCAATGGATGTTCTACAGTATGGATAGAATAGGCCTTGTCACATAGAGTTGATATGTCATATCTTTCACACACTTCTAAAAGTTCTTTGAAACATTTCTCTCCTGTACATGCTTTTAAGATAAACTGTCTGTCCTCAATTCTGGCTTGCATTTAAGAGTATGTGTGTGTGTTCTGAAACTGTAACCGGACTGCAGGAAGAATGTGAGTGGGAAAATCTACATTTATTTGTTTAGATTAATGAGGAAGATGCCTTGAATCATAGGATCTTAGAGGCTTCTGAGGATCTTAGAATTAAAGAATATGGGGTTCTATTTGTTTCATATTAACATACAAATGCAAAGAGATTTACAAATAAAAAGTTGGTTCACAAATAAATTGAATGAGATCCACAAATATATGTAAGGCATTTCACAAAAACAAAGTGAATTCAAAAATACACTGGTGACCAAAAGTTTGGAATAATGTACAGATTTTGCTCTTATGGAAAGATATTGGTACTTTTATTCACCAAAGTGGCATTCAACTGATCACAATGTACAGTCTGGACATTAATAACATGAAAAATTACTATTACAATTTGAAAAAAACGTCTTAAACTACTTCATTCTAAACATCTACATCAAAAAATCCTCTACGTGCAGCAATAACAGCTTTGCAGATTCTTGGCATCCTAGCTGTCAGTTTGTCCAGATACTCAGGTGACATTTCACCCCACACTTACTGTGGCACTTGCCTGTACACCTTTGTCCTTAGTCTTTGAAGACTGTAGTGTACACCTTTGTATGAAATCTTCAGTTTTTTGGCAATTTCAAGTATTGTATATCCTTCATTCCACAAAACAATTATTGACTGACGAGTTTCTAGAGAAAGCTGTTTCGTTTTTGCCATTTTTTACCTAATATTGACCTTAAGACATGCTAGTCTATTCCATACTGTGGCAACTCAAAAACAAACACAAAGATGATGGTAAGCTTCATTTGATGAACCAAATAGCTTTCAGCTGTGTTTGATATAATCGCAAGTGATTTTCTGGTACTAAATTAGCAATATAGCATGATTACTCAGGGATAAAGTGATGGAGTGATGGCTGCTGGAAATGGGACCTATCAAGATTTGATCAAAAATGGCTTATTTCAATTTTATTTCATTTTTTTTTACATCAGTAATGTCCTGACTATACTTTGTGATCTGTTGAATGCCACTTTGGTGAATTAAAGTACCAATTTCCTTTCGAAACAGCAAAATCTGTACATTATTCCAAACTATTGGCCGCCAGTGTAAATAAAAAGAGAAAAAAATTTACAAATACAAATCACAAACACAACACTGAATCTGCTATTTTAATCTCAACTAAGTTTCTAGACTGAAACTCCAGGCTACATGAAGGGAACGATATTTGTGTCATCAAAACCTTGATTCTTACACATTATTTATGTTAATGTTTTTAATAAAGCACATTTGGTTCAATATGTTAATATTTATTTGAAAAGCATTATATTTTGTATAGATGTATGATAATGGTCAAAGTCATTCATTTAGAGCAAGTTTATGTAGAAAACAGTGTATAAAATATTTCTGATGTTTTCCATTTTTAAATAAAATGTTTAAAATGAAAACAAAAGTGATAAGTAATTAATTGGAATGGCAACAACTATTGTCCTAATAAAGTGCCTGACATGGTCTTATGCTGTTGTAGCCCATGCGTTTCAAGATTCAATGTGTTTTGCAATCATGCAACGGTCGAAATCACTGAGATCACATTTTTCCCCATTCTGATGGTTGATGTGAACATTAACTGAAGCTGCTGACCCGTATCTGCCTGATTTTATGCATTGCACTGCTGCCACACGACTGCCTGAATAGATAATCATATAAATATGTAGGTGTACAAGTGTTCCTAATAAAGTGCCAAGTGTGTGTATATCACAGTTTGAGTAAATTATGAAAAAAAAGGTAAGAAAGAAAGAAACACTGAGTTCCGTTGAAACTTATTTTTTATCCCACGCCAAATACAATATTAACCAATCTGTCAAATGTGTTTCTATACACAATAAAATCTGCAGGTTAAAGCCCCTCCCAGCATATGCTTCTATTATACTCAAGGCAGAAATGCATGCTTGCTCTATAAATGCACTTTGATTCTGTTCAATCCTTGATATGAAAATGTCTGAAGCAAAACACAGTAAAGCCCTGCGACTTGCCCAGCACATCTCTCACACATAAACATGCACACACTGCTCCCTGAGATGATTTATCTGCAGATTGAAGCACAGACAACAGGAAATTAATACAATTGGTGTTCAGACTCTTCATTAGAGAAGAGAGCCAGAGTCTTTCCATCAGCATACACATACAGTATCATGCGTCTATCGTTTCTACACTGCAATGGTACTGCATGTTACTGGAACATGTAGAACTTGAATTGCTCTGCCAACAGGCTTTCCAATAGAGAGAGGAGAATACATGTGTGTATGATGCATGTGGTTTCCAACGGCTAGCAGGAGTTCAATTTAATAAAACATCCCTAGAGGAATGACTTCATCGCTGGGTAAGAGCGGTCTCCACTTACCCCCAATCCCCTTTTCCTTCCTTCTGTCAATCTCAGTATGACAGAACTGCCTTTGAATCAGTCCTCAATAATAGTAATGCACGGGCAAAAGTCAGCATGGCACATTCATGCAAACAAAAGGAATACAATAACAAATGTAAATCCTAAAGATAGAAATAATGCTGCTTCAAATTCTCTTCGTTTGCCGAGTAAAGTTACTAACATAAGAAGAAAGCTTTTTCTGGAATATTTTTAATTATGTTGACAAAGAAAAATATAATTCTTCAGTTTAATTAATTGAAATTAAACAATTGAAATTGAAATTAACGCCTTTGTTGCCATGCTTGCGGTGGCTTTCTCCGATTCTTCAGAACGTGACGACTGGTGCTTTTGGATGCACAATTTTTTGAGTATTTATAAATATTATAGAGGTCATGTAAACATACAAAACATTTCTCCAATCACCATAAGTATTCATTTGTAAAATAAGCCTGGACTACAAGATATACACTCACTGACCATTTATTAGGTACACCTGTACACCTGCTTATTCATTATACAATCAGCCAACCATGCAATGTCAGCAGTGCAGTGCATAAAATCATGTATATATGGGTTAGGACCTTTAGTTAATATCAACCATCAGAATGGGGAAAAATGTATTCTCTGTGATTTCGACCGTGGCATGATTGTTGGTGCCAGATGGGCTGGTTTAAGTATTTCTGTAACTGCTGAGCTTCTGGGATTTTGTAAATTTTTCACAGCAGTCTCTAATGTTTACTCAATGTTGCCAAAAACAAACAACATCCAGTGATCTGCAGTTCTGCCGACAGAAATGCTTTGTTGATGAAAGATGTCAACTGAGAATGGCCAAAATGGTTCGAGCTGACAAAAAGTCTACGGTAACTCAGATAACCACTCTGTACAATTGTAGCGAGCAGAATAGCATCTCAGAATGCAAAACATGCAGAAATTTGAGGCGGATGGGCTACAGCAGCAGAAGACCATATCAGGTTCCACTTCTGTCAGCCAAGAACAGAAAGCTGAGGCAGCAGTGGGCCAGTCATCTGTGTACCTCAGCTGGGTATATGGAATGTCTTGGGTGAACTACTCCTTTCAATCTTACTAAAAGAAAATCTTGCTATATCAAAAGTATCTGCAAATGGTGCCAATTTTGCCTGAGACTCCAAAATCTTTTTTTTAATATATAATTTCTCTTCACATTTTTTGTATTGCTCCTTATAGTTATTGCATCAATACATTTAAATATATAATATATATATATATATATATTATAATATTATTATTATTTTTTTGATTGTCATACACTTTTGACTCTGTAATGCCCTACTCTTCTTCCAAATAGTGTCTTTGCACAGATTAACCTGCTGGCCCCCAGATTCAATAAACCTGTTCAAAATAATGAAAAGGATTATGAAGGCTGGATTTACAGCCAGTTAGACAATAGATCCTAAGAGAAAATAGCTTTCCTCTGACACAATTGGTATATCTGCAGACTGATTTTCTAAAGCTATTTAAAAATTGCATAACGAAATAATTATAAAAAAATATCAATTATGGAAGTGCAAAAAACAAACAAATCTGACACACTTAAATACCTTGAGTCTTGAATGACTCAATACACATTTGTTACTTAAACCATTATTTAACAAAAATAAATAAATAAAATTGTTGCAATGTTGACTTTATTTATTAATTGTGTTAAACTATTTTTAAGAGATAGACTTGAGGAATACTAAAGAGGTCTGGGCACAACTAAAAAAATGGATGAGGTACAGGGGTGGAATGAGGTCCCAGGTCTCTAAAGATTTAAAGAGGTGCTTGTGCCAAAACCGAGTGTTTCAGACAGAGGGCCAAAAACAGGGTGGAAAATGATCATATATTACTAAATTGTGACTGTTTTTGTGCACAAAAAATAAAATCTTTAAATGATGAGAGAATTTTCATTTGTGAGTGAACTACCCTTTTCACTTTGGTATAAGATGTTTTCTTCATTTTGTTAGCAAGCAGTAACCAGACCTATCTTTTTTTTTTTTTTTTTTGACATGGCAATTTTTACATAATATCTGAATTTATTTTTTGTGTTACACTATTTCTAAGAGATAGATTGAGGAATACTAAAGAGGTTTGGGTAGAGCTCCAAAAAAAAAAAGGATGAGGGGTGGAATGAGGTCCCGGGTCTCTAAAGACCTGAGGTATGTGTTTAAGTGTTAACAGGTATTTCAGCATGCACTCAGTCTTATCCTTAAGCAAGGTAATATCAAGCTTAAACGGGATTTAAGTAGATCTTGTTCTTAGTACAGCCAAACTAACCGTTGATACTGCAGCTAGCCACATGGGGGAGCCACAATACAACCAGAGAGAGCTGTTTAGTGTACTGAGCAGTTGCATTATGGCCTATATGAGTTTGCATGTCCAATCTTTCCACATATTTTTATGTGTCTGGATTTATACCAAAAAAATGTGTGTTAACCTAACACTCCCATCCCAGATGTGTTCGGCTTACTCTCTTCTGCTGAACACAAACAAAGATTTTTAGATGAATGTCTCAGCTCTGTAGGTCCATATAATTCAAGTGAATGGTGGCCAGAACTTTGAAGGTCCAAAAAGCACATAAAGGCAGCATAAAAATAATCCATATGACTCCAGTGTTAAATCCATGTCATCAAGTGATATGATAGGTGTGGGTGAGAAACATCAATATTTAAGTCCTTTTTAATATAAAGCTCCTCTTGCACTTTCACATTCTTCTTTTGTTTTTGGCGCATTCTTTGTGCATGTCACCACCTACTGGGCAGAGAGTCAAATAGGATTTAAAGGGGTTGTGAAATGGAGAATCAAATTGTCCTTGATATTTAGATGTATAAGAAGTAACTATACTATAAAAACGTACTGTAAATTTCAGAACATAAAACTTCCTCCCCAGTCTAAAAAGATCATTTATAGTTGCCACCCTGCTGAAACACAAAGTTTTGAAATCTGTCTGTTCGCGAAGTCACGAAACATTGCTCATTTGTATTACACATCCTTTTCGTCATTTCATCGTTCTTTGGACTATGATGTGTTTGTTTTTTTCGGCCCATGTCAGTTTTTTAATACGATTGACATAATACGATTCAAGCTTTTGCAAAGGAACACTTATTGAAGGATGGGGCAGTTAAAAACACAAAGTAAACCGTTTCATTCATGAATATTTCAATTGTCACGATGTTTGAGAGTTTATGTTGCCCTGTGTTAACAGTTGTGCTTGAGATGAAGTGTTTAATATATTCAGATAGAATTTGTTGTATGTGTGTTATGTGTAAACACTGCAATTTTGTTGTATAATATTGAGGGGCATGTTCATTATTTTCCGATTGAGTTTGCTGAATTTGAGGAGTTGCACGATGTTAGCCAATCATATCAGTGGCCATTTCCGTTGAAGTTTTAAGGAGGCGCTTCGGATAAAACTGAGTGTGTCAGACTGAGGGCCAAAAACAGGGTGGAAAATGATCATATATTACTAAATTATGGCTGTTTTGGTGCATAAGAAAACTTGAAATGATAAGAGAATTTTCATATTTGGGTGAACTATCCCTAACCAAACTTATCTTCTCTTTTTGACAAAGCAGTGTTTACACCCTGACAAATTGTTCTTTATGTTATTTAAAGCTAGAAAACCAGTGTATTTCCGTTTTACTTCACTCTCTCAAACTTCCCTGTTCATAAATACTAATATGATATTTACTGTTTACCTCACAATCTCAGTCATGTCTTTACCATAATGTGGTGCGCCCTGAAGACATCAATCTATTAAAGAAACTAAGAGCTTTTCTAAAAAAAACTCGTTAAATTTAGGTGATACTTGCCCCGAGTCTGACATCATTTACTGACTTAAAAATACATTGTTTATTTGAACTTTGGCAAAGTTTCAGCATGTATGCCCAGGCCTCCTAGTCATAAAGGGTCTTTATGATGTGAGTGATCTTTACGCAGCATGTATGAAACCTGCAACACTTGAGATCTGAGTTATAATAAAGTTTGCTCACATGATCAATGTTTTTTTTGACCGGTATATATATATATATATATATATATATATATACAGTGAGGAAAATAAGTATTTGAACACCCTGCTATTTTGCAAGTTCTCCCACTTAGAAATCATGGAGGGGTCTGAAATTGTCATCGTAGGTGCATGTCCACTGTGAGAGACATAATCTTAAAAAAAAAATCCAGAAATCACAATGTATGATTTTTTTTAACTATTTATTTGTATGATACAGCTGCAAATAAGTATTTGAACACCTGTCTATCAGCTAGAATTCTGACCCTCAAAGACCTGTTAGTCTGCCTTTAAAATGTCCACCTCCACTCCATTTATTATCCTAAATTAGATGCACCTGTTTGAGGTCATTAGCTGCATAAAGACACCTGTCCACCCCATACAATCAGTAAGAATCCAACTACTAACATGGCCAAGACCAAAGAGCTGTCCAAAGACACTAGAGACAAAATTGTACACCTCCACAAGGCTGGAAAGGGCTACGGAGAAATTGCCAAGCAGCTTGGTGAAAAAAGGTCCACTGTTGGAGCAATCATTAGAAAATGGAAGAAGCTAAACATGACTGTCAATCTCCCTCAGACTGGGGCTCCATGCAAGATCTCACCTCGTGGGGTCTCAATGATCCTAAGAAAGGTGAGAAATCAGCCCAGAACTACACGGGAGGAGCTGGTCAATGACCTGAAAAGAGCTGGGACCACCGTTTCCAAGGTTACTGTTGGTAATACACTAAGACGTCATGGTTTGAAATCATGCATGGCACGGAAGGTTCCCCTGCTTAAACCAGCACATGTCAAGGCCCGTCTTAAGTTTGCCAATGACCATTTGGATGATCCAGAGGAGTCATGGGAGAAAGTCATGTGGTCAGATGAGACCAAAATAGAACTTTCTGGTCATAATTCCACTAACTGTGTTTGGAGGAAGAAGAATGATGAGTACCATCCCAAGAACACCATCCCTACTGTGAAGCATGGGGGTGGTAGCATAATGCTTTGGGGGTGTTTTTCTGCACATGGGACAGGGCGACTGCACTGTATTAAGGAGAGGATGACTGGGGCCATGTATTGCGAGATTTTGGGGAACAACCTCCTTCCCTCAGTTAGAGCATTGAAGATGGGTCGAGGCTGGGTCTTCCAACATGACAATGACCCGAAGCACACAGCCAGGATAACCAAGGAGTGGCTCTGTAAGAAGCATATCAAGGTTCTGGCGTGGCCTAGCCAGTCTCCAGACCTAAACCCAATAGAGAATCTTTGGAGGGAGCTCAAACTCCGTGTTTCTCAGCGACAGCCCAGAAACCTGACTGATCTAGAGAAGATCTGTGTGGAGGAGTGGGCCAAAATCCCTCCTGCAGTGTGTGCAAACCTGGTGAAAAACTACAGGAAACGTTTGACCTCTGTAATTGCAAACAAAGGCTACTGTACCAAATATTAACATTGATTTTCTCAGGTGTTCGAATACTTATTTGCAGCTGTATCATACAAATAAATAGTTAAAAAATCATATATTGTGATTTCTGGATTTTTTTTTTTAAGATTATGTCTCTCACAGTGGACATGCACCTACGATGACAATTTCAGACCCCTCCATGATTTCTAAGTGGGAGAACTTGCAAAATAGCAGGGTGTTCAAATACTTATTTTCCTCACTGTATATACACTACCGGTCATAAATTTTGAAACACTTACTCGTTCTTTATTATATTTTTTTATTTTTCACATTTTAGAATAATAGTAAAGTCATCAAAACTATGGAATAACATAAATGTAACTATGGGAATTATGTTGTGACTAAACAAAATCCCAAATAAATCAAAACTGTGTTATATTTTAGCATCTTCAAAGTAGTCACGCTTTGCCTAGAATTTGCAGAAATATACTCTTGACATTTTCTCAACCAACTTCTTGAGGTATCACCCTGAGATGCTTTTTAAACAGTATTGAAAGAGTTCCCATCTATGTTGGGCACTTACTGACTGCTTTTCTTCACTATTTGGTCCAAGTCATCAATTTCAAAAACATTATTTTTTGGTTATTACATTTTTGTTTTATAATTAAATAAATTAATATGGTGGCACAATAAAATGTTTGTCTACAAAACTAATTTCAAGCCTTTAAGCAGATTTTTAAGATCATGAGAAACATTTCAGTCAAGTGTTTCAAAACTTTTGACCGGTATGTATGTATGCATGTGTGTATATATATATATATATATATATATATATATATACACTACCGTTCAAAAGTTTAGGGTCACTTACTCATTCTTTTTTTTTTTTTTTTTTTCACATTTTACAATAATAGTAATGTCATCAAAACTATAGAATAATGGAAATGGAAATTTGGGAATTATGCTGTGAAAAAAATTAAATAAAATAACTAAACACTATATTATATTTTAGCGTCTTCAAAGTGGCCACACTTTGCCTAGATTTTACAGAAATGTACTCTTGGCATTTACTCAACCAGCTTCTTGAGGTATCACCATGGGATGCTTTTTAAACAGTATTGAAGGAGTTCCCATCTATATGTTGGGCACATAGTGGCTGCTTTTAATTATTCGGTCCAAGTCATCCATTTTTCCAAAAACATTTTTTTTTTTAAATAACATTTTATTTTTTGTAATTAAATTAATATGTTGGCACAATTATGTTTTTGTCTACAAAAAGAATTTCAAACATTTAAGCGTACGCCTTCAGATCAAAAGGTTTTTAAGATAATGAGAAACATTTCAGGCAAGTGACCCCAAACTTTTGAACGGTAGTGTATATATATGTGTATATATATATATATATATATATATATATATATATATATATATATATATATATATATATATATACATATACTGTTCTGAATCGGCTCCAAAAGGTGAAACTACCCAAGTTGTACTCATATTTTCTAAAGGTTTGTCATGATGAACAAAAATACACATCTTGAGGTGACACTGAACTTGTTTTACAAATTAGGAGACATTACAAATTTTTCATTCATCTTTCAATCATTATTATATTTATAATCGGCTAATTATTTACATAAAAAAATTTTCCCCTATTTTTGGCAGACAAGGTGTCCAATAAAAAAAAGATTCAAAAATATATCAACAACAATAATATATCTACATCAATACACAACACTCACGTGTTAATCATCACTTAATCATTTTAATAAAAGCTGTTTAAAACTTACTTTATATTTCACTGACATTAAATGTAATCATAATTTAGTAAAAACAACTATGATCTCATAGTCATCATGATTATAGTGAGTGTCTTAAGATTAATAAGAGCTTATGAAACAGATTTCAGAGGCAACCCCTTTCAAAAAATTCTAATAGACAAATTAACAGAAATAACAAACATTTTCATAATTCCGTAGATTTATAAATACAGTCCCTCATGAACAGTAAGATCAAAAATCGGCAGATGTTTTAAGAATTCTTCCCTCACACCTCTTTCAGCAGAATGCCATATGGGCGAATTGACTTCTCAACAATTTCTTTCTCTTTAGCAGAAGAGGTGCCTTCAGGAACCTCTATCAGCCAGTAGTCCTTTCTGGCACACACTTTCCTCATTTGTGGATTGATCCTGTTCTGCATGATGACTCTGTAGGTCTTCCCAGTTTTTTTAGATGTAAACTCCTTGCTGTAACCCGAAGCCTGATCTACATCATATGTTGAATAGATTCCTCTTCCATACAGTTGTCCGAGACCTACTTTGTAATGGGATGTAACGATACCTTTAGCACCCTCGATGCTGGTTCCATGATAGGAGACAGGCCACTCTCCAGCCACAGAGTAACTCCTCCATCCATTCTTGCCAAGCCAGGCATCTCCATCAGGGTACTGTCCCAGGACTTTGAGAGCAATACGGTTCCATCCACATGGGCGTTTGTATGGCTCATTACCACGCATGCAAACTGAATGATCACTTACATTTGTGAAGTCATAATCATACTTTGGGTGAAAGAATTCATCCATGTCCACAAACAGCTCCTTGCGTAAGCCTGAGGTTAACCTACTTGTTGCTCCTGGCTGAAAAAACGAGTCACTCAAATTGACGCCATGCCATAATTACTCAGGGACAGATTTTGTGTCATGTCCGTCCTCTGGACTGGTTTGTGTCAACAGATCTGAATGATGAGTTCTTTCATGTGCAGATAGCCCCTCGTCATGGGCCATTCTTGAGATTTGCTCTCGAGGGGACTGCATAACATTTCAAAGACCTTCTGCTTGTCCCTTGCTCCCCACACATTATGAAATGTGTCAATGCTGAACTCAATCCGCTGGGACTGGGCTGTGTCTGTGTATTGAACTATCTCTACGATTGGTAGCTTTTAGCACATTCCAAGGAACACACGTGCAAGCACAGGGGTCTGGTTTTTACACATCTGGAGCATTTGAGCCTCAAAATAATTTGGGGAAAAAACACGGCAAGTGTCCTTCTTGGTATGAAATCCGACTTGGTGGCCATGTTGGTATGTCTGAAAGGGAGGTCGCACTATACTTTGTGCTCCATTCACTCCCATTCAAACACATCTGAACACGGGAGACTCAAAATGCAAGCTCATGCAAAGAAATTTTGTGCATCAAGACTGTACCAAAGATCAGTCTTGTTGAACTCTGAAATGTGAATATGGATTACGAGAGGACACGTGACCAACAGAAAAGCTACACACTTACCTCTTGGCTCAAATCAAAGGATACATATTTCAAAGCTGCATGTATTTATTGTTGCTGAAAAGTGAGAAGACATTTTGAATATTTATTATTTACTGTTTAGGAAGTGTCATTAATTAAATGAGAAGCCCTCCTACGCAACATCATATCCTGGTATGTTGCGTTTTGCATGTTAATAATATCACGTTCAAAGCTTTGTGTGACCAATGAACTTTCTCAATCTATATTTCGGGAGGGCTTTATGCTCTGCCGAGTGGCCAGATGCACAGTTTTCAAAACGGACACGTAAAACACAGGCCACGTACCTCTGTGCGACGATCATTCTCATGGTGTTCTCGTGATGAAGACCCAGTGCATTTCCTTGTACATATTGCTACACTTTTACAAGAGTGGTTGGATGCAGGATAAACACCATCCATGCTCAAATTAAACACCACAGTGATGGACCATGCCCCTTTGGGCAGTTTGTTTGTGGCAAACAACTTTTGGTCATAAAAATTTGGTGAGGTATGAGACGGCTGAGCCCCTCTCGTCCCACAACCAAAGACCAGCATTGCTCACCATGTTGTGTTTAGTGTGCTGGTCCCCCAGCAAGGGATGCTGGTGACCCTACTAGGCTTTTAAACTAGCTTAACCAACTTCACAAGAAAGATCATGCTGGTCAACCAGCTCCATCAGGTAAGTTTTGCTTACTTTACAGTTTCACTCTAAATTATATCAATATAATAATAAAGAACATCAGATGGTAGATTTTCTCTCTGATTATGGACTTTGATTTTTGATACCCATGGATGAATGTTGTAAAAATAGGTTAGAGCTGGTTTAACATGATCTTTGAACATGATCTTCTTGAGACCTGCCTTTGGCCTTAAGATAAGAAATATGATTTATGAAAAGTTCCTGTATTTCTCTTCGAGATGACTTCCTGTAAATAACTGTCCATATTTACTTATTGGCTCAAGTAGTGTGACAAGGAAAAATCCTGGGGTTGTCTTGCGCAAGGGCACATAGCTCATGGCTTCCTCCTTGCCGGGACTAAACCAGCAATTTTGCTAGCCTTGAACTTAAACCACTATGCCACACTACTAACACTCACCACTGTTATTTTTCCAATTCACCAAGTGATATCTGTGGATGAAGAATAATCTGACATTAGTAGTTTCCTTTTTCTTTTCTTTTTTTTTTTTTGATGGAGTTGCCTTTTGTCTCTATATTCCATAAACCTGCATTGCTTAATGAAAATACTGATATATCCTTTTATAGGGTGCTTCACGTGGTTAAATAATTGTTAGTTCATTAGTCTTTATACTTCAATTTTCACAATGACAACCCAGCTCGAGCAACTTCACTACCTTTCTCAATGGCATAATTGTGACAGCTAATAGCTTAGCTTGTGTATATCAACTAATCTATTTTCTGTTTAAAATTTCTGAGCTCCAAACACAATTCCACACCAAAGAGAGAGTAAAAGTATGTCCATGATGCACCAGCTTCCACTATTGGCTGCATGGTGTAAGTATCCCCTGCATTAACACACACTTCATGGTCATGCAGTTGCTGATAGCAAAGGCTGTGGGAATGTGTTCTCAAGCAAAACCACAGGGGGTAAAAGACACATTCCAGATGTAGTGTGTAACCAATTATGTCTGAAACATACTTTAAAAGGAATACTAGCTGACTAAACTACTTTGCAGTATACACTGTATATAGTATATAGGGATGGGCATTTGGTCATATTGTCTACTTGATTACTCAAAGTGATTATCGGAGTACTCAGGGGTGGGGGGGCTCACAGACATATAAATAGACATTTGTATGTCTATGTACATGTATGTCAGACAGACATCTTTGGCTGCAGCATTGCATCTCATTGCAATGCCTCACATATTCATTATTATAGGCTGTTATATCGTAGTCAGTTACACTAAGTAAAAAATGTAAATAGCAGAATCAAAATATAATGCCTCGCAGACAAACTCAATGAAAGATTGCTCAGAAAGCGTGTCTCTCTGCTCTTTCTTTAGGTTACCTCAAGATGTGCACCACTGTTTTTGTCTTGGCTGGAGGAACAGTTTATTTTTCTAAATTGCGGTTGGCTTGACCGGAGATGCCATAACCAACTAATGTCACAAACTATTTCTGCTCTGTAGGTCCTCACAATGCAAATGAATGGGTACCAATATTATGGAGCTCCAAAAGCATATAACAGCAGCATAAAAGTAATCCATATGACTCCAGTGGTTAAATATATATAAAACTAGATGCAGTATAGTAAGACATCCAGCCCATAGTGTCTTAAAATAATTATATCTTGAAGAAAGCAGTGTGCTTTATGCTGCAACAATAGAATACATGTTACAGATGTGGTCTCAACCACTTAAGAAGAAAACAAGAAATATGCATTTTTCACATACAACCGTTTAATGAAAAGGAAACTTGAAAGCAAAATAATCTATTTACTACAAAAGACAGGACAGTTCAGTTTTAAAATTAACCAAATTTGGCATTTATAACCAACAATGCTTTGCAAACATGTTATGTTATAAATACTTTTGAACAATACATTTGTTAATGGAAAAAAGGCAAAAAATATTTAATTAAACATGCACTTCGTTTACAAGGGTAACGCTTAAAGTCCTCTTTTGTGCTCAAAACCATTTCAGTTTAAGTCAACTGAAATCTAAATGATCCCCTCACAGAAAAAGCAACAACAGAAACAAAAATACAGATATACATCCCTGATTTTCCAGTCTCTGATTCAGGTATTTTCTTTTTGTTTGTGCAACTATACAAGAATATACAGTTATTTTAGCGTTATCGGATTCCCATGTAAAAAGTCCAGAGAGAGACAAACGTTTTTGGTTATCAGAACACTATTTCTTTCTTCTTTTTGCATTCTTTACACATACAGTTGATTCCCTGCAGGTGGCAGTGGGAGAAGGTGAGGAGGCAGAGGTAGGAGGGAGGTGGTTAGTCAGATAGGTTTATAGACTCCTCGGTACGCTGTTAGCACAGGACAAAGACTTAACATGGCACTTTTTGTAACTAAAACACATTTTAACAACCTCAAATAAAAAGGATGTACTGAAACACCAGTACCCACCAAAACATCTCATCTGAAAAAACCGCCATGTTTTAAAAATGACTGAAAACCACCAAAAGTGGCAAATGGTTATTACAAAATCATGTTGATGCCGTTTGGAGTACCATTTCCAATGTAAAAAGTTAAGAAAGGTTCTAAATAACAGATGGAAAGATTTTTCTTACTTTACAACATAAACATTGTAAATAATTAATTGAACATAATTAAAGGATCTATGTGAGAATTTTTTGGGATTTTGAAAAAACTAAAAAAAAAAAAAAACTAAAGAGTATAGTAAAACCTAAACGGATAGTTCACCCAAAAATTAACATTTTGTCATCTACCAAGTAATGACAGCCTCAGTCACCATTTGCTTTCATTGCATATTGTTTCCCTAATAATAAAAGTGAAAGGATGTACAATGAAAGTCATACAGGTTTGGAACAATTTGCAGGTGAGTACTAGATGACAGAATTAAAATCTTTGAGTGAACTATCTTTTTCACACCATTACCATTACACACCTCCTTGTAAAATAAATGCACGCACACAAACACACCTATGTGAGGCAAGGAAATCCTCTAGCATAGACAAAACCTGATCTCTTAGTTTAACAGGGTTCAGAGATCTGCTCCATGAAATAATTGCATATAAAGTGTGATTTAAAGAAAGTTTCAAGATACGAATTTGTCGCTTGAGAAGGTTGAATGAACAAACATGATATTTTCATTTAATCTCCAATCAGCATCATCATGTTGAGAGCATCTTGGATCAGCATCACATTGCCCATAGAAAAGTATTTTTAAGATAGTAATGGCGAACGGTTTCTAGATCAGCACTTTCACGTTTTCTTCAGTCTGCCTTCTTCATTGCGACCCAGCAGAGCAGATTTTGTCATGGCACCACAGGTTTGTTCTTATTGACTGGCACGCATTTGCAGATCACCATCAGTGTCTGACCAATGGGCAGCTCTTGAGGTGTTTTTTCACAGGTTGGGTTACCTGAAAACTCCCACATTGATCGATAAGGCCATCTCTGGTTTGCGGTTTTTAGTTGGGCCGGTTTTAAGCCCTGTGTCTTGTGCACTTTCCCCACTTGCGTAATGCCCCCTAGTGGACAAAACCAAATTAAACAGACAATATATGGCAAAAATGTAATACTATTTATTATGCCATTTAATAAAATGACTCACCCATTTTCCTCTATATTTTGTTATCTTTGGAAAGAAAAAGAAAAAAGGCACCTTGTCTTGTGATTGGCTGCCTCCTCCCTAAGCCTCTGCTGTCCAATCTCATCTTGCAGAGTACTGAATTCTTTATTATTGTCTATAAGCAGATTCTACAGACATGAAAATATTCACAAAAATAGACAGTAAGGCATTGCTGATGACTGACAATCTCAAAAATGCTTCTTTAAAAGGTGAAGTGTATAATTTAATGGATATTAAAATACTTTTTCCTATTCCAGAATAAATGTGGAGATCTGTTGGACTGACCAATAGAGTTAGCTTGAGGTAGGACTATCTGTTGGAACGACCAATACCGTTATCTTGGGATAGGACTATCTGTTGGACAGACTTGTACACTTGTCTTGAGGTAGGACTATCTGTTGGGCCAACCAATACCATTATCTTGGGGCAGGACTATCTGTTGGACAGACCAATATGTTATCTTGGGGTAGGACTATCTGTTGGACTGACCAATACCGTTAGCTTGATGTAGGACTATCTGTTGGACCGACTTAATAGTTAGCTTGGGGTAGGAATATCTGTTGGACCGACCAATACAGTTAGCTTGAGGTAGGACTATCTGTTGGCCCAACCAATACCGTTATCTTGGAGTAGGACTATCTGTTGGACCAACCAATAGAGTTAGCTTGAAGTAGAACTATCTGTTGGAACGACCCATACAGTTAGTTTGAGGTAGGACTATCTGTTGGAACGACCAATACCGTTATCTTGGGATAGGACTATCTGTTGGACAGACCTGTACACTTCTCTTGGGGTAGGACTATCTGTTGGGCCAATCAATGAAGTTATCTTGGGGTAGGACTATCTGTTGGCCCAACCAATATAGTTATCTTGGAGTAGGACTATCTGTTGGACCAAACAATAGTTAGCTTGAGGTAGGACTATCTGTTGGAATGACCAATACAGTTAGTTTGAGGTAGGACTATCTGTTGGAATGACCAATACAGTTAGTTTGAGGTAGGACTATCTGTTGGGCCAACCAATACCGTTATCTTGGGATAGGACTATCTATTGGACAGACCAATATCGTTATCTTAGGGTAGGAATATCTGTTGGACTGACCAATACCGTTAGCTTGAGGTAGGATTATCTGTTGGACCGACTAATAGTTAGCTTGGGGTAGGACTATCTGTTGGACCGACTAATAGTTAGCTTGGGGTAGGACTATCTGTTGGAGACATCAATATAGTTAGTCTGGGGTAGGACTATCTGTTGGATCAACCAATACAATTAGCTTAGTGAAGGACTATCTGTTGGACCGACCAATATCGTTATCTTGGAGTAGGACTATCTGTTGGACCAAACAATAGTTAGCTTGAGGTAGGACTATCTGTTGGGCCAACCAATACCGTTATCTTGGGATAGGACTATCTATTGGACAGACCAATATCGTTATCTTAGGGTAGGAATATCTGTTAGACTGACCAATACCGTTAGCTTGAGGTAGGATTATCTGTTGGACCGACTAATAGTTAGCTTGGGGTAGGACTATCTGTTGGACACATCAATATAGTTAGTCTGGGGTAGGACTATCTGTTGGATCAACCAATACAATTAGCTTAGGGAAGGACTATCTGTTGGAACGACCAATACGGTCAGTTTGAGGTAGGACTATCTATTGGCCCAACCAATACAGTTATCTTGGAGTAGGACTATCTGTTGGACTGACCAATACACTTCGCTTGGGGTAGGACTATCTGTTGGACCGACCAATACGGTTAGCTTGAGGTAGGACTATCTGTTGGAACGACCAATGCTTAGAGGGAGGAAAATCCACCAATCAGAGAATCGTGGCAAAATTGCAGCAAAAAAAGGCATAAACAACAATCTAGGGATGGCATTTCGCATAATTTTGTAGTCAAGCACTCTTAAAATAAAACAGGTAATCAATTACTTGAAATTTTGCATTCAATTTCAACCTTAAGCCCTGTTTTTCGTTTTTAAAAATTAGCACTATGCATCAAAAACATCTAGATTAACAAAATAAATAATTGCACACACACAGAAACATACATTCCAAGTCTTCTGAAGCAATACAATAATTTTAAATAATGACAGAATTTTCTTTTTAGGTGAACTATTAATTTAACTATGCCATGCATCCACAGCACCAGCTAATGCATTGAGCTGTAACGGTAAGATTTAATTGAGATAAGCAGTTTCATTGAAGGCCACGCCAGGCAAAGGCACATAGAAAGATCAATTTGCGATATTAGTGTTTTTACTGGTCAAATACTCGAGCACATCCCTACTACAATCCCATCCAGCACTGCGAATGATGTAATCGATGGAAAAATATAATACAGTTGATTATTATTAAAGAAACAAAATATTTACATTTTATTGCAAATTATCAAATAACTGCAAATATTCAGTATAAGTAGTTTGAGAGTGTAGGGAGACCTACTAGATTGCATCAATTACATTGTGTAATGGGAGTGGGCTGTCAATGCAGAGCTTGTTTGGGGCGTTTGGTCGGCATGATTTTTTGATTGGATCTTTCTCTTCAGGATCATAGTTGGTGTAGCTCTTCACTCTGCAATTAAACATGATTTCTAAAAAAATATTGAAATAATGCAGACTGATAGCTTCAACAAAAGCATAACATCAACTAACACAACCTTTAAGATCATGGTAGGTCTGTCTTTGAAGGCTTAGAAGATACTGTTAAATTAATTTGCATATGGAAAAAATGTGATTGGTACTTTTTTGCATGCATTTGCATCTAAAAATTATAACATGCAAATAGAAATTAACGATTCGTTTCTAGTGACTGGAAAATCCACAAGACACCTATTAACATCTTTACACCAAAGGAAATGTCAAATGACTCTAATGGCTACTTTGCTACCATGAATTCTCGAGCGCTCAGGCTTTAGCGCATGGACACATTTTCAGGGTTGAGGAAATGCTTCCTCTGTGCTGTGCGCTGGTCATATGGCTGTGCTCACGATCTGCAAACCACAACTTTACGCACTGCACACAAAACAAAAGCAGCATAAAATGAGAGGGAATCAAATAAAATGCGAGATATTATAATCTAACAGAATTTTTGGTGTTCACACTTGTAGTTCGGTTCACTTGCCAGACCAAAAAAAGAAAATGATAAATTTAATACTGGTTCGCTTAGCGTTCACACTGGCATTTTTAACACCGAACCTAAAGATACAAAACAAAACAAAAAATCAGGAAAAATTCACAACCTGATTGGACAGCTTTAATGAGGTATATTTTGCGACAGAACTTGCCGAACATTCGAAACAATGCTGGCTGCTGGGCGAAATGCACTTGTTAGATTTATATATGTATTTCTACCGGCTGAGAACAAATGAGGAGCTAATTAAATGTGTAAAAGGAGTCATAACAGTGCCAGGAATTCCTCCGTTGCACACACAAACGAAGATATGCTGCAAGGACGGCTGACGGCAGTTCCGACACCTGTACCGAACTATAATGGGCAACATAGCTCCTATGATGAGAAGATCCAGGTATGCTTGAGGTCAGCATTAGGCAAATTACTTCCTGTTTTTGGTCCGTTTAGACATTTTGGTCCAGGTTGCATTCATATATCAATCGAACCACACCGGAGTGCATTTGGAAATGGACCGAGACCCACTATTCAGGTAGTCTCGGTCCTTTGGTTGGTGCACACCAAGGTTCGGACGACAGCATTCAAACTTGTTCAAATGAACCGCACTAACATAGCAATCGCACCAGAGTTCGTTTTAATCGAACCAAACCTGCCAAGTGTCAACACACCTTTAATGTCTAGAACCGGCCCTGCTTTGGCATCATTATCAAAACATTACTCTTAAGAATCCTGACAAAACAACTTTATCTCAGCCAAAAACCGCAGGTTTGGGACGGGACAAACATGTTTGACCAACCTTAGTAGATGGAGGGAGTGTTTTGGGAGATGTTTTAAATTAGGCCAGATCATAAATTATGCAATTCCATGTAGTGATGCAGAATTTACACACTTCACCTTTAAACTGGAAGCAGATTGTGGTTTAGCAAGTTTCAAAAAAGCTTATAAAATCTATAAGCTAATATGTACAGATTCTTGATTCTATTTACCTTGACACCTATAATATCTCCGTCTTTCAGGTAGAACGGAGCTGCTTGCAGAGTCTCAGCTTTCCTCTTCTTTTTCCTTTTCGAGACCTGTTGAGTCTGATTATTTAGAAGCATTTATCAGCAAATGCCTTAAAAGGAATAGTTTACCCAAAAATGTAAATTAATGTCTATGGAAACCCATATGACTTTCTTTATTGGAACACAAATGGAGTTATGTATAATAGAATGCCAAAGCTGCTCTATTCCATACAATGAAAGTGAATGGTGACCATGGCAGTCCACAATGTTTCAGTCAATAACTACTTAATTTCAGTCGGTTCCTCACACAAAGCTATCATATGGCTTCAGATGACTTGGAATATAGTGCACAAGTCATAAGGACTATTTTGTGGTGCTTTTCTCCACTGGTCATCCATTTTCATTGTATAAAAAAAGAAAACAGCTCTAAAATACCGCTAAATCTCTCCTTTGGTGTTCCACGTATAAACCGAATGTCATACAAGTTTAAAATGACGTGAGGGTGTGTAAATGAAATCATTTTCATTTTGATTCCTTTGTATTCATCTCTCAATTGACATTTTCACTCTCTCTTCTCACCCAGTTGGAGATGGGCATCCAGGTGTGCTTGTCAGACAGGTGTTTAGCCAGGAGCAAATTGTCAGGAGTGAGACCATACTGGGAGGCCAGAGCAGCATACAGGCCCCTGGGGGTGCCATCCCGCCCTCCATCCCACAAAAACTCCTCCGCGGGATAATATGCCTTCTCTCCTGGGACCCCCATCTGGATTCTCAGCAATAAATCCTTCAGCCTGAGCAGATAAATAAAAAAAATGAATTCCTCCTTCCAACTGTAAAAAATCTTGCTTGTTTCTTTCATGTAGTTGATGAGACGCCTCATGTTTTTTGGATTTTGGTGTCAGAATGTCTCACCCCAGGTCCTCCTCTTTCATCAGCCTCTGAACACACACCTCTGTCCCGTTCCCCAGCTTCAGCTTCCTGCAGGGGTTATAGGACATTGACCCCAGACACAAATAACTTGTTTTCCACCGACAGTGTGTCAGTGCCAAATATTGAACCAAATGTTCTTCATATTTTCACCACAAGAATGTCGCTCTGGGCAGGACAAATTGCCGACCCAGAGCGAAGTTTGCAGATCCCTTGGCACAGGTACTAGCACCTTTTCAGTAGAAAAGGAGTCACAGAGAGCTAACACAAAGGAGAAGAGAATGAAGTAAAGGCAAAATTTACAACCTGAGTGTCTGCAGTTTTCCTCGGAGTATGCTGGCAAGCTTCTTTCCTTCTAGTAGCCACACACGCAGGAATGCAGGACTGGGTACACACACATCCTGAAGTGCCGGAAGAGTCATCACCTGCAAGAGCACAAACGTTTTACCAAGGGTCAATGGGGTAAATTCTTTCATTGTCTCCTAAAAAGCATGTTCCATACAACAAAAGTGCAGAGCGATAACGGCTGTCAAGCTCAAAATGGACAAAAAAAAGCATTAGAAATTAACAATAAAAGTAGTCGAGGGATTTGTTTTGTTTGATTGATTGTGTGCTATACTCCATATCTCCTGTACGCCTAAGGTGCTTTGGGTGAGGAAGTCGTTCACTTCACTTAACTCTTAAAACCTTTACATAACATGTTTTTTGTGACATAAGGGTGAGTAGATGCTTTCCATGTTATGTATACTATCCTTCAAAGTTTTCAGCTGCTGTCTGTGAGTGGGGAGGCAAACCTGAGTTTTGAGGTCATCAAGTGATGCCTCCTCTGATATCTCCACATGTCCAACGAATCGCATCTCTGATCCAGGACATTCTGAAACAACAGGACCCACAAAAGCAAACATTAACATAACTGTTCTGTTGGCTAAAATGGTCAGACATACATGACATGAACCTTACTTGGTTTATAAAAAATATGGGTAACACTTTACAATAATAACATTAGTTAATGCATTAGGTATCATGATGTTTTCACAAGATTTATTAATCTGTTAATGTAAGTTAATAAAAATAGAATTGTTCATTGTTAGTTCATAATGCATTAACTTAAGTTAACATTCACAAATTTTGATTTGAAAAATGTTTTACTGTATGTTGAAATTAACATTAACCAAGATTTATAAATGCTGTAAAAGTATTGTTCATTGCTAGTTCACGTTAACTGAAGTTAACAAATACAAGCTTAGTGTAAAGCGTTCCCAAAATATGCTAAAAGTGTTTTTTATAAGAAACAATTATCAGGGTTCGTACAACTTTATAAGAGTGAAATTTAAGCAGTTTTCAAGCATTTTCATAACGAATTTTAATTATCCAATTCTAAAGATTACTTCACAAAAATGCTATGATCAAAAAGCATCCTCTGTGATTTAAAACATTGCCCAATCTATAATTTTTTTTTGAAACCCACAAACAGCTAATACAAAAATACTTAATACAATTAAAACCAAAGTCTTGCATTAACACACAGATGTGGTCGGAAGCACTGGTTATTTATAGGGCTTGAATGACCATGGGGAAAAACAATCCTGGTTACTGTAGTTACTTATTTATTTCCATGTAGAAAATCAAAAAGATATATAAAATAGATTTGGCTATTTTTAAAGAAAGTTTGTGTGTGTGTGTGTTTACTTCAAATAAAAGCAAAAATTCTACAACTGATATTTTGTTCCCAGCTAAAAGACGACTGCTTTGAAACATACAAGCTATTCAGTGACAAGATATAAGATGCATGTGGAATCTCACCTCTAAACCTGCACTTCTGCAGCAGAAATAAATGCAGTGTGATGGGATTGGTTTCCCCCACACCAGAGTAAGATGTGACAAATATCAGACCGATTTGAAGAATATTGTGTTTTGTGATCCAGCCTGATCTGACAGCTAAAATATATCAAGGATAAATGTATTCAACCAGGCTGGAGCACTTTGAACACGTAACACTGCTTATCAAGTCATGTCATCAAGTCATGTTTTCATTTAATGAGTTCATGGATGAAAAATTCATTCTAAATATACATTTATGTTAATCATATTAAAATTGGTAAATGTACCAACATATCAATAAAGCTGATGAACAAAAAACAATATTTACTTACAAATTATACTAAATAATTAAATGTAAAAGTCATGCAGGTGCATCTGTGATTATTATTTAATATGTTAATTTTGTTGCAGTACAACATTAAAGTCATAATTATATTACATTCACACACAATTGGTCCTATTAAACCGTCAAGCCTTATTTTCTTAATGTTAAACTGATGGGATTTGTATTTCTTGCATTGTTTTTTTAATTAGTTTTTTAATCATGCTCATTTACAATGTGGTGAAGTGCCACCTCCTCCTGTTCTGTGCCCCTGTGTCGCATTACTACAAGAATGTTTTGAATTACATGAGCATAAAGTGATTTCGGAGCACTTTGCGATCTCGATGCATGTTATAAAGAAAAACACATACGGACTAATAGCGAACCAAACTCGGACTCAGATCACAACCAAGATAGATGGAGTTTGTGTGGGCTGTTCACTGTTTGAAAACTGCTGTGACAGTTGAAAACAGTGGCCATGCTTGGACCATCTTAATCCAGACCATATTTAGGCCTACATTTATTTTATGAAATTGCAACCTTTTGGGGGGGTTTAATAAAATCGCACTGTGCCATATCGCGATTTCGATTGTATTTTGAATTAGAATTATTTTTATTATATTCTCAGCACTACATTTAAAATATGTAATTTATGGCATAAACTAAGTATTCATGCGATATTACAAATTAATTGTAAATTATTCCAAAGTAAATTCAAATTTTCACGGAATCTTTGTCTCAGCTTATACCTTCAGAATGGCATATAAGAGCTAAGCCATTCCTTCCGATGTGGAGCTCTGCGTAGGGCATCGATTTGGCTACCATATGTCTCCTTTTTCCAGCCTGTTGACAATGAAACACTCCGGCATGTTGATTGAAGCAGGTATAATTTCTTTGGAAATCTACCAAAGAGGACATGGAGACGCTCTCCCATGCTTACGAGACGCCACAAAAGACTATATAATATATATTTCAAATTCAAAATCATTTTAGATCTTTTTTTAACTGTCAACCTAAGGAAAAATAAAGCATTTTCAAGGAGCATATTAAAATTTAAACTATATTTCAAACCTAACTGTGAAAACCATAGCATTTTCCAATCTCTGTACGAACCCTGAATGACTAAATTTGAAAGCTCTTACCTGTGGTCAGCACCTCATTGATCTGAGACGCTTCTGCCGGGTTAAGCTCTGGAATGCAGGAGCTGTCAATCATATCCATGTACATCTTCACAGACAGCTTGAGGTAACCCTGAAGTTGAGGTAAGAGACAGAAGGTGTCTTTATGAAAAGGTTTCCCCCACTTTTTGACCAATAACATTTCCTGACATTTTCATGACTATAACAGTCATTCGTGTTTTCTGTATAAGGAATGATTTAAAATCATGTTTAAGAGGCTGCGTTTTCAAGTTAGCCGATTAAAGAGCAATTTAAAGGTGATTAAAGATGAGGTGTGTAACTTCTTCGTCACTTGTCACCAAATGGAGCTTTAAAAATAATGGATTTCAAACAAGTTTCCCCAGATACTATCCCATTTTCCACTGGTTGGATAAAAAGATAGCCCCACCCAAAACTCTCATATTGTATAACATATATGTTGCTGTGTAGGGCTGGTCAGGATGCTCAAACAAACAGAGCAATGTTTTGATAGCACTGCAGAGCTACAGATTTTCCGTCTTTAATAGAAATCCACCAACAAATGACTTACAGTTGGCATATTAAGCTGGAACAGGAGTAAATATTTTAACATAAAAATACAAATTTACTGAGCATTTAATGCATTTTTTTTTTTCAGGCCAAAATATTAAAAAAAAAAAAAAAAAAAAAAAAAAAAAAAAAAAAAAAAAAAAAAAAATCGCATTATTAAACTTTTGTCATGACAACTCTCTGAAAGATTTAGCATGTTGATGTAGATATGAACATATTGATAGAATATTGTTCTTGGTTGACTAGATCTTCTACGCTGCTGCAGCAGAGCAAGTACTCCGTACTTGGAACTGCTAGAACATACACAGACATACTGAGTTAAGAATGTGGACATGCTGCTGCACAATTAAGACTTAAATAGATTCCCGTGTAGCTGATCTAGACAGGTGGAGCTGGGGAGGAGGAGGGCTTCAGAGAAAACTCTCGCAGTGTGCGGCAGTCAAACCGGCTTACATGAAAACTGAGCAAATTGAAATGTTAGGCTAAGAGAGAGTACCGGATTACACGTAAAAGACCTATTAGCTTACACCATGTGAGCCATTTGGCTTGGAGGCGGATTGTCTATCAGATAACAAGTTCAAAGGACCTATCAGATTGCGCCAATTAGAGTTGCATGCCTGATATTTCCACTTTTCCTTGATGTGGCAACCTTGAAAAAGTTTTATTTCCTTTTCACGTAAGAAATGTTTGCAAAAGTGAGAATGTACCTTTGGAGGCAGTCGCCCCTCAACAAGCACCAGTGAGTCTCCATGGATGACCTTTGCCTCTTTCAGAGATGCATTCTGGGAAACAAGAGTAAAACATCATTAAAAAATTTGAAATTGTCACATGTAATTTAGAAATCAGTTGAGTAGTACAGACATTAAGATTATTATAAGATCCTACCTCATCAAAAAGGGGCTCTCCAATCTCCTCACACCAGTCCAGTCTCCTTAAGTGCCACGACTCACCTGGAGAGAGAGAGATAAATGTTCCAATAATAAATCTGAGATAGTCAGTTGGCCAACTAGGAACAGCAACATTGACTCAAACAATGGCGTGATTTTGTGGTGGGGCTATCTGTTTGACCCGGTTTCCACCTGGTATTACGATGAGTCTCGGGTGATCCGATCACATGTGGTCAGGTGAGACATCACTGTTTGCACCTGGTTGCTTAAATGCATCTCCTGTGACCACTTATGTTCATATTTGGAGGGGAGGGTCTCTTAGAGCCGCTCATAATCAGCAAAGTTTAAACTCTTGTTTTAGCACAGTGGTTGAATGACAGGTGAGGGTTGGCACTTCACTGCTGCCGGGACACATACAGGACGGATAAGCATTTACACCTCAGATGCGATGTGGTCACATGCGTTTTTGTGACCAGATCACAAAATGTTTTAAACCCCATTTAGACCTATATATAGGCCTGACCACATGTGATAGGATCACCCAAAACACACCTTAATACCAGGTGGAAATGGAGTCGTTGTTCAACTAAAGGAATGAGGGAGCTGTTTGAAATCAATGTTTATTTTTACAACTCCATTTGGTGACAATTGGCACCAAAATTACACAATTTGGCTTTAAAGGGTTAGTTCACCCAAAAATGAAAATTCTCTCATTTACTCACCCTCATGCCAACTAAGACATGTATGACTTTCATATTGACTTCAGCATCTTTTTGTAGCTTCAAAGGCCTGGTTACCATTCACTTGCATTGTATGGATCTACAGAGCTGAGATATTCTTCTAAAAATCTTTGTGTTCAGCAGAAGAAAGAAAGTCAAACAATTCTGGAATGGCATGAGGGTGAGTAAATGATGAGAGAATATTCATTTTTGGGTGAACTAACCCTTTAAATAGGCACATAAAAAGCTAACTTTTTTACCAAAGTTTTTACCTTCAAGTCTTGCCATCTGCAACATTTTCTTAAGGCACTGGAATAAGAACCAGAATTTTAAAACATGTTATTTCTAAAGTTCTTTATCAGAAGTCACAGCACACAATTCCTATAAAATTGAGATAGCTCACCTCTTTGACAGTTAGAGACTCCTCTACAATAATCTGCAGCTCCTGACCAACTGAGGGCGCTAGACCAACACTGAAGTACAAGAACAACTGCAAAGGGGATATGGGCAGAAAAACTGAAACCTGGCTCCATTTTTATGGGTATTTTGTCAATACGCATTAAAGGAATAATTCACCCAAAAATGAAAATTCTGTCATCATTTACTCACCATGTCTTTCCAAAGCCATTTAGCTTTGTTTCTTTCATGGAACGCAATGGAAGAAATGTTCACTTTGCTCTTTCCCATTCATTGACAACACAGTGATTAGGAATAGTCAAGCTCCAAAAAGTACAAAAAAGTACATAAATGCAGTCCATATGACCTATGCACTGTATGATATAAGTCTTAGGAATCAATTCAATAGCTTTGAATGTGAAACAGGCCAAAATGTAAATAATTATGTACTAAAAAAAAATCTGAAATCTCATTTTCATGTCTGCATTTCCAAAACAGTACAAATGCAATTTGGTGCCACTGATGTCATATTTCATGCACAAAAGTGATTTGAAAGTGAAAGCGTTGAAGAATGACTTTAAACTTTACTCACACATACAGCTATTGTATGGCTTTAGAAGACTTGGAATATAGCGCACAAGTCATATGGGCTACATTCACAGTGATTTTATTGAGCTTTTTTGTCATTTTTGGAGCTCAACTGCCCCTGGTCACTGTATTCTTTTGTTGTATGAAAAAGAGCAATGTGAACATTCTTCAAAATATCTTCTTTTGTGTTCCATGGACAAAATAACAGAGGGTGAGGGAATGGTTGCAGAATTTTCATCTTTAGGTGAAATATCTTTTTAAATTCACATGCACCTGTGTTGCTGTTGCAGCTGGTCCTGGGCACAGGTAGAGTGCAGTCATCAACCTGATCCCTGCATCACGAACACTCAAATGCTCATACACTAGAACAGATAAACACACGTTTAATATGTAAAACCTTTAGAGTGATCACATTAGCAGGTTAGAGAGTGATGCTGGTCACTTTTTGATAATGTACCTGGAGGTAAAAGTTTTCCAGTTCGGTCCATTTGTCTTAGACAGCATTCAATATCTATCCAAGAATAAAAGGCAGAAACAATCATTATGACAGAACTTTAAATGCAGTCTTCCTCTAGATCAGTAGTTTTCAACCTTTACAGAATCAAGGACCCCAATTTTAAAAAGCTAGATTTTCACAGTAACACTTTCATTCAAAGAACTTTCATGTAAAACATTCATTTTAAAGTATCATTGGGTGTTATTGGGTATTATTGTGTGTTGTTACCACTTAGCTCATCCTGTAGGTGAAGCTCCTCCAGAGCTCTCTCCTTCACCTCTGCAAGCAGCTGCAAGAATCACACACACCAAGTCCACCACGGTGTAAAATGTTTGAAACCACGAACAAGTCTGTATCCAAGTGTGTATATATGTGCTCACTTACCATGTTTCCTGAAGCAGAGACTTTACTCCTTTTCTTCTCCTGCTCCTCGTACTTATCTTCCTCCATTCCACTCTGTGGGCAAAACTCCACGTGCAGCCACCGGCAGTCAGACGGTGTTGTCACGGTAACTATGTCACCGCTGAAGCTGAAGATGCTATGGCAGAGGAGGGTTATAGAATTACTAAACATACATGTCTACTAATCCAGTATCATTATAGTAACAATATTGTATTACCTTAAATAAAACTACCCAATTAAATTCAATTGTTACTTAACATGTAAAAGTAAGACTGTCAAATTATCATTCGAAAAATTATTTGAATTCATGTTAAAAATGCTAATTAAAATGCTAAAATGAGTATTACATTTTCGGATGTGTGCCAAGCACTGACAATGAATTGTGCGTTGTTCAGGCCGTTCAAATTCTTGAGCTAAAAGAGACACTGTCCAATTAATAAAATAGAATGCTGGTGTCTCAAGAAATCTTAAATGCATCATTACTACTCAAGACCATGAAAAAACATCAAGACAAGGCGCAACAGACAAAGACATCTGTCTAGCGCATGCTTGGATAGAAACAGACAAATGTGTTTTGAGTGAACGTTCAGTGGAGGTTGTGTTTTGACTATGCCTTGGCTTTCTCTTATGAGCGTCCAATGCATAACCATTAGGAATGAGTATACAACTGTATATAATGAAAAACACTGTGATATCACCGGTATTATGACGCTTAAGTCTGTAGTAGTACTATGGCACCGGAATAGGATAATGTGCAACACAAAGTTAACATAAAACCATCTATTGAAGCATTTCTTTTCTCATTTGACTTCTTAATTAATATTTAAGAATATGACATGGCTAAAGCTTTCACTTTATAATTGTATGCACTTTTCACAGTCAGATATGTTCTTTGCATTAAACAATTGCTACAACACAGTGCTTACTGGTTTATAATGATTCATTGCACCCCCTTGTGGACGTAGGAGACGATATCAATTTAAAAACAAGTTGTCTTGTCATGTAGTTTAAAGTATAGTTTGACCCTTCTCTTTAGTAGCAATCGAACAGTGCTTTGGCAATGTCACCACTTATGTCAAACACGGAAGTGGTGGCAAAAATCACGTGTAAAAAGTAAACTTTTATAGGATTACACTGTTGAAAAATGATTCCGAGGGCTCTAGTTGACGGCTGTGGCTTCAAGCCATCAAACAGAGCTGACTGGACTGAGGAGATAATTTCAACTGACAATTTTGCAGCATAAATTTATATGAACATGATTACATGTTTGTTATTAACTCATATCATTATAGTAATTGTATCGCTAAGAATATGTTCGTATTTATGATGGTTTTGTGTCATACTTTTGTTTAATCCTCTAATCTGTCAAATCTAAAGCAACAATCAGTGAGCTTTCTGCCACCACACTGCAAATGCGCTGATATTTAGATAAATGATTGGTTTGTAGACCTTATTCACAGTAGCGCCATGTTTGATTTTTAATGGGAATGGAAACGAGGCTGTGAGGGATAGATTTACCATTTCTTGGCATGCATGGTATAAAACTGTAAAAAGCTCCTAGATCCCCATCTGATTTGCCACAACTCATGTTGTCTGGAATTTGTTGTCTAACGAGTGTCCTTGAAAAGATTTTTCAATGTTTTGTACACGGAACGATCCAAAAACACTTTAAACTGCAGAATATCTGTACATCTATCCCGCACAGCATTATCTTCATTGTTCATTCAAAATCAAAGATACCGCTGCTGTGAATAAGGTCTAGCAAGTGCTGAATAACTTTTTTTTCTTGGCAGATACCTTTAACAAAGGGCAGTTCATTTAAAAATAAAATTTCTGTCATCACTGCTCACCCTTGAGTCTGAATTAATTTTTATCTGCCATGGAACAAAAAAGGAGATGTTAAGCAAAAGGTTTAGTCTCAGTCACCATTCAATATGACTGCATCTTGTTTTTCATTCAACGAAAGTGAATGGTGAAATCTCCTCCATATTTCAGTGGATATCAAAAAGTCAAACAGGTTTGCAAAAGCATGAAGTTAAGTGATGACAATTGTAATTTGTGAGTGAAATCTCTCAAATTAAAACTCATCAGTTACCTTAAAAATGGCCATTTAAAATTGACAAGCTGTATTGAAAATGTTAACAGATTAAATTACGAAAGCGAGGGAGAGATGCTGTGCTGCTGCTTTCCCCTGAATTGGTCTGAATAACTGGCAGCATCGTGCAGGCTGCTCTGTCTTGTCTGTCCGTGCACTGTCAGTGTCCTCTTTGCTCCGCAATGTTATCACTGCATGAGAAAAGTGACGTGTGGCGTGAGAACATGAGAACAGTGTCAATTGCGTTGGCAGCCCTAGATCTAGAGAGATGGACATGAGGTATAACAGGCATAACTCTGCAGCTGAATAATTCTGGTAGCTTTACAATTATTGTCAAAGGTAGTGTAAAATAAGGAAGTGCAACGATCTGAAAGGCGTCAAATGCTCCAACCTTGCGCGCATGCAAATTGTAATGTTGTATTGACAGCTTTGACGATCTTAAGCAGGAGCAGCTGTGTTAGAAATACAAACTATCTGCATTTGCATTTCGGATTAACAGGTTATAACATCGTAATAAATTCAGCAAAAATGCGCTTCTCAGCACTCGCTCACACTAAGCTGAAGCATCAGGTGCTAAATGATGGATGCACGAGAGATGATTTTCACTTGCGAGTCGCGCAGTTTCTGCTGTTTTAAGCGTCTCTATTCAAGCCCCAAAATTTAATACCTCAGCAAATGAAATGTAAGACTTCTTGCAATTTAAGACTTTATAGTCTCTAATGATGTTTTACACAAATTGATTATTTTATGTAATTTACGCTGTAATGGCGAAAAAAATCCAGCAGGACATGCTGGCGCGTCCATCGACCCCAGAGGGTTAAATAATGTCTATAAAATTTAACACCACAAGTTTTGTTTGGGACACTATATATTCACCAGTAGAGCACTATAATCTATATAAAATATACTACAGAAGTGCTTCCTTTACCTGCTGTCCAGTTCCTCTGGCTGCAGAAGCAGCAGAGCATCCCCATCCTTTAGTGACAGCTCTCTCAGTGTCCTCTTCATGTCTTGAGGTGGGAACACCCTCCAGCCACTCGCTCCACCCCCACTGGGCCCTGGGCGGCTCTGTTCCAGGCATAGAAGGGCCTCTTGAGGCCCTAGAACCTCAAGCACTGTGCCCAGTGTTGCCCCACCAGCAAATCCCTTCATGGAACGCACCAGTCCAGATCCATCAGTGTCTCCGACCCCTAACCCATCCCCACACTCTAGCTCTTCCACAGAGGGGCGCAAAACGGTCAGCAAAACAGGCTCCCATTCAGCGCCTGTCTGTACAGCAACACCATTAACCTGAAAGAAAAACAGAGAAAATGAAATAAAAAATCTTTTAAATGACAAGCCTCCAAATTAATTTTGATGTAGAAACACACGTATTATAAAATAAGACCACATCATATAGATTTGAACTATGTAGGATCTGACTAGCCAGGCAGAAGGAAATTAATAAGAATTACACCAAGATGGCCTATCGTTCCAGGGAATTCCTGTAAATATTAAGAAGCCACAAAACAAGGGAGGGTGTCCAGAAAAACCCAACCTTTACCCCAAACCCCCACAACTGGCAAGCACATTCCAGAGAAAGAACAGTGACCATATTAGCCTGAGATTTCCAGAAATAATAAGTAGTATCTCTTTTGAGTGGGAAAACTGACAAAACTTAAGAACAGAGACTCAATCACATTCAGAAGAAGGGATAGAAAGATGATCACATGGTATCTGAAAAGCCACCTCTATTTGGCTTAGAGCCTGTTCGGGGTGTGACCAGACAGAAAAGGCTAAAAAGACCAGTCAAACAGAGTTCTCTTATCTGCTCTATGTCTCACACATGTGACAGGGAGTCACAAAGCCCTGTCTGATCATTCCAGCACTAAACTTTCCAGCATCCATGATCTTAACAGAGGTCCAAAACATCAACGGAGAACAACCAGATCTTTCTACGGATCCAGCCAAAGCATCGCAACGAAATGGAAGTACACCTCAAAACTTTTTCTAGAAAGTGCTGGTGTTTTATTTAAATACTTCAGATAACCCGATTGCAAACGTAAGGTATACTAAATGAAGTATCAATGGTTCATGGCATAGGCTATACACCTCATAAAGTTACATTTTCTCTGTTACAGATAATTTCTATTCACCTTCTGTTACAGCTCACTCACCAAACTGTTTTTATGTGTCTACGTGTTTTAGTTTAGTTTGATGTTTTAGATTAGCAAATAATTCTTGTTTGTATTCAAAGAGGACATGACTGGTATATTTTGATAATCTCGTCAATTGATCCTTAATGATCTAAGCTCCGTTCTCAAACAATATTTCAACATATTTGTGACAATATTTTCAATGGCCATGAGAACAGTATTACTCCAAAGAGTTAACAGATGCATCCTATAAACTTAGCGTGATGAACCTTCCAACCTACCAATATTCCCTGAATTAATCAGAATTCCCTTCTTGAGCTAAAATTCCTCACAAAAAAAAAATTGTGGCCAGATACAATGATCCTGTTGTATTAACATATTAAATTGTGGAGAATTTTTATTCAGAATTCTAATCTAATCATTTGTAATTTATCCTTCATATAATGGTGGTCGAACGTGGCCAAGATTCCTAAACTAATTTACATATAAAATCCTACATATTATTGGTGGATAAATTTGGGCATGTTTAAATCTGCTAATTACATTTAGCATTCCATTATACAATTCTTATATAGTATTGGTGATGAATGCTAGCAGTTGTCACAAAGTCTTTAAATTCCTACAATTATTAAAGGAATAATTCACCCAAAAATGTAAATACTGCTATCATTTACTCACCATCATGCCATTCCAAACCCATATGACTTACTTTCTACCATGGAAAACAAAAGGAGCAATTCTGAAGAATGTTCATGCTGCTTTTTCCAAACACTGAGAGTGAATGGGGACATTGTCAAGCTCTACAACTGACATGAAAAAAACATTGTTTTGGTAATGCCACAAGTTGTGCTTCGGCTCTGCTCCTCTGGATGGCTGAATGTGGTTCGAGGCCACATTCAGCCGAAAAAAGGAAAATATGGATTTTCGAAAACATGTTATCCGAGCAGGTAAGTGCCATATCTTATGCTGTTGTTTTGACTTATTGGAAACATTGATGTTTTGAAATAAATTAAGTTACAAAAGTTAGGCAACGTTCGATAACACTAGACATAAAGATAGTCTGATAAGGTCAAACGTTGTAAAATTTGTATAACTGCAGGATATTCTGGCCAAACAGACCACAGCAGTAACTAATTTATAGATTGTCATTGTTACCAACCAGTGGTCAACATCATTTCAAGACTCACATGTCCTTGGCAAGCCTAGGACTAAATAATTTATTTATATAAATTATTGCCATTATAAAGAAAATATTCTATAACATTGTTCATAGTTCATTTTTGGGTGAACTATTCCTTTAAGAGCATTCCCAGCATTAGCCACCAGGAGGTGCCACTGTTTAAGTAGTTTCTCACCTCTCTTCCATTCCACACAAAGAGATCAGAGCCATTACACACTCCTGCACTGTACAGGGATATCTGGTCATCTGGAATAACACAAGAGATATGAATTATCACCAAGAATCACTAAATTGGAACATGTAGCTGGAAGTGAGTGATTAAGAAGTGCGTTTGTGAGTGCTAATGAAGGATGAAAGAGTGTGCTTACTGGTCAGTGTATCATATAAATGTAACCCAGCTGGGACATTCTTAGCCAAAGTCAGTGCCATGTCTCCTTCCCAAAGATCCTGCATCTACAAACAAAGTTGGTCAAAGTTTACAAAGAGTTCAAAACATAAGTCTCCTCCATCTTGCCTATATTTGACTACAGTCTCTAACAGTCTCTTTGTGCTTCAAAGTCTTTACTTCATTTGGTAGTCCTAGAAGACAGAATTTTCATTTTTGGGTGAACCATCCCAACATTGAAAATTCTCAAGACATTTACTCACACTTCCTGCCATCCAAAATGTGTAAGACTTTCTTTCTTTTGCTGAACACACACAAAGCTTTTAGATGAATATCTCAGCTTTGTAGGTCCATACAATACAAGTGAATGGTGGCCAGAACTTTGTTCTGAAGAATGTGCAAGATTTAAGGATTTAAATATTGATCTTTTTCCTCACCCACACCTGTCTTATTGCTTCTGAAGACATGGATTTAACCACTGATTACTTTTATGCTGCATTTGTGCTTTTTGGACCTTCAAAGTTCTGGCCACCAATCACTTACATTGTATGGACCTACTGAGCTGAGATATTCTTCAAAAAATATTTTTGCTCAGCAGTAAAGTCAGTCATACACATCTGGGATGGCAAGAGGGTGAGTAAATTATGGGAATTGTCATTTTTGGGTGCACTATACCTTTAATATGGCTATGGTGGGATGTGCAGTGACCAATTATAGATAAATCACCTGGTAAATGGCCAATCGCAGGTCTCCCACAGTCTTTCTGCGGTCAAATGTGACTGTGATCATCGAGTCTTTGTCCGGGGCAATAGGGTGCAGGGCTCCATTTTGGCAGTGGTAATAAGGGGCCAAATGCAGTCGCACATCAATGCTGTTACTGCTGGCATCAAACTCGGCTCTACAGGAAACACAGAAGAGTTTGAAATAGCACAAAATGTGCCATGCTGGTGTGTGAGTGTATTTATTTGTATATGTGAAGCCACCTTTTCTGCTGCAGTCTTGCATTCTCCTCTTGCACCATCTCCAGCAGGTGAGGAGGCACTTTGTATGCAGGGTTTCCTATGGCTGTTTAACACAACGAAAAAAGGCTCCTTTGTATGAACATTTACCAGTGAAACAAATGAATTTTTACCACCCATGCACATCCAGGGTCCAAACTTTAAATGTGCCAAGCAATAAAGGCGATTCAAATTTGTATTTAGCTAGTAATAAAGCAAAAGAAATAGCAAAATAATGCATGGTTTTGTTTGCACATATATACACACATCATACCTTCTAAAGGTCTCTTCATAGTTGTCTTCCTGTAGAAGAGCATGTAGGCACTCTCTTTTCCCTGAAACTGTTTCTCTATGTCCTTCTCTGTAATGGCTGTCACAATGGAGTCATTCAGGTCAAACCAATGACAACCGCCACCAGCAGCAAAGTTGTCTCCTGTTTCTGGCTCCATGTTCTCTGGACTGCAATTGGCTGGGGTTGGACTGGTTGGTTCTGTTGAACTGGGCTCTGTTGTCACAGGACCAGCAGTCTTCAGAGCTACACGGGTTCCATTGGACAACAGCATAAACACTTCAGGGTGGTTCTGGAGAAACTGGAGGATAACAAAGTTGTGAACTTTCAGCAGGACGCTACTCAATACAGCCATGTTGTGAAGTTTTGTTCCTTTTTATCAAAAAAATTAATAATAGTAATCTGTTTGAATAGTGTGAAGTATGCAGTAGAACTTCAAAAGCCCAACCTTGCTGATGGGGCCGTACTGTTTTTTGTATTTTTTACTCCATGGTGTGCCAGTTTTATTCATCAGCTTTTGGCCTAGCTGGTCCACAAGCACACATTCAGACTCCTCCTGAGAAAAGGAAATGAAATTCAGTATTTTTAAAGAACAAATCATTACATATTTATTACTGTTGTCCTTGTCAAAAGTTTACAGTGCATCCAAAATATTGTTCCATTTAATTGAGCTTAGTGGTGTTTCTACTTATCCACTAAACGAATAGTCGATTAGTGAGCTCAACCAGTTTATCTATGTTCTTAGACATGGTTTTAGCATTCTGACTGCATGCTGTGCTTTGCAGCAGGTTACACTTAACTACTAAAAACAACTTAAAACACCTTGTACAGCTGCGATCTCTAATGCGTACCTGAGCCAGAATGGCAGTAAGAATAGAGAGTGGATCCTCGGTCTCTAAAGAATTCCCACTCTCATTCTTTATTTCGCTGTTTTTGACCTCTTGTCTCTGGGTCTTCATTTTTACCTCTTCCTCCTGAGGACAAATCACATATCACAAAAAGAGACAAATGAGATCAGAGTGTTGGGGAAGCTACATTAAAACTGTAGCTTTCAAAGCTGCATTCAAGCTACTCATAACTTAAAAGGAGCTAAACTACAGTCAAGCTATCCTTTAAAAAAGTAGTAAGTTACACTACAGGTTACGACCAAAAAATAGCTTACTATATTGAAACTTTATTTTAAATATCAGATATGATGGTATTATTTAATAATTATGCAGAAGAGAATTTGTCAGGCACCAATACAATGATGATCTCAATTAGGGTGAGATTAAACGATTAAACTGGCAACATTAAAGGTGCAATCAGTAATTTTTTAATTATGTCGAAGTGGCTTACATTGACATCTAGTGTCCTGGATGCTGCATCATTCAAACACAGTAGTTTTTTGTTACCAATGCCATTGTACAAATTCACTATGCTAAGTAGCCAATTTAAACCATGAATTACAGTGTCCAATACCAGGGCAGTTACTTAGATTAAGATTTTTTTTTTGACAACACCTTAATTCAGTGCGCTTAATATATTAAAAAAAATATTATTTGTTAAAATTAACATAAACAATTCCCAGAACGTAATAAGTAATATTTCTTCTGAGCAATTAAAGCTTGAAGTACCACCTGTTTTCAGCAGGGGGCTGTAAACGAAACTTCAGCTGTATAGGCAACCCACAGCTGTACAGAGAACAAACCACACAGCCTTGCTTGACACGCGTTCTTGCATTCAGACACAGCTTGACCGAGCACAATTCCGAATGCAGGGATCTCGAGACGTGTTTTTCTACGTTTCAAACTGTTTAACTTGACACAGCGACCTAAAAAGCTGTGTTTATGATGCTACTCAACTGAAAGCGTCTGTCTGACACAGTATATGTGCCCTAAAAAACCCTTATAATAAATCTATCAAGGACAGATTGACAAATTTAATTGCAGAATGGAATTCTGTGGACTGTAGGCCAATGATAGGATTTGTCTTCGTGCTTCACTCATCTGCAACAATAATAAATACATTTTAATTATCAGAATAATATTTATAATATATATATTATTTATATTATATATTAAATTACTGTTATTTGAGGGCCTTTCTCAGCAAATATTTACAGGTATATGCGATTAATTGCGATAAATTAATTGGTAAATCATGCAATAAATTTGATTAAAATTGTAATCGATTGATAGTCCTAAAGGTATCATTTAAATGCATCATATACTAAATTGGACAATGAAATAAATTAAACTTAATAAAACTATAAAACACTCCACGTTACACAGACAAAAACATAAAACAGAAGCAATTCATTAAATATTTCCCTTTTTAAAAAAAGACGACGCACTGACTTTAACACAGGGGCTCAAGTAAACCAGTCAAAAGTTTTTTTAAACATTGTTCATTTACAAGACAGTCCCTTTAAACCAATTCACTTTTTTTGTACTTCCAAACCCCAAAATATAAGAGAGAGGATGTTTTAGGTGAGCACATTTCATTACATCCAAAATGTAGCGTTTTGTGATGCTACAACGCTACTCGCTGGAAACAGCATCTCATTTTTAGAAAGCTACAGTGTTGTGAAAATAGCCGAGCAACTGTCATGCTACTGAAAAAGGTAGTTAAAATTAGTAGCATCACTACTTTTAGTTATTCCTTAATACTGGATCCCACTGCAAACACAATCCAAAAAGCAAAGCAAAATAATCCAAATGGAAAAACTGGGTTCGCATTCCCACTTAGGTGATTGCAGAAAAAAAAAAACTTTAGAAATACAACATTTTATTTTACCAATAAAAAGCCCATATACATACAGAACAAATGCACAAGACATCTTTGTTATGCGATATTCATTATCTTCTAAACTCGATGTGGTAAATTAAATGTGTAGTCACAAAATCAGACCCTACCCCACACAGAATCTGATCACAAGTGGTCGAAGGAGACGCATTTGATATCCATGTTTATACCAGGCATAAACAGGGCCATACATAAAGAGATAAAGGTTTTAAAATATACCTTGGTTTTAAAACGGACGGTTATCATATTGTTGAAATCTTCTTATTGACAGTATTGCATGAATATAAAGACAGATTTTTCCGCCTCCACAGAAGTTGAAGTCCGCTGTCTGGAATTACTTGGCTATGTAAAAGACCCAAGAGGCACCATCAATGTTGAGGTTTACCCAGTCTGTAAAGTTTGCCGCAAAAGATTATCGGCTCAGGCAGGAAACACTTCAAAACTTAAGCACCATCCCATGGAATTTGCAGAGACAAATGTAAGTGGAAATACAGTACACAGGATAATAAATTATAGCCCGTATCATAAAAACACCAGATTCAAATGTAGTTTTGCATGATTTGTAATGACTAGTTAGGCTGAAGTTATGTTTATGCTTTAAGAAAACCAAAATAAAGTTCAGGAATTGGTTATAACTGATATATTTATCTGTGTGTTTATCAGAAATAGCCTATTTCATAACTATATATTGAACTGCTTTTAATATCATCAATTCACCTAAATACAGTGAAACCGAATATCATGGTCATTTTTGGGACGGTTATCATACCGTGAAAATGTCATACCGTTACACCCCTAATAGAGATTGCAATGATACAGACACTTACCGGTACCTCCCAATGGCCAAGTTGATCGATGTCTTTGATGTAGACGTGATAATGGCCTCCGTAACAACCTCCTTTGTGTATGATGACAGAGAAGAGCTCGTAAGAATACTCCGAGTCTGGCCAATTGTTCTGTTACAAAACACAGCACATGGTTATTAACTGTGGTCATCATAACACTCTGAACTCAGCTTCTTTATCTAATGTTCAACTATTGATTTCTAGCTAAAAAGTACAAAAATTATTCACATCAGCTGCTAACAAAGTAAAACTGAGCCTGCAGTGCAGGGATTCATAAACTTGTGTTTTGGATCCCCACCAATTACTCACACATAACTAACTTAATTGGCAATAATTTGGAAAATGTGTGTTATAAGGCTGGCTAAGCTCTGGTACCTGATCACAAAACGCTCGAAGGTTGAATGTAAGAGGGAAAACATAGCTTCCTGTTTCTTTGTAGCGCTCACACTTGGCAAAGTCAAAGTTGAACCTCAACAGAGAAATGGTCAGGAAAGGTGGGAGCTTTTTCAGTTTAGCCGACTGCAACAGAAGAAGACACAGTTGAGCAGGTTTACAACGGATTTCAACTACAGCAACCTCACATGGACACGTAGCTAGAATAGTGGCTTGGTGCCATTCAGATATCAAATACAAATATACACCAGTTTAAAGTTTCAAAACACTTGAATTAATTTGTAACTTTTTATTTTAAAAAGCTTTCGATTTTAATGATTGGTATCAGTTTCAGACAAATATGAATTGTGTCTGTGTATGAATACCTTTACAAAACAAAAAAATGTCAAAGTTTTGATAAAATTGTCCTTGAAATTAATGATAGCATGGGAAAATAAGCCCAGCACACACAGAAAGTGGCCTGCATACATATAAACTTCAATACAGTCGAAAAAGCATCACAGGTGTTTTCTTCATGACATTGGTAAAGAGAATGGCCAGTGTACAAAGCTGTAATCAAGGCAAAACATGGTTACTTTGACGAATCTAAAATATCAATACATGAAGATAAAATATAATTCCCATACTACCAAATGTATCATTTACGGTTTTGAAAGCTTTATTTTTTTTTAAATGTGGAAAACTGTAATAATTGATAGAGATCAAGCGACAGTGGATTTTGCCGATTCAGTTACCGACAAGGTGTTGGAAAATGCCGATAACAAATAATCAGTCTGGTCTGCATTTCCCAAAAGCATCGCAAGCTTAAGTTGAACGTAGAGGCAGTTGGTGCCAATGGTTTCTACGATCTGTTTTGGGAAATGCAGCCCTGAGAGTTTCAATTGTTTTATAGAATGTTAAAGTTCCAAATTGAGTAAAATCCCAGATACACTACATTGCGCAACCAAAATACCAATAATAATAAATAATAATTTAATATTTGGAGCATAATGTGGTACAATGAACAGGCCCAAAATGCACTTATTTTGGGACTTTTATTTTGAAATGACTGAGGCTTGGCTCCGTTACAATGCACAAATAAAGTATGAACAAAATTAAGTTTTTTATAGCCTATATACATACACCATATTAAGGATTTTGTGTGTATGTGTGATATACACCTTGCATTCAGAAAGTATTCAGAACCCTTCATTTTTTTTTCACATCAAGATACACCCCATACGCCATAATAATGAAGAAAATAAACCTGATTTTTTCTAAAAAATAGTTATATATAGTTATAAAAACTGAAATATCACATTGACATAAGTATTCAGACCCTTTGCTATGACACTTGAAATTTAGCTCAGGTGCATCCCATTTCTCTGGATCATCTTTTAGATGTTTCTACACTTTGATTGGAGTCCACCTGTGGCAAATACAATTGATTGGTCATGATTTAAAAAAGGCACACACCTGTCTATATATTACTGCCTGCAGAGCTCAGAGACAGCAGTGTGAGGCGGTACAGATCTGGGGAATACTACACAAATATTTCGGCTTCACATTGAAGGTTCCCAAGAGAACAGTAACCTTCATAATTATTAAACTTAGCAATTGGGGAGAAGAGCCTTGGTAAGAGAGGTGACCAAGAACCCGATGGTCACTCTGGTTGAGCTCCAGAGATCATGTGTGGAGATGGGAGAAACTTGCAGAAGGACAACCATCACTGCAACACTCCACCGATCAGGGTTTTATGGCAGAGTGGTCAGACAGAAGCCTCTCCTCAGTGCAAGACACATGAAAGCCTGCTTGGAATTTGCAAAAAAAAAAAAAAAAAAAGCCCCTAAAGGACTCCCAGACTTTAATGAAACAAAAATTTAACTGTTTGGCCTCAATTTAAAGCATCATGTCTAGAGGAAACCAGGCACTGCTCATCACATGCGCAATACCATCCCAAAGGCGAAGCATGGTGGTGGTAGCAACTTGCTGTTGTGTGCTTTCAGCAGCAAGGACTGGGGGACTGGTCAGGGTTGAAGGAAAGCTGAATGCAGCAACAGTACAATGGCCCTAAGCACACCGGCAAGACAATGCAAGAGTAGTTTAGGGACAACTCCGTGAATGTCCCCGAGTGGCCCAGCCAGAGCCCGGACTTGAACCCAATAGAACATTTCTGGAGAGACCTGAAAATGGTTGTCCACTGATGGACCTCATCCAACCTGACAGAGCTTGAGAGGATCTGCAGAGAATAATGGCAGAGAATTCCCAATGCCAGGTGTGCAAAGCTCATCACATCATATACAAAAAGATTTGAGGCTGTAATCACTGCCAAAGGTACTGAATTAAGTGTCTCAATTCTTATGTCAATGTGAAATGTCAGTATTTTGTTTATAATAAATTTACAAAGTAATCAAAAATCTGTTTTTTGCTTTGTCATTATGGGGTATGGAGAGTAGATTGATGTAAAAATGAAAAAATAATAATAATTTTAAGCATTTTAGCATAATGCTGCAACATAACAAATGTGAGAAAAATTAAGGGGTCTAAATACTTTCTGAATGCACTGTGTATATACATTGCATCAAACAAGGATGTTTGTTATTATTTATTTATGCACTTGGCAGATACTTTTATCCAAAGCAACTTACAGTGCATTCAAGATATACATCAGTTTATGTGTTCCCTGAGAATTGAACCCATGATCTTGGTGTTGCTAGTGCCATGCTTTACCAGTTGAGCTACACAAACAAATTGTGTCAATTTAGAACAATTACCTCATTTAAATAACAAAATTAACATTGAAGTTAGGATAAAAATATGGATAAATGCTATCAGCCCATAACTGTTTTTATTTCACCGCTAAAGGCCACTGTTATACTGTAGAACCAAGGCGTTCTAACTGTAGAATCCTCCAGCATCGCCAAAAGAGGAACACGGAGGAAGAAAAAAAATATTAGCAACTTTAATCGATAATTCCAAAAAGCAACTATCTGCACCAATTAATCTATAAAACTGATATATCAGTCTAGCTCTAATAATGAATAATGAGCAGATGTATCAAAACTTTTAGCGGTAGAGTGTATATGTTTGACATTTAAGAATTATGTTAAATCTGCATATGGCCTAAAAAAAGTCAGATAAATCTGTGGTTTAAGTCTAAGAGGTGACTGACCTTAGCGGCCCTGACAAGCTGGTTACACTTGCTGCAGCGGTACAGGTTATTACCCTCAAAAAACTCCTCCTCCACAAACATGTTCCACAACGCCTCTTCTAATCCACTCACACCCCGCACTGACACTGTCAGGTCCAGAAAGTCCTCCTAAGAAAGAGACAGATGGACTCGAATGGAGTAGACTGCCAGCAGTAAAGAGAACTGACATGCATTGAGGCTAGAAAAAGGTTTCAGACAGGACGGCTAGAAAATACACCAAACACATGACCACCCTCCAATCTGACCTGTCTCTCACTAATATTGCCACACTCCTTGCAGGTGATCTGGTTGACCAGCGTCCCATGGTACAGGCGGTGTATGAGACTACTGCCGGTAGTGCCCACTAAAGAGCTTTCCAAAGCACTAAACAGGATCCGGTTTAGCTCCTGCACATCCTGCTGACCCATTTCCTAAAGACAAATCCAAAAGTATAAGATGCAAAACCAACTTATAGATTATTCAAAGAACATACCTCTCATAAAAACATCTGCTATTTGCAATATTCCTTTAAGGATCTGGGCTGCTAACACAAAGGTTTTGGGTTAAAATCAGAGTATGCAGGGGTCAGGAAAATAAGGGTTACCAAAAACAACCCCAATCCATCACCACTTTGCCTCGAGCAAGGCACTTTGGTTGCATCATTTAGCAGATGATTTTACCTAAAGTGACCTTTGTGACCCTTGTGTTAGCAGTCCACATCTTGCACCATTAGGGTACCACTTAACCCCAGGTTACTGCAAAGGGACTGTCTCTGCAATTATTTGCTGATGGAAGAACAGCTCTATCTAAACTGCAAGTAAGTAAAGATCTTAAAAGTCTTTGTACCTCATTGTTGGTCCAGCCAAAACTGTCTGTCAGGTCTGTAGTGGAGGCCGTCTGGTTGTCCACCAGCAGTAGATGAGCAAACAGTCTCTGGAGCTCCAGAGGAATCAGGCGAACCTGAAGTAACAGGAAATTTCTATCCATCTGCCCCTTTCACACACTTGCAAAGCTTTCCATTAATCTCCAAAGACCTACTAACTGATTCATATACCATGGTATTTACATGGTACTCCAAGGTGTTTCCAAGGACACCATGGTGTTATCATGGTATAAGTTTCAAACCTGCATGACTTTGTTTAGCGCAACAAACAATGCAAGTTCTCCCATTGTATCATATACTCACCCGCATGCCATCCCAGATTTTTTGGAAAGAACATATCAGCACCGTAGGTCCATACAATTCAAGTGAATGGAGACCAAAATTTCGAAGCTCCAAAGAGCACATACATGTAATTCATAAGTCTCCAGTGGTTTAACCCATGTCTTCTGAAGCAATCTAATCACTTTTAGCTGAGAACAGATGAAAATATTTTCCACTGTACAGCTGTGCAGTTTCTAGGCACGATCATAATTTCAAGCTTGATTACACTTCTTAGTGCCTAATGTATGCATAGAGCGCTAGATGGCGTATTGGAGCTTAAAAATCACGATTGCCAAGGAGACTATAGATGTCAAGATTTATAGTTGAAAATAAGTTTTATTTTGGCCTGTTCTCATCCAAAACTGATTAGATTGCTTCAGAAGACATGAATTAAACCACAGGAGTCTTATGGATTACTTTTATACTGCCTTTATTTGTGGAGATTTAAAGTTATGGTCACCATTCATTTGTATTTTATGGACCTACAAAGCTGAGATATTCTTCTAAAAATCTGTGTGTGTTCAGCAGAAGACAGCCTTCTTGGATGGCACGAGGGCGAACTATTCCTTTAAATTTCGGGTCTCATATGTATTTAGAAGACTTGGCATATGAAGCACAAGCTACGAATGGACTACGGTTATGACACGTTTAGGTTCTTTTTTAAGCTTTAAAGAGAGTCATGATAAAATGCCATGAGGGTGAGAAAATTATATCAGAATTTTCATTTTTAATCAACTATTCCTTTCGTATACACACCTTTGCATCTGGTTTGTCCTTGTCAGTCAGACATCCTAATTCATCTGTTCCAAGGCAGAATAGCTCCTCTATGACAGACAGTCACAAGAAATGAGTAAAAACAGTAACCGTGATAAATATCACTACATTCCCTTTCTTTTTCAACATCGTCTATCCAACTCACCCCTAAACTCTGGTGTGAAAAGTAGTGTCTGTAACAGGGAGTTCAGATAGCAGGTGCCGCCCTGGTTCTTAATCCCACAGAGTTTGATTTTCCCTCTGGGCAATGGAGGCTCAGACTCTCTCCCCTTCATAGCATTACCTGTGCCAGGTGTGGAGGAGAATCCATCTCCGTCCTCTTCAAACAGGTCTCCGAACATGGTCACCGCTGCCCTGTAACGCTTTTTTATCGCTTTGAACGCTTCGGTTCGTCAGTGAACTGAGTTTCGTTTACAGAGAAAAGAGACAGTTTCACCTTTTGCTATCTCATCTTGGTCTTCCCCAGCTCACGATTAACAATCCATGGACTCACTCTGAAATAAGATGATTTCACAGGGCTAAACATCGCTTTTAAAAACCAACCGAGGTACGAAATGCTCTTTTCGCTCAGTTCAAACAGCGTGACGTTCCTCTGGATGAATCACGAGTGTTGTGTGAGAATCTCAGTCCTTAAAACGCAACGTGGAAATCTGAAAGGTGAATGCACGGCGTCCATATTTCACCATTGAGATTTACTAGAATAGATATTTGTTGACAGCCGCTGTATAACGTATTAAAGAGTTTAGTTAAACGTAATTGTTTAGTTCGATAAATCACTTGAACAACTGATAACGGGGATAATGAAATATTTGAAGACCACTGATGTTTTTAGGACGCAGCCATCTTTCCTTGATGAAAAAGTCAAGCCGCTATGCATTGTAGTACATGTAGTTCTTTATGGAAGCGGCCCTCATTCGTCCTCGTTGTTTTGCTTATTTTAAATAACTACACGTTTTCTCCATCCGGGTATTCCAGGGAGTGATGGGACGTGTAGTTGCACTTAAAAGGCAACATTTATTTATACAATTATATATAAAATTTAATATAACAGTTTTAATGTGAACATAAATGTATACAATAAAAATAAATAAATAATATTAGGCACTTTCTACAAATATGTTTACAGGACAATATAGGCCCTGAAACTCCCCCACCCCCCTCCCTTTTTCAGCAAATGGCCAGTGAATGTAGGTGCCTATGTTGACTGTCAACCTCAGGAGGTATGACTAAATATTAAATCAGCCCTTTTATTTTCCATTTATTTTATATGGGGTAACAGGTTGTAAATGTATTTATTGATATTACTGTGCATTCTTTGTAATAGTGGGAAAATCAAGAACGCACACAAAATATGAGACACCTTACCTTTTTTGGTAATAAGTAGTGGTCAAAATAATGACTTTGTAAAAAAAATTTTTTTTTTGGCTACAGTCAAAAATGTGGGGCAAGCCAAAAAGTTTACATTTCTTTTTATTTAACTAGTTACATTTTATGCTGTGTTAATTCAGTGTTTAATAGACGATAGTTTATCTAACACTCATTATATATTCTAACTACAATAAATATTGTGTTTGTGCCTTAAATTGAACACCAAAGTGTGTTCTGTTTAGTTAGTGAGAGAACGCTCAAAACACAAGCACACATAAATATATATAATACCAGCTTCATAAAGTAAAATAATTTTATTGTAGTGCAAAGTACAACAGGTAAATACAAATATTGTACATATAAATAACATATTATTTATTACATTATTTTACATTATTGATTTATTTTAATCTTTATTACACAGAGCCTAAGTGTTCTATGCCCTTATTTCAAAGACAGTGGCTTTGGGGCAATGTCAGATGTGCACTGATGTTTATTTCTTGCAGAAACAAAACAGTCTTTTGCTGAACCACAATTTCATTTACGTCTGATTCACAACTGAAAGTTTCCCTTGCATCTTGACAGTCTTTTATAAAGGAGATGAGGTAGTTTTCATGAAGTATCAAACTCCATCTTCCACCCCTTTTCATCTTTTCATCTCAGACATTGAAAAGCTTTCCACAAAGGCTCAGTCAGTGGTTCACAAAATTAAGTAAAAAAGAAAGTCACTTAATTCTACCAGCTTCTGTGGTATATGATAAAAAAGCAATAAGTGAACTATTGATAGCATTCTCAGTGGGTCCTTAGCTTGAAGACTTTGGAGAGAGGTGTTTTGGCACTGGAGTACATAAGATATGAACCCTCTGCTGAGGTAAAGAACTCCCAATCACTGCATCCAATAGTGGGTAACCGATGGATAGGGACAAACCCCTCATATCCCTGCCATCTGTCAAAGACAAATTAAATAGTAAAGTCAATAGTGAAGTCAATCTTCTATCTTAATTTGCAGTGGTGTACTGTTGTCAGTGTTGAAGTGTACAGAATTGTATTTTTCATCCTTTGGTTGCTGTAAGAAAATTGTTTTTGTAATTACTGAACCACTAGCGGTGTGTCTGCACATTAAACTGGAATAGGACAAGTTACCTTAACATGGAAAAAGTTATAAACCGCAGCTTGTTTGTGATTCAGCAAAACTGTAATTATCTGTATTCAAATTTGTGTATGTAAGTTTATTTGGGCTTTTATACCCAAACAAGTTAGGTCTTGTCTCTGACATTACAGTAAGAAAGTGTCTGACCAAGGCAAGATCAACACACCTGTATTTTTAACAAGGATAGAAATGTAATCTTCTGTGCATATACACTATTTAAGCTGTTGATCATTACCTGTATATAACACTGTTCAATGAGTAAGATGCTCCATCATAAGAGTTGGCAACTACTAAGAAGTGCTCATCGCCAATTGAAAAGAACTCCCAGTCCACCGCACTGCCATACAAGAGGACATCAATGCGTCAAAGAAGCCAAAAGATGACCATTATGATTGACCCCCACCCCCCTACTCCTCCAAAAAATAAAAAGATAAATTGCTAGTTCACACTTTACCTGTAAGTGACAATGTCTTGGAACTTAAGGAACATCTTGGTCATCATGTCCAGTTCATATATAGTTGAGTTGATTGTATAGAGGCTTGGTCCTCTCTCACACAGCATGTGTCCATTGGCAACAGCTAGGAAGACTCTATTTCCAATCTGAAACATTTCCCAGTCTGTAGCCCCAAATGTCTAGAGAAACAAATATACGTAGAGAGAGAGATAACGAGATAGAAAATTGTTTTGCTTTGTTTTTTGGCACTTTTAGTAAATGTTATCCAAGGCATCAATGAGACATTATATGAACACCAACATACGGATTACTCCCCAAAAAAAAAAGTTTATTTAAAAAAAAAAAAGAAAAAAAAAGAAATCAACTTTTACATGATATTCAAAATAAGCACATTATTCTTTGCTTTTGACGTTAAACCATGTAAAGGCAGGTGCACAACACTTGCGCACATTGGATAAACTGGTAAGAATGGCAGTTAAGGTGTTTACATGCAAAGCGAAATCAGTGTAATGGGCAAACTCTACCTGTGCTGTTTATGACCTTAGACCGTTAAAAGGAACACTGTTTAATGTGTTTACATGACCACACATGTTGGTGGCTTATTAAGCACAATCGGTGTACGAACGTGCATGTAAACGCACTCAATGTAATGTGTAATCTATATTCATTATAGATTAAGAGCATTGTAGAGTATGACATTACTTTTTAGGAAACAACAGCTTGACTGCATGACACTGAATGCATCAACAACTTCAGGGGTTACATATCACAGTGATATATGACTTATATTTTTTGGAGCTAACTGTAAAGATCTCAAGAATTTAATTATAGTGTAACCTCATCTAAACGCTTGATATTAACCAAAAAAAAAACTTTTTCTTGTCCCCCTGTAAAACACATCTGCACACAGGGAAATTCCCAAGTGAAACAGCTGAAAACATCACAAGCTGGGAGTCTGCCTTGTCTGTTGACATGTACATTGGATCAGTGATTTAGAGCAAATTAATTGATGATTGAAACTGCTTAACACTTTTATAGCTTTAAATGGAAGCAGCCATTACTTCTTCATTGACTTTCACAATTTCCGAGTACTAATGTTAGTTCATTTTTATATATACAATAAAATGTTTTATGGTTACTTTACCCAAATTTCTTAAAGGACCTCAAAAGAACAATATTAACATAGCTCTTTTCCATTAACAAAAGTTCATAGTAAACACTGCTGTCAAATTCCAAAAAGCTGCTTCGGGCTTCAAAAGAGATGAGGGGTTATATTTTCATGACAGTGCTAGTTGCCGTACAACGACGACTAGCAAATCAGGCATGGGCATGGGTGGGAGTGTTTGAGCCATCTGTGGGTGTATGGGTGCAAACTGTGGGTGTGTTGTATGCTAATGAATTAGAATTTTCTCAATTTAATTTCATTGTGTTTTAACAACACGTCTATTTTCAGCACAAAGTCTGAACTCAGTTCCTGAATTTGCAGTTTTGAGATTCCACCAGCCATGTCCAAACTCTGAAAATATAGTGGAACATCAAATTATGTCCCTGTTGTAATCTATTTATGAAACGAATATTCATGAGATTTGTGTTAAGCTTTCTTAAAGGTCATATTGTCTGAGTTATTTTTAAGTCGATGCAAAAGGGCCGGGTCCAAAAAGAAGTTAGATAGGGTAAAATGTTTGGATTTGGGGAGGTGGTTAAAGGGTTAGTTCACCCAAAAATGTAAATTCTCTCATCATTTGCTAATTCCCATGCCATCTAAGACATGAATGACTTTCTTCTGCTGAACACAAACAAAGATTTTTAGAATAACATCTCAGCTCTGTAGGACCACAGAATGCAAGTGAATGGTGATCAGGCCTTTGAAGCTCCAAAAAGGAAATAAAGCCAGCAAAAAATTAATCCATACGAATCCAGTGGTTTAATCAATGTCTTCTGAAGAGATCCAGTTGGTTATGGGTGAGATCAGGTCTTGCCATTGCAGTCTCTATGCTCAATCATGATTTCAAGATATATTACACTTCCTAGTGCTTGATGCATCTGCAGAGCATGAGATCATGGCACTATAGTCATAGTAATCAAGCTTGAAATCATGAATGCTTCGGAGACTGGTGCCAAGATGTACAGTGTAAAAGGAGTTACATTTTGGTCTGTTCTCACCTAAAACGACTGGATCTCTTCAGAAGACATTGATTAAACCTCTAGAGTCATATGAATTATGTTTATGCTGACTTTATCTGCTTTTTGGAGCTTCAAAGTCCTGATCACCATTCACTTGGACCTACAGAGCTGAAATATTCTTCTAAAAATCTTAATTTGTGTTCTGCTGAATAAAGAAAGTGAAACGCATCTTAGATGGCATGAGGGTGAGTAAATATATATATATATATATATATATATATATATATATATATATATATATATATATATATATATATACACTCACCTAAAGGATTATTAGGAACACCATACTAATACTGTGTTTGACCCCCTTTCGCCTTCAGAACTGCCTTAAATCTACGTGGCATTGATTCAACAAGGTGCTGAAAGCATTCTTTAGAAATGTTGGCACATATTGATAGGATAGCATCTTGCAGTTGATGGAGATTTGTGGGATGCACATCCAGGGCACGAAGCTCCCGTTCCACCACATCCAATAGATGCTCTATTGGGTTGAGATCTGGTGACTGTGGGGGCCATTTTAGTACAGTGAACTCATTGTCATGTTCAAGAAACCAATTTGAAATGATTCGAGCTTTGTGACATGGTGCATTATCCTGCTGGAAGTAGCCATCAGAGGATGGGTACATGGTGGCCATAAAGGGATGGACATGGTCAGAAACAATGCTCAGGTAGGCCGTGGCATTTAAACGATGCCCAATTGGCACTAAGGGGCCTAAAGTGTGCCAAGAAAACATCCCCCACACCATTACACCACCACCACCAGCCTGCACAGTGGTAACAAGGCATGATGGACTGCCGCATACTAGATGTTTTTCCCTTTTCACACCATTCTTTGTAAACCCTAGAAATGGTTGTGCGTGAAAATCCCAGTAACTGAGCAGATTGTGAAATACTCAGACTGGCCCGTCTGGCACCAACAACCATGCCACGCTCAAAATTGCTTAAATCACCTTTCTTTCCCATTCTGACATTCAGTTTGGAGTTCAGGAGATTGTCTTGACCAGGACCACGCCCCTAAATGCATTGAAGCAACTGCCATGTGATTGGATTAATTAGATATTAATCTAATTAGATAATTAATTAGATAATTGCATTAATGAGAAATTGAACAAGTGTTCCTAATAATCCTTTAGGTGAGTGTATATATATATATATATATTATTATTTATTTATTTTTATTATTTTTTTTTGATGACCTTGTTATTTTGGTTTCATTTGAAATGTAATTTGAATTAAAAAATCTTTCGGGTTTAATTGTTTCATGTTGCAATAAATTATTTTAATATTTAAAGCAAAATTGACCAGTAGAAATGAAGTGCATGCAAAAATCCACAGCCTAACCTAGAAGGCCGATACAATCACTATTAAAACTAGCCATGATTTGTGTGTCAGTAGATCGTGATTAATAATACTTACATTCTCTATAATTTAATGGAGCCCTCATTCAACTCCTGACAAGAACCATATTTTCCAGTGTATAAAAGGAACAATTTTGCAAAGCAATTCCAACCAAACCCACTTGCGCCTAAACTTAGCGCAAGCCTCCACGAAAATACCAAAACTTAATGGCCATACCCATTGACGGCATGTATGACATTTTGCATAGTGCTGCGCTTAGCTCTTGCCCTCTTAAAATAGGGCCCATGAGCTTTATTCTTTTTCTCACACAAAGCTATGACAACATGTAAATAGTGACAGAAATTCTATTCACTATTACTTTAAGAACAATTTAGAACATATATTATAACATTTAGGCTTCACTGACAGACCCAATACACATGAAAATACATAAAGAGTCCCCAAGTTTGTCAAAATGTTTGTTGTTTAATTTTCTGTTAATTACGTTAAAGTATTAGTGAACAAGCTTACACTGGTGAAGTAATTTGCAGTGATGAATGAAAAGTGTGCGGCAGCAGGATTTCAAGCTATAAATCCCTGAAGTACCTTTTCAAGGTGTTTTATGTTGGTTATGGGTTTAGTTCACCCTATACTTAAACAACCCCAGCGATACTACAGATGCCCTTAGGTGATTTAGTGGGAACAGGTGTCAGGTAAGTTGAAGGTAACATGCTGTAACTGGGCAAAACCTACATGAGACCTTCATTCATCTTTTTGACATGTGTCATGATTTTCCACTGAATTTTCCCGTACATTACTTAATGTGTAACCAACCCAAGATAGAAACTAAAAAGCAGTAAACAAGTTCTTGATGATCAGCAAGTTTCAAAATGATCTACTTGGCCTGGAATCATTACCTAGATTTCATGTTCACTTTCTAGTGCCTTGTGTCCATTTGAGGCATTTTAAAATGATAGTGTGTGCTTAACTCACCTTTATAGTCTGGAAGAGCTGAAAGGCTCCCCCAAGCCAGATATAGATTGATGAATCTGTTTGGGTGGAGGTGCCATCAAATGCATTGGCCACTGCAAGGAAGTGGTAGGGCCCAACGTTGAAAAATTCCCAGTCATAAGCTCCTGATGTCGAGATGGTCTGGTTCACCTCAAATGTGTTTGTGCCTGGGTTCCACTTGTAAACAACGCTGTCAATGTTGTGATTGCCATTCTCTAAGAGGATACAGAGAATTACTTTTAGGGTTTGAAGCAATAATTGATAATCTATACTCAAAAAAATGATTTTGGCTTTAAGCAACACAATTCTAGAACATTCTGTCAAAACTTGATTTCATTACGTTCTATCCATTTAAATTTGTAAAATAGAGGTTTACTTAATCCATTTGAGTTGGTACTACTTGAAAACCTTTTATGGTGTTAATGAAGCATTGATGGGATTTCCATTTTACAGCATGCTTTGCATGGGACATGATGGGAGTAAATAAATGTATTTAAATGTTTAAATAAAGTTTTTTGTGCAAAAAGTATATAAAGGGGGATACTTGTTAGCGTTTAATGTTTTATTATGTTGATATTTAGAATAGTTTTGGGGGTTACCATTACGGTAAAGAGTGGAGCTTGAGCTAGTGATGAGGACAGGTACTAAAGATGCCACACATGGAATTGATTGTTTGCTTCATACAGCCATTGCTGTGCTAACAATAGTATAATTACTAAACTTACAACAAGCATGTATTTATCATGCTAATATTCACTTTGACTAGTTAGAACATAAAGAAATAAAATCAATTTCTTTGAGTTACACTGAAGGGTTTGTATTGAGATTACATTGTCATTTTAAGTTCCATCCATCTTCAACCGCTTCAACCGATGTAATCTCTCCACTTAGTCCTGGGTCTTCCCCGAGGGCTCCTCCCAGCTGGACGTGCCTGAAACACCTCCCTAGGGAGGTGCCCCGGGGGCATCCTTACCAGATGCCCAAACCACCTCAACTGAATCCTTTCAATGCAAAGGAGCAGCAGCTCTACTCCGAGCTCCTCACGGATGACTGAGCTCCTCACCCTATCTATAAGGGAGAAGCCCGCCACCCTTCTGAGGAAACCCATTTCGGCCGCTTGTATTCGCGACCTAGTCACACTTCTCAGACACGTACTCTCAGGTAGTGTTTGTGTAAATCCTTTCTTACCAGCTAAATGTAGATAGACAACTATACGTGAACCACTCATATGCTGATTTCGACAAAAAGTGTAAACATTGTGTTTTTTTTTTTTTTAAAGCATTAATTTGTTTGAGTGTTCCGTCCAGCCCAAAACAGCAGCATTGGCCCAAGCAATAGGGTGTTCTACAGAAAAATCGCAAATGATTCTTGTGTGTCTCAACTCTCGAGACCAAATGTCATGGCATCAAGTCACAAGAATCAGTGAGGTTGTGGCATGACGTTTGGTCACGACACACTTAAGAACTAACTAGCTTTAATGTTATCAACCTGGCTGTCATATTTGATTTCAGCGCTGTTTATGTACAGTACTTGATTAATGATTTGATTGAGTAAATAATTACTTAAATTATAGTCTGTTCATCATTCAAACTAGTGGTGAATTCTCAGGGCCAGCAAAGCCTTCTCTGCTGGCCTAACATGACAAATAAATAAATATTTTTCATCCTTTCATTCTCAATCACCTTTTTGCCTATGTATTTTTACATCACTTTCCACTCTTAATTAATCTACAAACAAATAGAGAAAAACTAAAAGTTTATTCAGTCAGAATTTATTCCTTGATGATTACAAGCGAAGCGGGACGGCTGTTTCACAAATCACATGCCCGAAGCAGCGGGTGAGTTTGAGCTACACCCCATTAGGCCTTCAGAATTTCCACAGAATCCCTCAACAGTGCAAATGAATGGGAAACTAAAGTCAGATTGTCAGATTCATCAGACAATCAGATTGATTTATTTGTTCTTGGTGGGTGTGATCTTTAGGATATGTCCCAGTTGAGGTCTTCTAGCTGGCCTTGAGTGACGCAATCACACTTTATATGTGTCGTAATGTAAATCGAAGAGTGCACGATTGTCATAACTGCCGCTATCGCCATTGAGAAAGAAATCCTTATTGATTTAAAAACACAAGATGTTCTGCATGACCGTTTGATTACTTAATATATTCAAAAGGAGGACTGATTTTCACCTCAAGCAAATTGTGCTAAGTGTAAGTTAGGCTGCTTGAGAATTCAGTGTCGGATCAAGTTTTGAAAAGTACTCAGAAAGTCAAATTTTACAACTTCCTACTAGGAAAAGTGCAATGGAATGCATCTTGAATTCAGAATTACAACTTGTAGGCTCGTGCAGAAATTCTCAACTCCGATTTCACCGAGATACAGGGGCATGATGTCACACAAACATGTTGACACTCAGGAAGATATACAAAATAAGTGATAAACATTCACTTAATTAAGTAATATCGATAAATTTGTTTCTTTCAACATTACATGAAATTAAAGCTTGTTTAACAAACACCTGCAGAAACAGGTGTATAAAACATTATATCTCTTTTGATAATCGTACACCTGTAGCACCAATGCTAGCGCTGCAGCAATGCTTATCAGTTGGGTTGCTAGGAAACATTTTTAATGAGAGTCAAACACCTGCTAAGCTAACGGGAGCGTTGCAGTTTTGTTTCCTTAAACATCATCTTCCGAATATCGCCGAATGGAATGCATTAATGGTCGGAGATATCAAGTATGAATATCCCATATCCAACTTGAATGGAACACAGCACAACCATGTACACTGACAAAACGAAATTTATTGCAAGCAACATTTAAATTGCAAATATAATTAGATTTTTCCAGGCATTATAGACCTCCTTGGTAGATTCATGTCTGTTTGGGAGACGTTCATTTCACAAAACAGTCATGCTGCAATTAAAATTAGGCTTGCTTGAGCATTAAGTGCCATTTCAAGTTCTGGCTTTCGTACGTGGACATGTTTTAAAATGTCAATTGGTATTATTAGTTAGTTACGACATGATGCATGATGCCCAAAGGCATAGGGTGTCTTATTCATTGTGAAACTGTGTTTCCTTAATGGCATGAATCACACTGAAGGCCTAGGCGGTAAATGCACGGTCTGCCACTGATACAAAATGATTGCATGCCTCCAGAAGACTTAATATATGCTGAATGTCAGATTATCTACTATCTTGAAACTTTTGTTTGTTTTATTAAGCATTGTGCAAAGTGGATCACTATTGATATTCAGCCAATGGGACATTTTTTAAATGATTTCCTTTTGTGTTCAGCAAAAAAAAATAAAAAATCATATGGTTTTGGAACGAAATAAGTGTGAGTAAATTATGACAGAATCTTCATTTTTGGATTAACTATTCCTTTAAAAAGATAAAGAAATATCACAAAAAAGTAGTCCATGCGACTATATTCTATATGAGCTATATTCTCAATTGCACATGCACCTATTTAAACCACATGCCAAATTTGAAAATGCTCATGCACAAATGAGATTTGAGAGCTACAGCGGAAGGTAAGATTTTCACTGAATAACTTAAATTTGAGTCTGTTACTCACACAAAGCAGTCATTATTTATATATAGCACGGGTCATATGGACTACTTTTATGGTTCTTTTTTGTCCTTTTAGAGGCTAACAGCCCTTGGTCACAATATCCTTTCATTGTGTGGAAAAAAATAGCTCACAGATTCTCCAAATTATTTTAGTTTCTGAAGAAAAAGTTGTGAAGAAAAAGTTCATACAGGTTTGGAATGACTTAAGGGTGAGAATTAATTTTAAAAAATTTGGTGAACAGTTCCTTTAAATTTCTGTTTGGAGTATTCTGACAGTCTCATATGCAGTACAACTATTGTATATAAATGTTTCTAGACCACTGCATTACCTGTTCTGTGATTGGCCACAGCTAGAAAAGATTCACTATTGATATGGAAGGCCTCCCAGTCACGAGCGCTGTGCGTCTCCAATGTCTGGTAATGCACAAACTTCAGCCTCCTATTGCTCCACCTATAGATCACAGACATCTCTCGCTCTCCATCCGCTGGGCCCATGGAGTTCGATACTGCCAGGAACATCTGGAGCATATACAACACACACACACACACACACACACACACACACACACACAGAGAGAGAGAGATAAATGAGCCTGATACAGACAAACAGAGATAAAGTTACTCTTATCTGTCAGTCTTTCATTTGACTATCTTAAATCCAGCACTCTAAATTTAGAACATAAATGCAGACTCCATGACATAATGATGATGAAAGTTATAAGGCATTGCAGGTTTCAACAAAGATCTTTTATTCTTTTAGATTTCCTATTCTTTATGATTCCAGAACTTTGTGCCTAAATTAAGACTAAACAATTACACTGCAGACAGACAGAAGTGTAAAAATGATTCATTCAGCATCAGACAAAATTAATATCTGTGATTGAGTGCACTAGTGATTTAGACTTATTGGATATGTTTGTACCTAATGTAAGAATCACCACATCAAAAGAAATCTTTCTCCAGCTGTGCAATGTAGAGTCTATTCTCTGTGGTTCTGTGCATGATTGAGTGGAAAATGTTCAGATACCGCTCATGGAACTAAACCAAGACTATCCCTAAAACCACTCTCAGCTCTTACCCGCTTCCTCAATATATGCCTCCCTCAACATTTCCTTGGGCTTTTTTGGCAGTAATTCTTTCCTAATGAAGTGGCAATCACTGCTATCTACAGCTGCACCTCACAACATTTGCCTGTTAAACAATATAGAGAGAAACAGTAGGGCTCAAAAAGTAAAAATGCTATTCATTTTATCTATAGAGAAAGATACTTTTAGCAAACCTTTCAAGACAGACCATGAGATGTTAAGCGATGATATGTATGATTCTGTAGAAGCCACAAATCAATGAGAGGTTAACTTTGTTTATATAAAATCGTGTTTAATAGTTGAATTCCAGGTGAAGATCTACAGTACCCATAATCCTCAAGAGAGATCCATCAATCAGAGAAGTTGCTGTTTCCATTGCTGCTCAAATCGAGGCAAAAGTGCCCATCAGCGACCACCCTCTTCAATGAACCATTGCAGATGACGTATTGAGTTGTATTTCCGAAATTACAAACTACTTATATATTTGTATATATCTGAATATTTTGCAATAAACTTTAACAATCTTTTTAATACTTCTAATCAATGACTATAAACCAGTAATTTTATATTTTGTCATCATTTTGGATTTGATTTACCTCATTAACAATGTTTAATTTGATGAGTAGTTCATTCCCTCAAAAAAAGACGCTAAGTTCACAGTCTTTTAACTTTGTCTTTTGTCTCATTTTCAACTTTTTTTGCTTAAAAATTTTACATTTTATGATTCATACCAGAGCTGGATTGTTTGGTTCCTGGCTTAAAATGTTATCTTGAAGAATGTTTTTCCATCCATCTATCTATCCATTTTCTATAGCCGCTTATTCTATGTAGGGTCAAGGGGTGTTGGAGCCTATCTGAGGTACCTCGGGTTTAAGGCAGGAAAACACACTGAACAGGTGGCCAGTCCATCACAAAGCTTCTATGGAGGATATGAATGGGCAAAACACTTCAGGAACCAAGGCCACTGAAAAAGTGGTTGGTAGCTGCAATTTCAGCTCTACTAGGACTTTAATTTAGATCCTCTTTAGATTTGTCCAATCATGGCGACTTTTCTCAGCCTCTACACTGCCTTTTGGCCCAGATTTACTCCATCAGTTAAAAAACGTGCAAACATAGCACAAAGACCTACTGTAGACCTATTTGACATGATAAGAATGGCACACTACTACCATAACCCTTCATCCCTAAACACTATCACACTGTCTCACCTTCCTCCCTATAGTGAACTGTTTCCATGCCTGGGCCTTGAAGGTACTGATGTTTTGGTAGAGCTGAAAGTGGCCATGGTTCCAGAGATAGATGGCAGAGCCTGGTTTAGTGGCTCGGTGAGCCATTGCAGCAAACAACCCAACAGAAGGGATCTGAAAAAGCTCAATGTCCAGCGTCTCTGAGGTGGTGTAGAGGTCTTGGTAATCATCTACATAGTCTAGTCTGTCTTTCTCTGTAGATTGAACATATGACAGTTTAATTCATTAATTCAGTTTAATTCATGCTCTGTAAATACAGTAGCAAGTAAAAGTATATGAACCCTTTGGAATTTCTTGCATTCAAACATTCACAGTGTAGGTTGAAAAAAGTATGTGAATCCCTTGTCTAATGATGTCAACAAAAGCTAATTAGAGTGAGGAGTTGGCAAACCTGGCATCCAATTATTGAAACAAGATTGGAGATATGGGTTAAAGCAGAGGTTGCACTACAAAAAATATTTATCCCTCACGACAGACTGAGTTGTAAAATTTCCGTCATGGTTTATTTGTATCCATCATTCTTGTTTTAATTTTACAAGTACATTGAGAGGCATAGAATCCATTATAATGGAATATACATGACAGTGGATATGCTTAATGATATGTTTGACTCCCCAAGCACAAGTCTGGTGAAACAAAGGAATTCTTGGGTGAAAGTGACTACCTGTCAATCAACCACTGCGCTAAATCTAGATTTTTAACTTTACCGGTACACAGGAGGGAACATGGGCACCATGCGAGGTTCGGACGTGTGAACGGCCTGCTCTGCACACTTTGCTAGTTTTAACACTATTAATGTCATAAACCAGTGAGATTCGATACACTCTCTTCCATAACTGTCCTAGGAGGACAATATGTCAAATAATTCAAAATCCTCAGGCTCTGGAGACATTAAAAGACACTTATGTGCTCAGGCTGACATCCCTGAGCAGCAGGCCCCGAGGCAGGCAACCAATTTGGTCGGGGAAGTGCAGGAAATTCGTCAAGGAATGTTGAACATGTCAGCAATGTTGGCGAAGGTCATTGTAATATGTAGATCGATCACTGCCATTGAGATGAAATTCACTGAGATGGTTACAAGAGTGGGGGATGTCGAGAAACGGATTGATTACCTGGAGTCATCGGAGAGGGAAATATCTGCTAATCCACTAGCAACTAAGGTGGATTTGGAGCGTGTCTGGGAGAAGTTGGAGGACTTGGAGAACCATAGCCGGCTGAATAACATCTATATTGTTGGAATTCCTAAGAATGTCAGGATATGGTGAAATTCCTGGACGGCTCTTTCAGAGTCTGCTCGACATAACAGGCCATTAGATGGAAATCGAGGGAGCTCACAGGGTTCCGGCTCGGCGATCCGCTGAGGGAGACATCAATTCTGGCCAAATTTCTGAGACCATCCGATAAAGACCTCATGTTACATGAGGCGAAGAATAAAAGAAGGCTTTCTTGGAAGGACCACAGCATTTTCTTGCGAATTCGACAAGACAGAAACTAGATCGATTCAAGGAATGCAAGAAACTCTTACATCAATGGAAGGTCCCTTTTGCACTGATGTTCCCGGTCTAATTGAGAATAGATGTTAAGGATGGCCGTAAAACATTCACAAGTTCCCAGCAAATGTCAAATGTTAATATGAGTGGATTGTCTCTCTCCATGTGGAATGTGAATGGGTTGGGGCACCCCATAAAAGAAGGAAGGTTATTTATCTTCTTAAGCGTAAGAAATACGTGAAGTGTTTCTTCAAGAAACACATGTTTCCCCGCATGAAGCTGAACATTTTGGGAAGATATGAGGTGGACATGTTTTCTTTGGTGCTGGCTCAAGTAAGAGCAGGGGAGTCATTACACTGATAACTAAGAATCTATAATTCAAATGTCTCAAACAGATTAAAGATAAATTTGGAAAAGTCATTATTATTTTAGCTGAAATTCAGGTGCAAAATCTTATTTTGGTTAATATTTACTTACCTAACTTTGATGAACAGGGCTTTTCTATAGCTCTTGAAGGGATGTTGCAAGCCGCTGGCACCCCTCATGACATTCACCCCATAATATTGGGAGGAGATTTTAATCTTTTGATGGACTTAGCCTTTATCATAGTGAAGCAAATGTGGGTAAGCCCCCTCGAGCAACATTGACGCTTCACAGGATGTGTAAAAATCTGTTGTTATTGGTCAATTGGAAACATTTTAGTCTCAGATCATGCCCTGGTGAGTTTAGAGGTGTTGCCACATATGGAGAAAAGGAAATCATATAGTTGGTGCTTTAATGTATCCCTTTTGCAAAATCCTGAATTCCAACACACGTTAAAGGCTGAAATCAATGTTTATATGGAGACCAACTGGACCTCAGTATCCTCTGTGGGCGTGGCATGGGAGGCACTTAAGGTGGTTCTTAGGGGTCAAATTATACAGTACGCCTCATTCATCAACAATCCAAAGCACAAGAACTCGTGGAGTTGGAAGGGAATATTAAAAATGCTGAGGCAGAGCTGAAGCACCGAATGTCATCTGATGGCCTCAGAGAATTTACCCGATTGAAATACAGATATAACACTATTTTGTCGAGTTTTGGCTATTCAGGGCAAGACAGTCATACTTGTCTGGGGACAAGGTAGGAAAACTTCTGGCTAGATTTATAAAAGAGAGAGAGTCTTTTTCTACCATTCCCTCAGTGAAATCTTTTGGTGAAATATTTACCTCAGCCATTGATATTAATAATGCTTTTAAAGAATTCTATCTTGATCTCTATAGTTCCACATCTTCGTCTACTGATGAGGATATTAGAAACTTTCTGGAACCATTAGAACTTCCTAAATATAGAACTTTCCAAAAAAATTCTCTTGATTGTGAGATAACCTTGGAGGAGCTTGGCGAGGTAATTAAGGCCTTACCTACAGACAAGTCTCCTGGGCCAGATGGTTTTGCCGCTGAATTTGATGTAAGTGTTATCGCCAAATTTCCCTGATCCAAATAAACTTAAAATATTGTAAAAAAAAAAATTGGCTAACCGGAAAAAAACGTTATGACATCTCTTATACATATAGATCAGGTGGGGTTTATTCGGGGCCGTAGCTCTTCTGAAAACATTAGGTGTTTCATCAAAATCATGTGATCAGTGGCAAAAAATCAGTCTCCGGTTACTGCCATCTCACTTGATGCCAAAAAGGTGTTTGATATGGTAGAATTGGATTTTCTTTTTAAGATATTAGAAATGTATGGGCTAACCAAGTTTCCAGTCATAATTTCACTTATACTGTATAAGATGTGCTATAACTCCATTTAAATATTTAATAGAAACAATGATACTTTAATCACAGATGAGTTAAATTTACTTGTAACTAGTTAACGTTACTTAATTTCAATTTACATGAGCCAAATAAGTATGTTTACTTAAAAAAAAAAAAAAAAAAAAAAGCATGCAAGTTCAACTAATTAGATTAGTTTAAAAATTGGGACATTAATTGTTGAAATTAAACATTTTGTCATTTTTAAAGCTAAATTAAATGATGCCTTTTTTTAGGTTTTATTTGTAAAAAATATCTTCAGTGTTCCTACCTTGCAACATAGAATGCCAGTATGCACCATCACAGAGGAAGAGGCCCCTCTTTAAAGTGTCAAACCAGAGTCGTCCTTGCTCTACCCCAGTACATGCTGGTTTAGATCCCAGGGTTACACGGACCTCAGTCTCTGAACATTGGAATGAGAACGAAGAGTTTAAATTATTCCTTGCTGAATTACAAATTAAAATGTGCTGCATTTACAAGATTCTGTTTGATGTGTGATTAATGGATTTGTAAAATGTGCTTTTTGACACGTTAACGAAATTGGAAGGCAATTTTCAATGGATATTGATATGAAACAATAAACAAAATCTCAGTCTCAGTTTAATAACACCATTCTTCACATCAGGCTTAAAGTGGAAAACAAGAAATCATGTCAGCTCAGTCTGTGGAGGGTGTCAAAGTATTTCATGTGTAATTCAGATCAAAGCTGACATTAGCTAATTTGAATTTACAATATGGAATATATAAACACTGCATTGTTTGCTACGCCCGAGATCAATGCCAGCGTAAACCTCATCACTACAAGCACCCACTCAATCACTGACAGCGCTCACTACAGGAGGTGTAATAGCTATTTTCATTTTCAGAGCGAAACAAGTGTCAGGTGTTTAGTTTGGGACGATAACTCTATCAGTCCATGGGTGATATATCATCAGTGTGGTCTTTCACATCACAGATCTGTTCTTCTCCTAAAAATGTTGTCCATGGCTCCAATTATGATTAAAAAAATTAGTTTGCAATGGTTCATTGTTACTCAGTATTAGCTTTGGCCATGCTGGTATGTTTAACAAGACTATTTTCTTTAAGGAATTTCTGTTTTAAAAATCACCTTCAATTCTATATATATGTGTATCAAATTACATTTTGCTACTCACCTCAATATTTACCTTAATTTGGTCTTAAAGACCCCTAGATTTCTTGCTGGTGATGGTGTATAACCTTAAAATAATAATACAAATAGCTAATGGCCTTTAATGTAACTCACAGCCATGAACCATGCTTTGCTATTGCTAGTCAGATGTAGGTGGAATTTGGGGAAGGCATCGTTCACATTCTAGAAAATTTAGATAAGCCCCTGAATGCAAGATGAGTATTATACTTGATCCGTTGACTGTAAATTGTAAATGTCTATATCTTTTTAACTCTAGCTTAAATTAATAATTCACCCCAAAATGAAAATTGACTCATAAATTTAATCACACTCATGCCATCCCAGATGTGTATAAAGTTTATTCTTCTGCAGAACAGAAACAAAGATTTTTAGAACAATATCTCAATGGTGGCCAGAGCTATGAAGTTCCAAAAGGCACATAAATGTAGCATAAAAGTAATCCATATTATTCCAGTGGTAAAATCTATATATTCAAAAGCAATATGATAAGTGTGACTGAGAAACAGATCAATACTGAAGTCATTTTTAGTTATAAATCCCCACTTTCACTTCCACATTCTTCTTTTGTTGTTGGCGATTCACATTATTTGTGCATATCAACAGCTACTGGGCAGTGAGTAGAATGTATAGTAAAAAAGAAAACCTATCACATTGCTTCTTAAGGAAACATTAAGCCACTGGAGTCGTATGGATTACTTTTTTGCTGCCTTTATGTGCTTTTTTGACCTTCAAAGTTCTGGCTACCATTCACTAGCATTGTATGGACCTAAAGAGCTGAGATATCCTTCTAAAAATCATTGTTCAGCAGAGGAAAAAACTCATGGCGAGTAAATTATGAAAATTTTTATTTTTGGGTGAAATATCCCTTTAACACAACTTTACACTAGCATATACTGTATATGTCCTCAAAGCTAACAGACATAGACTTAAAGCCCCAAAACAACCATTTTGATTACTTGGTATTTTTAAACATTGGAAAATGTTTGTATTACCATATGGAGGAAGGAGGACATCATTCATTGTGGATTTGATAGGCAAGTCTGACAGAAGTGCTGGGACTGAAAGTTCAACCAGTGAGGGTCTGGAAGAGGGACAAACACGAGAAGTCGCGTCTGATCCAGGCAACAGGACGAGTTGGCGCAGTAAACCCTTAAGCAACAGAAAGACAGATCATTATATAACCAAAAGGTATATCAGCATGTATGCTAATGTGTTTTAAGCATAATAATTAAAGAAATTAGAAGAAAAAAAACTCACAGAGAATAGGCCTTTCCACTGCTTTCGACTTCCAATGTGAAACCTGGAGCCATCTGTGCTCAAATCAGAGGGGAATGGCTGTTTATGAACCCTGAAACCCATCAGTGGAAGTACATTACTCAGAGAGCTCGACTTTGAACGGTAACGCTATTATTTTTGTAGTTGAAATGATCCCACTGCTAGAAATAACAAATATCATGCACTATTCTACATATCACCTACTTTTCTCTTTAATATTAATTTTGAATTGCTCAAGAGTTCATCGCAAGCTACTACATGCACTTGTTTGTTCAAGCAAGGCCTACTATCTCTTAACCCTAAATCGCAAACTGCAAAAAACTTAATTCCAAAGGTGAACCATGGCTCGAACATTTTTCTTCTTGGTTTTAGGTCTACAAATGAAATAACTCTATTAGCTTTTTTTTTTTTTTTTTTGACTAGTGCTTCAATATGTTACGCCCAAACTACAAACAGATAGTCCCACCACAAAGTCACAACTTTGGTTGAGTCAACGTTGCTATGTAAGGATGGATGGGCCGCCCAAACAAAGAGAGGAGTGTTTTCATAGCGCCACATTGTACACTTTTATGTGAAATCAATCTACAAATGGCTTACTGGCTGCATAGAAGAACTCTTTATATATATATATATATATATATATATATATATATATATATATATATATATATGTATGTATGTACAAAACTAAAGAGTTTAGTAGGACATACTGTATATGTTAGACAAAAACTGAGTTTATGGCATCTTTCTACAGCCCTACTGTCTGACTCACAGTTCCAGTGGGATGCCACAGTCCAGGGTGAGGGTGGCATGATAGCCGCTGATGGATAACACCATGCTGTGCCAGTGGTTGTCTGCCAGGCGAATTCTTTTAAAGGTGAGACGCTCCCTCCCCGTTGAGTCCTGGTAGAGGAGATGGACTTTGTTTTTAGAGAAACGTAGGCCAAGAAGGAGTTGATCGCCATCCTCCTTAACCACAGCGAATAAGTACTCATTTCTCTGAAAGATAGGGAATGATAGTGTGAATTTAGAAAGACCAGAAGAACATTCAGGTTGTCTTTCATTTGTCTCATTCACAATTCAAGAGCTTAGGCATAAAGACATAATTAAGACATAATTCAGATTTTTCATGACCATTTTTCTGACCCTTAGAATCGTTTTTGCTGCAGTGCCATGTGTAATGCCCCCTTCGCATGCACTTTACTGCCAGCTGCATGTTTGATGTCAGCTCCAGTGTAGTTTTAAACTGCAACATTTATACAACAATAATAGCTTCTTTGCAAAGCCTGTATTACATTTTGACAAGATCATAAAACTATCAGTGCTGAAATGTTGTGCACAGTCTGTTAAATGGATAGTTCCCCCAAAAATGAAATTCTCTGATCATTCACTTACCCTCATGCCATCACAGATGTGTATGACTTTCTTCTGCTGAACACAAACAAAGAATTTTAGAAGAACATTTCAGCTCTGTAGGTCCTCACAATGCAAGTGAATGGGTACCAAAACTTTGAAGCTCCAAAAAACACATAAAGGAAACATAAAAGTAATCCATATGACTCCAGTGGATAAATCTATATCTTCAGAAGTGATATGATAGGTGTGTGTGAGAAACAGATCAATATTTAAGACATTTTTTAGCGTCAACTCTCCTTCATGCCCAGTAGGTTGTGATATGTACTTAGAATTTGAATTGCCAAAAACAAAAGTAGACGAATGTGGAAGTGAAAGTGGATATTTATAGAAAAAGGACATAAATATTGATCTATTTTTCACCCACACCTATTATATCGCTTCTGAAGACATGCATTAAACTACTCGAGTGTTTTACATTTATGCTGCCTTTATATGGTTTGTGGACCTTCAACGTTCTAGCCACCATTAACTTGCATTGTGTGGACCTACAGAGCTGACATATTCATCTAAAAAATCTTTGTGTCCAGCAGAAGAAAGAAAGTCATACACATCTGGGATGGCATGATGGTGAGTAAATAATGAGAGAATTTACATTTTTGGGTGAACCTTCCCTTTAAGATCGGATTGAAATCATCAGGGACATTGTTTAAAAATAAACTTAAGTTCCACTTATCTAAAGGATTTCTTAGAAGGATGTGCAGAGCAGCAAGTTCTACACACACAGCAAAAGGTTTGGTGAACTTTCTACACTTTTTATTTCCATTGTTTCTTCTGGTGTTTAGGAATATCTATTTTACTGCATCCATAGGCCCTCACAGTGTCTACTAAGGGTCGATGTGCAAATGTGAGCGGTTATGTGTGCTTGTGCTCCAATCTATTAATCTGTCAGAAAGTTTTATAGAAGCGATTATTGCAGCTTATTTCAATAAACATTTTGAGTTCTGAAATGTAAAGTCTAGTTTCATAGTCAAATTATGCATTTAATCTTAAATGATTAAGGAAAATTTGATTCCTCACGATATGAACCCTTTAATTTAACTTACCCGAATTTGACCCTGCTTGCATTTGAAGTAAAATTGCTTCTCTCAAAGAGGAAATTTGCAATTATTGAGACTTCCAATTGTGATTAAGCTGACCTGAGAAACAAGAGCGTGGCACTTTGCAGAGCTGAGCAATTGAGGAGTTCTGGTTTTGAATGTCCATGTGAGTTTAGGCCTACCTTCACTTCGGTTTGAGGTACTTTCACAGTGGCAACTACAGAGAATTCTGCAGGAAAGAATGGGCAGTTAATGAAGAGCTGAGAGGATGGAAAGGTCAGAGCCTGTGTAGGACTGAAGACCTGCACCCCACGAGCACCTCCCTCCTGCACCATACGAACCCCAGAGAGAGCCTCCCCATTACGGGGCAGTACCCAAGACAAGAGGTCCATGGGACGGAGATCTGAAGAGGAGGAAGAGAGAAAGTGCATGAATAGAAGCTGAAGAAGAAAGAAACATTGCTTCTTAAACATTTAAAGTATGATGTCAAAGCATAGCTGGTCACTAGAATGCTGTTTTGGATGCTGGTCTCTACTGTTCCACTAGGTAGACAAGCACCCAACCAGCACAAATCAGCATAAAACATCCTGGAAAGTCATACACATCTGGGATGGCATGAGGGTGAGTAAATGATGAGAGAATTTTCATTTTAGGTAAACTATCCCTTTAATAGTCAGATTAGTTTCTATATGTTTGGATCTGCTGATGGGAATAGCTCTTGATATAGTTTATCTCTCAAAGTATGCAAATTGTCCTCCATGCAAAGTATACAGAGGAGAGTGGAAAATACACAATATTTATCAGGTATCCCAGGTTATAAATAAATAATGTAAAATAAATCAAATGTATTTTTAATAACAGCATAGACACATATGCAAGTAATATGCATGTGTTGCTTGGTTTTCTTATTCTTATCCAAACTGCAAATGATAGAATGACTTGATAATTATGTTTAAAATTAGAACTAATTTTAGTCATGATGAGAATTTAAATGAGAATTAAGATTCACAATGCAGCACGGTGTACTGTATGCCCCACCTAGAAGTTCAGGACCACAATACAGTTTTGTGAATTTTCTAAACATTTTCTGCATTCTTTGGTTCATCCACATCATTGTGGTATTTAAAGCTTGTAAGTTTACAGATTGTAATAACAGTCCATTAGCTGAGGTCATTCACCTAATTATGGACTTCACATATAAAGCAATGATTTAAATACCACTGAAGGAATTTGCTTTTGTAGTCTTTTCGTCATTGAACTCATTCGAACATTTTTTTTTTATTTTTTTATTTAAGTACCTTCCTTTTATCACTGTTATGGAATTTAAGCCAGATGGATGCCATACAGTTTGGGAAGAGTTTTAAATTATTTCATTTCAGAGAACAAGCAAATTGCTGATGTGTCTGCCGCCTAAACATAATACAATACACAACCAGGCTTGTGTACACATTTTTACTTTTTCCATTTAGTGTCATTAAACCTCTATGACATTGTTATGGTCCACATGGCAGAGGCAAACAACGCTTTTCCATTAAAAACAGTAAAGGTTAAGTTAAAGGTAAAGGTTTAGGCTACAGACAAGAGCTTTCTAAGCAGATTAGGGATGCACAATCTCATTTAAGAGCATTTAAATCTGGACCAGATCTAATCTGAAGAATTTTATTAATAAGGAAGTCACTTTTTTTCTTAGTGTCTGCGGATAGAGAGATAAACAGTTAATAGCTCTATGACTCAATCGTAGATACACAGAACAGAATATATACATTATTCAACATTTGCTTTGAGTGTACAAGAACCCTTTTGTTGATAGAGGGAGGAACAATGAAACATTAACAGTAGCTGAACTGTCTTTAACTCCTATGTACCACATTAAAGTACATACAATACAACTTGTTGTGTAACATTGTAATTCTCACAAGATGTCACACATTTGATGCTACTGAGTTTCGGTATTGGTAGGTTTAGAAGTAGGGTTAGGAGTTAGGGTTTAGGGTAAGGATTGGGTTAGGGTAAGGTTAACAGTGTAACTACAGATGTAATTAAATGCAGGTACATTAATGTAAGTACAATGCAACAACGTGTGTACATAATAAGTACATTGTATCAAATGCTTAAGTACAGTACATAGTAGTTAAAGACACCTAATATAAAGTGGTTCTGTATGTTGAAATTTTTTTCACAAAAATGTGTTTCAGATCAAAGAATAATTAGGTGTTCCCAAAGACCCCTGCATTAGAGTTATGTGCATGTACCTTACCTGTACACGGTTTCCATGGCACTACGGTCACACCTCCTGTCAATGGAAGAAGCAGCAGACACCACTGCATTGGAAGTAGCAATGATTGTGGCACAAAAGTCTGTCGTCGTTCCATTAGCTGTTGATTTGTCGAATGATGAAACCTCACTAAACTTTGATTGGCCACAAAAAAAATTCCAAAATCGTAAACTCAAACTCAGGCTGGTCCAGTGTTGTCCGCAAGACTTTGGTCAAGAAATGTCCTGTATTATTTGTTACCTAAACTGTCCAGAATGGATTGTGTCCCTCATAGTTTAATTTTGAAAATCAACAAGCCATTAGTTACTTCCTAAGGACCTTTACAGACTCAAAATTCACAGATATATATGAAGACCAAACAGAGTGTAACATTTTATAAAACTGCAAACCTACACACAAGGACTAAATCAAAATGTTATGCTCTCCCTCCTTCCTCATCCACCTAAATACTAATCATTAACAAGCACTTTGGAAGAGCTGGAGTAAAATACTGTCTGAAAGCTGTAATCAAAGTCAAACATCCACAAGCATGTGCTTTCCCCCCTTCTTCAGGTGTGCAGAGATGTCCAGACAGCAGCAGGCAAATCACCTGTCACCTGTAAGATCAAATGAGTGTGTTAACAGATCAGAACTACAACTGAGGGCTCCAGGGGGAGAAGTGGTGTATTTAGAGAGACATTCAAATGAAACCATGTCAACACAAGAGAGGAGGGGCTCAGAAGGAGGTACAGAGGCAGACAGAAAGAGAGAGAGATTTCCTGAGGTCCTAATCTCAGTTTCATTCCTTCATAACCCCTCCTCCCTCTCGTTCTACCTCAGATTTAATATCTCCCTCTCTGTGTGCTCTGATCTGGTTTTCACTCTGTATTTTTCTCTTGCTGACCTTTATGGATCTGTATTCAAGATTTCTCTTACTAATGACAACAACAACAAAAAATCTTAATCAGTATTTTCATCACCAAATCAAATTGCAAATATAAAGTTTAAAAAAATAAAAAGCAGATTTCTGAATACATCCTCCGTCTGTGATTGGTAGTAAAAAAAACATGATAATCCTGCACTAAACTCACTCTGGTTGGGCAGGATGGGTCGCTCAAACAAACAGAGCAAATATGAAAAGCGCTACAGGGCCACAGTGTTTACACTTTCAGGGAAAACAACCTACTAATGGTTTACTTACAGCTATTTCTACATATTAAGCTGGGATAGGAGAACATAGTTAAACATCGAAAAAAATTACACACTTCAGGACATGAGTTTTTATAATATATATATATATATATATATATATATATACACACTACCGTTCAAAAGTTTGGGGTCACCCAAACAATTTTGTGTTTTCCTGAAAAGTCACACTTATTCACCACCATACGTTGTGAAATGAATAGAAAATAGAGTCAAGACACTGACAAGGTTAGAAATAATGATTTGTATTTGAAATAAGATTTTTTTTACATCAAACTTTGCTTTCGTCAAAGAATCCTCCATTTGCAGCAATTACAGCATTGCAGACCTTTGGCATTCTAGCTGTTAATTTGTTGAGGTAATCTGGAGAAATTGCACCCCACGCTTCCAGAAGCAGCTCCCACAAGTTGGATTGGTTGGATGGGCACTTCTTGCGTACCATACGGTCAAGCTGCTCCCACAACAGCTCAATGGGGTTCAGATCTGGTGACTGCGCTGGCCACTCCATTACCGATAGAATACCAGCTGCCTGCTTCTGCTCTAAATAGTTCTTGCACAATTTGGAGGTGTGTTTAGGGTCATTGTCCTGTTGTAGGATGAAATTGGCTCCAATCAAGCGCTGTCCACTGGGTATGGCATGGCGTTGCAAAATGGAGTGATAGCCTTCCTTATTCAGAATCCCTTTTACCCTGTACAAATCTCCCACCTTACCAGCACCAAAGCAACCCCAGACCATTATATTACCTCCACCATGCTTAACAGATGGCGTCAGGCATTCTTCCAGCATCTTTTCATTTGTTCTGCGTCTCACAAACGTTCTTCTTTGTGATCCAAACACCTCAAACTTGGATTCATCTGTCCACAACACTTTTTTCCAGTCTTCCTCTGTCCAATGTCTGTGTTCTTTTGCCCATCTTAATCTTTTTCTTTTATTGGCCAGTCTCAGATATGGCTTTTTCTTTGCCACTCTGCCCTGAAGCCCAGAATCCCGCAGCCGCCTCTTCACTGTACATGTTGACACTGGTGTTTTGCGGGTACTATTTAATGAAGATGCCAGTTGGGGACCTGTGAGGCATCTGTTTCTCAAACTAGAGACTCTAATGTACTTATCTTCTTGCTCAGTTGTGCAACGCGGCCTCCCACTTCTTTTTCTACTCTGGTTAGAGCCTGTTTGTGCTGTCCTCTGAAGGGAGTAGTACACACCGTTGTAGGAAATCTTCAATTTCTTAGCAATGTCTCGCATGGAATAGCCTTCATTTCTAAGGACAAGAATAGACTGTCGAGTTTCAGATGAAAGTTCTCTTTTTCTGGCCATTTTGAGCGTTTAATTGACCCCACAAATGTGATGCTCCAGAAACTCAATCTGCTCAAAGGAAGGTCAGTTTTGTAGCTTCTGTAACGACCTAAACTGTTTTCAGATGTGTGAACATGATTGCACAAGGGTTTTCTAATCATCAATTAGCCTTCTGAGCCAATGAGCAAACACATTGTACCATTAGAACACTGGAGTGATAGTTGCTGGAAATGGGCCTCTATACACCTATGTACATATTGCACCAAAAACCAGACATTTGCAGCTAGAATAGTCATTTACCACATTAGCAATGTATAGAGTGTATTTCTTCAAAGTTAAGACTAGTTTAAAGTTGTCTTCATTGAAAAGTACAGTGCTTTTCCTTCAAAAATAAGGACATTTCAATGTGACCCCAAACTTTTGAACGGTAGTGTATATATATATAAGAACAGGGAGCCCTGCAACAGATGGCATGGCCCCCACAACACCCCCCCTCTGTGAGACAGAAGCATTTGAGACAGCCTAAATTTATAGAAGAACTGTAGTGAATTCTCCAAGAAGCTTGAAACATCATATATATCAACAACCAAGTAAAACTGTGTGCAGGTGTACCTAGGAGAATCTGGGCTGTTTTTAAGGCAAAAGTGGTCACACCAAATATTAATTCAGCTTTTTTTATGTTTATTGAAAAATGACATCAGTGCATGACATCAATTGATAAATTAAAACTTTTTATGGCATTATTTTTTAAGAAATCCTAACTATGCAATATTTTTGAGAATTGCTAATATTAATACTAATATTTTAAACTAATATTTTAATAATACTAATATTTTAGCCCATATTTAAGATTTACACATTTCAATTTCATCACAAATTTCCATAAAATTTAAATGTGTTATCTATAACAAAATTAAATTAATACAACTTAAGACCTTTTGTTTAATTATATTTTGTTAAAGAACTCGATTTAATTTGTTGGAAATTTGTTATAAAAATTGAAATGTGTAAATCTTAAAAATTTGTATGTAAAAAAAATAATAAAATAAATGAAAACCTTTGCTAAAGCAATGTTGTTTCTCGAGTAAATGTATTTTGTTTTAAGGATATTTAGATATTTTCACTGGAAAATAAGAAAAAGAAATAAGCATATACAGTGTGGGTGTAATTAGTTACTGTAATCGAATTACTTTTTAATTTTCAGATTACAGTTACTGAATTTCAATTAAAGTAATTATTTTTAAGTACATTACTTCCACTAAAGTAATATTTATAATGCATTTAAAATATGAATTAATTTGTACGTCTGTTAGCGTTTCTGTGACATCTGAAAGGTGTACGACTGAATGAGGAAATATAGACATTTTGAATTTGAGTTGGAAACCAAAAACTTTTCAAGGAAAAGTTCATTAGAAAGTAATGTAAAAGTAAAATAATTAGTAATTTGATTACTTTTTAGATGAAGTAATCATTAAAGTAATCTGATTACATTTTTAGAGAAGTAATTAGCCATTTGTAGTGAATGAATTATTTTGAGTAACTTACCCAACACTGATAGTACATTTTAAATGTAATGTGTTCTGGGTGGTTGCTTACTGGCCAAAATTAAAAGAGTTAACCCCCAAGTCTCTATTCTAAACCATATGGCTCGAGTCCCTCCTTCAATGTAAAGCTATTGGATTTGTGCGGTTGTTTTTTCCTCTACCAAGCAAAAACGTGCAAGTTTGATCACATAGAGAAGAGCAGCACACCTCTCCTTGGCAAGATAAATGATAAACGATATCATGTGTACATAGCTGTTACATCCCTGCTTAGTTGGGCAGGTATTTTAGTTTCAGACTCTCCCTCTTCTGGTACTTTTTTTGGGATGGACAACCCACTAACAAGCAACATTATGTGGCTTTGACTAATTAGTGGTGACAGGTATTAAAGGTTACTGAGAGGTCTGTACTGTAAAAACCCTCAGTTTATAGCTTTCCATTGAAGTAGAAAGAGTGTTCCATTGTGGAAAACAAATTGTTGCTCAGTGATATTTTGAGAACTTTTTGACGCTCTCATCACTTGCCCGCACATGAGTCCACTGGTCAACTCCCATAGAGAATGATATGAAAACATACTCACTAAATGGTTGCACCACCTTGTTTTTAACAGTCTTCCATTTGAGAAACACAAATTATTCCCTACAAAAGGCAGCACCACAACATTAATCTAGGTATTAATAATAATCCCTAACCCTAAATATGAGCAGTAGTTTAAGATTAGCAAGATTAGCTGACTAAAGATGAGTGCATGATAAACACATGAGTACTCATTATAGTAGCAGGTTTCCTAATCAGGTTTTGTGAGCTAACCAAAACAAGATCTGAGGATACACTTTGAAGGACCAGCACACAGTGCACCTGACCTCACTTTACCTTAAAAACTTTTTCACTTCAAAGCAGACAGAAAATTAGGAACATTACAGATGTTAAAGGGGAAGAACACTTTAGTGAGCAGTACTGCCTTTGACAAACAACCTACTTGTAATATAAATTGTATATCAAAGCATTGATCTATCAGTTTGTGAACTCACAATCACATTATAACCAATCACATTATTCAATAGAAATGTAATATAATATTACATTTCGATTGAATTTTTAATCCCATAAGAAGAAAGCGGAAGTTGTAGCAGTCTCAGTGAAAGTCTTAAAAAATGTTTTTCAAAGACATATCTTTATGATGTCGTAGTGTTGTAGTGCAGTGGTTTTCAACTGGTTTTGCTTCAGGACACTTGATGTCAAGTGGTATGTACACAAATTAGTGTAAAATAAAAGTTCACCACGAACCGCGCAGGCCCAATATGAATTTTTTTTTTATGAATAAGTATAAATCTATTAACATACCTACATGAATTGTCAATTTTATTACTACATTAACAGAGAAGAGTGATTTACCAGCCTTACACATGAAACGAACACTAAGACAAATATTTAATTAGTAAAAGTAGTCATTTTACCAAGTGACAAATTAATTTGCACCTAAATGCGGAAGTTTAACACCTTTTGAAATGAACAACAAATGATATGGGAAGCATTTTTTCTCCCTTTTAAAAGTCGGCATGTCTTTTTATTTTTGCTACCCTAACTATGCATGATTATATGGTTGGACTGTTTTACTGTGCATTGGGTCAAAGGACCACAGCCTTAATGGACTAACGGTGTGTTACACCCACTCACATACATAAAACAGTCTAGTGAACTACATACTGTATGGAATCAAATGTAAATAAACAAGTCAGATGGGTCGTTACAGATTAACCAAAGTTGTGTTGATTGATCCAAGTCAGACTTGATGTCAATCTCAGGGTTAGGTGAATGAAATGCGAACAAAGTTTAGGAGTGGTGTAACACAGCCATGATGCCCATCTGAAAAGACCAATGAATTTCCCTGCTGGCCTTGCTGGTGGACCAACATAGCCATGGTCTTTTTTGGTGATGCTGATTGACCAAAGAAGTCTTGCTGGTTAAGGTAGTTCAGAAGCCTGGTGGGAACATCAGCCTTCCAGTATTTAGAACACAACATACAGTATGTTGGTCTTTTAATAGGGTGGAGACAGAAGGGAGTGATAGAGAAAGGTGTGTCATGTTAGTTCTTCTTTGAAAGCTGTTATGGTCTTACATCTGACCCTGAGGCTGAGCTGTGTTTTGAGCTCTATTTATGTTTCATTATCAGAACTGTGAGTGAAGTGTCAGACATGTTTAGACAGGGAAACTCATCAGCTAACTGCAGGGTTCGTGTTCCCATTGATGAGATTCCAGGAGAGATGGACGCAGATTCTTTCTTATGAATGCATTTGAGTTATGTTAATTTATATTCAGTTTACTTGAGCCAAATAAGTATGTTTACTTTGAAAAAGCATGCAAACTGATTGCCTTGAAAAATCTAAGTAAGGTCAACTAATTCGATTTCACCATGTAATATAACCAATTTCAGTTTGATTTTAAGGACATGTTTGTTACTGTGTTGCTTTTGGTTGATTTGGATATAGCCTACTGCAGTCATAGAGCAAGCATCTTTCCTATGGATATCCAAGCAGTTGCTCATTTCATTTGAAAGAATGTAGGTAATCCATCAGTTTATGTTCGAGAGAAATATCAAAAAAGGTAATGTGAGAGTAGATGAATTTATAGGAGGTGATCAGAGGCATAGCAGTTTAGCCAGCAATGACTGCAGTCATCAAATTTGACATTCAATTACAGAGTAGGAGGTAATCATTGTACAGAAGAGCAGCTCACATGGTCTTTCCAATCAAAGTAGACTGCGGTCTCTGGTATCCAGATGTTAAAGCAGATACACACGGAAGCAACTGTCCTATAATGAGCCACATCAGCTGATATGCCTTTAAGAATAACAGGATTTCATATTCAACCTCTGATGCGGTAAGCTTCTGCAAATCCTATGAGCTGTGCCAACTCAAACAGGTTTGATATCCAAAAACCTGGACTGAGGTTTAAGTCCACCTCTAGTTCACCTAAAGTTCAGATGTCAGAGCCAACTTTGAATTTTATGTTAACACTTTCCAATATGGTCCAAATTATTTAACATAGTTAAAGCATTAGGTATTATGAACTTACAATAAACAATATATATTCTTACAGAATGTATTACTCAATGTTAATTTATGAAAATACAATTGTTCATTGTTGGTTCATCTTAGTTTATAATGCAATAACTTGTGTTAACTTTTAAATTTCACAATGTATTATATACAGAAATGAACATTAACCAAGATTAATATGTGCTGTAAAAGGTTTGGTTGCAATTTTAAACTAATATATCGATCATTTATATAAATAACTCTTAAGTAGGTTATTTATTTAATATTTAGTCTAAAAACCACTGTCAATGGTGCCCCCTAAAAAAAAATAAGTAAAATATAATAATAAAAAAAAAAAATAATAAAACAAAACCTGGAAATGTGCCAAAGTGCCAATCTATGAAAGGGCAGCACACAACATCAGTCCTCTTTGTACATAGTAGACAAATAAACATGAAGAGAAACAATTTTCTCACACACAAAAAAGAAGCAATTTCATAAATCAACAAAAAAAATATTTTTTTTTACTTAATCCATGAGAACAGATGATAGTCAAGAAACAAATTATATATATATATATATATATATATATATATATATTATTTAATTTTTTTAAAAAAGGACAGTTTACCCCCCAAAAAATAAATAAATAAAAATAATAATTCTGTGATCATTTACTCTTCTTCCTGTAATTTCAAACTCATATGAGTTCCTTTCATGGAACACAAAAGGAGATGTTAAGCAAAATGACTGCCTCAGTCACCATTCACTTTTATTATATGGAATAAATATCAATGAAAATGAATGGACTGAGACTAACATACTGCCTGGTGAATGGTGACTGAGGCAGTCATTTTGCTTAACATCTCCTTTGGTTTTCCACTGAACAACAAAAGACATATGGGTTTAGAAAGTTTAGAACTTAAAAAGTGTGAATAAACTTCAGAGTGAACTATTCCTTTAAACAAATCCAAAAAAATAGCATTTGAAAAGAAAAGAATGTGAATCACCAAATTTCAAACTTTGTTACATATGAAATGTAATTAAATGTTTTTAATTATAACTAATTTTTAATTTGCACCCACAAATTAAAAATCTTTTTCAACATCCCAAATGATTAGTCATGTAATCTGTTTATAAAAAAACAATCTGATATAGTCTGTTACTACCTTGTATGATTTTCATTACAAAGTATTGTATTAGGAGGCTCTGAATATGTATCAGCATACCGTCATCAAACCAAAGCTGCATTCTACTGGTTAACTCAAACTATGGAAAAGGTAACAGGCATAACAGAATAAAACTAACCCAGCAGGGCAAAATGCCTGTGAATAAAAGCCTCGTGTACTTGTTCTGTGATTGATGCTTGACACTGTCTGGTAAGTGTATAAAAATGTTGCATTCTTCAACACAAGCAATTTGTCCACTCATCCACCCAATCAAGACAGAGGGAAGAGAGTATAAATAAAGTGCTCACACTAGCTCAAACTACAACACTCAGCACAGAGATTTTTCTCTTCTGTAGGGAGTTTATATCCTCATAGATGTTCAACAGTCAATCCTCCCTGTCCAGGAGTGGGAGTGTGTGTGTGTGTGTGTGTGTGTGTGTGTGTGTCTGTATTCAGGAGAGTCAGAGACCCAGAGATTTGCGCACAATCTGCTTGGCTAGTCGATTGAACTGCTCTCTGTCGTCACGCCACATCTTAGAGGCATCCACATTTGCCCCACTCTCGTCATTCGGCTCTGTAAGATCAATCAAATGAAAATGTATTTAAAGACAAGCACTGATGAGATGTTAAATATTGAAGGTATCTACAAGAAAAAATAGCAATTATACAAGTGAATAAACTATAACAAATGTAAATTTTTGGGTGATCCATTCCTTTGACACAACATAATATAAGTGATAAATTAAAAATTAAAAAATGATCTTGCATGTTGTTCCAAGTTTTTGTCCTAACCAGTTGTGACTGCTACAAACCATGAGTAAGAAAATATATTTTATTGATCATTTGGTTTCTATATTTGCTGCGTTGTGTAGCCCCAATGGTCCAAAATCTCATGAAACATAGCTATATACAGTTTAAGTCAGAAGTTTACATACACCTTAGCCAAATTCATTTAAACTCAGTTTTTCACAATTCCTGACATTTAATCATAGAAAACATTCCCTGTCATAGGTCAGTTAGCATCACTATTTTAAGAATGTGAAATATCAAAATAATAGTAGAATGATTTATTTCAGCTTTTATTTCTTTCATCACATTCCCAGTGGGTCAGAAGTTTACATACACTTTGTTAGTATTTGGTAGCATTGCCTTTAAACAGTTTAACTTGGGTCAAATGTTTTGGGTAGCCTTTCACAAGCTTCTCACAATAATGGCACTTTTCCACTGCATGTTAGGTTCGACTCGACTCTGCTCACATTACTTTTCCACTGCAGTTTAGTGCCACCTCAACATGGGTGGGATTATAGGCTGATCATCATAGATGCACCACCTCTACTGCCATGATATCATCTTAAACGTGACACAAACATTACTGACCATAAACAATAACGCGACCGCTAGCTGTTAGCTACTAGCTCATTGTGCTGCATAAACAGTTGTTGAATAGTGATTTTACACAAGTGTAACAGTTAAATTGGCCTGGTTGTTTTAGAAGCAAGCATTAGCTGGTCAACTAAATAAAGTGAAGCTTTCAAGCAGAATATAGAGTTAATGTAACAAAACGTACCATCCTCCATCATGGACTCCAATAATGCCGTGGCCGAGTCCAGGGCACTCTCGCTCCTATTGCCATAGATGGCATCCATTTGCTCAAACCACTTTCACATTCTTCTGTTTGAACATCTCTGGATGTTTTGGTCCTTGATGGTTCTGTAGTCAATTTTAAGTTTATTTTTTTTACTTTTCTGTACACTGTTGGTAGGTCCGGTGGTAGTCACGTGCAGTGGTAGCCACGTGTGGCCAATAGCTGAGACACTTCCTGAAAGATGCTTCTCGTTGTTTCATTCGTCACTAACGAGAGGAACGCCTGCACCGTTGACCACAGCATGGTTTTGCGCACAGCCATTTCTTTTTACAAACATGAAAGTTGCGTTAACAAATTAAATTGTTGCTAACTTTAAAACTAGTGGGTTGATGTCTTGTGTCGCAAATCCAGTGATGCCGGTAGTGAGGATAATCTCTGACCAATCAGTGATCTAAGGGTTTTGACGTCACATTTATTATCAGCTCGGCTCGATTGGAACCTCGACCGAGATGGTACTAAAAAAGTACCAGGTACCAGGTACTATCCATAGTGGAAAACCCCCAAAATACAAGGAAAGTCGAGTCAAGCTGTACCATGCAGTGGAAAAGCCCCATAAGTTGCAGGAATTTTGACCCATTCCTCCAGACAGAACTGGTGTAACTGAGTAAGGTTTGTAGGCCTCCTTGCTCACACATGCTTTATCAGTTCTGCCCACAAATGTTCTATCGGACTGAGGTCAGGGCTTTGTGACGGCACTCCAATACCTTGCTTTTGCCACAACTTTGGAGGTATGCTTAGGGTCATTGTCCATTTGGAAGACCCATTTGTGACTAAGCTTAAACTTCCTGGCTGATGCCTTGAGGTATTGCTTCAATACCTCCACATAATTTTCCTTCCTCGTGATGCCATCTATTTTGTGAAGTGCACCAGTCCCTTCTGCAGCAAAGCACCCCCACAATATGATGCTGCCACCCCCATGCTTAACGGTTGGGATGGTGTTCTTTGGCTTGCAAGCCTCACCCTTTTTCCTCCAAACATAACGATGGCCATTATGGCCAAACAGTTAAATATTTGTTTCTTCAGACCAGAGGACATTTCTGCAAAAAGTAAGATCTTTGTCCCCATGTGCATTTGCAAACTGTAGTCTGGCTTTTTTATGGTGGTTTTGGAGCAGTGGCTTCTTCCATGCTGAGCAGCCTTTCAGGTTATGTCGATATAGGTTTCATTTTACTGTGGATATAGATACTTGTCTACCTGTTTCCTCCAGCATCTTCACAAATTCCTTTGCTGTTGTTCTGGGATTGATTTGCACTTTTCACTCCATACTACGTTCACCTGTAGGAGACAGAATTCATCTCCTTCCTGAGTGGTATGATGGCTGTGTGGTCCCATGGTGTTTCTACTCACGTACTATTGATTGTACATATGAACAAAGTACCTCAAGCAAAGAGGCACTTAGTTTGAAAGTAGGCCTTAAAATACATCCATTGGTACAACGCCAATTCAGTACACCTCCTATCAGAAGCTAATTGGCTAATTACCTAAAAGGCATAATTGACATAATTTTCTGGAATTTTCCAAGCTGCTTAAAGGCACAGTTAACTTGTGTATGTAACATTCTGACCCACTGGAATTGTGATATAGTCAAATAAAAGTAAAAAAAAAATCTGTCTGTAAACAATTGTTGGAAAAGATTTCTTGTGTCATGCACTAAGTAGATGTCCTAAACGACTTGCCAAAATAATAGTTTGCTAATATGAAATCTGTGGTGTGGTTAAAAATATTTTTTACTGACTTCAACCTAAGAATGTAAACTTCTGACTTCAACTGTATTAAACAACAAATATGTTCTGATTGGCTGACATTGTGTTGCTAGTTTGCATATTATTGCACTTTCAATGAGGACAGCAATAGAGGGCAACAGTCTGATTCCGGAGAAAAAAATCCCATTAATTTCTTCCATAGATGTATAGATTTTCAATGCTAACTTATAAACCTTTAAAGACAGACCTACCATGAGCTACTTGATTGTTCATTGATGGTATATGCTTCCGTTGAAACCATCTGTCTGTGTTATTTCAACTTTTTTGTTTAAAAATGGCCTTTAATAGCAGAATTCCTGTTGAAAAACTACATTACCCATGGTCCAGTAGAAAAAATTAATTAGAGGTCCACGGCCAACAAAGCCCATGAAATAAGAGCGGAAGCAACCGCTCACTCCCATGATGCACTCTGAATGACGATAACAAGATGGTCTCACTCCACACTCAAACTACTTCTATATGTGTGTATATCAGAATATTTCACAATAATCTTAAACTATATTGTTTCTATACTTATATTAAACAAGCTAAAATCAATAGTTTAATATACAGTGCTGTGCAAAAGTGTTACACATAAGATGTTTCACAAAAGCATTTGTCCTAAGATGGTTATTTATATTTTCAGCCTTAGTGTGTCAATAGGAAACATAAATGTTAGACTCACAAACATTACTTTTGCAAATAGAAAATATTAGAATAGAAGAACAGGGAGCCCTGCAACACGTCATGGCCCCCACAAAGCCCCCCACTGAACATCGTGTCAGTCTGAGATTACATAAAGAGACAGAAGCAATTGAGACATCTTAAATAGATAGAACTGTGGCGAATTCTCCAAGAAGCTTGGAACATCCTATCTGCCAACAATCAAGAAAGACTATGTACGTGTGTACCTAGGAGAATTTGTGCTGTTTTAAAAGCAAAGGTAGTCACAGCGAATACTGATTGAGGTTTTTATGTTTACTGGACTTTGTATGACATTAAGTGATAAATGAAAACTATTTATGTAATTATTTTTGAAGACATCCTCACCATGTAACATTTTTCACAAGTGCCTAAAACTTTTGCACAGTACTGTATTTCCATAGTTTTATATTCGATTACATCATTCGCAATGCTTCATTAGATTGTAGTCCGTGCCCTGATGAAAGACGGTAAGTACACAGACTTGTATCTTTGTCTTTTTGTTGGATTTTAAAATACTTTTTTGTCTGTACTGTTGCAATATGAAAAAGTGGGTGGGCATAGTAGTGCTATATTACTTAGCTATAGGGAACAAATGGAATTTACAGATTCTGGTTCCTTAATGTTTCCATTAATGATTATTTTAGTACTTTTGTGGAAGAATAATGTGGAAATGAGAAATGCAATTCTTTTTGCATTTACTGTCCTCAGACTGTTACCAAATGATGAGATCTTTTCATATTTTCACAGGACAGATTCTTGCAAAAGGTATTTACAAAGGCTGTTTAATTAAATACCACAATTTACATCTAAACTCAAAATGTGTATCCAGTAATTCCTCTAAGTTTCACAAGCCTTAAAGGTGAAGAATGTAACTTTTTCTTTAATAAAATATTTTCTCCTATCCCAGGTTAATATGCAGAGACAACTATATGTAAGCCATCCATTGGTTAATTTCTCAAACTGTAAACAGTGACTAAGTTTACATGGTGTCAAAAAGGGGCTTAGTGCAAGAAAGCGGGTTATTGTGAGAAAGCAGCTTTCTATTTCCGTCCACTGTATAAGTGGCACACTCTTTACTCCCGTATACATAAATGGTCAATAAACAGCTTTCTCCACAGCAACGTAATTTCCTCACAACGCTTGTATAAATAACAAACATGGCATCCGAGGAAGACTTTGCTATTTTATTCAGCATTGTTTCGCTTTATTTCCAAATATTTCAGAGTTGTTAACTCTGGAATTGAGCTGCAATATTGGGGTTTCCCTCTTACGAAAAGATTCAGGATTCCCAGAATGTACGTGCGCATATATGCAAACGTAAGGGATAGTCGATATTATACTGTACATTGGTGTGAATAAATGGGTATAGTTTATAGCAAATGTGCTTTTCCCACTGTACTCCCTGAAATTTTGAATGCTTTCTACTGTGTTGACTTATTGTTGGGCTCAATCTTATGATGTTTTTTATCTGGTCTGTTCACGCACACTCTTCCGATACCCATCAGAGCACTTTCTTAAAATGCTTTCTCTTAATCTCATAAACCATGTAAGCAAATCAGCGTTCTTGTTTACATGACGTTTCAGAATGCCGCTTTTTTCAAAAATGGTAAAAAAATGGTCTTTTCTGGAATAAACAGTTTTCCTGTGATTCTTTTGAGAGACCTGCTTAAACCCACCCAACAATGTTACTCAACTAATGGTGTTAGTTGAGGCTGGACTATATGACTGTTTGAACAACTGCAGGCAAGTGTTGTTTTTACAGTACAGTTCTTAAGACAAAATGAATGACTTGCGGTTCAAAAGAACCAATTGATAAGCGAACTATACTGGTCACGCTGTACGTTTTGTGCTGCTAATTCAATAACGTTGTTGCTGCATCGGCAGAAGAATGCAGATTAAAAAAAAATGTATGGAACAGAAAGTCATAAAAATAATTTGTTTTCAGTATTTTAAAAAAAAATGGTTCTCGGTTCCTAACCCTACTTGACATTGGGAAGTTTTCACCTGGTTAGATAATGGTATAAACTTAACACCACAATTATATTAAAACTTTCCATCCATGTTTTCCTGTGTTAAAATTATTTTCATAAATATTATGCATATTTCCCTGTCCATTTAGCAATAAAGAGTAAACAATCATGAAATCAGAACACCGCAAAAACATGTAGAGGCTTCTTAATTTCTCTGGGATCACATCAAGGTAGAACTGAAAAGTAAACCCAGGGAATCAGAAAGAGAACGACACAATATTGAGCCTTAATCCATCAGTACATGAATGGTTACTGACCAGCGAGCATGCTGACAACTGACAGCAGGATCTTCTCCACACTCTGTACAGGACTCCATCTCTCAGCACTGCTCTCATAGCCCATGGGATCATCACCAGGAGCATGCAGAATTGAGATACACACACGTCCATCTGGGTAGACTGCAGAGAACACACACACACAGAAACCATTGTGATTATTAACATGGAATTCACGGCTTGTGTGACTGGTTTATAAAACCTGGATGCAAAACAGAGTGTTAATAGTAAAAGTAGCAGATTTCCAGTGGATTATTGGGAAAGTTAATGGATAGCGTTCACCCGGTATAATAGATACTTGCTCTTTCCAGAGAACACTCAAATGTAACTTTTTTGACTTTTTCTCTCATACCCATTCGCATACATGTATTTTGCTCCATAAGATATTTGTTGCCCTTTGATATTTATCACCTAGATATCTTTATTGCATGGTGGCTGATTGTCAACATTCACATTTTCAATGTGATTGCATCTGCAATTTGGTCTGATTCCCTTTTATGATGAAGTTGGGGAAAAGCTGCCTGTAAAAACTGCTGGTTCAGTTGAACTGCAATTCATCCCAATGAAATACCTCACTGAACTGCTCTCCTGAATTAATAGGAAAAGACATAATTAAAGAGTTGAAACAGCAATTAAAAGCAGATGTAGGCATTGATGGATCATTAAAGGATCAAAGGAACACGGATCTGCTAAATCAGTTAATCAAAGCATGTGTTCCATAAGTAATTAACTATACTTGGTCTCCCTCACAAAGATGCCCAAAGCAATTAAGCAACACTCTTTGGAAGAGTGATTGTGCAAGCGCTAAAGAGGATCAGGCATGAATGAAACCACCCCCGCATTGTATCAGCTGCTGGATGTTATCTTCACACAGCTGAGGACAGTGATCAGAATCTGAGCTGTCCATCTCTGATAACCGCCTCCACAGACCCGGCACAATCAGAGGCAGGTCTGCTACTATCTGTGGCCTGCAGGAAGACCTTTATCTGGGCCCACTTCCCTGAATACAGTATCCACCAACTAGAGTAGAGAAAATGCACTTACCATAAAGAATCTTTTAGGAGTCTGATTCTGTACGGTTGGTCAGAATCTCAACAAGGCCAAGGAAACTTTTATTGCTTTAGAAAAGGGTTTTTTAACCTGTTTCTGGAGCCCCCCCACCTCCAACATTGCACATTATGAAATCAACAGATCTGGTTCTAAAATTTGATTGGATAAGTGGTGTTCAAAAGAAGAGGTCGATAACCTAGGTGAAGGGAAAGGCAGATAATCGATTAATTGGCTGATAGTTTTTAAAATCGATTTATAGAATGTTAACATTTTCCTATTCTTTCCTTACTATGACGGGTAGTGGTTGACCCATTTATCAACGAGGCCAATAAATTGGTGATATTCAGAATGTTCATATTATCGGCATCGGCCGATACATTTTCCCGTTTGGATGATTTGTTTCTTAAGGAATTGAGGGCGCCTAGAAAAGCCTTCTTGCATGTGAAGCAGAGACATGCAAACGGGCAATCACAGTCCTTTTTTTGCTACGTGCCATGGTGCTACTACTATAGTGTGCAACAAAGTCTCATTTAAACTGTTTGCATAACAAAGCCATGACAGACACGTATGAGCTCATAATGTTAAAGTGTGCGCATGTTTCACACTCCCTCTCCCTACTCAACAGCCCACAGTAACTTTTAACTGTCTTGTATAATGATAAAAATGTAAATATCAATTCAACTAATATCATATAATGTCTGCAAATATGTGGATGCCTCACTTAAACATATGTAATAAACTAACCTCACAAAACCGGAGTAAATTCAGCATCCTGTGAGTGCTCATATTTCTTCCTCTAAAAGCACATATTCTATCAGCCTCTTTTCAACAGTTCCCTGTGACTTAACTTTATTGTCTAATGACAAAAAGGCAGATATCATACTACAGTACTTTCATGTACCGTCTGCAAATAAGCGGATGTCTCATATAAACCTAGTGAAAATCCAGCCTTTTCTGCCTGTAAAGTGCTCATCTAATAATATCTTCCTTTGAAATGCATTTTCTATCAGACAGAAACAAAACTTCAGGATCAGGATCAAAAGTTCCTCTGATTTACAAATCATGACAGTCTGTCTGTGACAATCCAAGTAGGCAATCCTGTCCGTTTAAACTGTCGGAGATTGTTGCTCATGCAGGATCCGCAAGAGCAAGTGAGTGCATCATCAAAGTAAAAGCGCTTCACGTGCGCTATGAGTAAATGCCATATTAACTATACTGTATGCATGTACAATCAGTTTGATTTGGTCTTTAAGAAAATGTGGTTACTAATGTGCACATGCCATCCATGTTTGCTGGACTACTGTGTGTACTGTAATTCCTTCCTCCAAATATATTAACAATTTCTAAATGTGCAACTATATATCAAAAATTTGAAGACTAAACAGAAATCTGAAGAAACTGCTATTAAAAAGTTAAAGTTTTGTGTGAAATTGAGTAATTAAAGTGCTGCATAAGAGTTTATTCTTTTTTTTTACCATTTTTATGTGTTATTAACAATATTAAATAGTGTGACAATCAGCATTGTATCGGCATATCGGCCACCCTGCTCTCTGGATATCAGCATCAGCATCGACCATTAAAAAACAGGCACAGATATAGATGCTACAACAGTCCAAAATGATAAAAATCCCAGATGCAGTTTATTGAGCAACCAAAATCCCAATAATAATAATAATTATTATTTTATGTGACTATAAACAAGCTCAAAACACACCGGGGCTCTCATTTTAAAATGATGGAGATTTGGCCCCGTTACAATGCTCTGTATTCAGTAATTACCAAATTACACTTTTTATAGCCTACATATTCACCAGAAGGGTTTTGTCTGTATATTTATATATTTCACCAGATGAGGTTTTATGAGGAATAAGGCTTATTATTATTATTATTCACAAGCAGGGTCTGAAATTTACTTTTTAGCCTACCAGCAATGTTGTTTAATTATTTCTGAAATATTTTTTTTATTCGGAAAGCTGTTTTGAAAACATTGTTTATTTTTGCTATTCCATTCGGTAAGCGCTAGTGTCGTAGGAACTACATACTTTAGCTTTAAGTATACATAACACATTAACATTTTATTTGGGGTGAGTCAATTCATTCAGTCAGCTCTAACTGATACATAAGTATATCTGATTCACTAAAAAGAGCCATCTCTTTAGAGTAATTTGTTTGCAAATCGGACTACACTGGTCACGCTTAATGTCTCTACTTCCATTCAAAAGTGAAAAAAGGCTAAACACACACACACACACACACACACACACACACACACACACCTTGCAATGAATTTAAAGGACTAATTCACCCAAAAAAATTAAAATTCTGTTGTAACTGACTCACCCTCATGTCTTTCCAAACCCCAATGACTTTCTTTCTTATTAAACATAAAGAGGAAAAATGGACGTCACTGACAGATTTTCAGTGAAAAATATTTCAATTTCTTGTTTCTTAAGACCTATTGTATGCTCTCAGAACACATGGAATATGATGCACGAGTTGCATGAAATACTTTTATGATACCTTTGGGTGCTTTGTTAGCTTTAACGTGTGTCACTATCAACTGCATTTGTATTGAGAAGATGGACCGGGATATTCATTTAATATTTTTCCTTTTGTGTTCAGCATAAGAAAGAAAGTCATATGGGTTTAAAACTAAATAAGGATAAACTATAACAGAAATTTCCTTTTTTTTTTGGACAATCCCTTTAACCTCCTGAGACCCAAGCTGGCTGCTGTGTGTCTTTTCCATTTCCTTATTTGATTTGTACCTAGCAGCACCTAACAGCAATAAGCATGAAAGCAATTGAAGAGCAATTTGTTTTCCTAAAAATTGATGTCCACATTTGCGGACAGTTGGACAAAGTTGTAACATTTTATATAATACCATGCTATATAGAAAGTCATTACAGACATTACTTCAGTAATTAGCATAACTCTGATTCAAAGTAATGGCCAGCATGTTAAAATAAAATTATACATTATAAATTCTGAATCTATGTACTGATTACCATAGACCCATGTCTGCCAAACATGATGAATGGTCCAAACATCATCTGTAGCCTGAAACTTGGCCAGATTTGAGGAGCTATAGAATGCTCCCTTGATCCCTATTTAGTGAATGACTTAACGTCCAGTGTGCTGTCTGTCTGCACTGGACTCAGAACAGTTTGAAATGCACCATCTCCATATAAAGCCTCTGAAAGCAAAATGTTTCAGCTTTTGGAAGAACCTATTGATTGTCAATGTGATAATGCACAGTAAATATAGGCTTTCTAAGGGAAAAATTTGCTAAAGTTCACATTAGGGTACATTGTGTTTAGAAGCATGGTGTGCTAAAGGTATGCCCTAAAATTTAAAGAAATGGCAACAAGACACTAATCTGTTGACTGAAACAGGTTTCAATGTAAAAACTTAATCAGGTTTCTTACAAGATGTAGTTTTGTTGGCATTTCTCCCAAAGACAAACTCCACAATGATCAGCACCATGTTGTTTAGTCACATGAAAAGTTTAACCCTTTACTGACAGAACAGAGTTGTCTGAACTGAGATCAGTCAGTTTCTATTAATTTAAATTATGTGTTGCGTATAGTGAAGCCAATGTCCACGCAGTAGGCAGGGTCGCATGAGGTTAAAGCAAAGTTTTGAGACACCAGACACCTCATACCCTTAGTGCTGAATGTGTCGATAAAGATCCAACCAAAGATCAGATTAAAGAGCTCTCACTGTTAGGATGGAACATGTCACAGGTGAACTTCATCTTGGGGGGGCTGAGGGGGTAGTCTGACGGGAAACTGAGGATGGTAGAGAACACACCACCCTCAAAACACGTGTCCTCTGGTCCCCTGAACAAAAAGCAAGGAAGGTAAACTTACAGCTTATATTATACCTACAAAATATCCAGCACAAATTCATGAAATCTGCAACTGAAAATCTTTCAAACATTTTGAAAATAACCAACACTACCTAGATGCTTTTTATATAAATTTAAACCAATCAGCCACAACATTAAAACCACCTGCCTAATATTGTGCCCCTCGTGCTGCCAAATCAGCGCCAACCCGCATCTCATAATAGCATTCCAAGATGCTTTTCTTCTCACCACAATTGTACAGTGCGGTTATCTGAGTTACCATAGACTTTGTCAGTTCAAACCAGTCTGGCATTGACCTCTCTCATCAACAAGGCATTCCATTCACAGAACTGCCGCACACTGGATGTTCTTTGTTTTTGGTGCAATTTGGAGTAAATTCTAGAGACTGTTGTGTGTGAAAATCCCAGGAGATCAGTAGTTACATAAATACTCAAACCAGCCCATCTGGTACCAACAATCATGCCACAGTCCAAATAATTAAGAACACATTTGTTCCCCATTCTGATGGTTGATGTGAACATTAACTGAAGCTCCTGACCCATATCTGCATGATTTTATACAGTGCAATGCTGCCACACGACTGGCTGATTAGATAATCGAATGGATGATTGTTGGTGCCAGATGGGCTGGTTTGAGTATTTATGTAACTGCTGATCTCCTTGGAATTTCAGGCACAACAGTGTCTAGAAATGGTGCCAAAAAAAAAAAACATTCAGTGAGGGGCAGTTCTGTGGACGGAAACGCCTTGTTGATGAGGGAGGACAACAGAGAATGGCCAGACTGATTCGAACAGACAAAAGTCTATGGTAACTCAGATAGCTGTGAGTACAACTGTGGTGAGAAGAATAGCATCTCAGAATGCTATTCTGAGATGTGGGTTGGCGCTGTTTTGGTGGCACAAGGGGGACCTACAATATTAGTCAGGTGGTTTTAATGTTGTGGCTGATCGTGTACATAGAACTGGATTGCTCATGACGTCATATATGTGAAGCCACTGCGCAGCCATATTGCTATGCCCAAACATTCCAATGTCCTTAATAAGAAATCATATCACTTAAGCGAGTAAACATTAATCATTCAATCCCAGATATTATATCTGGAAATCTGCATGTACATCCCTAAAACAGAAACATCCTACAAATGTAATTATTTAAAGTCAGGAATGTCTCCTGTTTCTTGATAGCCTGAGCAAGTTATGTATATCTGCTGTATATCAAACACTATCCACCTCTAAAAACTTAATCAGCGGAAAGATCAGCTAAATCAGAATAAGAATGTGCTTTATTGCCAAGTATGCTTACACACGCACAAGGATTTGTCATGGTGACAGAAGCTTCCAGTACAAGAGAATGCAATGTATATACATGCATACAAACAAATACATATAAACATATATAAATACAGTGGCATAAAAATAATAATAAAAAAATGTAAAAAATTATATTATATTATTATATATATATATATATATATATATATATATATATATTAAAAAAATAGCGCAATAATGTTAGAATATTTTATAAACAGATATACAGTTATGTGCAGGTGAAGTAATGTATTTGTAATGGTTGAGCAGTCTCCCGTCCACCAGTGGGAGCCCTCACCTGAATTCTGAACAATGTCACTTCCAGTTTCCTGCCACATCAGTTCCTGCCATGTCACTTCCTGTTTGTCATGTATATAAGCAGTGCATTTATACACCCATATTGCGAAGTATTGCCAGTTCATCTACCTTACCAAGCGTTTTCTATTGCCTGTTGTTTAAGTCTCATGTTATGACCTTTTTGCCCGTTTATCTGGATTACATCTTTTGGATCATTTTTTGCTTTTTTGCCTTGTTGGACTGCCTGCCTGTTATTTAATTACTGCCTGTTATTTCGACTTTGTCTCTCTGCTCATTACCTTGGATTGTTTGACTGTTTATTGTCTTTGAAAATAAAGAACCTCTGCAACATGGATTCTAACCAGCCTCCAGTAATGGCTTTGTTACAGAATACTTTGCCTAACCAGAATACAGCTGAGGTTACACAGCTCAGAGCCACGATCGCTTATCAAAGTGATGTACAACATTGATTTCAAGAACAACTTGTGAATCTCCAAGCCGCTAGTAAACATTTGACACGATATATCCAGTCAATGCCTTCCCCACGCCCTGACACTGTTAGATGGATTCCCCATCACTAGTTTGATGGATCAGCTGACAAATGCAAGGGATTTCTGAGGCAATGTTCAGTTTATTTCACTCACCAACCTCACTCCTTTAATCAAGATACAGCTAAATGTGCTTTAATGGTGACTTCGCTTACTGGAAAAGCGTTGGAGTGGGCTTCAGCAGTTTGGGATAATGATGAACAAATTCGCAGTTCTTTCTCATATTTCTCACAACAAATTAAGGAAGTTTATAAATACCCTGCAGGGGGGAAGAGACATTTCTGTGCAGTTATTGCACCAATGCCAGGGGAAATTATGTGCAGCCGATTATGCAGTACAATTTCGTACCTTAGCAGTGCAGAGTGGTTGGAACGATATTGCTCTGAAATCAGTATTCCGAGAAGGTTTTACATGCCCACTCGATTCTGTTTCCATTCAGAATTTTACTCTTCCTGTGACCATTTTTGTTGAAAACAACCAATCATGTGTTACAGCGCTAGTGGATTCAGGAGCTGCATTGAAACTGCAGTAGAAAATGCACCCACAGGCAGAGGTCAGATAACCCATAAAACTATCCCTATCAGGATTCAATTAGGACTTTTCCATGTCGAGACCCTAACCCTCTATGTCATCACATCTCCTCGCCACCCCATTATACTAGGATACCCATGGATATCAATCCATGATCCATTGATCTCCTGGAGAAAAGGGGAATTGCTGCATCAGTCACCATTCTGTCGAGAGCATTGTCTGACCTCTGAGTTAATAGTACCATACCTGACGATGAGAGTGGAGAGCCCCCAGACTAACGTCCACCCTCACATCCCCAAGGAATATTCTTAATTCATAGAGGTATTTAGCAAGGACAAAGCCGCCCAATTGCCACCCCACAGACCTTGGGACTGTGCCATAGACTTGCTACCCAGTTCATCTATCCCTAGAAGCAAGGCTTATCCTCTATCACTCCCTGAAACACAGGCAATGGAGGATTACATAGGAGGCACTAGCATCAGGCTTCATCCGTCCCTCTACGTCACTAAGCCGCAGCTGGATTTTTCTTTGTAGAAAAGAAAGACTGTGGACTCAGACCAGACTACAGATCTCTGAATGCTATCACTGTCAAATACCACAATCCCCTGCCATTAGTCCCATCTGCCTTAGAACAACTAAGAGAAGCCAAGATCTTTACAAAGTTGGATCTCAGAAGTGCCTACAACTTGGTTCGCATCAAGGAAGGGGATGAGTGGAAGACTGAATTTATTACCACTAGGGGGCACTATGAGTACTTAGTCATGCCTTATGGCCTTGCCACTGCACCTTCAGTTTTCCAGTCATTTGTCAATTAAATTTTCAGAGATCTTCTCAACAGCTGTGTAATTGTTTACATTGATGATATCCTTGTTTACTCTAAGACCAGGGAGGAACATATACAACAAGTCAAGACAGTGCTCAACCGTCTACTCCATCATCAGCTATATGTGAAAGCAGAAAAATGTGAGTTTCACACCACTACCACAACCTTCTTAGGATATAACATCAGCCCCAAAGGAGTAGAGATTGATGAGTTAAAATCAAGGTAGTCACTGAGTGGCCAACCCCCACAACCATCAAGGAATTACAACGATTTCTTGGGTTTGCAAACGTTTCAGGTGGTTCATAAGGAACTACAGCATCGTTGCAGCCCCTCTCACTGCATTACTCAGAGGAAAACATAGGAAGTTGACTTGGCCTGAGAGTGCACAAAATGCTTTTGAAAAACTCAAGTCTAGTTTCTCCACTGCCCCCATTTTGAAACACCCGGATCCAGCCCTCCCCTTCATACTGGAAGTGGATGCTTCAGACTGTGGCATCGGAGCTGTACTCTCCCAGTGTCATGTTTCTCCAGGTAAACTCCACCATGTGCATTTTTTCCTGGAAACTCACCTCTGCAGAGACTAATTATAATGAAGGCAACAAGGAACTGCTGTCCATCAAATCTGCCCTAGAAAATTGGAGGCACTGGTTGGAGGGATCCAGGCACCCGTTTCAAGTCATTACTGACCACAAGAACCTGGAATATATTAAGAGTGCCAAGAGAATTAATCCACAACAGGCCAGGTGGGTGCTCTTCTTCACCCAATTAAACTATCATCCAGGCAGCAAGAATGGCAAGAATTATCACGAAGACATGATCCAGTTCATTCTTCGCCTCTCCCAGAACCCATTCTACCACATTTTGTCTTCATCGCGCTGATCCGTTGGGACATTATGGAGGAAATCCATCGTGGACAACAAGATGAACCTCCACCTTCGGAATGTCCTTCCAATAGACATTACGTATCCCAAAATCTCAGACAGAGGGTCTTACAGTGGGTGCACACTTCCCTAGGCTCTGGTCACCCTGGAATTCAAAGAACGGCAACATCGGTATGTAAATCTTTCTTGTGGCCCACTCTCCTCCATGATGTTACTAATTATGTTAATGCCTGCCATGTCTGTGCACAAGTCAGAACCCCATGTCTACTCCCTGCAGGGCTGCTGGAACCTCTGTCCATCCCTCAACGACCATGGTCAAATCTAGCAGTAGACTTTATCACCGATCTCCCTAATTCCAAGGGTTTCACTGCCATCTGTGTCATTGCTGAACGTTTTTCTAAGTCTTATCGTCTGATTCCCATGAAAGGTCTACCCACAGCTATGGAGACTGCAGATGCCCTGTTTTCCAGGTTTTCAGGGTGTATGGACTCCCAGATGACGGTCACAGATCGGGGACCACAGTTTTTCATCACGTGTATGGAAGGCTTTTTGTCGTCATTTGAATATCAATGTCAGTTTAACCTCTGGTTATCACCCTCAGGCAAACAGTCAAGTGGAGAGGGTAAATTGAAATTGGATGCTACTTATGCTCCTGTTGTAGTCATGAACTGCAGCATTGGAGCACTTTCCTCTGAGTTCGCTTAGAACTCCTTCACACATTCATCCACAGGACTAACCCCTTTTCAGTGTGTTCTGGGTTATCAGCCACCACTGTTCCCTTGGTCCCGACCGCAGGAGGCATCCCCACCCTAATTACCAGCCTGGCCAGATCGTGTAGCTTTCTATGAGGGATCTACGTCTAAGGCTACCTAGCAGGAAACTCAGTCGAAGGTACGTAGGTCCCTTTAAAATACTAAGACAAATAAACTTGGTGACCTATAGACTAGAGCTTCCTGCTGTTTACCGTATCTCTCCTTCCTTCCATGTATCCCTCCTGAAACCTGCACATCCTGCACTGGAACCTGTAACCACTGAATCCACACCACCTTCACCATTGGAGATCGATGGATCCCCTACCTACCTTGACTGGGAGATCCTAGATTGCCAAAGGAGTCCTGAAGAGAGATCCTGGGTAGCAGCCTCAGACATTTTGGATCCCTCACTCATCAGGGACTTCCACCGTGATCATCCAGATCGACCAGCACCCAGGCCAAGGGGACGGCCTAGGAGGAGAACACCAAGAAGTGTTCCTAGAGGAGGAGGAGGGGGGGGGGGGTTGAGCGGTCTCCCGTCCACCAGAGGGAGCCCTCACCTGAATTCTGAACAATGTCACTTCCTGTTTGTATGTATATAAGCAGTGCATTCACACACCCATATTGCGAAGTATTGCCAGTTCATCTGCCTTACCAAGCGTTTTCCATTACCTATTGTTTAAGTCTCATGTTATGAACTTTTTGCCAGTTTATCTGGATTACGTATTTTGGATCATTGTTTTGCTTTGTTGCCTTGTTGGACTGCCTGCCTGTTATTGAATTACTGCCTGTTATTTCGACTTCGTCTCTAAGCTCGGTACCTTGGATAGTTTGACTGTTTATGAAGAGGAAGTGTGCTGGGTGAATGGGGTCAAGAGTGAGAAGTACAGTTCTAGCAGGGTGGATAGGGGAGCGTCAATAATCCTCTCAGCAGTCTGAACTCTTTTGATGTCTGACTTGGTAGCTAAACCAAACCAGACAGTTATAGAAGTGCATAGGACAGACTCAATGAGTGCTGAGTAGAACTGTATCAGCAGCGCCTGTGTCAGGTTGAACTTCCTCAACTGGCGAAGGAAGAACAAAATCTGCTGGGCATTTTTCAAAATTGAAGTGTAAATGGGCACTAAGTCACAATTTACACATTATGTGTGTCTCCCACTTCAGGTCCTGTGAGATGACAGTGCCCAGAGGCTGGTTGCACCAGCTATACGTACGTTACAACTTAGCCTAGTTGAAGTGTAAATGGGCACTAAGTCACAATTTACACACTACAAAATATTTGAGCATTGCTCCATTAAACTTGGGTAGGATGTAACCCTACGTATAAACAGGAGTAACGATTGGAATAAAAAAGCAGACTGATATTTAATGACATCAATGAGCTCATCCTTTCGACACACATTATGATGTTGACATTTACACTCGTTTACATTACAAAGAAAACATTATTTAAAAAACATTTCTTCAGCATCAAACCGATATAATTGTGCACTTTCCTGTGTACGGTGTCAAGTTTTAACATATACAATATATATAAGATTTTAAAATGAATAACTGTCTATTTTTCCAGCCTGCTGTAGAAGTAATTATTTATTTATTGTCCCTTATTCATTTTAGATACAGCTAATTAATATTGTTATTGTAGGGCCTTGCCCCACTCAAAATGGCAGCGGAGACAGCATGGCCCTTTGTTCTATGATCAAAGGTGAGACATTGAACTCTCTTTCCCAAAATGCTTCACAGCCGGATGGGAAGTCCCGCCCATGGACCAATCTCATATGTCATTAGTCAAAAGCAGCCTATGACCAATGACGTCATCTTCTCCACAAAACTAGCGGACAGATTTGATTTAGGTCTCTCTGCCTACAGCTGCACAAGCTTGCGGTCTAAAGAGACGTGTATCTACACATACAAAGGACAAAGAGAGACCATGTTTTTCTAACCTCACCATTTGGCCACAGTAGAGTAAGATTCACTTAGCTTTGTTCCAGTTGTGTAGTATACTTATTACAACCAGTTCATTTCATTTTCACTGCGAGACAACAGTTAATTTATTAGAAAACGGAAAAGGCGACCAGCTTCCTTTCTCAATCGTTTTCTATCAACGTTGACTGCTCCCTGCATTTCTCTCCATCACTGGACCCGAGAAATAACGCAGAGATGTGTCTTTTTGCTGACGAGCGTAAGACAAAGGACTGAATCCAGATCGTTTTCTCCTGACTGCTCAACGCAACAGGAATTCAAATGGACAACCCTGCTGAAATCACATAGGATTTCCCAAGTAAGGCTTGATATCTGGGCAGATTTAGTTTAGAAACTGTGACTTTTCTTTTAAAACTAAATCATATATATATTTGATTGCTGAATGTTTGATGTTTTGTTTACAGTTGTATGTTTAACTACGATCGCTGATTGCTGTTTTGATTTGTGAGATTGTCATTTTTGGGTGAAATTTAAATTTTATTGAGTGATCTGAACTAATGATTCAATCGCGCTGTTACCAGCGTGTATCCTCTTAAATAATCTCCACCCTGTTTGTTCGCTTTCTCTCTCACACACACTGAAATTCACAGAGCAAGCAGCACCACGGTTTATGTCAGAATCAGGCTGGTGTTTTTCAAATTCTCCCGCCTGTTTCGTTCAGTTCCCTTGCGTGTCTGCTCATTACCACCCAAACGTGGTATAAGCTCTGTTGTTCTGGATCTGATCCAGCCATCTTTCTTTCCCTACACATTCAAATAATCATTGGCTCTGCCCTTTATGATCTAATCCTCCATTTTGAAACTAGTTTCCATTTTGAATTCAGTTCGCCATTTTGAACCTAGTTCTCAATGTTGAAACCGATCCTCCATTTTGAAACTGGTTCCACACGTGGAGTTTAGCCTGCCATTTTGGGTCTTTGTTTTCCGAACTTAGACACACACACACATACATACATACATACATACACTAGCATATAGCTCCACAATTTAGTTAAGATTTCCATTTTATGTTTTGTGTTATATTCATCTAGTATTGGCAGTGTTCATTGCTGTTTGATTATAATAAATCTTGTTATATTATAAGTACTCCCTAGTTGTTTGTTTGAGTATTGTGTTGAAGCCAGCCTCTGCCACATCAAGAACTCCCGTATTACTTCAGTATTGTTAAATTGTTGTTGTTAGAAGCCAACTGTAACCAGATTACTGTTGGATTCATATGTCAATAATTTGACTAGCTTCTTCCCTTTTTGATTATTTATCAAAATTTTATGAGACTTGATCAGTCACTTACTATAATTTTTCTCTTGTCAAAGAGTGGTGCCCCGAGGATAGAATTTAATGAGTTAAGTTCTATTATTTAATTTAATTATTAATTAATAATTAAATTAAATAATAGAACTTAACATTAATTATTAGTTATATCTGATAGTAAAACGGATCTAAACAACCAGTGCACCCTACATTATTTACATAGGCTAAATATACCATTAATTAAATCTTGTTTTATTACATATCGTATTTTAATGGGGAAAACATTTATTACAGCTGACAATTACGTGAGCAAACAAGGTTTGAACATCAACCGTAATGAGATCAAATTGAAATTCACAGCTTTTTAACACTTCTTTGTACAAATTTGAAGGCTACTTATTGGATCAATACAGGTAAACTTCATATTATGTGACTATGCATTACTTTACAGAGAGCTTTCAACCAACTAGTTAAAGTCTTGCCTTAAGAACAGGTGCAACCAAATAAAGCACTGATTTTGTTACAAACTAACAAGTAGTAACAAAGCCCTTAGTGTGAACTTGACTTTTCCCCACATAAGTGGGACCTTACGCACAGCTGGTGCAACCCTACCCAGGAACCTGAATGATTCCACTGCTGCCACAGTGCTAAGAAATACATTTTAACATAAACCACTCAAGACAGACCTAGCATGAGCTCCAAGTCTGTTTAGCAGTGATAAATGCTTTTAGTGTGATTTAACTTTTCAACATAAAAAAAAGAAAATAAACTAATTTACAAATTTCCCATGATGACCTACACTACCCATGAATCTTGAAGAGATATCCACAAATTGGAGAAGACCCTATTAGTGTAAACAGGAACTGGACCAACAGCACACTTATTGTAAATGGGGTTCAGTATGTAATATATAACAATAAATAAACTGCACCAATCATCTCAGTTAATCACAGAAATTCACTCATCACACACGAGAGCAGTGGTAAAACTTAATGGAATCATTCTCAAAGGCCCATTTGAAAGGCAAATCTCGCTCTGTTTACTTACCATATCCACCCATCTATCAAATACTGTTTCTATGGACAGATATTGATCAGTAATCGCGATGAGAAGCGTGCATTAATAGGCGCATCAAACAAAAGCATCTCCATATCTGTGGAACGGCTGTCGGGGAGTTGCTATGGACATTGTTCCTTGTTTTGATTGGCACTTGGTTTCACTTAAATACTTATCGTTGAAACCACTGATCAAACCACCAGTTTAGATTACTGGAGGATATCTTGTTTCGCATATCAAAACTCCAAATCAGCTGTTATCACTTAATGTCCCCTCATTGACTAACCTGCTGTGCATTTCTGCATACTATACATTCATGGACGATGTGCAACCTAGTGAATGATGAACACATTTCACAGCAGCCAAACCTTAAAGGAATGTTCTGGGTTCAATACAAGTTAAGCTCAATCAAGAGCATTTGTGGCATAATGTTGATTACTGAACCCCATTTAAAATATATCCAATGTGTTATAAAATGTTTGGATACTTTTGTATTTGATGTTGATTTAATTTGACAGTTATCAACCATAATTGTTCAGACTGAGAATATGACGCCATAAATGCAATAATTAAAGTGCCATAAATGTCCGCAAATATCTGTGTTTGTCTCCGTTTCTTTCTGTATTTCTATGTTTGCCAGATTGGCATCAGATTTATTCATATACAAATGACTATGATAAAATGGCTAAGTTTTTAATGATAAATATACCACAGTGACCACTCGAATCGCTGCCTGTCTGGCAGACATCTCAACCTGGATGAAGAAACACCACCTGCAACTCAACCCAGCCAAGACTGAACTCCTTGTCTTTCCTGCCAACCCTGATGTTTCCTGCCAACCACTCTCTATCTTCAAGAAACGGCTAAAAACACATCTTTTCCAAGAGCATTTAACCAGTCACTAAAAATTTTTTAATTAATTAATTAACCATTCTCGTTGCACTTAAATCGGTTTTGTATACTATTCTGATGATAGTGAAACTTTATAGTATGGCACTTTTCGTACCACTGTCTCCTTAAGATGATTCGCTTATGTTTTTCCTCTTTCGTAAGTCGCTTTGGATAAAAGTGTCTGCCAAATGAATAAATGTAAATATCTATCAAACTCAAAATTATAAATAATAAAACAAATGTTAAATAACTTTCCAACTTTTACTCGGAACTTGGAGAGAACTATGAAAATGAGTCCAGTGATGCAGACAAGATTGAATGAGTAATTGTGGACCTCTGCTGGACACGGCATATTAGATATCTGGCAGGTGGTCTTGAGAAATGTCATGGTGGGTCATTACACACTTAACCACTTTTACTATCTGACAAAATGGAAATACATTCAAAACAGTACTCTTTACATAAAGGTAATACCAGAAATAAAAAGCACTGTACTTACATAATCAGAGCCTCCCATTCAAAAAAGTTCTCCTCATTTACAGGCCCTATGTGGAAGTGATAAAAGCCATTAATCATAATCAATGCTGGAACATTTTAATAAATCAAAAAGTGATTCGATAATATAATTAGATTCTACAGTGAATCGAGGTCAATGAAGCAGTTCAGTAATTGCCCTAATTCTTACCTGCAACAATGCCTTCTGGAGGATTGAGGTTTAGCTCTGCAAAGGAAGAAGATGTTGAACACAACTAGCTGTATCCATATCATTATGTTGAACTGTAAACAGTATAAGAACCAATCATCCCAAACGTATTAAAGTTGTCTGCAGTTAATGCACAAGAGTATTTGATCTGAGAGCTCATCTTTCAAAGTAGCAGTATGTCACAAACGAAAAGAGAATTGGGGCTTCTTATGATTTGTTTGCTTAACCATCATAATAATTAAAACAGCAGCATGTTGATGAAACCCAGTGAAGTTCTGGAAGCATTTATTTGAAGGAAGACAGCTGGCACACAGTTGCTATAAGGACTTATGTCAATCCAGAATGTTCATTGGCAGCGGCATTCTACTGAATTTTAAAATGTAGTACACAACTTACGTTTGCACTCCGCCATAAGTCTTTTTAAAGCTGTTCCAGCCATTTTCTAGCAGGGTCGAGAAAGAAGTTGTTTTGACACGAAGGGTGACGACAATTGACGAGACGAATGTTTTTGTTCTTCCGGGCGAAGGACGCGAGCAAAGAATTTCGCACCAAGCGGAAGATTCCCCACTCAACCTACACTTCCGCATAAGGTCACATGTCCTCTATCGCGCCTTTTCCACTAAAATCCAAAATAGAAAAAGACATAAAAGTGCATTGGGAATTGGGTATTACAAATTTGGGAGAAAATCCAACCCCAGTATTGTAAAACACAATATATACAAAGGCATTTTTTTATATCATGTACTATACTTATTATTGTACTAATGTAATGTTTTGGGAAATGCATGGAACACTACTACCTATATTATTATTATTACTACTGCTGCTGCTGAAGCTGTTACTGCTGCTGCTACTACTACAACTATTAGGACTATTTTAGCCAAAAGACCAAAAGAATGAATCTCTTGGCACTTTACTGTCCATTTCGGGTGGTTCATATAACAGTACTTGGGAACTGTGGAGAGTGGATAGGCTAAGCAATAGACCACTCTGTAAGTAGTAAGAGCCACACTGACCTCTAGCGGACGCGTCCGTGAAGTGCTAAAAAAAGAGTTGCAATGGCATCCATAACGGAGTTGAAACGCGGTGAGTTGATTCTCAAAAAACTTGTAACGTACGATGTCATTGTTCCAATGTCATAATAGTTTAGATTTTTTTTAATCATGTTGCCTCGTTTGATATTCATGTTATTCTTAATAAATGTTATAGAAAATACCAAATTAATATTTATAACCGAATCTCTACATTGTTGTTGTGTCACTTTCTCTATTTCAAATGAATGATATGTAGCTTTGAGAGAGACGCTGGAGGCCCGGGGGGTCCTCGGGCAGCTGAAGGCGAGGATTCGGGCGGAAGTGTTCAGTGCTCTGGACGATCAGACCGCACCGCGCCCGCCGCTATCCCACGAGAACCTGCTGATCAATGAACTAATCCGAGAATACCTGGAGTTCAACAAATATCGATACACTGCATCAGTGCTTACCGCAGGTGAACAGACCAGCCCTGCTGGAGGAGGACCATATATTTGTCATCCTTAGTATATTATGTACTTACCAATTAATTCTTGTAAGAACAAACGTATTCGGTTTATAAACAACAGCTTTGTAATGGTTTTGTTATTAATATGTCCAATATGTTTCAGAATCAAGTCAGCCTGAAGTTCCCCTGGACCGTCAGTTCATGGCCAATGAGCTAAATGTCGCTGAAGATGCAAGCGCCAAAGCTGTGTAAGTATGATTTGTGAAGAACTCCCTCACAAATTATAAGCCACTCCGTGAACCACTTGCTCATAATAAAGGTGTACTCAGTAAATTTTTCATCATTAAAAAGTCTAACCTAAAGACTTGAATTGTAATATTGCAATGTAGGAAATCATAACACTCACATTCAAATTAATACTCCAGTCATATCAACAACCTTATAAAAGTTGTTTTATTCTACATGTAGAGGGTTCGCACACAGGGTCTACCATGTTATGATCATATGAACAGCAAAATACTACTCCTTTACAGCTGCACAATTGCTGTGTCCGAAATAGCCCCCTATCCACAATATAGTGCTCTTTTTGTGTGTGTGTGTGTGTGTATGTATGTGTGTGTGTGTGTGTGTGTGTGTGTGTCAACCATTTTGTAGTAGTGTCCGAATTTGTTCCCTACATCTTGTTCCCTCAATTTGTCCACTCATTCTTACCCACACTGTAATCTGATTTCAAGTGTACAGTCGATGTACACTCGCCGGCGCTTTCTTGCCCATAATCCAATGCAGGGAGGACTGGCATGCAGGGAGCGAGAGCGGGAGATGCCAGTTTCCAGCTTTATTTCATTCCTGGAATGTTCACGCTGGCTGTAGGGTTTTACTTTTTGACATACAGTTGAAGTCAGAAGTTTACATACAAAGTTAACTGTGCCTTTAAGCAGCTTGGAAAATTCCAGAAAATGTTGTCAAATCTTTAGCCAATTAGCTTCTGATAGGAGGTGTACTGAATTGGAGGTGTACCTGTGGATGTATTTTAAGGCGTAACTTCAAACTCAGTGCCTCTTTGCTTGACATCATGGGAAAATCAAAAGAATCAGCCAAGACCTCAGAAAACTAATTGTGGACCTCCTCGAGACTGTTTCATCCTTGGGAGCAATTTCCAAATGCCCGAAGGTACTATGTTCATCTGTATAAACAATAGTATGTGAATATAAACACCATGCAACCATGCAGCCATCATGCCGCTAAGGAAGGAGATGCATTCTCTCTCCTATAGATAAATTTAGTTTGGAGCGAAAAGTGCAAATCAATCCCAGAACAGCAGCAAAGGAATTTGTGAAGATGCTGGAGGAAACGGGTAGACGAGTATCTATATCCACAGAAAAACAAGTCCTACAGGTGCATCTCAAAAAATTTGAGTATCGTGTAAAAGTTTTTCCGTAATTTAATTAAAAAAGTGTACATTTCATATATTCTAGATTCATTACACATAAAGTGAAATATGTCAAGCCTTCTTTGATGTAAGCTTGATGATTACAGCTTACAGCTCATGGAAATCAAAAATCCAGTATCACATTTTTAGAATAAAGAATTTATAATACAGAAATGTCGACCTTCTGAAAAGTGTGTTTATTTATGCACTAAATACTTGGTCTGGGCTCCTTTTGCACACATTTCTGTATAAATGCGGCATGGTGGTGATCAGCCTGTGGCACCGCTGAGGTGTTATGGAAGCCAGGTTGCTCTGATAGTGGCCTTCAGCTTGTCTGTATTTTTGAGTCTGGTGTCTCTCATTTTCCTCTTGACAATACTCCATAGATTCTCCATGAGGTTCAGGTCAGGCGAGTTGGCTGGTCAGTCAAGCACAGTAATACCATGGTCAGCAAACCAGTTACTGGAAGTTTTGGCACTGTGGTCTGGTGCCAAGTCCTGCTGGAAAAGGAAATCAGCATCTCCATAAAGCTTGTCAGCAGATGGAAGCACGAAGTGCTCTAATGGTAGACGGCTGCATTGACTCTCAACTTGATAAAACACAGTGGACCAACACCAGCCGATGACATGGCACCCCAAATCATCACTGACTGTGGAAACTTCACACTGGACTTCAAGCAACTTGTGCCTCTCCACTCACCCTCCAGACTCTGGGACCTTGATTTCCAGATTAAATGCAAAATTTACATTCATCTGAAAAGAGGTCTTTGGACCTCTGTGCAATAATTATTTGCAGTAGTTCATGCAAAAGGAGCCCCCGACCAAGTATTGAGTCTTATTTTTTGGAGAAATGTCCTCTGGTCTGATCAAACAAAAATTGAACTGTTTGGCCATAATGACTATTAGGAAAAAGGTTGAGGTTTGCAAGCCGAAGAACACGATCCCAACCATGAAGCATGGAGGTGGCAGCATCATGTTGTTGGGGTGCTTTGCTGCAGGAGGGACTGGTTCACTTCACAAAATAGATGGCATCATGAAGAAGGAAAATTATATGGATATACGGAAGCAACTCAAGACATCAGACAGGAAGTTAAAGCTTGGTCACAAATGGGTCTTCCAAAGTGGACAATGACCCCAAGAATACCTCCAAAGTTGTGCAAAATGGCTTAAGGACAACAAAGTCAATGTATTGGAGTGGCCATCACAAAGCCCTGACCCCAATCCGGTAGAAAATGTGTGGGCAGAACTGAAAAAGTGTGTGCGTGCAAGGAGGCCTACAAACCATTTAAGCTTCTGACAAACTGGGAATGTGATGAAAGAAATAAAAGCTGAAATAAACCATTCTCTCTACTATTATTCTGACATTTCACCTTTTTTTATTTTTATTTTACATCCAATTTGGAAAGCCCAATTCCCAATGCGCTCTAAATCCTCGTGGTGGCGTAGTGACTCCTCAATCTGAGTGGCGAAGGACAAATTTCCAGGTTCCTCCGCTTCTGAAACAGTCAATTTGCCCATATTATCATGTGGCTTGTTGAGCGCATTACCGTGGAGATTCTCTGCGGCATCCATGCACAACTCACCACATGCCCCACAGAGAGTGAGAACCACATTGTAGCAACCACAAGGAGATTAACCCAAAGTGACTCTACCCACCCTAGCAATCAGGCCAACTGGTTGCTTAGGAAGCCTGACTAAAGTGTATTAAGCCCTGGATTCGATTCAGTGTCTTTACTTGCTGAGCTACCCAGGCCCCCGACATTTCACATTCTTAAAATAAAGTAGTGATCCTAACCGACCTAAGACAGGGAATGTTTTCTACAATTACATTTCAGGAATTGTGAAAAACTGAGTTTAAATGTATTTGACGAAGGTTTATGTAAACTCCTGACTTCAACTGTATCAACTTGATTAAAAGTAACATAATAAAATATAGCAATACAAAATCATACTGATAAATTGAACAAATTAAATATTTGATTATTTATTATTTTATTTTTCCACTAATTTACTGAGGTTATATTGTTGTTAACTCAGAAGACTGCGCAGTGGAAATTATCCAAATATTAGTTTATCATATGTATGTATTTGTCTAATAATCAGCAGGTGTTGCTATTAAGAACTTTTGTATTACAGTCGCATGAGGGCGCTATGCGTACGTCATTTCTTCTTGGTGTTCAGAAATGTGGCCGATTTTGTCAAGATTGGAGAGTGTCATGGTAAAATAATAAAAATTAATTCAATAATGTACGCTTGTACAAATGTTGTAGTCATGTTGACAGTTTTTAGCAGTATTAATATTTTAATAATAACGGATTCAACATGACAAACAGAATGAAGATTTATTGTTTATACCATTCTGTATGAATAACAATTATTATTATTGTTCTTATTATGATTATTATTATCCTACATGTAAGAAAAATGTACAAATGTGTCGAAGTTGTTTCTGTGTCATCTCCAGCGCTCTCTCCAAAGCTCCGTGTAAACGTCAGCATCCGAATTCACTCATTCCGTTCACTCCTTGCCTGATGTAGGGCACTCACAGACATCAACTGTATAGGAAATAGTGAGTAAGTGAACAAGTTAGCAATTTCAGATGCAGCGTATGCAACTTGGCCCTCTTGTGGTTGAAGCATAAAACTGCAGGTTACTTACGGAGGAACAATGTTTTGGTAATTACGTGAGTTGTGCCTCGACGACTCTGCGTAGATGAATCTGATGATTTGAGGAGGAACCATGGTTACAGGTAAATAAGGTAAGTAACATATCTTCTGCCATTGTTTTGACTTATTGAAAACTGTTGTTTTAAAATAATTAACAATACAAAAGTTAGGCAATGATGACATAAGACAATGATTACTAGTCATATCAGATAAAATCAAATGGTGAAAACTCATAACTTAGCAAGCAGGCAAATAGACCAAGGTAGTAACTGGTTTAGAGATTGGCATTGTTACCAGAATAAAAGCATTTTTTTTCCATTGTCCATCCTTCCTCAAATGAAATTGAAAGCACTGCAGTATCACAGTCCATAATAAAATACCCAGTTAGAGTGGCTAACACTATCTAATGAACTACTGCACTAAGAGAGCTACCGGGCTCACCATTGGTCCAATAAAATATCTTACCTGTCCAGCAAGAAAAGCTCCATCTCTGGGTCAGTTTTAGATCTTGGAGCCACCTATGAAAAGCCAATCCGAGGGTGTTTTGTGTTTTATTACGGGCTCTGTCGCTTTCCCTTTTGGCTTGAAGACTCTTCTCAGTTTATTTTGAAAACGGGTGATTCCCAAGGTTCCCTTTTTGAATGATCCATGGTCAGTGTCGCTCATTTTTTGTGGCTACTAGCTTTCAGCATAAATCTTATTTTTGACACTAGTTTTGATCTTATTCAATCAGGGTATTGCAAAAAACTTGGTTTGGAAGACAGATTGTTTGTGTACTTGCTTATTAAAGAAATTTTATTTAATTTATGACAAAAAAAAATCTTACATAGTGTAGCTTTAATCTCAGTAACCGTCCTGTTTTTTACACTTCCACACAAAAAGTTTTAGCGTATCAAAATTAAGCTAATGGAAACGCAAATTATCGCTAAAATTTCACAAGTGTCGTTATAATTAGGGCTGTCGATTTAAGACGTTAATTCAGTGTGATTAATAGTATAAAAAATAACGCGTTAAAAAAATTAACGCATTTAATCGCAATGCCCCCGGACTGTAATAAGGAAGATTCCTGAGAAATGCAAGCTTGTAGTACCACCTGTTTACTCCAGAGGGCAGTAATTGAAATTTCAGCTGTGTGGCAACACGCAGTTTATACAGTGAAGAAAACAACCATCCAGCAGACACACAACACAAACATGCATTATGTTCTTGCATTCAAAACACTTGATGGAGTGTAAATTAAGGGATCTCCTCAAGATGTGTTCTAAGTATTAAACTTTATTTATCTTGACACAGTGACCTAAAAATTTAGTTTATGATGCAACGCACCCGAGAAGCTACAATTTTTGAAAACGTGATTATGGATTGATCTTAATGGCATATCACAGATCCGATGCGGCAAACATGACAATTCCAGGAGTGCCAACACAAATATCTCGTATCATGCACATCGACAAGTGCATGGAGAACAAATGAATGGCCTGCGATTCATTTAATCATGGTAGACATCCGTTTATTTATTAAATTTTCTTTTCCACACCATTCAAAATAATAGACGACAGTCATGGAATTAGCCCACAAAACATAAAACATGTCATTTTTATGCACAAAGATGTTTTAAATGAAAAATAAATACACAATACTAGTACAAAAGCTTCAGTGTGCTTTTTTTTACACTAACATATAACCCAATTCTATTAAATTATTGTTTAGTTTACCTTTGAAAAAATGCTGGCAAATTTCCCTGTATTAAATTACCAAATGAAAAAAATTATATTCTTAGACATGTATATGCCTTTTCTTTACACAAACTTAAATTAGCCTTACCCGATAAAACAAAGTTGGATGAATGACATTCTCAGAATGTTCTAGACTTTTTTCAAGACTATAAACTATCAGAATTGTTTGTCCAATGCTGTGTTCACTTTCAGAAAATGAGCTTTTGAACATTTTAAAAGTTTAAATATTTTCAATCTAACCCTCTTTACCTCAGATTGCATTTGCTGAGCTTCTTCGGAAAATGTGAATTGCATTATATTGCTAAAATTAATTTTAAATGACAATCAAGTTCAGTTGGTTGTTAAAAGTTGCTGGACAAATATGCAGGACATAATGCAGTTTTGATGGCAATGCTTTAGATTAGATGATTGTTCAAAATGTATCACGTAAATCCTGATATTACACCACATCAGCTTTTCTTTAATAGCTGTGCACACCCTATATACACATCGATGGATGCTCCTTATACTAAGTTTCTGCCACTACTTGGTGCATGTTTCCAGCTTGAACATGGCTATGACGATTCACTTTCGTGTCGGAACCGGTGGCAAACTATGATAGGTGCAACATCAGGAACAATATTACAGTCCTATCAGAAGGGCAACTGCTCTCTTTTGATTGCAATTCCTCCTCTTCTGATTGCTTTTATTTGTGAAATAAAATGAGAGTAAACTGGCTAATTTCCATGAATTGTCTCAATAAAATCTCCATTTTACCAAAACTTAAAAGGAACAAATCCATGCCGCTAGGTGTCAGTGTAAGTTCAAGATGACACAAAGACGAACGGTACAGAGTGCACCTTTAAAACTATAAAGCTGGCCTGGCCAATGGCTTTGGTTTCATTCAAGCAGTTAGGAGCATCCATTTCCATCTTGTTTAACAGCTCCCACTGTCTACATTGGAGTGTTTAGGAAATGCATCAACACTGGATTGTCGAGACATTTCACTGGGGTCTTTAATCATGTTTGCTTTTTCACTTTCTTGTCTTGCTGTTGTTTTTAGGCCTCTGCTGTATGGTTTGCTCCATCATTTCCTTAGCAGCAAGGAAGAGAACAAAGGAAAACTCTTCCTAACAAGCTCAGCAACAGTGCCTTCAAAAGAGTCATAAATCTAATAGGTGAGTGAGAAGAAAACAAAATAAGAATATGTCATTGACCATGAGTTTGCTTTTTCATTTTCTTTTCTGTAAATTCGAATTTTTGGTTTATAATTTGTTTCTTCACTTTCAGATGAAAGAGGCAACACTCACCAGAGGAAATTATATGATCACAATTAAGCAGTTTAGGCACCATTTCGGTGCTAAAGGGGCCAAAATACTCTTGTTTAGCTTAGTTTGGTTTTAGATATTGAGTGCATTTTATTTATTTGTTTTTTGTGTTGATGGCGTCAGTTGTTCGGCTTAATCCAAAGCAATTCAGTTTCTCTTATCTATGCAAGTTCATTTCTGCCATATAGCAAAAAAAATAAAATAAATAAAGAACTGTGCATTGTCAAGTCATATTTCTGAGACTAAAAATCAAAATTAGGAGATAAAACTATGAAATTATGAGGTGGCAAGTCAAGTTTGAGATAATATATTATATTTATGAGATGCAAAAACAATTTTGAGATAAAAATACTAAATTATAATATGTCAAGTCATAATTGTGAGATTCTGAATCATTATTATGAGTCGCTAAATAATAATTTTGAAATTTTAAATCATAATTATGAGATCTCGTTATTTTTACTTCTAAAAAGTAAAAATGCTCATCTCATAATTATGATTTAGTATCTCATAATTTTGACTTTTTATCTAATAATGTTGGCTTTTTATTTTGTTGATTTAGTATCTCATAAAGATGACGTTTCATCTCATAATTATTAGCATCACTGAATTTTGACAATTCAAAGCACTATTTTTTTTTTATGTGGCGGAATGGGCTTCCATACTTTTCAGCTCCACATCTGATATAAGACATAATGGGATTACAGAGATGTTTTTAGTTACAATATAGTGTAATATAGCAATTTTTTATGAACTGTATTTAAATAGTCTTGACATACAACTAAAGGATTTTTAATTGGATGTTTTTGTACCATTTATAAAGCACCATTAAATTGACATTTGATGTAAATAGAGCCTTTTATTTATCTATATATATTTAATGTACAGAAGAGTAAAGTAAAGCAAAGTTTTTTGACGCTAACATAACTGATGAAAAATGCAAATATTCAAGGGAAAATTCCAGGTTCAATTCAAGTTAAGCTCATCAGCATTTGTGGCATAACGTTGCCTAACACAAAAAATTATTTCGATCCTTTTCTTTAAAACAAAAATTCAAAAACTGGGTTACAGTGAGGCACTTACAGTACAATAGAAGTGAATGAGGCCTGTCCTTAAAAGTTAAAATGTTCAAAAAGTGCAGCAATGAGACGATAACAATATGTGTGTTAATATGATTTTAGTGTGATTAAAATTGTTTTCTAACCTTTTCTGTGTAAATGTATATCCAATTTTACAACTTCATTGCCATGACAATGTTACACCATAAACCCTAAAACAACCATAAAAAAGACTTCAACAACTTTACAGCCACATAAATACATAAGAGAAGAGTCATTTTATAAAATTATAAGTTTCACATTTCTGCCTTTGAACCCTCCAAAAATTGGCCCTATTGACTTCCAATGTATGTGCCTCGCTGTAACCTTGATTTTTGCTAGTCTAAATAATTTTTGTGGTAATCAACATTTTGCCACAAATGCTGTCGAATTGAGCTTAACTTGTATTAAGCCCGGAATATTCCTTTAAAGACCTTGTGAAGTTCTTGATCATTTCTCAATTCAAAATGGTCAGATCATCTTTTTAGATAAGTGCTTTGATGTTTGTCTTAAAAAGCAATACACTACAGGGTTGCCAAAACAAGCCTGGATGAATATTTCTAAGTGAAGCCCCAGGTCCTTGAACTATGAATTTTGAGCATTCTTTAGTTGTCATTCCACACTTTCCTATTAGTTTGCCAAAGCCAACCTGTCTTGTGAAAATGGCATTTAAACAATAGTTTCCTGCTTAATCTGTTCTCTCTCAATTGAAATCACTCTTCTGTTGTACTGTCTGTTTCTATTGGAAGCACTTTAGATTTTACAGAAGAGCAAAGTATTTTTTGGACCAGTTTTACCAAAATGGGGTATTGTTGATTTTATGTCTCATGCACTTCTGCTCAGAAACTCTTTGAGATGCTTCAGTGTGTCAGTTTAGATGTGTTGTAGTATGTTTCGTTTTCTTTCACTTCACAACAGCACTTCACAAAACATTGTAAACACCATCTGTTGCCAAGATTTTAAAAGATATGTCAATACTTAAAGAATACTACACTTGATGTGTTTAGCCTTTCACAAAGAAGGTTGTCACAGGGAAGACAATTTGAGGAAAGGAATTTCTCCCAGTGCAATGTCATGATTCATGTCAATGGCAAGGAATATTAAATGCCTCAAAAGTTTTAGGGTTGGCAAATAAGTAGAGCGATCATGGTAAATGTCTCATAATTAAAGGTTTTCCGTAAAATCACAGATCATGTGAAACATTTTGAATAAATATGAGCTGCAAAAATATTTGCTTGCTCTCCTGCTGCTAAGTTGGAACTGTGTTCCACTTTCATGGATTTGAGTCAGAAGTTGGCAAACCTGGCATCTAGTTAATGAAACGAGATTGGAGGTGTGGGTTAAAGCTACTTTAACATATAAAAAGCACTGAAACATTTTGAGTTTGCTATTCACAAGAAGCATCTCCTGACGTGACTCATGCCTCGCAAAAAGATCTCAGAAGACTTACGATCAAGAATTGTTGCCTTGCATAAAGCTAGAAAAGATTACAAAGTTATCTGGAAGAGCTTAGATATTCATCTGTCCACATTTTCCACACAGAAGTACTGTGGCTGCTCTTCCTAAAAGTGGCCGTCCAGCCACGATGACTCAAAGGGTACACTGCAGAATGCTCAATGAGGTAAAAATAAGAACCCTATAGTGACAACTAAGGACTTGCTGAAGTCATTGGAACTGGTCAACATCTCTGCTCTTGAGTCTATTATACAGAAATCATTAAACAGCCATGGTGTCCATGGCAGAACACCATGAAGGTAGCCTCTGCTTTTCAACAAAAACTTTGCTGTGCATTTGAAGTTTTCCAAAGACCATCTTGACATTGCACAACACTACTACTGGGAAAATGTTTTGTGGACTGATGAAACTAGTTTAATTGTTTGGGAAGAACATGCAGCAATTTGTATGGCATAAAAAGTGCACCGCATACCAACATGATTGCATAATACCAACAGTGAAGTACGATGGAGGGAGTATCATGATTTCAGGCCTGGACCCCTTGCTTTCATCGAGGGGAAAAACTAATTCCCAAGTTTATCAAGATATCCTACAGGATAATGTCAAGGTTGCTGTGCACCAGCTGTAGCTCAGTAGAAGTTTGGTGATGCAGCAGGACAATTACCCTAAACATCAAAGTAAATTCATTACAGAATGGCTTAAAAAAAAGAGAGAGAGAGAGAGAAGAAACCCCACCTTTTGGAGTGGCCCAGTCAGAGCCCAATTCTTAACCTAATAAAGATGCTGTGGAATGACCTCAACAGAGCTGTCTACATCAGACATCCTAAGAATATGGCTTAGCTGAAGCAGTTCTGTAAGGACGAATGGTCCAAAATTCCTTCTGAACATTGTGCAGGTCTAATACGCAGGTAATGGAAATGCTTGGTTGAGTTAAGTCCAAGGGTTTACTTAATGTTTCTACAGCACTGTGAATGTTTAATGTGATATGTTTAATGAAGACATGATAGATTATAGTTGTTTGAGCGTTGTTAGCTTAAGCACATTGTGTTTGTCTATACTTGTGACTTTGATGAAGATGAGATCACATTGTATAACCAATTAATACAGAAAAGCAAGTTATTCCAAAGGGTTCACATACTTTCTCTTGCCACTGTGTAAGTAACAGGATACTGAACTTAGTCACATTGTATAATTCTCACAATGCTGAATTTGTCACTCTTTTTATCATTTTATGTTGTTGCCTTTAATTTTTTCATGTTATGTTTAAACGACATTGTCCTATCACTATAAATGAGTGATACCACCAGAACTTTCTCCGCTATCTCAAATCAATTAGTGTATAAATTCCAAAATGACCATGATGCAATAGAAACATCCCAATGTCTATGGTGGTTATAATGTGTGTATTTGGACTCTTTCATTCACTACATGCCATTTATTCTATTTTTGTGTCTTCTTTGGTGACCAAAACACCATTAAAAACTTTATTACTGTACTCAGCTTCTGACATCATCAGTGGTAATGGCATATACATTAAAATGGTTTTCTATCTTTTTGCTGACGTAGGCAAACCATAAAGCTCCACAGTCACTCTGAATGGCTTCACTCCAAATTAGTTTTTGCAGGGTCTCAGAAGACCTGCCCTCTCTGCCCTGAACTGCCTATCACTAGCTCAGCTTGAATATAGCACACGTTTCCCGTTCCCTCCTCTTCTTCAGACACAGTGTCAGGTCTCTTTCCTGAAAATGTGTCCGTCCATGCAGCTACAACTACAGTATGTATCTAGACATGGGAACTGAACAGGTTTTCTTTGTATATATTAAGTTTTCATATATTATTACAGTATGAAGCAGACAATAGTATGAAATGAAGTGTCCCCTGAAGCCATGGTGCAAAATATGGAACATTATCGTAACAATTTAAGTAGAGTCAATAAGACAGGAACTACATACAAACAGGCCCGTAAAGCAAGGGACTTTGTGCCTCCTTACTGTTTATTGCCCTGGGCCCATATTTAATTTTTTTTAAAACAATATTTTTTGGGCATGTAGAATTGTTCCTACCTTTCTCCTCACTTGCTGCATATAACATTTACACATTGTACAATAAATAGAGACAAGAAACGCAGTAAATGGACAATACACAATATAAAGTAGTATACAGTACATACAATACAATATCACAGGTGAGTATTGTGAAGGTATGAGCACATAATTTAATGCCATTTCACATATTTAACTGTAACCAGTAAACACTTTGGCTAGCATAAAATACTAAAACTAAGATAAAAACTGAACTAAAAGTAACAGACAAAGTGTGAAAACTACACCAAACTGGATTGACAATCTGAATATAAAATAACCCTGCCATATAAGTGTTAACTATACAGTACCAATTAACAGACAGAGTTAGGAAGTAATGGATTACATGTAATATGGATTATGTAATCAGATTGCTATAAGCAAATAATATTGTGTATAGTGTGTAATAAGATTATAGTTACATGTTATGGATTACATGATAACATGATTTATTAATTAATTACTAATTTGTATTTCTTATCTACTTAATACATTTATTAATTATACATTTTTTATCAAAATGTAATCCAAAAGATTACTAATCAGATTACTTTTCCTAAAAAGTGTAATCTAAAAGATTACATTACTTATAACAAATTTTGTCATGTAATTTGTAATCAGTACCAGATAACATTTCGTAAGTAAACTACCCAAAGCTGCATATGAATATTATTCAATCAAACAAATAATCACATAGTTACAAAGTAACAAACATATATTGTTACTGTTTTTAAGCACAGTGTAGCACGAGCAGGTGCAATACCTTACATTCCTTAATTGGAGTCTTTGCCTGCAGCTACTCTGAGGTTTATTGTTGGTGAGTAAACAGTAGAAAGATATCCCAATAAATACCTACAGTATTAACAATGACACTGCTGTTGCACCATATTTAGTCACTCAGTCCAAGCCTTTTGGTGTTCCCTTCTAAACACAGAATACAGCCGAGATTCCAGGCAGACCCCATTGTCCTTATATGGCACAACAGAGACTTGTAGAGTCATGTGTCTTCCTCCCTGGCCTTCTCTCTCCCAACCTCATACTTTTACTCTCACTATGAACCCCCCCCCCAAGACACTTGCTCTATCTCCCTTCCTTTACTTCGCACATCCAGACGAGCTTGATGCTGACCAGAGACAGAGCCACCGCTGCAAGACCTCAATGCATACCAGCCATGGGCCTGTTCCCTGGAAACATCACAGATATGATTTACTGGACACAATAGGAGGTTGTCCTTATATAGAAAGTCCCATTAGATAGCAAGAGCGCATAGCAGGAATGGAGGGGACAGAATGTGATGTGCGTAACGATAAGGGTCCCAAAAAGGATTTCAGGGGAATCGCCTCATCCAGATGTAGTGTACAGCACGTAATCTAGGAAATCTCCCTCTCCCTATATCTCTCACTCTTTCTTGCTCGTTCTCTTTCATCTGTTTCTATATGTTAGAGGTTCCTTTTGTGATCAGCAACTGCTTAATATTCTTAGGAAGATGACATAGACAAGCAAGATGTCAAGATGTCATGCAAGACAGTATCAAGCTTGTGATGAATGAATACCTATGGATGACATACTAAGTATACTTTGGGTTCCAAAAGTCTAAAACCTCATTGAAAAGCTATGGGGTTTTTTTCTTCTTAATTTTAAGGGATAGTTCACCCAAAAATGAAAATTCTGTCATCATTTATTCATCCGTTTTACTTCCTTTCTCATCTTTTTCTCATACAATTTAAGCCTAGAAAAAAAGTTGTAGGATTTTGAAAAGTGTAAAACAAAGAAACAGTAGGCTTATTACATAAAATGAAGAAAAAAATGTAAGATTCTGCATTATGTCTAGATCACTAATCAAATAAGCACGTTTGTGATGCTGACCTTGTACGAAAGGTCAGATTTCACATGCTCTATGGAAAGTTTTCAAATCATTACTTTTTTATGGATTACATGATTACATATTAATCAGGAAAAGGCAGTAAATTGCACATCCAGACCTGATACTAGACACAGCAATTATTACACTAGAGATGGAGCAGTAATCCACACATAAATGCGACTGAATTAGTGTCCCCATGTGACAACAAGCCCCAGTTTCCCCTATATATGAACTACAAAATTTACATTTACATATAAATGTCACTACACTTTTGAACATTAACTTCTGTAGTTTCAAGAAGTTATATAACCATCTTTATTGTGCAAATGCTTTCTGCGTGTTAACCAAAAAAAAAAAAAAAAAAAACTCTGAGGATTACGAAATACAAGATTATTACACCGTGTACTAATGAATTCCTGTTCATCTTCATTTGTCCATTTCATCAGTGCAGTCTCAAAACGCTACCGAAGTGTTAAGCACTTTGTTCTGTAGTAAACCAGAACATTTAAAGGGATGCTGCGCGTGCCACTGTCGTTCACCTGACCTGTCAAAAGCGCTGACCAATCATAGTGCGGTTCAGCTGAGCAGCCCCCCGCCCACTCCATCCACAGCGCCGTTTAAATAATGTTCTCAAGCTTTACCGTCTAATTTGGACGGTTCGTTTTTGGAGTACCTCGCTGTCGCAGGACTCTCCAAACCCTAACTTTCCAAATCACAACCGCTTTGCGCCAAGTTTTCATCAATCTTGTGAGTATGCTTTGAGTTTTAGTCCTTAAATAGCTTATAATTTCTCTATGAGTAGCCTAATTACATATTTCATTCAGCTGTTTTTGTTGTGTACAAATGGCATCAGTGATACTTTCGAATATAGGCTATAAATGATCTGTGATTGTATGCCAGTAAGTTGATAATGCTCTGTCAAGTGTGACAGTAAGTCTGTCAAGGTTGCTGAGCTGTGTGAGAAATTCACAGTGGTCACTGAAACTTGCTGTCAACATTGAATTGTTTGGCAAGATATGTTTAATGTGACAGTTGTTCATTCAGTTATTTTATGCTGCCATTAAATCAAGTTGCTTTGTTGACCTGAGCATGCGCATACTGTTTCATCAACCTGTGATCTCCTAGTCATAAACATCACCATCATTAAGCTTGGTCTTAAAGCAGGTCTCTCTGTCTGCTCTTATGCGAAAGTTTGACTTCAGCTGAGTCTGTCAAAGGAAATGGTTGGGGAGAGTGCGCAGAATGAGAGTTAGTGAGCTTGACTAATCAAAGAGTTTCCTGTTCTCCAAATATGGTTGTCAAACGCAGCTTTCTGCTGAGCTGTGATGACAGACGTCCTCCAGACATAGACAAGTGTCATAAAATCATAAAATCATAAAATCAGTCCAAAAAGCATCACTTGCTTTTAACAAAGCGTAGGTGATGTAGTCATTGCATTCATTACCTTGTGTCTTATTTTTTGTTGATTAATGGCTAGATCAGTCACATAAAGTTTCCTAAGAGTTATTCTGCAGTCGTAAAAAAAAAAAAAAGGAAGAAAGGTGAAAGTGATGAGAAAAGATTGTGACTTATAATAAATGTTGTATGCCTGTATAAATCTCTGGTCTAAACTATTCTAACACGTTGGACAGAAATTATTTTAACAGCTTTTCCAGAATATCTTTCATAATGCTGGTAAAAGGTGTGTGGTTAAAGCAGAAGTTTTTATCATGCTAGGTCCCGTAGAAAAAGTTTTTGTAAGGTTTTTACCAGCTTGTTTGTAATTAACACTAATCAGTATCTGTGTTTGATGGTCCTTTTGATAGATTGCTCATTTGCTTTTGACTCTTCCTGGATTTCCTGTTTTTCTTAAAACAAGTAGCTAGGGTTTTATGGGTATTGATGGCAACATGTTGTTTAATGTGCTTGGTCTAGTTATATAAGAATATATTGTTGCATGAGTATCCTTCTCAATGCAAATTTTAATACCAGAAGCTGAAAAGACACAGCTGCTCGTGAGAGAGAGAGAAAAAAAGATGGATGGATTGATGGAATGAGAAAAGGATAAGGAGGAGTACAGAGAGGAGGAAACCTTTCACAGGACCAGGGGTCACAAAAATCCATCAACACAACACATGATCACATTATCTTCTGGGCATTTGGCCCGCCTGAGCACGGGACAATTTAGGACCCTCATTTATGCTACCTTTAATTTTGGCCATTAAAAGGATCAGAATGTCAGTTAAATTAAACACAGACTTAACTTATTTAAATTGAGTTTTGGAGAGTATGTTTGCATTTTAATAGTGGGTGAAACTGCTGAACCACAAAGGCTAAATGAAAACAAAGTCTTAAAATAATATTCTGGGTTTAATACGTTAAGCTCAATCGACAGCATTTGGGGCATAATGTTGATTACCACAAAACATAATTTCGTTTTGTCCCTCCTTTTCTATACAAAGAGCAAAAATCGAGGTACAGCAAGGCATTTAAAATGGAAGTGAATGGGGCCAATTTTTGGAGTGTTTAAAGTCAGAAACGTGAAGCTTATAAATGTATAAAAACACTTACATTCATTCTTCTGTTTAAACTTGTGTATTATTTGACCAGTAACGTATAAATATGCTTTTACTGTCACTTTAGGGTTTACAACATTATGTCGTGATGGCATCAAAGTTGAAAAATTGTAAATAAATTTACACAGAAAAGGTTAAGCAAGCAACTTTGCACTCACGCCCATTCAAACACAAGACTAGAAACACAAGCTCATGCAAAGACTCTTCACACTCCGCTGTGGAGGAAAGTTCAGGTTTGGTGAACTCTGACCTGCGTGAAAAATCACACTCTGACCTCTTGGCTCAAAACAAAGAATAGGCCAACATATTTCATAGCTACTTGTTTTATTGTTGCAGGAAAGTAAGTAGATAATATATCAAAAAAATTTAATATAATATTATTTGTAATTTGTGATTAGTTATTTACTAAAACCAGATTTCCTCCTACATGACAGCATATCGTGGTCCGTTGGGTTGTCCCAAATAAATTTGCGTGCTCAAAGCCTAGTGTGACCGCCCCTTTAGTAAGCAATTTTATCTCACTCAAATTATGTTAAAATGCTAATTGTTTACGTCTTGTGGTTATACTTTTGACAAAGTGAGTATTTTAACATTTATAGATTGTTTTTTTTGTAAGTGTCACACTGTAACCCAGATTGTTTTTAAAGAAAAGGAGGGACAAGTTAAAATACATTGTTGTGGTTCTCGACATTATGCCACAAATGCTGTCAATTGAGATTTACTTGTACCGAACCCAGAATATTCCTTAAAGAGCTGAAATGAAGGAGGTTTCCTTCATGTTTCCTTCCATGTTTATATCAATCCAAAGAAAAGGCCATTTGTCCACGCACAGGACACAGGAAGTTCCGTTTTTTCATTAAACCAGCTTGTCTTTTTAACTTTGTTTGTTTGCCTTACCTCCAAACGATTAAAGGGCGTTTTTATGACCCTTTTCCCTCCGTTGTGTTTTTTCGGATTGACGATTTTGTCGTCATTAGGCAAAAGAATGTGGATTCCTTGGTTGAAAAAAAAGGAGAATTTAGGGATTCATTCTTAAAAGGGCTTAATATTTTAGCATCTCAAAGGTTCTGCTTTATTTATTTATTTTTCAAAAGTAGGCCTAATCTTGTGAAGGAAGAGGTCACTGGTTCGTTTTGACTTATTAGGAATATATTACATTTTGTATTTTCCTTATTATTAACTGCAATCCACTGAAAGCTTCCTAGCAGTGAGTGGATGTACTTTACAGGCTTGTGGTGTCTTTTCACTTCTTATCAGTAAACTGTCAGCATTTCAAACTTTAGTTAATTTTCTGTACTGGACTTGCTCTAAAGCACACACTTAATAGATGCCCATGTTCTTAAAGTCAGACACCACCAAAGAGTCTTTCTCCATGGTCTCACTGAGCAAGTGGATCTAGTAGTGTCTGATTTTAGGTATTATTCAAGTTTGATTTAAGACATTATACAAATTGTAGCTCAACTAGTAGAGCATGGCACTAACAACATCAAGGTCATGGGTTTGCTTCCCAGAGAACACATATACTGATGACATATACCTTGAATGCACCATAAATCGCTTTGGATAACAGTGTCTGCCAAATGCATAAATGTAAATGTATTCGCAGGATGAAATTGAGGTAAATTATTCCGGTGTTAGTTGTACTAGCAAGCTTTTTAGTCTTCCCTGTATGGAGCCCCTTAGAGGACGAGGAAAGAATTTATTTTCTGAAATAGTTCCCTCACAATAGTTTGCATTTCCACTCAATAAGTTTTATGACCCCTTGCAATAAGTTTTGTATAAATTTTGTAGTTACTATGGCTTTACTACCAATTTCATAGTTCAACTATGGTCACAGTAGAAAAAACATTGTTAATTTTTAAAAGGGATGGTATTGCGAGGGAACTCAAAATAGTAGCAAGAAAATGCAAAGTATTGCAAGGGAATGCAAAACTTATTGTGAGGGAAAGAAAAAATTATTGTGAGACAATGCAAAAATTATTTAGAGGGAAAATAACTATTAGGAGACTTTTACGATGGAAAGCAAAACTTATTGCGAGGCAATGCAAAACATATTGCAAGGGAACAAAACTATTGTGAACCAAAGAAAGAGTTATTGCTAGGGAATGCAAACTATTGTGAGGGAATGCAAAACTTATTGCTAGGGAACACAAAACTAGTGCGAGGCAGCACAAAACATATTGTGACTGGACAGAAACTATTGCGAGACAATGCAAAACATATTGTGATGGAATGCTAATTATTGCGAGACAACCCAAAAATTATTGCGAGGCTACGCAAAACTTATTGCAAGGGAATTCTAACTATTGCGAGGCAACACAAAACTTGTTGCGAGGTAACACAAGCTCATGAAAAACTATTGTGAGGCAACACAAAACTTGTTGTGAGTGAACGCAAACTATTATGAGGGAATGCCAAACGAATTGATAGGGAACGCAAAACTGTTGAGAGGCAACTCAAAACTGTTGCGGGGGAATGCAAAACTACGATGAGTCAATGCAAAACTTACTGCGAGGCAAATATTGCAAGGGAACACAAAACTGTTGTGAAACAACACAAAACTCATTGCAAGGGAATGCAAACTATTGCGTGGGAATGCAGAAACAATTGCAGGGAAATACAAAACTTATTGCAAGGCAATGCAAAACGTGTTAGGATGGAGCGCAAAACTATTGCGAGGCAATGCAAAACTTATTGCGAGGGAACACAAAACTTGTGCAGACTAACACAAAACTTATTGTGATGGACGGAAACTATTGCAAGACAACGCAAAACTTATCGCTAGGCAACACAAAACTTATTGCGAGGGAATGCTAACTATTTCTAATGAACACAAAACTATTGCGTGACAAAGCAAAACTAATTGCGAGGGATTGCAAACTATTGCGAGGGAAAGCAAAACTTATTGTGAGGCTACACAAAACTTATTGTGAGGCTACACAAAACTTATTGTGAGGGAATGCTAACTATTGCGAGGGAACATAAAACTATTGCGAGACAATGCAAAACTTATTGCGAATGATTGCAAACTATTGCGAGGGAAATCAAAACTTATTGGGGCTCCGCAAAACTTATTGCGAGGGAATGCTCTACTATTTCTAATGAACACAAAACTATTGCGTGACAAAGGAAAACATATTGTGAGGGAATGCTAACTATTGCGAGGGAACACAAAACTATTGCGAGACAATGCAAAACTTATTGCGAATGATTGCAAACTATTGCAAGGGAAAGCAAAACTTAGTTCGAGACAACACAAAACTTACTGCGAGGGAGTGCTAACTATTGTGATGCAACACGTAACTTGTTGCGAGGGACACAAACTATTATGGGGGAATGCAAAAATATTGTGAGGCAACGCAAAACTTATTGCAAATGAACACAAACTAATTGTGAGAGAATGCAAAACTAGTGTGAGGCAACACAAAACCTGTGAGGGAATGCAAACTATTGTGACTGAATGCAAAACTAATTGATAGGGAACGCAAAACTGTTGAGAGGCAACGCAAAACTATTGCGGGGGAATGCAAAACTATGGTGAGGCAACGCAAAACTTACTGTGAGGTGATGAAAACTATTGCGAGGGAACCCAAAACTATTGTGAAACAAAACAAAACTTATAGCAACGGAACACATACTATTGCGTGGGAATGCAGAATACAATTATGAGGGAAAGCAGAAGTATTGTGAGACAATACAAAACATATTGAAAGGCAATGCAAAAATTATTACGAGGTACCGTAATCTATTGCGAGGGAGCGCAAAAGTTTTAATGAGGGAACGGAAAACCATTTCAGAAAATACATTTTCTGCCTGTCCACTAAGGGGATCACTAGTTACGTCCAGCCTACTATAAAATGTTTCTATTTGGAAAGGACACCTAACACTTCATTTTGCTTCTGCTATAAACCATGAAGGTGAGAAAAGTTTGTCCTATTTCCAGTTAATTGCTGTAATGCTAATGTAATGTAAGGCTGTTATATCATAAAATGTAAATGTACGAATATGGTTATTTAAGGAATAATTTGAAAATGTAAAAGGAAATTGTTCAGTTAGTTTATATCAACGTTTTAGCTTTGGCATTGTTTCCCAAGATTTCTTTTAAGCTCCTTGTTCAAAGCTGCACCTGCTGTTTGACGACTGTAATGTACAAAATACTTGTATAAACCTCCCTTTATCAGCCCACCAGAGGAAGAGGAGGGTGGGGGAAAGTGGCAGGAAAAGTAGACCCCCCCCCCCTCGGACCACTGTCCCTGCCTAATGTTATCATTTAGGAGTAAACTGCAAGTCCGCCTGGAGACATACTATTCCCTATAAGGGCTTTGTTTGGGAGTTCACTTGCTTCTGCTGTTTAGGTTGACAGATCGTCTACTGCTTAGAAGGCTGCCTTATATGGTCATTGTAGCACGGGACCTCCGAGCTGAGCTGCAAAAGAAACAAGAAAAACAGCATTTGCTGCTATGTTTATCACACGATTATATATGTTTTGACTAAGAAGAATGTTTCATATCATGCTATGTATGGCTAGAGTGATAAATTGTTTAATCATCAAATAAGTCATGTTAGATTTCACAGCCCTTTATTGGTAATTTCATCTAAATAAGGGGCATGATAGTGGTGTCCCCTGTGACCTGTGTCATGTTTATTTAGAAAGAAGGCTGGTTTAATTGGTAAACTTTACAAAAGTTAATGCAGTGTTTGTGAATTACAACCAACCCCAAAAATATTTGGTTGCATATTCCATCAGGAAAACATATACTAACGCTAGCATTACACCATGGATGTTTAATTTAGAGATCAGCTATTATGGGAACTCATTTATACACAGAAACCATTAGCTACAAACTGTTTTACTTAAAGACCATTATACTCTCTAACACCACTCTACACTGTGGTACAATGGTACAATCTACACCTAAAAAAATATTAGCCAAACCTAAAAAATGTGCTTCATTTGGTAACATCTAAATTAACTGGTTTGATTCAAGCCATTGATCACTGAATCAACCTGAATACATTAGGTTACACCAACAAAACTTATTTTAAGGGTTAGATCAAATAGAAATAGCTCCTTAAGGTAACAACTGCAGATGACCACATTGTATATTAAGAACCATATAAAGGATTTTGTTTTTCTAAAGTCTGTTTTTCTTTTCTTCTTAAATTTGTAGTTGCCTTAACCCAAACACCAAGATGACGAAAAAGAGCTTGACTGAGGACGAGAAATTCCTTTACCTGGACAAAGACTTCATTAACAGTCCCGTCGCCCAGGCTGATTGGACAGCCAAAAAGCTGGTATGGGTCCCTTCTGAGAAACATGGTTTTGAGGCAGCCAGCATCAAAGAGGAACATGGGGATGAGGTACTGGTGGAGCTGGCGGACAATGGGAAGAAAATCACGGTCAACAAGGACGACATCCAGAAAATGAACCCACCTAAGTTCAGCAAGGTGGAGGATATGGCCGAGCTCACCTGCCTGAATGAAGCTTCGGTTCTTCACAACTTGAGAGAAAGATACTTCTCTGGCCTCATCTATGTAAGTAGACATCGTTGATCTTATTTTAAGCCAAATAAATGCTCAAAGTATGCCGATAAAAAGTAGTAATAGTAATAGTAGTATACACATTAAAAATAGTGTAATTTCTGCTCCTCTAGCAATGTGAGACGAAATTGCTATCTGTTTGCTTGAGCAGCCTGACTTGGCCGGACATAACAACACTGGCCCAACCAATGGTGTAAATTTGGGGTGGGACTACCTTTGTCCGAACAATGAAAACACATGCGGTCGTCAAGATTCGCTAATAGCGTAATTACCTAAGTTACGTATGTACTGTAAGTTTCAAACACATGAATGATCAAGCGAAGTCATATTTAGTGGGAAATTCTGCATTCTACATAAAACCCAAGTTTTATGACATTGGAAGGGGTGAGTCATCATAAAAGATTTCCTCCGTATTTTGTTTCAGACTCATGTGTTCATTATAAAAATGCCCAACTTGAGCATAAGGGCTTCCCAGGTGCACTTAAAGACAGAAAATGTCATAAATTTGCAGTCTTGGATGGTGCCGCTATTGGAGCAAAAATTACACACTTCACCTTTAGTCATGCTCTGTTTGGATACTAGCATCTTAAGGCCTGAATTCAGAAAGTCTATCTTTGCTGGCATTAGAATTGCATAACACATAGTTCATACACATTAATTGCAGCCTAAATATATAATCTTTAAGGAACTATACTGTGTCTAACCTTGGGTCAATATACTGGGAAAATAATTTTGCATTGGCAATAATTTACCATGACATTAAATGCCAGTGTTGGTTTACAGTGTCTAATGCACTTAAGTCTGTGCTTAAGAAAGAGGCACTAAGGTACACTTCCCAAGAGCGAGGGATTATATAACTTCTACAGGCCTCCAAACTATGTGTGCACTCTGTTTAGGCAATAAACCATTAATGAACTAAATGTTTGCTCTGAAGATGTCTTCAGAGTCTCTCGAACAGGAGTCTTCCCTACAGAATATACATCACCAGAGATTTCAAATGCCAAGAGCTACAACGTACAGATTCAAAGCTAGCTTCCGTAGACCAAGACTACTGTGCTAAACTGTCTCTTTGCTGTTCTTTACATGATGTATTGATACTATAAAACTTTAAATACAGTGTGTAATCTGGAAAGTAGATTTCTTTTTCTTTTTTGTCTTTCTTCAGACATACTCTGGGCTGTTTTGTGTGGTGGTGAATCCATACAAAATGCTGCCAATCTACTCTGAGAAGATCATTGAAATGTATAAAGGCAAAAAGCGCCATGAGGTCCCTCCCCATATCTACTCCATCACGGATAACGCCTACAGGAACATGATGCAAGGTGAGGCCTTCTGGAGTCCAGAGTCTGGATGCTTACTCTTGGCATGCTAACGCATTTGGTTGACAAAGATAAGCTGTTCTTGCTTATTCAATTCATAAGATGTCAGCAATGGTTTTGATTTCTTGTTAACCATTGCCTTTTATACTTCAGACTCTTAAAATTAGATTTGTGTTTGTTTACATGGAGTTTGACAGTTCTGAGAACAGCTGATGTTAACAAGAGTTAACATCAGCTGGAGTTTGTGAAAGCATGTGCTAGCAGAGGCTACATTGGCCACATGCCAGTTTAGAGAATCAGCTTATTAGGATTTTCAGTGTAGATATGCTCAGTTCTAAAATATTTAATCAGCTAGAAATCTTAGTTTGTGAGTGCAATCTGCATACAATTATGTAAAAAAACAAACACATTTTTTTTTTAAATCATTGGTGTTAAGGTGTGGAAACTCTTAGAACCTTTTAGATTGTAATGGAGTCACCAAGAAACACTTATCTTACATGAAACATCGAAGCAATTGCATTCAAAAGCAGAAGTAGAAGATGCATTGTCACGCTGTTCCTCAAGGGTAATACTGTTTGGTAACAGTGCATTTCTTAATAAGTGGATTACATTAAACCATTATATTCCTTTATTATACATATTTAGGAATGTTAAGAATTGTATGAATGTTTGGATATGGACTGACATGGCCTGAAAAATCTCACCAAAGCACAACAAAATCTGTAAATGTCCTCATTCATGCAGATCATCACAGAATGCCATGTTCAGTCTCTACAATGGGACTTCCTGTTATATGAAGACAAATAACAAATAATAAGAAAAAATATTTTGTAGCAACTGATTAACTCATGAAAAACATCCTGAATATGTTTTGGGGGACTGCTATATCCTGGACTCCAGTCTATTGAATGGCAGTGTTGTGCTCTCACTCGAGGAAACTACACATTCTTGCTTAGGGGCTTACGCTGATCTCTCTTTGAAGTCCAGCAAGGACCATGCTTAACAGAGGATGACATGGTGTACCCTCGTCATAAGTGAAAATATCAGGAGCTCATATTGAATGGAATGAGAAACACATGGAAACACATAGAATATAAATATAAAGTGCCATTTGTAATTGTGTTACTGTTTTTAGGGGTGGGCGGTGTGACCAAAATCTTACATAGACATTATATTACATAAACATGTGGGAATGCGTATTTTTGAATAATCCAATAAATGAAATAGATATGAAAGGTACTTAAAGGACTTGTCCAGGGTTCAATGCAAGTTAAGCTCAATCGACAGCATGTGTGGCATAATGTTGATTACCACAACAAATAAGTTTGAATCATCCCTCCTTTTCTTTAAAAAAAGAAAAAAATCGAGATTACAATGAAGCACTTACAATGGAAGTGAATGGGACCAATTTTTTGAGGGTTTAATGGCAGAAATGTTAAGCTCATAATTTTATTAAAGCACAAAATTAATTCTTCTGGTAAAACTTGTTTATTTTTTGTGCTGTAAAGTTGTTTAAGTCTTGGTTTTTTTATGGTTGTTTTAAGGTATTAGGGTTTACAGCATTACTTCATCTTGGCAACAAAGTTGTAAAATTGAATATAATTTACACAGAAAAGGTTAGTAAGCAATGTTATAACACTAAAATCATGGCAACGCATATTGTTTATGTCTTATGGCTAAACTTTTAAAACAGTGAGCATTTAATGTTAATTTTATTTTATTTCAGGTTGGTCCCATTCACTTCCATTGTAAGTGCCTCACTATGACCAAGATTTTTGAAAAGGAGGGACAGTTCAAAAAAACTTTTTGTGGTAATCAAAATAAATATATAAAACAATACCTGAATATCTTGCTTTTCATCAAAACTCTGGCTGAGGTGCTGTGTTTCCCCTCAGTGTGTTTAGATTTGGGTTTCCGAGTCCCGATTGCCCTGGTTTGTGCCTTAATTAGGAAGAAACAAGGGAACAGACTTCATGTGCATGGAACCTTGCCCAGCTTAAGTCATATCCAAAATGAGAAATAGCCTTTCATTGTGTTTACAACAGACGAAGGGTCTGTAGTACATGAGCAGAATAGGCTAGCTCACATTTAACTGATTAGCAGGTTGGGTGTTGGTCCAACCTGCAGGATCATAGATAAAACTCATTTTAGAGTTCTTTGACTGGCATCTCCAAGAGGTTAATGTTTAGATTGACTTGAATCAAATACACCGAGTGGCATCTGGGCAGAGCGAGGCCGGGAAGATAAGTGGTGAATGAGGTACACCTGTGTGCCACACCGGTCTCGTGTTCCAGTGAGGGGCAGTGGGAGTATTTAAGGAGAGGAGACAGCGGCAGAGGAGGGAGAGATGCACTATATTGTCTGTCTGCATTTCAGTGTGTGCTGAAAAGCAATATGTGTTGGAGCTGCTGAAAAGCATCTATGTTGTAGTTTTTAATGTACTCTGAAAAGTGCCACTTTAAAGTGTCTTACATGTTTGTCAAGCCGATCCCAGCTTTCTCCTTGCAACCCCATTACAAACTTTGTTACAGTAGGTCTGACAAAAGTTTAAAAACCATAAATGGAGCCAAGATCATCTAAGAAGATTTTCAGGTTCTAAATTTAGAAGTGTGATTTAATGATTATCCCATTGCATTTCCCAACTGAAATGAATTGTTTGCATAGCAGTGGTACATTGCAAGAACTTGACATTATAAAACAAGTCTTTAATTTGTTTGGCCTGGTCTTGAGAGTTGTCACCTGACGTTATATGTTCCATGATGTTCAGTACAAGTTTCAACATCAATATATATTCAGAAAATTACAATGTGTCATGTCTTGTGTCCTCTTATCCCATGAGCAGCAATCTTACAATTACCTTGACCCATTGTTGTCTGTCTTTATTCTCAACAGATCGAGAGGACCAGTCTATTCTTTGCACGTAAGTTTCATTCTTTTATTTGCATCCATCTTTAACTTCCTCTAGTTTTACTGGATCCAAAGATGTCACTTACTATAATAAATGCCCCATACTGGACAGTTTCTTTTACAACCAAAGTTTAACTAAGTGGCTAGTCGATTGACCTAAGCTAAAAAGATAAGGCTTGGCAGCCCAATTCTGAAGTGCAATTAACCCTGTAAGCTCTTTTTGTTTGAGCAAGACCTGCCTGACACAGCAACATTGGTTCAACCAATGGCATGAGTTTAGGGTGGGACTACCTGTTAGAAAACAGTAATTATTTTTGTAATTCCTTTTAGTACCGCTAGTGGTTCAGAAATGACACATCTGAAGCTATTTTAAACCCATTCTAATATAATTTGTAACTGTTTAAAATGTGACAGCGGCCAAACATGAACATACATCAAGCTTAGTATGTGTAGACATAATTATAACAAATTGTGTCCTCCTACTTGCTGGGATCCTGTTTGTTCAGATGTTTCTCTGCAGTGGGAACAAGGCAGATGACACCCAAGGGTCAAGTCTCCTCAGAGTCTGCCTACACACAGGAAATGTGCCCCTGTCCTGATTCTAAATCTAGATTAACTTGCATGTTGGCTTCATTTATGTTTGTTTTTTAGTTCTGAATCTTTAAAGGGCATTTGCTTTGCTCTTTGTGTGCTTTCATGCACTTTAAAAGTTCAATTTCAATAAATGACCTTTTTTTTAACATCATGTAAATGCGTTAGTCCAGTCCAGTTTTTGCGAAATCGAATGAACAAATCTAGATATTGATGTATACTTCAATTGGACCGCAATAGGCCATGGCATTATGCGTATCCTCTGAGAAACAGAGGTGCTGTGCAATGTGTGTATATAACCTGAAGAACACTATTATTATTATAATTATTATTTTTTAAATTCTGTATGAAGCAATCTTACCTGGATATTATGATTGTTCTCCCTTCTCCTTCCCTTCTTCTTTGTAGTAGTATCAAAATTCTTTCTTTATAGGAAAAAAAAACATAAATTACATAAAAAAAATACAACAAAAGAGGGTAACAGGTTCAAACTATGGCCAAGGTTAGCATTAGCACCATGAACGCAGTATGTAAACATCACAAATTACACATTATCTACTGCATATATCTTACTTTCAATTATCGTTGTGTGGTTTAAACAGCTTCTGCATTGAATATGCAGCCTGAAGCAAATGACAGGTACAGATACAGAACTGTTTCAAGTAATCAGATAACAAACCTGTTAAATACCAGTGACCGCTATGAAACTATAGACAACCCATTTATATTCTTAACCATCTATTTATTCACGACATCTCTCCTTAGTCTAAATGTTATTATTATGCTTCACATAGAGTTTATAAGGAAGAAAGTTAAACAATGCAGAGCTCGTATAATTAGAACAGTCAAGGAGCAAATTGTGTAGTTTTCTGCCTTCGGACATTACCATAAGCACTAACCACAATGGATAACGTACATCTTATGTGGAATTGGGGGAAAATTGGGGGAAACCCGGAGTTTGACATAAGAGGGAAACCCCACCATTGCAGCGCAATTCCGCTGTAGGTTGCGATGGAAAGTTAAAGAAAAAAAACACAGCAACAACTCTGGAATATTTGGAAATAAAGCGATGCTACAGAGAATAAAATTGTGAAGGCTTCCTCTGATCCCATGTTTGCTATTTACACAAGTATTGTGGGGAAAAGTCTTGCTTTGAAGAAACCTGCTTACTGACTGGGCCACATGTACATGGGAGAAAAGAGAAATCTGTGAACACAGTGCATTTAAACGGGAACGCCACTTTCCAGCCTTAAGTGGCTTTCTTGCTTTAAACGGCTTTCTGGTGTCCATGTAAACAAACTCACTGTTTACAAACTTCCTCTGAGTGTGGAAAAGGAAATGGAAGCCATTTAAAGTGCTCCATGGCAACTGTTGCTATGGCATAGAATTCTCTAATGACATCAGGCTGTTTCTGCATGTCTCAGCTCAACTCTCATGGTTTGTTTTCTTCAATCTGTCCCAAAGCAAAAAAAAAAAGTTTGTAATGAGTCATTTGGATCAAGAGGAATCACCTAAAGAGTGTTATCGGATTGTTAAACACATGGATCGTTAAAACCACTGCCTTGTGAACCCCCCCCCCCACCCCCCCGCCTTGTGTGTTTTCACATACCTCATATCTAATGCAATGTGTGAGAGTAAAGCAATACTTTAATCACCATTAGGTCAGATTGTTGGCATCACTACACTAATGATCACGAAATGTACTGTAAAAGATGTCATAAATGGTTAAAAACTATGCTTCTACAAACATATAAGTGTAAAGTATCCCAAAAAATGGCTTTATAAGTGTTGGATGTGCTGCTCTAAGGGCACTCTGCTCCTGCCAAAGAACCAGCCCTTCAGCTACAGCTAGGCCTTGTGGATCCCAGACTTAGTTTTCCTAATATGGAAATGTTGGCGTGTCAGCATGAATGTTGAGATCAGTCATATCTCTCTCGTATATCATACAAGCTCATAGAACACTGTGAGGCTGGTAACTGTAACCCCTTGTAACAAAGACAAATATTGTGTTTTAAGTTACCACAAATTTAGTTACTTTACTGATTTGTGAAACTTGAATATTCTCAATCACTATTTATTTTGTTTAATCCACAGTTCTTAAAATCATTTCTGAACTAATTTTCTCAGGATAAATTCTTCCACAATACATGCTTTGAAAAATAAAGGTAAAATTAAAAAAAGAACTGTCCACCTTTCTTTTTTTTTTTATAAAGTAATTTGTTCTCCATCGTCAGTGTTAAGGAGGAACAAGGAAGGTCAAGTGTTTGGCATTATTGTAAAGAAAAGTCAACATTTTTATAATTATATAGATTATGATAAATTCTGAGACTCTCAACCTAAACTGCTGAAAAATCACAAAAAAAATTCTAACCAAAATTTACTATATTTCTTTTTTTCTTTTTCTTTTTTTTATATATCTCTGGGTGTAAATAAGGTGGCTCTTCTTTTGTTTTCTTTACAATCATTTCAACTGTAACTGAGTAAAATTTTGTGTTGATTCAACAAAGCAATCTAAATTTATAGCATTACAAATAGAATGTATATTAGTGTCCAAAAACATCTCCAAGTGTCCAAAAGCCTCTCCAACAAAAAATCATTACTGAACATAAGAACTAATTACACATGCAAACAACAACAACAATGACTAAAGGTTTGGACAGCATGCAGACATGATTTTAGTTGAGATTTCACAGAATGAGTGCCATTTGACTCAGTGAGTCTGCATCACTGACTCTGTGTTATGTACTTGGTGTCATCTCCTTGTGGCCATATGTAACAGTTACCAATCACATGTCTCTCTGCCCATATATGGATGATTTTTGCTCCGGTCTAAACTCTAAACGCTAAATAACGCCAAATAATTTATGATCCAGGAAAGCTAACAGATTGCAAGTTGCCAGATAGCCTGATGCTGTGTGGACATTGTGCACATTGTGCTTCGTGTCAATTATCTAATGATCTATGCATCCAGTTACATTGTGTGTAAGCTTGTTTGAAAGAAAATAGCCTCCGAATGGTATGTAGTTATGTTCTGTTTATTTTATCAGCAAGTTATAAGTTCTAAGTGAAAACGCTGCATGTAAGCAACACCTGTTCACATGAAACATAAATGTCAAAGACATATACTTGAGTAAAAAAAAAATAGGCTGGTTGTATCAAGGAACTCTTTGAGAGCTTTCCAACAACATATGACACATATCTATTTGATCAGTTTGATGTTTCTACAGATTATAATAATATGTACAAAACAGAACACATCTGATTTCAAATTTCAAAGCACTTGTTCAATTTTGGTCATAATGCCTTTTAAAGTAGAGCTTCTAAGCTTTCAAACAATACCTATTTTATATTGGTCAAGACTGTAGATATTAATATTTTGACAATTAGAATCTTTTTCTTGCCGACGAGCCCATCTGAGCTAAAAGGGTTCAATTATTGTGGGCTGATTAAAATGACTGACTTTCATTAAAGTAAATGACTTTTAATAACTTTAATTTTAATTACTAAATTACGCATATTTCTAAAATAATATTATTTGTGTAAAATACGTGTAAAATATATGTGTTTGTATTTCTTTAATAGCTGAAAGTGTGTTTAGTGTGTCAGTTGCATGACTTATGCATGACAATGAACTACAAACATTCATTTGAATTGGTTGAGTGTAAATCAAAAACTTTTTTGTAAAAAAACTTTTTTTTGTTTTTAGAAAGTAACTCAAAAGTAATTTGTAATTTGATTACTTTTCTGATGAAGTAACATACAAAATCATAATCTGCTTTCTATTTTTGAGAAGTAAATATGAATGATTAATTATTATTATATTTATTATCAATAATATTAAGTATTACTTTTTATGAATAATTTATTTTTCATTTTCAAAAATAGTAATTCGATTATTAAATGTGAGCGCAGCGTAGTTCTAGCGGGAAGACTAGCAGCTGTACATCATCACACTATTAGCTGGGTAATTCCTAGCCAATCGCAGGTAAGCCATTGCTTTATAAGTCTGCTCCCAATCTATCACATTCAGTGCGCTAAGATGGCAACCTCCACCACCCCACCACCACCAGTTGAGCCCCGTCCCGCACGGGGGTAAGCTCCTCGCCCCTGCCTCCTATCTCCGGCAGGATATGATGGTTCCGAGTACAACTTCCTCGGACCACCGGACGGGGCCTACGCCAAAGAGAGATTACTTTTCTGTTCTACATTCATCAAATAAATGGCATCATAAACCTCACTCAAGCCTGCATGTCTTCCCGATAGAAGTATTATTATTGTCATTATATATTTTTTTATACAATATTATCTGTTATTCAATAGTCAGGCTTTTATTTTGGCAGAAAACATAAGGAAGACCTTGCTTTTAGCTATCCATCCATCCATCCATCTTCTATAGCCGCTTGTCATATGTGGGGTCATTGGTAGTGCTGGAGTCTTGGGACGAAGGCTGGGATTTCGTGCTTTTATCGGGAATATTAAATATGTTCTATATCGAATGTTCTAAATAAATGTTGCTTTATTTCTAGTGGTGAATCTGGTGCTGGCAAGACAGAAAACACCAAGAAAGTCATCCAGTATTTGGCGGTAGTGGCCTCATCCCACAAAGGCAAGAAAGACACAAGTGCTGTAAGTTTGAAAACCACTGTCATCTCCTCAGGCCGGCTCAAATGGTCCCAGAGAGCATAGAGAGCCAAATAAAGTTTAATACAGTGTAATGCTTTCCCCTTGCTTTGACCCTGTTCTTTCCGATTCAGATTCTGACATTTTGAATCCTTTCATTATAAGTTAAGTAATGATGTGCAAAGGTTATATTGTGACTACTAAGTGAACAGATAAGAAAACTCCCTTCAGTCTTTTAAATTTGATATCACATCCCATTTATAACAAGATTTTGGAGGCTCTAAGGGTTCAGGAATAGCCTGATATCAAAATATTTTGTATGATTTTATGTTGAGCCATTTTAATCTCACTGTTCAAGGAAATCGAGTCTTCAGCAGTCTAGGGAGAACAAATGAATGCAAAAGAGTATGCTTAGTTTACAATTATCTAATGACAATTTCCTTGATGAATTTCCTCACATAGCAACAGTCAGGACAACAGTTTGCCTATGTGAGTAAAAAAAAATGCCCAAAATTCCTTTTTGTGTGGGTTTGGAAATTTGCATGCTTTTTTGAGTTTCACACTGAGAGTGACATTAGAAAACAAGTCTTATATGGAGGGACCCTATACAAAACAACCCCTTACGGCTGCTGTGCAAATGGTTGTACACAAATTACCTAAGGAACCATTGTGCTTCAGTGTTCACAAGAAGTCTTATACTGTTAACAAAATTATATTTAAAAAAAAAAAAATATATATATATATATATAAAGATTATAGCAATAGATCACAAGTGTGCTATTCCCCCATCTGAGATGCGGTTAACTCTTTCTTTGCCAGAGTGGATGGCTGGCATTGAAATGGTCTATCTGAACACAGTGTGTATGCATGCTAATTTATAGCCTTTTGAATCGATTATCTTATATCCTGTCTTATTTTTCTTTTATCACCTATTAATTTACCACGGATTAATGTGCATCATCTGACAAGCTCATATGTGTGTATTAAGAATGTAATTACAATATAAATGTAGATCTCAATATACTGTAAATGTAAATCTGTATCAAATGAAGATATACTGTACACATGGATACACAATGAACAAATACATATGCACACATTATAGCTTTTTCATTTACTCTTTATTCATTTTTAACTGCCATACATATGAGCTTAATAGGGGTGCATGTAGTAGTTCTTAGTTTAGAATGTATTTGTATTGTTATCGTTACACTTACATGCACAGTTTTGAAATTTTACTGAAAACTTCTGCTATTCTTTTTTATGATAAAAGAATAATGTTCATCATACTTGTTATACTAGTCCTCTGAAAGGTTGAGATGATTAGTTTTCTTCTTAAGCAGGATAAAGGAATAGTTTACCCTAAAAATGTTGTTTCAAACCTGCATGCTGCAATGTTTTCATAGAACACAAAAGTAGATTTAAAATGTATATATAATTACACAGCTTTTGCCATACAATGACAGTTCTTAGTGACTAGGGCTCCAAAAAAAGCTCCAAACTCGACAAAAAAACACCATAAAAGCGCCATAAAACCAGTAGTCCATTCATATTGTGTGCTTAATTTCAAATCTTGTGAATTCATAATTTAAGTAATTATACACTGATAATCTTCACCTACGCCGAAGCTCGCATCCAGATTAAAAAATTGCCAAAACTGCATTGGTTCTCAAGCATGTAGTAGCCAAATACAACATCCCATTTATGAATTGGATGTGAATGCGGGTTTAGTTCAGTTTACAACTTTATTAATCCCACAACCTGGCAATTTATGGTAGGGCTTCACACAACAAACAAGGAATGTAAAAGACCATGTATATCTAGGTTACATTAAAACCAAACAATTACAGCTCTTCATGGTACATAATAAACATAACACAAATTAAACATATAAAACATATTTAACATATTGCAGCATGTTTTCCATATATAAATATAGATATTAATAAATATAATAAGTAAGTATAATTTTATGAATTACATAGGTGGATAGCCTTTGGTGCAAAAGTACATTTGTAGCGATGTGTTAGACACCTGATACTCCGTAAACGCCTGCCCAAAGGCAACAATTCAGAATCAGGGTACAAGGGATGTGTGTCATCACACAACCAAACATGAGGTTGGCCAATATTATCAGTAAATAACAACTTAAATTAAGTCTTTTCATCACAAAATGATATCGTATGGCTTGGAAAATAGTTCATACTTTGAAAGTAGTTGTATGGACTACTTTTATACTTTTATGGTGCTTTTTGGGTGCTTTATTTTTTCCACAGTCCCTGGTCAATATGAACTGTTATTGTTTGGCAAGAGCTGCGTAAAGGTTCTTCAGAATGGCTACTTTTGTGTTCCACGGTATAATAAAATTAACAGCATTTGTGTTTAGAACGACATGAGAGTCAATTATGACAGAATTATCATTTGTGGGTGAACTATTACTTAAATTTTAGATTTAGGAGTGAGAGAGAATGACTCTGTATTTCAATAAATGCAGTCAAAGCATCAGATGAAGTCTGCTTCTGTTACTTGCTGTTCAGTGCCTCAGGGCCACTAAGAGAGACAAATGTCAAAAGTGTTATATGAATGTTTATACAATCTTGACACTATCCTCTTTCTTCCCACAATCCATGGATTACTGTCTCTCTGCCTTTGTCATCCTAAATGTCCCTTTTTTCCTTCTTTTCTCCTTCTTTATTTTTCTTTGTCAGTGTCTGAAGCTATCAGGAATCTTCTTTCCTTCTCAGCGGCAAACTCTCTCTGGCAGAGTCTTCTTTTTCTCAATAACGTTTGGTTTTGATGCTCATTAAGAAGGTAACTTAAACTTTGTGTCATGGTTGAATTCTTTCTCTTTGTCCAAAATGATAATCTAATTATCAGGTCAAATGACACAAGTTGCCTTGTGATGCAAAGGCAGCATTGTCCTCTCTTAGGGCTCAGTGATTCATCCCACTGGGTTTGAGATTGTGTTAGGACACAGAGTATCTTTTATCTTGTAAAGTGGATGATTAGATCTATTATTGAGATTCATTTCTTAAACCTCATTGATATGGCCTCTCTCATCATACTAAGTATTCCAGACTGACCTCATATGCTCGTTTTGACATCCTTGAGGTGCACATGCTTGGCAGGCTTCTCAACGTTCGTGATTTGGCAGCAAAGATAACTTGCATTCTTTTGATCTAAGGGATTAAGCTAATCGAAATGGACACAAGTTAATTTTGTGCGCAGTTGAAAGTACCTGCAAATTAAATATTGCTTAGGCCTTTGAATCAATTTATGAAACCAAAAAAATCTACAATTCAAAGTTGTGTACTTTGTCGCAGCTTAAATGATGCCTTTAATTATTTCACAAATTCTTTTGCCTGTTCTCTTCTGAATCTGAGTTCTTTCTAAATTCAAATTTTCTGGGATTCCCTTTTCCATCTTCTACTTGGCTTGTTTTCTATGGAATGATTTTTGTTATTTTCTGACCCTGGTGCTTTAGGGTGAGCTGGAAAAGCAACTACTGCAGGCTAATCCTATTTTAGAGGCCTTTGGTAATGCCAAGACCATCAAGAATGACAACTCATCCCGATTTGTAAGTTTGAAAACGCTATATGATACCAGTGACATCAGAAAGATCATAATCTGTAACAAGAAGGCCAAATATTGTAACCAATTTGAGTTTTCAAATCCATTTTCTCCATAGGGCAAATTCATCCGTATTAACTTTGATGTCACAGGCTTCATAGTTGGAGCCAACATAGAAACCTGTATCCTTGAAGCAGTTATATAAGTCAAGTCATATACAGATGAAATCTCTTATCTTGAATTAGCTGATACATTAGATGTATCACTTGAAACATTCTACAGATTCATATAAATTAAAATGTTATCATTTGAACTCTACAAGGTTTCACCTTAAATTCCAAACCACCTCAGATCTGTTGGAGAAATCTCGCTGTATCAGACAAGCAAAAACAGAAAGAGCCTTCCACATCTTCTACTACATGGTAGCTGGAGTAAACGAAAAATTACGTGGTAGGTTGAGATGTCACCTCAACAAGTGTGAAAATATTAATATCTCATGGCTGCCCATTGTCTTTCAGCATGACTCTTCAGATCTTGACAGTCAAAGTGAGACTGAGCTGTGTTGAAAGGTTCTTGTAAAACAGCACTGTTGTATTCTGACCAACATATCATTGGCATGGTGATTTGTATCTTTTGACAGGGGAGCTTCTGCTTGAAAACTTCAACAACTACCGATTCCTTTCGGCTGGCCATGTCCAAATTCCAGGCAATCAGGACGATGAGATGTATGATGAAACCATGGAGGCCATGAATATCATGGGCTTCACTGAAGAGGAAAGAACAGGTATTGAATGCAATGAAATAAGCACTTATTGTCTTTACAGGTCAGTCTTTACAAAAAGAGATATTTTCTGCTTATTACACATATTCTGTAAGCATGTAATTAACCAACACTGGCTCAAAAATAAGACCTTTTGAGTCTTTAGAAAAATTATAAATTGTAATAAATGTCATCCCTAATTTTTCCCTTGTTAGATGTCCTCAAAGTGGTCTCAACTGTGCTGCAGCTGGGCAACATTGAGTTCAAGAAAGAGAGGAATCAGGAACAAGCTACCATGCCAGATAATACAGGTCCGCCACTATTGGAAAATTTCCAAATGACTTCTCAATCTAATATAAATTCACTTTACAGACTGAAATTACCACTTTAATATGTTTTTAGCTGCCCAGAAAGTTTGCCATCTCCAAGGCATTAATGTGACAGACTTCACAAGAGCCATTCTGACACCTCGTATTAAAGTGGGGCGTGAGGTTGTGCAGAAGGCCCAAACCAAAGAACAGGTAAAGAACTCCAAAAGTAACTCTAACAAAGCACAACCGTCATGTTCCGGAAGTACAGTCCTAAAAACCTTTTCATTTTCTCTATAGACAAATACATTTTTAACAATAATTTATAAAACTTTAACTACAGACCTACCGTGTGTTCCAAGGTTGTTAATTGATGGTATATGTTTCTGTTGAAGCCATCAGTCCACATTATTTCAACTTTATTTTTTAAACAAAATGTTTAATAGTGGAATTCCTGGTGAAGAACTACATTGCCCATGATCCTGTAGAGAAAGATCCACCAATCAGAGAATTGTCGCAAACAAGGCGCGCCAAAATAGCTAAGTAGCGACCACCCACTCCCATGAGGCACTGCAAATGACGTAGTCGCAATGGTCTCCATACACTCTTAAACTATTTATTTATTTGTATATATCTAAATATTTTGCAATAAACTTAAAATATATTGTTTATATTTAAAAAATTAAATGAGAAAAATACTGCCGGAACCGAGATGTCTAAAAAAAAGTGGGCAGGCACAGCAGCGAGTGTACAGTAGTTGTGCTGTGATGTTGTGCATTTGGTTTAATGTTGAACAAATCTGTGATGTAACTATTGAAGCCGATTCCAAAAGTCAAAAAAAACCCTTGCAATGATGGGCCATAATTGAAGGACGTATTATAACCAATGAATGTTAGCTTTTACTTATCCAATCTAATGTTTAAATCCATACAGGCTGATTTTGCAACTGAAGCCTTAGCTAAAGCCATGTATGAACGTTTGTTCCGCTGGATCCTTCAAAGAGTTAATAAAGCACTGGACAAGACGAAACGTCAGGGTGCCTCTTTCCTGGGAATCTTGGACATTGCTGGCTTTGAGATCTTTGAGGTTTGGCAAAATTTCAAAGAAAGAGTTGAATTAGGTATGAAATTTGAGAAATGTTATGACAAATGGTATACACTGTATTGCTTCTTCAGGACAATTCCTTTGAGCAGCTCTGCATCAACTACACCAATGAGAAGCTTCAGCAGCTTTTCAACCACACCATGTTCATCCTGGAGCAGGAGGAGTACCAGCGGGAAGGCATTGAATGGAACTTCATTGACTTTGGTCTAGACTTGCAACCTTGCATCGAGCTTATTGAAAGGCCGGTAAGTTTGAGTGTGTAGATTAGTAAGAACAGCATGAATCATATTTTCTGCATTTTTAAACAGAACCAACTACTTCCAGCAAAGCTTTAAGAGGTGAACAATGTTGTTGTTTCAATCCATTTTAAAACCCAGGGCATAATTGCTGCTAACAAGCATGCTTTAGGAGGTAGTCCAACTACTAATGCCTTCAAGTTTATAGTTAAATTCTGGAGACCTTGATTTAAATTCCTTAGGTTGAAGTGACAATGTCTAGTTTATAAATCAAGCCATACATAATGAAACTTACTTTTACTGAATCTTTTCAACAGAACAATCCTCCAGGCATCCTGGCTCTGTTGGATGAAGAATGTTGGTTTCCAAAAGCAACAGACGTCTCCTTCGTGGAGAAACTTTGCAACACTCATGTCAATCATACTAAGTTTGCTAAACCTAAACAACTGAAGGACAAGACTGAGTTCTCTGTGCTTCACTATGCTGGAAGGGTGAGTTCCGACATGTAGAGAGCATTGAGATCTAGACAATGAAAACACAATGGACATAGGGTATTGAAAATCATGGCCCAAACCTAATATTTCTCAATCAGGTGGACTACAATGCTACAGCATGGCTGACCAAGAACATGGACCCTCTAAATGACAATGTTACAGCACTGCTGAATAATTCCTCCAATCTATTTATGCAAGATCTGTGGAAGGATGGTCAGTATTAGCAATACATGTTTCTTATATTTCATACACTGTCTAAAGTCTACTTATGAGAAGGATTTATCAAAATAATTGGGCCTAGTGAATTAGGACCACTGAATTTTTGTTCATGATTGGTTTCACATGACATATATGTAAATCTTAATTAAATTTGGTTTATTAAAGCAGATTCTTGATAAGCATAACTTAGATTAGAATAATGGCAGATATTTTCTTTGTTTTTCTTTTTCAGCTGATCGTGTGGTTGGATTGGAAACCATTGCCAAGATGTCAGACAGTTCTGCACCTAGTGCCTCTAAGACTAAGAAGGGCATGTTCCGTACCGTGGGTCAGCTTTACAAAGAGTCTCTGGCCAAGCTGATGACAACACTGCACAACACCCAGCCAAACTTTGTTCGTTGCATTATCCCCAACCATGAGAAAAGGGTACGTCACCTTGCTTTCAAAAAGAGTTCAAAATATAAACTATTGTTCAAAGAGAAACTATAACTAGGCTTGGGATCAATGCCGTTTTAACATATTGATAATTGAAAGATTTTCCTGATGATTATCGATATACATTGGGATTTTTTTCAGATATAAATAGGGCTGCTTGTTGCACAATAGTCTTTGAGTTTTCAAAAATATTTCTCAACACAACTTTGGTAAAGTTTGAGTTGCAGAGTTTATTATAGTGTGTCACGCATCGCATGCATCTTTCATAGAGCCTGCACAATGTATTTTCAGTTACAATTATGTCTTTTTGTGGTTTGACAGCTTGAATGAAAGATGTATCAATGCAACATACAGGGAAATTGCATAATAAATGTCACTATTTCTAATCTTTCAGTTTGCACAGTTATACCAGTTTCATACACTAACCTACAAACTTATCAACGTCACTTTTTTAATTCTTTGAAGTACAAAAACTTTCATAAATTTGGACTGCCATCAGCTCGTAATGTGTGTGTATGACGCCTTTACCATTTACCATTCTTGTGGTCTCCAAAAGGTACAATGTCAGACTACATTGAATGGAATGCAACTGGGAGTGAATTTAAAGCACACAAATTAGCTTCTAATTTACATGTCGATCAATAAGCTATATAGATATTTTCAACACACACTCAAGGTGACTTTTTCATATGATTCATATGGCTAATTCATATGATATCATGCGACTGCTCTCGTATGCATTCGTACGACTTTCACTACAGCAAATGACGTATAATCGCATCTAATATGTGAAAATTACTTGCTTCTGTCTCACACAAGAGCTTCCTATCATTTTTACACACTCTACTGATCAATTAGGTTTAGTTAAGGCAGGGGTTCCCAACCTTTTTTGTGCCAGGGACCAGCATATTCATAAAAAAAATTCCAGGGACCAGTTGTCAATTTTAATGCCTCAATTTTAAGATGCATCGTTTGGATTTGGAACATATCACTGTGTAAAACAGTAACAGCCAATCATTTATTTGCATATAATGAACTAGGTGGCAACAAAGGCTACTTGTATGAATATACCAATCTTTTTAAACTTTCAGACCGGTTCACAAAATGTTTCCCTTTTCTCCCATACAATTAGGTCTACTTCAAAAGCAACTCACACAGCACTCACTCACTAGCAGGTGGCAGTAATGGCAAATTGTATGAAAATACCAGTCCATTTCACCCAGTGTTGCCAGATGTACGATAATTATCGTATTTGTACGATAATTTTGACCTCTGTACGATGTACGATCAATAATGAAAAAAATCCCATAATGTACGATAATTTCAGAGTTTTCAGTCGTTCGTCCAAACACACATCCTACCGCTTCTCTCTCGTACCCCGAATCATTTCGCAGGCTCGCCTGCCTGCACGCAAGCACGTATACACACACACACACACACACACACACACACACACACACACACACACACACACACACACACACACACACACACACACACACACACACACACACACACACACACACACACACACAACACAAGTGGATGTGGCATCCGATGATGACAGCGACTTAGAGATCGAATTTGAATCTTTTTTGTGTTAATTGTGCACTTTTTTCTTTTTTGTGCACTTTTTTTCGGCATATCTTTTGCACTTTGGGGAAAAAAAAGTTATTCAGACTTCCTCCAGTTAATGTGAGCGTATTATACAGCTTGTTCAAATTGGCTGTAAAATTATTTGGAAAATAAAATTGTTGGAAAATAACTATATTTTATGCGTTTGGTTTGTGTACGATAATTTTTTTTAAAAAACGATAATTTTGAGGTTTTGGTACGATACTTCGACATTTCTAATCTGGCAACACTGATTTCACCTGTCAAATCTCTCCAGAACCACTAAAGACAATCACTTCGAGAGCAACTTAGTGTTTTCACTCACCAACAGGTGACAACAAAGGCTAATTGTATGAAAATAAGAGCCAGTTTCAACAGTCAGACAGTTTCAGAATACAATAGCAAACACATAGTGATTTCCCCAGCCAATAATTTTTAAAAGTGTAAAATTAGAGATTAAGCTTTAACCTTAAAAAAAACCTTAAAAAAAAAAAAAGAGCCGGCAAAATTAGCTCTTCTCCCATTGTTAAGTTTTTTTTTTAGCTTTAGCTATTCGGTGAGCAACCAGATATGACGCCTAGTTGCAGCTACGTTTACTGATGTTGAGGATATCAAAACTTGCCGCTGAGCGTCCAACTCACCTTTCTTTCTTTGGAAAAACTCCTCCGTTTTGTCTTTGAGAGTTGGGTGTTTGGTGTTTAAGTGCCGCTGAAGTTTTGACGGCTTCATTGCAGAGTTTTTCACCACAAATAACACACAACGGATTTGGCGCCACGGAATCGCCTGTTGTCGTAAATCCATACCTAATGTATGAGGTATCGTATTTATGATTGAAGCTTGACTTTTTTTCTCTCTCTCTCTCCATTTTCGAGTTGGTCATCGCCTTTCCTTTTACCAGAACTGTCCACAATGAAATTAGCCATTGAAGTTTGCTGAGGCCCGCTCATCTCTCCACATACTTCTCTGTCGCTTCAGGTGCACCGCGCTTTTTTTGCAGTCCGTTCAGATACGACGCGTTGCTAAGCAATCGCAAGGCGCTCAAAGAAACACATTTTAATCTATTTATTGTTTATGTTTTGGATTAAATAACATGACATGTAAGACTCATATAACTTAAAAAGCATTTAAAAAGACAATTATTATTATTATATATATAAAAAAATATATATATATTCTGGGAATATTTCAAGGCCCGGTACTGACGGGTCCACGGACCGGCACCGGTCCGGGGACCGGGGTTTGGGAATCACTGAGTTAAGGGGCTTGGGTTAGGGCGTAATATTGATAAGCCTTAAAGCCTCGTGTGTGGAACATCCACATTAGACATCCGGGCATTTACACATGATAAAATAGTAATGTAATCATACGAAAATATACAAAATAGCCAACTCGTTAAATATGTAAACTTTCATGAGATCGGGTTGATATTTTATGACATCTCTACCTATAACCCATCTTATGCTTACCATGTTAAATCGGTAGCACCAATGCCTTATGAGTACTGCCTTATGAGAAGTGCATTTTCAGACTAGTTATGGGAAATACAGAGGGATAACAGCTATGTTTAGATGTAAGTTTGTAAGGTTTTTTCACTTTTAGGCTGGAAAGCTGGATGCCAACCTGGTGCTTGAACAGTTGCGATGTAATGGTGTGCTGGAGGGTATTCGTATCTGTCGCCAAGGATTCCCCAATAGAATTGTCTTCCAGGAGTTCCGCCAGCGGTGGGTGCTTAACTCTTAATAATGTAGTTCAGACATGACAGCTCTCAGAATAAATTTAAGATGTTAGAATGGATATGATAATTGGTAGGTTAGGTCTTGGTGGGCTAGATATGCTTACATCGCTGCTTCATCTAGACTAGATCTAGACATGTTTTGCTGGGAAGGAGGAAGGTTTCAGCGAGGATACTATCATAACACATTTCAGTGAAACAAGCTTATCTGCAAACAACTGAAGCTATTTAAATGTTATATAGAGAGGGAGTATGTAAGTTGTTTTGCTAACAGATTACATGTCAAAGGACCTATCAGCTTTAACCATAGAGTAAGCGAGTTACATGTTCAAAGGAACCATCAGCTTGTGCCATGTAAAGTTTAATGACTGAACTTAGAATAATTTGTGGCTAATGAAACATTATTTGGACACATAAAGGGATAGTTCACCCAAAAATGAAACTTATTTAATCAGTTACTCAACCTCATGTTGTTCAAAACCCTTATGACTTTTTTTTTTTGCATGAAAAACATAAGGACAGAAATTTAGCCAAAGTCACCATTCGCTTTCATTGCATCTTTTTTTCCATAAAATTAAAGTGAATGGTGACTGAGGCTAACATTCTGCCTAACATCTCCATGGATGAAAGAAACTGAGTGAGTAAATGATGGCAGAATTTTCATTTTTGGGTGAACTATGCCTTTAATTATGTGTTATTCATCTAGTTAGCCTTCTAATATTTTTATTGATGGGGTCATTTTGTTTTATATTGCTTTGACACAGATATGAGATCTTGGCAGCAAGTGCTATTCCAAAGGGCTTCATGGATGGCAAGCAGGCCTGCTGTCTGATGGTACGATGATGTTGTCCAGTTTTCTTTTTTTTATTATTGAGCATCGTACGACCTGTTAATGTAAACATTTCTTTCTCTACCCAACTACAATTTTAGATCAAGCACCTGGACCTGGACCCAAACCTGTACCGTATTGGTCAGAGCAAAATCTTCTTCCGCACAGGAGTCCTGGCCCAGCTTGAGGAGGAGCGTGACCTGAAGATCACCGTCATAATCATTGCTTTCCAGGCACAGGCCCGAGGATTCCTAGCTAGAAAGTGGGAATCATTTATAAATATTTTTCATTTAGCCATAATTAAAGTCATATTCAAAGTTATTAATATTTAAATCCCATTTAAGGGCCTTTGCCAAGAGGCAGCAACAGCTGACAGCTATGAAGGTGATCCAGAGAAACTGTGCTGCTTATTTGAAACTCAGGAACTGGCAGTGGTGGAGACTCTTCACCAAGGTGAGCAATTTCTTGTCCTCTGAATTGTCTGTTGAATAATGTGGCTATAATCATGGATTATATTAGCAAAGTTTATTCAGGTATTGATTATACAGGGTATAAATAGTATACGGGTTATCCAGAGTATACTGTACATAGTTCCTGTAGCTCCTTTTGGATAAAGTATCTGCCAAGTGCATTACAGAAACTATCATTCCACAACAATTTAGTCCAAAGCCATTGTACAGAGATCTATAACCTACAATGGCCATTGGAAATGAGGCCATTTTACAGGCCAAGTAAGATCCAATGCATGTAAACACTGTTCCTTTATGATGTTCTCCAACTTCAAGATAACAATGCCTCATACATTCAATGGCCCAGCTTAATAAATTCAAGGTTGGTTTTATGCACACTAAAAAAAGTGAAACCCCTTCCATGGCCTCTACAATCACTAGATGTGAGTGTCATTGAACTTTTCAGATGTTTTGGATTGGGAAGTCTCTATACGATTTTGGTATCGGGATCGGGTCCTATGCTCCGATATCAAAAACCTGAACCATCTGGCATACGAATGTCATTACCTAAACATTGAGCGCACTAATTAAAATCACGTTATGTCCTAGTGAAATTATTTATCGCAATAGCTGCTATTTAATGAGATAAATACAGTCTATAGTTTGCATGTGCTGCACACTTCAAATGACTGGCTTCTCTGGATTAAGAATCTACTGTCATCAAGTAGCATCAAAGAAACTCTTAAAATAAAAGATTTACCAAAATAAAAGCTCAATTTAAATTGAAGTATGACAGAAATAGATCGCTACTGTATATTTATGTAATATGTACTGTAATACTAGTACTATTAATATTAATAATAAATCAATAGCAATTGTATTATATTTAGGCAATATCTCACATCTGTGATGCTCTGTTATGCATGAATACAAAATATAATTCCAGTGTTGAATTTTAGATTCTGTGAGGTTCTGTATAAAAGCACTTGATAAAAATAATACAGCATTATGTTGGAAATGTGTTTTTATATTTTCATTTGATTTCATTTATTTAAACAGCATTTTGATTATAAAATGGGAATAAACTGTTGATGTGGAATTGCAGAAATAATAAATCAAACAGGTATCGGACTCCTATCCTCCTATCAGCGAGTACCAAAAAGGAAGTATTGGTACTCGTTCTCATTCTCCCAAGTTTTTAAATGCAGAGTGCAAAGTAGTTCTCTTCAACCCTGATTGAGACTGATCTTAAGGCAAAACATGGCCTTGTTGTTATTAGGTTCTTTATATAAAGAAGTGTACTTCAACCTTGATTTAAATTAGATGCTGTTTCTATAATTAGTCCACACCTGTCTAATAAAACAACTATCAGAAAACCCTTTTGACTAATCAAAGATTAGTTACACATTACCATCTCCATTCATGTCCACAGGTGAAGCCTCTCCTGCAGGTGACACGCCAAGAGGAGGAGATGAGCCTGAAGGAGGAAGAGCTCAATAAGGCCAAAGAATCTGCACAAAAATATGAAACAGAACTAAAAGATATCTCACTGAAACACACACAGGTAATGGTTCTGAGGTAAATCTGTCAAATTTGGAAATTGAATGACAATCATGCTCTGATTAAAATCCACACAATCCTTGCACATCTGCAGCTTGTGGAGGAAAGGAACGAGCTCCAAGAGAAGTTGCAGGCTGAGACGGAGCTCTACGCAGAGGCAGAGGAAATGAGAGTACGATTGGCCACCAAGAAACAAGAACTTGAAGAGATCTTGCACGAGATGGAGGCCAGGTTGGAGGAGGAGGAGGATCGTGGTGCGGCCCTACATATGGAAAAGAAGAAAATGCAGGACCAGCTCAGGGTATGTTTTTATTTATTGTCATAACTATGGTAGGCAACCAACACTTTTTGGAATGCTCCTCCTATATTGTGGCAGCATTCAGACATTCTTTAACACTGCCTAACCCTTACTCATTTATTCCATGATCCTCTTTTGTATCTAAATTTACATGTTCTAAGGACCTTGAGGAGCATCTTGAGGAAGAAGAGGATGCTCGTCAGAAGCTGCAGCTGGAGAAGGTGACCTGTGATGCCAAGATCAAAAAGTTAGAGGATGATATCTTGGTGATGGACGACCAGAACAATAAACTGCAGAAGGTTTGATTTAAAAAAAAAAATCTTACCTCAAGAATATCTTGGTGCGTATGTTTGAGACTAAAATTTCTTTAATGATATTATATGATTTTTAAAAAGTACTGTATTTGCAGGAGAGGAAGCTTCTAGAGGAAAGAGTAGCAGATTATAGTTCAAACCTGGCTGAAGAGGAAGAAAAATCCAAGAATCTGACAAAGCTGAAGAATAAGCATGAGTCAATGATATCTGAACTTGAGGGTTTGTTTGTTATTCAATTGGCTAAAATACCCATTTGGATTCTTGGTTCATAATAATTCCACATTAATGTCTGATTATTAATAAAAAAGTAATTAAGTGTCTTGTTTGTTGTTGATCTATAGTCCGCCTAAAGAAAGAAGAGAAGACTCGTCAGGAGCTGGAAAAAGCCAAGAGGAAGTTGGAGGGTGAATCCAATGACCTTCAGGAGCAGATCGCCGACCTTCAAGCTCAGATTGCTGATCTGAAAGCCCAGCTTGCCAAAAAAGAGGAGGAGCTCCAAGCTGCACTGGCACGGTATGCAGCTATTAATGCATTTGTCATAAAAGTGAGTTTGTCATAGAGATGGGGAACCAACCAACAAGTGCCCAGCATTTTTAAGAACTCATTTAATACTTAAATGTTTTTTAACATATTTAAAAAAATATGTTTAAGCTCCTAAAACCCGAGCGTGACTGCTGTGGGCATTTTCCATTTCCCTTTATGATTTGTTACTTGTAGCACCTAATAAACAAGCAACAACAAAAAAACTATTGTTTCTAGAGCAAATTGTGTTCTTAAAAATGAACACATGTGTACAGCTGGACTAAGTTGTGAAATTTGAAATAATACCAAACTATAGAAAGTCAGGTTTGTTTCCAGGAGTGTTGGTTATTCAGGTTTTTCAGACGTTACAGACTTCACTTTAGAAATTAGCATAAATAATTCTGATTCAATGTAATGGCCAGCATCATCCAATCACTACCAACCATGTTAAAATAAAATTATACATTATAAATTCTGAATCTTTTGGTCGGAATTCAGGAGTGAATGTACTTTGCTGTATAAAGAGCTATAGTATGCTCCCTTGCTCCCTATTTAGTGAATGACTTAACCTCCAGTGTGTTGTCTCTCTGCGCTGGTCTTTGAAATATAACTCCATATAAATCCTCTGAAAGCTAAATTTTTCAGCTTTTGGATAAACCCATTGATTCTCAGGGTAAAAATGCACAGTAAATATAGGTATGCATTTACTAATGTTAATGAATAGAACCGTATTGTAAAAAAATATATAACAAAATTGATATTAAAATGAAGCTTAATGACTCACAGATGTGTTAATGTTGAAAGTTATTTAAGATAACTAACATGTTTTTTCAACTTTTGAGGGAATAATGACCCAAAATTTAGTATGTGGACATCTTTATGAGCGCATATCAAACCAAATTAGAGACTCTACTCTTTACACCATAATAGGTTTCAGTTAAATAACTTAATGAGGTTTCTCACAAGAGGCACTTTTGTTGGCTCTGCACCCGTAGAAGCACTTCAAGGAAATCGACGCCATGTTGTTGTGTCACGTGACTTGGTGCACCAGAAGTTTAACCCTTAAATGACAGTTTAAGGAGTATGTAACACTGACTAGAGTGTTGTGAACAGTATTCAGTTGGTTTAAATTCATTTAAATTATGCGCTGCATATAGCAAATCCAAAATACAATGTCCACGCATATATAAAAAACATATATTTTATAAAATATCGGATATACATTTATGTATATCCGAAACAGAAACTGAGTTACTTTGCTCTTTTGAACTGAACAGTATTCTCTATCCATTTACATCAGACTGGAGGATGAAACAGCTCAGAAAAACAATGCACTCAAGAAGATCAGGGAGCTGGAGGGACACATCTCAGACCTACAGGAGGACCTGGAATCAGAGCGTGTTGCCCGTAACAAGGCTGAAAAGACCAAGAGAGACTTGGGAGAAGAGCTTGAAGCTCTCAAGTCAGAGCTGGAGGACACATTAGACACCACAGCCACTCAGCAGGAGCTCAGGTGTGTGTTTGTGAGTGTATGTATACAAAGAATTGTATTTTAATTGGTAACAGGTTACAATTAGGTTCCATTTGTTAACATTAGTTAATGCTTTATGTGTCATGAAATAACAAATGAACAATATATTACAGCAATTATTAAACTTGATTAGGGTTAGTTAACAAAAAAACACCATGAAGCAAATAATCAGGACATATGTTTTTTCAGGGCCAAACGTGAGCAGGAGGTGACACTCCTCAAGAGAGCCATGGAGGAAGAGAGCCGCGTCCATGAGGCTCAGGTGCAAGAGATGAGACAGAAACATACTCAAGCTTTTGAGGAACTTACAGAACAGCTGGAGCAGTCCAAGAGGGTAATCACCCATACCCAACGATCAACTTTATTTTTGGTGATATGTTTAACCTTCTAAAGAACTCCAAGGGCTAAATGATGTGCTTTATGCTTTTTAGGTAAGGTCAAACCTGGAGAAAGCCAAGCAAGCTTTGGAGAAGGAGACATCAGAACTCCATGTGGAGATCCGCACTACTGCTCAGGCCAAACAGGATGTGGAACACAAGAGGAAGAAGGTGGAGGGACAGCTTGCTGATCTGCAGACTCGTTTTAATGACAGCGAGAAGCAGAAAGCAGAGCTTGGAGATAGGGTCTCTAAAATCACTGTAAGTGAATGGGAATGGCACACTATTCAATATTTGTAATATGTTGGTGGACGAATATTCAATATGTTAGTTATTACATAACAGAATATTCTCGCCTTGTCCTTGGCAGGTGGAACTGGAGAGCGTTACCAACCTTCTCAATGAAGCTGAGGGGAAGAACATAAAGCTTAGCAAGGATGTGGCTACCCTGAGTTCTCAAGTCCAGGATACACAGGTACTGGCAAAGTGGCATTTTTTAATGACAGTTTACATTTAATATTACATTTAATTTACAATTTAAATAATCTAGGTTTAAAAGGAATAGTTACCCAAATACTTAAATTCTCTTATAATTTATTCACCCTCATTCCATCCAAGATTTGTATGACTTTCTTCTGCAGAACATAAACTTTAAATATTTAGAAGAATATCTCAGCTGTGTAGGTCCATACAGTGCAAGTGAATGATGACCAAACCTTTCAAGGTCAAAAGGCCACATAAAGGTAATTCAATTGACTCAAATGGTCTTATCCATGTCTTCTGAAGCGATCAAATCGGTTCTGGGTGACAATAGACCAAAATATAACTCCTTTTTCACTATAAACATTGACATCTGCAGTCTCCTTGGAGCAGATGATTTCAAGCTTTATTACAATTCCTAGAGCCATCTAGTGCTCTACGTCAAGCACTTGGGAGTGTAAACGCACTGAGATCACTTCAGAGGACATGGATCAAACCACTGAAGTCATATGGATTAATTTGTTGTTACCTTTATGTGCTTTTTTTAGCTTCAAAATTTTGGTCAACATTCACTTGCATTGTATTGACCTACAGAGCTGAAATATTCTTCTAGAAATCTTTGTTTGTGTTCTACAGAAAAAAGAAAGTCATACACATCTGGTATGGCGTGAGGGTGAGTAAATGATGAGTGAATTTTCATTTTTGGGTGAACAATTCCTTTAACTGGTAAGAGGCAGAATTTTCTGCAGGAGAACACACATTCACTCCTCCTCTCAATGTGACATGTTTCTGTAGTTTCTTTATTATATAATAATTGTCATTGTTGTTTATTATCAATTATATTTTTTATTACATGGCTTGAGATCTTCATTCGTGGTTTAGTTCGAATTTTGCCTCTTGACACCTTGTGTTGGTTTTAGGAGTTGCTGGCTGAAGAGACAAGACAAAAACTCCAATTCTCTACCAAACTACGACAAATGGAAGACGACCGTAATGCTCTACAGGAGCAGCTAGAGGAGGAAACAGAGGCAAAGAGGAATGTGGAGAGACATGTCTCAACATTGAACATACAGGTAAAACATAATAACTAGATTAATAGGCCTTCCTCATTTTGCTGTATAAGTTGAAAAGGTGTTGAATTAGGTTGAGTATTTGAGTCCTGAATGTCCTTTCTGTTGACAGATCTCTGACTTTAAGAAGAAGCTGGAGGAGGTGTCAGGTAACGTAGAATTTTTAGAGGAGGGTAAGAAGCGGCTGCAGAGAGACCTGGAGGCAGCCAATACTCAGTTTGAGGAGAAGGCAGCAGCCTACGACAAGCTTGAGAAGACCAAGAACAGACTGCAACAGGAGCTCGAGGACACACTGATGGATTTGGACAGCCAGAGACAGCTGGTGTCCAACCTTGAGAAGAAGCAGAAGAAGTTTGATCAGGTTTTTTATTATTACTCGAAATATACTGAATCCTTACGTCCAGCTACACACACTTACATGTAGGCATGTTCTTAACTTTAGGTGCTTTTTTTCCTTTCAGATGCTTGCTGAAGAGAAGAGCATCTCCAGTAAGTATGCGGATGAACGAGATCGCGCAGAAGCTGAGGCCAGAGAGAAGGAGACCAAGGCTCTTTCTTTAGCCAGAGCTCTAGAAGAAGCACAAGAAGCCCGTGATGAGTTTGAGAGAGCCAATAAAGGCCTTCGTGCTGAAATGGAGGACCTGGTCAGCTCCAAAGATGATGTGGGCAAGAGTGTAAGTTCAAAATGCACATTCAAATATTTTGCCTGGTAATGCAGAAGAATTGCCTTTTTGAGTCAACGCACCCAGGTCATGAAGCTCGGAGAAATTAGGAACGTACTTTTTTACCTCTCAATCACTTATTTTTTATTTTTAGGTGCATGAGCTTGAGAAGTCAAAGCGTGGCCTGGAGGCTCAGGTAGAAGAGATGAAGACTCAATTGGAAGAGCTGGAGGATGAATTACAGGCTGCAGAGGATGCCAAGTTGCGTCTGGAAGTCAACATGCAGGCTCTAAAGGCCCAGTTTGAGAGAGACCTCCAAGGCCGAGATGAACAAGGCGAGGAGAAGAAGAGGCAGTTGGTCAAACAGGTAGAATATGTCTTCTTTGCTCATTAAATTACAAAACACACACACACAGTGTGTATAAGGATTAAATGGATATCTTTACCAACAGGTGCGTGAGCTGGAAACCGAACTTGAGGATGAGCGCAAGCAAAGGGCTGCAATAGCTGCTGCCAAGAAGAAACTGGAGGGAGACATGAAGGACCTTGAGGGCCAGATTGAGACATCCAACAAGGGACGAGACGAGGCGATCAAGCAGCTCCGCAAACTCCAGGTAAAAACTATGTATTATGGATTGATGGATGAATGAATGAATTGATGCCATATTGTTCTCAAAGTTATAAATGGAATCATTTTTAGTAATTATTTTTGTGTCTTGTTCACATAGGCTCAAATGAAGGACTTCCAAAGAGAGCTTGATGATGCTCGAGCTGCCAGGGAGGAAGTTCTATCCAGTGCTAAGGAGAGCGAGAGGAAGTCCAAGACTCTGGAGGCTGAACTTTTACAGATGCAAGAGGTGAGGCATAATATGCTGAATTAATTTGTCAGAAAGGAGATGTGTATGGAGCTATCCATTAAAACAATGTTGTTATTTCCAAACCAATATGATGTTGGGCTTTATTTGCATTGACTAACAGGGTTTTCCAACCAGTGACTCATGAAGCGAGTGCAATGGCTGAAATTGTGATAAAAAAGGCTTAAATAAAATTAATTAATTAAGCCTTTAGGGGCACACAGAGAAAAAAATATGAAAAAAAATATATTAATAACTACAGTCTTGACCAACACAAAATAGGTATAATTTTAATGCTTTGAATCTGTGAATGTAGGTATTATGACCAAAACTTAACAAGTGCTTTGAAATTTGCAGACAGATCAGAAGTGTTCCGTTTTGATAATTTATTAATAATATTGCACTGTACAATTTATTGTAATCGGAAAACACATCAAACTCATCAAATAGCCATGTGTCATATGTCGTTGGAAAGCTCTCGAAGAGTAAAATACCCCCCCCCCCCCCATTTGTTTTACTCAGAGACAACAACATAGCGAGTAAAAGCTAAGTAAATGTCTTTGACATACATGTTACATGTAAACAGGTGTATACAATACAAAAAACGAAAAATAAACAGAACATACATTATCACATAACACTACTTAGAGGAGGCGATTATCTTTAAAATTAGCCCACACACAATATAATCGGATGCATAGATCATTAGTTAATCCACACGAAGCTCAATGTGCACAAAGCACATAATGTGCTATCTGGCTTAAAAAACGTTAGCTTTCCTGGATCAGATGACTTAATCGGAAATTATATAGTACATTGTCCAGTGTCGTTGAATGCTAAACCAATCGTATTAGGATTCGGATCGCTGCAAACAGAGGTGGCAGTCATCCAAATATGGGTAGATAGGATCGTTCACTCTGATTACATATGGCCACCATGAGATGGCGCCAAGCACATGACACTGACTCAATGATGGCTCAAATGACACAGAATGGAGTAGAACGATATCTTGTTACGCATGCCTACATGCTTTGGAGAGAGAGCATACCATTAGTCATTGTTGTATTTGCATGTGTAATTAATTCTTATATACACTTGGATATGTATTTGGACACTAGGATACATTTTTAATGCTATAACTTTTGATTGCTTTGTTGTATCAACACACCATTGTTACAGGTGACATGATTGGGAACAAAACAAAAGCAGTTTTTCCTGAGCTACCTTATTTACACCATGAGATATATAACGTCAAATCAGAAAAATAAGAAAAAAGTTGGCTCAAGTTTTTTTGTGATTTTTCAGCAGTTTCTAAGGCTGAGAGTCTCATAATTTATAATCTATATTTATTATTGACATTGCAGTTGAAATTTTAACATTAAAACCATATAATAAAAACATAATAATAGTGAACATTGGAAAAGGTTGTAAAAGTCACAACATGTATTGAAAGGTTTGCATGACTCAAAATCTTAGATGGTACTTTAATTAAATAACTTGAGTCACAGGGTTTAAGCAGACAACCCTTAGGCCTACTGATTTGCATGAGGATATTTACTTGGCTATTAAAGAACTAAATTAAATTCATTAAATGTAGGACTTGGCTGCAGCTGAGAGGGCTAAAAAGCAAGCTGAAGCTGAGAGAGATGAGCTGGCTGATGAGCTGGCCAGCAACACATCTGGAAAGTGAGTACGGCTAAATTATTCCCACATAAAACCTCCCAGAAATGTTCTAATCCTGTGGAATTCATGGTTATCCTGTAATATATTGACTTCTGTTGGAATATGTGGTTTACTGTTACAATTGATATGGTAGACATCAAGAAAATAGTGTAGTGTGAAATGGCTCACTTTTTAGATATACTAGCATAGTTTGTGTAACAGTACCAAAACATTACTGCAAAAATGTTCTCTAAGCATTTTTATGGTAAATGATTGTTAGCTTCAAACACTGATATGTGGCTTGACTGAACCTTAAAGATCTGTGCTGGCTGATGAGAAGAGACGTCTAGAAGCCAAGATCCAACAGCTTGAGGAAGAGCTGGAGGAGGAGCAAGGCAATATGGAGATGCTGAATGATAGACTGAGGAAGAGTGTACAGCAGGTACATATTATTATATAGGGTTAATATACTTTGACAAATCCAAGACCATCTTTGGCAAATGTCATGAAAAATTATGGTAATTTAAAAGCAGTCAACATTAGTAATTGAAATGCCATGAGATTATTATACAGTAAAGTCATTTCCTCAACTGTGTTTTTCACATCCTCCAGGTGGACCAGCTTACCAACGAGCTCCAGGCCGAACGCACCACATCCCAAAAGAATGAGAGTGCCAGACAGTTGATGGAGAGACAGAATAAGGAGCTAAAGGCTAAACTACAGGAGATGGAGAACCAAGTCAAATCCAAATTTAAGTCCTCCATTACTGCGCTTGAGGCCAAAGTTGTCCAATTGGAGGAACAACTTGAGCAGGAGAGCAGGCAAGTAGTATTTTTATAGCTAATTTTCAAAAAAGGGCTTGATTTGGAATCTGAGACTTGATATTTTTCATAATGTGAGCCTAAACCAAATCTAATTTATTACTTAGAATTTTTATACATTATGCTTTCCATTAACTCAATTGCATTACATATGTTATCCATCCCATTAACTTAAAGGGACAGTTCACCCAAAAATTTAAATTCTCATTATTTACTCACCATCATGTCATCCCAGATGTGAATGAATTTCTTCCTTCTGCAGAACACAAACAAATATTTTTAGAAGAATATTTCAGATCTGTATGTCCATACAATGCAAGTGAATGGTGGCCAGAACTTTGAAAGTCCAAAAAGCAGAAAGGCAGCATAAAAGTAATTCATATGACTCCAGTGGTTTAATCCATGTCTACAGAAGCGATATGATAGTTGTGGGTGAAAAGTAAAACTTCACTTTCACATTCTTCTTCTTTTGTTTTTGGCAATTCACATTCGTTTTTCATATCGCCACCTACTGGTCAGTTAGTTGAATTTGTTAAAAATTTATTTATTTATTTATCGCCTACTCTATCATATCGCTTCAGAAGTCATGAATTAAACCACTGGAGTCATATTGATTACTTTTATACTGCCTTGATGTCCTTTTGAGATCTTCAAATTTCTGGCCCCCATTCACTTGCATTTAATGGACCAAAAGAGCAGAGATATTCTTCTAAAAACCTTTGTATGTGTTCAGCAGAAGTAAGAAAGTCATACACATCTGGGATGTCATGAGGATGAATAAATGATAAGAGAATTTTCATTTTTTTGGAGAACTATTCCTTTAAAGCTCAAGTGTGTAATTTCTGTGAAACTAGTGGTACCACACAGAATTGCAAAAATAATTACTGTTTATGAACAGGTTTCACCACCCCTGACGTCCATTGGTCAATCAAACAGATAGTTCAACCCTAATCTCACAGGATGCTTAGCAAACAGCGCATTGCAATTAGCAATGCCACAAGAGCCAGTGTTTACATTTTCCTGAGGGAATCAAACTGATTAATCAAATCAAATCATTCATTTTAAGCTGGGATAGGAAAAAGTATAATAACATCAAAAAACAATTATGCACTTCATAATAACTTCAAACATACATAAACCACTAAATCATATTTAAATCTAACAAAATGACCAAATGAAAAGTCATCATAGCTTTTTTTTTTTTAACACATAAACAAACAACAGTTATATAGTCATTCCATTTTGTTTGTTGCGGTTGTAAATTAATATAATGATGGTGATGATTTTTACTAATTGTTGTAAATATTTTTCTCTAATGCAGAGACAAGCAGAACACAGCGAAGGCAGTGCGCCAAAAGGATAAGAAGCTGAAAGATTTGATGACCCAAGTGGATGATGAACGAAAACAAGCAGAGCAACACAAAGACCAGGTCGGCCATACTGCTCTCTCTGTCCTCTTTTCCCATAGTTTTCATATAGACTACTGCAGGATTTGAATACTGCCTGTTCATTCTAAAGTCTCTGAGGGGCAAATTAACTATACAGTTATGACACTGTTTTTAAAAATGCATGTTTGTGAACATGTTCTATTGATCATAGATACAATAATGATGCATTAAAGAGGTAGTTCATCTAAAAATGAAAATTCTCTCGTCATTTTCTCACCCTCATGCCATCCTAGATGTGTATGAATTTCTTTCTTCTGCTGAACACAAACGAAGAATTTTAGAAGAATATTTCAGCTCTGTTGGTCCATAAAATGCAAGTGGATGGGTACCAAAATATCTTTAGAAGTGATATGATAGGTGTGGGTGAGAAACAGATAAATATTTAAGTCCTTTTTTTAATATAAAATTCTCCTGCCTGCAAAGTACGTGGCGATATGTAGAAAGAATGTGAATCGGCAATCACAAAAGTCAAAAGTTACTTAAATATTGATCTGTTTCTCAGCCACACCTATCATATCGCTTCTGAAGATATGGATTTAACCACTGGAGTCCTATGGATTACTTTTATGCTGCATTTATGTCCTTTTGTAGCTTACATTATTGGTTCCCATACACTTGAATTGAGAGGACCTACAGAGCAGAAATTTTCTTCAAAAAATATTCACATGTGTTCAGAAGAAGAATGGAAGTCATACACATCTGGGATGACATAAGGGTGAGTAAATGATGAAAGAATTTTCCTTTTTAGGTGAACTATTCCTTTAAGCCATAAATCCAAATGTGCTGTGTACCATTTTAAAGAGTCAATTAAGGTGACTTTATCACAGTGGTGGAGTGTTGCTGCATAGTATGTCAGATCGTGATAGTCTGCTGTATCCTCTACAACCTAGCACTCAGAACTGACCCACAAGTTTGAGAATTGCCCCAAGCAAATTGCATTCAGTACAAACACACCCAAAACTTTTGTGCTGAACACAATTACTTTGGCACAGTTTCCAATCTTGCGGGTCAGTTATGAGTGCTAGGTTGTAGAGGATACAGCAGACTACCGCTATCTGGCATATTTTTCTGGGACTACACAGCATCATTCCACCGCTGATTTTAGCACACCTATAAGCTATTAAATTCAGGATCCATTTTTTTAACTACAAGCAACTTTTGATGTTCAATTTTTCAGATTTGTAACCATGGGGTTCTGGCAACATGACTGCATTGTAACTGAGTATTTTTTCCTTCATCTCAGGCGGATAAGGTGAATGTTCGCGTGAAGCAGCTGAAGAGGCAGTTGGAAGAGAGCGAGGAAGAGTCCCAGCGAGTCACTGCAGCCCGTAGGAAGCTTCAGAGAGAGCTGGATGAGGCCAATGAGGCCAATGAGGCCTTGAACCGTGAGGTCGCTTCCCTCAAGAACAAACTCAGGTATGCATATTGTGCTCCAAAGATGTGCAGTTTAATTACAAAGTGGCTCAATGCCACAGAAAGTACTGAAATCTTTAGAAAGTAACTACTCTGACACTTTCAAGTGGCTTGTAGTAGCTTTAAGAGGCTACTACAATTCCTGCCCAAATTCCTTCCTTTTATAAACTGCAAACCAAAGATTGTCTATCTCTGTTACAGAGGCAATCCTGAACCCACACAGTGACTCTGCAGGTACCTCTGTGCTCAAAAGTTGACACAGAAGTTGTACTCTTCACAAATCTTTCCTTTTACTTGTCACAAATATATTTCTTGCCTGAGAGAGTGAAATATGGTTTATCACATACATTAAGGAACTTCATAATGAGTGGCGCAAACATAGTTTAAGCCTATCAAAGGGAAGACTGGAAGGAAAATAAGGAAGATTTCCTAAGCCAGTGGTTCTCAAAGTGTGAGGCGCTCCCCCTGAAAAAGACCCATTCTCAAATCTCATTCACCTTCACACATTCAAAAACAACTGTGACAATACACGGAGGAACCAATGTTCAGTTTCTTTACCTCCGCTTTTCTTCTCAAGCCTTGTTTATACTTTTGCTAGGCACCGCAGTACGTCCTGCACGAGCAGCTCCTGACAGCCGAGGCGTTAATATGTTTCAGGTGCTGTTTAGTGTGCGTAATTAAACAAAGACATTTTCGCATGCTCGAGATTCAATGGCTGAAGAGGTGAATTAACACTTAAATTTAGGTCTGTTCCTTGCACAACACGATTGTATGGTTTCAGAAATACTGAAATATAGCACGATTGATTTGGACAATTTTTTGGGGGTGCTTTTATGTGCTTTTGGAGCTTGGCTGTCACAATTAAAATCCTTTCATCCCTTAATCTTGTGTTTCAGAGGAAAAGGGACATTTTTGGGTGTGCTATTATAAAAAATGGATAGTTCACCAAAAAAATTCAAATTCTCTCATCATTTACTCACCCTCATGCCGTTCCAGATGTGTATGACTTTCTTTTTTTTTTTCTCCCCTTTTCGGAATGCCCAATTCCCAATGTGCTCTAAGTCCTCATGGTGGCGTAGTGCTTCAATTCGGGTAGTGGAGGACGAATCTCATTTGCCTCCGCATTTGAGACTGCTAATCCGAGCATCTTATCATGTAGCATAATGCATGTGTAGGCCCACTCTATTCTGCGGCATCCACACACAACTCACCACACATCCCATCCCATCGAGAGTGAGAACCACACATTATAGCGACCACGATGAGGTTAGCCCATGTAACTGTACCCTCCCTAGCAACTGGGCCAATTTGGTTGCTTAGGAGACTTGGCTGGAATCACTCAACACGCCCTGGATTTGAACTTGCGACTCCAGTTGCCAGCGTCTTTACTTTCTGAGCTACCGAGACCCATGTATGACTTTCTTTCAAAGATTTTAAGAAGAATATCTCAGCTCTGTAGGTCCATACAATGCAAGTGAATGGTGGCTAGAAATGTGTAGGTCTAAAAAGCATATATGGGCAGCATAAAAGTAATCAATACAACTCCAGTGGTTAAATCCATGCCTTCTGAAGCGATATGATAGGTATGGGTGAGAAACAGATCAATATTTAAGTCCTTTTTTACTATACATCTCCACTTTCACATTCTTCTTTAGAATTTGGCAATATTTCACTCATATAGCCACCTACTCGGCAGGGAGGAGAATTTTAAACTTGATTGATCTGTTTCTCACCCACACTTATCATATTGCTTCTGAACAGATGGATTTAACCACTACAGTTGTGTGGATTACTTTTATGCTACCTTTCTGTCCTTTTTAAACCTTAAAAATTCTGGCCACCATTCACTTACATTGTATAGGCCTGCTGGCTCTTTTTTTAAAGGGGTGTGACCAGAAAAAATTGAGAACCACTCGCCTATAGGTAGTATGGTAAGAGAGCTTGTGCTGTATTGTGAAGACAGTCGCAACATTAAATGCAAGGGCATTGCTAGGCACTAAGGAATTGGTTACCCATAAATGATAATTCTCTCATTATTTGCTCACCCTTATGCTGTCTCAAACTCTTATGTCTTTCTTTCTTCTGTGGAATATAAAGATTTTTTGAAGGATATATTAGGCCTTTTTGTACATACAATGCAAGTCAATGGGGTCCAAAACTTTCAATCTCTAAAAAGGACATAAAAGCAGAATAAAGGTAATCCTTACTCGAGTGGTTTAATTCGTATCGTGTCTTCTGTAGTGATACAACTGGATTATGGGTGGGAAACAGACCAAAATGTAACTCGTTTTTCACTCTAAATCTTGACATCTGCCGTCTCCTTGGTGCATTCATGAGAGAAGCTTGTTCACACTTTTCTTGCACTTGTACACAAGTTAAAAGAGCACTTCATGAAACACGTGAATTAAACCACTCAATTCGGATGGATTACCTTTATGCTGCCATTTTAGCTTGACAGTTTTGGATCCCATTAACACAAACACATCATATATCCTTGAAAATTAATTCTTTGTGTTCCACAGAAGAAAGAAAGTTATGAGTAAATGATGAGAGAATTTTCTGGGTAAACGTTAATTGTCATCCTCCCACTAGAAGATATAGTTCCTGCCATGTAAATTAAGGTTATTAGTTAGCCTCTATGGGTACTGCACAATGATATACTGTACAGTAACCAGACAAACATGTTTTTTGCGTCGTAGCTGTTTGTATTTTGTATACTTTCACATAGCTATAATGCTGTATTGCTGTAATGAACAACAACTACGACCAGAGCTGTGTGTTTTATGTTTAAAATGTTATTTTAAAATGGATTACTCATTACTTGTTGATCATCATTTTTTAAGGACTACAGTAGCTTACCTTGGACCATATTTCCCTCTGTCTCACAGCATGGTTCAGTTTTTTGAACCAACCTCATTTAGCCCATTTACAGGTTTCAAATGAGGTGATAGCGCTCCCTTCAGCCTCTTAAACCTTCCCTGATTTCTACTATATTATTCCACTGTAAAGGAAGCACTTGCGGCTGTACTCTGGTGGCATGCCTAAACATTAAGATGTTCAGATGTTTGTAAAATTAAGTATTTTGCATATTACAGACGCACATACTGTATAGCTGCAAGTAATATAAGACAATTAGTAGTAGAGTCGTTGTCAGTTTAGTTCAAACAAAACGAGACAGTTATGTGGCTCTAATTTTAGCCCTTATGAACTGTTAGTGAAACTTTCAAAATCTTTCAAAACAATGCCTCTGTAATTGCTAGTTTTTATTTTTATTTTTATGCTTTATCTAAGGTGCTAATTAAGGTCTAACACAAATAAACCAGGTACCAAGCTGCCTAAAATGAGAGTCAGTCTGTCCTTATTGTTTTTATGCTCAAATTGTGTTGTAACATTTCAGGAGAGGCAACGAACCATCATCCTTCAGCAGCACACCAAGGCGCACTGGAGTTGGTGGCCGACGGGGAATGATTGACAACTCTGACACTGGAGATGATGACATAGACATGCAGAGTGACTACAATGGAACCAAAGCTAGTGAATAGACACCTCTCACCACGTTGTGCAAAAATCGTAATCTTATCTTAAAAATACCTTCTTATTAAAGAATAATACATTTTAAGCAATTTTAGGTCATTATTTAGATTCTAATTATGCTTTGTTTATTGCCTACAACCAACCACTGCTGTTTGACCAGAAGTTTGACTGGTCATGATTTTATAGTTGTTTCATGATACACAACCCTTTAATAAGCCCAATACGTTTTACATTGACATATTTGCCAAACAGCAACAACCGAAACATTATTCACTTTTCAAGTTCTTTAATTATTCTCAAGTGTTTGGCTGAATGAAACCTGGTGGTCCCAAAATATTTGTTTTGTAATTGTACGATGTCTCAACTGCGGGTAAATGTTCAGTCACTGTTTTGTACTGCGTAGTTGTCCTTGAAGTATACGGCACTGTGTCATTTATTCAGTATTGTATTCCTGCTATATGTACGGATTGGACAAGTTAGCACTAAAACAGGATTTTCTGATAGGTTTGCAGAGCAGTAGTTCTGGAGGTCACTTTGACAGATTCATTTTTCCAATATTGAACTAATCGATCTGTTTCCTTTGTTAATCAAGTGGTAGAGTGATATGTGAGGTTTTGAACCACTTATACACAGCCCAATACTTTTCCCATGTTATCACTGTTTTTATTGTAGACATAAAATACTTTATCTGGGTGTTTGGATGTAGTAGTTTGCACTATTTCAGGCTCAAGAAAAGAGAAGAGCCTAGATTTAAACTATTCTATGAAGGTTTGAGTTTGTGCCAGAAACTTAATTCTGAAACTTCAAGTTTTATTAATCTTTACCTCTATACAGTGTTAGCTATAGTTTGGACTTTGGATAATGAAACAGTCAGGTACCTTATCTATAACATTTCATGTTCTCTCTGAATGTTTGCTCTAGATATTATATTAAAAATAAACTTCTTTTTTTTTTTTTAACAGACAGATATAATAGTTTTGATTCTCCAACAAATATTTCAGTAGTTAAAATAGACACTCACGGTGAAAGCAATTCAAATCCATCCTATCAAACAGATGTCTATTGACAGACATTGCCTGTAAAGGAACTTTGAAATATATAAATATATATGTAAAGCTTTATTTTTTCAACAATTTCACTTGTCACAGGTAATTTACATTTGCTATGATGTATCACTTATATTTACTTTTATCTATTAACTTGTGAAACCACATGCACATGAAATAAAATCTGACAAACTTCTGTTGTTTTCATTCATCATTTGTTTTACATGCCAAAACGCAAATCAATACTATTTGTTTAATAAAATAAGACATACCGAATATTTTTGTATCTTAAAACTAAATCAAGCACACCAGCCTTTAAATAAAAACTACTATACAAACATTATGACATTTTTTGGAACAGTAGTAGAAGTAATTATTTCAATACACACTCACTGAGCACTTTATTAGGAACACCTGTACACCTACTTACTCATGCGATTTTCTAATCAGCCAATCATGTGGCAGCAGTGCAATGCTTAAAATAATGCAGATACAGGTCAAGACCATCAGTTAACGTTCACATCAACCATCAGAATGGGGAAAAAATGTGATCGTGGTTTGGTTGTTGGTACCAGATGGGCTGGTTTGAGTATTTCTGTAACTGCTGATCTCCTGGGATTTTCACACACTAAAGTCTAGAATTTACTCAGAATGGTGCCAAAAACAAACAAAAAAATAATTGAGTGGCAGTTCTGCAGACAGAAATGCCTTGATGATGAGAGAGGTCAACAGAGAACGGCCAGACTGGTTCGAGCTGACAGAAAAGCTATGGTAACTCAGGTAACCACTCAATTGTAGTGAGCAATTGTACAACAGCAGAACCATAGTGTTCCTAATAAAGTGCTCAGTGCTCATATATATATATATATATATATATATATATATATATATATATATATATATATATATATATATATATATACACACATACACTCACTCTCTTTTCTCTCTTTGTTGACTCATTATTTGAATGAACTGCAAAAATGTAAGATGTTTTTACTCAAAATTGCATAAAAATGCTAAAAAAAACTGCAAAATGAAATAATTTCCCTCCAAGATTATTACTGGGCGTCATTCAAATGCAATGTGATGAGGTCAACAATGTGACAACAATGTTGCATTCTAAAGTTTGAAATATTTCACAGTAAACATTTCAAACATTAGAATGCAACATTGTGCGCTGCACAAAATGCCTACTGTTTCACTTACATTGCAAATATAGTAGGCATCATCCAGTGTATGACCTATACCTCGCTCTTTCCAGTAACTACTCCTCACACAACACTGCACAATTCACTGCCATCCAAAGATCAAAATTTGTAGGTGAATTAATTTATGGTACAGACCTTTAATCACTTTTACATCAGGGTTCAGACACACATGCACATACACACTCTCCCAACACACGCAATACCTCTGACACACCATAGACATTGTCAAAACCACAGAATACACTGCCTGGTCAGTTTGTAAGTAAGTCAAGACTACATTGCATAATTTAGACTGTCCAGCCTTCATTGTTTAGTAATGAGCAGTGACACTTAGTACTGAAAATGATACCAGGAATGGTAATGCCAAAATTATAAATGTCATTATTTAGTCAGCTTCTTCAGCTCCACTGAAGAAGAAAAAGTCAAAAGTTTGGAACAAGATGATGGTTGACATTTTTGGAAGAGAACTATCCCTTTACAATTACTAGCCCTAGTTGTATATTTCAGTTACAACCATTCATTTGAGGACTATGGAGCACTTTATATCTGCTTTTCAGCACTTAGAAGATTCAAACCCAAGAATGAGTCCACTGGCTTTAGTGAAAAGTCTACGCAAGACTGCTGGTGAAAGTGACAATTTCACCCACAATTGGGAATCATCTGACAATGGCACTGGTATTCACTATAAAACCTCCAACAGTTTTATCACACAGCAGCTAAATATAAACAGAAAGCTCAATTTCTTTAACCAAACAACTCACCATTTTATAACAAATGGTTGTGAGGAGAGGGGAGTTGTCCTGACTCCCCCTGCCCCTGACTGTTGCCCTTGCTCTCATCCTTCTAGGTATTAAGCTTGTCCTACAAGCTAAAGAGGACAATAACCAGTCTGATCTCCCTTGATTACTCACATTGGCCAAGAGCCAAAGTCAGACATTTCTACAGTTTTGGAATTCAAAACCACCCGAGCGACTTGGTTGTTTGGACTATGTATCTGCTCCCATGGTTTTTACTCTTACAGGGGTGCCATCTTTCACCACGGATGCTCTGGTCCATGGAGGAATGGATGGAGTCATACTATGTAAGCACCTTTCTGTTGGTAATGGCTCTGAAATAATATTAAGTGAACTGCTGAGGAGCTACTACTCAGGCAGCATGGAGGAGGGTCACTCTGATACTCCTCTGAGAGGCCGCTATCGCAGAAATAATTTTCAATAGATTACGAATCCATCATTGCTTCAAGAGAAGGTAGCAGAAGCACTTCAAACTCATCGACAACAGGGGGCACTGTGGTGGAGAGTCTTATAGAAGACGGAATTAAAGAATTTGTTCTACGATATATGGGTAAGTACAACAGTTAGTTCCGGTGCTCGAATCTGATTGGACAACAGATTTTCCATGATGGTCTGACACCATCAACACTCGGAGGCTTCACTGTGTGTATCACTCCGCTTGTGTTTTTGAGTTTCTAAAGTGTAAGAGCAGTGCATACGTGTTAAGAGGTACTGTGTGTCTATTTACTTTTTTTTTTTTACATCGCATACGTTAGCCATCAGGTGGTGCCAAAAGATCATTTTTGTGTGTAATATGAGCCAGTTAGGTGATGTGAAGTGAATCTGTGTCAGTCAGTGTTTACATACAACAGCACTAGTGATCGCTTGTTTTACTTCTACACTACTAAAGCTAGGAAATAGCTTTAAACGGCTTTAAACTAACAACTTAACCATTACGGCTCATCACAGCTGAGAGACACAACAGACTGATTAATTACACAACTCAAGGCACTTACCTCTTAACGGACTTTCCACATTGGAGAGGACATACTGTTTAATATGGCGGAGAAGTTTGCGGTTTCTATAGTGAAAGACTCTTGAGCACCAGCTACTGCAAAAAAGGGAGAAATATCAATACACTTGGACGGCTATTTTTCCACAGAGAATGCTAATCTTCAGAAAGCTGACAGCATCTCTGCTTGGGAGTGGCAACAGGTGATCACACATGCTCCATCTCTCTCTCTCTCTCTCTCTCTCTCTCTCTCTCTCTCTCTCTCTTTCTCTCTCTCTCTCACACACACACACACACATGTTGGTTCAGCTATCATTATGAGGACTCTCCATAGACATAATGACTTTTATACTGTACAAACTATAGATTCCCTAACCCTAACCCAACTCCTAAATCTAACTCTCACAAAAACTTTCTGCATTTTTACATTTTTTAAAGCGATTTGAATTATGGGAACACTACAAATGTCCTCATAAACCACATTTATAGCATAATATCCTTGTAATTACCAGTTTGTAACTTTAAAAAAAAAAACTGCCCACACACACACCACCACACATCCATCCTTGTTTATCCAATAACTTGTTAGAAACAGCACAAGCTGTGATACTATTTTTGAAGTGACATTTTTGAATTTCTAAGCAAGGCTTGGACGCATCATTTGGTTTGAACCAGCAATGGCAGATTCTGATCAGTCGTGTAAGAAAGTAGTTCCATGCACAAATGGGTTTTTATAATCATACTCTGTTTTTCTTTTCTTTCACACTTACAATTGTGCTATATGGTCCTAAATCAGCACTGCTGTGATTGCATACGCCACTCGGCCTGTGGCCTCGTTCCCGCTGCCGAATCACAGCAGTGCTGATATAGGGCCATATCACACTCTTCCTTGTGTGATATTGCTTAAATAAAAATCTAAGATTTTAAGAATGAAGTTAAGTGAATACATTCAGAATGTTTTGAGAATAAACTCATAATAGGCTTTTTACATGAATAAAGTCATTAATATGAATAAAGTCATAAATATTGCCAGTAATGAAATGTAATGCTGTGTAATAGACTAGATAACATGCCTGCAGCTTTTTAGTGGATAGCTTCCATATGTCATTTGGTGTGTCAGTTCAACATTCAGTCATTCTAAAATTTTCATCCATACATTGAAACTGATCAATCTCACCATGCTGACAAGAGTGTCCTCCTTCAGATTGTCCTGCCATTCCGAGATGTACGTGGGGAGCAACAACATCCAGTGTTCTTCTTGTCCCTCTGTCTCCATCCCTGACATTTCTGTATATTCACCACACAGAGATTCCCAGCCAACCCTGTCTAAACTTCCAGACGTGTTCCACAAATAGAGAGCAATGCAAAATTTACATCAGAATGATCGTGGATGGTACGATGGTACATCAGCTAGAGGTGGGATTACCTACTTCTTCATGATGTGTCATGTTACTATTTCAGCACAAATAACAATTTAAATTAGATCTGTCAAAGTTAAACTGGTTAATACATGCAATTCATTGTATGTTTAAAGGAATATTACAGGTTCAATACAAGTTAAGCTCAATCAATTTTAACTCATTTGTTTGTTTGTTTTTTCCTCAATTTGGAATGCCCAGTTCCCAATGTGCTCCAAGTCCTCGTGGTGGCGTAGAGACTCGCCTCATTCCTGGTGGTGGAGGATGGATTTCAGTTGCCTCCGTGTCTGATACTGTCAATGGTGGCTTGTTTAGTGCATTACCGTGGAGACGCGACACGTGTGGAGGCTTCACGCTATTCTTCGCGGCACCCACGCACAACACACCACGCGCCCCACCGAGAGCAAGAACCACACAATATGGTACCTAAAGGAGGTTACCCCATGTGACTCTACCCTGGCTGTAATCACTCAGCACGCCCTGGGATTCGAACTCGCGACTCCAGGTGTGGTAGTCAGCATCAATACTGGCTGAGCTACCCAAGCCCCCACCATCGCTTGTTTTCTTTATAAAAAAAAGCTAAAATCTTGTATACAGTGGTTTACATGCACATAATAAAACGATTTATTCCTAAGGTGTTTGCAGAAATTGGCATTCTGAAACATCACGAACTCTGATTTCCTTACACCATTTAAGGGATTTAAGTGGTTTAACACAACTAGGTTTCTCGTCGAGAATGTGGCTTAATCGTTTTAATATGATTATTGTTTACATCTTGTTGCTAATTTTTTGAAACAGCGAAAATGTTTACGTTTACATATTGGCACCATTAATTTCCACTGTAAGTGCCTCAATATGCATTTACATGCACGTTCTTACACCAATTATGCTTAATAAGCCAACAATGAGTGTGGTCATCAAAATGTAATAAACAGCGTTAAAAAAAATGGTCGGCACTGCTACATTTTTTACCCATTATGGCAATATCACATGGCATGTAATAACCTTTACCGGTGTTCTCACCAGCTTATCCAGTGTGCGCATGTGTTGCGAGCATGTCTCTTCACGGTTTGACATCAAAAGCAGAGAATAACATAGCCTAAGTATTTCAAATCTCATGTGAACACGGTTTTCTTGCTTTGTCAGATTTTTTAAATAAACTGATTTTCGGGAGCAATCAGCATATTGATGTGTATGTAAACGTGCTACGGCTTGTTGCGAAAGCTGCTTATTATGAGAAAGCGGGTTATTGGGAGAAAGCAACATTCTCGTTTACATGTACTGTATAATCGGTGTACTCTTTACTCCTGTATAAATGCGCAGGGTTGGGGAGTAATGGAATACATGTAACAGGATTATGCATTTAAAATACAAAATATAAGTAACTGTATTCCACTACAGTTACAATTTAAATCATTCGTAATTATAATACAGTTACATTCAAAATGTATTTTGTTAACTGAAGAGATAACATTGCATTTTATTGTCATTTGTTTCATTTAATATTTAATCCTTTGAGATGGAAAACATCCAAAGTGCATTTGTACAGCGGTGAAAGACTTTCTTATGATGTGTTACATTCATACAAGCACACAGAGAAGTAAATTTGAAGTAAGTTTGGAGCAGAAGAAAAAGAAATAAACCTTGTGTAAATTGTCAGCTTTACGCTAAGCTAAAATGCTATTTCTAGACATTTTACATGCACAAGTTGCCAGGCATGATCATATTCTTTTATCAAGTAAATTCACGTTAGATCATAATTAATTTTTTCTAGTAAGACCTTTGATATTAGGGCAAAAATTATATTCTTGATAATAATTTTTGTATTTTTTTCCCGTAAAAATATCTAAAAAATCCTGGAAAAAGATGAAAACTGAAAACAAAGTTTTCAAAGAATACAGATTAGTGTAAATGTAGCCTGAGAGGGTTACGATTACAGAATGTAACTGATTGACGTACAGTATATACATTAAAAGTCTGTTGTATATTGTATACATGTAACTTGGCTCTGACCAACTTTGTGTTATTGTACAACCTCACAAGAGCATATACAACCTTTTTTTTTTTTTTTTTTTTTTTTCAAGATTCAATGCAGTAGTCTTAATTTGCAAGTTTTATGTGTATCTATAAGTCTTCCTAAGCTTTGTGGTTGGGTCTGATGGCTACATCTACGAAGGCAGAGGCTGGATGTCACAAGGTTCTCATACTAAATGACAAAACACCTTTGGGTATGGTGTTGCTTTTATCGGGAACTACTCTGCCCATTAACCCTACCATTACACCATGGACCTGGTGCGCAATCATCTGATCAAATGTGGAGTGGGTAATGGATTTCTGAATGAGAATTTAACCATGCTAGGTCATAGACAAGTTGTAGACACAGGGTGCACAGGGGATTCCTGTATGCTTAGTTTAAAACCTGGAAACACTACAATATAAATATTTATTTATTGCATATACTTTAATATTAGAGCTACTTAAGCCTTCTGAACTAACATATTGTTTTGTGTCTCTACCATATTTTCCACAGGATGTGGATCCTTTAACGTAACAATGAGGACATCTGCTGTCACTGACATGATATGACAAGACTTACAGTGCATGACTTTTTCTTTTCACAGGTTATGATTATAACACCCTTTAATCAATATAAAAATATTCATAGAATTTAAAAGTGCCTAAGATGAAACTGAAATGTAAAGTTATCAGCATATTCAACATGTGTGAAACAGATTCATATTTTGGTAAAAAAAAAAAAAAACAGGAGTATGTTATGAAACCATTAAAATGCTACTGTATGTAATTGAGAATGAGATGTACAAAATTAAAAGTGGGACGTCTCATATCTTGCATGTCAGATTTCACATGTGTCTGTTTAGTTTGAAACAAAGATTGAAAAGTTTACTTTTAGTCTTCACCGCGACAGGAAGTGGTTTTCTTAGCAGGCCTAAGAGTGAGACAGGAAGTGTTGCTAGTGTGACAGGAAATGTAACTGTCACTGAACACAACAGGCAGGTATATAGGTCCAACTGACTACTTTTTAAATTTTATTGGCAAAATCTAGTTTTGACAATGTGATATTGCCATGATAATCATAGGCATTTTTAAGAAACCACAACCATACCAGTTTAGTCAAACTTAAATGTAGTGTATATGGATTAAATAATATATAAAATCAGATTAACAAAAATTCTAATTAAAGATTTAAAAGCTTTGCTAAAAATGCCCTCAAATTGCACAAGAATTAAAAAAAAGACAACTAAAACATTGCATAAAAATGTTGTTGTGTCAGCCTGGGAAATATTCACACCCCTCATGCCTTCATACAACCTGTGTATTTCAACCTGATTTCCCCACCCACAAATCATCTGGTTTCCTGAATGTTGGACAAGAAATAAGCTGAAACGCACAACTACGAGAGCTGAGGACCACAGAGCACTGCATCTTGCATACTTTTGAACAAGGAGTACCAATTTAGCAAAGTACCATACATTTGGACCATACATTTGTCAACAGTAGACCACTGGGAGATTTTGGACAAGAAATGCACTACTTTCAATAAACAAGTCCTAAGGGAACAGACAATGTTTTGAAATTGATGATTTGCAAAACTATAAGAGGAAGTAGCCAAAAAGCAGCGTGAGTGGAGGATGAGATCTGGAGCTTTGGGGACAAATGATACTTGAAGTCGTGGAAGAGGAAAAGAGAGATACAAAATATTTTTGAAAGCCTCTAAAACTGGTAAGTGCTGATACTTCACATTCCACAAAAAGCATCCAGAGCCCTCAAAACTTGCTGAGAGTTCACACAAGAGACAATCATAAAATCAAAATGGGTACAAACAAGGAGCCTGAGCAGTCAAGTGCTGAGCAGTCAACTCCACAGATTGAAGAGGAGATGGAACAGTCCCCTGAGCAGAATGGTCCAGTTGAGAATGAACCACAGCAACCAGAGGATGGTAAGCTACTCAACACTTACAAGTGGCACACGGGGGCCAAGACTGAGACAGTTGCACAGGGGACTATTGAGAGGCTAGAGAAGGGAGCTTCCAACAAATGGAGTAAAATGCAGAATTGGCGCAAAGCTCTGAGTGAAGAAGCTGGGGAGAAGAGCTCGACTGCTCATCGAGGGGCTGAAAGCCCCTCAAAACCAGACAAGCCTACAACTTCAAGGAAAAATCCTTTCCGCAGAGCTCTTTCTGAGCCACCAGGGTCCCTCCTGTCTTTAGTCTTGCCCTCTCCTTCAGCATCAGGGTCCACTGTCCAGGAGACGACACAGAAGGGTAAAATAAGAAAGTATCTACAAACAGTTTCACAGAAGTTCAAGAGGCCTCGTCTGCAGAGTACCACCATTGTAGAGCAAGGTAAAAGCTTTATATTAACTTTTAAATACAAAAAACAAGCTTCTACGGTTTAAAATATAAAGTTGAAACCATTCAAATTACCTCTACCACGGGACAGTTTAAACCACTTTCCAAGAGAATAGAATCAAGCAGATCAATTGTCAGTAACTGCCGCTAAAGATTAAGAGACCCACAACAGGATGTGTGAGATGGAATAGTAAACAACAAAATAACGGTTCCAGAAAATAACTAACATACACTTCACAACAAAAACATGGTTGCAATTCTAGAGCAAAGGGAAATCTACTTATTTCCCCAAAAGCGCCAGGTTGATAATGTCTTATAGAGATATTTTTTCATCATTTTGGAGGATCAGTCATTGCTATATTTATTTTAACTGATTGGGACAGACAAGCCTCTTGTTCAGCGGGAAAGGAGGAAGCAGGAACCAGGTAAAAATAATCTCAATTAAACAAAACACAACATAAAACTGTTTTTTCCGCATACCAAAACCACACTCATAAACATTGATGCACGCGCACACACACGCACATACGCACGCGCACACGCGCGCACACACACAGTGGCGGGAACTGGCGTCCCCGGCTCCTCTTTATCCCTCATCCATCATGGCCACACCCTCCTTCTTGTCATACCGATTAAGCTCTAATGGTGTTTCAGTTGGATTCCAGTTACATTTTCAGGGTCTCTGTTTCATGACAACATACATCAGTCACTCTGTCAATGTGTAACTGCTTGATAATAAAGCACAACAAACAGCGCGCGGTTTCTCCAGATGTAGTTGAAAATTAATGTAAGCACAAACGCAACATGTCAAGCAGAATGTAGTATGTAGCTTTGATGAACCTGTGACTTCCATTTTACTGCATGCTTTGCATGGGACATGATTAGAGTACATGTTAAAATTAAGTGCTATTTTTTTTTTTTGTGCCAGATGAATATAAAAGGGGATACTTGTTAGTGTTTAACGTTTTGTTATGTTGATATTTAGAAGAGTTTCTGTTATGTTGGAGTTTTGGGGGGTAACCATTATGGTGAAGAGTGGAGCTAATGATGAAATGTTTTACACAAATTAGTTTGCTTGATTCATCAAACAATTGTTCTGCTAACCCTAATATAACTTTTTAACTACACTTTGTAGTGGTACTACAAACTAACATGTAATATGGGTCATGCTAATATTCATTTTCACTAGTTCGTACGCAGATAAATCAATGATACGTATTTGAGTAACGTTAACGTCTTATTTTACTAGGTTCTTCTACACAAAATATTGTGTTGAGATTACATAGTCGTTTTAAGTTAAGAAATCTCATTACAAACATGACGAACCATTATCCACGATTGAATCAAGTTCAGCCAAAGAGCTATTTTTTAGTGCATTCTGGGAACTAAAAATGGTTAGTTAGTTGATATTATCATTACCCCAATGCGAAAAAATTTACTTAATTTTTAAATTGTAAAGTATTAATCATCATATTAGAACTCCCTGTAATGCTTGTAATTATTTTCTCTTATTGTAATTTAAAGTATCATTGTACAACAGCATCTTTTTAATGTAATAAAGTGTTACAGTAAAGAGAATCATCAGAAAACAATGGGAATAATAAAAGTTAAATGTTCAGATGCATTATGGTACTGAGAATTGGGGGTAAAGTGTACTAAAATAATATCACAATGTAATCTTCTTAATGGTCCTAAATGTAGGCCTTGATTTCTTTATTTAAAATGTTCTGCCATGATATGTAGCATATTTTTATTTTTAAAAATTCTGCTGTAGGTAATTTCAACTGAAATGTTATTTTTTAACTTTTTTATTTCATGAGGAGACAAAGACAAGTGCGAGTCTGAGAATGTGGTCCAAGAGCCTGTTCGGCTCCCCTGGGCCCCCCAACAAGACGTTCCCGTTTGGGATATTAGCAACTGTTTTCTACAAGATGGACAGATCATTATTCCACGTGAGGAAGAGGTAATGGACACTTTTTAACAATGCTTACTGATGACACCATTATTCTTATTCTTATGTGTAGTTAATTTAGCTCAACATTTGCCAATTAAAGCACAATTGATAAATCTTTGACTTTATCTCAGCCTATGATGCGGGTACAGAACCGGGCCAGCAGTTGTATCTCGAGCCTTAGTCTTCAGAACATCAGTGGAAGTCACACTGGTCAGTATTACTATCTGTCTGCTTTCTTACATTAATCTTTACTGAATAAACAGAGTTGGGGTCTTGACATTTAACAAGATGTGTGTTAAAGCATGGTTTTGGAATAATACAAATTCAGATATATTAAAGCACACTAAATACAAACAAGCACAAAGTTTGAAGATCATTGGGGGATTGCAGTACATGGCATTGAAGATACAGCCCTCTGTATTCTGAAAATTTACAAGCTGGAGATGGCTTTGAGAGATGTGAGGCATCCTCTTACTCTGTTTAGCCAATGGCTGACTGCCAGTGATTAGATACAAAACTCAATACCATATTTACAGAGGAAATGGCTGACGTGGTTATGTGTGCGAGTGCTTGTAAAATTGCTTCCTTTGAATTTTGGAAGATAGCATCACAACTGGGTGTTCCATAGCAGAGAACGACTAAAGCTGATGGGGTGTGCTGTCTTGTTTGCGTAACATAAGCATGCTCAAGTTAAAATAAAAAGGCCATTAAAGGGCATTTAGGAATCTAATCTTCTGAAAGGAAAATTACCTTTTTCTAAGTTACTTCAAAGCATGGGTTTCAGGCGATGGATTATGTGTGGAAGGGCATTAGGTAAGAGAAATTATTTCTTTCATAAATATTAATTTCTTAAATGATTGAATCAGTTGATTTTGTTAGATAGTATAATGCATGTCAAATACAATCCGAATAATGCAGGGTCATCATTTGCCTTCAAGCCTTCTAGGAATACCGTCATATGTGGTGGGAAAAAATGTAGATCTGGTAATAGTTGGGAAGACCGTGGAATAGACATTTAAAGTTTAATGTTCATGGAACCACTCTTAATTTTGTTAAAGAGATAGTTCACTTAAAATGAGGGTAAGTGCTGTATTTTGCCTGGTCCTGTAAAAGCTGTATATTCCTTGGCTGCTGAAACATCAAACTATTTAAATTCTCATAAAAACAAGGACTGAACATACCATTATGGATAAAACTTAAATCAGACTTGATGTGGGAAAAAGTTGAAAGATTCTGGTGATGTGTCTGTCTATACATATATCAGAAAGTTTCAAGCATTGGTATTCTTTGAAAATGTGGTTTGTCCATGTTTGTCAGAGGTTGTATTTATTATTGCACCATTACCTCATACTATATTGCAGGGTTTGTTTTTTTTACCAATACAACTGTGACACTCACCATTAAAGCTATTTTTTATTTTATTTATTTACTGATAATGCTAGCTTCTATATGACCAACCCTTATAATCAAGTAGATGGCTTTCGCTCTGGATTCGGTCCAGAAATCGGGACCACATCCTCTGCATGATGCAGCTTGTCTTTATTGGTCTTCCAACTTTCATAAATGTACTCCGATGATTGAAAACAAAACAAAGTACACCACTAGATGATATTTCCTTTCTGTGCTGTATAAATGGAACTCAACGACATAACTTCACAGTTATATTTTCCGTTAAAATACAGTATTGATCTGATGAGCAAATGGAGGAAGGAAATGACTATACTTCCTGTCATGGTCCACAGAATCTGCGATTGCGTTGAGCTAAAACTGTCATCAAATGCATAAATGGTCAACAACAGTATTATGGATATCTGTTTAAAGAAAGGAACAAACCGACACCTTTTTTAGTGTGCCTCAAGCATCCTATTGTGTACTCGAGGAACAGTCTTGCAGGAATGTCAGCGAACTGTCCACAGCAAACTGCATGGCAATCAAATACCGTCTTAAGTAGATTTTAAGTTCTCAAATGATGCACTGTACACTGGGCATTTACACTATGCACTATTTTCAAGAGGTAGTATCAATGAAACATTAACAGAAGCTAACCACACAGAAGCATTTGACATTTTTCAGGAGAAAAAAGGCGCGCTGTGCCTATGCTTATGGGTCGTTGACAAATAAGTTTGTCCAAGGTGTTGAAAATAAGATATCTTTTAAAATCTAAAAGACTTGTTTAATGTTTAAAAATCCTAGTATTCTCTAGAATTTATTAAAATGTATTTTGTGGTGTAACCACAAAGTAAAAAGTATTATAAAACTTCCTTTGCACCTTCAATACATGAGAGTATGAACAGCTTAATCGTTAATAAAAAATTACAAAAAATATCAAACACATTTTTCTAGATAAAAAAACCTATTTTTAAAATAAATATTATGAATTTTTGTCAAAAATATCAAGAGGTTTTCTTACGGTTACACCACATGACCTGAACAAAAAAGTGCACCTTTTCATAAAAATGTCAAAGTAAATATCAGCTTTATTTATTTATATATTTTTTTCTTTAGGGTTTCAAGGTGTCCACTCTGTTTTATGTTTTTTATGGTCAACATAAATAACAAAAATGCTACTTGGCTACATTAATTTGATTTGGTGGACAAAAGTGTTTAAAAAAAAAAAAAAAGAATCATGTTTTAAAACATAATTTTATTTATTTATTTTTATGAAATGACAAAAAAATATTATTCTGCAGTAGTCATACCACCATTTTTTTTTCAGGAATTGTAGATTTTAATGAGGCTTTTATTTATTTTTTTATTTTAGTTTTTTTACAGTTTCTGGAAACCACTTTTATTTTATTTTATTCTTCAAACTCAGAAATTGGATATATTATCATTATAGATGAGGTGTAGGCTATTAAATGAAAAGTTTCGTTTGAATTGCATTTTTTATGTATTTTTGATTTAATTGATCTGGACAAAAAATGAGTGTCACCTCACTTAACCTTACAGTTATGTACATTGGGGTGTTCTGTGTTATATTTTTACAGTGAATTTCTGGCAACCACAGCTGCCATTTTTTTTTACCATAAATTAGTGTTTTCTCACTGTCACACATATGCATTTTTTCCTACTTCCAGTAACCAAACTAATAACAGAATTTGGGCAGTTACTAGGAAGGATAACAGAGGTGCAAAAAGTTGTTCTACACACAAAGGCATTTTAGAATTAAATTTTGTACATGCTGTAACTGTATATTTGGCACAGCAATATATCTCTTACCTTCCATTCTCTTCTTTTTAAAGAAAGACCAAATAATTTCTCTACCTGTTCTTTTGTCCATTTTTGAAAATCCGTGAAACTTTTGAAAACTTGCAACATCTTCATTGGCGTAAGTTTCATGTGAACACTAGATTGGACAAGTCAACTTATCGTCGCTAAACTCCGGCATACCTGTTTGCCGGTGTTTTCAGAAAACCGGCACCTTTCCACAGTGGAGAGAGAGCTTGCGCTCTCTTGGTTGCCAAATTGTGCAAATAAAGCATCACATGGGCAGACTATTTCCAAACTGTGCATGTGTAAAGATCTGATCAACTCTTGAAATCTGCCAACCCCAAAACTGTTGAAATCTAATTCTGATTGGCTAATCCCCATTTTCTCTTATTTATCAAACGTAGAGAATTAAATATTTTACTTGACAAAATTGATCTTAAGGGGATGGTAAGGGGGTGTGGTGGCTTCTCATGTTTGTTGGTTGCTCAACAAACCTTTACCTTTGACATCTGGAACCCCTGGCTCTGAGAGATTTCTTGCAATGAGGGAAAGAATCTTCAACATTCTCCACAACAATAGCCCCAGCCTTCCATTACATAGGGCAAGTTACGACCACTGAGTGTTCAATATTCCACACTACATATTACATTATCTGGGTACTAGTAGTACTCTTCTTCTTGTTGCATTTTTCAGTGAACACACTACATACACTACAAAATGGTGTAGAATAGTGTAGAAGTATGCAATTTGGGAAGCAGCTTTAATTATTAAAATGTAGAGACACAAAAAAGGAATACTTGGGTATCAAAAAGTAAGCATTTAATACAGAAAGTGTTCCCTGTTTCTCTTTAGAGTTAAACCCAGATCCTGTTGGCACGTCAAGTGGTAGCAAAATAAAAGGGCAAGATGGCGGTGTCAAAGTGAGTATACATTAGTGGGCCTAAAGCATAAGACAAATCTGAAACTCTTTTTGTATCAATTAAATGCATGTATAAATATAATGTACCTATTTAAATATTTATTGGGTTATCTCTTTAATCCCATTCTTTCCTTGCGACTCTCCCTTTCTCTCATTTTCTCTTCTTTTGTGCTGCCAGAACTTAATCAAGCGCCGCTTACAGGGTGAGGATAGACGAAAAAGCAACACACAGCTTAATACTGCAGGACTAAGTAATGCTGGAAGGTGGGACAACATTTTCATAATACGTTGACCAAAATTCAATCAGTATCGCTTTCTAATCTCTCTTTGAACAAGCTTATTATCTGTTGGCTTGATATGCTACTCAGTGACATTCCCTATCTTTCTGAATCTCTACCAAGGTATGGTTCCAAGGAATCTTTATCCATTCCTGTCAGTGCTGCAAGAAGACTGGATCTTAATGCAGACCAGACCACTGTCATCAGGCCAGTCCATAGCTCTATTCTAGGCGAGAAGTACTGTTTTCAGGTAGATTTTTCTGTTGCCTCCATATTAAAGCTAAAGTGTGTAATTTCTGCACTGCTAGCGCCACTGAACTGAATTGCCAAAATAGACATTTGTTTTCAAACAACTTTCTAAATATGCCCCCATCTTCGGTTTATTGTACAAACAGATAGTCCCACCCCCAAATCGTGCCATTGATTGAGTTAATGTTATTGTGTAGGTATGGACGGGTCGCTCAAAACAGAGCAATTTTGTGGCACCACAGAGACATAGTGTTTACAGTTTTCGAAAAAATTAACCAAAAAATGGCTTACATTTTTCTCTGCATATTTAAGCTGTTATCGGAGAAAGGATTTTAACACAGAAAAAGTTACACATTTCAGCTTTTAAGTGTAAACCATGTCAATTTTCAGTTCCTTATCTGAATCCCTAATCTTAAACAAACCTCTTTTCTGGGTATCCCTTTCTCCAATTGAAAGGTTATAAACTCAGAGAATAACCACTGTTTTGGGTGCAGTTCAGCTGCAGAAAGAGACCGCTGGATTGAAGACTTGCGTCGTACTGCTCATCCAAACAAGGTACAAAGATTATTCAACTGAAAAGTCCATCAAAACATGTCATTCTTTGTGTGCAAGTTAGAAACAAGTCTGTTATTTGGTTTTATATTGTCTTGCTTTTGTGTCCTATTTAGGACAACTGTGAGCGCACAGAGAATTCACTGAGCCTTTGGGTTAACGAAGCAAAAGACCTTCCGCCGAAGAAGCGGTATTACTGTGAGCTCCATCTGGATAGGACACTGTTTGCTCGCACCAGTAGCCGGGCTGTGGAGAAGTCCACCCAACGCTCCAGCCAAGCAGGTGATGGAGGATCTGGAGCAACTGGTGCAGGCCATGGTGGTGGTGCTGGGGGTGGTTGCCAGCTATTCTGGGGGGAATTTTTTGAGCTTGACAACTTGCCCCCTGTCACCCAGATCACCCTGCACCTCTTTAGAGATGAGGACCCCAAGAAGAAGCGCCATTCCAGGGATGACACCATCATACATCCTTTGGGAAGTGTTGCTCTTACTCTGGCAGACATTAAAGGACGGGCCTATCAGGAGAAGTGGTATCCCATCATTCCCTATAAGTCCCCAGGAACAAGTACAGTGAAGGACCAAGTTGGTTCACAGGCTTTACTTCGTGTCAAGGCCAGATTCCAGAACCTAAAAGTTCTGCCTATCGAGAGGTACAAGGAATTTGCAGAGTATGTCACAGTGGACTATGTGGGTATGTGCAGTAGCCTGGAACCACTCCTTAATGTACGTGAGAAAGAAGAACTAGCAGGGGCACTTGTTCATGTGCTTCAGAGCATTGGGAAAGCCAAGGTGAGTGACAATGCCAGTCACTGTAGAAAACAAAAAGAGAAATCTTTGGATTTCTAAATGTATCTTCTATGTACAGGAGTTCTTAATTGATCTCGGCAGTGCAGAAGTTCAGCGCTTGGGAGAAAATGAGGCTTTGATTTTCAGAGAGAATACATTGGCCACAAAGGCTATTGATGAATACATGAAATTAGTGGGCCAGAAGTATCTCATTGACACACTTGGTAAGGAACATTGTACTGTATCTCAGCTGTTATAAAACTGCATGTGTAATCTTTTTACCTGTAATATTCTGTTTCATCACATTCACTTACAGGGGACTTTATAGCCAGACTGTACAGTGGAACAGAGAGCTGTGAGGTAGACCCACTGAAATGTTCTGCCTCTGATCTACCAATCAACCAGAGGCATCTAAAAGAGACATGTGGGGAGGTTGTAAAGAGAATCACTGATATGCAAGAGTAAGATAATCCTGATCTAACACACTACTAAATATATATGTCCCATAGACTTTTGGGAAATTTGTGCCATTGGATTGTATTTTCACATGAAGATTACCAAGCGAACTGCAGCATAACAAAGAATACACATCTAAATTGCTATAATGTAAAATGTGTAACTAGATTGACACTATCCACTTCGCAACCAAATTAAGTGTCATTTGTTATTGGAATGGGAATGTAATACTATATTTAAAAAATATATATTTCCGCTCTATGAACAGTTCATTCCCTGCAGAGCTGAATGAGATTTTTTCCAGTTGGGTAACAAATTGTGAAGAACGAGGTCAGACAGATATCGGACACCGTCTCATATCAGCATCACTGTTTCTTCGATTCCTATGCCCAGCCATTCTCAGTCCATCACTCTTCGGCCTCACCCAACCCTATCCAGAGCCAAATACCCTTCGCACACTCACTTTGACAGCCAAGGTCATTCAGAACCTTGCAAACTTCACCTTGTAAGTATGTCCATAAAGTCAAATTTATGTATATGGTTTAGTCCTTTGTTTTCTGATTTCCATGAACAGTACAACACATACCATACATCTTTACTTGTTAACTTGCCCCAAGACGTCATAATGAAAAGTTTATTCATTGATAACATCGATGTTTTTGTAAGGCTTGTTCTCATGTGATAAGAACCATTTTTGTGTTCATTTATGTTCCACCTCATAGGTTTGGCGAAAAGGAAGCGTACATGCTCTTTATGAATGAGTTTCTAGAACAACACTGGGACACAATGCGAGAATACTTACAGAAGGTATCTGATCCAGAGAGTGAAATGGTCATGGCTCGATTTGATGGCTATGTAGACCTGCCCCTTCGTCTAGCAGTCCTTCAAAATCTACTGGTTGATATTATCTCTGCAATGAAACAGGTAACAAAATCTTCATACCCTCAAAACGACTATGATTAGAACAGCATGAAATGACTGATGTTTATCTTCCAAAATTTCACATTAAACAACATACTCATGGACAAAAAATATATTGTCCGTAGGACACAATAGACAACTTGCATCCATTGCCTTCAATCCTGAACCAGATCACAGAATTCCTGGGCCAAGATGCTCAACGTATCCCAGTTAGCAGGTGAGGTTATCCCAAGAGAAGCTGTATCAAGCAACTAGCTTGACAACTATTGCCTGTTTGTTCAAAGACTTTTTGCTTGACTGCAACAAGATTTTTAATTATGAACACACCTCTTACCTGTGTCTTTGTTCTTGCTTAAACAGCATTCATGGAACATCAAAGCCAATGTATATCCCACCAAGAGACCTGCCCAAGTACAGTCCCTTACATAACTCTATGCAGCAGCTTCCGGTAGACTCAAAGCCAGGCCAAGGCAAAGAGCGTCAGCGGAAGCAGGTGCAGCGTGCTTTAAGTGTCCCCAACAGACCAGCCCGGCATCAGCGTCAACTAGTAAAGAGGCAGGCAAGCAATGAAGAGCTCCCTACACAGTCCCAGGACTACAACCAGGATCAAGGAACTGATCAGCAATTGTCAATTTCATTACCTTGGAATGTGAGTAAACTAGATTATACCAGACATTTTGGCCAATGTGTCAGTTGCAGAGATATAAATATTTGATTTAATTAACATTTTCTCTACTTGGTGTACAGAGTATAAAACACAAAACTCCGCCAGCACCAGTACCCTGGATTGTAAACAACAACAAGGAGCCATATCAAATGACAGGAAAAGAACAAGAGCAGACAAACTTATTTGACAGGGTGAGACTCTGTATAATCTAGAAGCAACTGGTTTCATTACCATCAAGTTTATTTGAAAATTGAATGTGTATAATAAAACATGGTAATATACTGTACAAACATTTTCTTTATCACAGTCTCCTGTAAGAGTAACCAGACTGGTTTACATACATCTTCTCCCTCTACTTTGTGGTTTGGTCATAAAGTATGTAGAGGAAATGGTGTACTAAAATACCACTGTACTGTATGTTGACAAAGATTTGGTGTCCCACAGCATGCACAAGAGTTGGCTGAGTTGCGTTTAGGTGTGGAGCAGGTTACTGAGCGTGAATTGGAGATGGCCAAGCGGTTAGAAGATTTTGTAGTTCAGAGTCAGGATCAGAATGCACAGCTACAAGCAGAGGTTCAAGAACTCCGTAATCTGTTAGCCATTCGAGAGGAACAGCTGGCAAGTGCAACTTTCAGGTAAAGAAAACAGACATTTTATTTGATTTTAAATGAAGAATAATTTAGAAATGTGTACATTTGTATTTTACTCCTGTTTGTTTGTGTAGACTGGGCGTCATTGAAGAGGAGAGGGAGGAAGATGAAAGAAAGCTGAATGTCGCTGTGGCTGCAGTCGAACGTATGAATGTTTTGGTAAGTGATGTGGTTTTCTCCATGGTCAAGTTTTACAAATGCACATGATTCCATCAGGCTTGTGTATATGTGGCTAAGTTAATACTTGCATTTGTGCATGTGTTAACAGGAGGAGCAGTTTGCTGGATTGCTGAAAGACATGCACCAATTCAATGCAGATGGCATAAGAAAGGCTTACATTAGCACTTGATGCAAGACAAAGTATACTGAGGGTGGTGCTAATTGTTGACATATTCATTGCTTTCAGCTTTTCAGATTGCATTCGATCATTGGTAACACTGTACCTAGCTACCAACCTGTCAATATCATTGCAATACTAGATTGTATAACAACAAATCTGAACATAGGGCTACAATTGGTTGATTCATTAATTTGATCTAAGCCTCAAGTTTAACATTAAATACACATCTGCATAAGATTTTGTTTTTCTTTTATAGACATGCATAAGAATTTTTACTAATTGTGTTTTGTACTTTTTTGTTTTTGTATTTTCTCAATTAAAATGTGTTGTTTAAACAACTCAAGATGATTAATTGCTCTTTATTTATTTTATCCTCAATAAGTGTTCCGCCAGTCATTATAGCATACAGACCTATAATTTGCAATTTATCTGTTAAAGGAATGTTCCAGATTTATTAAAAGTTAAAGGAATAGTTCACCCAAAAACATAAATTCTCTCATCATTTATTTACCCTAAATTTGTTCCAAACCTTCATGGCTTTATTTCCTCTGTGGACCACAAAAGGAGATATTAGAAAGAATGTTAGTATACACGTTTGTTGTAATATGGGTTAGAATACCGGTTTGGAACAACATAATGGTGATTAAAAAATTGAAAGAATTTCCATTTTTGCTTATACTATCCCTTTAAAAAAATCTGCATTTGTGAGTGAATTTACATATGGCCCAAATAATGTATATAAGTATGATACGTCTATACACTGTTGCCACCAATTACTTTTAGGTTCTGTGGAGTCACAAAATCCATTTTTAATAGAGCACAACTGTCGAGAGTGAAAAAACCCATATATTTTCTCCATAAATTAATCGATTTTTAATGATAACTTCTAAACTTTAAAAGACAGACATACCGCAAAGTCTTCGGTTGTTGGTCGATAGCACATGCTTCTGTTGAAACCATCATAAAATCTATATTTAATGGGAGAATTCATGGCGAACAACTACAACACCAATGGTCCAGCATAGAAGGATCCAACAATCAGAGAACCACAGCCAATGAATGATGCAATTAAGTCAGTCTTCCTTAACCCTTATACTACTTATACTATGACATTGACCGTGAGAAGCAAATTCCTGACAAATTTAGCCAGGGGTCTCACTCCACAGACACTGTGCCAGCCATAGACCTGACAATATCCTGGGCAAAGATCATGGTGGCCGGAGGGCCAATTTGTGGTGTGGCCAGAGACCTGAAACTTTGCTGAAAAGTGATGTTGTCAAGTTATAAGAAGCTGCTCATGTAGCTCTGGAAAGAACAGCGAAACTCGGAGGCACGCCAACATGCAGAACACCATTCATCATCTTTTTTTAACAAAGCTTGAAAGGAAAGACGCAAATATAGGGAAGAGAGAGGACTGGCATCAGCTTCCCGAGAAAGCAAGCAGAGAGCGAAGCGTTTTTAATTTCATGCACTCACAATGTCAACAATCAATCTCAGTGAGCACCGTGTCAGCAAGGGCACAGCCCAGGCAATAAACAGCGCTTGTATAGAACGGGTGAAGCTGCTTGATACAGAGAATAGAAGACATGCAAGACTTGGGCTGGCAACAAATCCTCATAAACCTCAGCCCTCTATAATAACATCCTCACGGTCCCTTGGGAGCCGCAGAATGAGTATAGCGTGAGGAGAGCGGCTTTGGCTTTTATAATGAAAGTGTGCCGAGGGCAAATCATAATGGATTTCATGTGCTCACAATGAACACAATCAGTCTCAACGAGCACCTTTCATAAAACAGTGCTCGTGCCCATCAGACAGTGGGACAAAACACTTGAATTCATGTGCTTGTGGAAACATTTGCAAAACTCCATATTTATAAAGACATTGTTAGACAAAAGCTTCTTTTTAGTTTCTTTTTAATGAAAGAAAAACATAATGCACACAATGCAATCAATACAAAACACGGAAGTGTTGAAATAATACGCTGTTTCGTTAAAGCACAAACAGGAAGAAGAAACAATTCGCTCACAATTGAGTGCAATTCCAAACAACGAAGTGATGAGTCAAATCTTCAGAGGAGGACAGATGTCTGTCGGATCCTATTGAGAAATGTTCTGATAAAATGGCGCAGAGCTTCGGTTTATATGTCCACGATGACATGCACATCAGGGGTGAACCATCAAGCACCACCTGCCAGGGTTTCAGAGATCCACACTCTTGCGAGGAGCTCCCATAGTGCCAGCTACTGATGCAGCGTCGAAGTGACCAACTTGAGAGGGAACAAGGCAGTTTTATCTCACTGAAAAATAGGGAGGCTTACAGGACAGCAGGGAGAACAATGTCAGGGTTAACTGTAAGTTTACTGTTAAAAAACTGTTACAAATGTTGCCTATGATGTTTACATAAAAATACATCCTATTGCAACAATACTTGCTTGGAGAATAAATTAAAAAGAAAGTGAGCAATTTCAGGTTCAGGTAAGGTTCGGGCTTAAAATCTGATGGTACCATTCGAGCCGGATAGGGTCGGGCCACACAGTCTTAGATACAGGTTGGGTTCGGTTTCATTTCATGTCCAGACCTCTATCACAGAATAAAGCCAATCTGCTCTGCTCTAACCTACTGTATTTCTAGAGTGCGCACACGTCAACTGGGCTACCCCATTTGAATATTTCTACTAATTTTCTAGGATTTAGCTCTATGGAAGGAGTCAAATTATAGGACTTTGTTTTTAATTTGGCAGTTGTAGTTAAAGTTTCTAAATGAGTTAAGGCTTTTATGTGCTTTGCATTAAAAAAATTTTTTTTTTTTCAGTTTTCAGAAAAAAAATGTAAAAAAAAAAAAAAAAAAAAAAACATTCTGAAAATGTACATTTATTTATCAACACTGTCAGACTGTTTGACCCATCAGTTCACAAAATATTATATTTTTCCATGTGTTGTATACTGAAGCCATTTTGTTTTTCTCTTCAGTTGAAGCTGCCTCTAAAACCTAAACTTAAATGGTGAAATAATTCCATAACAGAAATTAGCACAATGGGATGATGGTGTTGACACGTTGAAGCTGTGACCACAGAGACTTAAACATTGTTTGTTCGAAAAATATATACATATTGAAATTACCAGACCATGTGTCCTACTTTTGCATCCACCATGAGCAGGAAGTGGGAAAGGGGTTCTCAGAGTTACACCTGACTGTGTTGTCTTGATTTATTCAACATTATTAAAAAAAATCTTGATGCAAAGTGGCGACACAGCTTTGATATGCAGTTTGTTATGTAAAATATTATTTTTATTTACTTTACGTATTGTTTGATATCTAACATATCCCTAGCTTTCATTTGATATTTATATTTATTAATTTGTTGCATTTAAATAAACTCTTTATTTAAAGACTTTATTTAGCAGTTTAACATTGTGAACTCTTTGCTTCCAATAGAACATGCATTTTATAACATTCTCATTAATTTATTTAAAAATATAAGTAATTAATGCCTCGAGGATACACATTTCCTTTAGATTTAACTTTTTCAGTATTTTTGTTATTATGATAGTTTTAACATAAAGAGGACGTTAGTGTGTACGACATGTTTTGTCCCTTATCAAAAGAATCAGTGATTTATTTATTTTTTGAAAGACTAGATACATTGACCTAACCACAATAATGATGAGCCATCCATTGTCAACACTTGTGCGACCTTCGAGACATTTTTGTCTTTTCTTTTTTTATCATTTTGGCAGAGGTGTGTATTTTGGGGGGAATTTTGATATTTCAATCTCAGTTTCTGTAATACATCTATAATACACTGTGTACACAAAAGAGTTACACTCACGAACTTAAGGACAAAAATGGCCACAATGAAACCCATTGAAAGTGCAATATTTGATCCCAGTGCCATTACGCTTTCATTCCGGAGCCGTCTTCAAAATTTAAAGATTTTATATTTTCCACCAGATGGCGCCATTTTTCAAAAGTTAGCCTAAGGAGCAAACTAGCATTTAAAGGGTTAAATCGTGAAAATTAATTAATATTTGGTAGTTATGATCAGGACTGATGTTGGTTAAAAATGTGTTTAAAAACTCAGTGAAAGTGGATATCCTGTTTTCAAAATATGTACTATTTGAAAGATGTTCGATATTAGGAAATAAAGTGGATAATAATTAGTACATGCTCATATACTACATACGTGTGTGTGTGTGTGTGTGTGTGTGTGTGTGTGTGTGTGTGTGTGTGTGTGTGTGTGTGTGTGTGTGTCCACACACAATAGCAATTGAGAACTACTGTTTTAAATTAAACGGAATGCATTCAACATAATCTCATGGATACTCTGCTTCGTGTTGCAGCAGTAGGATCGATTAATGCTGCCTAGTACAGCAGTTCGACTGTGCTCATTTGATTAAAGTGCCTGCCTTCCCTCTTGTAAACCCTGGTGACAACAAAATATCGCCACTTAAAGGTAATTTTAACATTAACTGCCTCTCACTTTTTATAAAAATATATATGATAGACAATATGTGGCACACCGGATGAGATGTTCTGTGGATGAACACCAGCAAATGTGTTTATTTTATTCGCAGTGTGTGATAAATAATTAGCTCGTGCTAGCTGCATGTGCGCGTCCATTGTGTTGTGCATACAATTAACACATGAAACTACCAGAGAAATGTATCATTACCAGCAAACTCCATCGACCCCAGTTGTGGTTTAAATAAACGATTTTCCCCTAAGATTTGGCCATTATTCTTAAACAGAGGCAGAAATGTACAGCGAGAAAAGTAAACGAATAATTTTGCACAATGTAACACGATGTATACAAACATTTCCCTTGCATAAATTCACCATGGTAACAATAACTCCCTCCACAATTGCAGAGTTACTACATAGATGTCCATCAAACATTCTTAAAGCCTTTCAGAGTTTTTGTCATTTTGATTCATTTATTTTTCTTAATTTCTTATGAAAGTGTTGGCTAATTCAAAATTATTATTAGGCTGTAGTAATATTAGGCCTACTAATATAAAACCATTTTAATCTTTAAAGTTCAGAATTATTGATATCTTTGTGTGTTATTTTTTTCTTGTCTATGAATAAATAAGTAGCATTTTAGAAGCGCATGGTCTAAATGTGTCTGTTTTTCTCTCCTTGTTCCAGGAGGAAGTCCCAGCCATGGATATGACAGCACCAGACACCGCTAGGAAAAGCTCTGCCACCTTTTCCATAGAGGTTCTGCAGTCAGACTTAAATAAAGATATGGATAACCCTGATTGTAAGGACATGAAAGACTGAATTTAAGATCTTTAAGATCAGAATTTAGACGATTAACTGGCTCAGTTTATATTAAGGACTGTACATTTCATTTGAGTCAATGTGAAATGCAACCCATTGTACTCATGTAATCTGAAACATTTCCAAGTGATACCAGGATATTGAACAAGCAAAAATATATGAGTCCTGGTACTTGATTTTATCTATTAGAAATGTATTGGATCAAGAAAAGTTGTCCCCAGAATGAAGCCAGGTGGTTGGAGGGATGGAGTTTAAAATGTAATAGGGATTTGTGACATCAGCCGAGAAGCAAGGACATTTCAGATAAAAGTGCAAGTTATTACCTGTTGACAAAAGATTAGACAAGAAATGACAAACATTTTTAATTTGGGATTGCAAGCACTGATGTATTTTAAAATACATCATGAAATAGAGTAAGAATGTAAATAGGGTACATTTTCATTTTATTAAACATTTGTTTGCCCCTTAAAGATCACTGACACTCAGTTGCCTGTTATAGTTGAATAGGATGGTTGTTGATATTGTGGTAAGGAAACTATAGATTCTCGAGAATTATAACTGCTTTATTTGATATCAAATGTTGGCTCAAAACAAGTTTCTTCACATTGTGCATTCTCTTTCACATTCTTACAGTAGGCGTTCATGTTTGCGAGGGGTGTGGGACCAAATTTGAGACAAGGCGAGGTCTCTCCAGTCACGCCCGATCTCATCTCAGGCAGCTGGGCGTGGCTGTGTCTGACAGCAGTGGAGCTCCAATAGACCTCTTGTGCCAGCTAATTAAAGAACGAGGTGGAATTCTACCCAAACTCAAAACTCAGCCCATCACTGTTAAAAAGTCCAAACACAAATCCTCCAGCAACAAAAAGAACACTGGGCCAAAACTAAAGATTAAAATATCCAACCTTGTTAAGAAAAAATATGCCATATCCTCCTCTTCCTCAACTGCTGTGAAAGGATCAGTCAAGTCTGGTCCACGTTCTTCGCCTATGGCTGTAGCGAAACCTCGTAAAGCCTCATCAAAGTTGACTGCAGTGTCCACTCCATCTTCATTCTCGTCTCCCTCCAAGGCTGTTGAGTCCAGGCTCAGTGATGCCAGTCCATCTACTACCTCCTCACTGGCCATTGCCAAGCCCCTCTGGGCCCCTCAGGAAACAGACGCTCCACTCAATTTAAGTAAGTAATAGTAAAGCATTTAAGAGGGTCATATCACGAGGAATCAAATTTTCCATGATCTTTTGAGAGAAAAGTTTTTATTGTACATATCTATATATTGTTAAAAAAAATATAGATTTCTGATGCATCACAATCTTCATTTCAACTATATCAATATATAGATTCTTAAATCCCAAAATCGATCTATTACTCTATGCACAACACTCTATTATAATGAGAGGAAATTACTGAAATTTCAAGCTAAGCGATTAAAATGTGTGTATTTGGCAACTGGCTGGTAAATGTTTACATTTCACTCACCAGTAATTGTGTAGTATAGTGTTGGAGTATTCAGCAGCGATAGACTTTCACTGTGTTTTGAGAGAAAAAGTTGTTCCATGTAAGACCTTATTCACTCTAGCACCATCTTATTTTTTATATTAACATTTTATTGATTAAAAAAAACAGGATTGAAGAAACTGAACATACACACATAGAATTGAATTAAATCAAATGATACATTTTTATTAAATAACTCTGTTACTTAGCCTTCTATATTAAATTTCTTCAAATGCTGCTACCCTGCCCATCTCTGTGTGCCACTCATGAAACGAGGGTGCTCCAGCCGACTTAAATCCCCTTAGAATTACCTGTATATTTATGACCACCACATCACCTAAAATTCAGAGTCTGAGGCAAAGTGAAATTTGAGTGCCCAAAACTCTGAACCCTCAACCAAAATTCTTGGATCTTAACACATCACCAAAAAACATGGGCTGTGTCCCCATCTTCTGATTGGCATCGCCATCAGGTGGGTGTGTCTTTTAAGACCAAGCCTAGACAATCTACAGGGTGTCCAATAGAATCAACGTAAAATCTTAAATTACATAAGGTGCACCCTTGCATCTCTAGATGTAGACTTGGAAATTTTTTAGAATCCTAGCCCACACTTCCTCTTTCTCCCATAATCTCTTGAGAGATGTTGAAGCTCCGCCCCCGAGAATTAGCAGAGAGTAATACACTGATGCCTCATAACCTTTTCCAAAAGCAGTAATCACTGAGTGAATCACCCAGAGTATCAGCTGCTTTAGGGTGATGTATGCTACTCCCAAAAATAGTACAGAGCAGGTGGTGCAGCTGTAAATACTTAAGGAATTGGTACCTGGGAATCCCAAAATGTTGAACCATATTGGCAAAGGACCTCAACTCTCATATTGGTCACCGAGCGTATTAACCTCCCTCACAATCCACTCTGTCCAGCAGAAAGGGGACTTATTAATACATGATTTGAGGTTCAGCCAAATTCTCAAGCAACTTTGAAATAAATGTCCGAATTTAACACTCTGGACACTTTTGTCCATACCGAGTGCAAATGTCCAAATGCATGTCCAAAGACAAGATCCACGTGACCCATTTGTCATTGAATAATGTCTCTTTTAATACTCTTTCTGTTCTCTACAGTCAGTTGTTTATCAAAAACAACAAAACAAAAATATTTAATTCTTATCACGAATAGCACGAATGAGGTAAAGTCATTCGAGTCCTGTCTCGTTAACGTGCTCATTTACAGACACTCTTAAAGAGACAATACCGGTTTTTAGTACTTGTTCAAGAAATCTGTGAAAATCAAATGAAAATTTGAAATCAAATTTAAATAGTACAAATTATGCAATTAAACAATAAACATATAAAAAAAAAAATATTTATTGATTGAATACATGGATTTGTTAATTTTTAAAAAGTCAAAATGTGACCAAAATGATAAACTAATCAGATATAATTAGTAAAAAATATTTTTTGTAATATAATAGTTAGAAGGTCCAGTGTATAATTAACTGCATTAGCTGGGAGAGAATTTCTTTAATATGTAAGCAAAAGGGACATTAGAGCTGAAAGAAACCAAAATTAGTCAAATCGAATTGAGCGCTTGTGAATCGTTATTGAATTGGGAAATTTGTATCAATTCCCAACCCTAATGAGAACACGCTGTAATTACTGGAAATACTGTAAACATACTGGAAGTTTATTTTTAACAAGGTTCCTGAACGGTTTGTGTGGCACATTTCAGAACAGATTGTTTTGTGTAAAAAAAAAAAAAAGAAAAAAAAAAGTAAATTATGAATGTTTTGGGGGAAGAAAATTGGCTATCATTGTAAGTAGACCTCAAGGAACAAAATAAAATGATACAAAAAAGTATGATTTGACCCTTTTAAATAGAGATGCACCGATCGACCGGCCAGGGACCGGAATCAGCCAGTTTTCCGCATGCTCGGCCCGGACCGATGACCTGCCGGTCAGTCTCACGTCTTTCCAATTCAGAGCCGGTCCGTTTTGTTGCCAGCAGCGCATGCAATATTGTCACAGCCGCATGGAAACATGACATTGGCGTGGAAGATCTTCACTGTGAGTGAAAAATACATAAAGTTTGCAATTTGTAATATTTGTAAGGCTAAAGTAAACCGTGGGATGGCAGAGGCAGGCTAAATACATAAATACATATAAATTGTGCCGTTGTAACGTAATTCTTCTAAAATGATTTAACTGCATTTATTATATTAATCTCTAACAGCTGAAGGGTGCTGATATTAAAATCAGTGCGACACACTTTGCAAAAGGCGTGGGTATTGTTGATATGACTTCGGGATATGAAATTAAATGCTTTCGTCCAGCTGTTGTTAAATTTACGCGCGTGTGTGTGTGTGTGTGTGTGTGTGTATATATATATATGTATATATATATATATATATATATACACACACACACACACCTAAAGGATTATTAGGAACACCATACTAATACTGTGTTTGACCCCCTTTCGCCTTCAGAACTGCCTTAATTCTACGTGGCATTGATTCAACAAGGTGCTGAAAGCATTCTTTAGAAATGTTGGCCCATATTGATAGGATAGCATCTTGCAGTTGATGGAGATTTGTGGGATGCACATCCAGGGCACGAAGCTCCCGTTCCACCACATTCCAAAGATGCTTTATTGTGTTGAGATCTGGTGACTGTGGGGGCCATTTTAGTACAGTGAACTCATTGTCATGTTCAAGAAACCAATTTGAAATGATTCAAGCTTTGTGACATGGTGCATTATCCTGCTGGAAGTAGCCATCAGAGGATGGGTACATGGTGGCCATAAAGGGATGGACATGGTCAGAAACAATGCTCAGGTAGGCCGTGGCATTTAAACAATGCCCAATTGGCACTAAGGGGCCTAAAGTGTGCCAAGAAAACATCCCCCACACCATTACACCACCACCACCAGCCTGCACAGTGGTAACAAGGCATGATGGATCTAGTGTTAATTTTGTCACCTATTTTTTATTTAGTCTTGTGCCAAATGTCCTTGTTAGTTTTAGTCATATTTAGTCATTCACATATATTTTTTTTGTTAGTCAAGTTTTAGTCGACTAAAAGTCTCGTCATTTTAGTCTAGTTTTAGTCAAAAGAAAACTCAATATATCTTAGTCAAGTTTCAAAACATTTTAGTCTTTTTTTAAATAAATTATTTCTGAGATTAATTCTGAGATAACCATTTCAGTCAAATAATGTTTCACACATCTCAAATATTGGTTAAATGTCATAATTACCTGACAAAATACACTTGTTGAATGATTTGTTGAATTCACTTTGTTAAACGTGTCTGGTTTTCTGATTTAAGAGACACATTCAAAAATGATGAACTTGTTCTGAAGAGTATTCTATTAAGCAAATAAGTTACATAAAATATATATAACCTGCATAATGTATGTGCCACAACACTATAGCTAACTGGTTTATTTACAGCGTAGATGCCTAAAATCAGCATTAGCTTATGAGACGTATATTTAAGTTAACTTCCCTGAATGTGTGGGTGGTTAGCCTTTAGATGTCGCTTAAGGTTGGTGGTGTTTTTACCCGATATTTTTTGTCCGCAGTGCTTCCCGTCAGTTATAATGACACATTCTGACTTTTTGTCAATATCATTGTACCTAAAATGCGACCAAATATCGAGCCTCTTCCTTCTACCTAGCGTGTCGTCGGCGCTCGTCGCGTGTTCGCCACTGTCTATGATTGTTGTGTTCTTGCTCCATGTAGTTTCGTGTTGCAGCCACAGGAGTATGAGACCTGTTGTAACCGTTACTTGAGCAACAGCGCAAACTCATTCGGAATATTTTGAAGGCGTAACAGTCAAGTCAATTTTATTTGTATAGCGCCCTTCACAACACACATCGTTTCAAAGCAGCTTTACAGAAGTTCAGCATTAACAGACGATAAAAATGTAATGTCTATAAAGTCGATAAATCATCATCATTGTGCAGGGCTCCAAACTGCGACTAAAAAATGGTCGCAGTTGCGACCAAATAAATTTATTTGCGAGTGTAATTTCTGTCAAGGTCGCCATTGGCGACAGTAAAAATTTACTCCCTTTGATTTTAAAATTTGCATTACATTTCCCGAAATACATTACAAAAGTTTATATCAAAGAAATAGCGGGGAAAACGGAGTTCATTGCAGGAACTAACCATGTCAAAAAAGAGACTGTGAGAAAACAGCAGAATACTCTCTCATGATGAAAAAGTAGAGACGATTGTATACGAAAATGAAGAGAGATTTTATCATAGTTTTTATTTTATGCAAAACATTTTAGTCTCGTCTTTTTTCGTCAACAATAATGCATGTTAATTTAGTCTTAGTCAGCGTTTTTGGACATTGGTGCAGTCTCGTCATCGTCTCGTCTTAGTCATGGAAAAAAAGGTCGTTGACGAACATATTTAGTCTCGTCTCGTCTGACGAAATTAACACTGGATGGATCCATGTTCTCATTCTGTTACGCCAAATTCTGACTCTACCATCTGAATGTCTCAACAGAACTCGAGACTCATCAGACCAGGCAACATTTTTCCAGTCTTCAACTGTCCAATTTTGGTGAGCTCTTGCAAATTGTAGCCTCTTTTTCCTATTTGTAGTGGAGATGAGTGGTACCCGGTGGGGTCTTCTGCTGTTGTAGCCCATCCGCCTCAAGGTTGTGCGTGTTGTGGCTTCACAAATGCTTTGCTGCATACCTCGGTTGTAACGAGTGGTTATTACAAAGTTGCTCTTCTATCAGCTTGAATCAGTCGGCCCATTCTCCTCTGACCTCTAGCATCAACAAGGCATTTTCGCCCACAGGATTGCCACATAATTTTTTTCTCTTTTCACACCATTCTTTGTAAACCCTAGAAATGGTTGTGCGTGAAAATCCCAGTAACTGAACAGATTGTGAAATATTCAGACCGGCCCGTCTGGCACCAACAACCATGCCACGCTCAAAATTGCTTAAATCACCTTTCTTTCCCATTCTGATATTCAGTTTGGAGTTCAGGAGATTGTCTTGACCAGGACCACACCCCTAAATGCATTGAAGCAACTGCCATGTGATTGGTTGATTAGATAATTGCATTAATGAGAAATTGAACAGGTGTTCCTAATAATCCTTTAGGTGAGTGTATATATATTTATATATATTTATTAAATTGTTTCCGCCGGAGCACCAGCTGAGTCTCCTCCCATCTACCGTGACGCTTGATTCAACTTCTCGCGTCTACTGCCTGCGCAGATTTCAACAGAGCAGCTGGGTTTTGGTTGCCAGGTTGAGGTCACAAATTATTAGAAATGTGTATGATGTGTCGATTGTGAGTTGGATGCGTTTCATACAAGATCTGGCAACTGGACAACCTTAGAATAATATATTGATGTGATTATTCATATAACGTGGTTTGGGCCATACAAATTACGGGAGTTTCCCGGGAGAAATAACAAAACGGGAGGGGGTAGGGAGATGAGTGTGAAATACGGGAGACACCTGGGAAAAACGGGGGGTGAGTGACGACAGGTGTGGTTACAAGCCGATCCCGAAGCAGCAATCAGTTTTACCTCTGATATTTGGTATCTAACGTAAGCTTAATGTCAATGTTGAGTGTATTGGACACTTCAGTTTTGTTCATAGGCTTGTAATATTTGGAATTGTTTTGTTTTGACGAGTATAAAATAGAAAAAGGTCCATTTATAAAAATAATGGAAAATGACATCTGTTTTGTTATATAAAGCAACTTATTTGCAGTTAATTGTTATTTCTACCTCTTTCTAGTCACAGAGCACTTTATATATCAGAAGTCAGAGAAGATCCTGTAACTTTGTTTGGGGGAAATTGTAATGTTTAATAATTTATTTTATTGTGAAAATTAAATTTTGCATTGAAGAAAGGTAGATTTTGTTTGTATATGCAGTCAATAATAGTTCTTAGAAAGAAAATCGGTATCGGCAGGTCACACTTGGAAAAAAATCGGAAATCGGAATCGGCCAAGAAAATTGCAATCGGTGCATCTCTACTTTTAAAATTCTTGAGTGTTTTGGTATGCGTTTGGAAGTTGGAGATTTTATAAGAAAAGAATACCTGGGCTATATAAAGAAATCTAGTTAAACTGCTAAGTAAAGCTAATCCTGTTTGTAACATTTTAATCCATTTTGCAATGTTGTTCTGCTTTTTCACTAGCCACTATGATGAATTCCATTGCGAGGGATGATGTGCATGTGTGTGAATTGTGTGGAGCATGGTACGAGACGCGTAAAGGTCTCTCCAGTCATGCCCGGGCCCATCTGCGTCAGTTTGGGGTGAATTTGGACTCAAAAGGTGCTCCCATAGAGGTCCTCCATAAAATCATTCAGAGTGAGGAGTTCCAGGAAAAGGCCACTGCTGGGCAACTGGAGGGGTTATCCGTTTTTGAGGATAATACTTCACCCTCCTCTACTCCTTCCACCTCTTCTGCCATCAGCAAATATCCCTCTCTTTTCCCTGTCTCATCTAAAGGACTGATTTCCATGAATCCAACACCAACCCCAAAGAAAAAGCAGAAAATTTCTCCAGATGTCTCTGAGAGCCTGTCACTTAGTAGAAAAATGGAACTGAAATTGCCTACTCCAACCAAGAATAAGAAAAGTTCACCAGATGTTTCAGGGAGCATGACCCTCAGTGGAAAAGCTGCATTGAAATTACCATCTTCAACCAAAAAGCAGAAAACTACCCCAGATGTTTCAGGAAGCATGACCCTTGGTGGAAAAGCAGAATTGAAATCACCTACCCCAACCAAAAAGCTAAAAAGTTCACCAGATGTCTCCGGGAGCATGACCCTTAGTCCAAAAGCAGAACCGAAATCGCCTACTCCAACCAAGAAGAAGAAAAGTTCACCAGATGTTTCAGAGAGCATGACCCTCAGCGGAAAAGCTTCATCGAAATTAGCATCTTCAACCAAAAAGCAGAAAACTACCCCAGATGATTCAGAGAGCATGACCCTTGATGGAAAAACAGAATTGAAATCATCTACCACAACCAAAAAGCAGAAAAGTTCACCAGATGATTCAGGGAGCATGACCCTTAGCGGAAATGAAGAAATTAAATCACCCTCTCAAGGTGAGTTTGTGTTTTGCAAATTTTTTTAAGAATTTTTTTTTGGTTGAGTGATTTGTTGTTGGGCTATTATAAGCAAAAATGTACAATTAAATGTTTATTACAATTAAAGGTGCATTAAGTAAGTTCTTGTTCATGTCGTCTTAGACTTACACTGACACCTAGTGGCCTGGATGCAGCAACATTCAAACGCAATAGTTTTCAGTTACTGATGCCAATGTAAAAATTCACAATAAGCCATGATTACGTTTATTCAATGAGTGAAAGTGTAGGATGGTTACTGAGATTAAGCGAGTAATATTTGGCTGGTCATGTGATTCTAACATGGCAGCCCCCATGTGCGGACCCTCTCCATGTAGAATAAAATAGCTTTTATAATGTTACTGATATGACTGAAGTCTTCATTTAATGTGAGTGGTCATGATTTCTTATATGTGTTTCAAAATTACAGTTAATTTCTTAAGTACAGCTTTTTTTAATGAGGAAAAAATTACTTGGTGCCCCTTTAATGTATGAAATATTAATTAAAAAAAGAAATGATTTTTTTTTTTACTTGAAATTTTGTTAAATAATGGCATAGATTGCATTGTACACAATTTTACAGAAAGTGATTCAAAAGCAACTGAAAAAAATTATAAGTCCATTTGACTTGAAACAATGTCCAAAATAACATAAGCAAAAATTTGAAGATTTGTTTGAATTTATTTGAACATCCTTTCAAATTGCAATAAAAAAATAATGGATCAAAAATAAATAATTCTGATTTTAGTCCAATAAAAAATTATGCTTCACTCTTTAGTTGATTTTGAAGCAGCTCCCAGTAATCTCTCTGAGGTAACCTTCACGGAGCACGTGAAGCAAGGTTCTACCAGTTTACAGTTTCTACTGGATTCACCCCTATACTGGTCTTGTTTAAAGCAGGTTAAAAGGCCTGTTCACATCAATCTCGTTTTATCGGTGCGATTGTTCATTCTGAACGGGTTTTTGAATGTAACATTGTATTCCGATGGCACTATTCACAGCAGGTCCAAAACTATTTTTTTTACGGAGAGTTGTCCGATTTATTTTTTACTTTCTTCGGACTCCGATGAAAACTCGCTGACCAATGAGAAAATAGATTTTTTTAATTTTCCAGAGTAACTGCAGCTGCTCAATCCAGCACGTTGGTGGCGCTAATCAACTGGTTAACACCGGCATTGGATGTGCAGCTGATATGCACTGAGAAAATTCTATACTTAAAATAAATAGTTCCAGTTCATGAACCCTTTGTACTGCAAACATAAACCAGGTCTGTTTTTGAAAATGTGCTTATGGTTTTTTGTATTAATGTACATTATTTAATATGTATATCAATGTCCCTGTATATTCTCATGGCCTTAAAAATAGCAGCGAGGTTTGGCAATTAGTTTGCTCTAAGATCGTAGTAAAATATCCTATAAAAAGATTTGTTACATGCAATGTTTTCAACAAACAAATTGCAGACCCACACTGCTATTTTTATTGCAAGGACAATATAGCAAATTATTGCAATAATTTCAATAAAGAAAAGACCATGAGCAGTGTTTTCTATTTATATAATTTGTTATGTATGCATCATATTTTATACTATACTGTTATTCTCAAGTGTACATTGTTCCACATATATTTATATCACTGTACCTTGTGTTATATTATCCAGGCATTATAAAAGAGAAATCGAGTTTGGGAGTCTGGAATATAGACTTACATGTAGTAAAATACATGTGCATTTTTTACTCATCTCACTTGCATAATAAACACATTATATACTCCTCAAAATGCATCAACGTCATGGAAAGAACATAATAATGCATTTATGCCAAATTAGGAGAATAAATGATTTAACTGCATTTATTATATTAATCTCTAACAGCTGAAGGGTGCAGACTGGTATAACAACAGCGCCATCTACTGTACAGGAGTGAAATCGTTTATAGTTTCAATGTTTTTACGGACTCTGTGTGAATAGACCTTAAAATTGCAAGATTTAAGAAATGTGTTTTAAGAAAGATGAGTGTTCTATGACATAAATCTGCATCCAATAATAAAAAAAAAACTATATTCTTAATTTCTAAGGTTGTGACCTCTATCGTTGACTACCCATGATACTATTATTCTTTCTTACATTCAAGGTGAATCATCGAAAGGTGTCAAGTGTGAGTTCTGTCACGAGAAGTTTAAGAAGAGTCAGAGCTTGGCCAGTCATGCCCGCTACCACCTGCGACAGCTGGGCATCACTGAGTGGACTGTCCGTGGGTCTCCAATGGCCACCCTACGAGAAGTGATGACCCGCCGTGATGCTCATACTGGTTCTCTCAAACCCCTGGGATCACCTTCGCTGCCCCCACCTGCATCCACCTCTGTACCGCCCACTGTACCATATCTTCCCTCATCTCCTAAACCCCTTACCCAGACGTCCTCTTCTCCTCCTGTTCCTCACAAAGTCCCGAAGGCCAGGAAAGGCTATAGGACTGTGGTCCCAACACCAAAGGATGAGCCTATGGAAGTTGATATCTCTATCTTAGAGTCTCACAAGCCACAAAGCACACCAACCATCCCTTTACCATCCCAGAATGTGTCTAGTCCCACCACAGTTAAACCACTAGTGACTGGTGCGTAACATAATTACTGTGCTATTCCTTTTACAATTGGTGAATTCTTACTTGCATGAAATTGCCTTATGGGTTGTTAACATTTTATGCTTGTGATGGAGCGATATCAAAGCAGTCTTGGCACTGGAGTGAATGCAACCACTCTTGCTTTCAAAAACGTTTCCCACTCCAGGCTAAATCTCACAAATGTGCTTCGCACACCATACTGCTCAAAGTCTCTGGCATTTAATTTACACAGTGAGACCTAAAATTGAAACATACATTTAAGCCACTATGGTGCCTTAAAAGCAGTGGAAAATGCTAATCTACCTTCAAATAATGTCCATTGTTTGTCAAACTTTAAATGACAGTTAACCATCTCTAATCCAATTACTAGTTTTCTTATGTTGTAATATGAATCTCTTAGTTTAAATTTTTTCTGTTCATAACTGAAGTTTATCACCTTCCACAGCCCCTAAGCCCGAGCAGCAAGACTCCACTCAGTTTGTGTGCTGTGACTACTGTGGCGAGATGTTTGATACTCGTAAAGCCTTCTCCTGTCATGCACGGGGTCACTTACGACAGCTTGGTGTAAAGTGGTCCTTGAAGGTGCCGCCCATAAAAGCCCTATATGAGCTCATGAAGAGGGAGGGCACTGAAAAGGCATCAGAGGTCAAACCGGAACATGGCGTTGGGGCGGCAGTACAGTGGAAAAGGCCAGCATCCTCACCCTGCGCGATTACTCCATCACCTGAGAAAACTGCCTCAGACAACACAACTACAAGTATGCAGAGCATGTTACATGTCACTTGTTGTTTGTTTCATAGCAACTAACATTAGAATGGCCCTAAAAATGCACACAAGACAATTTTCTTACTATGTAATATTTATGAAAGTAAATGGTAAACTCTATAAATGTATACTGTGCATAGTATGTAAATCTTCAATATGCAAGGAATACCCAAATTACATTCTACATTTGCCAAAATGTTAAGTATAGAACCAGAGCACACTGCGGTGGGTACTGTAATGTAGTGCAATCAACTTGATTTTCCATTTCCAGAATGAACTCGAAGCAGGATCAACTGCAATGTTTAACATGTCATTCTTGACGTATTATTTAACTGGGGGGCAAAATGTATAAAGAAATATTTAAACAAAACTATACTAAAGTTTCAAAATAGCATTAATTAAATGGCCGGACACCACTCACTGAATTAATTCTGCAATGACGTGAGATCATGCGACAAATATGTAGCGTACTACTGTTTTGAAACAGATATCATTAGATTCTGTACAGTGTTTTACATACCATTTTTAATAAATAGTAGGCAGTATATGTTCTGTGCAGTATACTATTATTACATTACAAATATTTTAATATTTTTGATATACAGTTGAATTCAAAAGTTTACATGCACCTTAGCCAAATACATTTAAACTCAGTTTTTTTACGTTGACTCACAATTCCTGATATGTAATCATAGAAAACATTCTCTGTCTTAGGGCAGTTAAGATCACTATTTTAAGAATGTGAAATGTCAGAATAATATTAGAGAGAATGATTTATTTGAGCTTTTATTTCTTTCATTACATTCCCAGTTGGTCAGATGTTTCCATACACTTTGTTAGTTTTTGGTAGCATTGCCATAGCATTGTTTAACTTGGGTCAAATATTTTAGGTTGCCTTCCACAAGCTTCTCACAATAAGTTTTAATAAGAATTTTGGCCCATTCCTCCAGACAGAACTAGTATAACTGAGTCAGGTTTGTAGGCCTCCTTGTTCACAAACACTTTTGCAGTTCTGCCCACAAATTGGATTGAGGTCAGGGCTTTGTGATGGCTGATCCAATACCTTGACTTTGTTGTCCTTAAGCCATTTTGACACAACTTTGGAGGTATGCTTGTGGTCATTGTCCATTTGGAAGACCTATTTGCGTACGAACTTTAACTTCATGGCTGATGTCTTGAGATGTTGCTTTAATATTTCCACGTAATTTTTTTTCCTCATAATGCTCGAATTTTGTGAAGTATTTTGTGAAGTGCACCAGTCCCTCCTGCAGCAAAGCACCCCCACAACATGCATCCACCCCCATGCTTCACAGTTGGGATGGTGTTCTTTAGCTTGCAAGCATCACCCTTTTTCCTTCAAACATAACAATGACAATTATGGCTAAACAAACCCATTTTTGTTTCATCAGACCTTAGTCCCAATGTGCACTTGCAAACTGTGGTCTGGCTTGTTTATGGTGGTTTTGGAGCTGTAGCTGTGAGCCTTTCAGGTTATGTCAATATAGGACTTGTTTATTGTGGATATAGATACTTGTCTACCTGTTTTCTCCAGCACCTTCAAAAGGTCATTTGCTGTTGTTCTGTGATTGATTTACACGTTTCACATCAAACTACGTTCATCTCAAGGAGACAGAATGCGTCTCCTTCCTGAGTGTGATTATACTTGCATACAATTTTTTGTACAGATGAATGTGGTACCTTCAGTCGTTTGGAAATTGCTGGAGGTCTGCAGTTATTTTTCTGAGGTCTTGGCTGATTTCTTTTGATTTTTCCCATGATGCCAAGCAGAGAGGCACTGAGTTTGAAGGTAGACCTTCAAATATATCCACAGGAATTTTCCAAGCTGCCTAAAGGCACAGTTAACTTTTTACCACTGGAATTGTAATATAGTCAAATAAAAGTGAAACAAAATGTCTGTTAACAATTTTTGGAAATATTAAAACATGCACAGAGTAGATGTCCTAAACAACTTGCCAAAACTATAGTTTGATAATATAAAATCTGTGGAGTAGTTAAAAAATTAGTTTTACTTCAACCTAAGTGCATATAAACTTATGACTGCAAATGTCTTCAGGCCCAAATGACCATGGACTTACTGAATGAACCATATTTCTTGAATTCCATTCTGTGCCACAGTGTAACTATAGTGCATCCAGAGATTATTGTTGATGCCAAGATGTTTTTTTGTCAAATCTGTGTCATATCTTGTTTTGTTCTCCACTCTTTTATCTCTGCTACAGGCTGTGATGCCACCTGTGAACTATGTGGTTTTGATTTTGAAAATCGAAAGGCACTGGCCAGCCATGCGAGGGCCCATCTTAGGCAGCAGGGAGTGGATTGGAAAATCATTGGCTCACCTATTGAGACCCTGACTGCCTGGATGCAGAGTGAACCGGAGAAAGTAGCAGAGCTCCACAAACGCTACATGCAGGGGCACCTGCCTTTTGTCAAGAAGGTGAGTCTATATCAACAGCCCTGTTTAGAAAGACTGCAATAATGTTGTTTTTTTCGTACCATAAAATACCACTTGAAATTCCATCTAAACCATATTTGTCTTTGAGCATATTGGCATAATATGGCAAAAACTGGCATTTTAAAATGGTTGAAAACCCTGAAAACAAATGCTACATTTTGACATAATAGTTTGATACTATGTAAATGGATATCCAAATGCATAACTTAGTAAAATTTAGAATTACACACTGCAGCTCTTTTACACACTGCAGTGGCTATTATTGTCATAACATTATTTTCAAGTCATGTTATTTTTATTTTTTTTCTTCAGATGGCTGCAGTCTGCCCCCAATACATGACACATTCTCATATTTTCTTCATTTGAAATTATAGAAGTGTTGGTTTTTAATGTAGTGAAGTTTTATAAATTAGCTTATTTGCATATGCAAATGAATGGTGAAATGTATATGAAAATAAGATCTAAAAAAACCAAATCCCAAAAGAAGCGCATAATTTTATTATTTTTATTTCAGGGAAGAAGAAATGTTAAAATTTCTTTTTATATATATATATATATATATATATAATTTTGACTGCAAACAGTAAAGTAAATGGCCCTTCTTTTAGAATAGTAGGGTTAAAAAAAAAAAATACAATTCAGTGTATCATTGATATTCACAAGAAATTCTCTTTGCTTCAATGTTTAAGGGCTCCAGAAGAAGCTCCTCTTCTCCATACCTTTCCTCAGACTCTGAGGATGTTCGTCTTGGTTCTCAGAAAGCTTCATCAGCAGCTCGAGTCTCTGCAGTTCAGCCCCAGGTATCCCAGCTCTCCAAAGGACCTATGGGAGTGGCACCTGCTAGAGAGGGCAAAGCAGGGCTGAGCCACACCTCCTCATCACAGCACAGGAAACGCCCCTCACAGGGTGAAGCTCCACTGTCTTCAGACAGCCTGATTCAGACCACCACGGCCCGCAGTGAATTTGCTGTTCGTTCACCTAGAGGTAGGTTATATACAAATATATTTAATCTGTGTTTATACAGTGGGGTCCAATGGTCTGGGACCTCTTTGAAATTATTATTTATTTATTTTTGAAGATTTTGACAAATGTTACATAAAATTAAGAAATATTAAAGATGCAACACAATTATTTGGCCACTAATCAAATTTGTGACTGATATTGTTAATATTTTTGCACAAAATGTCTGATTTTCTTGCTTCCATTGAAGCATACAAGGTGCTGTTTTGAACATTCTTAAATCATACTGTATAATATGGATCCCTCTTGGTGTCAATGCTAGGTCAAGTGCATGCAGTAATTTTAAGGAAAATACTAAGAATTTCTGAAATTAATAAAAAAAAATTCAAAGTAACTTTTCAATAGTGCTGCACGATTAATCATATTACAATCGCAATCGCGATGTCAGCCTGTGCGATTATGTGACGGCAAAATGCTGTGATTTTATTAAATAAATAAGTGCATGTGTGGACGAGACAGCCCATTCTCTCTGAGAACTGTTTGCCCATTTTCTACACGGCTAATAAAAAGATGACCAGTCTATAATGATGACACGTGAGATGAGAGGAGCGCTGCAGCTCGAGTGTCTGATAGAAACACAGATCACAGCATGGCGATTATATCTTTATTTCATCCTTAATTAAAGTTCAAATAAAATGGGAGCGTGCCATGTAAATAACCACAAACTCCAAAACTGTCGTTCTCTGTGCGGTCAGAGCTGCTTCAACCAGTCATGGAAGAGACCCAATCTGAGCGGGAGAGATTTAAAGTTCCACCGGCTGATGCAAACTCTTAACACGTCACTTTTTTGATCAGTGTTGGTACCACCTCCGCCTCATTTTAAGCCAGGAAAACCCCTGGTGATATGGCGATATTTTGGATTAAGATAACCGACGACGACTAACTTTTTACGACTAAGAGGATTTGAAAATGCCAATTGGTCATTTAAAAAAACAAACAAACAAAAAACAACAGTTTAATGGTTTGATTGAGTGAACCACACTTTTATATCCAGTTTCCTTTTAAAAAGAGTTTATTCAAAGTATGTTACATCCTGCTTAAATGTCCCTGTTTGTTTGGACAATCTTAATTTCATGAAAATGTGTATGTTATTTATTGTTCTATTTTTTTTAGGTGTAATATTGAGAAAATAACAAGTTTGCAGTAATGCAAAGATGTTATAATTTAATTACACTTTTCATTTATAGTGGTTTTTGTTGCTAGTTTGTATGTTTGAGTTGAGAAATACACATTTCAGCATTATCAGTAATCTATTTGTGCATTTTCCTTGATAACCAAGCAAGTTGACTCATGATGCTATTTGTTTATTATATTAAACAAATATTAGCCTCAATAATCGCAATATGACATTTTCCCCAAATCGTGGAGCCCTACTTTTCACCTTTATTGTTATGCTGAAAATGGGATTTGTAATGCCATTTTTTTTATTAATATAATGCAAATATGCAAATGCAAAATAAAAGCATGGTCTCTAACCTTTGGACTCCAATATGTATTTCTTGCTTAAAGGAATATTCTGGGGTCAACACAATTTGACCTCAATTGAAAGCATTTGTGGCATAATCTTGATTACTACAAAAATGATTTCGACTCATCGCTCCTTTTCTTTATAAAAGCAAAAATTTAGGTTACAGTGAGACACTTACAATGGAAGTGAATGGGGCCAATTTTTTGAGGGTTTAAAGGCAGATATGTGAAATTTATAATTTTATAAAAGTACTGATTTTAATTCTTCTGTTAAAACTAGTGTAATATTTGAACTGAAAAGTTGTTTATATCGTAATTTTTCAGTCATTTGTGGGTTTTAGGGTTTGTTGTCATTACATCATCATGGCAATGAAGTTGTAATATTGGCCATAACTTAACAGAAAAGGTTAGTAAGCTATTTTATCACACTAAAACCATGTTCATGTGCATATTGTTCGTCTTGTGGTTATACTTTTTAAGTATATTAACGTTTACGGATTGGCCCAAATCACTTCCATTGTAAGTGCCTCACTGTAACCCAGAATTTTTCTTTTTTTTTTTCTTTTTCTTTTTTTTTTTTTGAAAAGGGAGGGGTAAGTCAAAATACATTTTTGTGGTAATCATTATTGTGCCACAAATAGCTTAACTTGTATTGAACCCAGAATATTCCTTTAAGGTGAATATTCCTTTAAGAAATGTGTTAACCGGTAGAGATTTTACTGTATCTTTTATACTGTGGCAGATATATTTGCTTAAGCTATTAGTGGACAGGACAACTTTTGTTATTACATGTGAGAGCAATAAAGAAACATGGAAAAATGCAAAAATAAACAGAAGGATGTATCCCACACAAGTGAACAAGAAGTAATTAAGGAATGTTCTGGGTTCAATATGAGTTAGGGTATGTCTACATTAATCTGGATATGTTTAAATATGCGTTTCCTTTTTCCAATGTCCACACTGCCGTTTTCCAAAATGTTCCGGCCCTCACTGAAATGTATGAAAACACTTAAATCCCCTACTGCGAATGCCAAAAAAAAAAAATTTCCATGTACAGTCTAAAATGCAATTGTCCACATGTTCCGTCGCCGAACAGCAATTCCAAGTAAAACTTCCCATCGCCTATGAAGGAACGCAATGTGAAGGTTGTACGAAGTGACATTAATCTTCAACAGTGCTATCAAAGTGGATATAAGACACACTGTTTTGGGTTGAATGGATCACGTGACTGCGTCACATGACAACAAATACATCATAATTTTCAGATATCTCCATTTTTCAAAGACAGCGTTTTCAAAAAACAATGACAAAAATGCCAACGTCAAAATGTAGAGAAAAAGATGCGTTTTCAAATGAAAACGTATTGGTGTGGACATAGCCTTAAGCTTATTGAACACCACTTGTAGCATGTTAACCACAAAAATAATTTAAATGTTTCCATTTTTTTATGTGGTAATCGACCTTTTGCCACAAATACTGTCGATTGAGCTTCATATGTATTGAAACAGATTTTTTTTTTTTAAGTAGAGTTATTAAACCCAAAATAGTTGTTTACAGTTCCTGAGCAATGTTACAACTTTACAAAAAAAATTAATATAGAATTCAAATGACCTTCAATCATAGGCAAGTATATAAAATGTGGTTTATCCAATGAAAAATCTGAATTTATAAACTTTTTTTTTGAATTTCCAGCAAAAATAACTTTGAGATGTAAAGTATACCTTTTGTGATATAGAATTTTGTTTACAGCCTGAGTCAACTCTCTTTCTCAATGTCTTAGGCTGTGAACGGCGTCCTACTAAGCATTCATCCCACCGTGAGAGCGTATCTGGTGAGACAGAACCTTCAAAGCCTTCTCGGGCAGGAAACATTCCATCCTTGGTGCCTAGACCACCAGAGACCAGCCTGGTAAAGCTGGTAGGGAAGGTGTACTCTCTCAAGTGCAGGTGAGCTCACGCCATTGCTGCCCTTTTAAACTCTTGTTTGTGTGTAGTGTTTTTGTGTTTGAAGTTTTAAATATAATAATAAAATGTTATATTTCTTAGGTTCTGTGAGGAGGTTTTCGAAGGACCGCTCTCCATACAGGAGGACTGGGTCATGCACTTACAGCAACACATCCTCAAGCTCAAAAAGAATTCAACCTCATCACCCCAGTCGAGTGAAAGCAGGGGTCCCGTACAGTCTCCTCTCACCCACACAGATGCACCACTTCTTATCGGCCCACAGGCTATGTAGATGCTCTCTCTTCTGTGGTCTTTCTTTTCATAAGTTTGAAATTATGCAGCTACACTAACTCTGAACTGACTCTTTACTGCAGATATACCTTTATTTTGTAGACCTTAACTGTCAATTGTAATACTGTTTTGTTTTAAACTTTTAGCTATTTAGTTTTTACTTTTAGATGAACATTTTTGTACAGCATTACTGAAAGCGATTATGACCACAGCCTTTCCTGTCTGTCAAGTGTTTTCCAGTGATTTATCTGAATGTATTTGACTGTTTATAGTGTATTTTAACGTTTATAATGTTATCACATTTTAGCTGGTACTTTTCTTGGTTAAAAAGATTTCAAACATGTTGTTTTGTACTGTATGTAAGGAACGTTCACATTGGTGCTCAAGTTGAGTTTTAAAGAAGGTTTTATTGTTTTACAAACAAATTAATACATGTTGACCAGGATTTGGTTTTCGATTTTAAAATAGTAGAATTTGGAATAACAGTGCACTTCACGTAAGTGAAAAATGATTTCAGATTCTTCAGTGCCGACAAGTCCAATCAAATAGATTACCTCATATTTTGATTTATATGTATTAATAAAATTTGTTTCAGGCTTTATATAAATCAGGCTGTCTTTAAGAAACCAGCACTACAGAGAAGTCAAGCCATGTCATGTGATCTCAACATTAAATTTCTTGTCTTGACTAATGAATTTTGGGGGTGTTTTTCCTAACAATACTAGTTAAATTAGTAGACAGCTGTCTACCTGTTTTTTGTCTGATGACAGACGGCATTTTTAGGAAACCTGTTTGAAAACAGTCGTTGTTGCAATTCCTTTTGGTGCTGCGAGTGGTGCAAAAATTACACACTTCAACTTTTCAAAATGTGGAAATTGTATGTTTGAGACTTATCTTTTCACCAGCTCCTTTGTCTCAGGCTTTGCCGAGATTTTAAACAGGCCAACTTGTATATCGGTTTTACAGATTAATTCAGTTGCTTTTTGCAACTATCGGTTATCGGCAAAAATTAACGCTGATAATATTATTATCCTTTGTGTTCCTCTGTGGCCAAATACCTTTCATCTGGTGAATAGATAGGCTATAAAACGCCTAATTTGTGAATTTTAAATGATAGATTATTGTAACTGAGCCAAGTCTCCGTCACCGTCACACTTTATGGACTTATTCATGGTTATTAATATGAAATGTAAAAAAAAAGAAAGGCTTATGAAGGATAGAAATTACTGAAGATTTATTTATGTGACCTTTTTATAATCATTGAGTTCATGTTGATTTTGAAAGTCTGTTTTTTTGTAATGCCAAAATAAAGGACAGTTGATGATCTATTGTTGATGAATTACTGCTCAAACAGTATTTATTAGCCCATATGATAATGTACATTTTTATAGTGTTTCTATTGTTATACATTGTAGTTGATTGTAAGAGCGCATGTTTTGTTTCCCTTGTGTGATCGTGTGAGCTGGAAGTACAGACATTTTAAAATATGAGAGTTGTAGCCTCTATGTCTGTGCTCGTCACAGTAAGAGAAAAAAATGCAACATTCAATAAATAGAATTTCAAAACTATCGGCCAGTTTATCAGTTATTGGCCTTTTCCACCAGCGTAGTTTTTGGTTTCTGCAAAATCCACACTGTTGACCTTGAAGTCTTGAAGCAGCTTTTTAATACTTCATGTCTGCTAAGCCATATTCCTCGGTTAATGAAACCCTCCTGTTTCAAGCATATCATCTGCTTCCAGCAGTGAAGAGGCTGTGTACACCAGTTGTGCTGAGAGATGGTAATTATAGGGCATATTGAGTGGGCCAATGACTCTTATGTACTCTAATGTTGAAGCAAGTAAGCAAGGTGAAATTAAGAACTTGTAGAACGGTGTTCTAGCAGGCTCTGATAACAGATTTTGTATATTGAAAAAGTATGTGATTCCTTTGTAATTACCTATATGTATAAATTTGTCTTAAAATCTGGTTTGTTCTTAATCTAAGTTACAATAATGAACAAACGAAATCTGTTTTAACTAATAACACACTGATTACTGTATTGTTGTTGAACATATTGAATACATCATTCAAACATTCACAGTGTAGGTTGGAAAAAGTATGTGAACCCCTAGGCTAATAATGTCAACAAAAGCTAATTAAGGACAGGCATTGGCAAACCTGGCATCTAATAAATGAAACCAGATTGGAGGTGTGGTTTAGAGCTTTGACTTATAAAAAACACTAAAACATTTTGAGTTTGCAATTGACACAAAACTTCGGCTGATATGGACCATGTCTTGAAAAAGAGTTCTCAGAAGACATAGGATCAAGAATTGTTGCTTTGCACATAGTTATTTTAGAGAGCTTAGATATTCATTTGTCTACAATAAGACAAAGTGTCTATAAATGGAGATGATTTTGTACTGTGGCTACTCTCCCTAGAAGTGGCCATCCAGCAAAGATGACTCAAAAGGCACACCGCAGAATGCTCAACGAGGTAAAAAAAATAACGAACCCTAGAGTGACAGCTAAAGACATGACTGAACAAGTCTACAATATGGAAAATATTATACAGGCATGTTTGATTAACAATGAAAAAGCTGCTGCTTTTCAACAAAAACATTGCTGCATGCCCCCAAAGACCACCATGACACGCCACAGAGCTACTGGGAAAATATTTTGTGGACTGATGAAACTAAGGTTGAGTTTTTTGGGAAGAACACACAGCACTACGTATGCCGTTAAAAGGGCACCACATGAAAACATGCCAACGATGAAGGAGGAAGCATCATGATTTGGGGCTGATTTGGGGCTTGGACCACTTGCCATATTTGAAGGAAGAATTAATTCCAGAGTTTATCAAGATATATTACACTAATGTCAGGTTGGCTGTGCACCGGCTGAAGCTCAGTACCCTAAACATCAAAGTAAATCCACTACTGGCTTCAGAAATTGAAAGTCCACCTTTTGGAGTGGCCCAGTCAGAGCCCAGATCTTATATACCCAATAGAGATGCTGTGGAATTAATGATGTACCTTTGGGATTTGAAATTGAACATGTTTACTTAAAGTTTAATTACATCAAACCTGAAATCCAAATGTGCGTGGCATGAATTCAGATCGTTAATTTTTTAATTTTACATTTTATAATACACTGATTCAGGTTTTGTATTCAGATTCGGGTAAATTTGACAAACACATCAGGGTTACCCAGGAAGAGCAATCGAGCCTTTATGTAATCAAACTCCTTTACCAATTACAAACTTAGCTCACAGTTCACATTTAGAAAAGGTAGGGTCCGATGTGAAATAGTGCCAACATGGGATTATAGCTGAATGAGAATCACCATCTCTGGCGTAAATTACTTGTTCTGCCCTGTATCTAGATAATTAGTGTGATTGGTAAACAGGCTGATTGATGCATGAAATAATTTTTATCAGATCAAAATTTGCCACCTATGTTGTAACTACAAGGCAGTAAGCTAATTTTTGCTGCTGTGTGTGTGATTTAAAAAAAAAAAAAAATTATTAATGCTCTTCATAGCACCCAATTAATCTTTGCTGCTGTTTTCACAAACCAACCAGCTACTGTTTAAGTTAACACTAGATTGCCAAGTAAGTAGTGAGGTCTAGATATAAGGAAATAGTAGATATGTGCCAACAAACATTCTAGCTACCTAACTCACTTTTACTAGTATAGTACACATATCAAATTCTTTGTAGGTTTGGTGAGAAAACATCCAGGTTACTATTGTAACCTCCATTCTCTGATGGAGTTAACGAGGCATTGTGTCGAATGAAGCAACACTAGAACTTCACTTCTGAACTTGAGAAAAGTCAAATGAGAAATTGGCAGACACAATTTGCATGTCGGGCGGCACGGTGGTGCAGTGGTTAGCACTGTCGCCTCACAGCAAGAAGGTCATGGGTTCAAACCCCGGTTGCCCCGGCCTTTCTGTGTGGAGTTTGCATGTTCTCCCCGTGTCTGCGTGGGTTCTCTCCGGGTGCTCCGGCTTCCTCCCACCATCCAAAGACATGCAGGCTAGGTTAATTGGTGTCTCCAAAAAAATTGCCCTAGGTGTGGATGTGAGTATGAGTGTGTGTCTGTATATGTGTGGCCCTGCGATGGACTGGCGACCTGTCCAGGGTGTACCCCGCCTTTCGCCCAATGTTAGCTGGGATAGGCTCCAGCCCCCCGTGACCCTGTACAGGATAAGCGGTTGAAGATGAATGAATGAATGAATTTGCATGTCCCTCCCCCGGACATCGTGCATCTGTCCATTCAGATTTTGCACTGAGGAGCCGAGAATGAGGTTCGGCCATAACAGCTGCTCGGTACAGCGTCGTGGCCAAGGGAACACAAAGTCTCGTTCCCTGATGAAGCGACACTAGGGGTCCCTATTCAATCACACCATGTGCTGAACCATGTATATGAGCTGCTGATGCAGGTGCAGGTGCGGGCAGGCAGTTCCGTGCCAAAGCAGCAGGCTGCATCAGACTGCATGTACCCTTCCCCAACGCCCCATAAAAATGTCATAAACATCTTAGGTTCCCGGCATCCCTGAAGGGGGGAACAAGCGAAATACCAAGCATGGGGGCAGGCCGCTCCTTTTTAGGAAGGAAAGCTGCGACTGCATGTTGCCATGGTTAAGTTCTCACAGTGAGAGCAAGAACCATCCCCAAACACCGCCTCAGTGTGATCGCGGCCCAGACATACGAGGCAGCGTCTATGACCATCAGGAGCGGAGAGATATCAACCGCATCCATAAAATACACAGAGGCAGAAGGGCATCTTTAAAAAGACGCGTCCTGTAAAGGACGTTCAACGGCTGCTGTGTGTGCTCTTTTGGAGAAATTAAAATCTTTTAAGAAAATACCTCTTTTCAGAAGCGCTGTCAAAGCGCCCAGGGGCAAAGCTGCACTGGCGTGCAGAGAAGGAGTAAGCTGCTGATACGCGCCGTAGATCCAACAGCAAATGCTCTGCAGAGGTGAGTGGAACAGAAGTGATCTCAGCTCGTTGATTGCACAATCAGTTGGCTCCGAAGAAAAATCTGAATGGATAGATGCACGATACCCTCCTTTTATACCCGTATGTCTGGGGGAGAGACATGCAAATTCTGTCTGCCAATTTCTCATTGACCTTTTCTCAAGTTCAGAGGTAACCGAGGCCTTCAAGAAAGACCTCTAGTGTCGATTAATTCGACACAACGTCGAGTGAGCGACAGACGGGGAACACATTTTCTGTGTTTATGCTGACCAACCTACCAATCCAGACCTGACTAATGTTAAGTTAACATTAGTTTTGCAGTTTATATGATTTGGACAGCTATACTTGAGGAACTTCCAACTTACCATCTAAAATTGAAAAATGAAATAACAGAAACACAGTAAATATAAACTAACTGCCCGTTGGAACCTGTGGCAAACATTTATCTGATAAACATATGTTTCATGCATCAAACAGCCTGTTAACCAATCATATGAATTACTTCTGGAGTGTGCATCGGGGCAAAACAACTAATTTATGCTACAGAGAATAGGTGGCACTCTTTTCTTTCAGCCATGATCCCACATTGGCACTATTTCACAGCGGACCCTTCCTTTTCTAATTGTGAACTGTGAGCTATGTTGTGATTGGTCAAGAAGGAGTTTGATTACATAAATGCTCAAATGCTGTTTCTGAGTACCCCAGATGTCTTCATCGAATTTACTTAATTAATCTGAATATAAAACCTGAATCAAAAAAAATATTCTGAATTTAAGGATCTGAATTTGTGCCACGTACATTTGAATTACAGATTTGTTGGAATTCAAGTTCAAGTAAACATGTTCAAATTCAAGTCAACTGCTGAAAAAACCTGCACTTAAACCCACACAGATAGAACACTACAGACCAGTCTCTCTCATCCCATTCATGGCAAAAACACTTGAAAGGGCAGTTTTCAATCAGATCTCTGCCTATCTCTCACAGAACAAGCTGCTGGATGACAATCAGTCAGGCTTCAAAAGTGGACACTCCACTGAGACTGCCCTGCTGTCTGTCACAGAGTCGCTGAGACTGGCGAAAGCTGAATCCAGATAATCAGTTCTGATTCTGCTGGACCTTTCTGCAGCCTTTGACACAGTCAACCAGTTCAAAAGTCAGATCCTACTCTCCACCCTCTCTAAACTGGGCATCACCGGACCTGTGCTTGACTGGTTCAACTCCTATCTCTCAGGTAGGTCTTTTAAGGTAGCCTGGAGAGGTGAAGTATCCAAGCCACATCAGTTACTTACTGGGGTACCTCAGGGATCAGTGCTTGGGCCACTTCTCTTCTCCATATACACAACGTCATTAGGACCCATCATCCAGTCACATGGTTTCTCTTACCACTGCTACACTGATGACACGCAGCTTTACTTGTCTTTCCAGCCCAACGACACCACAGTGACCGCTCGAATCGCTGCCTGTCTGGCTGACATCTCAGCCTGGATGAAGGAACACCACCTGCAACTCAACCCAGCCAAGACTGAACTCCTTGTCTTTCCAGCCAACCCTGATGTTGAACACAACATCACTGTGCAGCTGGGTCCAACTACAGCCTTCCAAAACGGTCAGAAATCTAGGGGTAACCATTGATGACCTTGATTGAGTAATTAACCAGTCGCTAAAAAAAAAATTAAAAAAAATAAAAAATCTTTCTAAATGTATTAACAATTCTTGTTGCACTTATATCGGTTTGTATACTATTGTGATGATAGTGAAACTTTGTAGTATGGCACTTTTCGTACCACTGTCTCCTTAAGATGATTCGCTTATGTTTTTCCTCTTTTGTAAGTCGCTTTGGATAAAAGCGTCTGCCAAATGAATAAATGTAATTGTAAAATGTAAGTCCTTAAATTTAAATCCCAAAGACGCATAATTAATTCCATAGTGATGCTGTGGAATGATCTCAAGAGAGCCGTTCATACCAGACATCCTAAGAAATGGCTGAGCTGATGCAGTTCTGTATGGAAGAATGGTCCAAAATTCCCTCCTGTTGTGCAGGTCTAATCTGCAGCTAATGGAAATGCTTGGTTGAGGTTATTACTGCCAAAGGAGAATTGACCAGTTATTAAATTCAAGGGCTCACTTACTTTTTCACAGCATTGTGAATATTTAATTGGTTATGTTCAGTAAAAACATGAAAGATTATAATTGTTTGTGTTGTTAGTTTAAGCACATTGTGTTTGTCTGTACTTGTCACTTTGATGAAGATGAGATCACATTTTATAACCAATTAATGAAGAAAACCAACTAATTCCAAAGGGTTCACATACTTTTCTTGTACATGAAATATAAGCACAGCAGGACCATTTGATATGAATTGGTAAAGGCAAAAATATTATTAAAATGGTGAAAATCAAAATATAGAAAGGTTACAGGATCTTAAGATGTACACTTTAATTTAAATTTTAACCTATATTTTTAAGAAGAAAATAAAGTTTGGTTCAGAAGTTTACAAGATTAAAAAATAAAAATGCATTTCATCACAAACTACAATTTATGGTCACTTTGAAGTACAGTACACATTTTTCTAATTGCTAAATTGATTGTGCTTATTCAATATGACTGTTTACATTGAGTCATCTTGGCTTAATCTTCCATTCCAATTACATTTTTTCATTAGCTGCTTTCATTACCAAAAAAATAAATAATAATGGTTATTTCTAGCACAACAAATGCCCATTATGTAGACAGATTACTAGCCTAAACAACAGCAGATGCTGACCAGATAGCTCTCTCCTAGCATTTTAGACCTCCTTGGACTGACTATCTTGGTCAGTTGTTCTCTGCAAACATTTTCCTTGCAACGTACATCAGACCAGAGATTTATGCAAAGCCCACGAGGCCTAAAAAAACCCCTGGTTAAAACTAGGAGATGACAATATAGAGTTACAGTAAAGATTCCAAAGCTTCTCAATTTACAACAAGGCCTTTAATCGTTGATAGATGATTTATATGCTTCAAGGCTTGGCAGCTGAGAGCAGTTTCTCACACGAATTGTGGTTTTGCAATCAGAACTGCAGAAGAGCAGTTTTTGTTTGGCTGATGAACTCATGAGGATACTTTGAGTTTTATTGTGTATTTCTCTGAGCTTTGTGAACACAGGTGACTCACAATGTTATAAGAAAATGATAGAGGTGCACTGAAAAAAATTAAAGCAAGATTAAATAAAAAAAAAATTCACAATTTTTTGAACAAACTTTTTCTAAGTACATTATTATGGTATAAAATTAAGCAAAATCTATTAAATTTCATGACACAATATTTATTGAAGTGAGAGTAAATTGAATATATCAGTAACTTTTACTTATACAAATCTGATGTGCATGGTATTTAAATAAGCTTAGTAACATTTAAATGAACATTTTATCAGAACATTCCACATTTTTAACTTTCATTATTAATACATTATTTAATGTACTATATGACATATGGACTCTCTCCACACGAAAGCTCCAAGCTGTAACGAGGCATGGAGGATCTAAATGCAGCTTTTAATGAAAAGAAACAAAAGATGATCCAGGTAACTCAGAATATAAAGAAAAACAAAAACACAGGGAACCAAGAGCAGGGCTTAGAACAAGACACGAATACATTCAACAACTGACAAAGACTGAACAGAAATCAGGGCATGATATACACAAATACTAATGAGAAAATAAAACACAGGTGAGGAACAATGGGGAACAGCTGGAGGTGATCTGAGCAGGGAATTATGGGAAGTGTAGTCCGGGAACAGATGACAGGGGAGAAACACAGGCCAGACAACAGTGAATTGTGACATAGCCCCCCTTCAAAGGAGCGGATTCTAGATGCTCCAAAACAGCACAGAGCCGTGGGCAGAGCCGTGGAAGGTGGATTCGTGGAAGGCTCAGGTGACGGAGCCGTGGAGGATGGAGTCGTGGAAGGCTCAGGAGGCGTGAAAGGCTCAGGAGGCGTGAAAGGCTCAGGAGGCGGAGCCGTGGAAGGCTCAGGAGGCGGAGCCTTGGAAGGCTCAGGAGACATGGAAGGCTCAGGAGGCGGTGCCGTGGAAGGCGAAGCCGTAGATGGCTCGGGAGGCAGAGCCGTGGATGGCGTAGACTGGGAAACAGAAGCCCTTCTTCTTCTCCTCCTCCGGACGGACGAGGCTGGCAACGCTGGCTCTGGGACAGACGAGACTTCCAGCTCGTTAGCCGTGGCTGGCGTGGGCGTGGGCTCGTTGGCCGCGGCAGGCGTGGGGAGACGAGCCATGGAAGGCTGGGGGGTGACCACTGTGGGAGGAGATGTAAAGTCCTCTTCCACTACACCCACAGTGAACGGCGAGCCGCTAACTCACAGAGTCTCCTCCACGAACTCGAGGAGCGTCCAATGAGGATACGCTGGAGGCAATAGCTCCTGTAGTGAACTACTGAGACCCGGCCTGAAGAAAACCACCAAGGAAAATTCTGGGTAGTCCACTACATTTGCCAGCTCTAAGAACTAACGAACGTGATCCTCTACTGGACGGTCCCCTTGCCTGAGGAGGAGAATTCTGACGGCTGCTAGATCCATTATGGTCAGTTGTTCTGTAATGAGTCAGATGAGGAATGAGGATCTAAATGCAGCTTTTAATGAAAAAAACAAAAGATGATCCAGGTAACTTAGAATATAAAGAAAAACAAAAACAAAAACACAGGGAACCAAGAGCAGGGCTTAGAACAAGACACGAATACATTCAACAATGACTAAACAGAAATCAGGGCATGACATTTACATTTATGCATTTGGCAGACACTTTTATCCAAAGCAACTTACAGAGCCCTTATTACAGGGACAATCCCCCCCAGAGCAACCTGGAGTTAAGTGTCTTACTGAAGGACACAATGGTGGTGGCTGTAGGATTCGAACCAGCGACCTTTTGATTAGCAGCCCTGTGCTCTAGCCACTACGCCACCACCACGATATACATGATATACATGATATACACAAATACTAATGAGAAAATAAAACACAGGTGAGGAACAATGGGGAACAGCTGGAGGTGATCCGAGCAGGGAATTATGGGAAGTGTAGTCTGGGAACAGATGATAGGGGAGAAACACAGGCCAGACAACAGTGAATCGTGACACATGCATGCTGTAGTTTAGACAATATCACCTTGCATTACCGGCAATTGCACTTAGTGTACAAAACACGATGATGATAACGGATAATGTTTATGATCTTCAGACTTCGCCAAACAAGAAATGACCAAATGTAACAACAAAATCAATAATAAAAATGGTGTGAATAAACTTGCAAATAGTGAAATCATGCAAGCTCATTGTAATGGGTTCTACATGTGTGGACAAGGATTTTACACTCAGAACATAAACAAAGCTTTTCAGCATGTAGCTCAGCAGATAAGGCTTTTGGTTACTGACCAAAAGGTACGGGGTTCAAGCCCCAGCACCGCTAAGAGGCCACTGTTGGGCCCTTGAGCAAGGCCCTTGACCCTATCTGTTCTAGGGGTGCTGTATCATGGCTGACCCTGCACTCTAACCCCAGAGTGAAAAATATGTGAAAAAAAGAATTTCACTGTATATTTGCAAAAAAAAAAAAATAAATGTTTATGTATAATGTGTGACCATAATAAAGGCAGAACAGGTGTTATAGTCATATAGCGTTTGAACACACTCATTGCCACACTCATTATTCAAGCCTGATGCTGGGCTTCAAAAAGTTAAGTAAAATGTACTTATTTTATGTACCACTGAAATGTACTCAAATTATCTAATACATTTACAAGATTTTCTACTTTAGGTTTGATACATGATGAAGCATTGTAAATAGTTATTTATTCAATTTATTTCTTCAATGTATTTATTTCTAAGTGCTTAAAGGATTTTTTTAAATGCTTTTAATTCTGCTTTTTTTGTGTAATAATAAAAGATTAAACGTATACAATGAAAATGACAAATCTGCTTTGGCTGGCAACACAAACCCCAAAATGAAGAAATGTCATTTGTTAGAGAATTAAAAAGGGAAAATACAGAGGTTTTTTTCTGGATTTGGCTGTTTCTTCAACTACTGGCACTTATGTCCTAGAGGGTTGATTTTTATTAAAACAGATTTAAAAAAAATGTCTTGTTTTATGTGAAGGTTGCATTAAAGCTGCTTTGGAAACTCCAAATATTAGCCTCAGCAAGACCAAGGAGTCTCACATTTTATTCCAAAATGCTGTTTCCACCACAGAATGTTATCAAACAGACTACATCATTTGAGATGTTGGGAAATTACATTAATTAGTTCAGAAAAAATTATGCATGCACTGTTAATCAAATTATAATATTACATTATCTTCTTTAGAACTTCAAAGACAGATTCTATATGTCAGAATTATTATATGAAACAAGGTATATCTTTACCTTCACAGGAGAAAAACATTCATAATAATACAGAGGTATTTTAACACATGTGTAACTAGCCCTGAGGAAGGCGTAGGAGGTGTGCTAACAAGGAGGCCAAAGGCTACAGCCTCTAGCTTGAGGTTTACACACTGCACAACTATCTACCAGCTGGCGCCCATTACACTCACCCTCCTAAACCTCACTCCCATCCGGGTCACGGCACCATTGTGACGCTCCTGTTCTACCCACTCCATATGGGACTCGAACCGGCATATCCGGCATGGGAGGCAAGTGCGCTAACAAGGAGGCTAAAGGCTATAGCCTCTAGCTTGAGGTTTACACACTGCACAGCTATCTACCAGCTGGCGCCCATTACATTCACCCCCCTAAACCTCACTCCCATCCGGGTCACGGCACCATTGTGACACTCCTGTTCTACCCGCTCCATATGGGACTCGAACTGGCATCTCCGGCATGGGAGGCAAGTGTGCTAACTAGCTTGAGGTTTACACACTGCACAGCTATCTACCAGCTGGCTCCCGTTACACTTGCTAGTCAAGTTGTTTGGGACAAAATGTTTTTGCTTGGCTGCTCTCTGCATCTCTGGTTTCCACTACTGATGACATAGTGATTTTGCATTTGGAGTGGAATGTCACATGACACAGCTAACCAGACCGGATCTATCTTGGGCATCTACCAGAGCAATGCAACACTGCCAAAAACAGGTAAGATGATCTCATACTTCTAAAGGATGTTTGAACCTTTTGCTTAATCGCATACTGTTGCTCTGCTCAAGGAGGCATGACTCATGTTTCATGTATCTTGTTTCTTATGGCCAAAAATCATGTATATATCATTTATTTTTGTCGCAGGGTTTTGTGAATGTCATGAACATATTCAGTTGTTCTTCTCTCATTATCCTATTATATATGCTATGAAATATTGTCAGAGGATATGGACTTTTTTTTATATTGTCATATATACATTTTTTTTAATGAGTTATTTGTAGTGTTTTTTGACCGATCTTATGAAGAAAACACTGTAAATGTCAAGAGATGTCTGCAAAGAATCAATGAACATCAACTTTAGGATTTTGGTTTTGGTACTATGGAATAGAACTGTATAAGGTACAGTAAATATTTACACTTTAAAAACTATGTATTTTTTGTCACATTAGGAAATAACAGTCTGGAAAAATACAGTCTTAGGTAAAGCTTAAACTAAACTATATTTAAAGACTATTATTAGACTAATTTAAAATTATCCTTACTTTTGGTGAAAGGCCAAATTTTAAAATAATTAATCTATAAAAAGGCAAAAGTTGCAGTCTGCAGTTCCAGTAAAATTAAATTAATCCTCAGTGTCTCCACCGGATGTGGGGGACTGACAATCCACAAAAATGCATAAACTGTTTTCATTATTATTATTATTATTATTATTATTATTACTGTGACATGTGATTTATTAAAGGTCATTTATTGAGACAAGACTGCACAAAAACTGTCCCTAAAATGGGCATGAGTTTTTATTAGATCATGTGAGATGATAAGCAATAGGAGCCAAAACATTCAGATTAGCTAGTAATGAACATTGATGCAGGAAAAACTCATAGCAAAGGCTAGACCTAAACATCACAATTCATATGAAATAACTAATTTTAGTGATTAAAACTACAGAGCTCAGGAGAAACTGCATTGCAGAACCATTACACACATTGATTTACTATGATTGTTTATTGAAGAAAAATACAACCATTTGCTCAGATTAAAATATTACCCTTTGGAAGGGTATGTTTACCCTATTGTAAGGGTTTCATTTACTGCAAATTGTTTGTTGCAACTGGCTACTGAATGATAAAGGTGCACTCAACAATACAATAATTTAACAGATCTCCATAAGCCTATTGTTCTAAAACTTCCAAACAACTCTTTCTGTGTTCTTATCAAAATCCTAATTTCTCATCGATAATTCATTTGGAAAAATGTGATGAAAGCTAGTCTAAAAATGTATCAGTTTTGAATCTGTCCTGAGGCATGTTCTAATGTCACACTTTAATGAAAGACGATCCAAGTTGTTCTAGTGTACTTAAAAGACAAAAATGTCAAAATATTCTGTCATATTGTTTGAAAAAAAGCAATGTTCTCAGCACACAATTAATGTGAGTGCACGCAACAATGTGCATGTTTGAATATTAATAATAACATCTTGGACAGCAAGTGCTCTGTCTGAATACATTTCCAGACGATTCTTTATTTGATATTTGATATTTTGAAAGGTCTAGCCACCTCATTGACTTACAGATGGACTGTTTTTGAAGCAGAGCGGTTCAATGACAAATCAAGGCAAATGATCTCAACATTTTATAAAGAATGAGCATGTGAGAAAGCTACTCCGTTTACTAGGCAGTAGTAGCTCCAGTCAAGATGATCATAAAAAAGTAATTTATGGCATGAAAAATCTTTAATGTTAATCTTAAAAATAAAATTTTGTATATGATATAACCCCTGACAAAAGCTACTGTTTTTAATTCTTAAGCATCCAGATTCATTCATTTCCCTTGCATTTATATTTAGACTGACTAATAAAGGGTCTTTTTAACCTTAATATTGACCTAAGAAAGTGCACCCACCTGTGATCACATTCATGATTAGGTTACAGCAGGGTTAAAGATTAGTCCCAAAATGAATGTGTAGTATGAAATATATATATATATATATACACACACACACACACACACACACACACACATATATATATATCATATATATCAGCCACAACATCAAAAGCAAGGCATGTAATCGTAATGTAATCATGTATTTATTGGATTTATGTTTCATCTGTTAAAGCGTTTCTAACTATTTTTGTTAAGCTGCAGAACCACGATGTAGCTCCACTATTAAGTTCTCAAGGGAAAGTTCCTCAATGACGCGACAAAATCGCTCGTACGAATGAAACAAATAATAAGAAAGTGTTTCACTGTTGTTCAAAGCAGATTGCATCATTTATATGGATAAATATTGTCCAACTAAATAGACTAAACATTAAATGAAACAAATGACAATAAAATGCAAAGTAATCTCATCAGTAATCAAAATAATTTTTTTACTGATTTAAATTGTAACTGTAGTGGAAAACAATCACTAATATTTTGTATTTTAAATACGCAATCCTGTTACATGTAGCCTACTCCATTACTTATATATATATATATATATATATATATATATATATATATATATATACTGTATATGTAGTAACATAATTGGTGATTTTAACAAATGAATCTCCTTTGTGGCAGGGGCAGTCAATTTGGGACCACTTTGCACATCAATTGCAGCAAATCCATTCTTCTCCACTTATGCAAAATCATTTCTTTCTTGCTCTTCCTAGTTGTTTAGGAAAGTGATGTAGTGTTTTTGTTGTCATGTAGTGTTTTAGAATAAAATAGTATCCAAAGGATGTTATATCTTCAAAAATATATAATATTTATACAAATTTGGTTAAAAAACTTACTAAAAACTATTTAAAGCTGCTTAACATCTTGGAAGATCAAGGAAAATGGTTAAAATTGGTTTATCAAAAATAGGTTCATTCACAGATGTAACAATTAAAACATATATTATTTCTATAAAGAAACTCAAACGCTGAAATAAATACAAATGCTTTTGTTGCATTTGTTTAGATGTTTTTGACAATGTCGTTGTGGCAGGGCGGAGGGCGGGACCGGGTGTGTATCGTCACGACCCGGCCCCGCCCTCCGCCCTGCCACAGTCATAAAGTCTGTTCCAATACCAAAAGAAAAAAAACATTGATAGCGTTTTCTTTATCAACAGTTTAAAAGTGAACCTAAGTCAATATAAGAGTTAAGTGTCAGTACATGTCATGGCAGTGCATTTGAAAAGAAAGCAATCTGTGTTATTTGTAAAAATGTAAGTGCATATCGGTTGATTTACAGTTCAGATTATCAACTATACAAACATTGTTAATGTGATATTTTATTCTTTCAAAGATTTTTTTTGTTGGGTATAAAATTATGACTCAGAAGAAGCTCAACAACAAAGTTTGCGCTCTGAATATAAATTGTAGATGAAAGAATTGAATCCTGTGTGCACTTGTTTGTTCTCAATAATTAATCTCAGGATGCCCGAGAAAGACGTTGAATCATACTGTGTGATTGCATGAGGGCCAGGAGGCTTTTTTTATGTTTCTGTGCAGAAGCGTCATGCCAATTTAAATTAATGTGTGATCCCTTAGATTTTTGAGCCAAGTATATTCTAAATGCATCTTTAAAAAAGTATTTATTTCTTTGATGTTTAAATTACATGATAATTGTTGTTTTAAAAGGGTTTGTCTAAAATGCTTTTTGTAATGCAGCAGATCAACCGCTTATATTTGGTTATTCCTCTTTTGTAATTCACATTGGATAAAAGCGTCTGCCAAATGAATAATTGTAAAAGTAAATGTAAATGTAAAAGATAAAGTGCCATGAAACTTGTACAATTTTGGCAGGTTCTTTGTCATAATCATGTTTTGGATTTAACTAAATAAATAGGCCGATAAAAAAATATTTGCATAAATTTGCTTCATCATATAGCATTTATTTATTTTACTATGTTAACTTAATTCATGGTCCATTAAGAAAAGCTAAATAAAAAAAATAAAAAAAATGGATATCAGAAAGTTTTTAATTTTGTTCTAAGCAACATTGAAGCAAAGTTGAAATTTAATAATCAAATTACCTATGGCTATACTGTATTCAAAACTCGAAACAACGCATATTCTTTTTGAGTAGGCCTATAAAAAATATCTTCAATATCTCCTTTATTGTCTCAAAATAAAACAATAACCTTCTTGACAGTGTTACGTTACGCCATGGTAGCTTGATCTCTCCAAAACTTCACAAAACTGCACTGAACTGCCATGTGTTCAGTGTTGCATGCTGCATTGCTCTTAAGAAACAGTAATCATATTAGCAGTAACCATAACATTTATGCAGTTTCAAGAGACACTACATACTTAAAATTATACTGAAAAACTGCCAAATGTAAAAATGGTAAATGGTCTGCATTTTATATAGCGCCTTTTTAACCAGAGCTGCCATGCAAGTCACTAGCCTGCCATTGGGAGCAACTTGGCGTTCAGTGTCTTGTCCAAGGACTCTTCGCCATGTGGAGTCCTGTGGGCCGGGAATTGAACCACCAACCCTTTTGAGTCTTCTGTATTTTGCAGTATTAAAATGTAATAACAAATAATCAATTATTAAAGCTGAAGTGTGTAAATTCTGTGCCACTAGTGCTACCAAACCGAATTGCAAAAATAAACTTTGTTTTCAAAATGAGAAGGATATAGCTTCTCCCTCCCCTAAAAACCCTTTCCCTAACTCTAAACGTGTGTGGAAGTGACACCCCCTTTTGGAGTTGGTGCAACCCCCTTTTGGCGTAGCCCAGCCTCCTTCTGAAGTAACGCCTCCCGCTTTTTCTAGGCTTTGCCCCCATTTGGAGATCTCCGGCCTGTAGCGATGCCATCATATGCTGTTGGCCAAACAATGAGATAGTCCACCCCCGAGTAATTTCATAGCGCCACAGAAACACAGTGCTAGTTTTCGAGTAAATTAACCTATAAATGGCTTACTAATAGTTGTCTCTGCATATAAGCTTCAACTAAATAACATTTGACTATTGAAATTCCTGAAAATTTAAATATCTTATTATTCTTATTATTATTATCATCATCATCAGGAACGTTGAAATATGCTTCATTTATGCTTGTTGCAGCATGAAGCAATTACCCATGTTTCCACTGATCATGGTATAAATAATAGATGCATAGTGCATAGATGCAGCACCATTCAAACACAATGGTTTTCAGTTACTTATCACATTGTAGACATTCACTATTTTCGTCAGCCATGATTAATTTAATCCATGAGTTAATGTCTCCAATAAAATGGGTGTGAGATTAGGTGATATTTACATGGCAGCCCCCATGAGAGGACCCTTTCCATGTAGAATAAAACAGCTTTTATAAGGTTACTGATATGAGTGGAGTCTTCATCTAATGTCAGTGCTCATGATTATATACTTAGGTTAAAAATTACAATTAATTTGTTTAAGAGTAAGAAAGAAATTAATGAGGAAAAATAATGAGTGCACCTTTAAAACACATTGTTTTTTCCTTTGGTTATATCTCTAGATGAGAATGAGCCAGGACTGCCACTGTTACCCCTCAAAAATATAGTTCAACATATAGCAGCCCTAGGTGAGACAGGTGTTTAACTCTCCATTTTTCGAATCCTTTTTCACAAGTTCTTTTTTGTTCTCTTATTATCTTTCTCTTACTGCTTCTGAAGTGTCTGTCTTCTTTCACTCTGCACAGCATGTTAAATTAGCTATTCTTCACACCAATGCCAGACAATTACTGCCGTCCTCCGTTAATCAATCAACTGTCTGCATGATGTATAATTCCAATAAGCCTCAATCTCAGAGGACACAACAAACATTTTTGTTTTATTTAAGTAGCTTGGCTGTGATTATTCTATGATGAACTCGCAATCACTGTTGAGTTATGAGACAATTTCTCATCTTCTTACATTTATTCAAAGTCCACACGCCACCTGGAGATGCATGTCCAGTCATGATAAATAGTTTTGGACATGCTTTTCATTTCTCAGGAGTCTTCAAAGAGCCCATAGCCCGTTGAGAAATACACTGTGTGTGCCAGAGACGTGATCCAGTATTGTTTTGGTCACAGTGGGATGTACAACATGACATTTGGCATGCTAGTTTAATCCTTTAAACCAATTGATTTCATGCATACATTAATAATTAGAATCATTGTAAGGAGAGGTTCATGTATCCGTATGAGTACTTCTAGCCTACTAATCTTGCCATAAGATTGAAAATGTCTGTTGCGTATGTAGATATGATGTTGTGTTAGATGTACAATGTATTAAACTATAACTTTACACCATTGATTCTTCAGTCAGAGAGCAAACGTCTATGTGCAGTTCACACAAAATATTTCAATCTTCTGCATTGAAACTTCTTGTCTTTTTCAGATCCAGACAGTTGGGAGAGCCGTTCAAGAGAAAGTATGTGTTAAACTTGGCAGAATGAAAAGAAGGGGAATTAAGAGGCAGCTGCCCATATGGATATGTAATCCATGTGAATGTGGACCCTGTTTTGAAAAAAAAATTCAGGTCAAACAGGAAGAAAAACAATCTTGGTCATGGCAGCCTGAGACCACTATACTTAACATCTTGAATTCTCACATATCAATTCAATTAAAGAGAACAATGAGAGGTTATTATTGCTTGAGTAATGAAAGATTGAATAAATACAGCTCACAAGGACATCAAGAAACATCAGAGGAGGATCATTAAGTTGTGAAAAGAAAGTACCAAAATACAGTATGAAAGATTTCTGCTTGGAGGATCCAGTGTTCTGAAAAATACTCATTGTAGCTTTCAAAACCCTTAAACTCTGGAGCATTTTTGGGCTGCCACCCGCAAGGTTTCACACTCAAGTTTAAAAGCTCACCATTTAAACATACTGTGGTCTAAGTGCAAAAAAAAATTGGTCTAATTTTTTAGAGAACCACCCAAATAATAATACAAATACTAAAATTTTCATAAACAATATTGTATGTGTTTATAATCTTATGATAAACAGACATTTTTTTGTTGTTGTCCTAACTTTGTAATTCTGGTTCTGTTCAATGTTCCTCACTTTGAAGCAGGGCTGGACTGGTAAGCTGGCATACAACATTTTCCTTGTGGGCCGACGCACTTTGGGGCTGATCAGGGGAGGACTGGCCTTCGGGAAAACCGAGCGGCCTGGTGGGTCGGCCGCGAAACGGGCCGAATGGGCCGCGATAAACTCAAATGAGTCGCTGCGTTATGCAGAATGGACATCGTGCCCCCCTATGGGGAGTTTAAGGGGGTGGATTATTACACGTCTGTCTGGAATACCTGATTTTAATTGGTCAATTCAACATTCTGTAGATAGGAGATAGTGTAAAGTCAGCCAGTCATTATCACAAAATGAACCCAAACAACATCACCAGGAAGTAGTTATTTTGTGACAATGACAGTCTGACAGTACATTAACCCGTTATTTTATGTTACAATAAGATCAAATAAAATAACTAATTAATGCATTTAGCTTTTTCACATTTACAATACTTCAGGGGAGTTTGACTAATGAAATACAAAACTGTTAATAATAAATGGTACCACTAGAGGTAATGCCTATTCAGAAAGTAGATTTCCAAATGACTAAAATCCAATCATTCAAAGTCTGGATTCTCTCCAGATGTAATTTAATATGCTTACCTCAGCAGAGAGTTGTGGAAGAACAAGGTCCATAAAAGCAAGAAATATTTGGGAAATCTACTAAATTGCTTGTGACTTTCCTCATTTGTAAGTTGCTTTGATCTTAAAAGCATTTGCTAAGTAAAATTTGGAAAAAAAATTAATTTGCTTTGTTAACAGGTTGGGATAAAAATAATAAATAAAAATTATTAATCACAAATAATCTAAATTTTTTGGATTCTTTAAGGAGAAAAGCAAAACTTGAGCGAGTTCTATGAAGTATATGTGCTGCTTTGTGAGTCTGTTTGTTTGTTTTTCACTAATGATTTTATAATATGAAAGTGCTATATGATAGCCAGTATAATATGAATTAGGAATTCAAGTAGCCTACTTGAGTCTTATTGAAAGGTATGTATGGTACATAAGACAAATAAGGTTGTAAAAACTGTGCTAAATGATTAAAGATACTGTAAATGTAAACATTGGGAAACTTAATGTCTAGTTTTACTATTACTTATGCTTTGGTCTAAAATAGTCTTGTATCATACATAACCATGAATTTTCATTCATGTTTTGCTGAACAGAGCACATGCCTGTTATCTTTTGGTTTATTATGTAATACCACAGGGGGCTGAAACTCTGTCAACAGACTTTCAGAAATATGACTATGGTAAACACACTTACTCACACAGGGAAGATGATCAATGCAGCTGGAAAGGTCTTGACCATTCCAGCATGGACTCTAGCACAATATTTGTCTTGTGTTTGGACATTGAATGCTCTCCTGCTCCATCTCTAATTAAAAAGGTCTCCAACTATCTCTCTCTCTCTCTCTCTCTCTCTCTCTCTCTCCCCCCCCCCCCCCCCCCCCCCCACTCTCTATCTCTCTCTGCACGCACACACGTGTGTGTGTGTGTGTGTGTGTGTACAAGCATTCAACATCTAGAATCATTTTTAATACAAATCTAACTATTTATTGAAAAAATACAAATCAAATAATTAAAGCAATAAGCCTCTTGAGGCAGTGTTACAATGATTTTGTTAAAAGGGTAGGGTACAACGGTGCTAAAGGCCTATGGGATAAAAGGCTCCTTTGATTTTATTATCTCCCAAAACACTAAATAGCAATAAAAAAATACCACAGCACTTTCCGAATCACCTGTTTGTCACTATGCACTGCAAACCATTCCTGATCCATGAGATCTTTGCATGTGGTATTTAAATGTTGATTTTGAGGCAATATGGCAAATACAAATTTTAATATATTTTTTTTTATCTTATTTATCATTTTCATCAAGGTCAATAAATCAGATGTTTTTAATAAGTGTCCAATAAGTGGAATCAATTTAACACACAGCCTTGTGTGGATTATTAGTAAAGCAGTTCAAACAAGAGTATACATTTGTTCAGAAGGGTTTTTTGGATTTTTTGATCTTGATAAACATGCTATACACTTATTCACCTGTACAAATCCTGTTGGTTTGACACTATTTGACCTTAAAAGCAATGATTAAGGAATAATCCATTGCTGAAAGCCAAGCACTCTTTGACTTTACTTGCATTCAATATCAGTGGCTTTTTTAACTATAGGGAAATTCAATATTTGTTACGTGATCAAAACCTTCAGATGACAGGAAGAGGCTTTGAATAACTCTCTGAAATCATATATCACATGCTTGTCCACATTTGGCTATAAAAGCAAAAAAACATTTAGCTGGTTCTGTGGCTATGAAACCTTGCAAAGTGATTGTCTGAAGCAGCATTAGTAGATGCTGATGCTGTTATTTGAAACAGTATATGTGCTTAACATCACATATATGGGCATTTATAAACCATCATTAATTCATAAGAAAGATTTACATTGTGTGTGTGTGTGTGTGTGTGTGTGTGTGTGTTCATCAATCCACATTATTATGTGCATTAGTGTTTGTACAATGTAGAACAATCAAAAAAAACAAACTGCAAAAAAAAATTACAAAATTCACTGTACAAAATAAGGAAAAATGTATCAGGCTTTTATTAAATGAAATTTTGGTATTTGAAATTTGTATATTTTACAGTACATAACTGTATGTTTCATTAAAGGAATTGTTCACAAAAATTTTAATTCTCTCATCATTTACTTACCATCATGCCATCCCAGATGTAAATGGCCATTTACAGTGATAGGTCTAGTGCCGTGGCAGGAGGGACACAACGTCTCGTTCCCTCCCTCAGGGAATGGAGGTTACAACAGTAACCTTTACGTTCCCCTTCTGTCACTCACTCGACGTAGTGTCGAATGAAGTGACACAAGGGGTCCCATTCAAATATACCACGCACTAGTCCGTGTTACGTGAACTGCTGCATGCTAGAGGCAACTGTATCGGCTGCTCGTAACCCTCCCCAACGCCCCCCAAAAAAGACCTTAGGTTCCCAGCACCCCTGCTACATGACTAGAATGGGAGCAAGCCCGGCAGCCGCGGCCTTTTCTCTCTCTATGTCTCTCACATAGAGTGTGAAGCATGGCTATGGAGGAAGAACATCCATGAAGCGACACTTACAGTGGCTAACCTGGGAGAGAAAGCCCACTGGATCATCTTGGTGAAGGGCGCTGGGTGCAAGCAGAACACCCGGTTGGTTGTTCCGCATTAACGAGTTCTACCGGCTCGGTCCCGACTCAACACTTAAATTGTAAAATCTCGCAAAGGTATTGGGTATTGCCCAGCCCGCTGCTCTACAGATGTCTGCTAGGGAGGTGCCGTTGGCCAGTGCCCACGAGGATGCCACACTTCTTGTCAAGTGTGCTTGAACCCGCAAGGAGGCGGGCACGGCCTGAGTCTGGAAGGCCAAAGAAATGGCGTCGCCGACCCAGCGGACAGCCTCAGTTTGGAGGCGGCATTCCCTTTCCGCTGTCTGCCGAAGCAGATAAAGTGCTGCTCAGAACATCTAGAGCTCTGCGTGCAGTCCAAATAGATACGCAAAGCACGTACCAGACACAGCAAAGAGAAGGCTGAGTCTGCCTTCTATCAGGGCAGCTTGCTTGCAGGTTCACGACCTGGTCCCTGAAGGGGGCCGTAGGAACCTTGGGCACGTAGCCCAGTCGTGTAATTGTATTTAAATAATATAATAATTAATAAATGTCAGTAGTTTAAATTTTGTACAAAAAAAAATAGCCTCATTAAGTAGCTTCAATGTAGCTAAATATATTTTGATAGTAACTTGTAGTGTAGCTAACTACTTTTTCAAAACAGTAGCTTGATTGTAGCTTAACTACTTAAAATTATGAGTAGCTTGTTGCTTGACAAACTTCAGTTTCAAAGTAGCTTCCCCTTCCTCACTGATAAAGGCACTACACCTTTATGTCGCGAACACTATGCGAACTATACAAATTGTTAGGTATTAAATTGATTCGCAACAGTGTTTATCACCCACAAACGTTGGTGGAACGATTTAATAAAACCTTAAAAAAATAAGATTCATAAGAATTGGAATAAGTGGTTTAAACCCCTGTTATTTGCAAGCCTCCACAGGGTTTTGCCCATTTGAGCTGCTGTATGGGCATCGGCCACGCGGCGTGCTCGATGTCATACGTAAAGCTTGGGAGGAGAGACCTTCAAACAGAAAAAAAAAAATGTAATCCCCTTTTCTCCCAATTTAGAATGCCCAATTCCCACTATTTAGTAGGTCCTCGTGGTGGCACGGTTACTCACCTCAATTCGGGTGGTGGAGGACAAAGGAGCACGTGGCTCGTTGTGCATGGCACCACGGAGACTCATGTGGAGGCTCATGCTACCTCCGCGATCCACGCACAACTTACCATGTGCCCCACTGAGTGTGAGAACCACTAACTGTGACCACGAGTAGGTTACCCATGTGACTCTACCCTCCCAAGCAACCGGGCCAATTTGTTGCTTAGGAGACCTGGCTGGAGTAAGTCAGCTTGCCCTGGATTCGAATTTGCGACTCCAGGGGTGGTAGTCAGTGTCAATACTCATTGAGCTACCCAGGCCCCCCTAAAGCAAAACTCCACACTTTGGGTAGATAAACACAGGAGAATTTGCTTCAAGCTCAGGAACGTACAGGAGCTGTATGACAAGGGCATTCAACTATGGGAATTCATCGGGATATTCCCATCTTGCCGGATGTTGCCCTGGACTGAGTCGGGTGGTGGGGATATGTGTGATGGGGGCTTGGTTGTGGGAGAGAGAGAGTGGTAAGGCTTGTCACCTGGGTTGTCATTAACTCCAACACCTGTTTCTTGTTGAAGTGATGGCGGAGGGAGACATAAAAAGGCACACGAGGTGTCAGAGTGATAGAGAGAGAGTGGAATCAGAGCAATCCTGCATCTGCAGCAATACAGCACATTTGTATATTTTATGTGGTTACTGAGTTTTTGAGTGAAGCTGAAGTTTAGTAAAATACTCACGTTGACAGTTCGCTGCCTCCTGATTCCACCATTGCTCGAACTATGAACTTGCTACAACATATTAACATGAAGAAGAAAAAAAGGTTTCTCTCCACATGGTCCTCACTGAGAGCCTTCCAGAAAGGTAATATAATATAGGCAAAATTTCACATTATATAATAAGTAAACTTACAGTCAACCAATTAGAAGTTTTTACTATATCATTTAAAAAGAAAAATGATTGTGTACCTGGTCAGTATACATTGTACCTGCTGGACTTCTTGGTCGTTCACCAGTAGGCCTATATGCATTTTCTTACACATGTAATGTAATTTATGGTTCCCTTTATGGCTCACCACCCACCAACCTTCAATTTTCAGGCTCTGTGACAGTCATACAAATTACACAAAAGCTGGTGTGTAATGGACCCAGAGTTGTTATTGCCAGTTATTTATCATATACTGCTAAATATTACCCTCTCACTAGCTTTGCTCAGCTAGCATTTTATTAATGCAGTCAATCTCGTCTGAAATATGATTTTTCTCATTTTGAAAAAACAAGCCAGCTATAGAGAAGACAGCAGTACAACAATGTTTCCACAGTCCTAGGCTGTCTCAGGCAACATGAGCTATTTTGAAGAATATAGAGGCAGTGAAAACAAGTGCGCAAATGGAATGAAAAATAACAGCTTCTGTGTTGCTAAATGAGCGATTCTAAAAGAGCAAGAAACATACAATCAGCTAAAGTGACAGAAAATGTTGTAAGAAAAGTCAATTTATTGATCTAAGATAAGTACTATACTATTTGGCAGCAGACCATTCCAATAGTGAATCAATACAGTGTGCAAACTCAGTAAAACCTGAGTGGAAACGGTTTTGTCTTGGAATGAGCCTGATACTTAAAGATTCATTGGAACACTTATTGAACAAAAAAAGCCATTCTGTGTTGATTAAACTTGAATTACTCGAAATGCAATGGTTGCCATTGAAAAGATAAAGCGTTTCAGTGTTCTCGTTTTGGTTTAAAAAGCCTTTTGCCATGTTAGGCAGAGCCCTGAGGCTGACAGATATGTAAGATACCAAGGAGTTGAAGTTTTTCTTTTCTTCTGAATAATATGTGCCATTCATTTCCAGAGGCTCATGTTCAGGTGAGAGCAAAGTAGGATGAAACAGTATGAGCAAAGTATCCACTCATTCTATGAGTCGAGTGCTTTTTCCAATTTGATGAATAATGCTAAATGATAGATACATGTGTTTGAGTGTTAAAATGTTATATATAATAGGGAAACATTTATTAGAAAGGTAACAGGGTTGACTGTAACACGGTTCTCGGTTCAAGGATATCTCTTTACCTTAAAGTGCTCACTTCTTGAAAAGATGATATTATTATAGCAAGGTTTTTTTAATTTATTTATAGAATAATTCATCACTTTTTAAACAGAAAATGTTATCATAACAGAGTTGACACGTACCCAGACAACAACATCAAATCTTTTTAATAGTACTTTGTAACCAATATATATATATATGAGAGAGAGAGAGAGAGAGAGAGAGAGAGAGAGAGAGAGAGAGAGAGAGAGAGAATACATACCAATATATAGAGGGGCACAAATGAAACACAATCACTTAATATTGTACACTACTTCTATTTCAAGTAGGCATTCACACAAACACTGGGTGTGTTCACAATGTTATTTTGTCCCATTTCAAAAAGTGGAATCTCAATAAGCCTTAATATGAATCTTTTTCTTTCTGTCTGTTTGCAACAGAACCAACTCTAAACAACAATTCATCCTGACAGCTCCAGTAGATATTGGAAGAAAACGCTCTGTTTTGTTCTGAACATTGTGTACTTCTAGTGGGTTCCTGTAAACTGAAGAAAGTATTTTCTCTGCGTATCTTGTGTTTAATTACATGAGGATATTATGTAGAGACCTTTTTAGATCTTAATAGGACATCAAAACTAAAAATCTTCTGCCTTTCCGTCACCACTTCAAACTCTAAATTACTGTTCTTATCATGCGTATATGGATGGAATGCCTATTTCAAGACCACCAACACAAGCAACTGTTCCTGTTGTGTTGGCCTAGTAGTGGCATGGTCATGTGTTTGAATCTCAAGTTATATACATACAGATAAAATGTTTAGCTTGAATGCAGTTTAAACCACTTTGGATAAAAGTGTCTGCCAAATGCATAAATGTAATGCTAGCTCAAAAGCAATAATCTCATTCTGATCCTAATGCAAACCTTTGAACAGTGATTTTACTTTTTAGTAAAGAGTGTAATTGTTTAATGTTAAAATATATATTTTCAGTTCCCAGCTTAATGTGCAGAGATAAGTAAGCCATTCAAAATGTTTAAAAATTGTTCTGTTTGTTTGAGCATCCAGACCAGCCCGATACAGCAACATTGGCTCAACCACTGGCATTAGTTTGGAGGCCGGGAAAATTCACCTGTTCGACAAATGGAAGATGTGGGGAGTGTGCAGGTAACCTGTTTGAGAATTATTATTGCAATTCTGTTTTGTGTCACTAGTGGTGCAATTGAGTTGAGAGAATCAAGATTTCCTCTTTTCGGAAGTTTAAAGTAGTTTGACCTTTTTGAATATTTGAGCTCTTTTAATAAATTCCTCTTAATTGACTTCCATGTATACAAATACTTCCATATATTCACTCAAAATGACTCATAAAAAAGAATCCCCACATTGTTTTAGTTTTGAGAGTAGGTGACCAAGATCACCCCTGTCATAGCCAATGGGGACCTGTGGTTTCTCTCCATACTTCTGCACCCCTCACACCACACCACATTGGCGTTCTGTTCGGTGGGTCAGGCATTGGAAGAAGGGAACGTTTCCAAAGCCCTGACATTTTTATGTGAATGTGGTGAACCACACTTGATTTGTAAAAGATTCATGGCTGGGTGGAATTTGGGACCACAAAACGAATGATTTAACATGTCTCTTGCCTTCGAACCAAAGATTTAGCCTGTGGCCATGAAGAGGAAAAAGGTTAACAGCAGAAATTGTTCCTGGAAAACTTCCTGACCTATTTACACAATATTAATAATATCTTATGTGATTCAGACTGCACTAAAGGATCTTTTAAAGATTAACATGACACATTTATTTCCATGAATAAATAGATTTAGAGCAATTGTACATTCTTTTTGTTAGCTTGTCTTTCTAAATCAGTTCTCAACTTGATTTGTTTTAGGACCTAGACCCATATTAGACGTCAAATGTCAACCCAACACAGTACCAATGTTGTTTATAATGCAAAATGAATCAATCATTTATAATTAAAATCATTTTTTTAAATGATCATGAACTGCATAGGCCCAACGATATGCAAAATGATTAACATAACAGGGTGAATTGGAAAACTGACAGTTTTGTAACTGCATAAACAAAAGCAGAAGAGTGAATCATCCTGCAAAGAACAAACACTGTGCCAAATACTGTGTTAGTATAAGTCAGGTTACATTTTTGCCAAAATGCTGTTACCATGAGTTTGATTGGATGCACGTAAACATTTTCTCCTCCCTTGTAAAAGTTGATAAGCCTATCTAATTTGCTATCCTAAGAACTGCATCCAACCATGTAACATTGCCATTTTAAATACTGACTAAAAATAAGAATTCATACATCTACATCGTATGCCATCTTTGAACATCTGGATACGTCAATCTTAAAATGATTGCAAGATTCCAAGAATCTTTCACATCTGCAGACAAAACACTTTACAATCTGACCTCATCTGCATACGATTTACTGATTTGGTTAAGGAAATAGCTTTATTTGTTTTCCCTTGTGTGAATGTCACAAAGATAAATTGGTGGAAGACTCTGCCCTTTCAGAAATCATCTTACTGAGATGCTTGATGGCTTCATTCAAACAAGAGCTTTCAAAAGACCTTTAAGCATGGGCGTAGCAGAGGTGGGGGACAATTTTAAAACTCTTTTAACTTTTAGTCTAGTCAATGCGGCTCCGTTCATTTCTACAAAGTTGCTTCAATAATTTATCCATGTTCTTTATCAGCATTGATGTTGATCTAAATGATTAATGTAGAGATGAGGAACACACAAATGAGAGTTATTTATCGGCACATCATTCTTGATTGGCGGCATTACGTGAAATGCACTGCAGAAAAAAAACAAAGGACGATTTTTAAGTTTTTTTAAATTTTCAACTTTTAAGCACACATTGTACGTGGAGTTTATACCAGCACCTGAGTCTTCATTAAGTTATGCATTTTACATTATTTTTGTGAGGTAATAGTTTGATTGGTTGTTTTTGCCATTTTAAGCATATTACTAGATCTGTGTTAAATACGTAAAGCTATTTTTAATGACAGCTCCTGTTTTTTATCTCTATGTTGGTGTGTAGTCGACAAACTGTAGGAAAAAGATACATCTGCTGTGTTTTTAGAACACATTTTACAGAAGTCAATAGACATGCAGTCTTGCTTTTTTATACATGAAAAAAGTACGGACACTATTGAAACTCATAATTAATATAAGACTATTATTGTTATCTTTTGATACAAGTAATGCTCATCAGCTCACAAACTGTAGGGAAATGATATATTTGCTTAGTTCATATAATGCTTACAACCTCTACTAAAGTCTCTTTGTAGGTCTGTAGACATTTCCTTTTGATCGTTGATTCAGTGACTAACTCATTTCACACAAGACACTCATTTGTCACCACCTTCTGGCATCACCAGAAATGGTCACTGAATCATTAAATGGATCTGAAGGAATTTTGGTGAACATATCAAAACATTCCAGCCACTTGGATACATTTAAATCCCACAATGACCAAGCACAAAGTAAAAAAATTAATTGTGCACATGCACAATTGTCATAATTGTAATTGATTAAATAATTTAATCAGGACAAGCTTGTGCTCCACAAGATGCCTTTTATTTTTGCAGTTAATTTTGTGAAATTTTGAATTATTTAGCAATACTTGAATCTTTACAATACAACAAATATCAAAAGTAAATAATATGTATATATTAATATTATACTTATATCATACTTATACTACAGCTGAAGTCAGAAGTTTACACACACCTTAGCTAATTACATTTAAACAAATTTTTTCACAATTCCTGACATTTAATACTAGAAAACATTCCCTGTCTTAGGTCAGCTAGGATCACTACTTTATTTTAAGAATGTGAAATGTCAGAATAATAGAAGAGAGAATTATTTATTTCAGCTTTTATTTCTTTCATCACTTTCCCAGTAGGTCAGAAGTTTACATAAACTTTGTAAGTATTTGGTAGCAGTGCCTTTAAATTGTTTAAATTGGGTCAAACCTTTTGGGTAGACTTCCACAAGCTTCTCACAATAATTTGCTGGAATTTTGTCCCATTCCTCCAGACAGAACTGGTGTAACTGAGTCAGGATTGTAGGCCTCATTGCTCACACACGATTTTCAGTGGTCAGGGCTTTGTGATGGTCACTCCAATACCTTGACTCTGTTGTCCTTAAGCCATTTTGCCACAACTTTGGAGGTATGCTTGTGGTTATTGTCCACTTTGGAAGACGCATTTGCAACTGAGTTTTAACTTCCTGGCTGATGTCTTGAAATGTTGCTTCAAAAAATCCACATAATTTTGCTTCCTCATGATGCAATCTATTTTGTGAAGAGCACCAGTCCCTCCTGCATCAAAGCACCCCAACAACATGATGCTGCCACCCCCATGCTTCACGATTGGGATGGTGTTCTTCGGCTTGCAAGCCTCACCCTTTTTCCTCCAAACATAATGATGGTCATTATGGTCAAACAGTTAAATTTTTGTTTCATTAGACCAGAGGACATTTCTCCAAAAGTAAGATCTTTGTCCCCATGTGCCCTTGCAAACTGTAGTTTGGATTTTTTTATGGCAGTTTTGGAGCAGTGGCTACTTTCTGGTTATGTGTGTATATATATATATATATATATATATATATATATATATATATAATATGATATATATAATACAATATGATACAGGACTTGTATTACTGTGGATATAGATACTTGTCTACCAGTTTCCTCCAGCATCTTCACAAGGTAATTTGCTGTTGTTCTGGAATTGATTTGCACTTTTCGCACCAAACTATGTTCATCTCTAGGAGACAGAATCCGTGTGGTATGATGGCCGCATGGCCCCGTGGTTTTTATACTTGCATACTATTGTTTGTACAGATAAACGTGGTGCCTTCAGGTGTTTGGAAATTGCTCCCAAGGATGAACCAGACTTGTGGAGGTCCACAATTAATTTTCTGAGGTCTTGGCTGATTTCTTTTGTTTTTTCCATGATGTCAAGCAAAGAGGCACTGAGTTTGAAGGTAGGCCTTAAAATACACCCACAGGTACACCTCCATATCAGTACACATCCTCTCAGAAACTAAATGGCTAAAGGCTTGATATAATTTTCTGGAATTTTCCAAACTGCTTAAAGGCACAGTTAATGTAATGTATGTAAACTTCTGACCCACTGGAATTGTGATATAGTCAATTAAAAGTGAAACAATCTGTCTGTAAGCAATTGTTGGAAAAATTACTTGTGTCATGCACAAATTAGATGTCCTAAACGACTTGCCAAAACTATAGTTTGCTAATATGAAATCTGTGGTGTATGTTAATTTCTTACTTCAACTGTGTATATATACAAAACATGGTAAGTTTTGGGTCTGTGCAAGCCACCTGCTGACTGCTGTTTTAAAATGACTGCTCTGCATTTAAGGCAAGTCGGGTCAGTCAGCAGCCATATTCATAACTCCTCTGTGCGGCTATTTTTTGTCATATAAGTACAGCTCTTACCTGTAACCTTCAAGATGATGTTCAAATGACATATTTCAAATCAGCAATAAAATCTGACAACAATACTATTATAAATTAACACCAAAATGCCAGGATAGTCTAATAAATGTCATTGCGCATTCTCAGGTAAAACAAACAAACATGCAATTTAAAACTGCCATATTAAAGGAATAGTTTACCTAAATATGTGTGTAGCCTATGACTTTTTTTCTTCTGCTGAAGAGTTTTAGAAGAACATTTTAGCTCTGTTGGTCCTTACAATGCAAGTGACACATAAAGACAGCATAAACGTAAACCATATGACTCCAGTGGTTGTACATATCTTCAGAAGCGAAGTGTGGGTGAGAAACATATCAATATTTAAGTCCATTTATTGCTATCAATTTCTTTTCAATCTCCAGTTTCCCATTCTTCTTTTATTTTTTGGCGATTCTTGTTCTGATTCTAATTTCTCAGAAAACATACAGAAAAATTCAAAATGCTTTGTACAAAACAATAAATACAGCCTAAGTCAAAACTAAGAAAAAAAAATAGTTATCTTAGAAGTTGTGTTAAACCAATCATATTAAGGTTTTTTTGATCGAGAAAGTGTTTATAAAAATGCAGTTAATTCAATAAAGGTGGAGAGCTGCCTTATTTAGCATTGCAATTTCCCCCATTCATATGGATATGAGTGGGTTGTCTCAGCTCCTTATAATGTCTCTGGCTTTTCCGACAGGGAACAAAAACAGATGTACAAATGTGTGTAGAACCATTGCAGCCTGTGTCTTCAATGGTTCTTCACACAGTTAATTCCTTGTGTCTTGTTTCAGTTCCAGTGAGATGCAAAACAATTGCACAGCGTGACTTAACTGTTTTATTGTTAAACATCTCATCCAAAATTCCTGAACATGTATAGCAGAATATTACAAAATGTCCATGAAATGAGCCTAACACAATGCAGACTACATGTAGCTTAATGTCCGCTTAAGAATCGTTAAGTAAAACTGCCCACTTATCCACACAGACCGCATTCCAATCCACAGAGATCCATTTCTGGACCAGAATGTCCAGGGACATGCCAATATAAATACCTGTTTTCATTTCTTGTGACAGAGGGAGAAAAAATATGCATCTGGGTTGATTTGTAATGTCTGGCAAGTAGTGAACAATGTTCCACCTCTGTGGAAAATGGAGAGCCAATGTTTTATCCTGACTTGTGCCCGGGTTAATGACTGGTTCTGAGTGCCCTGGGGATGTAACTCAAACCAGGTTTCGGTCTCTAAGTTCTGCACCACATTTTCATTTCAGGCTGCAATTTAGTTATTTTTATTAAATACATTATCTTACAGATTAGCCTACACCCTCATTCCAAGGTCAAACTTTATTTAAGATTATTCTGAACAAGCTGACCATGTTAAAAATAATGTTTTTATGCCTTGGATATCAAATGCCCAATGCATTATTCTAACTTGAGAAAAATAATTAATAAAGGAATAGTTCACCCCAAATTTTCCACCTATGTTGTTCCAAATGCCGTTTACCTTTATGTGGATGACAACTGGATAATTTTTGTAGAATTGTCATGCTGTTCTTTCCATACATTTGCAGTTCACAGTTCAAACACACACACACACACACAAAAGCACTGGCACCGCAGTCAGTTCACCTCAAGTTTAATGATGCATCTAGAGCACAAGTTTTGGACAAGAAAACAAAACATCAAACAGACAGGCACAGTAACAACCTCTGCTAATGTACCTAAATGGATCTGTAGATGGATGCTCTGCCTGTGTTTCATGTGGGTCAACTTGATGATATCTGGGAACATTTTCTTTTTGCAGTCAATTACAACAGTGATGGTCAAAAGACGTTTACAAAACAGGCACTGTTTGCAGACATTGTTCGACACAAGTGCTGTGTGTACTGGTAATATATGCCAATAACGCGCTTAAGGGTTTATGCTCTTTGACAATGCTATTAAGATGCCAATATAATAATACATTGATGATTAATCGTTTAAGCCGACAGCACCCAGGGAAAGAGCCGCAGGTAAGCCGAAACGGCACTCACTCCTTTCCAGTGCTAATTCGGACAGACAAGTTCAAATAATTAAAGCATTTGGGGTGTTCATGTGGGATTTTCATGTATGATTAAAATACTCCAGCAGCATTATCACAACAGTCCTTCTCGCATGCATTTTAACAGCAAGGTTATTTATTTTATAGTGATGTACAGCTTTCAAATATTGACTATATGTTGAGATTAATTTTAAGTGCACTTTTTGTTGATGCATGTAGTGTATTAGTGCAGGTATTAAGTTAAAATGTTCATTTAGTAATTAGAGAAAATGATTGGACCCTAACGAAAATTAACCATGGTATTACTATAGTAATATTGTTGTAATCATGACTGCTGTCAACATTGTTTTCTTAACAGAAATTTGACACAATTAACCATGGTTCTATAACAGTAATACTGTAGTTTCTATATAGTAACCATGATTTTACTATATATTGTAACCATGACAGTAACCATGTTTATATTGTGGTTACTATGATTTTACTTCAAATGCCATGGTTATGCTATGGTTACTGTTGTAAAACAATGACTGTTATTCAAGGGCAAACCTGTTGTAGTGTTTACCAAATAGATTATTATTTGTATTTGGCAGTAATATGTCTTTTCTGAACAAAGAGAATACCGAAACCGTGAACCCTAAAACCGTGATACAAACCGTGAGAAATTTGAACCACTACACCCCTTTGGAATAATGTACAGATTTTGCTCTAATGGAAAGAAATTGGAACTTTTATTCACCAAAGTGTCATTCAACTGATCACAATGTACAGTCTGGACATTAATAACATGAAAAATGACGATTACGAAAACAAAATCTTAAACTTTTTAAACTACTTCAAAGAGTTCTCTTAAAAAAAAACCTCCGTGTGCAGCAATGACAGCTTTGCAGATCCTTGGCATTCTAGCTGTCAGTATGTCCAGATACTCAGGTGACATTTCACCCCACACTTCCTGTAGCACTTCTCACGACACCATGGATGTGTCTGTCTTGTTTGGCACTTCTCACGCATCTTACAGTCTAGCTGATCCCACAAAAAGCTCAATGGGGTTAAGATCCATAACACTTTTTTCCAATTATCTATTGTGCAATGTCTGTGTTTCTTTGCCCACTATAATCTTTTCTTTTTGTTTTTCTGTTTCAAAAGTGGCTTTTCTTTGCAATTCTTCCCATAAGGCGTGCATGCCTGATTCTTCTCTTTACTGTTATACATGAAACTAGTGTTGAGCAGGTAGTAATCAATGAAGCTGTCAGCGGAAGACATGTGAGGTGTCTATTTCTCAAACTAGAGACTCTGATGTACTTATCCTCTTGTTTAGTTGTACATCTGGCCTTCCACATCTCTTTATGTCCTTGTTAGAGCCAGTTGTCCTTTGTCTTTGAAGAATGTAGTGTACACCTTTGTATGAAATCTTCTGTTTTTTGGCAATTTCAAGCACTGTATAACCTTCAGTCCACAAAACAATGATTGACAGAGTTTCTAGAGAAAGCTTTTTCTTTTTTCCATTTTTGACCTAATATTGATGATCAGTTGAATGCCACTTTGGTGAATTATATATATATATATATATATATATATACAGTTGAAGTCAGAAGTTTACATACACTTAGATTGAAGATTTCATATTAGCATACTATAGTTTGGCAAGTCGTTTAGGACATCCACTTTGTGCATGACATGATTAATTTTTCCAACAATTGTTTATAGACAGATTGTTTCACTTTTAATTGACTATATCACAATTTCAGTGGGTCAGAAGTTTACATACATTATGTTAACTGTGCCTTTAAAGAGTTTGGAAAATTCCAGAAAATTATATCAAGCCTTTAGACAATTAGCCAATTAGCTTCTGAGAGGAGGTGTACTGATTAGGAGGTGTAACTGTGGATGTATTTTAAGAACTACCTTCAAACTCATTGCCTCTTTGCTTGACATCATTGGAAAATCAAAAGAAATCAGTCAAGACCTCAGATAACAAATTGTGGACCTCCACGAGACTGTTTCATCCTTGGGAGCAATTTCCAAATGCCTGAAGGTACTGTACAAACAATAGTACGCAAGTATAAACACCATGCGACTACACAGCCATCATACCACTCAGGAAGGAGACACATTCTGTCTCCTAGAGATTAACGTATTTTGGTGTGAAAAGTGCAAATCACTCCCAGAACAACAGTAAAGGACCTTGTAAAAATGCAGGATGAAACAGACAGACAAGTATCTATATCCACAGTAAAACGGGTCCTATATCGATATAACCTGCAAGGCTACTCAGCTAGGAAGAAGCCACTGCTCCATAACTGCCATAAAAAAAATCCAGACTACAGTTTGCAAGTGCACATGGGGACAAAGATCTTACTTTTGGAGAAATGTAAAAAATGAAACTGTTTGACCATAATGACCATCATTATATTTAGAGCAAAAAGGGTGAGGCTTGCAAGCCAAAGAACACCATCCCAATCGTGAAGCATGGGGGTGGCAGCATCATGTTGTTGGGGTGCTTTGATGCAGGAGGGACTGGTACACTTCACAAAATAGATTGCATCATGAGGAAGCAAAATTATGTGGATATTTTGAAGCAAAATTTCAAAACATCAGCCAGGAAGTTAAAGCTTGGTTGCAAATGAGTCTTCTAAATGGACAATGACCCCAAGCATACCCCCAAAGTTGTAGCAAAATAGCTTAAGGACAACAGAGTCAAGGTATTGGAGTGGCTATCACAAAGCCCTGATCTCAACCTGATAGAATATTGGTTGGCAAAACTGAAAATCGTGTGAGCAATGAGGCCTACAATCCTGACTCAGTTACACCAGTTCTGTCTGGAGGAATGGGACAAAATTCCAGCAAATTATTGTGAGAAGCTTGTGGAAGTCTACCCAAAAGCTCTGACCAAATTTAAACTATTTAAAGCCACTGCTACCAAATACTAACAAAGTTTATGTAAACTTCTGACCTACTGGGAAAGTGATGAAATAAATAAATAAATAATCCTCTCTACTATACATCTCTACATTTCACATTCTTCAAATAAAGTAGTGTTCCTAACTGACCTAATACAGTGAATATTTTCTACGATTAAATGTCAGAAATAGTGAAAAAATGTGTTTAAATGAATTTCAAAAGTAGGCGTTCGTAAACTTCTGGCTTCAACTATATATATATCTGTCCCCTGCTTCACTGTGTAAAGCACTTTGAGTGTGGTGTCAGAAAAGTACTATATAAATGTAACATTCATTCATTCATTCATTCCAAAAGTAATGAATCACTGCCTTAGATCTTGATTGACTCAGTGATGTTTTAAGACAATATTCTGCTCTCAACTTGTAGGTTCACTGTTTGCTGCAGTTTGACCTGGGAACAGAGCAGAAGCAGTGTGTGGTTTGAAAGCCTGTGGTCATGGTCTGGGATTCTGAGCTTTTAGATTTGGTCTTGGAGACTGACATTAAACAGAATCCAAAAGAATAAAAGAAAAAAAGACTGTTCACAAGATTATTAAGAAAATTATTAAGTGAATGGAAGAATGGTGTCTCTCTCTAAATAGAAAATGTATCCTATAGCCAAGCACCCGACTCCTGCTTGACATCTCTGAACACCACAGCATTAAAATGACAAAGAACAAAAAAATGATACACTTCTTATGGGCCTACACTTTAACATCCCAGTGTAAAAAAATTAATAATGAGCTTCTAACGAGCAAAACCATATCCTTCTTTATGTGAAATTTATATAGCGGCATCTCATTAAGTGTTTGTGAATTACATTTTGACCGAGAAGATTTCAGTCAAATTTCAGTTCTCCTTCTGTCACTCACTCGACATTGTGTCGATGTAGTGACACAAGGGGTCGATCTTGAGCGCCCCAGACACCTTCAGATCTTTGAGAAAAGGCCAATGAGAATTGCCGAGTAGAATTTGCATGCCACTCCCCCCAACATATTGGTATAAAAGGGAGCTGGTATGCGGATTCATTCAGATTTATTTTTCGGAGCCAAGCGGTTATAAATCAGCAAGCTGAGTACTACTACTAAAGTGTCACAACATTGACTCAACATCTTGTTCCCTCCATAAGGGAACAGAGGTTATGACATTAACCGAGATGTTTTTCTCTGCAATAAGCCCTATGATTTGCTACAAATCTGCTGATATTGTAACTCTTCTGTTCAGCAATGATCTTCTAGTATTCTATTATATGATGCATTGGATAGTCTTGGCTGCACAAACAAATACGATTTCCCATTTTAAATGAATTCTAATTCTATTCTAGTTCTAATTGTTTTCTCATTATTCTTTTCACATTTTTAAATTTTCTTTTTCAATTTTAATAATTTCTTTTTATTTTTGTACTTTGTACTACTAACATTTTATCTGAGGCATGAACTTGCTTGTTTTGATTATTTGGGGGTTACCTCCTCTCCATTCCCCGGAATCTACACCCCTGATTATTTCACTATTAAGTTTAAGATTTGATGCATATTGAAGTTCAATATCACATAAAACTAATCTTCAGTTTTTAAATTTCTGTTCTCAACATTACATTTTCACTTCCCTTCTTTATTTATTTATTTATTTATTTTCTGGCCTTGCTCTTAGTCAGAATCCAAACCATACGTGTGGAAACACTCTATAGTTTGCCAGAAAGTGAGAAAAAAATAAATAAAAATAAAGACACCTGTCTTCAATATGAAGATGGTTTTGTGGAACATTTTAAAGTATGTTCAATGCTAGCCCTAAGAGAGAGAGAGAGGAAACATTTAAATCATAAAATGCTAAATCATGCAATATTAATTTTTTTCAGCAATATTAATTAGAATAATGATAACATTTTTTATTTGCAGTTGCTCAAACATAAAGTGTTAGTTTATAATGCATTGTTTTGAAAAGTCTGCATATATTTAGTAAAACTTTCTAGAATTTCTAAATGAAGCAGTATATATTATATTTATCAGCCTGAGAGTTACATTTACACATTGTACCTCTCAGGCTGATAAGTATAACTCACAGTCACCTAAAGAGTAGTGCATGTTCATCAGGGAGGGCTTATATAGTCGCGCGTTTCTCTCCGCCACATAAACACACTGTACTGTACTGAACCGGCTGAACCGAGCGCGTGTGTCTGCTGCAGGAATGTAGCGCCGCGAAACTTACAAACGTATCTTTACTGCGTCATTTAGAAGAACATGACTGATCTCTTACGATGAACATTTTCTTTAAAACCTAAATGAACCTATTTCTTTACTTTTGTACCTGTTATTGGAGTAAAGATGACCAGGAGCTCATACGGAGGACATGATGCGCCCCAATTACCGGACTGTTTCTTCTTCAGTCATCAGTTGCACAGGAGTATGACATTGTAATATTTATTATCATATATTTCCACAAGAAAAAAAGTGTGGAACATTTAGGCTACGTTTATTTAAAAAAATTCAAATTTTATATTTTAAACGTTGACGATTTTAATTTATTTTTAACCTGTGATCTACGATATGATGTTTTAATAGCCATGGAAAATAATTTACTTTAAGGTAAGTGATTAAAATTGGTCTAAATGAGTAGAGGTTGATCTATAGGCTATATACCGTGCATATATGCTGTGTCATAGGAACCCAAGAACTCTGTAGCAACGTTCTTATTTATAAAATGTTTTGGAAATTGTTTGATCAATGTTTTACAATTCATCCATGCTATAGCATTTTAGCTTTCACACATAAATGACTCACTATGAAATGACTCACTGTTTAGTGTTCTTCATGGGAGGTTCTGACTCCATGACTAGGAAATATAATTGAGAGGTCAAACTCAGGTGAAATGAGCCTTAAGGAATGTTTTCAAACGATTTGTGGCTGTCTGTAGTCTGTCAGAACTTGCCTGTTTCAATATTGTGTCAGCTTTGGTGTGGCCCTGTTTGTCTCTTATTTTTGCCTTAAAAGCTACCTTACTTTTATTGCTGAAAATAAAAAGTATGACAATAAGATCAAAATATAAGTTATGCTTCTTAGCCAAACCTTCTAAATGAGTTGCAAATGTTATTATATGTCTTAAAATGATCTGTGCTAATTTACGTCTCCACCCTATCAGCAGCCTTACGTGAAGATGGGACCCCCACAGCTAAACACTCCACCGAGTTAGCCATGCATCACGATAATTCATCAGGCACTGTGCCACTCAACCCCTTTGCCAATCACAGCCAGTGGAATGTTCCCGAGAATGTCACTTCGGAGAGTCCAGCCCTAAGTGGCCCCATAGCTGCAATGCTGTCGATGACCCTGGGCATCCTATCTAACATCATAGCTTTACTCATTCTGGCAAACGCATATGCCCGCCTACGTCGACGATCCAAAGCTTTCCTCCTGTTTGCCAGCTCACTGGTGGCTACAGACTTTGTGGGACATGTCATACCTGGTTCAATAGTGATGAGGCTTTACCTTTCTGGTGGAGTACCCTCTGGAGACTACAACAGGCAGGACCCATTATGCCAGTTCCTAGGGGGCAGCATGGTGTTTTTTGGCCTGTGCCCACTCTTTCTTGGTTGTGCTATGGCAGCTGAAAGGTGTTTGGGGGTCACAAAGCCATTGCTCCATGCTTCGCTGGTTACAACTGCAAGGACTAAACTCTCCCTTTCTGTTATTTGGTTAGCAGCATTATGTGTGGCGCTTCTACCCTGCTTTCAGCTGGGCTCATACACTTACCAGTACCCTGGAACCTGGTGTTTCATTAAAGTTCTGGAGGATACTGAGGTGGCAGATGTGGCTTTTGTTATGTTGTTCACAGGACTTGGGTTGACATCACTGGCTGTTGCTTTGGTCTGCAACACCATAAGTGGACTTACGTTGGTGTTAGCCAGGATACGCAAGAAACACTGTAACCGTCAATCAGCTAGATCTCATGATATTGAGATGGTGGTGCAACTTGTGGGCATAATGGTCACATCTTGTATCTGCTGGAGCCCTCTTTTGGTGAGTATGAGTAATGAAAATATAAGTTGCACAAGACACACACTGAAGGACTGTACACAGCTCAAAAATAGAGTTTGATTGAATATCATTGTTTCCTCAGAAACTTTCATTGTCACAGTTTGTAACCTTAGTACATTAAAGGGATAGTTCACCCTCATGCCATCCCAGATTACTTTCTTTCTTCAGCAGAACTAATTTGAAGAAAAACAGAAAAATATCTTAGCTCAGTAGGTCCTTAAAATGCGAGTGGATTGTAACCTAACCTTTGAAGCTCCAAAAATCACAGGCAGTCAGCATTCATCATCCATATGACTCCACTGGTTAAATTAATGTCTTCTAAAGCAAAACGATCATTTTTGGTGAGAAAGAGATCAATATATAAGTACTTTTTAACTATATATCTTTGCTTTCCGTCAGCAGAAGTATGCTATTTACGAGAGGGAGGAGTTCGCACGGTCTCTCGTGTGACGTATTTCCGTTGGCATGTTAAGGACGGATCTCACGTTTTTCTCTCTGTTGAGACATCCAGGATGAGCACACAAACACACCATTGTGAGTAAACATGCAGATACAAATAAAGATCTAGACCAAAACCAACGGAGCTTCTTTACAGTGTTCCTTCTACTCAGTTGGAAACAGCGCTGCTCTTCTGGATTTGTTGCACAAGCATCTGTTACTTTAACGTGCCAACGTGATTACGTCACACGTGCAAACTGCTACTGACCGGAGGTGATGATTTATAGTTAAAAAGTATTTAAATATTGATCTTTTTGCCCCCGAAAGTGATTGTTTCGCTTTAGAAGACATTATTTTAACCAGTGGAGTCGTATGGATGACATGCTGACTGTCTGATCTTTTTGCGCTTCAAGGTCAGATCGCCATCCACTTACATTTTAAGTACCTGCTGAGCTAAGATATTTTTCTTCAAACGTGTTCTGCTGAAGAAAGAAAGTCATACACACCCGGAATGCCATGAGGGTGACTAAATGATAGGAGAATTTTAATTTCTGGGTGAACTAACAATTTAAAAGTGTTTTGTAATAGATTTTATCCCTTCAGAAACTTTCACAAGACTGTTGATTTAGACAATGCATACCATTCCATTCCTAAATATTTCTTAATTATTTTTGGCCATAACTTTACAAAATCCTTATGCTTTTTGTTTATTTCCAGGTTTACCTTCTGATTTTAACTGTGATTTTGAATCACTTTGAGACTTTTGAAGCCTACATGTATCTTCATTCTCAGCAAAAACATACTAAACTGTATGTTTTAAGATGTAATAGCCATCACTGTGGTGGTACCCTTGTTTTGGGTACATACACCAATCAGCCACAACATTAAAACTACCTGCCTTATATTATGTAAGTCCCCCTTGTGCCGCCAAAACAGCGCCAACCAGTTTGTTTTCCATAGTCCTGAAATTGGATTCACAAAACATTCTTCTTAACTACTATTTTCTTCTTATTTCCTACTTAAGAAATATTTCTTAAAGGGATTGTTCACCCAAAAATGTTAATTCTCTCATTATTTTCTCACCCATAATGCCATCCCAGATGTGTTTGACTTTCTTTCATCTGCTGAACACAAACAAAGTTATTGGGAAGAATAGCTCATCTCTGTAGGTCCATACAATGCAAGTGAATGGTAGCCAGAGCTTTGAAGGTCCAAAAAGCACATAAAGCCAACTTAAAAGCAATTCACATATGAATGAGATATGATGTAAATGAGAAACATCAATATTTAAGTCCTTTTTTACTATAAATTCTCCTCCCTGCACAGTAGGTTGCAATATGCACAAAGAATGTGAATTGCCAAAAATAAAAGAAGAAAGTGAAAGTGGAGATTTAAAGTAAAGAAGGATTTAAATATCCTTTTTTAGATATCTTTCTAAAAATCTTTGTTTGTGTTCAGCAGAAGAAAGAAAGTCATACACATCTGGGATGGCATGAAGGTGAGTTAATGGTGAGAGAATTTTTAGGTTAACTATTCCTTTAAGAATGTTAAACGTCCTCATCAAGCATAAAAAATGTATGAACTTTCTTAACTTTATTATTAAGATTAATTTTGTGTATCCAGCCCTAGGATATTTTCAGACAATAAAAATACTTATAACATTTTGTCTTTCTGACTTAACACTAGATGGCTGGCCTAATTACAGTGACACAGTCATATGAGGGCTCTATTGGAGATGACATTGCCACCTACAAGACCCTGATGATAATGGGGGTGCGAATAGCTTCATGGAACCAGATCCTGGACCCATGGGTCTACATCCTTCTCCGTCGAGCTGTCCTCCAAAAGATTTACCTCATTACCAAACCTCAAACCAACTTGAAAGAAAGCACAATTCGCTGCTGGGAGATCCATTCCTTTCCCAGCTCTGAGAAAAATACTGTCAGTAGAGTCTGAGAGAATAACATAAGAAACATTACTCAAAATGAGCTTCTAATAAATTAAACTGTTATGTTTAATAGGACTGTCATTGTAGTCAGAGTCAAGGGGGACCACTAACCCAGCAAACACAGAACGTTCCCAGAACGTTCCCGTATGCTTCCCATTTAGTTATTTTTTTGGGAACCAAACAGGAACGTTCTGGGAATGTTCCCTGTAGGTTATTTTAGGTTCTATTTTTCTTAAACAAATTAAAAGGTTGCAAATGTTTGCTTTAACAGCAGTGATCAAATGCTTAATTACATGACCATTATCAGGCAGTAGAGAGCGCTCATTGATTGGCAAAGTCTTTTTTTACATTCCCATAAAGTTTCCAGAACGTTCCCCTAACCTTAAGGGAACGTTCTATTTACGTTAAGAAAACTTTCCTGGATCACCAATAGGGAACTTTCTGGGAACGTTCTGGGAACCAAAAACTCACGTTCCCAGAACGTTCCCAGAACCTAAAATTGATTGCTGGGAAGGTCCTCTAAGGTAGGCCTTTTGTGGACTGTTAAAAACAGCACCTAATGAATTTAGACCTAATCAAATGGCTTAACAGAGTATTTATTGAAGCAAATTTGCACAGAGATAAATAAAGCATGAGATGAACATTCCTAATACTCCATGTAGCATTATTGAGAATTTATCATAAGAATTTGGCTGGATACGTTCATGCTAGTGTAACGAATAGCAGTAATTATTTTCTTTTGGACCTTCATTAGGGGATACACTTTGGAGTTAGTAATTGAAGTATTGATTGATCCTGTATTACTTTAAGACAATTCACAATGGATAACACCAGATTTGTCTTTTGAAATATGACAGTGGCAAAGCAAGGAGGAAAGAGCTCATGGAAAAAATATTACAGTATTATTTGTTTTACTGGAAGTGAAAGTTCTCTGAAAGTTAATAGATCCTGAGATTTAACTTTGTACATGAGGAATATCAACAATATATTAACTGTGAGACAAAAGCTTGTAATTGTATGTGTAACATTGTTTTCCTTTGCACAGTTTATCTTGCAAATATGTTACTGTGGATAAATTCTGAATTTGAACAATTATTATGTTCATATTATTGTATAATTTAATCCATCTGTTATCCCTCCAATTGTCTGGAGGCTTTTTATGATGTTATTTTACATTAAAAAGCATTAAACATAATAAAACAGAACCAAGCTAACATAAACCAAAATTCCCTTGTTAAATACAGAACTAATCTTCATACATTTATTTATAGTTTCCCCTCCATAACAATCTCTGGGACTTCAGTAATTTAGGGATGTATTTCTATAAAAGGGCCTTTACCAAACATTCAGTATTCTCTGGTGAAGCTTAGGTACTTAAACTTTGTTAAATCATAACTTCATTATTTATATAATGGCAAATGAACTGGGTGGAAATAAAGAGCTAAAGGTAGCCCGTATTCAATCGATGGAGAGACGAGGGTGTCAACTTGAAGTTAAAGTTTATGTTTTTAACCATCTTCTGAAATGTTGATATCAGAATACATTTCTGTAAAATTGTATGTTCTAGAGTAAAGCAAACCAGCTAATAATACAAAACATCACTGAATTAAAAAAATCATTTGCAAAAACCTACTGATGTTTGTGCTATTGTTTTCCCTCCAAAAAATGTCACTTCCTAGGGGATGTCATGAAAGAACTGTCTGTTGTTAAGGAAAGGGGGTATGCTATTACAAAAGGCTTACAGAAAGTGATATATGCTGCAATTTTGTAGGATTTATAGGAAACAATATTCCCAAGAAAAAACACTTTGTCGATTAGAGAAAGAATTAATTGCCAGTTAAAATTATTACAAATTCATCACATGTTCATTTTGTTGCGATATTGTGATGAAATAAAACCAATTAATAAGATTTACATCATTAAAATTCGGAGTTTAATGTTTTATCCATTTATAATACACATAATAGAGACATGAAAATGTACTGCATTGTAGGAATGACCCAGTTAATAACTAATACACCCTATGTTTTGTAGCCTAGTAAGTTGTGTTTCATTCAGAAATGATCATCCCTAACAGTGTTGGGTGTAACGTGTTACAAAGTAATGGATGGACTGCAAACAAGGAGACTCAACACATATTAATACATAATATTGATATTAGCCCAACTGTGTCTGGGTCAGTCTCACCCCCTTGTTTTTCCCAGTGCCATCAGTTGATCTCCAGATATTAAATATGATCATTTATAAACAAAGGTGTGATGCTAAGGATAGTAGTACAACAGTACCTGATTGAAAATTACTTCCTTTTTTTGCAAATGCACACTGATGGTCCAAAGATCCTGATTCTGGACGTACAGCTGCAGCAGTGTTCATACCTCATTTTAAATATAACATTGCTAAAAGGACATCAAATTATTTATCAGTCTATACAACAGAGAGGAATGCAATTCAGTTGGCTTTACAGTGGGTGGAAGAAATACATCCGATAAGTGTTGAGATTTGGTCTGACTCATATTCAGCACTCACAAGTTTAATGAGTGGCAAATTCTCATCTAGGCAAGGAAATCAGGGTTTGTTCAGAATACGTCAGCTTAGAATAATAATTGTTGTTTTATGGATACCTGCTAATGTTGGAGTAGAGGGTACTGAGGAGGTGGATAATATGGCTAAGCAAGCTCTTGCACATTCAATAATTGACATCAATGCACCATTAATCATATCTGCAGTCAAAGGACTAATAAAAATAGGACAACAAGGACAACATCTATATAACATTCAAAAACAAGTTGGTTATGAACAGTGGCAGAGCAAAGGGGTGGCCTCTCAATTGCTGTTTTGGTCATTTTTTTATTTTATTTTTTGGCACAATTTAGTTCTTTGGAGATGAAATCATCTGACCTCGCTGTCCCGGGTGTCATTGTATCCAATCTCCTGCACTCAATACAAGATCTCGCATGTGAGGACATGCCTGACAGCACGTACAAGACAAATCCCCAAAGTCTCCCGCTCAATCTAATCTCATCTGCTGCTTTTGTTCACTCAAACAGTGACTCACATGCAGTGGTCCGTTGGTGAAGCCATGTCTAAAGGTGAAGATGAGCTTGCTATGAATCCTCTTATAACAGGCATCCAATCACAACAGACTTCCATAAATGGGCAACATATATGGCATTAATTTAGAAGGGAATCAATTTATTGTCAGTCAACTGACGCTGATGACAATATTCTTTTTTTTTCTTTTTAAATGAACATCAAATACCCCTAGCACCAGGGACGGATTACCGACAGGGCAAATGGGGCCAGTGCCCATGGGCCCTTGACTGCCCGGGGGTGCCCTGGGCTTTAAGGCTGCGCGATCTAGTTTTGTGCATGATCTCATGATAGAAAATGTAAACTTTGGAAGTAAAATTTTATTTTTGAGAGAGAGTTTACTACAACAATGTTTTCCAGGTCAAAACTGTGTCAAATCTGTGTCAAATCTAAAAGTCAGCGATAGAAACAGAACCCTTGGTTTTTCAATGAAATTTGGTGTATTCATTCTGGAAGGATGCATTTAGCTGGATGCAACAAAAAATACCTGCAAGACTGCTAATTTCATGGTAAATTGTTACATTTGGTTTATTAATTAAGGGTAAAAATGTATCTTATGTTATTAATACTTCATTGCGTTTGTTGAAATTTTACATACGCAAATGTAACTTTCTCAAAATTCCTCCCCAATTACTTGCTTTTAAAGAGGAATTTTGTATTTAGAGACATTGAATGGGATGAAAAGTCCCAAAGCAAAATGTAAAAGGTAAAAAATGTAGGTTGTGGAGAATGTAATGTGTAAATTGAGTTACAATCTAAGTCTTTGTTTGTAAATCTTCCAGGTATTACTGCCTTTCTGTTGATGTTTATACAAGAATAATTTTTTTATTATTATTATTATTATTATTATTATTATAAAAAAAAACAGACTTCCGGAAAAGGGTAAGTAACCAATTACATTTTAGTATACACTCAAAAGAACAAAGCCCACCCCACGACTGCCAAAAATAAAAGTGTTTGAGGGAGCAAAAGCTGCAGATGAGATTAGATAGAGCGGGAGACTTTGGGGAATGGTCTTGCGCGTGCTGTCCTCGCGTGCGATATCTTGTATTCAGTGTTGCCAGATTAGAAATGTCGAAGTATCGTACCAAAACCTCAAAATTATCGTTTTTTAAAAAAAATTATCGTACACAAACCAAACACATAAAATATAGTTATTTTCCAACAATTTTATTTTCCAAATAATTTTACAGCCAATTTGAACAAGCTGTATAATACGCTCACATTAACTGGAGGAAGTCTGAATAACTTTTTTTTTCCAAAGTGCAAAAGATATGCCGAAAAAAAGTGCACAAAAAAGAAAAAAAGTGCACAATTAACACAAAAAAGATTCAAATTCGATCTCTAAGTCGCTGTCATCATCGGATGCCAAATCCACTTGTGCTGTCTGTGTGTGTGTGTGTGTGTGTGTGTGTGTGTGTGTGTGTGTGTGTGTGTGTGTGTGTGTGTGTGTGTGTGTGTGTGTGCGTGTGTGTGTGTGTGTACGTGCTTGCGTGCGTGCAGGCGAGCCTGCGAAATGACTCGGGGTCCGAGAGAGAAGCGGTAGGATGTGTGTTTGGACGAACGACTGAAAATTCTGAAATTATCGTACATTATGGGATTTTTTTCATTATTGATCGTACATCGTACAGAGGTCAAAATTATCGTACAAATACGATAATTATCGTACATCTGGCAACACTGCTTGTATTGCGCGCGCAGGAGATGTCATGCGCGCGCGGGATCTTCCCGTATCCTCATGCGCCAATGAACTACTGCGCGCAAGTGTCAATAACGCGCGCGGATTAATATCGTTGAAATGCCTTCATACCATATGACAGTGAAAGATTCCAGCTCAAAGAAGAATTAACACAATGCAATAGCATTACAGGTGCGCAAGTGTTAAAGGATACTCAATTCGTCCGAGCACAAGCAGGGAGGTAGAAATTATTCACTCTCTATAAAGTTGTGTAAACACACACATGCAGCACATGTACATACACAAACAGACATTTACTGTACATGCATGATGCAACACACAAGCAAACCTGTATATGCACACTGAAACAAGCATTCAAATACACAATGGATTTAATATCAAAGCTGTTTGCAAATGTTTTTTTCAGAAACGTTTTCAGTTTATTAGCATTCCTTTTCTGTCTTTCACACCAACACAGGTAGATAAGTATACTGCACAGCCAAGGACAAAAGGATTGGCAGTGATATGCATTTAGTGTATTGCAAAGTTTGCTGCTTCAATATTTGTAGATAATTTTTAACATGTTTCTATGGTATACTGGAAAACAATGATAAGCATTTCAAAAGTATGAAAGGCTTTTATTGGCAAAAACATTATGCAAAGAGTCAATATTTACAGTGTTGACCCTTGTTCTTCATAAGCTGTGCTATTCACTCTGGCATGCTGGATATCATCTTCTGGGCCAAATCCCGACTGATGGCGATCGATTCTTGCCTTATTAGTGCTCTGAGTTGATCACAATTTTTGGGCTTCTGCTTGTCCACTCGCCTTTGAGGACTGACCACAGGTTCTCCATGGGATTAAGATCCGGGGAATTGCCTGGCCACGGATCCAAAATTTCAATGTAATGATCTCCGAGCCACTTCATTATCACTCTTGCCTTGTGACATGTGCTCCATCATGCTGGAAAATGCACAGATCATCACCAAATTGCTCCTGGATCATTGGGAGTTGCTCTTGCAGGACGTTTTGATAACATTATTTATTCATGGCAGTGTTTTTGGGCAGAATTGTGAAAGAACCCACTCCCTTGGATGAAAAGCAACCCCATACATGGAAGGTCTCAGGATGTTTCACTGTTGGCACGACACAGGACTCATGGTAGCGTTCACTTTTTCTTCTCCGGACTATCGATTTTCCAGATGTTCCAAACAGTCTAAATTTGCACCAGTCTTCTGCTGTCCAATCCTTGTACTTCCTGCAGAATTTCAGTCTGTCCTTGATGTTTTTCTTGGAGAGAAGTGGCTTCTTTGCTGCCCTTCTTGACACCGGGCCATTGTCCAAAATTCTTCGCCTCACTGTGCATGCATATGCACTCGTACCAACCTGCTGCCAATACTGCACTGGTGGTGACACAATTCCATAGCTGACTCCTCGGGAGAAGACAGTCCTGGCACTTGCTGGACACTCTGGTATGTCCTGAAGCCTTCTTCACTGCAGTTGAACCTCTCTCCTTGAAGTTCTTTATGATCCGGTAAATGGTTCTTTCAGGAGCGATATTCTTTGCAGCAATTTCCTTGCATTTCTGATGCAAAGCGATGATGTCTGCACATCTTTCTTTAGAGTTAACCATTGCTAACAAGAACACAATGATTGGAAGCACTTCTTCCCTCCTTTTATAGCAATCAGTCTGCTCTTATAATCAAATCAGAATGATAGTACTCGTTCACACTTTCCCAGGTGCTGCTGAAATGATTAGTGAAACTAATGATTAGTGTTAACTGGTCATTTTGTGCAAGGGCTAAAAAACAGTGAACATTTGTTTTTTTGTTTTTTTGTGATAAAGTTAATTTTTTTGTCAAAGAAGCTTTTTGCAATTATTTAAAATGCATCTGATCACTCTGCACAATAATCTAGAAACAATGTGAATCAACACCACAACAACTGAAGCAGAAAACTTTTCAAAACACAAAATTTGTGACACTGGCAATGCTTTTGGCCACAGCTATACACATACATGCCACACACAGCTAAGGTTGTAGATAGTGGACACACACACACACACACACACCTGAAGATTCTACTGCAGAATATTTGGGATAAGAAAGTTAAGTTGCATTTTAAGCAATGTACTGGATCTCTTTAGCTAAGTTGCTGTCTTTGTCATTTTGCTGTGATTTTGTTATAGTTTTCAGTCAATATTAAAGTACTAAAAGAGCTATTAGTGAGGCATGTATTTTTCAGTTTTGATACATTTTAGAATGTAACTTCAAAGTAAAATCATTAGTAATCTGGCAAGTAATCAGATTATAATTGTAGAGACATAATCAGTAGTGAATAACTTTTTTGAAAGTAATTTACACAGCACTGATCCCTAAGCTCTATTCTCTTCGAAGACAACCTTTCACTATAAAAGATTTGGTGGGCTGAAAGGTCTGAGGCTTCTAATTTTTATTGGAGACTCTGTTTGAAACGACCTTACAACATTGTATGACATTTAAAGTGCCCTCTGAACATTTATGCCGTTTGGAACGCAGGAAAGTAGCAAAGACTGTTAGCCCAAAAAAAGTATTAAAATGAGTGGGAGTAATTGAAACGCCTACTATGGTGGATGTAGAAAAGGAAGTCCTGCCTTACAGGTAAAATAACTAATCACCTTTTAGATACAGACATCGCCTGTCAGTCAACTCGAGAATGCGTATGCGCATTAAAGCTGCATTCACACTGCCAGCGACACGCAGTGACAAAACAACCTCATCTCATTCATTTTCAATGAGAGCTGGAGACATTCAGCGACAAAGTAGCTGGCATGTGTGAACGCAGCTTTAGTTGGACCAGCCTAAAAAAAATAGTGTTGTAGCGTGACCTGAGCTAAAGAAGCACAATTTATGATACCATTTTATGATACCAGATTTAACTGATGATTTGAAACGTTCTTTATCGTGATTTTGACCAACTTTCCCCATTCAAGTAGATAGGAGCTGTATCCTGTTTGTAGCCAATCCACAGAAAATAGCTTCCCGGAAGCGTCCCTAATATGTCCGCCGAGTGGACTGACTTGCCTTGAAAGCCACTTCTGTAGTGGTTTACTCAGTTCAGAAATAGGCCGTGCATGCATTTCCTCGTGATTCCGCTAGGCGCACTTATTTATGTCTGCACATGCGCTGTAAGGTCATCGCGCGGCCCGGAAGTGTAACGCTAGTGCTTTAATTGACTGACTAAAGCACGTACGGTGAGTAAAACAAACCCGAGTAACTTTACACATAACTGCACCCACCATATTTACGTTCATTCTAAGGAAATATAGAAGGTTTTGATTACACAGTGGTGGATGTGTGGCTGAATACGTTCGATTGTTTTCCAGCATAGGTTTAGCAAACGGCTTCTCCGCACGCGTGCTAACGCGTCTGAATCATATCGATTGTGCAGTAGATGCTTTGTTATAAACAAATGCTTTATTAGTATTAATTGTAGTGTTGTGAAGTAGAAGGTCTCATGTTTTTTTTATACTTAGGAACGCTATGTTTTTTTAAAACGCAAAAGGCAAACACCCACAATACAAACACCATACGTGTTGTCACGAAGTCGTCTGTTTGAATGGATTATTAACTATGTACGTTGTGGGACTTGTGTGCAGGTCATTGTTGAAGATTATGGCTCAAATGAGGAATTTTCCAAGGAGGAGGGAAGGGCCTCTTCCACCTCGACCGCCACCCGCCTGGGACGAGCACCAGGCCTATGAGGAGCTGCTGTACTGGGATAATCTTATTCAGGAGGGTGTCCGCCTTCACCCTCAGGACTTCGAACGGTACCTGGTCCATTCTTACACTGTAATATCTCAAAACTGCTGTGCTTACCATGAGGGATGCGTACAAAATGCTTTCAAAGGCCATGGGATAATCAGTAAAAACTGATTGGCAGGCCTGGAAAAGCGACAAAGTAATAAAATGTATGAATGTCATGAAGACATTGAAACTTAAATAGTAGTTTATACATTTTTCTAGTTATGCTTGACACTAAAATTTGCTTTGGCTAGAAGTGGTAATCATGAATGACTCGAAACCACAGACATTAATTGATCACATTATTTGTGGAAACTCAAAAGATGCAAATGAAACAACTTTGCACAATTATTTTGCAGATATGAAGAGCTGCGTTATTGGTATGACTGCTTGTGTTATGAGGAAGACCTCAGGATGTACAATGATTACATAGTTGAGTACAGAAAGTGGGAAGAAGAGCATTTGCGCCCAGGAGAGGTAAGTTGCATATATTCCTATAAATGTGGGTTGTTGTCAGTTGTTTTGCAGACATAAGTTTGTATAATGTGAGGAGAAATTAACAGGAGAACCATTATTTATTTATTTTTTATCCCCATTTCTCCCAATTTGGAATGCCCAATTCCCACTACTTAGTAGGTCCTCGTGGTAGCCGGTTTCACACCTCAATCCGGGTGACGGAGGACAAATCTCAGTTGCCTTTGCTTCCGAGACTGTCAATCCGCGCATCTTATGCTCGCTATGCATAACACCGCAGAGACTCGCAGCATGTGGAGACTCCTGCTACTCTCCGCGATCCACGCACCCCATTGAGTGCAAGAATCCCTAATCGCAACCACGAGGTGGTTACCCCATGTGACACTACCTTCCCTACCAACCGGGCCAATTTGGTTGCTTAGGAAACCTGGCTGGAGTCACTCAGCATGCCCTGGATTTGAACTTGCGACTCCAGGGGTGGTAGTCGGCGTCAATAATCGCTGAGCTACCCAGGCCTACAGGAGAACCATTATTAACAATGCAATTAATTCTACATGTCTTGCTCTTTGTCTGGTAAATTATTAATTGGTGCATAGACTTCAGCAAGTTTTATGAAAATCTAGTAGACCTTTCTTGATTGCTTAGAATAACGTGAGAACATTGGAATGTGGTACGTAGCAAGGGAACATTCTCACCCGTGTTATTAATTCAACTTTATCTGTTAACAGCAGCATCACCCAATGAAGCCACCACCCCAGCGCACTTTTTTGAATGAGGATCGCTACATGAGGGCCAAGCATTCAGCTGTGTATCCATCAGCAGATCAGCTGGATGCGGTGCAGAACGTGGTGTCTCACATGGAGCGTGGCCTGAAGGCTGTCTCAGATTGGCTAAAGGAAAAAGAGAGTGATGCTGCTGGTACTACTGCCACTGCAAGGTGTGTGTCTGTCTCTGTCTACTGCTTGGAGAGTTAATGAAGAGGCATCTTTAATTTATGGGCACCGTATTTACTAAAATATTCCTTTTTGTTCACTTCAAGTCACTATCACAAATGTGATGTTTGAGCAATTGCACAAACCAGCTTTAGACTTGATCAATGTGCCCCTCTCAGCAGGTGTGTCTCAGTAATGTGTGTATATATAGGTGGCTTTATGTTTTCTGTTGTGCAGTGATTCGGCTCAGAGTAAACTTCGTGGGGTTTTGAGAGTGGGCCTGGTGGCAAAAGGACTCCTGCTGAAAGAAGATATGGATCTAGAGTTGGTCCTTCTATCCAGAGACATGCCCACCAGTTCTTTGCTCAGGCTGATCTCTGGAAAACTCTCTGAGTTCATAAAGGTTGTGTATTTGTCACTTTCATGGCGCGAGGCATGTGTCAAACTTTGTGATTGTTTCAAGTCCAGTTTTGTGGAATACTGCAGGCCTGGTCATTGGTTACCAATAGTTATGACAAATTAATTGACATGTTGCTTCTCACTTTCCTCCTCATCAAAGGATGTTACTGAAGACAAATACGTCATCAACCCATCCATCCAAAAAGCTGCTATTATTGTTACAAGCACAAAGGAGCCTCTTCTGAAACTTACCATCCATCTGACATCGCCCGTTGTCAGGGAGCAGGTTGAAAAAGAGGCAGCTGGAGGTTTGAAATCAAGCTTTTAATTTGGAGTGACCATTTACAGTCCAGCTGCATTAAAGTTTGATGTCATGTGGATCAGTGGTGATTCCATCTGGCCCAAATATTGGGTGCTTTTAATAGTTTAAATATTGCTTTTTTTTTTTCCAATTGTTCAGCGTTTCATTGAAAAGAACTTGTAAATCTTTCGAACGTATTTTAAGCGATAAAAAGGGTTTGCATTGCAGCAAAAATGAATTCAGTTTAATATGTATCTGTTTATTCTTTTTTTGATTTGTGATGCTTTAATTACAATATATTTTTTAATATTTTCCATACTCAACTATAGGTAATATATTGGAAAATCTAGATCCTTCACCAGTCTGGGAGTGCAAAAGTTATTTATATTTATAGAGACTTCAGCTTTTCATCAGTTCCATTCCAGTAAAATCAATTTTTGCTAATTAATCTGTTCACTTGTTGAACAGATGCCACATGTATTTTGCTGCAGTATTTACCCTGTTCACAAGGGAGTGCATTTAAATCAAAGTATTGTTATTGTTGCTGTGGTTGCAAATTGACTTTCTCAACCAAACTTTCTAGTTTGTCAATTTTTAGGGGCGCTGGACTTTTGACCAACTGGAAACTCTGTCTCGGAAGGGGGTGGGGAGGGTTACAGTTTGCCCAAAGAGGACGGGGGTGTGAAGTTTCTAAATGTTGCATTATTCGAAAGAAACTTTCAGTTCAATCTTGCAGTTAACATGTCTAATTTGATTTATTTTTAACTATGAATTCTGTAATCTGTCAGGTCTACTAGGTTATACATACACATTTACAGTGAATGATGACTTGCAAAGTTAAATTACCTCAAAAACAAACAGTTCCCCCTCCTCCTCTTGCCTGTGGGCACGTGAACATTGCATCTGCCCCCTGCCTGGATGACAGAACCCCCCTTGGTCAAACTGTACCTTCTCTTCTTACTCCATTCGTCACTAGAACCGTGCGCGGAAAGCTCTCTCCAGGACGCTCTGGACAGGCAGAAATGCCTGGCTGCTCTGGCGTCTCTCCGCCAGGCCAAGTGGTTCCAGGTTTGCATCCCGTCTTTATTTGTCTAAAAGTCGACTTGTAACTTAATCTGACCTCTGACCTGGGAAACATACATGTATTTAGACCATGATCTCTTCTGAAAATGCTTTTAAGAGTGTTTAAATATAGAAAAACGTCCATAAATGCTATGTTTCCGTACAGATCAAATTTGTTAGATGTATCTTACCCAGGTTGCAATTTATTCGTCAAGGTCAGAAGCTATTATTTGGCCAGATTGCAATCTTCTTAGAGCAAAACGTCCTCTCTAAGCTTCTAGAAGTTCTTTGCCAAGATGCAGTAGTCTGTGTTAACAGTATTACTATTTTTTGGATCAATAGGCTAAAGTTGCCGAACTTGAGTCATGTGTTATCGTGATTCGGATCTTGCGGGACTTGTGCAACCGTGTTTCAACCTGGGCCCCCCTCAAAGGCTGGGTAAGTCAACAACATACTGCAAATATATGATATTTAATGGCTGTAAAGCCTTAAAAATATATATTTTGAGAGATAAATTCATAAATTATATTTGGGGAACGTTTTTTACATTGCTGGATCGTTAAATTGGCCATGCTGATTAATTGGCCGATATGTGGTCCTTTTGTCATTTTTGACATCAGCCGACTTGGCCAATTCACTACGGATTCAGTTCCCTCTGAGTCTTTTCTAAAATAAACCAGATTGCTTTGTCAATGCATAATGGTCATTGTCTGTTTTCATATAGTTTGTAGTCAATTTTGAGTCTTAAGATTTTGTAAAACAAGTCCATTTAATTTCAGCAACTTTGTTTATGTCTCAATTGCTATAAGTTGTATCGACCACCCTGCTCTCTAGATATCGGTATCATCATCGGACATAGAACCACCCATATAGGTTTATTTCCTAAATTATTCCCTGAAACCTGTTTTGCAGATTTAACCTTACACATTAATAATCCATTTTCTTTTCAGGTTCTTGAGCTGCTGTGTCAAAAAGCCATTTCAACCAGCGAAAGGGTGCTGGGACCTGGAGAGGCATTCCGGAGAGTTCTAGAGTGTCTTGCATCAGGAATACTAATGGAAGGTAAAGCCATTGCCTGTGTTTTTGTGAGGTGTCTAAGCATATTTTTATGTGTGTTGTGTGATTAGAGTATGATTTTTCTTTACAGATGGTCCAGGCGTTTCTGATCCGTGCGAGCGGGAGAGCACCGACGCCGCCGCCCATCTTAACAGGCAACAGCGAGAAGACATTACCCAGAGTGCACAGGTATTTTGAAATTCAATATTATAGCTTGACTTTTTAGAGTGTTGTGGTCTAGACTCAGTACAAATCAAGGCAGTTGAAGGAATAGTTCACCCAGAAACTGAAAAACCTGGTTGCAAACCTGCATGTTATAATTTTTCAATAGAAAACAAAAAGAGAATTGAAGAATCTTTCATGCCTAACAACAGTTCATGGTGGTCAAGGACAAACATCATAAATTCACAATTTATGATGTTTGTCCTTGTACTTATGTTTTATGCCTATGCTATATTTTACGTATCAAGTCAAGCAATAGTTTTGTGTGAGGAACAAACTGATAATGTTCCCTTTTGTTGCTGCTCTGAAATCTCATTCTCCATTCCAACTAGTACATCACATACAGTCATTCTGTATATCTACAGTCTAGAGGTAGATCGATATATTGGTTTTACAGATTAGTTGTGTTTTTGAAACTATTGGTCATCGACAACTATCAGCGTAGATGTTTTTGCAGATAACTGATAGTTTCAAAAACACGATTAACTGTTGTATGCTGGCCAGCCCTGGAGGATTCTAATAGGTTTTTTTAAGTTGATTTTAAAAGCTATTGGTCAACTAATTGGTAATCAGCCTTTACATTGTCTGTAAAATCCACTAACGGTTGACCTTTGGTTCTAACACAATTACTGTAAATCTTGTGTGATGCATTGAGGTGCTGTTTTTTCCTTTTTTTACTAAAGAATTTTTTTTTTTTTATTCAGTCTCTCACACAAATTGTATGGTTTCAAAAGTTGTGAAATATAGAAATTTATTCATGTTCCTTTTTTTTGTCCCTTGTGGAGCTTGACATTCATGTCACTATGAACTGTTGTATAAAAGAGCCGCATGATGATTCACAATTCCTTGAACACGAGTGCGAGTGAGTAAAGACAATATTTTTCTGTGTGTGTGTGAACTACCATTTTAAGTTCTTGATCCACTGTTAGTAGATTTATTTTCTTTGCTGCCACTTTCATATTCAAACAACTTGAATTGAGAAAGGGAAAGAATTACTATAGCAGACTAAGGGGACACGTCTGAAGGTTAAAGGCCAAAGTATACTTTGGATGTCCGTGATGCAAATTTCATAATGCGTTAGCCATTTACTGTACTAAAAGAGTAGTCACAAAGCAGTTGTATTCACTCACCTTCGGGAAAGTACTTTGAAAGGCAACATGGTCGGCCAGGTGCGATCCTATCCAGATCACAGAAAAACTTAGCATACCCAGGCTTTAAACCTCAAGTGTCAATAAGATTGTTAGTATTAAAACAAGTCAAGCTTTTTTTAGTATTATTTGACTACAGCCTAGCATTCTTTATTTGTAGGTGACTTGCACAATGTGTTCTTTGTTCAGAACATTTGGAGAAACTACATTTGGTACATTAACATTTTGATTTGTTTTCCTCTCACCCCTAGTTTGCCTTAAGACTGTCAGCATTTGGGCAGCTTTACAAAGTGCTTGGAATGGATCGCCTCACTTCCAAAGCCGCTAGAATGCTCAGTGAGAAAATCCCAGGTATGTAACAAGTGTACTCTGTTGTAGCACCACCCCCCCACCCCAGTAAATGATACTTACATCCCACATAGTAATTTACCTGACTATTTTCCACCCCTTTTTCTAACTCTAAGGCCCTGTTTCCACCTCGTATTCCGATGCATCTCGGGTGATCCAATCACTTGTGGTCAGTTGAGACACATCACTGTTTACACCTGGGCACTCAAATGCGTCTCCTGTGACCACTTGTGTTCGGATTTGGAAGGGAGGGTCTCTGTTTCATGACGACATACATCAGTCAGTGTGTTGTTTCGTGATATTAAATCACAAAGTCAGAAAAGACAAGGAACGCGTGAAAAAACGCGTTTCTCCAGATGCACAACACGTCAAGCCGCTCATAAACTGCAAAGTTTAAGCTCTTGTTTTTGCGCAGCAGTTGATTGACAGGTGAGGGGTGGTGCTTCACTGCGGCTGTGATGCATTCTGAATGGATTAGTGTTTACACCTCAAATGTAATGTGGTCACATGCTTTTTGACCACATTCGTATGTTTGCGATCCAATCACAAAACGGTTTAGAAATGTTCTTAGGGCTGACTACATGAGATCTAATCGCCACAAACGCATCTTAATACCAGGTGGATATGGGGCCTAAATACCAGGTGGAAATAGGTTAAAATGGCTTGCTTTGATCTACTGTACATTTAAGCGTACCCATTTTCCTTATGAAAACAACAACCATAGGACACGAGTATAAAAAGCAAGGAATTTCCAGTTTTCCATAATATGTCCAATGTAGCTGTGATTTGTTGTTTTTTTTTAATTGTCATGTTAAAAATTTAATGCTGTCATGCTAAGTTTTCTCGTTCCATCTAATTAAATTGCAGTGCCTGATGCCCCAGTAAAGAGACCAAGGGAAGCTTATGAAGCAGGAGATCCTGATATGAGGCCGAAGTTTCCAAAGAAAGGTATGTATCTCAAATGTAATCTTTCTTTGCATTCTAATCTGTTACCCTTGTGTTCTGTGTTCTCTAATTTGATAATTTTCTGAATAATAAAGCTGTCATACAGTTGCAAATAATTGTATGTGAACTGTTTGGATATACCTGGATTTCTGCATAAATTGGTCAAAAAATAAATAAATAAATCTGATCTTCAACTAAATCTCAACTATAGACAACCACAGTCTGCTTAAAGAACATACAATAACTGGTTGACCCTCCTTTGGCAGCAGCGACCTCCACCACACGATTCCTGTAATTGCGGATCAGACCTGCACATGGATCAGGAGGTCCATTCTCCTCTCATTGATTGGACTCCAGGATATCTGACTCTTGACTCCAGTTAGCTTTCGGAGATGTCATTAGCCTGTGGATTCACATAATTTTTCTACCCTGCACTGTGAATGTTTACACAGTGTTCAATAAAGACATGAAAATGTATCATTTGTTTTTTGTGTTTAAGCAGACTGTGTTTGTATATTATTGTGATCTTTGCTGAAGATCAGATAATATTGTGAGCCATTTATGCAGAAATCCAGGTAAAGGGGTCATATGCTTTTTCTTGTAACTGTATATGGTACATTGTGTGAATATTACGGTACACAGTGTTGTCCAATTACTCTTTTTAAAGGCATAAATTGCATGTTGTTTGTTCAGAGAATTAGAAATGTTAGATACACTATCTAAAATAAAAAAATACCTTACACGAAAGTGGCTAGTTTTAAACATAAAATGTCTGTATTCCCCCTTAAAATGGGAATTTTGGCTGTCCCACCTAAGAGGTCTTTGACCTTGAATATGTCAACTCTTGCATGCAACCCTGTTACTGTAAGAGAAAATGATTCCACACTTATTTTCTTAAATTATTGGAATACAAGGTTATCAGTACTGATATGCCAACATTATTTCAGTTACTTAATTTTCTTTGTCAACTGAGTTTAGAATTAATGTATATGTTAATTGCTAGAAAACTATGAATATGTAATCAGAATTTTAAGACTAGACCATTTAGACTAGAGCCAAGTTTGCATGTTAATGCATATATTATTTACAAAAAACAAAAAAAACATTTGTTACATTTTACATAAGTGTTTCATTCTGTTATGTGATTCTTAAAAACTGATCAGAGCTGCATCTCTTACAAAAGTCCCTCTCGGAGCACCTGTTTATCCGAGTTACAAAGACCCCCTGTATGGGTAATTTAATTGTAAATCAAACCCAGTTGGTGTGCGTAACAAAAGTAGTCATTTGCAAAGTAATTTGGAATTTAATTATCATCGAAGCTCAACAAACAATATATCAACATGAGTGAAACACTAATTTGTAGAAATGCAAAATCCAGTGGACTTTTTGCAGCCCAGCAGCATCTTCTAAGTGTGGGGAAAATTTGTTAATTTATTAATTTAGTTCAGTGTTTGTGTATCCGGTGTGTTTTGATGTAGTTTTTTTTTTTAAAAATCTTTCTACGGGTGAAAAGGACTTTTATAAAGTTGAGCACCATCAACAAATTGCCGAACCAGTTAGTAATACACTGGCATTTCATTTTTTGAAGCTAAATACATTGTGTGAACAGCCAAACAAATATTTGAATCTATTTACAGACTTTATTTAGATATTTAAAATTGAATGAATAAACTGCAAACCAAAAAAAAAAAAAAAAGAATGGTAAAAAGCAGTTAATATATTTGGTTACCTCCTGCAATAGATGATCAACTACTTGAACTGAGTTTGTGAAGGAAAAAATTTTTCAGGCCCTAGTTTGTGTACCATGATTGTGAAAAACATGTACTGTTTAAGTTTGAAAATGACTTCATGCCTACTTTGCTCATGTCTTTATAAACTCAAAAAGCAAAAAAAGAAACATCCTCTCACTTTCAACTGCTTTTATTTCAAGCAAATTTGACATGTGTAAATAAACTTAGCAAAAAAAAAAAAAACGTCCCTTTTTCAGGACACTGTTTTAAAGATAATCTTGTAAAAATCCTAATAACTTTACAGATCTTTATTGTAAAGGGTTTAAACAATATTTTCCATGCTTGTTCAATTAACCATAAACAGTGAATGAACATGCACCTGTGGAACGGTCATCAAGACACTTAACAGCTTTCAGATGGTAGGCAACCGTTGGTCACCGTTTTAAAAAGTTTGGACACTAAAGAGACCTTTCTACTGACTCTGTAAAAACACCAAAAGAAAGATGCCCAGGGTCCCTGATCATCTGTGTGAACGTGCCTTAGGCATGCTGCACGGAGGCATGAGGAATAGCAGACCACGTGTAACAACACTTGCACAGGATCGGTACATCTGAATATCACACCTGCGGGACAGGTACAGGATGGCAACAACAACAGCCCGAGTTACATCAGGAATGCATAATCCCTCCATCAGTGCTCAGACTATCTGCAATTGGCTGAGAGGCTGGACTGAGGTCTTGTAGGCCTGTTGTAAGGCAGGTCCTTACCAGACATAACCGGCAACAACGGCGCCTATGGGCACAAGCCCACCTTCGCTGGACCAGACAGGACTGGCAAAAAGCGCTCTTCACTGACGAGTCGTGGTTTTGTCTCATCAGGGGTGATGGTCAGACTTGTGTTTATCGTTGAAGGAATGAGCATTACACCGAGGCCTATACTCTGGAGTGATTTTAAGGAATCCATCATGGTCTGGGACGGTGTGTCACAGCATCATCGGACTGAACTTGTTGCCACTGCAGACAATCTCAACACTGTGCGTTAAAGGGAAGACATCCTCCTACCTCATGTGGTACCCTTCCTGCAGGCTGATCCCGACACGACCCTTCAGCATGACAATACCACCATCCATACTGCTCATTCTGTGCATAATTTCCTTCAAGACATGAATGTCAGTGTTCTGACATGGCCAGCGAAGAGCCCGGATCTCAGTCCCATCGAGCACATCTGGGACCTGTTGGTTTGGAGGGTGAGGGCTAGGGCAGTTCCCTCCAGAGATGTCTGAGAACTTGCAAGTGCCTTGGTGGAAGAGTGGGGTTACATCTCAGCAAGAACTGGCAAATCTGGTGCAGTCCATGAAGAGGAGATTCACTGCGGTACTTAATGCAGCTGGTGGCCACACTAGATACTGACCGTTACTTTTGGTTTTGACCCCCCCCACCGTTTGTTCAGAGACACATTATTCAATTTCTGTTAGTCACATGTCTGTAAAACTGTCAGTTTATGTCTTTGTTGTTGAATTTTTATGTTCATCATAATGGTTCAAATTGACAAAATTAAATATGTGTGTGATGGCTGAGTCCTCCACACTGCGGCAATAAACAAACACATTGTAAATGTTGTTGATTTGTTCAACAGGATTGCACCTCAATGGAATGCTTTAATTGACATTTTTCACAATTAATTGATTGTGGAAGCTCAAATTGAAATCTATTCAATTAGTTGTGCTTCCTAACTTAATATGTTCTTTGTACCATAATTTCCGTTTCCTCCTGCAGAAAAGAGCGAGCCAGCAAACGCCCTTATGAAGTTGAACCAGCTGCGACCTGGGACCCTCTACAAGCTGTCGTCACAGACTGGGCCTGAACATGAACCTCAATTCACCATGGCTGTCCAGGTGGACGGGATAACGTATGAGGCTACAGGCCCCTCCAAACGCAGCGCCAAGCTTCATGTAGCCCAGAAAGTGAGTCACTTGATACTGTATCAAGTTTATAGCTGTATGCAGAGGACAAAATAAAATTCTCGTATAGCCAGGTTTTGGACTAGTTGCATAAATTCTGGCATACATTGCAGCTGAAACTGGGCAAAAACAGTCCATTTAAAGAAACCGTTTGACATGTGAAAGAACCAACCAGTTAACCTTTGTTAACATGTTTAGCTATGGGTCAATCTAAAAACGGGCATTACTCTTTCAAACAAAGAGGAAAATACACATTTATTCATTGCTTAAGATACTTTGTATTCAAGATATATCTTAAAATAAATTTCCGTTAATCTTGCAACAATCGTCAAATCCAGTAATGACTACTTACCCATAGGGTTCATTGTAACTGCTTGTGCACTGTGACTGTGTAAAGACAACAGATCGGATTGTAGCTTGCAATTTTGAAAAAGTTGCCATTTATGTGTGCTATATGCATCAGACAGTCTGTGGGCGCATTGTGTACATAACATTGTAATCCCACTCCAGTATCTAAGGTATTGTACTTTTGCCTAAGGACATAGAGGCTACGTTTGTTACTGTTGAAAATGCTGAAGAGATCAGTTTTGTTTTTCTACTGATATGTATGAAATAAATAGCCTTGTGTTGGGAATTTGTGTACATTTCTTCTCTATGCCATGTCCACAACACAGATTTTGCTGGCACTGGGTGTTCCTATGTCAGAGATCAAGACTACTGATGAAAATAAGAACCAGGCTGCAGGTGTAGCTGCAGCCCCCATTGTGAAATCCACTTCAGCAGATGAAGCCACACCCACCGGATCTGAAGATGGTGCTGAGGTAAGTGCCCAACCATAATCAACCTTGAACCAGTAAAAAGCTTTGGGGTTTTATGCTTTTGTACACTTTGAAGAGTTTGGATTGGCAAGATTGGTTCCATTTTCATCATACTTCATTGCAGGGTGGGCCTATCCTTACCAAACATGGCAAAAATCCTGTCATGGAGCTCAATGAGAAGCGCCGAAGCCTGAAATATGAGCTTGTTTCTGTCAAGGGACGCTTCAACGACAAGACCTTCACTATTGAGGTCGGAAATGTTGACTAATGCTAGTACACTTCCAGGGTTTGCTATGTAGATGGCACATTTATGTTCTCAACAACCTGCTTTCAGCCTTAAAAAGGGTTTGTACTGTCACGGATAACATGGAAATATCATGTATCCATTTCATTAGCTCAATTTTTTAATTCATAATGTCTCTTTTTTTTCAGTCTCAAATAACATTTAAGCCAGGGATGTCCCGATGCCATTTTTCTTTTTCTGAAATTCCATATCAAAGGTTTTTCACTCTTATCATCAAAATGGTGTTTAAATAAATGAATTCACTAAAACATCAATCAAATGAAAATATAATAAATGTTCAACATAATATTGTTTATTTGTATCAAATGAAGTGCTTTTATACCGAAACTCACAGCTAGGGATCGGAATCATTAGGAATTTAACGATTCAGATTCCTTAACGAATTACATGAAAATGAGAAATGCAATTCTTATTGGATTTACTGTCCTTTGCAGTCTGTTGCCAAATGATAAGATCCTTTAGGATTTCAACAGAGCAGATATAACAAATCATAAATATAATACTATTTTTGTAAAAGGTGTGTTTGCAGGCTTTTTAGAGACCCAATATCCAATCCAGTAATTTATCCTGTATCTAAACAAACAAGAAATGTGATTGCATAATTCATTCATTCATTTTTATAAATTAATTTTATTACAAAGCTCGTGTATCTTTAACATATTACAATAACTTTACTGGCATCACATACTTAATGAACACGTTATTTGTTTGTGTGTTTTACGCTTTTTACCCAATAGAGGGCAGAGCTGCTTCTATAATGCTCTGCTGGAAACACTGTCCCGAGAATTTCAGTACGTTGTTCTAGCCGCATTGGTGGGGAATTTAGGCAGGGGAACCGTTAACAGAACCGAAAGTCACGAAGATCATCCGATTCCAGTATTTTATAAAGAATGTAACCGGTTTTCAACCCTACTCGCAGCACAATCCAAAATACTGGAGTAATATTTTGTCAAATAAAGTGCTGCATGACAGAGCAGCACATATGTGAGAGCATACATATAACACAATTATTATGATTTATTAGTTGCAGTTAGGGATGGCCCTGATCCTTTACATGGATCTGACGTTTTTAGACGGTTCGGGTATCGGTCCGACAATCCAAATCCGATTCTGTCTTAGTCATGTTCGTTACTGTCAAGCAGCAAAAATGACACGAAAGAACCATAAAAACACCATTAAAGTAATGCATATGACTCATTCGTTTTATTCAAAGACTCTGGAAGATGTGCGATAGCTCTGTAAATTGCAAAAGGCGGTGTTTAATAAGTAAATATATAAAATGCACATGCAGCGCCAGACCTTTAGTGAATGGCTGCTCTGTTTACACACGCCCAAGGCTATTTTTGGCCTTCACACGGCGCGAAATATTTGAGCGCTCCTCACGAACAACATCTCAGATGTAGATGCTCAATAGTTCGATTCACTTATAATATGCATTTAGAATGGTAAAAATGCACCTCCGGTGCCAACATTTGAATAAGAATTGAATTAAACTACTGTGAGCTTGCCTACAAACAGACACATACTGTGCATGACTTCCTGGAGAGTTTAGAATGCCAAAATAAAAGCCAGAGGGTTTTAAAGTTAAAGGTGCCCGAGTGAGAAATATTACTGGTGTATTTAAAATTTTAAAAGTCAATAATAGTAATTCTTATTTGTTTACATATTATACAAATTTAAGTTGAATGGGTTCCAAAAAACAAAATTGAAACAATTAGCAAAAAAAAACGAAAACTGCTTTTTACTGAACACTTGGACTGGAATTACTGTTCATTTAGCTGCTACACTATCCAGTACATCAGACTCCTCAATACTCAGAGACTGGACTGACACATGCACACACACGTGTCCTGAGTTGCACTTTAATTATTGTCACTTTATACCTGGCTGCCACCTCAATAACCGCTATGTGCCTAGAACACTATATCATAGTATGTTATGTTTACATTTGGCATTTTTAGAAACTGTCATCTTTTTGCACTACTGTGTACTGGTCGGCGCAGCACTGTCTCTCACTGTGCCTATTGTCCTGTTAATTTTTATTAATTTATTGTACTGTCCCGTACTTTTTGCACACGTTTGCATGTGCACTTTATATAGGTATGTTATTTAGTCAGTGTAGTCTCATGTGGTTCTGTGTTTGTCCTATGTTGTTTTATGTAGCACCATGGTCCTGGAGGAACGTAGTCTCGTTTCACTGTGTACTGTACTAACTGTATATGGTTGAATACAATAAAAACCACTTGACAGTAAACTAGGTAAAAAATAAAGTTTTTCTTAAGCTATTCATTTATATTGAAAGAATGTGTAGTTGGGATATTTGTGTTTATTTACATATTATAGAGTACCCCCAATAAGTTCCAAACAATAATATTAAGATATTCTAAACTGATTATGCAAAAAAAACAACACCAGAGATTTCAGATATCTGAATCGCAATGGAAGGGGAAAAAACCAAACAAAACTATACAGAAGTGATATATTTCTGTCCTACATTTTTCCCTTAATTGACCTTTTTTATTTTTTCTAAGCTTTTATTTTTATGTGTTTGTGTTGCTTTGACTAGCTTCTCAATACAGAAAATCTATGTGGCTCAAAATTATTATTAAACCGCAAAAGGCTGCTATTTAATTAAATAAATATGTAGTCCGTATGTGCCTCACACTAAAAAGTGAATTACCGCGCTCTGTGGTCATCTGCTACAAACAGAATGTGCAATGCTCATGATGGTGTTTTCTGTGTATATGCTAAGGAACTCTAAAAGGTATGAGCACTTTGTGTCTATGTCTGCATAACACCAGATTCACACATTCACAAGCATTCATATTTGAAGTGCACAGCACATGGAAACTGTTTATCTCATTAAATCACAACTTTAGCGGTTAAATAAATAATGTGATTTTAATTTGTCCGCTGAATATTTACGTAATTACATTCATACGTCAGATGTATTGGTTTATGGTATCGGTGCATTTTTATGAGCACAAGTACATGAGCAAGGTATCGGGCCTAATTGCGATATTGCTATTGGGACATCCCGGTTTAGTTCCCTATACAATAGCTCAAAACATTATTCTCATTGTTGCTGTATGTTCTCAGCTAAAATATATAATAAGATGCAATCTGATTGTTTGTTTTCCCTCTTTCAGGTAGAGGTTGATGGACAGAAATTCCAAGGCTCTGGATCGAATAAGAAATTAGCCAAAGCCAATGCAGCACTTGCAGCTTTAGAACAACTCTTTCCAGAGGGTTCTCCTGCAGACCCACTCAAGAAAAAACGATTTCCTCCCATGGTAAAGGCAATATTCAGCCTGCATCCTCTCTTAGCCTCTCCCTTTTCAATTGTTGTATCCTTGTCTACAGTCATTGAGAAAAAGAAAAAAAGATATATATATATTTGTCCCTTTAGGGTTATGGCATGGGCGGTTTGTACAATGCGGGCATCCGTGGTAGAGGTAGAGGCCGTGGTAGAGGTAGAGGATTCAACAACACTGGCTCAAAGTTTGCAGGTACCCCCTTAACATCTGACCTTGCTTGTCAGTTTCTAGAATAGTATCTGATTAAGAATGGCTTTTGATTTACTTATTTAGAGTGACACCAGAATGCTGAAGCATGCAAAAGGTTTCTACATGCACAAGCAGTGTGCTTGTATTATAAGGACAAGGCAGTATTGCAGTTGTAGAGTGACATCAGATATACATTAGAAAGTACATTTTGATGCAGTCTGAATTTTTGAAAAAGTAGTGAGCATCTGGAATTCTGTGGCACGATATTGATGGAAGGCCAGTTGACTTACACTTGTGATCCGCATCCTATTGATGAAGCAACCAGGCTTTTGTCGCATGCTTGTATATTTGAACAGTGGTTCATGGGGAGCATATTTAGCCGCAATAGGAGAAAAGTGCCTTGTGTTTCTGGACTACTCGGACTTACGGGCTCAATATGTTTAGGATTAGGGTGGGGACGGGGTTAGGGCATCTGCTGCCTGCCACGAACAACCCAGGCACCTTTGTACAATGGCCGATATTTAGCTTCATGATTGCTAGATGAATATATTTGCTTTGGCGGCACAATATTTTGCTTCTACATCCATCAAAAAATTGTCTATGCAGGAAAAACCTGAATACTGTGGTGCCGTTTCTTGGATTTTAAATTGTATCTTTATTCACCTTATGCCACAGAGACACTAGCACGCAGTCATCCTGAAATTTTTTGTCTTTGAGCTTCAGGTATATTGTTTTCTGTAGAGATATCTGTGGTGTTGATGTCAGTGTAATTAGCTGGCGAAGTGGTTACAGGTTATAGAACTGCCAGAAGTTATCTTAAGTACTTAAGTGTTCAGGGAATATCATAACAATTGGAAGCAGAGCGGGGAGATTTTAAGAGTACTTCATTCATAAATTTTCAAGATCTTATTCATGTCGTGTACTTATTGATATACCTTTTTGCTCATAAAATTCCAAGAGACAACACAGTCATTCAAAATATCTCTGTATGACACATGACCATCTATCTTCTCGTGTCATTCACCCATCGCATTATAGTTAAGGTTACCAGATTTTTTGAGTGTTAAACCGGGACGGGGGAAGGGGTGCCGCTATATTATACACACATACGTGTGAAAGTGTGTGTTTTATTTTATATTCAGTTTACAACTATTTTAATCTCATTGAAGCCTCTTTATAATGTGGGGTGACAAGTTTATTGTTAAAAGTACCAATGTTATTTCCTTTAAATGTCATGAACTTGCATGTGAAATAATGCGAGCTGTCTTTTTTTGAAATTTCACGTCAGCTACACATTTCAACAAATTATTAACAAGCTGAAACAAAAATATTAAGTAGAATTATACATACACCAATTTGTGCAGCGTGTCAGCTGTCTGAATGTGATCTACCAGGTCCAATTTACCTCCATGGGTGTCGGAAAAGAAAACATTTACAGTGACCATAAAACACCTCACTAGCATTTTCACGTAGTAAAGGGGTGCTGTAGAATCGCACCAACTCTTGATGAAAAATACTTTCTGTACTCCCACATGTAATCCGTTTTGATCGACTTTTCTCAGTAGCTTCAATACAATCCAATGACAAAACACGGAAAAAGCTAAAGAGGTGGGACTGAATAAAGAGAATTAAAGGTTTTCTGCAATCATGCAAAACCTGGATATATCAGAGATTTTTGAAAAAGCAATTTATAAAAAAAAATGTTTTTTAATTTTTTATGTAGATATCTAGTTAATTTAGTTTTTTATTCAATCTCTCCAGGGTCCACCGATAGTGCTAGAGTCGCCTCAACCTCATCTGTTACCACCTCCAACACACCTTTGAACACCCAGCAGGACCTGTCGGCAGCCTCTATCGCAAACGCAGCCACCTACCAGGCTGTCCCTCCTCCTATGACCAGCTATTACAATCAGTTCAGCCAATCCTATTCACAATTCAAGAAACCCACTAATGTGGGCCAAAATCAGAACCTGAACAAAAACTCCAGTCAAGCTCCTCTTGTAGGACCAGACTATGGCTATGGATATCAAGGTGCTGGCATGGGTATGGGGCCACCTGGTGTAACAGGACCTCCTGGTGTGGGACCAACTGATTTCAATTATGCTGGTGAGTGTCAATTGAATGACTGGCCGCACAGGAATACGTTTGTTATGCTGACATGCAGTGTAATTGATTGTCAATGTTTTCTTTATACTCCTTTCTTTAAACAGCATACAGTGGACCACCTGGTACAGCAACTTTTGGACCACCTGGTACCACACCCCAGAGTTATGGCTTTACCCAGAGTGCCTACCCCAACCTGGGTGGCTACAGCAGTGGAGCCAGTAACACAGAGTACTCCTACAGATAAACATACCATGTTTGGTCTCCCATATAGGGGATGTACAGATGCTTATTCAAACAATTAGAAAATAATTTCTGTAATTCTGCATTCACTCTCTAAAGCTTTTGAGATTTTATACTGTGTTTGTTTTTGACATTTGAACTGAGCCTCATCTCAACAGAGTTAGCGTGGTTTTGATTCACCGTTAGTTTCAGGAAATAAAACATCAGGATGGTGGATGTTGCTTTCTGTCTGTTCCTAAATGGTTTGTGTGAGTCAAGTGGAAGTTTTTAATGTTGATGCATAATTCTTTCTTCCCCCACCCCCAAGATATATTTATGACCATCCTCGTTTTTTTCCACTCATCATATTTTAGCAGAATAGTTTTTTTTTGTTTTTTTTTACTGAATGTGGACATTAGATTGAATACAAAGTGTGTTGTTTACTGAACTGAAACCACTTAACTATTACTTAATTTTGAGTTTTAAGAGGTTTGCGTTACTTGATGTTTAATCTCAGTATGGTCATTTATGTACAATGTAGCTATTCACTGTTCAATAGGCAAAGTACAGATCGTTTATGTTTCTGGATCAGGTGGATGTTGTATGTCATAATGCTGACCAGTGCAGAAATAAACTTTTCTTTTTAGTTGTTGTTTCGTTGAGTCATTGCCAAAACTGAAAAAACCTCATACCCAGCAAACAGTGACTACTTTTATATGGACACCAGAGAGTGGGTTATTGCGAGAAAGCAGCGTTCCTTTTTACGTGCATTGTTCAATTGGCATACTCTTTACTCCCGTATACATGCGGCTCAGTCAGCAAGCAGCTTTCTCCAGAGCAACGTAACTTCCCCGCAATGCTTGTGTTAATATCAAACATGTAAGACTTCATTATTTTGTTCTCTGTGGCCAGATATTCCAGAGTTTTTGCCTTGTTTGTTTCCTTACATTTCTATCGCGACCTGCAGTGGAATTGCGATGCAATAGTGGGGTTTCCCTTTATGTAAAACTCTGGGATTCTTCATTGTACAAGCACATAAATGCAAACGCAAGGGACCGTCGATATTTTAGAGATTTTTATAAATGGGTATGGTTTATAGTGTGTGCTTTTCCTACTGTACTCTCAGACATTTTTTGTTGACTTGTTGTTGGGCTCCATCCTATGACGTTTGTTATCTGGTCTGTTCCACGCACATACGCACTCTTGAAAAACCTATGTGTGCTAAACCACTTTCTCTTATTAATCCCTTAAATGGCGCAAGGAAATTGGTGTTCTCATTTACATGAGGTTTCAGAACACCACAGAAACCTTGGAATAGCCCGCTTAAGTGCATGTAAACGTGGTCACTGAATGTCCTCCTAACATTAGCAAATGGGGAGGGGGGATTTAGAAGGAAACTGCTGCAGGCTGAGCTCAAAATAGGAGCGGGAGCTCTTAACCCCTAACTCTTTCCCTAAACATATGGAAATTTTGCCTCTTGGAGCTGTCCCAACATCCTTCTGGAGTTACCCCGTCGTCTTTTAAAGATTTCACCCTGTTTGGAGATCTCTGGGCTGTAGCTAAATCTGCTTGGGTGGATTGCAGCAATTCCTAACATTCTAGGAACATTTTTTTTTTTTTTTTAACAACCAAAGTATAATGTTCTCAGAACGATGCTGGGAGGGTTTTGTGTGAACATCTAATGTATATAGATTGTTCTCATAGTTATAGTTAAAATAATATCTTATTTTGTTGTGCTTCAGGGAGTGCGTTTACCGGCACACTGATTTTGCTTAAAGTAATGTAACGGTTTCGATACAAGTTAAGGTCAAACAGCAGCAGTTAAAAAAAAAAATTATGACTGTCCTTTTCTTTAAAAAAAAAAAAAAAAAAAAAAAAAAAAAAAAGCAAAAATCTGTTACAGTGAGGCACTTACAATTGCCTGTGAATGGGACCAATTTTTTGATGGTTTTAGGGCAGAAATGTGAACCTTATAATTCTATAAAGCACCTACATTAATTGTTCTGTTAATGCTTGTGTATTTGATCTGTAAAGATGTGTTTTTTTTTTTATGGTCGTTTTAGGGTTTGTTTGTTTCACGGGTTTAAAATTTGGTTTGGCCCCATTCACTTCCAGAAAAATGCCTTAGGCCTACTGTAACCCAGATTTGTGCTTTTTTTTTTTTTTTTTTTTTTTTTACTGGGGATAATGTTATGTCTTGCGCTGCATCTGGCGAGTGGTCAGTGGACGACGTTGCTGCCCCTTCCTCCATCAAGGGTGAGGAGCGTGTATGCCATTGAAAAGGAGATGCTTCGCATTCTTACAAGGACGATTGAGGAGTTGTTTGAGTAATCTCCAGAGAATCCTGAAAAAAAAAAATCTCCCTTTGATGAATGGTTCTTGCAGTCCCGATGCTGTCAAGTGACCACATTGCGCGAATTTTCCCCACTCGTCCCGGAAGTTCGTAACGAACTGACAAAATCCTGAAGGACAATAGATCTAAAGGACCAATTGCACCGCGTTACATGTGGCTTTTTAGATTTGTGTTTGAGGGAACTGCGTGTCAATTTTAAAGTCCTTCATTTCGGTCTTTCTATGGCTCCCCACACGTTCACAATGTCTTGATGCGGCGCTCGCCCCTTTGAAAATGAACAGTGTGCGTGTTTTGAATAAACTCAGCAATTGGTTATTACTAGCCAATCAGAGGCACTACTGAATGAGCACAGAGACTTGCTGCTTTGCCATATGGAAAATCTGGTCTTAAGTCATCTGGGCAAAAGCACACTTTTTGCCTGCCAGTAAATCTCCTTTTTAGGAAATCATGCGTGCGCATCTCCATGAACGAGTGCATACAGACCATTCTTCAATGTCTGTTTCAGTTCAATCTGAAAAAACATTACCACTGAAGTCATTTCATTTTCATGTGCATTGCAGTGACTTGCCACTGTCTGGCTGCTCTAGTACCATGGACAGTGCCACCCTTCTACCGACAGGGTGTTATGCTGGGTCAAGTTTTCAGAAGAAAAGGGCTGACCACAAATCCATCTAACACAGTTTGGGGTGCGGTGTGCTATGTACATCCAAATTTCGAGACCTGGACATGTGTGAAACGACTGTGATATGTCAACCACCTAGAGCTATTGGCTGTCTTTCTAGCTTTGAGAGCTTTTCATTACGATATTAACCACGTTCTGATTCGTACGGACAGCACAACAGTAGCGGTGTATCTATGTCGCTATGACTCGCTGGCCCACATATGGCAAGTATGTGTTTCCCTGGTGCACCTCCATTCTATCATCAGCAAAGTCTGATTGCACACGGAAACAGTTCTGTTAATTGTGCCGAAATGGGCCAATCAGTCCTTGTTTCAGGAGATACTGGATGGGACTTCATGGGAAATACAGCTGAAGAAAGATCTCTCTCAAACACCAGGCACTGTTTAGAATCCTCATTCAGAACTGCAAAGCCTACACATGGCCTTTGAAAGGAGCACAGCGGATGAGCCAGAATTTGCTCGGTTGGTAATCAACACCATATTAAAAGCTAGGGTGCCGTCCAAGAGACGCCTATACGCACTGAATTGGTGTTTTTCACATGGCAAAGTCCCAGTGCCCCATACCTGAAATTCATGCATTGCTGAAGAGCGATCGCAGGGCTCAAAGTTTATGTGCCAATTTAAATCTGCGTATCACGCACCTGAAACGGGCACCTCTACAGGAAAACATGATTTAATCATAATTCCTTGGGGGGGGGGGGGCAGCTACGTAAATCCCCCTCGCACGGCCACAGCTCCGACTGTGGACCCAACTTGATTCTAAAAGTGCTCGCTGTTCCTCTCTTGGAGGCTCTGGACTATGCTGAATTGCATGCGCTTACTCTTAAGCCCGGATCACTGCTGGCTTTGGCCTCAGTAATTCGGGTTAGTGATTTGCAAGCATTTTCAGTTGACAATTCATGTCAGGAGTTTGGTCCGGGTCCTTCAAAACCATTGTCTAACACAGACAAGCTATGTGCCTAAGGTTATAACCACACCCTTCAGAGCACATGCTTGAAGTTCACCTTCAAGGCTTTTTCCCTCCATTTAATTTGAATGAGGAACGGTCCTTGCATTTGTTATGCCCTGTGTGAGGGCTACACATGTCTGTTCACATATTGGGTGCGCACACCAGTTCAAACTCTCTGACCAACTCTTTGTGTGCTATGGAGGACACACAAAAGAAATGTCGATCTCCAAGCAAAGACTTTCTCACCGAATTGTTGATAGGTCACACAGGCTTACAAGTCGCAGGGTGCAAATTGCCCAATTGGTGTTAAAGTACACTCAACTAGAGGCGTGGCCTCTTCATGGGCATGGATGAACAGTGTGTCCTTACAAGACATATGTTTTGCAGCAGGATGGTCTTAAAACATTTGCAATGTTTCACAACCTAGACGTAACATCTCTCTCAAATCAAGTCCTCTCTCTCTAGAGCGCTTGCTATTTTATTGTTCAAATATATACTTACGCCTCTCTGTAAGTACTGGCTCCCTGTCCCTGTGGATAAGATTGTTGCATTTCATCCTCTAGTGACTATCATGTTTAATGTTTGAGTTGCTTGTTACGGATCATTTTCGTTACGAGGGAGAAGATATATGCGATCGTGACGTCAGAGCATTCACCTGCCCCGATGTGCAGCACAACAATCGGCAAAGGAAGTGGGACAACTGTCCACAAATTTGAACTCAAGTAGGAAAAATATCTACTTGTTTAGGGTGACAATACATCCTTAGGGCCGAAAGGGAATGTAAAAAAATTCAGACCAGAATTTCTAAATCGTCTTAAATGCCTGGGATTTGCTTGTTTTTACATTGAAGTGCTCTCTGTAGTCAGTGTAATTCATTGCCATCCAGTCGAACCCTTATCAGTTTAATTTTAACCAGCTTTGCTTGTCTCCCTCAATCTCAGAGCCTGCTGTGCATGTGATAGAGGGAGAGAGAGCGTGCATGCTCTTATTTAAGTGACCGAGAGAAGGCACCTTTTGACGAAAAAATAAAAGAAGTAAATCTGAACAAGCACTTTGATTTATCACAATAAATAAGTCTGAAAATGTTTGTTTGTATCTTCAGTTTCAGTGAACTTTTTTACATTCAGCTGATCTGTTCGCTGAATGTTAGAGATGGATACTGTTTGATATACAGTAGATATACTTGCTCAGGCTTTAAATTAATTAATTACATGTGTAGGACATCGGCGTTGTAGTGATGTACGTGCAGATTTCACATATAAAATCGGTGACTGAATAACTAATGTTTAATTGCTGAAATTAGATGGTTTCCTATTAGGTCAATAGGGACATTGGAAGGTGTGAGCATAGCAATATGGTAGTGCGGTGGCTTCACTGATATGACGTCATGAACAATCCAGTTCTATATACATCAGTGGTGTAAGGGTATAAACGGTGAAAGAAGAAACCTGTCAACACAGACAGATTTTTGCAGATTACTCCGATTTCGGGTTGCACGTAAACACATTTACGGGCATTCTTACTGGTTTATCCAATGTACAAGAGTGTTGTGCGCATGCCTCTTCGTGGTTTGACGTCAAAAACGGATAATAATTAGATTTCGAATCTCAAACGGGATTTTTGGGAGTCATCTTCGTATGTAAATATTGCATACTAATTGACCTGCTGTTTCATATGTCACTTTTTCCCCACAGCTGCCATATTTGTGACCATTTGTGAATGGAAAAACACCTTTAAAATATCAATAAAACCTCAAAAAGTGCTGTTGATCCATCTCCCAAGTCCAAGTCCCAGGAAAGGTGTATACTGGTCTGAGGTCACCACAACTATTGGCAATTTTTACTTTAACAGTTATTTAAATATATTTATTCACAATTCATCTCCGTACACCGGCAAGTCTGATGTGTGACATGCAAGTACACTTCAACCCAATAGCAGTATTAACTTGTTGTGGTATGGCATCATACATTTTTTTGCATCTGGCACATGCCGTTGGAATTTGTGACACATCCAGTGGCGTATCCCATTGTGAGTTATTTTGTGGCACTGACACATGCCGCTTACGTTTTTTTGATACCATTGATGATCCATTTTGGAATGCGTTCATCTGCAGCACATACACAAAACTTCACTGTTCTGTAAAAATAGTTATGAAAATGAAAAGTGGCTTGTTTGAAGTTGTTTCTGTCGGTGGACAGACAGCATTGTGCCACTAACAACCGGCCATGCCATAAAGTTCAGCGGCATGTGCAAATGTGTTGTATATCTGTTCTTTCAGTTTCTAGCCCAATAGTGTATGAAAGTTTTATTAGTGCTTCTTTAAAGCTCAACTAGTGACTAGTCGAGAGAGTTTACTGTAAATAGATTTTGGTCAGTGCAGCATTCTTTGCATGCATTTATGTTTGTCTGGTTAAAATCAATTAAACCTTACTATGCCAAAGCATTCTGTTTAAAACCTTAAGGTGCTAAAGGTTCAGTAGCATTGACACTTGATGTTATATCTTGTGGAATCTACAGTGGCACATGCCACAAGACATAGCAGCATGTGCCAATGGCAAAAAAAAAAGTGTCTGGTAGTGACTGACACATGCCATTGTATTTTGAGATACTTGGGTGACACTTGTGGAGTCGGCAGATTAGACAGGCTGTTTCATTAGGGAAAAAAGGTAAGTGGCTTGTTTGATGTGAGTGAGTGATTCTCCTAGAGGTACAGTACATTCTAATGGCTTGTGGAATTAATGTCTGAAATCAAACATACTTCTGTACTGTATGACTCTACAAACTGAAAGAACAAACGGCTCCATTATCTGTATAACTAATAACTTAATGGCTTCAACCTGAAAGAATGAAACTTAATTCACTTTAAAACATTCACAGTCTCTTTAACTGCTTTTGTAAGTGTATAAATAAGGTTATGTATGTGAAAGGTTCTAGTTTGTAAATATGAATGCAATGAAGTTGCAACATACAAATGAGGTTCATTTCTTTTGAGGTATGTTTGTTTTTTTTACATATATTTTATCTATGAGGACAAGCCGTGTGATCTATGAGACCCGGATAGTGGCCTTCCTCACACCACCAGCTGTGATGTCAAGATTCAAAACTTCTAGAAGCAGGTTTTTCCAATGTCGTTCCAAAATATGAGGGATGCTGTTATGTGCATTGGATGTATTTTTTTAAATGAGTTGAACCATTTTTAATTTATCTGTACTTTCTAGGGTACCACTGAGAGACCTCTGCTGACGTGGACATGATGGCATTTTATTTTCCTCTTGTAGAGAACACTATTTGATGTTGTGTTCTTGGTTAGGGAGAGGTGAAAGGTACACTTCTGTATTTGGAAAGGCACTAACGTCTCCCTGCAACAATGCATACCTTGTATGTGCATTGCATGTTTTTACAACAGTATACTGTACATAAAATTGTGTATTTAAGCACTCATTCTCTCTTAAGTATTTGAAAAGGGCTCACATTTAATATCTATGTGTGTGTGAATGGGTAAATTTACAGATAACATCTCCGTATGTGAACACATTCTCTCTTTGTGTGATCTGATGAAGACAGATAAACGCATATGTCCCAAACTTCATCTCCCACTTTCTTTTTTCCTTGACCTCAACCTCGACTCCCAGAAAACTGGTACTGCATTCTTATTGACACTATTTACACGCCATGGCACCCAAACTCTATTACCAGTGTCACACTATTTTACATATACATTTCTTGTGCCTATTTCTTTTCATGTCTGCTGGATAGGTTAGATATAGTAATGGAAGTACTGCTGGCTAAATGCGTCTCAATGTATGAATGATTACAAGCTAATTTAAAATACAGATAAATCAAATATTATTAATGTATGGTTAAATATTGGTGGCTTTAAATATAATTTATGCAAACAATTTGAGGAATGATGGATTATATATATATATATATATATATATATATATATATATATATATATGTATATATATATATGTATATATATATATATATACTTTTCTTTTTCTGCAATTTTTTACAATGTGAGAGGAATGGAAATATACATTAAAAGTATACATTCATTAATTTGCTTCTGGAATAGACAGTGTTAACAAATGGATATTAATATTTTTGTTATTCTGTATTCACATTAAGATGGACAGTCTTTTGGTTTTAGATGGCATCTCTAGATGTTTACACATAATTGTGTGGTGCCAGTTCATTGAAGTCCAGGACACTTGTGGTTTCAACTGTAGGTGCCTTTCATTTGTAATTCCAGACAAATGATAAAAGGTGCCACTGTATAATCTTGTCATATTCCACATTGCTAGTCTGCAAGTGATCTAAGACAAACCTGATTGTAAATTCTTGGTGGCAATTGTCCTTTTTCTCTCTTTATATTTTACAGTTGTAGCCACCACTACACGGACATCACATCACACATTGGTGATGACAACGCCATCTCTTAACCACACAAATATAATGAAAGTTTAAGCAGGTTAAATAGTTAGGCTGTCAGAGCACAGTGACCATTTACAAAATATAATGCTTATGTTGTTTAAGCAAAGTAATAAAAGACCAACATGTGTTATTAAATGACAATGGCTTTATTACAAGAAAACAAAATGCATTTCATGCTTAATGCATATTACAGCGGAACACGAGACAGACCTAAACTACAGTGTAAAAATCTTTTTTGCTTATCTATTTAATTTAGGTGCGGGTAGCCTCTAATGTCTGGAAGCAACGTGTTTATACAGTATGTCAGTGCAAGAGCACTACCATTGATTAAACTGGTGCATATTGTTGATAGCATCTACAATATACCTTAAAATACAGTTGCATGTGTCAGACGACCAGAAATGCCCCAAAATTCAGTGGATGTGCCAGAATCCAGCAGCATGTGCCACAACTTCTAGCAGCACATTCCACTCACAAATGGGTGCCACAACTTCCAGAGGCACCAAAACATAATATGCCATGGCACAAAATGTTAATACCCCTTCTACATCTAATGGTACATCACTGTGAAAATCTCTCATTCAAAAGTTACACATGTTTGTGTTGTTATCTGTTCTGATTTGGTCCAAATATTACAAAATGTCTCTAATGATCCCATCTGTAGGAATATAAGAGCTGATTTAAACTCATGAAGAATACACCAAAAGCAACTGAGGCATATTATTGTATAGGAATACATTTACATTGTAGACCTGTGGTGTGAATGAAGTCAATAACACTGCTGTCTTTGAAGCCTGATTTGTCTGAATATCCTTAATTCCAGATTGACCTTTGACTTCATCTAAGAATGATGATTAGCAGAGAAACATCTAATCAGTGAAATGGTCAGTTTAATCTTGAACTGTTTATCATTTGGTTTCCAACTCATTATATTCACAGTTGATCAAAGTTTTATTAGTACTTCACATACTGCACCAACATTCCATTCCATTCTTTAGTGAATCAAACAGATTTTAGAGTAGTTGATAGACAAATGAAGAGAACATCACTGAGGTGGAAAGGTTGTAGTCTTACTGGGAGTGTTTTAAACAAATGCATTTGTCACATGTGACTGGGGTCACTGAGTCAGTGGGAACATGCTTTGGGAGCATGGCTAGTCACACACATACATACACACACACACACACTCATTCTTACTCCAACAAAGGGACCTTATATATAGTGGGTAAGTGGTATCGGAGCAGGCAGTAGGGTGATAACACTGACAAGGATACTTCAAGGACTGAGCCACTCATTGTGAGTCTTCTTCCTTAACTCTATAATCAATAGGTCACAGTTTATAGTCACAGGGCTAAATAACAATGTTTCTACTCTCTCTTTCCCTGTTTCTGTTATATCCAAGGGACTTTCAGTGTATTTTCCATTCAAATCTGTTTGAATTATACCATTGATGTATTACTTAAAATATAAAGATATTTCGTTATTTCACTATAATTAGAGAAATTATGCCTGCTTGTGTCTAAACAGTCCAGAACAGGCAGATTTGTGTTCTGTAGTCATGATGTTGTGACTCCAGTCAGCAATACTCAAATGTAGATGCATTTTATTTAAAAGACTGATGTAAGAGAAAGGGCATTCTTTTGACTTTTCTTTCCTCAACTATCCTGTTCTGAAATCAGCAAAAACATCCAGATCCAAAATAATATTTCTCTTCTGTTTTGTACCATCCCATTGGTCAGTTTGAAGATGTACCCTTGCAAAAGGGTATGAGGTGTAAAGAGAGAACTATCATAGAGCATAAAGCTGCTGGTGTAGGTGTTTTTGGTCAATGCATTGGAAATCAATGGGCAGTTTTGTTTTGTTCAACTTCAGTTCTTCTTGTTTTTCCTTGTGTTTTGAGTTAGAAAGGGGGTGATTTACCTCCAGTATGGTGTAACTTATAATTGCTGGGTTTTTTTTATCTGTTCTTCTTTACAGATGGCGTCACCACTATTTTTTGTGTTTTTAACTGCTCTCCCTGTGGTCCTCTGCTACCAATCCTCTTTCATTGACCTGGAAGCTAAAGGAAGTAAGTAGTTTGTACATTGTAATGCTATCAAATCTTAATCTTTGGGTGGATGTAATATCTTATTTTCCAGTGGACCAATGTTTTTAATATCTTGCATTAACGATGCTCCTTGGGGAGTCCAGGGAGCTCTGAGTAAAGCTGCTGATTACCTCTCCTGGAGTTGCAACTTTGAATCCAGGGTGTGCTGAGTGAGTTCAGCCAGGTCTCCAAAGAAACCAAATTGGCTCGTCTGCTAGGGAGGGTAGAGTCACATAGGGCAACCTCCTTATGGTCTCCATAATGTGGTTCTCTCTCTCAGTTGGGGCGCTGTGGAGAATAGTGATTCCTCCACACGTGCTATGTCTCCGGCAATGCGCTCCAGTCACGTGATAAGATTTGTGGATTCACTGACTGTCTTGCACACTGAGGCAGCTGAGATTTGTCCACCACCCGGATTGGGGCGAGTCACTATGCCACCATGAGGATTTTGAGTCTATTGGGCATTCCAAATTGGGGAGAAAATAATTTTTAAAAAAATAACCATGTGCTTTTTTTTTTTTAAATCACAGGTAACAAGTCCTCTATCAGATTCCTGGTTATGGGGGACTGGGGTGGTCTGCCATATCCCCCTTATATAACCCCTATAGAAAAGGCCACTGCACGCATGATGGCTAAAACTGCTTCGTATATGGGGGCTGACTTCCTTCTAGCTCTTGGTGACAACTTCTACTACAAAGGTGTCCGTGACGTCAATGACCCGAGATTCCAGGTTTGGCTTCAGCGCTTAAGTGTTGTAAATGCAGAACTTTTTTTTTTTGCTGTTTGCTCCTTTGAAATTTAACCAACTGGTCTAGCACTATATCCTCTTCTGATTCTATGAAGATGTATCATGGACTTTTTTTTTTTTTTTTTTTTTAAACCCCTGTAGAGCTGCATTCAAAACTAGCTTTATCCTCTGGGGAAAATGTATGACAGGTGACCTTTTTTGCTAAATATTACTTCAGTCCTTACATATAGTTTTCAGTTCTAAGGTGCTTTGTCCTCTTGTGACAAGTTGCGTTTTTAAAACCGATAAGGGATTTTTAAGGTTGATGCTTGATCTGGTTTTAAATTGACCCATCCTAACCGAAGTATCAAAAGGCAAATGTGAGCTGAACATACTTGTGTTCTTCAGGACTTGGATGCTAGTGCAACACTCAGTTGAGCTACTGTGTAACTTGACCCCATGTGGACTAATTCCTAAATGTTGTTGATTTGCATAATGTGAAGTGTTTGTTTCGATCTCTTAGGAGCGCATTGTGAGAAATTTGACCAAACATTTATGAATTCCCCTTTTTATTCATGATTTGTAGTTTTTAGGTGTTTTATTGCCTCTAATTTTTAAACCTAGGAAAGTGCTGTGCCACATACTAAACGACTATACACAAGTCATGGGGGGGTGTGTGGGTTTTTTTTTCTTGCCCACCTAATCTAGACCCTTATCTGTCTCTCCCCCCCTTGTTCTCAAAGGTCACGTTTGAAAACGTCTATACTCAAGATTCTCTCAACATTCCATGGTATGTCATTGCTGGCAATCATGACCATGCAGGAAATGTCCTTGCTCAAATTGAGTATAGCAAAAAATCTAAGAGATGGTAAGTCCAATCAAGTCTGGTTTTCAGGCCATTTTGCTACTTGACTTTTGGGTGGGGGGGAAGCTACTCCATGTGTTGACTTGCCTGAATGTTCTTGCTTGCTTTTTGCTCCATCTCACAGGAATTTCCCCTACTACTTCTATGAGATGAATTTCCGCATCCCTCGAACGGACAGCACGCTGACCATTATCATGCTCGACACAGTGTTGCTGTGTGGAAACTCCGATGATTTCCTCGATGAACAGCCCCGGGCTCCCCGAAGTGGTGTTCTGGCCAACCGACAGCTGCTCTGGCTTCAGGAGCGATTGGCAAAGTCTAAGGCCGACTATCTTCTGGTGGCTGGCCATTATCCTGTGTGGTCCATATCGGAGCATGGCCCAACTGACTGCCTGGTGAAGAGATTGAGACCGTTGCTGAAGAAGTATAAGGCCACTGCATACCTGTGTGGCCATGACCACAATCTGCAGGTAGACCTTTTGCCACTCATGAAATAAAGTTCATTTTATGGTAATTAGTTTAAGACCTTTTTATGAGGGTGTTTTTTCTTTTGTGTTCCTTGCAGTACTTGAAGGAATCTGACATCGGTTATGTGGTTAGTGGAGCTGGTAACTTCATGGATCCTGATGTGCGGCACCGCAATCGTGTTCCTCATGGCTACCTTAAGTTCTTCAATGGTGATGCTGCCACACTGGGTGGCTTTGCTCATGTGGAGGTCAACAAGAAGCAGCTGACCGTTACCTTCATACAGGCCAGGGGAACCTCTCTTTATCAGGCTGTTCTTAAAAAGCGTGATCTTTCCAGAGGGTGAAGGGAGTTTGAAGTGATAACCTCAAAGTTTTAATATGACTTTGGGCGGTTACCAAGGTCTTCGCTTAATCCTGTGAGTTCGACGTGTGCCAGACTTGGAAAAGGGTTATTATTGTAATCTTTAAGTATTTATAAATGAGATTTTTAATTAGACTTTAACAAATAAATGATTTGGTGGTTTTGGAGGTGTTTTTTAAAGTATTATTAAATTACTCTTAAACTACTTGCATGGTTTATTTTTCTTGTCCACTTATCAGAGTAGGTGTAATTGGGATCTAATGTGCACACTTTTAAACCGCTATTAAGAGGCTTTTTTTTATTATTTAAAAACCCACATGAATGGTGTTGAGCCTGGCCAATACCTGGATGGGAAAACTATGGTTTCTGCTAAACCTGCAGTCTGTGTGGGTCCTAATGCACCAGTATGGTGATGCAGAAACTACTGTAAATCACCGTCTTTCAGATGAGATGTTAAACCGAGGTCCTGACTCTGTGGTCATTTAATATCTCCAGGGCCCTTCTCATAAAGAGTAGGGGTGTAACCCTGGTGTTCTTATCTAGACTTAGATACTTGATTCTAGTTAATTCTATATTTTTACATTGCACTCATTTATTTGGATTCCTGTTAGTAGAGTCTACGCACCGGCCAGGTTATACATGATCAAATCGGCTAATTTTGAATCATTATCCAGAAGTAATTGACTATTAATAATCAGACAAGTTGATTCCCTGTATACTTTTATCTGAATAATAGTTTTTAGTCCCCCTAGATCTACATAAACTTAAAATAACACTACTCTCAGCCTGAAAGAGTGACTGAATAGGCAGACCAACACTACTGTATACAGATATAATTTTAGTTTCCTGTGTACCCTTGGCCAGAATAATGTTAACAGTAATCAAGAGGTAAAGACTAGCATTATTTAGGCGAGTCAACCAACATTTTGTTCAAAATAATGATTATATTTAGTCCATACAGTCTATGTACACTTAGTTAATGCCAAATAGTTACCCAGAAAGCTAAGGTATCAGAAGACATGCCCAATGCTCTATCAAGGCCGAGCTGTTCGTTTGTGCTAACACTGATCACAGATTTGTTTCAAGAATTTCAGAATAGAATCCGGTTTAACCATTTATTAGTCTTCGTCTAAACATGAATTAACCTTACAAAACATCTAATGCTCAAAGATGAATCTTAAGAGCAACAGATGCATGTCTGACTTCAGCAAAGTACAGTACATACTTTGAAACTACAGCGGTTTCTGGCTACAGAAAATTCGAATGAACAATGTGTTCAATTTCCTTAACTACCCAGACCACAACCAAATGGAATGACTTGGGGTCACACCAGGGGCGTAGCAGTGATTTTAAAAGTGGGGGGACACAGCTGTCAATAGGTGGCTCACACAGACCCAACACTTACAGAGCAGAATTATATATTACAGTATATATTAATCAAGTATGACAAGAATTATATTAATGTATAAGTATTATATACGTGTATGTAACAGATGTTCATGTTCAGATCAAAAGGAGGAAGTGGGAGACGGCGATTCCAACACAGGAATATCTTTTAATCAACTCAAAAACTAATTCGCTTTACAGCACAACGGTACAGCTTCACATGCACACATCTCAAGGCTCTACAATATAAAAGATTAACGGCCAAAATACATTGGTCTAAATCACTGCAGTTTTACCAATTTGGCATCGCACCTGCCCGTGACCCAAGTGGACCCCAGATACCGTCCAATTGCGCACTTTTTTTGGGTTTGCTGTGCGCACCGCTCGTCGCAGCAACCTCAGAACCGCCCTCAGATGCTGCATATGCCGTTGCTCCTCCCTCTCTGCAACAACTGTCGTCAAGGACACGGGAACCACCTCTCTCCTTGGTTTTAGTAGGTTGAGGTGGTAAGTTTGATGAGCCCCACCTCTATCCATATGCACTACCTCATAATCAAGTTTCCCAACTCACCGTGTGACCTCAAAGGGCCCTTGCCACTTTGCAAGTAATTTAGAGCTTGATGTGGGTAGAAACACAAGGAATTTATCTCCCTGTGCAAACTCCCGTAGTCGAGCTACCCTGTCATACAGCCAAGACTGACGTTCTTGCGCCTGTAGCAAATTCTCATGTGATAGACGCCCCAGTGTGTGGAGTTTTGCTCTCGGGTCAAGAATGTACTGAATTTCATTTTTGCTTTGTGAAGGTCCATCCTCCCAATTTTCCTTCATGCCATCTAACACACCACAGGGCTTATGCCCATATAACAATTAAAATGTGGAAAACCCTTTGGCTTGCAGGACCTCTTGCACTGCAAATAACAGAGGTTCAATAGAAACAGGCCATGAGACAACTTAGTGTATTTTCCCTGTCCCAAGTGACCTGCCATCGGACTATTATGAGCCGCCTGGAACAACATTCCTGACAGCTCCAAGGCACCAACAACTGGGTGGTACCTCCTTTTGACTGAGTGTCCTGCCTCACTCGATACAACAAATCATTTATAATTTAAAAATATGGATATGTGAGTGCAGTGCACGGCTGAAGGTGTTGCCCATCAATCACTTGGTGAAACGCGTGCTTAAGAGTCTTGTCTCGTGTCTGAACCAGAGTTAAATGCCCAGTGGGAATTCCCCTAAGGGCTGGGGAGGCCGAGGCTTCAACCTCTCTTACATCATCCTGACGCGGAGCTGACGTATACGACCCCAGCCCTTTAACTATTTTGGAAAGCTGGCCAATTTGTACCCAAAAATAGTGGAAGGGTGAGGCGGGAAATAACCACAGCCTCAATGTTATGTTTTTGACTCTGACATAGAATAGTGACGGTCACTCCAGGATAATCGTAAATATCCACATGCAGAAACTTCACCTTCACCTGATTATTTGCATCCAATACACCATTTTTAACCAAGCATTGATGAATGGAGGTTTGGTTACAACCTGAACCTTGGCACTGGACCCACTCTGCAGTTCTTTTTGGTAGTTATGAGACAAAATGTTCCAGTACCATGAGCTCGATGACATCCCCGAAGTCACTGGGCTCCTCAGCCAGCCCCCACCACCAGCAGGCATCGCGGAGCTGTTGAGCGAAGGCAAACGGGTGGCCGACTTCGTTGAGTGTCAGGGATCAGAACCACTGCTGATGCTCTTCGGGACTGTGGCCGACCTGCTGCAGGATGGCTTTCTTCAGCTCAGGATACCTCAGAAATTTGTCGACCAGGATTCCAGAGCTTGGGCCGTGTGCTTGAAGAGCTCCGGAAAGGCCTCGGGGTCATCTTGCGCCCCCATATTCACCAGTGACACATAGGGGTTCGCTGCTGCCGGGGTCGCAGCATATATAATGAACTCAAAACTTGTTTGTTTTACAGCGCAACTGTACAGCTTCACACGCACACAAACAGGGCCGGACTGGCCGTCTTTTATCCCCGCCGTCTCTCACTGTGAACATGGAAACAGTAATTAGTCACAATTCATTTCAGGTGGATGTCCTTACCACTTTCTCTCTCCCCAGATGGGACCTCGATCACACCCTCACCTCCACAGTGTAGTATTTGTAGTATTTTAAAGATTCAAGCATTGCAAATTAAGTGCAAGGTTTTGCTAAATTAGCTGCAAAAATAAAGGGCATCTTATGGAGCACTTGCTTCTGTTTCAGACATGGCAATTAAAGACTGAACACAAGCTGAGCCTATCCCAGCTAACATTGGGCAAAAGGCGGGGTACACCCTGGACAGGTCGCCAGTCCATCGCAGGGCCACACATAGACAAACAACCACTCACGGCAATTTTTTGGAGACATCAATTAACCTAGCCTGCATCTCTGGGGAGGAAGCTGGAGCACCCAGAGAGAACCCACGCAGAGAACATGCAAACTCCACACAGAAAGGCCAGGGCAACCGGGGTTTGAACCCACAACCTTCTTGCTGTGAGGCGACAGTGCTAACCGCTGCACCACCGTGCCGCCCATCAGTTCAATTATATGAAACGTGACTAGCCATACATATAATTAGGCATTTGTTACCTATAAGATTTATGTGTGTTTTAAGGTAATTTTGAGCTGAGATGGACAGGAGGGGAGAACAGATGTAAAAGACAACAATGGGGCAATTCTTGCTCAGTTGGGTGTGAGGTGGTATCTTTGCGAGAATGTTTCTATGCTGATTTTCTCAGAGATCATACATTTGCTCTTTGCCTCAGTGGGGAGTTCTGTACTTTGAATGCAAATACCTTGGCACCCTGCCTTACAGTTACAATGCCCTATTTTTAATATTTACCAAATTAATCTTTTTATAGCCTATATATTATTATAATTCACAATATATGAAGTTTGAGAAACAATGTACAGACAAGGGACATCTCCATATTGCCACATTTTTCTTTGTATGCCAATTTAAAAATAATAAATTATCAGAGGAACACAGAGGAATAAAAAAAAATATCGGCATAGATTTTTGCAGATAACAGATAGTTCCATAAAGCAACTATCGGCACCGATTAATCAGAAAAAAAATTATATATCGGTCTACCTATAGTCTGGACCTCCAAGATGTATGGAAAATTATGGACAAAGTTTTCCTCCTGTTTAATAAAGCAACTGGCCTCGTTTGACTTCAGTATTCCTAAATATGACTAAAATCATTAAAAGCCTAATGAAAGGAAAACAATATCTGTTATGAAGTAGGAAGAAACATTTTCACAAGCACAGTCCCAACTACATTTCTATGAAAAGTAGTCTACTTATGGGCACAGTCAGAATCTTATTCTAGTCTCAACTAACCTTATAGTAATTACATTTATTTTGATTTCAAATAGCACATTAAAGTTACAAACTCTGTGTCAAATTCAAAATGTTACAGATGCTTAGGTGGAAAAAGCTCAGAGTGGTAAAATACTTCTGAATATCATTTACCATAGTTTAAATCAAAATACCATGGTACTGTCACAGCAAGCTACTTTGTTTTTACACATATAGGTGAGTAATGCTAGTCATTTTTAATTGATTAACTAGCCTGCTATATTGTACTCTATATCAAATGTCTATATCTGAGGTTTTCTCTGGAAGAAAATGTAAAGGTGAACTCTGTAATATTTTGTGCTAGCATCATTACAAGTTCAGATACTGGTTGTATGATTTCAACATGATGATGCTCATGAATTATGCATTTGGCAGAAATTATGCATTTGTAGACGCTTTTATCCAAATCGACTTACAGTGCAATTTTTACAGGGACAATCCCCTCAGAGTAACCTGGAGTTAAGTGCCTTGCTCAAGGACACAATGGTGGTGGCTGTGGGGACTGGACCGGCAACCTTCTGCTTACCAGTTCTGTGCTTTAGCCCATTACGCCAGCACCAAACAGTGTGCTCGACACTGTTTGAAGGCTTTTTTTCTTAAGGTTATGACTAGGCTCTCGTGTGGTTTCCCAGTACAATATCATAGTGTCCATTCTGTCTTAGCAAAGAAAGCATTTTGCTGAGTAGTTTGTTTAAATAGCTTGTGCTGCACAAAAAAGAACTAAAGCTGATCCAACTCCTCCCACACAAGTTGGGCAGTTGCCAGCCCTAGCTGACTTATCTGAATCCATTGTTGATCTATTGCATCCTGCAGCATGAACCACAAAGATGATGGGAGAATAGATGGAACTGTCTGTATAGTCTGGAAAATGCCTTTTTCCTTCCATCAAATGTAGCTCCTTTTTACCTTTAAAACCTTTTTTACCTTTTTGATGTGCATTTAGTGTTTTAGAATTGTGGTCACACTTGATGAGAAACCATTTTCTTTGGTCATTGATGTGTTTCTTTTTAAACATCCAAATACTTTCTGTTGTGTTATACATTAAATATGATGTGTGTAGAAAGCTTACCTAATAAGTTTGGTAGTCTTTTTGAAATCCTACATTTCCCCAGGAAAACTATAGTTTGGCTCTAATAGATGTAGAGTATAGATGTAGAGTATTAGGATAAACTTTAAAGTTGTTTAATTTAGAGTAACAGTTCATAAAGCATTGTGTGAATGTGAGCTTCATGATCTAATCAGTCCATTCCCAGCCATCACATAATATCCTTGGCCATCTGGATGCACGCCTTAATCCTTCTGCATGTGCTGTCCTCAGTTCATCCTGGTCTAATCTAAATTATTCTCTAAAGCCTTGTTTAACAGCAAATCCGCATAGTCTCTTACAGGGTGTGGCCTCTTTAACTATCTTTTCATCATCATTTGAAGCCTTCCAGAGGTATAAATTGAAGACCAACAGCCATCTCTTATCATGTTGCTACAGTTGGTCCCTGTATTCTTTCATTGCAAAGAAATAAAAATTATTACAAAGATTGATCGAGTTTAATTCAATCCTTGGACAAATGACAGTTTAGCATGAGTTATCTAAATGAATGCAGTCACCAACCGACTTCCAAGTAATTCATGTTCCGGATGCAATACAAGTTAAGCTCAATTGACAGCTCAATCAACTAGTCTCTCGTTCATTTAAAAGAAGCCAAAAGGGGGCCTGGGTAACTCAGCAAGTATTGACGCTGACTACCACCCCTGGAGTCGTGAGTTTGAATCCAGGGTGTGCTGAGTGACTCCAGCCAGGTCTCCTAAGCAACCAAATTTACCTGGTTGCTAGGGAGGGTAGAGTCACATGGGGTAACCTCCTTGTGGTCGCTATAATGTGTGGTTTTCGCTCTCGGTGGGGCACATGGTGAGTTGTGCGTGGATGCCGCGGAAAATAATGTTACGTCTCCGCGGCAAAGCGCTCATTGAGCCACGTGATAACATGCACGGATTGGCAGTGTCAGACGCGGAGGCAACTGAGATTCTTCCTCTGCCATCTGGGTTGAGGTGAGTCACTATGCCACCACGAGGACGTATAGCGTATTGGAAATTGGGCATTCCAAATTGGGGAGAAAATGTACAATAAGTTACAATAAGGCACTTACAATGGAAGTGAATGAGGCCAGTCCTTAAATGTTAAATTTCCCACTGTTTCGAAAGTTTAGCCACAAGACATAAATATTATAAATCGACAGGATTGTGGCAGGGTGGAGGGAGGGGCCGGGTCATGATGCAACACACCCGGCCCCTAATCAGGCTAATCAAGCCTCCGAGAGGGATAAAGGCCGACCGGAGAGGGCAGTGCGACAGAGAGAGAGATTTGCGGGCAGCTGCCTAACACCTGTGTGTGTTTGTGTCTTTTTGATTCAGTTTATTATTAAACTATTATTTATATTGTCAAGCCGGTTCTTGCCTCCTCCTTTCCATTAATCCCTTTGCACTCTTTTATTCATCTCGGAGGCTTGATTAGCCTGATTAGGGGCCGAGTGTGTAGCATCACGACCCGGCCCCGCCCTTAGCCATGCCACAATGATTTAAGTGTGATAAAAATCTCTGTGCTACATGATTTTAGTGTGATAAAATAGCTTAAGGGTTGACATGCACTTTGTTGTTATGGGAAATAACTTTACACTGATAAGGTTAGTAAATACATTATCACAATAAAATCATGTTAACATGTATAATGTTTATGTCTTGTGGCTCTTCTTTTGAAACTTTGTGTTTTTGAATGTTACAGACTGGCCCCATTCACTTCCATTGTTAGCGCCTTACTGTAAGCCAGATTTTTGCTTTCTAATAAATAAACAAGGGACATTTTATTTTATTTTTTTTGTGGTAATCAACATTGTATGGAGGCCCAAACCTGCAAAAATAATAAATAAATAAATGTAATAATACAAAATAAATAAAGGAATAAATGTCTTGATAAAACAAATATAATTAATTTTTAATTAAATTTATTCCTGAATAACTTATTGTATGACTTTATTACTTTATTATTTTCTATATTTATTTTTAACTTTATTTTAATTTATTCATTTATTTTGCATTGTTTTTTATTTTTTTATTTATGTGTTCATTTATTTTTTATATTTATTTATTCCCACATATATTTATTTCCATATTTATATAATTCCATATATATTTATTTATACATGTATTTATTTTTACTTTTCTGTGTGCAACATGGAAATGAGGGAGGCTGCCTTTAAGTAGCTCCAGTGCATCATTGGTTGAGAGCTCAATAGTACTTATCGGGAGCAAATAAGATGGACGTCCCACCTTAGCACCCTCTGACTCGCACAGATTTAGAATAGGCAGGGAAACGTTTTGCGGAGAGTCTTACAATTCAGGATGTGCTTCGACATTCATACCGGCCTACAGCTCTCCTAAACCATCAATAAGCACCTCTACTCTAAATGAAACAGTCATTTGATGCGTGGTTATCGACTTAATTCGCTTCATTCATTTGTTTTTATTACAGAACTTATATATACATACATAAACGATCAGGGAAATGAAGCAATGAAGCATCTTTTACAATGAACAATCATAACAACAGAAAACAATATTATGGATTTGTGGGGAAAAAAGAAAAGCATATGGTTAAATTATGTAATTTATGAAACTTGCTCATTTTGTGATTTTGTTGAAGAAACAGTTCCCCATTTATTTTGTGATTGTAGTATAACCAATAAATCTTGTTTGAAATGTTTTGAGCCCCACAAATAGCTATAGTTTACACGATATGGCTATGACCTAACGTCACATCAAAACAAATCAAGAGGAATCAAGCACACGCTTCCATCTATGATAAACCAATGGTAAGCAGGACCAGCCCACATAATTATGATAAGAATAAATATAAAAATAAATACATGTGGGAATATTTAAATATGGAAATAAATACAGCTGGGAATAAATAAATATAAAAATAAATGAATGCATATATAAATAATAATAAAAAACAAAAACAAATGAAAGAATAAAAATAGTTTTAAAGAATACAAATAAAAAGAGAAAATAATAAATAAAGGAAAAAAAGTCTACAAAAATAAATTCAGGAATAACTTTCATTAAAAACAAATTATATTTGTTTTATCAAGACATTTATTCCTTTATTTATTTTCTTATTATTACATTTATTTATTTATGTATTTATTTTATTTTTTTGCAGGTTTTGTCCTCCATAGCTAAATACTACACTGTTAAAAATTTTCCCGTAAAGAACTGGCAGCAGGGTTGCCAGCAATTACTGTAAAATTAACGGTATCTTGCTGTAGCTGAAATTTACAGTTTGCTGCTGTTTTTGCAAATACAGCATAAAGCTGCTATTTTACTACCTTTACAGTAAAATACTGACAAAAGGATCAGTAGTTAATTACGGTTTATTTGCACTTTTCACAACAGTTATATTTGCAGGATTTTACTGTAAAACTACAGTACAAATACACTTCATGCTACTGTATGAGCTATTGAGTAATAGACTGCAAGCAAAAAGGACTACAATGTTTTCTAAACCTTGTGATTTAATAAATGATTCCTTAGTCTTGCTATAAAAATACAGTGTATAAATGTAGCCTTTGAAATAATGACTTAAACTTTTAACACAAATAATACAGCTTCAAAGTGTCTTCTCAAAACATGTCTCTCTTTATTTGCAAAAACCCATTCTTGTAACAACATCAGTACAAAATTAGAAGGCAATTGGTAAAGCAAAGCCCAAAGCTGATTGGGGTAAATAAACTTTGAATGAATGACAAACAGTGATACTGTGTCTCTCTCTATGTGTGTGTGTGTGTGTGTTTGTGTGTGTGTGTGTGTGTGTGTGTGTGTGTGTGTGTGTGTGTGTGTGTGTGAGACTGGGTTAACTGACTTATATAAAGTCCCACTCAAAGTCCATTTGTTTCTTTAGTAGACTGGAGACACGAGGGTTGACTGATGTCATCTTTTTCTGGGCAACTTTCCCCGTATGCTTTGACAGGACTATGCCTCGTCCATCCTTGATGCTTCTCTCAGGATTTATCCTGATGAAACGCCTGAAAAACAAATGTGTGTGTTCATAATTAGTATGGATAATTATACTATATAAATATAGCAAAGTCTATTTTTGTATCAGGAATACGGCCCTTTACTGCAGTAGGTGTAAGTAATGTTACATTTTAGCATCTTTTTAGGAGTAATGCATTGTCACTGGTAAATCAATATGCAAAAATAAAGTGGTAGTTTGCTTTGCCCTGATTAGTGTCAGGAGAGTTTTCTTAAAGGAATAGGTCACCCAAAAATAACAATTCAATCATCATTTACTCACCTTAATGCCATGCCAGATGTGAATGATTTTCTATTACATTTAGAACATTTAGAAGGAAATAAGCGTTCTGATGTGCTTACAATGCAAGGGAATGAATGCCAAAACTATGAAGTTCAAAAAACACAGAAAAGCAATTCAATGAATTATGAAATGACTTCTGAAGTGATATCATTGGTTTTAGTTGAGAACAGACCAAAATGTAACTCCTTTTTCACTGTAAATCTTGCCATTGCAGTTTACAGGTATGATCGATTTCAAGCTTGATTACACTTCCTTGAGCCATCTAGTGGTTCAACCCATGTGTCAAGCACTAGGAAGTTTAATCAAGCTTGAAATCATGATCGCCAAGGAGACCGCTTATGTCAAGATTTATAGTAAAAAAGGAGTTACATTTTGGTCTGTCATTACCCAAAACTGATGAGATCCCTTCAGAAGACATTTAATAAATCATTGGAGTCGTTTGAATTTCTTTTCTGTGTTTTTTAACTTCATAGTTTTGGCACCCATTCACTTGCACTGCATGCCCCTCAGAGCTTAGATTTTCTTCTCAAAGTCTTCATTTGTGTTCCGCTGAAGAAGAAAAAAAAGGCATATATATTTGGGATAATATCAAGGTAAGTAAAAAGATGAGATAATTTTCATTTTTGGGCAAACAATTTCTTTAACAAGCTCCAGCAATTAGATCTTTTGGGCAATTGTACGTGACCAGTGAAATGAGATATGAGCAACACAAGGTCCTCAAAATGCCCACATCACATAGTAACAGCTGGAGGATGTAAGCATCTAAGCAGCTAACCTTTGAATGAATTCCAGTGTGCATGCAGCATAATCTTGGTCCTGAAGATTTAAGGTGTTGTAAGTAGAAAAGGCAGCAGCAAGCCCAGACAGAAAAGATGGATGGATGCCTTCACAAATGTGCCCCTCAAGGCTGATCATCCAATGTCACATCTTCCTGGTGTTTCACCTGAAACTTTACAAAGAAACCCCATATCAGCATTGACATAAAAAAATAAAAAAATATTTGCCAATGTCACATTGACATTGAATGAATGGGACACTTTTACCAATTTACAGATGATCCCTGTTCTTTTAACATAAGAAATGCATTTTAATATGTTGATCATGGACTGGTCAGGACAGATATTAATGTCAAAAGGTGTAAAAAAAAAAAAAAAAAAAAAGTTTTTTGCTGAAATGCAGAAAACACCCTAGTGGCTTTCGTAATCATTAAAAAGAAAAAATATATACTTCTATACATACCAAGGAGTTGCCGGTAGCTTAAGTGTCATTTCTACATCAGCTGTTGTCATTTGTCATTTGACACTGTCTGCTTGAGTGAGGTGTTTCTGTCTGCAGTGTTTTGTGTGTCAGCTCAGACTCCAATCTCAAATCTGACATGACAATTTTTCAATTGTAATTTAATTCGAAATTAAAAGTCCAGTGCATTACTCAGTCCGACAACAAATCACTTCAAGAAAACAAATTTAGTAAAAGAAACAAAGATCTTGAGCTTAAAGACTAAAGACAAATACAATGTTACAAACTGTTTATTTCGTTGATATTGGGTCTGATGGCGGGTAGGAATATGAGTTCAACACAAATGTGATGTATTCTGGCTATGATAAAACGCAAAGCAAAAGGGCACTTACCTGTTAATTCAGAAGATGATGATGGGTGAAAAAATCAGCACTTAAACACGTGTGGGCTCACTGTAGATTTGTGTTCCCAAAATGCAATGCAAAAAAATATTGCAAAGTACTGTTTTCTTTCCTTTGAGCAATCAATACTGTAAAATACTGTAATATTACGTCTAAGTCATTTAACCAACCAAAATGAACCTATTGATATTTTGAAGTAAATCAACAGCAATTTTTAAGAGTGTACTTGCTTAATCTCAGAAACCATCCTGTTATTTGACACTTTCACTCATTGATTAAAGTGATCATGCCTGACTGTGAATACTACATTTCCACAATGGCATCTGAAACTGAAAATTATTTATTTTCATTTATGCTGCATCCAAGCTGCTAGGTGTCCGTGTAAGTCTAAAATGACACAAAGACAAAACTAAGTGCATCTTTAACTTGTATTGAACCTGGAACATTCTTTTACCGAGTACAGCATGTTTATACTGAGAAGGTTCATAAATATGTATGAAGTAACAGAAACTCAACATCCAACACTATGAATAAGCTACTGGGCGTGAATTTCCATCTCTGATAGCCCCTGATAAGTTTAACTCTTTGTTTAGTCACAGGGCAGAAAGAGTCTAATCTCATGTCATCTTTACTAAAGACTTTGGCCCTTGACCAGCCAGTTAGTTAAGCGGATCCACTAATAATGGAAATGCTTAGCATCACACTGAAACGGGGGCAACACACACAGAAAAAAAATTGTATTATGGAAACACACACACCCCTGAAATGTAAAAGTAACACAAGTACAGGTACTGTGCCACTGGTTAATAAACCTTGACAATTATACTTTGGATCCCAAATCCAAAAATCCAATCCAGTTTCACTGGCCTATCAAATTTAAACAGACAGAAATATACTATTACTTGTCATGTCATATTTCTGTGCAAATCCATACGCTGGAAAAAGAGGCTAAATGCTGGTTATCCTGAACTGACTGATCAACTGTCCAGACATGTTCTGAGGAAGTTTTTTGGCTTCAGGAAGAAGGCTGTCACTGGCACAAACCTGAGCGATTGTGCTGTCTCTCGCCCTGTCCCTATATTCCCAAGCAAACACGCCTAGGTAATGCGGCTTGAACTGACATGACTTTCTGCTTACTGAGGTCATTTACGGTCAACAGCACTTATTATACATGCCATTCATCCTCACATACTGCACAGGAAGAGGTCCAGCTTTTGTATTGTAAAAGGTGGTAAATACCGAAAAAAACCAGTGAATCACAGGTTTGATTTCATAATGCATTAAAAGCTTTGAAAAGTTGATATATATATATATATATATATATATATATATATATATATATATATATATAGAGAGAGAGAGAGAGAGAGAGAGAGAGAGAGAGAGAGAGAGAGAGAGAGAGAGCAGTTTCTTAAAGAAATAGTTAACCCAAAAATGAAAAATCTGTCATTATTTACTCACACTCATGTCTTCCCAAACCAATAAATGAGAACTTCTGAATAATCATTAACTCTTTTCAAGAGACTGTCCAGCTAAAAAACACCATATAAGCAAAAAAAGTTCTTCATAAGACTTGTGTACTGTATTCCAAGTCTCTTGAACTTTGTGCGCAATAGAGCGCAACAGTGCCCGCCCACGTTTTCAGCCATGTGGATTCTGAACGTGTTTTCCCCATTCATTTCTTCCATAGAATTTTTATAAACTCCTTCATCAAGCTGCGTTCACACTGCCAGCAACATGCAGCGAAAAAACTACCTCATCTCATTCATTTTTAATGAGAGCCGGCAACAAGATCGACGGCGATGGTTGGTGACCGGATGTGGGCGTGTCAGTGACGCGACAAAGTTGAGAAATGTTTAACTTTATGCAAATGAGGAGCGAGTTACGGGAGCGACAGCCAGTACGAGAGAAGATGGTAGAGCTCAAGTGATCCTAATATTTTAATAATAATATTAATTCAAAGAAACAGTGCTGTTTAGACTCTCCAAACACACTACTAGCGACCTAACTGCCAGCCACTAGCGACAAAGTAGCTAGCAGTGTGAACGCAGCTATAGACATGTTGCGTCAGGCTTGATGTCAGTTACGTTTGATCATGAGATAAGCGACAACCAATGATGTCCGATGTCATTGATGTCCAGCCTATGCCATACATGCCATATTTGAGAGCAATGGCAGAGGATAAAATTATCAGTAAATGATGACTTAAATTTCGGTATACAGAAGACTCTGAATACAGCACACAAGTTGTTTGGGCTACTTTTATGTCATTTTTATGGTGCTTTAAAGGTGTTTTTTCCCCTCCTGTTCTGAGTTTAACAAATTTGGTCACTATGTACCGTGCAAAGATTCTTCAAAAATGTTCAGTTTGTGTTCCACTAAAAAAAACGATAGTAAACAGGTTTAGAACTACATGTATGTGAGTAAATAATAACATCATTTTAATTGTTGTGTGAAATAGCCTTATTCCTTTAAGACTTCTACCTAATGCAGGATACTCCGATAGGGTGTAAATCTAAGTCGTTGCTCAGGGTTATAAGAGTCAAACTTTATCAGTCCCATCTCTTCTTTCATGGAATGAAGTGCTTGAAAAAGTACAAATTTGTCCTGTACTTTATGGAGAGGGAAAGATGTAGGCCTCTTGCGGTGCCTTGTTGGTTTCCCCTGGCTGTGCAGGGCTGTTGGGCACACTGTGAGAGGTGGAAGATGGGAAGAAGTGAGGGATGAAAGGGATGACACCCAGAAGAGGGCTGGCCAGGGGGATGTGCTCCGGAGAGAGGGGGATGACCACGTCATCCTGATTCCACACATGGAAGGCGTTGGGGTGAGAGTATGTGAGTTCTGGAGGCATGTGGGTGATGCTGTCTCCACCTGCTTCACTGCTGGCTTTTAGGATCTCCTCTTCTGGACCCAAAGCCCAATCTAAACATTCACAGAAAGTATAAAGATTAAAACAAGTATATTAGTGTAAATAAAAATTAAAAACTTAAATAAAATTACAAGTCACGTTTCACACAAAAATCAAAAGAAAAAATACATATTTTGCATGAATAAAATTAAGCCTGATTTACTTAAAGATTCATTATTTTTAACTAAGCATACCTTGCACCCAAATTCCCATTACCCTAAAATGTCTTTAATTTATTTTTATTTTTTTTTTAATTTCCATTATTTTCAAAGCTAATTCTCATTAGATTCTTATTAATGTAGTATAAAAATATTGTAATACAATGATTATTATTATTGTATTTTTTTATGTAACTTCCATTATTTTCAATAATGATTAACATTTAATTTTGTATTACTGTAGTATAAAAATATCATATAATAAATAATTTAATACCTACAAATACTGTAATACAATCATTATATATATATATATATATATATATATATATATATATATATATATATATATTATATATATATAATTTTTTATTTTTTTTGCAATTTCTATTATGTTCAATGGTGATTCTCATTAGATTCTTATTACTGTAGTATACAAATATTATCAAACATTAAATATTATAATGCCAACAAATACTGTAATACAATGATTACCATTTTTTATTTTTGTTTATAATTTCCATTATTTTGAGTGGTGATTCTCATTAGATTCTTATTACTGTAGTATAACATTATTATCAAATAATATAATGCCTACAAGTACTGTAATACAATGATTATTATTTTTTATTTTTGTTTGTAATTTCCATTTTAAGTGGTGATTCTCATTAGATTCTCATTACTGTAGTATAGAAATATTATCATATAATAGATAATATAATACCTACAAATATTGTAATATAATTCTTAAAATTACCAATTTATATTTTATATAATGTGAGGAAAATGCATTGGAATAATAATTAAAATAATAATTTTAATTACCATGATTACCGTGGATTCTCATTAGATTATAGTGCTTTAAATTAAAATGTAATAATAAAAAATACATATATACAATTTTATAAAACATGAACTATAAATATGTTCCACTTACCCAAATTATAACCCAAATATTTGTTTTGTCTCGAAAACTTTTTTTTTTTTTTTGTAAGTCATATAGTGGCAACATCATTCATACACATTTTTTTTTTTTTTTTGTGGCTAAAGTATCCAAATATCTTTTTGGGCTACTAGTTTCATTTTCAACCAGCAAAACCCTGCTTTTTAACTAGTTTAACCACCAAGACCTTTTTGGTCGACAACATTTTCCTGCTCCATTGCACCAGCACTTACCAGCCTTCAAGTCCATGATCTAAGCTGCTTTTTAAATTTTTATTGCCTTTTGTTTTTATTGTTCATGCGTTATAAATAATAATACAATTCCCAGAAGATTTACCTAAGATGTCATGAGCGAGGTCTCTAATTAAATGCCCCACAATGGCATAAGCGACAGCGACCACAACCACCGTGGCCATCATCAGGTAGAGCACAGCCTTGGGAAGCTGGATGAGATCTCGGGGTGGAGGTTTGTATTCCTTATACAGCGGATACTCAGAAATCGTATACTGGTAGTCACGGTTTCCAGAGATGGGTTCGTTTAATCTGCTCGAGTTAAAAGTCTCCATTCTTGATCTCAGTTTGCAATTTCACAAAGATTTTAAAGTCCTCTGTTGTACTTTCCAAAGATGTATTGCTATCACTGATCTATATATATAGATCAGAGGATTGCTATCCTCAAAGGTAGTTTAGCCCAATCGTGTTGTGCCGACAACTATCCGCTATTTCAGCGTCGTATCTGAGAACAGACAACTTATATAGCGCTTTTCCTCGACACTAATTGTAATAATAATAACAATATTAAAACGTCAAATATGTACTTCCAGAACTCAACAGCAAAAAAAAGCTACTGAAAACACAAAGATGATATTTGAAAACCGGGTATTTTGTCCTCGCATTGTTCGGTTTGAATGGTCAGATGGACAGTGATATAAGCGGTGTAAGCATGAGAACCTCACACCAACTAACGGTAATGATTCTTTCGGACATTGAGATGATTGGTGGATTATACAATGGTCAACAGACTCGCATCATCACTTGTCACGGGTCACACGAATCACCTCACATCACTGGTCATTCTAGGCAGAGAATATTTAGCAGAGATGGGCCACTTCTATTGAAATGAATGGGAGAATTTGGAACGCTCACCCGAGAAGCGCCCAACGGTCAACGGATGTAGAAAGGAAGTCCCGCCTTGCAGTTAAAAGAGCCAATCACCTTTTAGATACAGACATCACCTGTCTATCGACTCTAGAACGCGCGTGCGCATTAGCCATTCAATCCGTTAAAATTGCGTTTTTAAGTGTGAGGTAAAAAAAATAAAAAATAAATCACAATTTATGATACAAGTAATGTTATATTTTATTGCTGATTTGAAATATGTTCTTTGACCGTAATCTTTACCAACCATTTTTTAAGATTTTGGTCTTCCTCCATTGAAGTATATAGGAGCAGCGCTGGCATGGCTGGAAATAGCCTCCCGAGAGCGTTCCAAAAATGACCGACAGTGAACTGACTTGCTAGAAAGACTTTGTTCTAGGTTTGCTGCTCTGTTCTGAATGTTATCTGCCAATCAAAAGCTGCCTATTGCATTTTTGTAAACACTTTACAATAAGGTTCCGTTTGTTCACATTAGTTAACAACCTTAGTTAACATTAACTAACAATTAAAAATAATTTTATATATTTTGGTTGATGTTTAAGGAATAGTTAACCCAAAAATGAAAATTCTCTCATTTACACACCCTCATGCCATCCCAGATGTGTATGACTCTATTTCTTCTGCTGAACAAAAACAAAGATTTTAGAAGAATATCTCAGCTCTAGGTCCTTACAATGCAAGTCAACAGGGTCATTTGAAGCTTAAAAAACAAACAAACAAACAAATCAAAAACAAAATGAAAACAACGTAAAAGTATTCCATACATCTCCAGTGGTTAAATCCATATCTTCAGAAGTGATATGATAGTTATGCGTGAGAAACAGATCAATATTTATGTCCTCCTTTTACTATAAACACAATACAATACAACTTCTGTACAACTACTGTATATATATATATATTTTTATATACTTTTTAGTTTTATTGTATGTGTATTCTATATTGTGTGTATTGTTTACTGTACATTGTATATTATTATTGTGTTGTGTAATTATATGTACATTTGATATGTAAATTGTGTTGTGTAAATATGTTGTTTATTGTGAATTGGTATATGTCTCGTCACTGACATGACTGCTATGTTGCTCGGAACTGCACACAAGACTTTCACCCACTGTTGCACTTGTGTATATGGTCGTGTGACAATAAAGTGATTTTATTTTTCATAAAGACAATCATGTAATTTAGAATGAAGGCAAACATATCACAAAATGCTGATGTTCACTTTATTTCCAAAACAACTCATACAATTTACAAGAGCCTAGCAATTACTAGACTGCATTTCTAAAGTGCAGTGATTTCAGCAATATTATGAACCTGCTAACGTAACGTTTTTATTATCAATTTTGTAGAATTGAAATCTGTGGATCTGATTTCAAACAGAAAAACATTTTTACTAATGTCATTTAACATTTAATAATGTCAACAAAACATCAAGCATCAAACCACTATCCTGAAGTTATAATCTTTCTCTTTGTAGTTTTGCATGTGAACACAGAGCAGAGTTTGGACCCATGCAGGCATTTCTTTAAAATTTTCAGGTTTGTTGCCATACTGAGGCATTTACTGTATGGATGGATGTGGGTAGAGGTTCTCCAGAGTAGAGAGTTTCACTAGAGACACCCTTGTTCAAAAAGAAATGTGTGTTTAATTTTCAACGGTAAAAGACTGGAGTCCAGTGATGGCTCTGCCCAAAATCAAAGCATGGATGTCATGAGTGCCTGTGAAATGAAGGAGAAAATTGAGGTAGATTACAATTCTTACAATTTATATACCCCATGTTAAAGGAACAGCCTCTACAACAGCATTTAAGCAGGAATGACAATTATTACTGCTTCCAGAGTTGTCATAACGAAACACCTTTTTTGACTGTGCAAGCAAAATGAAACTCATGGTGAGGCCTATACTGACCTCTGCCGGCCAAATGTCTAACTTTCAATTTGTAGTTGGTAAAAGTAGGAATGAACCTCCCTGCCTTCTTCCCTTACCTTCATATGTGTTGACAGCTTCCAGGTTCATGACATGGCGTATGATATGATACTCGTCTGCTATGCCGTTTCCTCCCAGCATGTCTCTGGCCTGCCTGGCGATGTCCAGGGCCTTACCGCATGAATTCCTCTTCAGCATGGAGATCATATCTGGTGTGTATCTGGTAAAGAGTGTTTAATGTTGCGAGCTACAGAATTCTTTTGAACTAATTGAGCTGTAATGTATTCAATAGGCCCTTTAGGGCAATGGACTTTCATAATTAAAATGCACTGAGCTCTGAACTCTTGTAAAACATTTAGCTAGACTAATTTTAAGCAAAGTTGAGAGAACATGACTGCAGGTTATGTAAGAACTTTGTCTAGACTCACTTCTTTTGGTCAATGAGTCTGCCAAGCTGTAAACAGGACTGCAGTCCAATCGTAATCTCCGTTAACATATCTGCCATCTTCTTCTGCATGAGCTGGTTTCTGGCCAGAGGCACTCCAAACTGGATTCTGCATGGTAAAATTCACTCAAATATCTATGTATCCTTGAACAAATCAAATGGATTCTTATGCTATCTGCACATAATGTAAACGTAGAAATGTAATTTAAAAAGACATTTCCTCCATCGCACTACAAATATTTTGAAAATACTAATTTATGAATGTTAAATTGATAAAGATGACTTCTACAGGTATGCTTGCCTGTCTAAGGTGTACTGTCGGGCAGCATGGAAGCAGAATTCAGCAGCACCCAGTGCGCCCCATGCGATGCCATAACGGGCATTATTCAAGCAGCCAAAGGGACCCTACAGACATTCAGAAGGTAGATCAAAAACATTCAGTCTATCAGCCAATTAAAACATGTAAAGGGATTATTTGTAATTTAAATGATTTAATCTGATATTGGACCATTTCAAATCCCCCTTCAAATGACATGCTCTTATAATAAAGAGCATTAACACAAAACCAGCTCTTGCTTTAAAGTGTTAATTCACCCAAAAATGTAAAGTCTCATTTACTCACCCTCCTGCTATCCCAGATGTTTGACTTTCTTCTTTCTGCTCAACACAATCAAAGATATTTAGAAGAATATCTCAGCTCTGTAGGTCCATACAATGGAAGTGAATGGTGACCAGAAATTTGAAAAGCATATAAAGGCAGCATAAAAGTAATCCATAAAACTCATGTCGTTTAATCCATGTCTTCAGAAACAATATGATAGGTGTGAGTGAGAAAAATATCTATATTCAAGTTGTTTTTTTACTATAAATTTTCCTTCCTGCCCAGTAGGTGGCGATATGTATGGTGAATGTGGAAGTGAAAGAGGAGATTTATATTAAAAAAGGACTTAAATTATTATCTGTTTCTCACCCACACTTATCATATCGCTGCTGAAGATATGGATTTAACCACTGGAGTTGTATTGATTACATTTAGGTTGCCTTTATATGCTTTTAGGACCTTCAAAGTTCTGCCCACCATTCACTTGCATTGTATAGACATACAGAGCTGGAATATTTTTCTAAAAATAATTGTTTGTGTTTAGCAGAAGAAAGAAAGTCATACACATCTGGAATGGCATGAAGTTGAGTAAATGAAGAGAGCATTTTTTTATTTTTGGGTGAACTATTCCTAAAACAGCAAAAAGGAGTGCAAAAAAGGCGCAATTAAACTCATATACACGGTTACTAATGCACACACTGAATTCACCTGAGATTCATATCCTACTTACAAATTAATCTGATTGGTCCATTATTTAAAAAATTACATTGATCTGATACGCTGTGTCAAAAGTTCAACTATTGTTACAGTAAAGTGATGCAGCATAAAAAAATGCTGAAAAATGCAGTGCTGGGGGAGGGGTGGTTGTGGTGTTTAAATGATGTTTGTATATATATATATATATATATATATATATATATATATATATATATATATATATATATATATATATATATATATATAAAATATAGAATGTATATACATGTTTTTGCTTTTCTTTATTATTGTAAGATTTAATAAAAAAAATTAATTACAAAAAAATAAAAAATGCAGTGCTCATGGCGCAAGACACCGAAAATACAGCGAGATGTGGCACAATGGAAAAAGATCAGTCTGTTGCATGTTTACACAGACAAACACTTTTTACAATTGTGCAGACAGAAAACAGTGTGAATGCCCCTTTTCTCTGATTCAAGCAAACCATGTTGCATGTGAAATTAAGCTCGCTCTCCTGATTTAATCTAACCTAAACCTGGAGTGTGCGTGACGGGCTGAATATTCTAGGAATACTCCAGACTGGAGTCTATAATTTATAAAAGTAACAAACATACTCACAGCAAGGCCAGACACATGGGGTAGCAGGTTTTCCTCTGGCACTTCAACCTCATCCATTAGAATCATCCCGGTGGCCGAGGCTCTAAGGGAGAACTTGCCCTCTATCTTAGGGGTGGACAGCCCCTTCATTCCCCGCTCGATGATAAACCCTCTCACTTTGCCGTCATCACATTTCGCCCACACCACACAGACATCAGCATATGGAGAGTTGGTAATCCTGGTTAGAGAAAAGAGTGTCGTATGAACCACTCGTTATCACCGATTTGTGCATTGAGTGTTTTTTTACTATTTACATTTATTTGATTTAGATCTCTGACAGTCACATAGACCTTGAAACAGCTCCAGAGGATGTCTTGTCCCAGACCACAGGTGCTCTGTGATTGATCTTTATATTATATGATCTCTATAAT